>CM067610.1:68880639-70295639 GCA_034336685.1 Luscinia luscinia | reverse complement strand
TCCAGTGACAATTATAATATATCCCCTTGCAGCTCCTCTCCCCCGGGTGACAGGCACAGCTTCCTGCCCCAGGCTGGTGATTCTCTGCCTGCTCCAGGAGGCCAGGCAGGGTCAGGGCTGCATGTCCAGAGAAGAGCTGCAGTTATTTCCTCTCCCTTGCGCTAGGGATCCTCTGTGGATCAAAGGGAAGGTGCTCTGCTCTCCCCCTGTGGCACCGGTGAGCAGTGACAGCACAGGGGGAAAGGCTGCAGGCTGGAGGAGGGGAGAGCTACACTGGACATTGGGAGCAATTGTTCCCTGTGTGGGAGAGCCCTGGCACGGGGGACACAAGGCTGGAAGGTGCTGGACATGCTGGACATGCAGCTGGGGCTGCCCTGCACCCCTGGCAGTGCCCAGGCCAGGCTGGATCGGGATTGGAGCACCTGGGACAGTGGAGGTGTCCCTGCCGTGGCAGGAATGGGGTGGGATGGGGTGGATGGGATGGGATGGGATGGGATGGGATGGGATGGGATGGGATGGGATGGGATGGGATGGGATGGGATAATGGGATGGGATGGGATGGGATGGGATGGGATAATGGGATGGGATGGGATACAGGGATGGGATGGGATGAGATACAGGGATGGGATGGGATACAGGGATGGGATGGGATGAGATGGGATGGGATGGGATGGGATGGGATGGGATGGGATGGGATGGGACAGGGATGGGATACAGGGATGGGATACGGGATGGGATACAGGGATGGGGTGGGATGGGATGGGATGGGATACGGGATGGGATGGGATGGGATGGGTGGGATGGGATGGGATACAGGGATGGGATGGAATGGGATGGGATGGGATGGGATGGGATGGGATGGGATGGGATGGGATGGGATGGGATGGGATGGGATGGGATGGGATGGGATGGGATGGGATGGGGATGGGATGGGATGGGGTGGGATGGGATGGGATGGGATGGGATGGGATACAGGGATGGGATGGGATGGGATGGGATGGGATAGGGATGGGATACAGGGATGGGATACAGGGATGGGATGGGTTTCAGGTCCCTTCCATCCCAAACACTCCCATAACTCGATGACTCTCCACTACTCTGGACTAATTGTGGTTTTCATCAGAAACTCTGGTTCCTCTGACAAGGATCTTCTTCTGCTTAATCCTGCTACAGGATTTCCAGTCTTGTCCAGCTCTGGTGGAAAAGGCAGGAATGGAAAAGGCAGGAATGGAAGAGGCAGGAATGGAAGGCAGGATTGGAAGGGATAGGATTGGAAGGACAGGATTGAAGGGACAGGATTGGAAGAGGCAGGAACAGAAAAGTCTGGAGATGGAAGAGGCAGGAGATGCCCCTTGGCCCCTTTGCTGGCAGTGCTGGGGAAGGAGGAGGATTTCTCCTGCCTGGCTCTAGCAGTGCCAGCGGCCCCAGGGACTCATGACTCCTTTGCTGGGTCTGGTGCTGCCTGACCTGCACCTGCTGCAGCCCTGGAAACCATAAACAGGGCTCAGTGCTGCCTGGCCATGGGATTATGGATGGGATGTGATGGGTGCTGATGGGATGGGATGGGATGGGATGGCCTGGGCGGGATGGGTGATATGGATGGGATGCTGTGGGATGCTGTATGGATGGGATGTGATGGGGTGCTATGGGATGTGATGGGATGTGATGGCCTGGGCTCCCTGCAGCCCAGCCCTGCTGTGCTCCCAGCTGGATCCCCAGGGCTCTGAGACCTGCCAGTGTACAGGAATCTGCTGAGACCTTCAGAAGGATTTTTTCTTTTTTTCCTCACATCTTCATGTTTTCAATTACTGTCTATAAGCACAGACTATTTATAATCAGAAGAAGGCACTCAGCCCACACCCCCAGGAGATGCAGCCTGGCTCAGAGCAAGGTTCAGAGCTTGTAAATAAATTTTTTTTCAGGCCCCTGATTTTACTAGAATCAATGAGAAACAACTAAAATAAGTCTAGCCCAGCTATTTCCCCTCTTATTTTCAGAGAAATGAAAAACAACTGGAAAAATGATCATTTAGGGTCAACCCCAAATACTTCCTTTTTCTTCCTAATTAAATTTTTTGCCTAATTTCAAAGTTTTTTTAAAAACAAGGTCCACTACGAAAGAAATTCTGCTTTCAGATGACAAATGGAAGCTGAGAGGTTTTGCTTTGAAAGAGCTCTGGTGTTTCTGACGTGAAACATAAGACAGGTTGAAAAGAAATATTTTGACATTTCACTTCCATCATCCCCTCACTTTTATTTTCAGCTCAAACCATCAGCTACACTCAGCCCATGGTCTCCAATAACCCCCACCCCCCCTCTTAATTGAGTTCACTCCTGGTGACAAATGATTCACACAGCATTTGGTCAAGGACTCCTTTTAGTTTCTGCTCTCCTCCCCGGGTTTGCTGGACAGCAAGGCAAGCACAGCCGTGGTGTGGGGGCTGCAGCCCAAAACTGAGGGACAAGGTTCTCACGAGGACTGGCCATAGAGAGACCCCAGAGGTGATTCTGTGACCCCGGCAGGTGCACAGGAGCCCAGCAGAGCATTGCCAGGACGAGCTGAGGGCCAGGAGCAGTGAGAACCCTGCAGCAGCAGAGCTCTGGGGCCCAGGGCACGGGGCAGGGACTGTCAGTCCTGGCCTGGCAGCAGCCCCAGCCTGGCTCAGCTCTCACTTTCAATGCTCTGTGATCAATTAAAAGCTCTGCTCACTGCTTATTCAAAGAACATATAAATCTTCTGAGTCTGCTTTTCCCTGCTGGGCTGCCTTGGGAGGACTGAAAATAAAGGCAGTGCCAATCCTAAATATTTTCTGTCTCCGTGTTCCCAACTCGCCTGAGCCTGACAGCTCTGGGAGGAACAGCCAGGAATCGTGGGGGGAATTTCACTCTCAGCACCTTTGGAGGGAACACATTCCTCCTGGTGTTCTTCTGATTTTACACAAATGGGGGCTTTGGGGGGACAGCCTGGGGGGTTCCAGCTGTCACTGCTGAAATCCAGAACAAAGAAACTTCTCACTCACCTGAGAGGTCTGAGCCCTGCTCAGGAGGGGCCCCAGAACCCCCGGAGCAGGATCAGGCTCACTCTGAGGGCGGGGGGCAGAATTCTCCTACCTGGGTGCACCTTCCTCCAGGTGAGAGATGCTGGGCACACGGGTGGAGCCTGGCCAGCAGCTCCCCTGCCTGCCCTGACCCAGAGTGTCACAGGCTGCCAGGGCTGGGCTGACCCTGCCAGTGATCCCAGTTATCCCACTGACTGACCCTCCCAGTAATCCCAGTTATCCCACTGACCCTCCCATTAACCCCAGTTGTCCCACTGACCTCCCAGTAATCCCAGTTATCCCACTGACCCTCCCAGTAATCCCAGTAATCCCAGTTGTCCCACCGACCCTCCCATTAATCCCAGTTATCCCACCGACTCTCCCATTAATCCCAGTTATCCCAATGACCCTCCCAGTAATCCCAGTTGTCCCACCGACCCTCCCACTGGTGTCAGCCAGGGCACAGCACCGGTGGGGGTCAGGGACCCTCCCCGAGCCAGCCCTGCTGGGGGCCCAGGGCTGCACCCTGATCCTGCAGGGGAAACCTCCAGCAAGACCCGGGGGCGGAGAGCAGGAATGAAAGTCGTCCTTGACCCAATGCTGTGCGGAGGCCTGTGACTCATTTGTCACCAGGAGAGAACTCAGTTAAGGGGGGGCGGGGGGCGGGGGTTGTTGGAGACCATGGGCTGAGTGTGGCCGATGGTTTGAGCTGAAAATAAAAGCGAGGGGACGATGGAGGTGCAATGCCAAGGTGCATTCCGAGGGGACTGCAGGTCCCCGTGCCCGGGGCAGCCCAGCAGCGCTGTCCTCCCCCCGTGGAAACTGGGGCACAGCTCCCCATCGGGAAACGCCCCGGGCTGCTGTGCCCCTCCTGTGGCCCAGGCTGCGTGAAAAGGTGCGGCGGGAGCAGGAATCCCCTCCTGGCACGCGGGTTTGTCTCCTGGAGCTCGCACGCCGCTCTTGCTGCCCGCTGGACCGTGCCGTGCGCCCCGAGCCCGCAGGGCTCGCAGGGTGACAGAGCCGTGCGATGGTGGGTGCTGGAAGGGACCGTAGGGACCATGGACATCCAGCCCCGGGCACTGCCCACTGCTCCAGCCTGGCCTGGGGCACTGCCAGGGATCCAGGGCAGCCACAGCTGCTCTGGGCACCTGTGCCAGCCCTGCCCACCCTGCCAGGAACAATTCCTGCCCAAATCCAGCCCTGCCCTGGGCAGTGGGAGCCATTCCCTGGGTCCTGTCCCTCCAGGCCTTGTCCCCAGCCCCTCCTCAGCTCTCCTGGAGCCCCCTGAGGATTCCCTGGAGTTTTCCCTTCTCCAGGGGAACATTTCCATCTCTCCCAGCCTGGCTGCAGAGCAGAGGGGTCCAGCCCCATCCCAGGCTATAACAAGAAGAGTGCTGTCCTGTTTTCTGCTGTTCAGGATCCTCCCCCAGACCCCACCCAAGCCAGTCAAGGAGAATTGCTTGATTTACATCAGTTGATAATCCCAGCTGGTGTCTAAAAGCAAGGGAAAGAGGCAAAGTTCCATGAAAACAGAGCTGGAGGCCTGGAAAACCCATAAAAACCCCTCAAAGACAATGGATAATGAATCCTTAGTTGGCCATAATGTCTGTGTAACCCAGTGGGCAGCTGACATCACATTTATCTTCCAAATGTTACCTCTGGTCCCTTAAAACACATTATCAGCACAGATTTGTGTTGCTGGAGAGCTGGAAACATAAACAGTGCAATTAAAATCTTTATCAGGCAGACAGAGGAGTCCTGTGTGAGCCTGTCCGTGTCCCACTGATGGCCCCGGAGATACGGCTGGAAAAGCTCTGCAGGAGCACAGAGCTGCTGCCGGCCAGCTCACGCGGCTTACAGGGATTTTATCCCGTGGGGCTGGGCTGGGTTTGTCTCCCCCTCAGCCCTGGGAATTCATTAGTCACAGGGCAGGGGTCGAGCGGCGCTGCGTGCCGAGCGTGGCTTGTTCCAGGCTGCACGAGCTTCAGAGGATTTCTGCCGGGTGTTCTGCATTCTCTGCTGCCCTCTCCTCCTCCTTGCATTATTCTTGTCACTCCAACGAGCAACAAGGCTGATCTCAGCTTTTACAGCGTTCCCATTGTAACCCAGCTCAATAGAAATACTCCAAAGGCACGGGGGGCTTTGCTTCCAGCCCTGTGCCCTGAGACCCTCCCCAGCACCGAGGGAATGTGGCAATGGAGCTGCTCCTGGCTGCTGCCCCTGCTCTGCTGGCCCGGCTCCGTGGCTGCGTGGCTCGGGAGGTGCAGTGCCAGGAGCCACCAGGACCTGGGAGCTGGGATGTAGGAGCTGGGATCTGGGATCTGGGATCTGGGATCCGGGATCTGGCACCTGGGACCTGGGGATCTGGGGACCTGGGACCTGGGATCCAGAATCTGGGATCTGGGATCCAGGATCTGGGATCTGAGATCTGGATCTGGATCTGGGATCTGGGACCTGAGATCTGGGGATCTGGGATCTGAGACTGGGGAGCTGGGATCTGGGATCTGGATCTGGGATCTGGGATCTGGATCTGGATCTGGATCTGGATCTGGATCCAGGATCTGGGACCTGGGACCTGGGGATCTGGGGATCTGGGGATCTGGGATCTGAGACTGTGGATCTGGATCTGGGTTCTGGGGATCTGGGGATCTGGGGATCTGGGGATCTGAGATGGGGATCTGGGGATCTGGATCTGGGACCTGGGACCTGGGATCTGGGGATCTGGGATCTGAGATTGGGATCTGAGATCTGGGATCTGGATCTGGGATCTGTCCTCCTCACAGCAGAACCTGTGGCCTTGGCTCTGAATTGTTATTCTTGTTCCTTTTTCCATGAGCCTCGTGCTGGTGTTGGCGTGTCTTCCTTTCCTCTTCCCCCCGTGATTATGTTCACTTGGGCTCACATCATTTCAACCCTTCAAAACTCAGAATCTCTGTGGCTGCAAAGGGTGTTCACACCTCCATCCCAGTTAGCTGCCCACCCTCCATTCCTGGTCCAGGGAGCAAAACGGGTGTTCCAGGGATGACTTATCCCACCCTTGGGTGCTCCAGGGATGACTTATCCCACCCTTGGGTGTTCCAGGGATGATTTATCCCACCCCTGGGTGTTCCAGGGATGATTTATCCCACCCCTGGGTGTTCCAGGGATGATTTATCCCACCCTTGGGTGCTCCAGGGATGACTTACCCCACCCCTGGGTGCTCCAGGGATGATTTACCCCACCCTTGGGTGCTCCAGGGATGACTTGCCCCACCCTGAGGGAATTTCTGACATGAGCTGGTGCCTCATGCCCTGTTTGACCCCAGGGAGCACCAGAGGAGCCCAGGGCACTGCCTCACTGCAGACCTGCCTGTTTGGGTCAGGAAATCCAAACTTCACCTCAGTTTGGGTGGTTTGGGTGGGAAGGGACCTCAATCCCACCCAGGGCCACCCTGCCCTGGCAGGGACATGTCCCCCTGTCCCAGGCTGCTCCAGTGTCCAGCCTGGCCTTGGATTCCAGGAATGGGCCATCAACAAATCCCTGTTGTTGTCAGCTCCCTGTGGTGATTTACACCCGGCACCATCCTCACCCCAGGCCGTGGAAAGGACTCCGAGAAACTCGAGCTTTTGTTTTACAGCAGGAATAACTACTTGGCATAAATTAACCTGGGTGACCACAGGCCGTGGAAATTCCCCTTCGGAAAACGTTCTTGAGGAAGGAAATTGGGGAGGGAGATGGATGGGAGCACAGTTAGAGGCCAGCCACGCACTCCATCAAGCCCAAAGGAATGAGCTGTCACGGGGATATATGGGGAGAGGGACACTGCTCGGTAAATCCAGCCTGACAGCCCTTGACTCCACTCCAGAGTGCTAATTGGAAAGACTTCAGCTCCTGCTGTCCCCAGAGAGCCACGTCTGTCCCCAGCACAGCTCCCTGCCAGCCCAGCTCAGGGATGTCTGCAGCAGGCTCAGGGAGGGCAGCAGGAGATGGGGTTCCTCTGCTCCTCTGTCTGAGCTCTGCTCTGCCTGAGCTGGAGCACCCAGAGCAGAGGCTGGTCCTAGGCTGGTGGCAGGGCTGTGTCACCAGGAATTGTGCTTTGGCCACCCTGGGCACCTCCTGTGCTGGCTGGTGGCAGGGCTGTGTCACCACCCAGGAATTGTGCTTTGGCCACCCTGGGCACCTCCTGTGCTGGCTGATGGCAGGGCTGTGTCACCAGGAATTGTGCTTTGGTCACCCTGGGCACCTCCTGGTCCTTGGCTGGTGGCAGGGCTGTGTCACCACCCAGGAATTGTGCTTTGGTCACCCTGGGCACCTCCTGGTCCTTGGCTGGTGGCAGGGCTATGTCACCAGGAACTGTGCTTTGGTCATCCTGGGCACCTCCTGTGCTGGCTGGTGGCAGGGCTGTGTCACCAGGGATTGTGCTTGGGTCACCCTGGGCACCTCCTGGTCCTTGGCTGGTGGCAGGGCTGTGTGACCCTGGGCACCTCCTGTGCTGGCTGGTGGCAGGGCTGTGTCACCCTGGGCACCTCCTGGTCCTTGCTGGTGGCAGTTACCCCACTGGGAGAGGACCTGGCCTCATTACACCTATGGAACAAACACTGAAATTTCACACCCTTAATTACAGCTGTAACTGATTCCACTGTTCCTGATTAAGTAGCAATTATGCAGATTTATTACAGATTTATTACAGCCTGTGGCATTGTCTGTATCCAGCGCCCAAAATTCCCTGTGTTAACCATTAGGGTGATGTCTGAGACACTGCTCCTCCCTGATTAACTTGATTGCTATGGGCAGGCAAGGCCTGACTTCCTGACAGAGGCTACTTTGACTTTGGCTCATAAAATCTTCTTGTCTCCTGCAGAGGACACTGCAATCTTTGACCCACGGGTGCATTTCCCAGCTTGTTTGGGTGCAGCTGATCCCTCAGAGCTGGGCTGGAGAGGCCTGCTGCATTTTAGGCTATAGAAGAGTGGTGAAAAGGATAAAGCAACACAGTTCCTGGTGTAATGGAGGAGCAAAAGAGAGAGCTTTATTTAAATAAACTGATATAGGGTAGTATGTGAAAAACAATAGGAAAGGCTCGCTGGTCCTAGAAGGCAACACCTCTCTGAAAACATGCTTTGTGCAGAGCATCACGAGACTCACACGGCTCTCACACACCCTGCAGGTGCCTAAATCGTTGTAATTTCTTGTCCTTGTGCAGGCTGAGGAGGGCAAGGCTTCAAGGCTGTTTTCCCCTGGTTCCCAGCGGCATCCAGAGGTCACCACTGCCACCCTCACTGTGCTCTCTCTTCAGGAGAGAGAAACTACTGTGGAGACCTGAAAACTTGGCAATGAGCATTTTATATCATTCCATAATGGAAATGCACAGGTGCTCTGCAGTTACTGGAAAGGCTCTCCATCCCCAGAGGTAAAATGTGCTCACCTTATTCAAACCTGGCCAAGAAACGCAGACAAATCCTCTGCCTCTTCCACCAGAGCCCCAAGAGCCACAATTGCCTGAAGAAATTCAGAGTCCAGCTCTTCTCTGTGACCCAGGAGCAACAATTGAAGAAAATTTTCCTCTCAGTTCAGACCAATCTCACCCGTAGCTCTGAGCAATGTAAAGTTTTCTCACCAAGTTATTGTAATTCCATCATTCTGAAACACTTTCCCTGCGGCCTCTTAGAAAAGGAGCGTTTTTGGCAGCTCAGTTCATCTAAACAGGAGAGAGCCATTTTCAGAGCAGTGCAATGGGTGCACAATGCCACCACGGTGGGGGCAGCACAGGAAGGTTTCACAGGAGAGGTTTCACAACATCCATTCCAATGTGAGCATGTGCAGACTGTGGAGCTGCTCCAGGGACGTTTGGGCTGGGACTGGATTGCTGGGCTGTGCCGGGGAGGGGAGTGGATGTCCTGGTGTGGAGGGCAGGTGTCTGCCAATAAAGGCAGGAGCTTCTCTTTGAAATGGAGAATGTAAACCCCCTCCCTCCAAATTATTATTATAGTTTTGAAATTAAGGGGCTCTCAGGCAAAGAGATGGGAATTAGGAATAACAGTTCTTTACTGGGAAAATTAAAATAGAAATGCAGCATTACAAAGAACAATCCCAAACCCTGCCAGAGTCAGAATCCAAGCTAACACCCGTCAGGCAGTCAGGGTGTTGGCAGCAGTCCCATTCCATGGTGGCTGCATCCTCCTGCAGGGGCAGATGTGGTTCAGCTGGAGCAGTGCTCCTGGAGAAGGTGCAGTTTCCTCTGAAGCTCCAGGGATGATGTGCAAAGGTCTGGTTTTCCTCTGGAATCCAGTGGAAAGAAGGTGCCTTGGTGTCCCAAATCTCAGTTTTTCTCTAGGTAGGAAAGGCTTGGCTCCTGCCCTGGCTGGAGCATCTCCCAGTGGGATGATGGAATTTTATCAGTCATGCACTGGGACTCAGTGGCCATGAACAGGAGATATCTCCTGGAGGAAGGATGGGCTGTGGGAAGATAAAGATGATTGCCCAGCTGGGTTAAAGATGCCCCATTAGCAGATAATATGTGCCAGGAGATCAGGGTCACTGCCCCACCCGGCTGCAGCAGATGGGACAGAATTCACATTGCTGGGATACACAGAATTCACATTGCTGGCCACATCAATCCAACACAATGGAGTAAACCCTGCTCCAGGGAGAGCAGAGGGAGAACATTGCTGCTCCTGTGTGCAGAGAGCAGGGAAATGCCACTGCTGAGGGCAGGGAAATGGGAAATGTCACTGCTGAGCACTCTGCTCTCGCTGCAGCTTCACAGGCACGGGCTGTGCAGGGGGCTGAGAGCAAAGTGAAGAGATTGAGGGAAAGGAGGGGCGAGCTGAGCCCCTTGGGATCCCCATCCCATTATCCCATCCCATTATCCCATCCCCATCCATCCCCATCCCCATCCCTGAGTGGGCTCGGAGCCCACCCTGAGCTTGCCCTGCCCACTGGGATGGATGGGTGCTGATGCAGAGTGCTTTTCCCGAGGGGACACAGGCTCACATCCCCAAACCAGGTTCCCAAACCCCAGCAGGTGCACAGCAGGGGGATCCCTGCCTCTCCTCCTCTGTTTTCACACCGAAGTTCTTCCCAGGCTCCCTGGGCTCTCTCCAGATTTCTCTGCCATTGCTGAGGGTTGCTCCTGGGTGCTCCTGGCCCCAAACCATCCCAAATCTGGGGCTGCAGGGGCTCCTGCAGGGAAGCCCTGCCTTGTGCCAGGGCTGTCTGCAAACACAGCCCAGCAGAAACTCTGCCCTCAGCCCTGAGAAGGTCCAAAGCTGTGACAGAATCATTGTCCCCAGAGCAGCTCTGCCAAAACTGTGATTTACACCACGAAAGAGATGCCAAGAGCCCTAAAGGGGGCAGTGGGGTAGGAGGGACACCTTTCAGCGCCAGGGATTTACCTGATCCCACCAGCACCTTGTTTGTTAGGGTGTAGGAACCCCTGCTCCCCTCAGTATCAGCAGAGCCTTGCTCAGCGATCCCAGGCTGTCCCTCAGGTTTTCCTAGAGCCAGACCCAACTCTGATGGCTCCTGCCATTCCCTGGCTGTGCCCTGCAGCACAGAAAGAGTTACTGGGCAGCCAGGGAGCTGCAGTGGGGCAAGGGCAGACAAGGGAAGCATTAATCACAAGGAGAAATGTGAGGAATGTCACCCTCTGCAAAATCAAGCCCTTGTTATCAGTTTGAAAGAGAACCCAGAGGTTTGGGCTCTGCTTCCTGCCCAGTCCTGCACCAGTGGCATGGGGCAAGCTCAGCTCTGGCCCTGCAGCTGGGCACTGGCACGGCCACTGGGGGAAATGGGGGCACTGGGAGCACTGGGAGCACTGGGGGCACTGGGGACACTGGGAGCACTGGGAGCACTGGGGACACTGGGGGCACTGAGGGCACTGGGAGCACTGGGGACACTGGGAGCACTGGGAGCACTGGGAGCACTGGGAGCACTGGGGACACTGGGGACACTGGGAGCACTGGGAGCACTGGGAGCACTGGGGGCACTGGGGACACTGGGAGCACTGGGGGCAGTGGGGACACTGGGAGCACTGGGAGCACTGAGGACACTGGGAGCACTGGGAGCACTGGGGCACTGGGGAGCACTGGGAGCACTGGGGGCACTGGGGAAATGGGAGCACTGGGGGCACTGGGGGCACTGGGAGCACTGGGGGCACTGGGGAAATGGGAGCACTGGGGACACTGGGGGCACTGGGAGCACTGGGGGCACTGGGGGAAATGGGAGCACTGGGGACACTGGTGACACTGGGAGCACTGGGAGCACTGGGGCACTGGGGGCACAGGGAGCACTGGGGGCACTGGGAGCACTGGGGGCACTGGGGACACTGGGAGCACTGGGGACACTGGGAGCACTGGGAGCACTGGGGGCACTGGGAGCACTGGGAGCACTGGGGGCACTGGGGGCACTGGGGGCACTGATTTTGGGTTGGTTTAGTTCATATTAAATGGGAGCACCCCTGAAATCCCATCAGGACCCCAGATTTTGGGTTGGTTTAGTTCATTTAGTTCATGGGACCATCCCTGCAGCTGCAGCTGCAATACCAAGGACAGGACAAGTGTCCTGGTGTGAAAAAAGGATGACCCTGAAACATTTCCAGGCACGTAGAGGGCTTCAAAGGGTGGCAGAATCACAGAATTTTTGGGTGGTTCTCCTGGTGGGCAGCCTCACCAGCTCCCCAATTTTGTGAATCACGGTTCCAGCCCTGAGGATAAAGCTGTTAGAGGAGCCAGCTGTGCCCCCTGGATCCTTGAGGCCACACAAGGCCAGCTGCTAAAGAAGAAGTTGAGACACGGATTTTGGAGCCAGGGAATGGTTGGGGTGGGAGGGGCCCTAAAGCCCATCCAGTGCCACCCCTGCCATGGCAGGGACAGCTCCACTGCCCCAGGAGTGGCTCCAGGGGTGGGAATCCTCTCCCATGCCTGTGGTCAAGCTCTTGGAGCACTGGTTTCCACTGTGGGCTTAGGTGAAGCCATCATTTCTTTTGCAGCAGCAGAGACTTTTGCAGCCAGGCACGAGGGCAGAAATGCAGCATCATGTTCTCATTAGCCACAGCCCAGGCTGGTCATCTGGGGATTTCTGCACTTTTCCCACTCCTGGGGATAAGGGGTGACTATTCCCAGGACAGCTCCCTTGAAATAGGGGCTGGAAATAAATCCAACCTTTGTGTGAGCTGGCAGCAAAGAAACCACCTCTGAGGGCTGGGAAGGGCTGAGACACCATCTCTCCATCCCTGGGGGCGTCCCAGACCCGAGTGGGCAGAGCCCTGCCCTGCTCTGCTCCTGTGCTGACCCTGCTGTGGGCACGACTTTGGCCTGGAGATCCTGAGCCCCTTCCTGCTGTGGCAGCCCAGAGTGCTCCTCTGGCTGCCCTGGGGGGTTTAGGACCCCCCTGGTGAGGGTCTCACAGACCCCTGAGTGAGACCCTGGTGTCTCAGGCACTGAATTCCAACCCTGGGGGAAATTACCAACACAGAGGGAATGGAAACAAGCCACCAAAATCAGTAAAGTGTAAATTAGGCTGTTAGAACGTAGATAAATAGACTTTTGGGGATGTTTGTGATAAGGGACACGTGGCCAAGATGGAGAATTTGGGGTGTGGATCCTCTTCCTCCTCCTTCTCCGTGCCATCCATGCTGGGTGACATGCTGGCACTTTAGATTGGATGGGGTCAGAGCTGGACTGTTTAACAAAGTTGTATTGTATTGGAAAATAATTGTAAATCCCCAGTAGGTAATTTAGAGTATAAAAGATCAGTCCTGCCTCTCCAGGCAGATTCTGCCCTGGACGTCTGGCGAGCAGAGCTGTGAGCTGGGCAGAGCAATCCTGAGATGAGGGAGAACAAACAGCCATGAAACCTCTGAGAACAGCTCCTGCAGCCTCTCATGGAAAGAGCTGGGCTCAAACCACTGCATGTGCCCAGAGGTGAGCTCAGGGCTGAGGGACACCTGGGCTGTGACACCTCGGGCTGTGACACCTGGGCTGTGACACCTGGGCTGTGACACCTGCAAATGCTCTGGGACCCTTTGGTTGTGAGCACAGAAACTCCCCAGTGCAGCCTGGAGAGCCCTTCCTGCCTCAGCCTCGAGCCAGGCACGAAATCTGTGAGGATGCTGGGCTGAGGGAGCTGAGGGAGCTGAGGATGAGCTGAGGATGAGCTGAGGATGAGCTTTGCAGAACGTTCTGTCTGCTGGGAGAAGCTGATCTGGGTTGGTTTCCTTCTTCACCAGGAAAATCAGGACAGCTGGAAACATGCAGAGAAATGGGAAAGGGCTCCCCAAAGCTGATAATTTACTTGGTGAATTAATATAATTACAGATTTTTTTATCCAGAGAAAATTTTGCACCTTCACTCCTTTATGAAGGAGATTTTCCACAAAAAAAAAAAACAAAACAAAAGTGAAGTCAAAGAACAAAGGTTTGTCTCCTCTGATTTATCCACATGGAAATGGGCTTGGAGCATGGAAAACTGGTCAGTTTTTCTTGTGTGGTGTTGCAAACATTTTGATATTTATTCTGTGTGGATTGTTCGTGATATGGGACCACTTTAGTGAAATTACCATGCAAAAAATTGACTGTGTGAATTTTCAAATTGTGATGCTTTCCAACTGCACAGATCTGTATTCAGTGACCCCAAATGGCCAAGAGCAGCTTTCACATCTCATTGGGAATCACAGCGATTCAGAGCTGAGAAAAATTGATGAGAAAATTGATTTTAACAGAATTTCAGTGGAGAGCAATCCAAAGAAGCATTCTCAGTCTGCACTGGCACTCCCTCTGGGCCTGGCAGCTCCTGGTGGGAGTGTCTGCTCCCAGGTGTGCTCTGTGTGCTCCTCTCCCACCTGCACAGAGCTCAAGGACCTCTGGCATTGCTGTGTTCCCTGATAAATCCCACCACCCTGATGGTCATTTTTTACCCTCTTCAGTCCAAGTGTTCCAATGCACTGGTTTGCTGCACTTCATTCAGGACACCAAATGTCAACACCAGGGAAATTTTTCAGAAATGTTCAGAAATTTTTTTGGCTCCTCACTGACTGACTTTCCCTTTTGTCCCCTGGTTCATGTCCCTGATTTGGGGATTGCTGGGTTGGCTGCTGAGGTGCCTGGACAGGCTGAAACTGCTGCCAGCCCTGCTGTGACAGCTGCAGGCTCAGGGCCCAGCCCAGCCCTGGCGAGGGCAGGGGGTTCTGCAGGGTTTGTTTGGATTAGTTGGACCTGTCCGTTTGAGCTGCCCACAGCCCGGGGCTCAGCCCCCTCAGCCCAGACCCTTTTTGGGCTCCAGGGCTGCTCACAGCCCCAGCCTGAGGCCAGAGCTCCCCAGAACACTGTGGGAGTGAGTGCCCAGAGGAACTGGGGCTGGTTTCAGCAGGGCCTGGGCTCCTGGGCCCCTCTGGCTCCTCTGAGGCTCCAGCCTGGGGTGAGCTCACCCCAAGGGAGACAAGCAGCGTTCAGAGCACCCTCCATCCCCAGGAGGGGCCACAGGGTGTCTGTGACTGCAGCAGCTCAGCAACTCACCCAAGCACTGTTTGCTTTGTTTGGGGAAATTCCTTCATTTCAAAGAGCACTGGGCTGTAGACCCACCCAGCTACCCCTCAGGCACAGAGGAGCCTCAGGAAGTGCAGGAGAGTTCCCAAGGCCGGGATGGGTTTGGGTGAGCCAGGGGTGCAGAGCAGGCTCGTCCTGCTCCTGCCGTGGTTCTGCACTTTGCTGCTGCTGTGGGGAGACCCGCGGGGTGAGGGCAGGAATTTGGGCAGCCAGCCCTGCCTGCTGTGCCCAGCTCACTCTGCCTTCCAGGGATGTGCTGAGATGGGCACTGAGGGCAGGAATTTGGGCAGCCAGCCCTGCCTGTGCCCTGCCTGCTGTGCCCAGCTCACTCTGCCTTCCAGAGTGCTGAGATGGGCACAGCCCAAAGCTCCTGTCCCAGAGCAGAGTGATTGTGTCCCCAGAGCTGCTGTGGAAGGGACAATCTGTGCCAGGACTGAGCTCACTGAAGCTCCCCCAGGCTCCTGGTGCCATCCCAGAGCAGGCACTGCTGCACTGCCCAGAGCCAGCTGTGCTGCCCCTCAGCTGGAGGTTTGGGGGGGTCAGGCTGGGGAGGTTAAGGCACACTCAGGCTGTTGCTTTAGGACAGCTCCCACCCAGAGCAGCTGCTCCCCTGAGCAGTTCTCGTTCCAGATGCAGGGATGGAATCCCCAGCTCAGGGTCTCAGTGCCTCATCCCGGGATCTGCACCTGCACCCTCAGAGCTGGAGTCACTGAGGCTGGGCAAGCCCTGGGGCTCCAGCACTGCAACAACCTGCCCAGAGCAGCGCTGGGGCCCTGAGCTGCTCCAGCCACACGGGCAGGAGCGCTCAGAGATGGGGTCACTGCTGGGCTGGGCTTGGGCTCGACCTCAGCTTCAATAATTCTGATTCTCTGACTCTCCCCTCCTGGCTGCTCCCTGCATCCTCAGGGATCCCAGCTTTGATCTCTGCTTTGCACATCTTCTCATCCTCTCCCTCTTCTCCTGTCTGCTTTCTTTTCCTTTTCTTTTTCCTTTTCCTTTTCCTTTTCCCCTTGCTGATGTTTTCTCCCCTCAGCCCTTCCATTTCCCCTTCATCTCCCTGTTCCACACCTCAGGAAGCTTTTGTCAGTAAATGGTGACTGCTCAGGTAACTACTACAAAACAAAGCTTTGGAAAAACATCTCAACTCTCTTAGGGAGGGCAAAGAAACTTCGGAGTGTTTTAATTTACCCTTGAGCCACAAATAAAAAAGCCAGCAGATGCAAGGGGTATTTTCTTCATGAGGAGGCACAGCCCCGATCCTGGCCCAGACAGGAGCTGTGCTCATTTATACAGGCTCAGCCCCAGAGCTCCCCCCTCCCTTCCCGTGTGATCCTTTGGATCCGGGTGTGGGAGCCAGGGGGGGAAGGAGGGTGCTGAAATGCAGAAATGCAGAATTGCAGCTCCTGCAACGTCTTCTGGTGCATGAAGCTGTGAGGAGGTGCCCACACAGAATTCAGTACACCTGCCCGTTTCTGAGGGGGTCCTTGGCCTCCTGCTGGCTCTGCTCAGCCTCTGCCACGGCTCTGAGTGAGGTTGTCTCACCTGGAGGGGCAGATCTCACTGGGAGGGGCAGAGCTCACTGGGATGGGCAGAGCTCACTGGGAGGGACAGTTCTATTGCTGGGATGGGCAGTTCTGCACTGGGATGGACAGATCTCACTGGGATGGACAGATCTCACTGGGAGGGACAGATCTCACTGGGATGGGCAGTTCTCACTGGGAGGGGCAGATCTCACTGGGATGGGCAGTTCTCACTGGGAGGGACAGATCTCACTGGGATGGGCAGAGCTCACTGGGATGGGCAGTCTGTAACCGCAGAGACGGATTGTGAGGCTGCCTGGAAAAGCGGGCTGGCTACTGATAGAGAGGCGAGGAGGGATTCCCAGGAGCTGTGACCAGACAAACACAAATCAGCCTGTGCTGCAGGGCAGTTAAACACCCATTGACAAAGTTCTAAACTGGAAATTGCAGAATTTATGAAGTAACCTGGAGCAAATGATGGGTCCCTCTCTAAAGAGAAGGATCCACCCCTGAGGGAAGAAAGTCACTTGTCTGCCTCTCCTTTGGCCAGCCCAGGTGCTCCAAAAGATGCTTCCTGCCCTTTGAACAGCTGTGGGATGAATTACAGCTCCCTGTACCCAGGGATGTGCAGCAGCAATCCAGCCAAGCTCAGGAATTCGTGATGACTGCACGAGTGGCTCCCCCTTCCACACTGCTGGGGGCGAAGAGAAGGAAAGAAATTCTAAACCTAGAATAAAAAAGCAAATGAAAAAAAATTTTAAAAAACAACCCAGTCACTGAAAAAGAAGAGTGATTCTGGCATTTGTAACTGCAACTAATAGAACAAGTATTGAGCAAAACAAATTCCTACACAGGGGATAAAGAAAGGGAGACCAGCTCAAACCCACAAGCATATGCCCAAGTACATAAAGAGCAAATCTCAGCAGAGAAATTTGTTGCCTATTTTTAGCTGAAACTATTAGTGGATAAAGAGTTTCTGTTTGGATTTTATTAAAACCCTTGCAGCCCTGGTCTCAGGATGAATTCAAATTTGTGCTGCTCAGCCAGGCTGCAACGGAGGGAACGTGGGGTGTGAAATGAAATTGGGGTTCACCAGCCCTGAGCCCTGCCCAGAACTGCCCTGGGGAGCAGAGGGGGCTCAGGGGGCAAGGACAGCAAGGACAAGTCCCTTACCCTGCACTGCTGCACAGATTCCCTGTGTCCATCCTGACTCTGAACTCCTGCACACATTCCCTGTGTCCATCCTGACCCTGCACAGACATTCCCTGTGTCCATCCTGTCCTGCACACATTCCCTGTGTCCATCCTGACCCTGCACAGACATTCCCTGTGTCCATCCTGTCCTGCACACATTCCCTGTGTCCATCCTCTCCTGCACACACATTCCCTGTGTCCATCCTGTCCTGCACACATTCCCTGTGTCCATCCTGTCCCTGCACACATTCCCTGTGTCCATTCTGACCCTGCACAGACATTCCCTGTGTCCATTCTGACCCTGCACACACATTCCCTGTGTCCCCCCTGGCCCCTGCACACATTCCCTGTGTCCATCCTGACCTGCAGACATTCCCTGTGTCCATTCTGACCCTGCACAGACATTCCCTGTGTCCATCCTGACCCTGCACACACATTCCCTGTGTCCCCCTGACCCTGCACACATTCCCTGTGTCCATCCTGTCCTGCAGACATTCCCTGTGTCCATTCTGACCCTGCACACATTCCCTGTGTCCATCCTGACCCTGCACACACATTCCCTGTGTCCCCCTGGCCCTGCACACATTCCCTGTGTCCATCCTGACCTGCAGACATTCCCTGTGTCCATTCTGACCCTGCACAGACATTCCCTGTGTCCATCCTGACCCTGCACACACATTCCCTGTGTCCATCCTGACCCTGCACACATTCCCTGTGTCCATCCTGTCCCTGCAGACATTCCCTGTGTCCATCCTGACCCTGCACACATTCCCTGTGTCCATCCTGACCCTGCACACACATTCCCTGTGTCCCCCTGGCCCTGCACACATTCCCTGTGTCCATCCTGACCTGCACACATTCCCTGTGTCCATTCTGACCCTGCACACATTCCCTGTGTCCATCCTGACCCTGCACACACATTCCCTGTGTCCCCCCTGGCCCTGCACACATTCCCTGTGTCCATCCTGTCCTGCACAGACATTCCCTGTGTCCATCCTGACCCTGCACAGACATTCCCTGTGTCCATTCTGATCCTTCTCTCCTGCACACACATTCCCTGTGTCCCCCCTGACCCTGCACACATTCCCTGTGTCCATCCTGACCCAACAAACCTGCACATATTCCCTGTGTCCATCCTGACCCTGCAGACATTCCCTGTGTCCCCCCTGACTCCCCCCGGGGCACTTTTGGCCATTTCCCTGTTTCTGGGAGCAGAGTCAGCCCCCCTGGACCTGCTGTCCCCTGCAGCTGGGTGTCCTGAGGAGCTTTCCCAGCACTGGCAGAGGCTCCCTGTCCCTCCTGCAGGGATCCAGGATGGGATCCAGGGGGCACACAGAGAGATTAAAAGCAGAAGCTCCGAGTCAGAGACATTTTAAAAATGTGTGTGCTCAACTAAAGGACTTTCTAATGTTTTAATAACAAATATTACAAGATATTTTTCTCCATGCCCAGTGCCTGCTGAGCCATCATGCTGAGCCTGTATTTATGGCACTGTAAAGCACAATGGAGGCAGCAGCACCAGGAATACTAATAGCCTCCAGTTTATTACACTAAGGCTGAGTGCTTCATTTTAATTGCATGGAAACATTTAATTTGTTAGATGAGGTGTCATGTCGTTTTCCTCAGGCACCAGTAACTCATATCCACACTGGGACAATGGAACAATCTAAGGGTGGCTTTAGAACCAAATGGATTTTGCTATTTCTTACCTTGTTGGGGTGTGTGGGGGGCCAGGTGCTTGGGACTCGTAGAGTTAAAATGTTTGTGACTCCTTTTTGTAAGGCTGGGTTGGAGAAACCCAGCCCAGCCCAGCCCAAGCATTTTGTGTCTCCCCACCCCTGCACGCAGAGCAAGGACGTGCCCACCTGCTGCAGGTGTGAGCAGCAGAGCCCTGGTGCAGCCAGGAAACGCAGTCTGGGAGGCAGGGTGGGAGCCAGGCACAGCTGAGCTCTGGGATGAGGTGCCAGAGCTTGGTTTGGGGTTTGGCTGGGGCAGAGGGGCAGCTCTGGGGCTGTGCTGGGGTTTGTGGCACAAGCCTGGGGCTCACAGGGTTTATTTGGGGTTTGTGGCACAAGTCTGGGGCTCACAGGGTTTGTTTGGGGTTTGTGACACAAGCCTGGGGCTCACAGAGCTAATTTGGGTTTGTGGCACAGGGAACTCAGCCTGGGGCTCACAGGGTTTATTTGGGTTTGTGGCACAGGGAACCAATCCTGGGGCTCACAGGGTTTATTTGGGTCTGTGGCACAAGCCTGGGGCTCACAGGGTTTATTTGGGGTTTGTGGCACAGGGAACCAATCCTGGGGCTCACAGGGTTTATTTGGGTTTGTGGCACAGGAACTCAGGCTGAACTCACAGGGTTTATTTGGGTTTGTGGCACAGGGAACTCAGCCTGGGGCTCACAGGGTTTATTTGGGTTTGTGACACAATCCTGGGGCTCACAGGGTTTATTTGGGTTTGTGACACAATCCTGGGGCTCACAGGGTTTGTTTGGGGTTTGTGGCACAGGGAACTCAGGCTGAACTCACAGGGTTTATTTGGGTCTGTCCCCCAGGTGACAGCTCCATGGGAAGGGGTGGCTCAGCTCCTGTTTTCCTTTGCCTGAGTGGTTTTTGCTTTCCCTGTTAAAGTGTGCTTGTCTCCCCCAGCATTTCCCCAGCTTCGCCCTCCTGCTTCTCTCCTGATCCTGGTGGGGAGGGAGGGGCTGGGGTGCTGGGTCACCCTGTCCTGCCTCCCCTCAGCCCCCTCCCCAAACTGTTCTGGGCATTCACTGTGGCAACGTTTGAGGAGTGAAAGGGGAAGGGAACCCAGGCGAGCAGGACTGGGTTTCATGGAATCAGGGAATCGTGGAGTGGGTTGGGTTGGACCTTAAATCTCATCCCATCCCACCCCTGCCATGGCAGGGACCCTCCCAGCACCCCAGGTGCTCCCCGTGCCCCCGGGGGGACATTGCAGGGGTCCAGGGGCAGCCCCAGCTGTGACATCAAAGGACAGGGTTCAGTGAATGCTCTGAAGGGATCCCAAACCAGGACCTGTCACAAAAATGGACGTTTTATGAAAAGAATCCGTTCAAGAAATAAAAAGGAAGGTGCCAGTGAGTGCCATGTGGCAGAAGGGGAGGAAAATCCAGGTTGTTTGGAGTGAGCTGGTCCCATCACAACGACAGCAGCTGCTGCTCCCTCTGCACACACAGGGCTCAGACAGGGATGGGTGGGAGCAGCCCTGGCACAGATCCCTGGGGCTGAGCTGGCTCGGGGCTGGTCCCACCCTGGGCTTCATCCCACACCCGAGCCAGCCCTGGGCGCTGGTGCTCAGACAATGGGGCTGGGGGGTGGCTGGGGATTGCAGCTGCACTCACGGGTGACCCTGCAAGAGCTCTGCAAGGCAGTGGCAATTCCTTGTCACTGCAGGTCTGCAGGAGGGACTCTAAACGAGAGGCTGCAGCTCAGCTCCACTCCACGGGCTCAGCACTGCCCGTGCTATGGAAGAATAATTCTCCCAGCAGGAACTTCTGGGGAAGAGGAACATTATGCAGAAGAGGAGACTCTCTGCTGTCCTTAATATCCACATGATGGCCTTTGAGGCAGGAGGAGCTGCCATGGCAATGAGCACACAGAGCAGTGACACGCTCGGGGGAAGCCGTGTGCTAAGGACAAATGTCCTGGCCAAGTCCCTCCATCCCAGCCCTTCAGGCCTGTGGAAAGCAGGATTGTGAGGAGGGCAGGGCTGGCACAGGGTGCCCAGAGCAGCTGTGGATGCCTGGCAGTGCCCCAGGCCAGGCTGGGCACTGGGGCTGGAGCAGTGGGACACTGGAGGTGGCCCTGCCCTGGCAGGGGTGGCACTGGGTGGGATTTGGGGTCCCTTCCCACCCAAACCACTCCATGACTTTGGGGACTTGCACATCACAGGAACCAAGAGGCCAGAGGTGTAGCAGCAGGACAGGGGATTTATGGCCAGTTCTCATCCTGTGGTGACGTTGCCTCAGCAGAGGAGCATCACGGGGGGGGTGAGGGCTCATCTCCCCAGGGTAGGACTTGGGCACCACTCAGGGTGTTGCAGTAGGAGCTCAGAAAGCTGAGAAGGGCCTTGCCATCAGCACCTGTGGGAACAAACCTCTTCAGAAGTGCCAGTGGCTCTTTTTTGGGCGTGCATTTTCTAGAATCTAGAGCTGCTCACAGGGCAGGCTGGTCCTGGGCCGGGTTTGGTTTTTTGTGAGGCTCTGTGTGTGGGTGGCTGTGGGGTCCCAGTCACTGCTCCCACGCCAAGAGCCACACCTCACCTTGGACTCCAGTTTTGAAATCGTCCCAGAAATCCAATTTTGAGTTTCTTACCTGGCCAGAAGCACAACTTTATTATGTGCCCCTCTGCATTCCTGGCTCGAGGATCTCCCCCCGTCCTGCAGTGAGCACAGCGAGCCCAGGAGCTCCTGCAGCTCTGTTATTGATAATCCCCCTGCTATTAATAATTCCTCTCTTTTTGCCCCAGCCGTGGAAGGGAAGCTCAGCTCAGGTGAGGAGCTGCAGCCCAGAGGCTCAAGGGGTGACACTGAAGTCAGCTGGAGATGCTTGGTCCCACTTACCTCCCTGGAGGCCACAATTCCCAATCCTCAGCTCTGTCCCAGCTTTCAGACTCCTTGAGTAACAGGGAGGCCAAGAACATTCACAAGGTCATCACTGAATAATTTGGAATAATCAGCAGCCCTGGGAAAATCACAGGTCACTGGCAGGGAGCTGAGGAGCAGAAAGAGACAAAAAAAAAGAGTTGGAATTAATTCTTTCCCAGACATTTATCATTACTTTAGTGCCACCAAAATGAATATCAGGCGATGAATTATTGTCCATGAACAGCAGAGAAATCTCAGTAGCCAACAGTTTTTAATTTCTACACCAGTAGAAAGCTGTGACTCTGAGCAATCACACCCTGAATCCTTCACTGCTGCCAAGGCAATGCTGTCTTGTTTCTCCTCCCCACCCCTGCTCCTGCAGTCCAGCTGCAGGCTCTGGGCTCTCTGTGACCTGCTGTGGCTCCTCAGCTCACAGAAATCAGCAAATTCTCATCTCCACAGATGAGAGAGCTTCTTTGGCTGTTGGCTGTTACACTTCCAGCCCTGAGCCCAAGGATGCTCTGCAGCAGGCAGGGTTGGGCTGGGGGTCACTGTGGGGTGCAGCTCAGAGCAGTGAGGTCTGCACCTTGGGCTGGAGCATCCTTCCCAGCTCCAGGTTCCTCCCACACTGGCCTGAGGAGCCCTGAAGGTACTTGAGGGTGTGCAGTGGTGCCAGGCACGGGCAGGATCTCCTGTAATCCCACACAGGATCTCCCTGTTAACCCAGCACAGGATCTCCTGTTATCCCAGGGAAGTGGCAGTAAATCTCCCTGTTATCCCACACAGGGCACAGGATGTTCCTGTTATCCCAGGGAAGTGGCAGTAAATCTCCCTGTTATCCCACACAGGGCACAGGATCTCCTGTTATCCCAGCATGGGCAGAGGATCTCCCTGTAATCCCACACAGGATCTCCCTGTTAACCCAGCACAGGATCTCCTGTTATCCCAGGGATGTGCCAGTACAGGATCTCCCTGTTATCCCACACAGGGCACAGGATCTCCTGTTATCCCAGCATGGGCAGAGGATCTCCCTGTAATCCCAGCACAGGGTGCTCCTGTTGTTATCCCAGGGATGTGGCAGTAAATCTCCCTGTTATCCCAGCACAGGATTCCCCTGTGTAATGGTTTTGAAATCAAAACCAGAGAGAGACTCCAAGTCAGAAGTACAATTTAATAAGGGAAAAGAGTAAAAATAAAATACATGCAATAGTACGAAAGAAAAAGCACTGACAGAGTGAGAATACAGCCTGACACCCTGCGAGTTGGGGTGGTGGCAGCAGTCAGGTGAAGTGTTCTTCTCAAAGCAGTGATGCTGTAGAAATCCTGGCAGTGATCCTGGCAGCTCTTGTCCTCTGGAATCCAGTGGGTAAGGGCTGCTCTGGTATCCCAAATCTCAGTTTTTATCTGGGTAGGAAAGGCTTGGCTCCTGCCCTGGCTGGAGCATCTCCCAGTGGGATGATGGAATTTTATCAGCCATGCCCTGGGACTCAGTGGCCATGAACAGGAGATATCTCCTGGAGGGAGGATGGGCTGTGGGAAGATAAAGATGATTGCCCAGCTGAGTTAAAGATGGCCCATTAGCAGGAGATATCTCCCACAGAGATCAGGGTCACTGCCCTGCCTGGTTTCAGCAGATGGTAGAATAAAGACTTTGGGGCACATCTTTACATTGTAACCTGGGACACCCTGTTATCCCAGGGGTGTGGCAGTAAATATCCCTGTTGTCCCAGGGGTATAGCACAGATCTCCCTGTTATCCCAGCACAGGATCTCCTGTCATCCCAGAGGTGTGGCAGTAAATCCCCCTGTTATCCCAGCACAGGATCTCCTGTCATCCCAGAGGTGTGGCAGTAAATCTCCCTGTTATCCCAGCACAGGATCTTCTGTTATCCCAGCACATGCAGCAGGAGCAGGCTCACAAGGAGCTGTGTTCATCAGGAGCTGCAGTGCCAGGAAATGGGGAACGGATTCAGACTGAATGAGGGTGGATTTAGATGGGATCTTGGGCAGGAATTGTTCCTGGCAGGGTGGGCAGGGCCCTGGCACAGGGTGGGCAGATCAGCTGTGGCTGCCCCTGGATCCCTGGCAGTGCCCAAGGCCAGGCTGGGCACTGGGGCTGGACATTGGGACAGTGGGAGTATCCCTGCCATGGCAGGGGTGGCACTGGGGGGCTCTGAGGTCCTTTCCAGCCCAAACCACTCTGGGATTCTATTTATCAATCTCACTGTGGCCATCTAATTTCATAACTCTTGACCAATGGTCCAAAACTAATTTGTAGTTGTCCTCTTAGCAATTAATGAATTGATAATAGAAGAATAATTTGCCTCTTTATGCCAAAATCAGCATGTTCAGATGGGGGGTGGGGAGGCTCTTTTTTTCTGAGAAAAGACAAAGGTGCTTTGTGTCTGATTTGAATTTCAGACAAACATTTAACAGATCACTTTGCTTTCCCAAACGCACAGTGCAGGCTCTAAGAGCAGCGAAATTGCTATAAATTAAAGTTAAATGTCAAAAAGGCAAAGATGTGCAGGAATGCAGGAGACAATCTCGGTGCAATTGGGGTTGTTACTGAGCTGCTTTTATCCACTTTGCTTGCATAGAGTTAAGTGCTCTTCCTGGAAAGGGGGACTTTTTTTTCCCTTTCTATTTTTAAATCAGTCCCAACCCCCAGTTCCACTGAAATAGGATTTCATAATTTCTCATTTTCAAATATCATCAGGGAAAGAATTGTGATTGTCCACTCATTGTGCTTATCATTTCACTGGAGTTTTGCAGCCTGCTCTCAGTGAAATGCCATCCTTGGCTGTAGCAGGTATCAACCTGCTCAGTAAAAGAGAAATTAAGATGCTATTTCTACCTGTGCTGAGTCGTTGGCCTCTGTGGGAGGGGAGTAATGAAATCCCTGCTTCTCTTGGCACTTTAAAATAGAAAATATAAGGGGAAAGGAAATGCAGTGTGAGCTCTGTGTGACAGATAAGAAGCAGGGATCAGTGTTCCAACAGCTGAGTCTCAGCTGGAAAAGAACGACTCCAGCAAGGCCAGGCTGCTCTGGGGCTGCTCAGGACCTGTCCCAGCCCCAGTGTCCCCAGAGCTCGAGATGCAGGGTGGCCAGGACCCAACCCAAACCAACCCAACTCAATCCATTCCATTCCATTCCATTCCATTCCATTCCATTCCATTCCATTCCATTCCATTCCATTCCATTCCATTCCAATCCAACCCAACCCAACCCAACCCAACCCAACCCAATCCAACCCAACTCAATCCAATCCAATCCAATCCAATCCAATCCAATCCAATCCAATCCAATCCAATCCAATCCAATCCAATCCAGTAACCCAATCCAATCCAATCCAACCCAATCAATCCAATCCAATCAATCCAATCCAATCCAATCCAATCAATCAATCCAATCCAACCCAACCAATCATCAATCCAATCCAATCCAATCCAATCCAATCAACCAACCCAATCCAATCAACCAATCCAATCCAACCAATCCAATCAATCCAATCAATCCAATCCAATCCAATCCAACCCAATCCAATCCAATCCAATCCAATCCAATCCAATCCAATCCAATCCAATCCAACCCATTCCATTCCAATCCAACCAATCCAATCCAATCCAATCCAATCCAATCCAATCCAACCCAACCCATTCCACGATTCTCTGATGCTGCTGGGCAGTGCTGAAGGCACTGGACTCTGTGCCTCCAGCTCCCTGCCCCAGCACTGCCCAAGCTCTCTGCACCCCAGGGATCTCAGACCTCCCTGGGCAGCAGCCAGGAGGAAAACAAGGCAGAGGAGATTTGCTCCTGTGCAGCAGCAGCAGCAGGTTCATTTCTGACCCGTTCATCCATGACATGGAGACTCACAAGTTCAGAAACCACTGGTGAGAGTTTGAGAGGCAGAGGAGGGGGGACTGATGCAGCTCACAGAGGCAGAAACAGAGACAAGGACCCTGCTGGCTCAGGGAGCAGCTGGGCTGGGGGTCCCTGCAGGACTGTCCTGCCAGCTCTCCTGACCTGGCACAGCCCTGTGCTGCTCTCAGCACTTTGAACCTCCATGGTTTGCATTTCAGAATTTCCATTTTTGCTTTTAACTGTTTCTTCCAGAAACAAAAATAAATACTGTTCCCCCTATACATAGACATATATATATATATAAATATATGCACTCACATACACATATATGTTACACCTCATAAAACTCCCAGAGAAGCCACCAGCAGGATTGATTGAAGCAGGCAATTTCGTAGCAAGCTGCAAAGTTCTTCCCCGAATCAGTGAGTCATGATGCCCTATAAAGCACACACTAAAACGTCATAATGACCTAGTGCTATTATTTCTGCCTTAAATCTTCCCGGGGAGAGGAGCAGGAGTTTGCAGAGGGCGGCAGGAGGGGCTGAGCACACGTGGGGAGAGAAGGCTCTGCCTTGCTCACAGCCCAAGGTTTGGGGTCAGGGACAGGGCAGGACGTGTCCGTGGGGTCAGAAATGCCCAGGCCACCCTTCACATTTCTAGGAACAGAGCAATTGGGTCTCAGCAGCCTCTGACCCTCAGCTCATGGTTCCAGTGTCTGAGAGGAGGTGCTGGGTGAGAGCAGGACCTGCCCCAGCCCAGAGCCCCCAGCCCCGGGCTGATCCCAAAGGAAAGGTGGGAATTGTGTCCCTGTGCCCCAGGCTCAGGTGAGACCCCACCTGCAGCGCTGCCCCAGCCCTGGAGCCCAAATTCAGGAGGACGTGGAGCTGCTGCAGAGAGTCCAGAGGAGTCATGGAAATGCTGCCAGGATTCTGGAGCCAGGCTGGGAGAGCTGGGAATGTTCCCTGGAGAAGGGAAAACTCCAGGGGATGCTCAGAGTCCCTGCAGGGGCTCCAGGAGAGCTGGAATTGGGGACAGGACACAGGGAATGGCTCCACTGGGAAAGGGGAGATGGGGCTGGGATCTGGGGCAGGAATTCCTGCCTGGGCTGGGATTCCCAGATTTGCTGTGGCTGCCCCTGATCCCTGGCAGTGCCCAAGGCATTGGAGCACCCGGTCATTGGAAGGGTTCCCTGCCCTGGCAGGGTGGGTGAGAGGAGCTCTGGACCCCCGTCCATCCCAAACCACCCCTCGTGGCTCAGACACGGACAGGGACAATGAGGGACCATCAATTCCCGTCTAACCCTGCCTCAGGCTGTGGGGACCGCTGCCCTGCGAGCCCCTCCTGGGCCGAAGGCAGAGCCCCCTTCCCGGGGATCCCCACGGGGGCTGCCCATCCAGCTGTTATTGCAGTCCCAGCCCGAGCTGGCTCCGCGGGGCTCAGGGAGCTCACAGCTTTCTGTTCCTGGTCAGGGGAGCTCTGCGGATGAATCGGTGCTGCTGACAGCTGCTGCATCCCTTCTGGGGTCTGTGGCGGTTTTTGGGGGCAGACAGAGCCAATCCAGCCGGAGATACAGTAAATGCCATTGAACCAGACACAAGGACGGGCAGGACGGCGGGAGCCCCGTGATATGGAAGATGAATAACATCCAGACAATTTCTTTTTTAACTTAAATTTGGTGTCCAGATCCAGTTATTGACTTCTCAGCATGAGGGAGCAGACTGAGCTCTGTGACGTGGTGCTGCCACTGAAACTCGTCTGGACTCTGCAGGACTGAAGGCTCGAGCAGCACAAGGAATTTAGGAATACAAATATAATAATTTAAACAATTACTGTCAAGTCTTCTCCCCCCCTCTCCAACTAAGGCTCTACTGGTTTGTTTGTCTTATTTTTGATCAAACTCTGGTTTTGTTGTCAGCATTGCTGAACGTCTTGAATTTGCTTTGATGGGATTGAAAAGCTGTTTTCAAAAGAAAAAAAAAAAAGACAGAAAAACTTCCCAATGCTGCTTTTTTTTTTTTTCTGACTTAATTACACAGTAAACAAAGCAGATTTATTTTTGTGCACACCTGGATTATTTCTGAAGAGCTGTTGAGCATCTGTGAAATGAACAGATTGTCTCCTCTTTTTAAATAAAAGAGCCCCAAAGCAGAACCCCAGGGCTGGAGGCTCCTCTGCCACCGGCCGAAGGCAAAAGCTCCAGCGCTCAGCTCCAGCTCTGCCTCCTGTGAGGGGCAGTGCCGGGCTCAGCCCCTGCCCGGGGCTCTGGTGCCACTGCTGGGTCCTGCTGGGAGCCCTCCCTGCACACTGGGACACACTGGGACTGACTGGGACTGACTGGGACTGACTGGGACAGACTGGGACAGACTGGGACAGACTGGGACACACTGCGACAGACTGGGATTGACTGGGACAGACAGGGACAGCCAGGGACAGACTGGGACAGCCAGGGACAGACTGGGACAGACAGACAGACAGGGACACACTGGGACAAACTGGGACAGACAGACACCCAGGGACAGACTGGGACAGACAAGGACACACTGGAACAGACTGGGACAGACTGGGACAGACAAACACCCAGGGACAGACAGACACATTGGGACAGACTGGGACAGACAGGGACAGACTGGGACAGACAGACAGACACCCAGGGACTCCCAGGGACAGACAGACACCCAGGGACAAACAGGGACAGACAGACAGACACCCAGGGACAGACAGACCCCCAGGGACAGACGGACAAGCACGCAGGGACAGACGGACAGGCACCAGGGACCCCAGGGCTGAGCCCCCCTCTCCGGGCTCCTCTCCAGCTGAGCAGCCCCGGCTCCCCCCGCCTTTCCCCGTGCGGGGACGGCCCCGAGGGTTCCCAGGGCTAAACGGCTTCCTGCAGCCCAGCTCTGCTTTCATGAGGCCAAATGAGTTTAATGCATTCGCAGTTTAATATATTGGAGACGCTCCCCTTGGTTGAAATTACCAAATCATCAGGAGCTGCTGTCCAGGGAGCAGCAGGGCAGAGCCAGGGAGGAGCCGGGCAGAGCCAGGGAGCAGCAGGGCAGAGCCAGGGAGCAGCAGGGCAGAGCCAGGGAGCAGCAGGGCAGAGCCAGGGAGGAGCAGGGGCTGAGCCAGGGAGGAGCCGGGCAGAGCCAGGGAGCAGCAGGGGCTGAGCTGCGTCCCCAGGCAAGCCCAGCCCGGGCGCTGCTGCCCCGGGGCCGAACTGCACAGTCAGACCCCAGCCAGAGCAGGGACCCCACCCCTGTCCCACTGCCAGCATCGCAGGAGCCACAGGACCGCGGCCTGGGAGGGTGGAGGGGACCTCAAAGGTCACCCAGAGCCAGCCCTGCCCTGGCAGGGACCCCTGCCCCTGTGCCAGGTGATCCCAGCCCCGTGCCCAGCCTGAGACCCCTGCCCCTGTGATCCCAGCCCCGTGCCCAGCCTGGGCACTGCCCCTGTCCCTGCCCCAGGTGATCTGAGCCCTGTCCTGGCAGGGACCCCTGCCCCGTGATCCCAGCCCCGTGCCCAGCCTGGGCACTGCCCCTGTCCCTGTCCCCTGTCCCAGGTGATCCCAGCCCCGTTCCCAGCCTGGGCACTGCCCCTGTCCCTGTCCCTGTCCCTGTCCCTGTCCTGTCCCTGTCCCTGTCCCTGTCCCTGCCCCCTGTGATCCCAGCCCCGTGCCCAGCCTGGGCACTGCCCCTGTCCCTGTCCCTGTCCCTGCCCCAGGTGACCCCAGCCCAGTGCCCAGCCTGGGCACTGCCCCTGTCCCTGTCCCTGTCCCAGGTGATCCCAGCCCAGTGCCCAGCCTGGGCACTGCCCCTGTCCCTGTCCCAGGTGACCCCAGCCCCGTGCCCAGCCTGGGCACTGCCAGGCACCGGGAGCATCGTGGTGAATCCCCCCCAGCCCCTCCGCGCCTCTCATCAGACACAATCAGCTGCACTCTCTGCCGGCTGATGACGGAGCTCATCACAACGGGCATTTACAGCTCAGGAGCTCTTTAGGGGGATGCATTTGTCCATCAGTGTTTGGGCCCAGTCATTTTTAACTTCTGCACCAGCAAAGGACCCTCTAGAGCTTTATTGTCCCTCCGTCCCCGCCAGGGCTGCTGATTGTGAGCAGAAAAGCGCTGCAGGCGGGCTGGGCAGGCCAGGCTGGGCAGCTTGCTCCTCCCCAGAGGCAGGCGGGTGCTGGGGGACGAGGCAGGGTGCAGCAAGGACCAAAGGCCGTGGAGGGGCTGGCAGAGCAGCCCAGGGCACTCAGCAGAGCGAGCGGGAGAGAACACAGCCCTGCCTGAGTGAGTGACCCCACGTCAGCATGACACATCACCATTGTTCCCTCCAGAATATCTCCTTTGGGAGCAAAATGAGGGAGGAACGAGCTCCCAAATGGTTGCTAACAAGGGGAAAAAAAAAGAAAAAAAGAATTGGGGAAGGGGGGAATAAAAGGGAGAAAAGAGCCCAGAAAGGCTTCACAGGCTAAGAGCAAATTACTCTGCAATTCAGCCAGCGATTTCATGGACATGCTGCAGGGATAATGCATTCTGAGTGGCTAGAATTTCATTTAATTCCACTTCATTGTTGAGCATCTTTTCCAGTGGTTTTATGGCTGAACACTGTGTGCCCATTTTCTTGTTCTAATCTGCCTTTCTGACAGCCACGCTGGATATTCCGTGTTCTGTTTGCTTGTGGGACGCCTCTCGTGTCCTGAGACAGGAGCACTACAAGGAAAACGCTCACGAATGAACCCTCGTTTTCCCACAACTGCTGTTTAGGCTGGTGGCTGGAGGTTTTTGTCTCAGTGTTACGCAGGGTAATACTGTCAGTCACTCACGGATCAATTAATTAACTGGCCCATCAATGCGCTTTTCCGGCTGGCAGGAGTCCCCGCAGCCGCCTCCTCTGGGACACGGAGCTCTGAGCAGCCCGGCCGGGGTTTGCCCTGCCCCAGGGCCTGGGACAGCCCTGTGTGCAAACCAGGGGCGCTTCTCAGAGCTCTGCAGCTTCCTCAGGGACCAGGAGAATCCCCAAGTACTCCGAGCGATTAACAGAGTTATTGAGTGGTTTGGGTTGGAAAGGACCCTGAAAACTGCCTGGTTCCCCCGGCAGGGGCACCTCCCCTGCCCCATCGCCCCAGCCAGTGCCCAGCCCTGGGCTGTGCCAGGGATCGGGGCAGCCCCAGCTCTCCGTGCCAGGAGCAGTTCCTGCCCAAATCCCCTCCATCCCTCCCTGGCAGCTCGAATCCATCCCGTGCCCTGTCCCTCCAGGCCCTTGGAAGGAGTGTAATTTTCTGGACCAGCCCTGGACCATTTGTATTTGCCATAGTGCCACCAGCTGGAAACATCCCATTTTTCCATTTTTGTTCCTTTTTGTTTTATTCCCTTCTCCTTCTGGATCAACCTGGTTTCCTTGGCAATAGCAGTGTGACAGCAAAATTGTCCCGAGTTATTTTTCTCTTGGATTAGTTCCATCTTGGACGGTCTTTTCCTCCCAGAGACAGACAGGCAGCTCCTTGGAACGCGTGAATTCCTGTTTTCCTCCCCAGGAGCGCTCTGGGGTGGCACCGACCCGTCCCTGGGGCTGCCGAGGGGCAGAGGGACGGGCAGGGCCGGGTGGCTCTGTCGGGTGACACATTCCCAGCAGTTGGGATAATTGAGCGTTTCCTCGTGCAGCCCCATCTGCCCTGGCCGCTGTTCCCTCCTGCTTTATAATTAGCTCTTGCACTGTCGCAAGGACTGATTTGTCATTCTGTCTTTGCTCCAGCACTCATACAAAGCACATTTCCATGTAAAACCACGGTTTGCAGATCAAGTAAAAGGACAGCCTGACCTAAAATCCCGTTTTGGCCCCCGTGGTAAAACGAAGGCAACAATTACAAATAAAAGGACAATGGAGGAAGAACAGGGCTGGGAAGATGGCAATTAGCACAAATGAGGAGCTGTGAAATTCAAACAGTTCTCTCAGAAAACTAAAGGCATTAAGGAAAGTCGCAGGAATAAAGGAGTGTAGAGCAGTTGGAGCCACGAGGGATGTCAGAATGACATTTGGCTCTTTGGTGGTGGAGAGAAGAAAGTAATAACCTGTGTCCTCACTTCCTCTCCCAGCTTTAAAATTAAAAGAAGAATTATTTGTATTGCATGAATATGATTAAGAATAATTACCGAGGAAGATACTAATAAAATACTAGGGATGAGTTTGTTTAAAAATGATTAGGTCATTTTAATGCACTTAAAATGTTGGCTGAGGGGGAATCTGCACAGCAGTGTGGGAAAGCCCACATGAGTTTTACTCTGAGTAAATCTGCTGCTGGTCATGGCAGGGCCAGGAGGGATTTAAACAGACAATTTCCAAGGTACCCACAGAGATTTAATGCAGACTGTGTCGGGGAATTGGGCTGAGGGTTTTGGTGAGAAAGCAGAGCAGCAGAAATTCCACCGAGGGGCTGCAGCAAAGGCACCAACAGAGACCCTGGAGAAAACAAGAAGGGAGAAACTGGGAAAGGAGAAACATCCTCTGCTTCAGGGAGACACCAGTGGGACTGAGAGGAGCACAGCTGGCCACTGGCAAGGGGTTTGGGGAAGGTTGGAAGGGTGTCCAAAAATAAATGTGTAAGAAAAACTGTGGGGGTGGGTTGTTGGATGCGTCGCTGGACAGACTCAGGAGCTCACTATTTTCTGTTCTTCAGGGTTGTATTTTATTATAAATTATAATTTTATTATAAAGCGTGGGTGTAAGAGAGAGCTTAGAGAGAGGTTAGAGATCAGAGGTAAGAGCTAAGAGAGTGATCTTCCATTTACAATACAACAAGGATTCTTCTATGATGAATATTCTAATTTCCAATAACCAATCTAATACAATATACTAATTTCCTAATATTTGCATGCAACCTATAGGAACCACTAAATTCCCATGTTTTATGGCTTTCTTACTCTGTAACCCTTCTCTTCAGACCTTTCCTGCCAGGCTTGGGACAGGATGTCTGTTGGTTCTTTGGTATCATCTGAACAAAGGAAGAGCCTCAAACCTTCACATAACTATTTTCAGTGTCTATGTCAAACACTGCTAACATCTCTATTTCATTTGTTGTTTCAGAACTACTTGCCAGGCACTCATAAGATTTTGCTATTCCCTCCCCAACAAAAAACTGCTGGAGACGTGGGGAAAGCACCTTGCACTGAGACTTCCACAATCCAATCTGTTCACAGAAGAAAGTTTATAAAAGAAAAAAAAAAAAGGAGATGGAGAGGTGACTAATTTGATTAAGGTGTGTAAGCACTTCCATAGGGAGGAAATTGTGGTTAGCAAAGTAGTCTTTAATCTTGTGGAGAAAGGAATATTTGTGACTGGAAGTGGAATCCTGACATATTCAAATAGAAATAATTTTACCAGAGTGATGGGGCAGGTGAAGGCAGTGCCATGGAAAGTGCTGCCTCTCTCTGCTGCTGAAGGCTCTCAAACCAGAGCTGGATTTCTTCCTGAAGAGTCCCTTTTGATTTCAGCCTCTCAGCCTGGTGCTTCCCAGCTCAATTCAGCAGCAAATCCAAGGTCACACGAGATGCTGGGTGGTGTCTGACAGCACCAGCACCACCCGCGGGGCTTTGGCTGCTCCATGGAATTTGGGGGGGCAGGACTGGGTTCAGGGGCTCCTCTGCCCCCCTGTGTGCCCTCAGAGTGTCACACGCAGAGCTGGGGCAGAGCAGGGGACACAGGGACAGTGGGGAAGGGAAGGGAAGGGAAGGGAAGGGAAGGGAAGGGAAGGGAAGGGAAGGGAAGGGAAGGGAAGGGAAGGCAAGGCAAGGCAAGGCAAGGCAAGGCAAGGCAAGGCAAGGCAAGGCAAGGCAAGGCAAGGCAAGGCAAGGCAAGGCAAGGCAAGGCTTGGGGGTGACCCTGTTGCAGCCCCTCAGTACCTGAGGAGGACCTGCCAGAGTGGCAGAGACACTCTGGGGACAGTCACGTAGGGACAGGAGAGGGGAATTGCTTCAGAGAGCCAGAGAGAAGCTTCAGATGAGACACGGGGCAGGAATCGTGCCCTGGGAGGGCGAGGAGGCGGCACAGGGTGCCCAGAGCAGCTGGGGCTCCCCTGGGCGCTGGAGGGGTCCCAGGCTGGACACGGGGCTGGAGCAGCCCGGGCTGGTGGGAGGGGTCCCTGCCGTGGCAGCGGGGGGGCTGGGCGGGGTTTCGGGACCCTTCCTCTCTCTGAGGACGCCAAAGAGCCTCACAGGCTGCACTGGGCACTCCTCACCCAGCCCTGGGTCACCCCTGGGCTCAGGGCAGAGCCCAGCAGGATTTTCCCTGGAGGAGATGCCTGGAAGGGCACCCAGGACAGAAACTCTGGGTCAGGGTGAGCACAGCTGTGCCCCAGGGGCTCCCAGAGCTGGCTGGGCACCTGGAGGTCACACAGGGGAGAGGCAGGGTGGAAAACTGCTCCTGCCCAGCTGGGGGGGCGGAGGAGATGCCCAGGCAAGGACACAGAGTGCCCCAGGAGAGCCCAGCTGGGGCCTGGAGCTGCCCCCACCGTGTGATGCCATCTCACTGGAGCAGAAAATTGGAACGTGTTGAGCCATCACGTGGCCTCCTGCAAGGACTGAAGTGCTACCAGGGGTTTCTATTTGTGTGCAGCTCCTCATTTCCTAATTATCGTGTTTTCCCTCCAGTCCTTTCAGCAGCAAATAAATAAATAAATGAACAGATAACTGCTCCCATCCCTGGAATAAGAGCTGGAGCATCTCTTCAGCCCACAGCCCTTCTCTGGGATTCACAGGGCTCAGGCTGGCACCAGCGACCATGGCTGGAATTAAAAATATGTAGAAGGGAATTTAAAACCACTGGGCCAGATCATCAGCTGCTGCAAGTCAGTGAAGACCAGGTGAAGCCAACAGAACCACAATTACTCTGATTAGCAGTGAGATCTGCAACAGAAGCCATGCCCAGCCTCCCTCACACCTCCAAGCTCCCACTCTTTGCTGTCCTCTGCAGTAAGAGAGGTTAATTATCATCATCTGGAAGTGAAATTAAGCAAAGGAGAATTTAGGAGGCATGTCAGGAGCTGCTAGCACAGCAAATCCTCCCAGGAGAGGAGGGATGGCTGCTCACCTGTGCCAGGAAACTGGGGTGCTGCAGGGCAGCACCCTCATCCCGAGAGCAGCCACCTCCGTCCCGGGAGCAGTTTTGGGTCCACTGAGCTGCTCCCGGTCTTTGATCCCGTTTCTGGGCGATCTCCCTTCCCAGGGCAGGGCTGAGCGGGGCGCGGGCTCCCTGCATTATTATCCAAGCCGGCACTCTCATTCTCACAATCTGGGACGTTTTCCAGGTTAATTACCGTCACCGTTTGTTTTCCCTGGGCCGTCTGTCGGTGCTCCGAGCTCCGGGCACACTCACGGGGGCTCAGGTGCAGCACGGCTCCGTTCCCAGCCCTGTCCCTGCGCGGGTCCTGGTTCTGGGCTCTGTAACCATCCCCGAGCTGCAGCAGCTCTCCCTGGCTGGGAGCTGGTGGGCGAACTCCCTGTGCCATCCTCAGCTGTGCCAGCCCAGCCCGGTGCCCTGTGCTGCTGCTCGTGCTGTAGCGAGGCCAGGCAAGGAAAATGGATTTCACGGCGTTCTGTTCCTCTCCTCATCCCAGATCCGGTTAAATGCACATTTGTGGTGTCACACCGTCCCGGAATGGGCCGGGTTAGAAGGGATTTAGAGCCCGTGCAGTGCCAGGGCAGGGACACTCCCATGCCCCAGGGTGATCCAGCCTGGCCTGGGGCACCCCAGGGATCAGGGGCTGCTCTGGGCACGCTGTGCCCCCTCCCCACCCTGCCAGAGTGCACAGGGATGAGCTCTGCACCTCCTCGGGGTCCCTTTTCCTCCGGTCACCTTGTGGCTCTGGTGACAATCAGCGCTCAAAGGCCCCGAGACAGAGACTGACCCTCCCCAGCCCTGCCAGAGCTTCGCACAGGACGGACAGGTCAGAGTCCCTCTGCTCCCTCGGGACCAGCCGCTCCCTCTGCGAAAATCCCGTGTGGAAAAGGCCCCACGGTGAGCTGGTGCCACCCACGGCCAGGTGAGCAAAGAGCTCGGGCACAGCGGCCAGGTGTGCAGCCTGGGTGTGCCACTCACCTGGCCAGGTGTGCAGCGTGGGCTGTGCCATTCACCTGGCCAGGTGTGCAGCCTAGGTGTGCCACTAACCTGGCCAGGTGTGCAGCCTGGGTGTGCCACTCACCTGGCCAGGTGTGCAGCCTGGGCTGTGCCTCTCACCTGGCCAGGGTCAGAGCTTTGTCACTCACCTGGCCAGGTGTGCAGCCTGGGCTGTGCCACTCACCTGGCCAGGGTCAGAACTTTGTCACACACCTGGACAGGGTGAGTCAGGAGTTTGTCATCTGGCCAGAGGAGAGTCAGAGCTTTGTCACACACCTGGCCAGAGGAGAGTCAGGGGTTTGTCACACACCTGGCCAGAGGAGAGTCAGGGGTTTGTCACACACCTGGCCAGAGGGGAGCTCTGGGGTTTCTCACACACGTGGCCAGAGTGAGTCGGGAGTCTGTCACCTGGCCAGGGGGAGCTGTGGGGTTTGCCACACACCTGGGCAGAGTGAGAGCTCTGTCACACACCTGGGCAGAGGTTTGCCACACACCTGGGCAGAGCGAGAGCTCTGTCACACACCTGGCCAGGGGGATCTGTGGGGCTGCTGCCCTGCAGGGATGGCTCCGGTGGCTCCTGGTGGCTCCGGTGGCTCCTGGTGGCTCCTGGTGGCTCCTCCGGTGGCTCCTGGTGGCTCCGGTGGCTCCTGGTGGCTCCTGGTGGCTCCGGTGGCTCCTGGTGGCTCCTGTGGAGCTGCTGGGCCGGAGCAGAGCTGCCCCTCCATCGTCTGCTCGGCAGCAGGAGGGAAGGTTGGCATGGCAACTTCTCCTGACGTGCAGAGCTGTCAGAAAGGGACCGAGATCAGCTGCTGGCCTGTCCACTGAGAGGGACCGGCAGGAGCAGAGCCCGGTTTGAGCTCCAGGAGCCCCTCGGGGCTGTGGGTGCCAGAACTGCACAGGGGGTGGAGGGGAGGCCACAGCGTCCTCGTGAGCCGTGGCAGCACAGAGCTGGGGGCTGGGCTTGTCTCGGTGCCATTTCAGCTCCTCAGGACCTCGAGTCCCCTCTGCACTGGCACAACAATCTCCTCATTCCCATTGCTGCCTGGCTGTGCCATCGGAGCCTGTCCTCACACCCTGTCCCTGCTGTGACACCCTGCCCTGTGCCCCTGCTGTGACACCTGCCCTGTGCCCCTGTCCCTGCTCTGACACCCTCCCTGTCTCTGCTGTGACACCCTGTGCCCCTGTCCCTGCTGTGACACCCTCCTGTGCCCCTGCTGTGACACCCTGTCCCTGCTGTGACACTCCGAGCCCCTGCTGTGACACCCTGGTCCCTGCTGTGACACCCTGTCCCCTGTCCTGCTGTGACACTTGCCTCAGTTACACCCCTGTGTCCCTGCTGGACACCCAGTCCCTGCTGTGACACCCTGTGCCCCTGTCCCTGCTGTGACACCCTGTGCCCCTGCTGTGACACCCTGCCCTGTGTCCCCTGCTGTGACACCTGCCTGTGCCCCTGTCCTTGCTGTGACACCCTGTGCCCCTGCTGTGACACCCTGTGTCCCTGCTGTGACACCCTGTGCCCCTGTCCCTGCTGCTGACACCCTGTGCCCCTGCTGTGACACCTGCCCTGTGTCCCTGCTGTGACACCCTGCCTGTCCCCTGTCCTTGCTGTGACACCCTGTGCCCCTGTCCTTGCTGTGACACCCTGCCCTGCCCTACTGCCCCCTCTGCCTTCATTCTTCAAACCCCAACGAACAGCTCACCTGTCCCAGCTTTCCTGGCTGAATTCAGCTCGTTCCGTGGAGTCACAGAGTCACACAGAGTCACAGAGTCACACAGAGTCACAGAGTCACACACAGAGTCACAGAGTCACACAGAATTACAGAATCACATGCACAGTCACACACAGAGTCACACACAGTCACACACAGAGTCACAGTCACACAGAATTACAGAATCACATGCACAGTCACACACAAAGTCACAGAGTCACACAGAGTCACAGTCACACAGAGTCACACAGAGAGTCAGAGTCAGTCACACAGAGTCACACACAGAGTCACAGAGTCACACAGAATTATGGAGTCACACACAGAGTCACTCACAGTCACAGAGTCACAGTCACACACAGAGTCACACACAGTCACAGATTTTACAGAGTCAGAGGCACACAGAATTATGGAGTCACAGTCACACAGAGTCACACAGAGAGTCAGAGTCAGTCACACAGAGTCACACACAGAGTCACTCACAGTCACAGAGTCACAGTCACACACAGAGTCACACTCAGTCACAGAGTCACACACTCTGTCACACACAGAGTCACACTCAGTCACAGAGTCACACTCAGTCCCACAGAGAGTCATAGAGTCAGTCACACACAGTCACAGAATCACAGTCACACTCAGTCACACTCAGTCACACTCAGTCACACTCAGTCACAGAGTCACACACAGAAGAGAGCAGAGAGCAGCAGGCTGGAATGGAATTCCTTAGGACACCCCTAAGGAGTGGGGCAAGGAGGAACCTCAGGCTGGAAACATCAGAGCAGAAGGAGAAATAGCAAAAACAAGCACCCAGAATTTGCACTGGAGGTTCAGACTTTGACAGGAACAAAGTGGGTGGCAGTTGTGTGCAGCAGGACCAGGAGAGGATGAGGATGGTGCTTGCTGTGGGTGAGCAGGGCAGAATTCATGGACTCACAGAGTGACCTTAGAGCCCATCCAGCTCCAGCCCCTGCCATTCCCACTCACTCTTTAACTTTCCCTGGTTAAAAAAAGTAAAACAAAACCCACAAAACCACAAGGCAGAATCTCGATCTCCCCACAAAATAAATAATAGAAACAAGCAAACCTCAAACCTTCCTGATCCCAGCACAGAATCTCAGCCTGCTATAAACACTGCTGGATTTAAATATGGAATATTCAGTGCATCAACAACAGAATATAATCCACGTTATTTCATCTGACAATGCACAGGACGAAAATAGAAAGGCCTGCTCCATTAAGCTTTGCATCTCCAACTGCACTGAAATTATCATCAACAGCTTCTTCAGGGCAAGGGAGAGCACACAAAGGAAGGCAGAGGGAAAAAGTACATGGAGGGTTTGTTTTATCTCCCCATGGAAATAAACCCTTAGAAGGATCCAGTGCCCCCGTCTCTGCCCCCTGCAGCAGGGGCTGGGCTGAATTCTGGGTCCAAAACCTTCCTCTGCCAGCCCTGCACAGGAGCTGAGGCCAGGGGCAGGAGCCCAAACCTCAGCAGCTCCCTCAGACTCCCTGGGATCCACCCCCATTCCCTGGGATCCATTCCCTGAGATCCATTCCCTGAGATCCTTTCTCCATTCCCTGGGATCCATTCCCTGGGATCCATTCCCTGGGATCCTTTCTCCATTCCCTGGGATCCATCCCCCATCCCCGGGATCCTTTCCCCTTTCCCTGGGATCCATTCCCTGGGATCCATTCCCCATTCCCTGGCATCCATCCCCCATTTATCGGGATCCATTCCCTGAGATCCTTTCCCCATTTATTGGGATCCTTTCCCCATTCCCTGGGATCCATCCCCTGGGATCCATCCCCTTTCCCTGGGATCCATCCCCCATCCCTGCCTGCCCCAGCTCCCCTGGATCCCCAGGGAAATCCGGGACTGAGCCCCAGGGCTCCATCAGCACCAGGAAAGCTCAGACTGGGAGGGGTTAGGACAGGCTTAGTGATCTCTGCACTCCCCTTCAGGTCTCTCCCCTCCACTGAGATTTTCCAATATCACGCAGAGCATTTCCATCTTCTTCTTTTTTTTATTTTATTTTTTTTATTTTATTTAGCCAGAAATGGTTGAGTCACCATTTCAAAAGACAAAATTTTGTGGAAAATCAAACCAATGAACCAACAAAAGCAGAGTTTGCAGTGACAATTTTATTAGTTTTTCCTGGCATGATCTCACCCCTGGGATGTAGAAAACAGGAGCTGACTTCTCTGAGCAAGGCAAACCAGAAAAGTTTAGAGAAATCAGTTGCTCCATGCTGCTCTCTTTGGAGCGTGTCTATAATCCCCAAACTCCTTCTCCAGGTTCCCCAGGTTCCCTGCAGCTACAGAATCTGAGTCCTGCTATTACTTTTTTTTTCCATCATTGATTTATGTAAATTAAATAGGAAGAAATACCAGCACTCCAGCCAAAAAGAGAAATGCCTCTTTTACAGGCTTAATATTTCACACAGAATATTCATCCTTCCCTGTGAGCAACTTCTTTCTCGGCCCCTCACATTATATTTTTACCGATAGCATTAAATGCTGAATGCAGGCAGTGTCTGTGATATATGGACAATTTACAGCACACACACAGAACCTTGACAGGACTCTTTTTCCTTTCTTTATCATCTTGTTCATAAATTACAGCTGCCCCAGGGAGGGGCTGCAGTGGGCACAGATCTGGGCACCTTCCCCCTGCCCTGGGCTCTGTGTAGGGCACTCTGCATCTCCAGCACCTTTCTCATCCCTGTGGGGTGGGTGAGGAGCAAACACAGAACTACAGTCAGGAAGGCTGGAAATGCCCTTTAATGTCCGTATCTAAAACCCTCAAATCCAACCATCAGCCTGCCAGGTTCACCATGAGCACCCTCTGCAGCTTTTGGGTGGGACTGGGGAAAGTGGTGGCAGCAAAAGGAGAGCCCAGGCCTGGAGGGGACAGCAGTGTTCACACCCAGGAAAAGAGGCTGCCCTGGTGTGGAGGGCAGGTGTCTGCCAATAACGGAGATTCTCTTTGAAATGCAGAATGTAAACCCCCTCCCTCCAAATTATTATAATTTTGAAATGAAGGGGCTCTCAGGCAAAGATATGGGAATTAGGAATAACAGTTCTTTACTAGGAAAATTAAAATAGAAATGCAGCATTACACAGAACAATCCCAAACCCTGCCAGAGTCAGAATCCAAGCTGACACCCATCAGTCAGTCAGGGTGTTGGCAGCAGTCCCATTCCATGGTGGCTGCATCCTCCTGCAGGGGCAGATGTGGTTCAGCTGGAGCAGTGCTCCTGGAGAAGGTGCAGTTTCCTCTGAAGCTCCAGGGATGATGTGCAAAGGTCTGGTTTTCCTCTGGAATCCAGTGGGAAGAAGGTGCCTTGGTGTCCCAAATCTCAGTTTTTCTCTGGGTAGGAAAGGCTTGGCTCCTGCCCTGGCTGGAGCATCTCCCAGTGGGATGATGGAATTTTATCAGCCATGCCCTGGGACTCAGTGGCCATGAACAGGAGATATCTCCTGGAGGGAGGATGGGCTGTGGGAAGCTAAAGATGATTGCCCAGCTGGGTTAAAGATGCCCCATTAGCAGAGAATATGTGCCAGGAGATCAGGGCCACTGCCCCAGCCGGCTGCAGCAGATGGGACACAATCCACATTTCTGGAATGCACAGAATTCACATTTCTGGAATGCACAGAATTCACATTGCTGGTCACATCCTGCACTGGAACCCAAGAGAAGCTCTCAGCAATTGCCACAGGGGTGGGGTGGGACCCAGACCCCAGTCCTGGGGTGTGACTGGAATCACCTGGAGCTCTGTTCTGGCACTCTCAGCCCTGGGAATGCAAACCTGTCACCCGGGGAGCATCCCAGGGGCACCCAGGGCCAGCAGAGCCAGAGCCCCAGCCCTGCTGCTCCTGGAGCAGGCTCTCCCATCCTGGGCAGCTCAGCTGCAGCTGCAGGCCCCAGCCCGCTTCCAGAGGATCATTTCAGAACACAGCACTACATGTGTTGGTGCTAAATTGTTTAGTGCTGAATTAATCTCACTCTTCATGCATCTGTAGTCATTTTCTGCTGGCTGGAAGCAGCATTTCTGTGCATAATTGTGTATTAACCCCCGGGGCCTGCTACAGACAGAGCTCCTGTTTAAAGCAGAGCTGTTAATCTGCTCGCCTTTCTTTGTTTTCAAGTCACAGGTCAGTGCACACCTGTTATAAAACATCTGTATAAAATTCCAGCAGCCCCCTCCGTGCTCTCTGAAGTCCTGGGTCCTGCCTGGCTCCTGGATCACAGCTCTGGAGCTGTTATGGATTAGGATAAACACAATGTCAGCGCTGACACCTTTGGCACAGGCTTCCCACAGAAGGGTTTTCTGATGGCTCTGTCTGTAACCCCTCCGTGGCTGGGAGGGATAACCTGCCCCGGGGCCCAGAGCCCCGGCTGGCTCAGCTCTCAGAGCAGAGAGCCTGCACACGTCTGGGGGATGGGGATGCACTGGTGTCCCTCACTGGGAGGGTGGCACTCACCCTGGCTGCCAGAGCTGCAGCACAGGAGGGCTCTGCCCTCTGTTCCAGCCCTCTGGGATCCCTGTTCCCTTCTCCCTCAGGGTGCCCAGGGTCTGTCTCCTTATTTCCCACCTGAGCTGCACCAGGACCATCCTCCCTGGGACTCTGACTGTTCCACCAGAAGGGGATGTGGGGCATGCAGCAGTGCAGGGTGTGATGCACAAAGCCAGGCCCTTCCCTGGTGCTCCAGCGAGTCTGTAACACCCTGGGCTCCCTTCTCCGGGGCCACCATCCCCAGCTGCTTCACCCCTGCACCCACTGAGGGGCTTCCCTGGGACCCTGTGCAGAGCAGCAGGCACAAACACAGTCCCAGACCCACAGATGTTCGGGCTGGAGGGGACCTGAAGGATCACCATGGGCAGGGACCCCCACTGTCCCCAGTGCTCCCAGTCCAGGATCCGGGGCGGCCACAGCTGCTCTGGGCAGGAGCCACAAGCACCAGTGGCCCTGGAGTCTGGTCCTGGTGCTTCCCACGGTGAAGGCACCTTCTAACGTTCCATTTACAGGACAGGGACCTGCAGCCCGGCCCTCCCCTGGGCTGTGGATTGCACTCTGGATTGGCCAGAGTCTCCCGGAGTGAGCAAATCTCGCTCCAGGAGGGCAGCACAGACCCTGTCACCATCTGCCTCCTTCCCTGGCCCTTCTCAGCCCTGCTGCTCCCCTCTCCTGCTGGCCTCGTGTGCTGGCACGAGCCAGAGACAAGAATTCATTCAGAAGAAAAGACTTTAATTTCATTAGTGCTAAATCCTCTAGAGGCAAACCCAGTGGACAAAAGAGGAGCTGAAGACCGGGCAGCCAGGGATCAGCCTTGGTGTGACTCATGGGGCTCCTGACAGCACATCAGAGCACAATAAAATGTCACACCATGAAAAATCCTCATTGTCTGCCCGCAGATCCCCCTCCCAGCTGGGCTGTCTCCCCATTGCTGCCCTGCTGAAGGCCAAGGGCTGCTCGGGCTGGCGGCAGCTCCCAGAGCAATGAGCACTTCAGGGAAGGAGCCAGCAGCCCCCGTGCTGGGCTGGGAGGGGGTCCCTGCCCCTGGTGGCACCTGGGGGACGTTTCTGTGCTGGGACAGTGTGTGCATCAGGGGAGAGGCACCTGAATGCCTGCTGCAAAAACCTGGAGCTTCCCCTGTGCTTGGATGGACATTCCATCCATCTGAATGCCTGGTGCAAAAACCAGGAGCTTCCCCTGTGCTTGGATGGACATTCCATCCACCTGAATGCCTGCTGCAAAAACCTGGAGCTTCCCCTGTGCTTGGATGGACATTCCATCCATCTGAATGCCTGGTGCAAAAACCTGGAGCTTCCCTTGTGCTTGGATGGACATTCCATCCATCTCGAATGCCTGCTGCAAAAACCTGGAGCTTCCCCTGTGCTTGGATGGACATTCCATCCATCTGAATGCCTGGTGCAAAAACCTGGAGCTTCCCCCTGTGCTTGGATGGACATTCCATTCATCTCAATGCCGGGTGCAAAAACCTGGAGCTTCCCCTGTGCTTGGATGGACATTCCATTGCCCATCTGAATGCCTGGTGCAAAAACCTTCACCTGGAGCACCCTTCAGCTCCTGCTCTGCCTCCCGTGAGGACACTGGGACCTCCCCAGCTGCTGCCAGACAGGGCTCCCCAAAACCCCAGACACAGAGGTCAGAGCCAAACTCAGCTGCTGCTTTTTTATTTCATCCACCAAACACAACTGGTTTCTTTCAGCAGCTTTCCCCAGTGGGAAATCACCGGGTGTGTGTTGAGTGGGTCGTTCTTGGAACCAGCCTTGGACCTCTCAGTCCCACAGGGACTCAGCAGAGCACTGTCACCCCGTTTAAGTGGGGTGCAGAAAAATTTCAGATTTCTGTGGCACGAGAATGAAATGTCTCATGTTGTGCCTGGTCTCCGTCGCATCTGTGAGAGGAAAAGTGACTTCATTGTGATTTCCCTCTCAAGTGACATCTTTGTTTCCTGAGGACGTGGCAGGAGCCAGTGGCATCCCCAGGCTGCACTGGGAGCTGACTTTGCTGCAGGATTTTGTCTCTCAAGAGTGCAAAGGGCTTTTCTTTGCTGCCTGAGCTGAGCCATGCCCTGAGAGAACCAAGGGCTGATTGTGTGTGGGGCAGTTCAGCCGGGGTCAAGGTCACGGGCAGAGATGGCAGAACGTCCCAGGGAATGTGTCAGTGCCAAACTCGGGTTACCAGGGGCTGTGACTGCAGCACGAGCCTGGGAACGGGCCACGAGCTCAGAAATCTTCCTTTGGGAGGTCAGTGGGCTGAAGTTCCCAAAGCCAAACTCTGGCATTCCGGGGTTTCTTGGAATTACTAGGCTGAAGAAAATTTCGGAGTGTCGATGATTTTGGCCCGGTTTGCAAGAGAAAGCCAATGTTGGTATTTTCCTGGGAAGGGGAAGCAATTCTCCATTCTCTTCTGCTGGAAGGAGCCTTGGCACTGCAGGACGGGAGCAGGTCCCTGCCTTGCAGAGGAGGGAGGGTGTGAGCTGGCACTGGAGGTGGGAGCATCTGTCCCCGGGCTTGCCCTTCCTCCACTCCTTTTGTTCTCCTCTGTTTCCAAAAATGCAGCCCTGACTGCAGCTCCCAGCAGAGATCCTGCTATCCCTCCGTGCCACAGACGGAAGGGCTCTCTCAGATTAGTGCAGGCACTGACAGATCACCCCTCACCTTTCCTCACACACAGCCCCCGCCCTGGGGTGTGTGCCCTGCTCCTGCCCATCCACACCCCGGATTCTGCTCCAGGGCCAGAGCTTTTCCTCCTGGAGCAGAGACACAGGGAGCTGAGCCTGGCCAGAGCATCCCTGGGCTCTCCTCTCCTCTCCTCTCCTCTCCTCTCCTCTCCTCCTCTCCTCTCCTCTCCTCTCCTCTCTCTCCTCTCCTCTCCTCTCCTCTCCTCTCCTCTCCTCTCCTCTCCTCTCCTCTCCTCTCCTCTCCTCTCCTCTCCTCTCCTCTCCTCTCCTCTCTCTCCTCTCCTCTCCTCTCCTCTCCTCTCCTCTCCTCTCCTCTCCTCTCCTCTCTCCTCTCCTCTCCTCTCCTCTCCTCTCCTCTCCTCTCCTCTCCTCTCCTCTCCTCTCCTCTCCTCTCCTCTCCTCTCCTCTCCTCTCCTCTCCTCTCTCTCCTCTCCTCTCCTCTCCTCTCCTCTCCTCTCCTCTCCTCTCCTCTCCTCTCCTCTCCCTCTCCTCTCCTCTCCTCTCCTCTCCTCTCCTCTCCTCTCCTCTCCTCTCCTCTCCTCCTCTCCTCTCCTCTCCTCTCGTTCCTGGCACTGCCACAAACCTTCCCTCGCTGCTTCCCTCGCTGTGCCGCAGCAGCTGCCAGGAGAAGGGGAAGCAGCGCCGTGAGCAGTGTGGCAGTGGCAGGAGGGGTGACCCTCCTGCTGTCCCTCCCCTCTGCTGTGCTGGCAGGAGGGTCCCAGCGCCCCCCAGGCGCTGGCCCAGCCCAGCAGGAGTGGCCTGGTGGCCTCCAGCTGCGGCCACAGCTGGCCCCTGGCCGTGCAGGGCATCCCCAGGGTGATCACAGACCACGGGGCTGGAGCGGACCTGCAAGGTCACCGAGTCCAGCTGGGGCTGATCCCACCTTGAGAAACAGCCCAGAGCCCTGAGAGCCACACCCAGGTGTCTGGGGCACCTGCAGGGATGGGGCTCCAAACCTCCCTGGGCAACCCCAGTCCCTGACCCCCTTTCCACGGGGAAATTCCCCAGTTCCCACCCTGGGGCCGTTCCCTCTCCTCCTGTCCCTGTTCCCAGATCCCAAATCCCCCCAGTGTCCCCTCCTGGCAGGGAGTTGTGCAGAGCCACAAGGTCCCTGAGCCTCCTTTTCTCCAGCTGAGCCCCTGCCCAGCTCCTCAGGAATTCTCCATTCCCTTCCCATTTCCCTCAGGAATTCTCCAGCCCCTTCCCATTTCCCTCAGGAATTCTCCAGCCCCTTCCCATTTCCCTCAGGAATTCTCCAGCCCCTTCCCATTTCCCTCAGGAATTCTCCAGCCCTTTCCCAGCTCCAGAGTCAGACTGAGCTCTCCCAGCTGTGCACTGTCCCTGTGACACAGGATGTGGTCCTGGGGAAAATAAACTCCTGTTCATTGCCAAAATATCCTTTGGAATTTATCAATGCTCAAAACATCGTTTCTGAAAATCTAGGGGCCCATTTTAGGTATCTAAAGCTATTTTTCCTCAGTTTGGAAATTCAAATTCGACACACTTGTAGTTGGTGGGGCTCAGTGCCTTAGTCTGAGGCACGGATGGATGTCCCCATGACATCTCCATGGACTGGGGCACTGATGTGTGTGGGACAGCCGTGAGCCAGCAGCAGTGGGCCAGCTGCCCCGGCAGCTTGGCTGCTGCTTTAACAACACCACTAAATATTTCCAGCCCATGGTTGGATAGCTGGGAGACAAAACCCAACATCTCCTTTTTCCCAACACCTGGAGATTGTTGGATCACCCCTTCATCCTCAGAAAGAAACTTTTCAGTCCCCGAACCTTTGAAGAAAATTGCAGACGCATTTGTTATTATTCAAGAGTGCAGAAGAGATTTGTTCTGTTGAGGTTTGATGGGGAGAGCTCTCATCACTGCCAGCGTGGGCTGCGAGTGGAGCCTCTGAACCCCCCGCTAATTAGAGCCGCTTGGCAAGTTGTGCTTAACGAGGGTATTGTCTGCAAATTGCTGCCGGTGCCCTTTTATCAGCCGGGAGCGAGGAGTGGCGAGAGATCCGGGGTCTGTGCAGAATGAGTCCCGGGGCTTGGCTGGGCACAGCGCGGGGAGGAGGGGTCAGGGCACCCCAAAAACCAGGAGGGGGTCAGTGCACCCCAAAACCTGGAGGGGGTCAGGGCACCCCAAAAACCAGAAGGGGGTCAGTGCACCCCAAAAAACCAGGAGGGGTCAGTGCACCCCAAACTCCTGGGAATTCTCGCAGCATCCATTCCCTTCTCCTCCTCCCTTTGGGAGCCCAGGGGAGCAGGTTTGGAAGGTTCAGCGCTTGGGGCAGCAGCTGCCTCCTCCTCCTCCTCTGCAGGCTCTGGGGCTCTGGACCCAGGCACTGGCACACCCGAATATCCCAGGGGTGTTTCACACACATCCCCAGACATTTACACACCCGAATATCCCAGGGGTGTTCCACACACATCCCCAGACACTGACACACCCGAGTATCCCAGGGGTGTTTCACACACATCCCCAGACATTTACACACCCGAATATCCCAGGGGTGTTCCACACACATCCCCAGACATTTACACACCCGAATATCCCAGACATGTTTCACACACATCCCCACACACGTTTCACATACATCCCCACACATTGACACACCTGAATATCCCAGGAATATTTCACGTATATCCCCAGACATTTACACACCTGAATATCCCAGGGGTGTTTCACACACATCCCCACACAGACATTCCCCAATATCCCAGGGATATTCCACACACATTCACTTTCTGCCCTGGATTTTCACGTTGACCCAAGCCCAGGCTTTTCCTCCGACTGCATCCCAGACAAACTCCTGCAAATCGTTGTAGCTAGAAAAACAAAACCCGAGTGGCTTTGGCTTCCTCTCCTGTGCAGCTGCCCTGTGTGACTCTGGAGTGCTGCCAGCCCTGGCTGAGGCACAGCATCCCCCGGAACCCCCAAACACCGAGAGCAGGACGGGCTGAGGGGTCTGTGCCCTGTCCAGAGGATGTGAGCAGAGGGGGCACACAGAGCTGGGTGAGAGCCTTGGAGGTGAGGGAGGGCTCCTGGCTCTGAGCACCTGCTGGACCCCTCTCAGAATGCTCTTTCCCTCCCCAGGGATTTACTCACTGAAAGGAGCTGCTGGCAGCTCTCTCACCACACTTATTTGTTAAATTAGGCTGAGCTGTAAATATTTACCTTCCTTTTTATTGCATCTGAGGAACTTCCAGCTCTCTGTGATGTGGATGTTTGTCCCTGAGAGCACAGAACATGCAGGGTGCTCTCAGCTCCCCAGGTCCATCCCTGGCTGGCCCGGGGAGCTCTGGGGCTTTGTGGCTCAGCTCTCAGCTGGGAATTCAGCAGCTGTGCACGGGAGGGGTGGGACTGCAGCTGCAGATCCCCAAAGCAAGGCTGGAGATGTCCCCAGACCCCCAGGGGACCAGAGCCAGCCCTGAACTCACTGCTGGAGGGGCTGGAGCTGAGGGGGGACGGGGTCTGTGCCCTGGCCCAGCAGCACTGAGTGCTGGAACCCTGCCCAGGGCTCACAGGGCCATGGGGGTTTGGGATGGAAAGGACCTGAAATCCCACCCAGAGCCACCCTGCCATGGCAGGGACATGCCCACTGTCCAGGGGGATCCAGCCTGGCCTGGGGCACTGCCAGGGATCCAGGGGCAGCCACAGCAAATCTGGGAATCCCAGCCCAGCCCCTCCCACCCTCATCCCACCCCAAATCCCATTAAATCCCTTTCCCAGTGGAGCCATTCCCTGTGTCCTGTCCCCAATTCCAGCTCTCCTGGAGCCCTGCAGGGACTCTGAGCATCCCCTGGAGTTTTCCCTTCTCCAGGGAGCATCCCCAGCTCTCCCAGCCTGGCTCCATCCCTGGAGCAGCTCTGGGTTCTCCTGATCTCTCCCTGCTCCTTGAACCCGCTGTGCACTCCCAATTGACATTTTCCTCGGTGCCAGCCCTGAGGGCACCACAGCAGGGATGGGCTCCTGTGTGGGATTGTTTTGTGGGATGTTATGTGGGATTGCTGCAGGGGGGCAGGAGAACAAGGGGAGGATGTTTTTTTGGAAGAGCTCACTGACGTTGGAACAAATCGGTGCCTTGATGCTCCTTCCCTGCTTTGCAGAGCGATTAGTCTGCTTTAGAACCATTTGTTCTCCTTTGATTTGTCTCCAGCCTTGCTTTGGGGGGGAATTTTATGGAATTTTACTGCCTCATATAACACTTATCGCCGGCAATCAATATTGATTTTAACATAATGTTTTGTTTTAAGACTCCTTTTGTTGTTTTGCATTCATTCTGCATGTTAATAAGGTTTGTGAAATCCATGATATTTTCTCCTTTCGTGAAATCTTATTGGGATAATTACCCTGCTCTGCTGACAGATCGTTGTGCCTGAATTATATAAAGAACACCACTGTTATCTGCCTTCCTTTCATCTCTTGAGGGATGCTTTCCTACCTTGACGTGCCGTGTGTGCGTGAACGCAGAGTAAATACCGAAAAACCCTTCCTGTGCAACCTTATTTATTCCATTCCTCCCGGAAAAGAAACTCCCAAATGCCACCCAGTGTTCCCAGTAAGGTGACTTTGCTGTAAATGGGAAATCCAGCAAAAGAGAAGGGAAAAGGCCGAGGGGAGGCAGCCGGGGTGTGATCCACACCCAGCAGAGCACAGGAACTCTGCATTGCCCAGGGAAGGGTGTCCTGGGAAAGCCCTTTTTGGAAGACCTTACAAATATGAATGTTTAGATGCTGAAAATGTGGAAACCATGAGCGAGATTGAAATGAAAGCCACTCTTGAGATGCCAAGCCTCAGTTACTGAATTACCATGAAACAACGGGATGGCCCCTGAAGGTAATCCCCTCTTGATAGAACAATGCCCTTGGCCAGAGAGCAGCTCCAAAGGGCACAGAAAGACTTGCCAGGGTCCAAAGAGCAGTTTTTAGAGTTTAAAGTGTAACACACTATGGTAATATAAGGATTCCTATAGGCTGTATGTAAATGCTACAGAATTTGTATCTTGTGTTACATTGGTTAGTGGAAATTAGAATATTCATCATGGAAGAAGATTTATTGGATTGTAAACGGGAAATGGCTCTCTTACCTCTAACACCTCTTCTTTCTCTTGCTCTTCCTCTCTCCCTCTTCTCTTACCCCACCACCCTTTTATCCCATTGCTCTTTCTCTCCCCCTTTTATCTCTTTGTCCTACTCCTGGGCTGCACTGGCAGCTCTTAGCAGGGCCCTTTACAATAAATGCAGCTGTGACTTTGAGCTGATACAGAGCCGTGAGTTCTAGTCCCTTACGACCGTCAATCCCAACACAAAGACTCCTGCACTCACCCAGCAGAATGCAGGAATTCTGCAGTGCCCAGGGAAGGGTGTCCTGGGAAAGCCCTCCCTGCTGGAATTACTCCAGGAGTTTGGGTCCTTCTGCTTTATGGCCCTGCCTGGAGGGAGGCAGAGCCCTTTGGTCCTTCGCCTTGCCTGGCTCACGCACCAGTTTGGCTCAAAGTCCACGAGGTCTGCACACTCTGGATTCCCAAACCCCTGTGGGGCTGTGCCAGCCCTGCCCTGAGCCAGAGCCACCCTCCCTCCTCAGGGACGCCAGAGCACAGAGTCCCCTCACACCTGCAGGGATGGGGGCAGGAGCCCAGACCCTGAGCTGGCTGCAAGATCCCAAGGCCATGGAAGGCAGAGGGCAGGCTGGGAGCCCTGGGGTCTTTCCCAGCCCCAGTGAATGGTGCTGTGCTCTGTGCATGGGCAGGGATGCGACTGTGGCCATTACAGGCACAGGGAGAACCCTAAAGGATTTTTCCAGTCTAGCTTTCTCAGGCTCAGTTAGGGTTTTTCCCAAGCTAGAGGCACTTTCTCTACTGTAAACATAAGAGAAAGAATGATAACAAAAGATAAACACCTGCTGGATCCGAGAGAAGCCGGGGACAAGAGGTGTCTCCTTCTCTGACCAATGAACTGGCTGGATTTTGTCATGCACAAACTGTCTTATTTAAATTCATGGCTTCCTTCCATATACTGCTGTTTCTTGTTCTTTCCTGCACCATGCAGGAGAGTGTCCTGTTGCCATGTTCTCGGTAACATTTGGAGGTTCCACCGAGACCAGCATGGGACCATCCCAGGAGCTGGGCAGCAATGGGGGCAGGTGGAAAAGCCAGGACTGTGTGTGCCAGCCTAAGGCAGCCCCTAATGAGCAGCACAGAAAGAACTCCCTGGGCCTGAGGAGCAGGGAGCCGGCTGCTCGCTGTGACAAGATGGATTTGTCAAACCCCGAATTATTTCTTGTTCCTCTCCTTCCTCGGGGTTGGTGCCTCCAGACAATCATCTCCCTATGAATCACCACCAAAGTCATTGCTCCTGGGAATCTCTCCTCCAAATGCAGAGCACAGAAAGGATTTGCTTCCTTCTCATCTTCCTCAGAGCTTGCACCCCCTCCAAACTGTCCCTGTGCTGTCCCGGAGTGCACTGAGCCCGCTGAGCTGTGATCCCAGAGACAGCGAGGGAGAAATGTGAGAGATAAAACTGTCCTGCTTTTGGATAATCCCCAGCAAACACACTTCCCTTAATCCCTCCAGGATGCTTTATTGTGTATCTGGGCTTTAGCTGCTGTTCCCAGGCGTTTGCTGCTCAGTCATTAGGCACAGATCAGTGGGAAGGGGCTGCTCCTGCAGAGAACAGCGCTGGGACACAGAGCCCTGGGATTTCCAGATGTGACAGGGGAGAGCTGAGCACCTCCCTGGGCCCAGCCTGGCTCCCTGTCTTGGGTTGCAATCCAGGATGTGACCAGCAATGTGGATTGTGTCCCATCTGGGTGGGGCAGTGGCCCTGATCTCCTGGCACATATTCTCTGCTCATGGGCCATCTTTAACCCAGCTGGGCAATCATCTTTATCTTCCCACAGCCCATCCTCCCTCCAGGAGATATCTCCTGTTCATGGCCACTGAGTCCCAGGGCATGGCTGATAAAATTCCATCATCCCACTGGGAGATGCTCCAGCCAGGGCAGGAGCCAAGCCTTTCCACCCAGATAAAAACTGAGATTTGGGACACCAAGGCACCTTCTTTCCACTGGATTCCAGAGGAAAACCAGACCTTTGCACATCATCCCTGGAGCTTCAGAGGAAACTGCCCCTTCTCCAGGAGCACTGCTCCAGCTGAACCACATCTGCCCCTGCAGGAGGATGCAGCACCATGGAATGGGACTGCTGCCAACACCCTGCCTGACTGACGGGTGTCAGCCTGGATTCTGACTCTGGCAGGGTTTGGGATTGTTCTTTGTAATGCTGCATTTCTATTTTAATTTTCCTAGTAAAGAACTGTTATTCCTATTCCCATCTCTTTGCCTGAGAGCCCCTTAATTTCAAAATTATAATAATAATTTGGAGGGAGGGGGTTTACATTCTCCATTTCAAAGAGAAGCTCCTGCCTTTATTGGCAGACACCTGTCCTTCACACCAGGACACTCCCCTTGCCAGGCTCCCTTTGCCCTGCAGTGCTGGGCAGAACAGCTGCAGTCAGGGATGGAGCAAACTGGGTTAAATCCAGTTGGGAATTGTCACCAGTGGTGTCCACCAGGGCTCAGAGCTCGGGCCACTCCTGTTCAACATCTGGACAAAGGAATCGAGGGCACCTCAGTCATTCTGGCCAGGTGTGGATCTGCTGGAGAGTTCAAAATTTAGGAAAGCCCTCCCTCTTCTTGGAGCTGCAAGTGTGCCAGTTTGTGCGAGCTAAGCATGATTGTAACTTCTCCCTTCCCTGGCTGGAAAGTGAGAATATTTTTGGCTGCGTCCCAGCTGACCTGACCTTGCTGCCATCCCACATCCCATGAAAAGCGTCCTGCAGATCTGCACTGCTGATTGTGCCATAAAACAGCCTGGAAGAGAAGAGGAGAGGGACTGGGGAGGGAAGAGAAAGGAATGATTAAACAAAGCAATAGCCAGGCACCCACATAAAAATCTATCTGGGTGATGAAGCTGCAATAAATGTGGCACATCAGAGCTTCCGTATAAATGGTCGGGGTAAAATATATTTTTATGTATATGAAAGAGTAGTTTAAAAATTACTCTGAGCCCAGCTTCCTCCCTCAACAAAAGAAGAAAAAATTGTCCGAAGTGTAGCAGGTTATCGATTTTTTATAAGTCAGGGACAAATTTATTGGAGAGAAAAGTTCATTATTTAGTAATCCCACAGCTCAATCTGCTCTGCTGGCCATTAACCCTCAGCAGTTCCGTGATAAACTCCCCGTGAACTCTCCCTGTGCTGCCTCAGTGAGCTGCAGATGGATTTTGCTGGGGCTCTCCTGGATGCTGGCTGTGGTTCTGCTGACACAGGGCTCAGAGCAGGGTCTGTGACACAGGGCTCAGCTCCTGGGCTCAGAGCAGTGTCTGCCCACCCTGCCCAGCCCTCCCTCCCCCATGGCACAAATAAAGGTTGAGCAGCCTCTTGCAGGTGCATTAACTGCACCCACCCCCTTAATTTGCCCACAATTCTTAATTGAATTGGTGTCAACAACTCCTGAAGTACAAATTTGTGGAGAAAGGAGCTTTTCCAGAGCCATCTTGGAGGCCCTGTGAGTGCCCTTGCACAGGTAAATCCCAGCATGTGCAGCTACTCTGGACTTACACAGCGGTGCAAGGCTCCCTGGTAGGGTGATGTTCCTGCTCAGTGCAAGAGCCCCAATATTTTCCTGACCCCGTTCTGTATTTCAAATAGCATGGGAAATGCTGTGCCACAAGAGTCAGGGCAAAATAACATTAAACACTACTTTTCTTACCCAATGACATTTTCTGTCCACCTTGCACAGATGGAAAGCTCTGCTGTGGGGAAAGGTTTGCTGGAAATAAGGCAGGGAAGCAGAATTATAAAAAATCGTGCTGTGAAATCATGAGGGGAGGCAAAATCTATTTGCCTCGTATGTGAAATCTATCTTGGTAAGTCATTTGATAGAGTAGATGAATTGCTCATTGGAGGCAGCTGGAAATACAGAGTGTGAAGGAGAGGAATAATTGAAACCAGCCCTCGTCAACATTCAGGGAGGGAAATGATGCGTTGAGGAAAGGTGCTGCTGGCGGTGGGGCTGCAGGCAGCCCCCGAGCTCAGGGCAGCTGGAAAGCAGCGACTGCTGCTCTCCCCCCGCTGCAAACCAGGGCTGGCTCAGCATCCCCAGGGCTCCAGCACCGAGACAGGCACAGGTGGGCACACAGATGACCATTAGTTCATTCATTAATTGAGCTGTAACTCACGGCTGAGCTGCAGAGCTCTCCCCGTGTGCCTGCTGTAATGAATTTATTAATTGGTGCTGATGGGCTCTGGGGTGCCAAGGGGCAGAGCAGAGCTGTGCCTGAGCTGCAGGACAGGGCCAGGGCACTGAGCTCGTTTCAGGCTGCTCTGGGCTCTGCCAGGCACCTGCAGCCACCCAAAGTCTCTCTGGGCAGGTCATTGCCATTATCCCACCCATGGCCCCAGGGATGAGCCAGGGAAGGACTGACAGCCAGAGACCAGCACACCATTGCCAGGAATAAAATTTACAGTGGGAAGGGACATCTCACATCTTTATCAAACACCAAATCAGGGAGAGGAGAGGAATTTACTTTGTGAATAATATGGGATGGTGGAGCCCCAGAATGGTTTGGTTGGGAAGGAAACTTAAAGCCCACCTGGTTCCACCCCTGCCATGAACCTGGCTCCCAGCCCTGTCCAGCCTGGCCTTGAATGTGTCTTAAAAATGCATCCTCTCCACCACCTCTGGAGACCAGAGAGGTTAAAATCACATTTCTGAGAGGTTCAGATGTTTCCTCCCTGCACTAGGGAAGGGATTTGGGGCAGGAAAGGTAAGAAATTCCCATTGATGGGGCATTTTCCAGTCACACCACACAGACCCTGCAGGTCTGGTCAGGTGAGTAGATCTAGAGGGTTTAAAAAGGGTTTAAAGCCTTTCTGTCCCTCTCACCTTGCCTGGCTCGTGAGTGGCATGGAGGGCAAGGGAGCCCAAGGGGCCCAGAGGGAAATGCTGCCTCCAAATGAAACAGCAGCACCAAATGGCTCTGTGCTTCAATAAAACATCTTGTCATGTGTGCAAACAAATACCCCAGGCCATGAACGCGCCTCTGAACCCGCCCAGGGTCTCTGAGGGGTGGAAAACAGCAGGGCTCCGTGTCTGGAGGTCATTGCTCTACGTGGTGCTGAATTCTGAGCTGTGTGCAGCAAAATCCTGGGGGAACGGAGTCTGGGCAGGGCTTGGAGCTCTGCGTGTGCCAGGGCAGCCAAAGGCACAGGGGACAGAGCCTGGGGGGGAAAAGGGCACCGAGCTTGGGATATGGGCTATGGGATATGGGGTATGGGGTATGGGGTATGGGGTATGGGATATGGGATATGGGGTATGGGGTATGGGGGTATGGGATATGGGGTATGGGATATGGGGATATGGGGTATGGGGTATGGGGTATGGGGTATGGGGTAAGGGGTATGGGGTATGGGGTATGGGGTATGGGGGTATAGGATACGGGGGTATGGGGTATAGGGTATGGGGTATGGGGTATGGGATATGGGATATGGGGTATGGGGTGTGGGGTATGGGATATGGGATATGGGGTATTGGGGTATGGGGTATGGGATATGGGATATGGGGTATGGGATATGGGGTATGGGATATGGGATATGGGGTGTGGGATATGGGGTATGGGATATGGGATATGGGGTGTGGGGTATGGGACATGGGATATGGGGTATGGGGTATGGGGTATGGGGTGTGGGGTATGGGGTGTGGGGTATGCGGGATATGGGGTATGGGATATGGGGTATGGGGTATGGGATATGGGATATGGGATATGGGATATGGGGTATGGGGTATGGGGTATGGGATATGGGGTATGGGGTATGGGGTATGGGGTATGGGGTATGGGGTATGGGATATGGGGGATGGGGTATGGGGTATGGGATATGGGATATGGGGTATGGGGTATGGGATATGGGGTATGGGATATGGGATATAGGGTATGGGCTGTGGGATATGGGATATGGGATATGGGGTATGGGATATGGGGTATGGGGTGTGGGGTATGGGATATGGGGTATGGAGTATGGGATATGGGATATGGGATATGGGGTATGGGATAAGGTATGGGATATGGGATATGGGGTATGGGATATAGGGGTATGGGATATGGGGTATGGGGTATGGGATATGGGGTATGGGATATGGGATATGGGATATGGGGTATGGGGTGTGGGATATGGGGTATGGGATATGGGGTATGGGATATGGGGTATGGGATATGGGATATGGGGTGTGGGATATGGGGTATGGGATATGGGGTATGGGATATGGGATATAGGGGTATAGGGGTATGGGATATGGGATATGGAATATGGGGTATAGGGGTATGGGGTATGGGGTATGGGGTATGGGGTATAGGATATGGGATATGGGGTATGGGATATGGAGTATGGGATATGGGGTATGGGATATGGGGTATGGGGTATGGGGTGTGGGATATGGGATATGGGATATGGGGTATGGAATGGGATGGGATGGGATGGGATGGGATGGGATGGGATGGGATGGGATGGGATGGGATCAATGGGATGGGATGGGATCAATGGGATGGCATCAATGGGATGGGATGGGGAGCAATGCCTGCCTGAGAGCTGGTAAAAAGCAAAGAGCTCCGAGCTGCAGCTGCTGTTTCAGCCACCTCTGCGGCAGAAGAGGCGGAGCAGGGGGAGGAATTCAGTGCTGGCCCGTGCAGTGAGGAGCGCTGGGGCTGGATTGCCCCGGGAGCAGCGTTCCTTTCCTGGCAAAGCTCTTGGCTGTGCCTCAGCCTCCCCACAGCAGCCGCTCTTCCCGCTGCCCCAGAGCACCAGCGCCCCTCCAGGGGCTGGGCCAGCCCTCCAGGGGGATGTGGGGACAGCTGTGACCCCAGCCGGGCTGGCACTGAGCGGGGCTTTGCCAGCTGCAGAGCCGTGCCCGCCCGAGCTGGGCTCTGCTGAGCCCGGCTTTGTCCGGGTCCTTTGCTGCAGCACAGCTGCTCCTCCGCCCCAGCACTGCCCCTGCTCGCTGAGGAGCAGGCACAGAGCTCCAAGTCCTGCCTTTGCTCCGCGGCCAGCGAGGTGAAAAGGACTCTGGAAAGCGCCCAGGAACGAGCAAAGGGAGCACAAAGCTGCGTCTGGGAGGACTCAGGCTGAAGAGGCTTCAAAAGCAGAAATCTCTTTACCTTTAGGACTTCTGGAAATAAGAAGAGTACACAAAGCTCTTTTGTGGGGGCTTTGGTTGTTGAGTTTTTCACCTAAGAATCTGTTTGGGTTTTGGTCCTTTGGGCAGAGTTTGGACTTGTTTCACCTTTGAACTTGAGCCTGCATCATCCAGGAGCTGGAGTGGATCCTGGCATGGGTTAGAGGGCAATAAAGCACATCAAATCTTTACCTAAAGGACACACCTGGTCATCAACCAAATTAATTTAACAGTCCCTCAGCATTTACACACAAGATGTCCTGGCTGAGCCTGCCTGAGAGCAGATGTGAGGCCAGGGATTTTCACTCTGCAGGTGCAGCCCCAGGTCCTGGGGATGTTCAGCTGGGCTGGGGAACACATTCCCCCCTCCCAGGACACAGCTCTGTGCTGCTGGGAGCCTTTGCCAGCCCTCCAACTCGTTTTAAAGAACAAGAAATGAGCACAGCTGTGTCTCCCAGGAGCTGACTGGCAGCCTTTAAATCTCCTCCAACAGCAGCCAGGGAGCTGAGCTTAAATGGCACAAAAAGCCAAGATTTGTGGCCCTTGCAAGACTTGTGATTTACTGCCCAGAGACAAAGAAAAAGACTTTTTTTTCATCTCACCCCTTATTAAGCTCCTCCATTGACTGCTCGTTAAATTTTGCCTGGGAATTGCTCAGAATAAACATTTAAATCTCCAACAGAATATTGAATAACTCCTTTCCAAGAAGCATAAATAAGGCAGCTCCAGGTCTGCAGCCATCTGTGTGCAGGTTTGTGCTGAGGGCTCTGGGCCAGTGTCAATTTTGGATTCACACCCGAGTTCCTCCCGGAGCCACCAGGGCAGGTGCCCGTGGAGAGGACAGAGATGGTCTGTGGCTGATGGCCCTGCACAGGCTGGGGCTGCAGCAGGAGCTGGTGGCTCCTTGTCTCTGATTATTGGAGAGACAAAGGGCCAGAGAGCGCCGAGCCCCGGGGCTGAGGGGCTGCAGAGATTTGGGGTTTGGGGTTTCACTGCAGCCCCCACTGCAGGCACCCCCAGCTCTGCTCTTCAGCCCCAGCAGAGATCCCACTGCCAGCAGAGATCCCACTGCCACCAGAGATCCCATTGCCACCAGAGAGATCCCACTGCCACTCAACAGATCCCACTGCCACCAAAGAGATCCCATTCCCACCAGAGATCCCACTGCCACCAGAGATCCCATTGCCACCAGAGATCCCATTGCCACCAGAGAGATCCCACTGCCACCAGAGACCCCACTGCCACTAGAGACATCCCATTCCCATAAAAGAGCTCCCATTCCCACCAGAGATCCCACTGCCACCAGAGATCCCACTGCCAGCAGAGATCCCACTGCCACCAGAGATCCCACTGCCACCAGAGAGCCCACTGCCACCAGAGAGCCCACTGCCACCAGAGAGATCCCATTGCCACTCAATAGATCCCATTCCCAACAGAGATCCCATTCCCACTGAACAGATCCCGTTCCCAGCAGAGATCCCGTTCCCATGGCAGCCCAAGGCTCCCTCCCAGAGCCTGCACAGAGCTTGCAGCAGGACACACGGACAGACAGACAGACAGACAGACACCCTGCAGGGACAGAGCCCAGACAGACAGACAGACAGACACCCTGCAGGGACAGGGCCCAGGTGCAGAGAGCCTCCAGCAAGGGCTGAATCAGAGAACAATTGTAAAGAAATCAGGACATGCAATACCATGGATTCCATGTACATGGTATATAATAATAATTAATACATAATATATAATATATAATAATTAATACATAATATATAATAATTAATACATAATATATACTATATAATAATTAATATATACTATATAATAATTAATATATAATACATAATATATAATATATAATATATAATATATTATATATAATATATAATATATATTATATATATTATATATTATATATATATTATATAATACATATATAATATATAATATATAATATATAACATATAATATATAATATATAACATATAACATATGATATATGATATATAATATATAATATATAATATATATAATATATATTATGTATAATGTATAATATATAATATATCTAATATATTATGTATAATATAATATATAATATATAATATATAATATATAATATATAATATATAATATATAATATATAATATATAATATATAATATATAATATATAATATATATATAACATACAATATATGATATATAATACATAATATATAATATATAATACATAATATATAATATATAATACATAATGCATAATGCATAATACATAATATATAATATATAATATATAATATAATTCCGTGCAGATTCTCCAGACCAGCCTGGTGCTGCTGCAAAACCGAGAGTGAAACTAGAGAGGCAGCAGCAATGTGTTCTGTGACTGTGTGTGTGTGGCAAAGGCAGAGCTGTGGGGGCAGTGCTGGTGCCCGCCACCTGGGAGGAGATTTTGGCTCATGAAGCATCTCAAAAATCCCTCCAAGTGTGCAGAAATCCTGTGTGCTGGCTGCCAGGGACACGGAGAGACGCTCCGGGTCCAGCAGGGCTGTGCTGGGGGCACTGCGGGACCCTCCCAGAATTCCGGGGGAATGTCAGGGGCAGTGCAGGAACGGGCTGCTGGGAGCAGAGCTCGCAGCTCCGTTTGTCACATCCCACTGGACAGTCTGGAACGCTCCGTGACAAAACCTCGATTGTTTTCTCATCAGCACTCGCTGCTGCCAACAGGCTGGCTCTGTGTGGGTGGGTGTTACAGAAGGGACAGAAATCTCTCTGCTCTCCCCACAGCTTTTCCCAGGTTGTGATTTTCCCTGGTTTATTTTAGTTTGTTTTTGACATATCGGTCCTAGCTTATGGGGAAAAAAATAAGAAATTACAGAAAAATAAATATTTCCACCTTCCCTGACGTTTTTGGCTGAGAGCAGGACTGGACTGGCGGCTTTGCACGGATGGTGCAGAGGGAAATCTTCATCCTGCTGCTGCCACTGCTGTGTCCCCAGCTGTGACCGAGGGACAGGCGCCTCTGCCAAGCCAGCACACTCAGAGCCCTCCCGTTCCTGCCTGCCTGGCTGGGGACGAGCTCCAGGAGATTTCCAGAGCTCGGTAACACTGCTGCACTCTGTGCTCATGAGCACCCAGGCCCGGATTTATGGACCACGCCAAGGACCCTGAGGAAATCCTTCAGGAGCCTGATCCAGGTTTTGGGGCACTTCCAGACAGGGGTTTCCATTTTCATTTCCATTTTCACTCGTGGCTGGTTATAGATGGAGTGAGCTGAACAGAAGGTGTTGAATGAAGATGATGGAATCATGGAATGGTTTGGGTTGGGAGGGACCCCAAATCCCACCCAGAGCCACCCATCCATGGCAGGGACACCCCCACTGTGCCAGGGGGATCCAGCCTGGCCTGGGGCACTGCCAGGGATCCAGGGAATTCTCTGGGAATCCCAGCCCAGGCAGGAATTCCTTCCCCAGATCCCAGCCCCATCTCCCCTTTCCCAGTGGAGCCATTCCCTGTGTCCTGTCCCCAATTCCAGCTCTCCTGGAGCCCCTGCAGACCCTGTAACAGGCTCAAAGTTCATCCCAAGTCCTTCTTTTTTCCAAGCTGGATATTCCCAGCTCTCCCAGCCTGGCTCCAGAATCCTGGGATGTTCTGGGTTGGAAGGGACCTTAAATCCCACCCCATTCCCACCCCATCCATGGCAGGGACACTCCCACTGTCCCAGGTGGATCCAGCCTGGCCTGGGGCACTCCAGGGATCCAGGGGCAGCCACAGCAAGTCTGGGCACCTGTGCCAGGGACAATTCCTGCCCAAATCCGTCCCTGCCTCTGGCAGTGGGAGCCATTCCCCCTTTCCTGGCACTGCAGAGCTCAGAGAGGGCGGCCTGGAAAGGGCTGAGGCTGGAGAGGGGTTCACAGGCTCCTGGACAATGAGGGTAGGATGTCACACCCACCTCATTTCCCACCCTTTCTCCAGGACCTTTGCTCTACCCTCGACTTTGGCTGCTCCAAAGCCCTGAAATAAATGTTTTCCTGCACTTTCCCAAGAACTGTTCCTGCCTGTTCCCCCGGGCTCCAGCTCAGCCAGGAGATGCTGAGAGCAGCAGCAGCATCCAGCCTCTGCTCCTCCTGCTGGATCAGATGAAGGAGCAAAGGGGAAATGCAAATTGGGGAAGAGGTGGGAAGCTGTGGAGCATCTCCAGAGCTCAAAACTGGTTTTTAGAATGTTTGGGTTTGAGTTCTGGGCACCCATTCAGGATGGCTCTGCTCTTGTTTGGATGGGTGGCCCCTCTGTGCTTGTTGGGATCAGTGCACTAATGAAGGCTTGAAGGGAGAACAAGGCTGGGAAAGCCTTTTATGCATCTAATGACACTTAATTTCCATAGTAAATGCCTAATGTTTAACGAGTATTTCATTCTTCCCCAATTTACATATTTATAGTTAACTTTGGTGGCTGCTCCTGAGTAATTAACAGTCTGTTTAAAAGGAGCCTCTGAACTCTCCAACCACATGCTCATCCCAGTGAGGGGGGAAAAAACCCAAACAAACCTTGGGCACTTCTTTTAGAGAAACATTTGATTACAGGTTGATGAAAGAAAGTCAGGGGGGGGAAAAGAGAAGAGGTTTGCATGATGAATAAAACACAAGGGAGGAAAAACTGGGACAAAATGTCATTGGGACTCAACTGAAGGGAATTTCCCAGTTAGGAGAGCACTGGCCAGTCCTCTGGGGAGAGGTCCCAGGCTGCCCAGGCACTGCAGCATCCAGTCCTGGGATGTGCTGCAGTTCTGTTCATGCAGCTTTGTACAAAACCAGGGCAGAAGCCCTGGGATGCAAAGCTTTGCTCACCAGAAGGCAGGAAAATGGCTGAGAGCAGGGCAGTGGCACAGGGAGATCAGAGGTGAAATTCAGAGATCCATTCAGAGATGGGGGTGGCACTGGCCTTAAAGCCCTGCAGAAAATTGTAACATCAAACCTTGTGATTTTGGTGTGACTAAATAAGAATGAAAATAAACAAGTGTAGAGAAAATCCTTTGGAGAGAAGAGATGTTTGCTGGAACAGAAGCTGCACATTGCTGCTGCTCAGCAGTGCTCAGGAAAGGAGCTCTGTGCCCAGGAGTGGGGCTGGATTCAGGCAGTATTAACCAAGCCATCCATTGTGCTGGCCCATAACCTGTACCAAACACCAGAATTGGGTGTTTAACCTTTATCCTGAGCACATTAACTGCTCCTGCCCTTCTTTTTCCCGAGATTTGCCTGGGGCTGAAGTCTGTGGAAAATGGCAAATTCAATTTGTATGCATGTGTGTAACGTTAGCATGTGCATTTAGGGCAGGGATGCATCACCCAGCATCAGATCAAGGGTTCAGGGTCTCTGAACTGCTATCAGCTCTGCTATCAGCACTGCTATCAGCACTGCCATCAGCAGGGCAGATGATGGTATCAGGGTCTCTGAACTGCTATCAGCACTGCTATCAGCTCTGCTATCAGCTCTGCTATCAGCACTGCTATCAGCAGGGCAGATGATGGTATCAGGGTCTCTGAACTGCTGCTATCAGCTCAGTGATATCAGCACTGATATCAGCAGAGACAAATGATGGTATCAGAATCTCTGAATTCCTGCTGTCAGCACTCCTATCAGCAGAGGTCGGTGGTGGTATCAGGGTCTCTGATCTCCTGTTATCACACTAATATCAGCACTGACATCAGCAGAAGTCAGGTGATGGTATCAGAGTCTCTGAACTGACATCAGCGCTGACATCGGCAGAGGTTGATGGTGTCAATCTCTGATCTGTTATCAGCACTGATATCAGCACAGGCAGGTGATGGTATCAGAGTCTCTGAACTGATATCAGCACTGATATCAGCAAGGTTGATGGTGTCAATCTCTGATCGGCTATCAGCAGTCAGGTGATGGTATCAGAGTCTCTGAATTCCTGTTATCAGCACTGATACCAGCACAGTCAGGTGATGGTGTCAGTCTCTGATCTGTTATCAGCACTGATATCAGCACAGTCAGGTGATGGTATCAATCTCTGATCTGCTATCAGCACTGATATCGGCAGTCAGGTGATGGTATCAATCTGCTATCAGCAGTCAGGTGATAAGAGCCCATTTCCCCACGTCACTGCCTGTTCCTGGTGCCGAGCTGGGTCAGGGGTTCAGGTCCTGCTGGATTCCTGTCATGGACAAAATCTGAGAGATTGGCTACAGCTGTCCTTGGAGACATCCTGCTGCCAGGAGAAGGGGCAGGGAGCCCCTGCTGAGGGTCAGGAGATCCCCCAAGGGGGTTTTGGCTTCTCCAGAATCCCCCTCGGCCACTGTCCAGCCTTGGCCCCTTGGGCAGGGTGAGACCCCGAGCAGCTCAGACACTGCTGGTTCCAGTGCTGGGGACAGTCGTGTTCCCCCCTCCCATGGCTCCTGCACATTCACATTGGGAATTTGCACCTTTGGGTCTGCCACGGGGCTGAGTTCCACCAGCAGCAGCTTCCATGTTCACTGAATATTCACAGAAATGTGGAACCACAGGACTCCAGAATGGTTTGGGTCACCATGAACCTCCCAGACCATCTCATCAGCTGTGCTGCCCCTGCATCCCTGGCAGGGCCCAAAGTCAGGATGGAACTGGGCTGGAGCACCTGGGACAGGGGGACGTGTCCCTGCCATGGCAGGGGTGGCACTGGGTGGGATTTAAAGTCCCTTCCAGCCCAATCCATGGTTCTGTGAGGAGATCACAGCTCAGAGAGAGCAGGAGCCTTCGCCTCAGTGAAGCAGAGGAGCTCCTGCAGTGACAGCACCACTCACATTTCCCAAACTTTCCTGTCTGCTTCATTCTGGGGTCTTTACTGCAGGCATTAAGTTGGCAACTTCACAAAAAACGAGAAGTTGAGGAAAGTACAAATGAGTTTTACCTCGATTTTAATGACTATAATTTTCTCTTGTAACGGTAATTTCAGTAATTAATGGCTGCATTCTTCTATTGTTGCAGTATTTGGAGATGACACAAAATGAGCAAGTGTTTTTGTGTCAGTGACAAAAAGAGAAGATTAGCTGGTGAATGCTGATAGGAAATGTTTGGTGGGAGGAATAAGCAAGGAAGGAGTGATAGCAAGTTTGGTGGTATTGTTTCTCTGCTGTATTATCTCTGTTTTACTGCAAGGGAGCTGCAGCAAGAGCAGTGATCTGATGGGAGGCTGAAGTTCCCCTTCCCCTCCAGGAGCTGGGTGGTGCAAAATCATCCTGTCAAATCAACCCATAAAACCATACTGTAAAATCGTACTGTAAAATCAACCTGAAAATCATCCTGTAAAACCATCCTGTCAAATTATCCTGTAAAACCTTCCTGTAAAATCATCTTGTAAAACCTCTCTGCAAAATCATCCTTTAAAACTTTCCTGTAAAATCATCCTGTAAAATCTTCCTGTCAAATCATCCTGTAAAATCTTCCTGTCAAATCATCCTGTGAAACCTTCCTGTCAAATCAACCTGCAAAATCATCCTGTAAAACCATCCTGTCCAATCATCCTGTAAAATCCTCCTGTAAAATCATCCTATAAAATCATCTTGTCAAACCATCCTGTAAAACTTTCCTGTAAAATCATTCTGTAAAATCATCTTGTAAAATCATCCTGTCAAATCAACCCATAAAATCATCCTGTAAAATCATCCTGTAAAATTAACCTGCAAAACCTTCCTATAAAATCATCCTGTAAAATCATCTGGTAAAACCATCCTGTAAAACTTTCCTGTAAAATCATCCTGTCAAAATCATCCTGTAAAACCATCCTGTAAAATCATCCTGGTAAAACCATCCTGTAAAATCCTTCCTGTAAAATCATCCTGTCCAATCATTCTGTGAAACCATCCTGTAAAATCATCCTGTAAAATCATCTTGTAGAACCTTCCTGTCAAATCAACCCATAAAATCATCCTGTCCAATCATCCTATAAAACCATCCTGCAAAACCATCCTGTAAAATCATCCTGTAAAACCATCCTGTAAAACCATATTGTAAAACCATCCTGTAAGCCATTAGACCATCCTGTCAGACCATCCTGTAGAACCATCCTGTAGAACCATCCTGTAGAACCATCCTGTGGAACCATCCCATCCCACCATCCTGTCAGACCATCCTGTAGAACCATCCTGTAGAACCATCCCATCCAACCTTCCTGTCAGACCTGTGACCAGCCCCAGCAGCTCAGCCCGGGCCCGGCTGTGCCACGGGCTGGGCAGGACGGGCAGGGCTCAACCTGCAGCAGGAGGCAGCAGCTCCAGATTTTCTCCAGTTTCCATCCCATAATGTCGCTGCCACTGCAGCCCCCGTGGCATGGGAGGGAAAATGTGGGGTGTAGCTCCAGCTTGCAGAAACAGCCTTCTCCCACAAACAAAATATGGAAAAAACCCTAAATAATGCACCTGATTGGGAGTTGAACCAAACCTGTAATAAACCCTTTGTTGTTTCAGCTTTTTCTAAAAATACAGGCTAATAGAGGTCAAATTTGAAATATCACTTCCAACCTCCAAAAAAGGATGGAGTTTGTGCTGAAATGAGAAATCAAAATCCATTTTACATCCTCCCAAAAAAACCCCCACCCTCGCTGTGTGCTTTTAACCAAAATGTTTTGCTAAGCCCAGCCAGAATGAACAAGCATTCTGGTCAGCCTGAATAGATTTCATTCCTTTGCATCCAGGGAGATAAAATATTCTACCAAATGTATTCATTTATTTATTATGCATTTTGGCTGAAAATACAAATGCTGCTTTATGCCCACTAAAAAAAGCACAAGCTATCATTTAAAAAAAGAATGTTTATATTAACACTGGAAGTTGGGTGTAGTGCCTAGCAGAGAAAATAATGTCAATTACCCACACAAATAGCTTTCCAAATCTCCTAGTGCTGCTTTCTGCATGAGCAGTTCCATTCAGAGAAATTAGAGATGGGAAAAGATCTTATTAGAGAGTCTCATCTCCCTCTCTGCTCACAAAGCTTTGTCCCCCACTGGGTGTTTTCCACTTAGGTTTGCCCAGCCTGGATTTAAAGTGATGGGGGTCTCTGGGGTAGCCTGGATTTTATTTTGTTTTTCCATAAAATATATCTTCATTAGCAAGCAGAAATAGTGAAATTCTGCTGTAATAACCCTGACTGGGAGTCAGGCATCAGTAAAAAAATCTCTCACCTGCAAAACTGGGAGCAAAACTGGGAGTAAAGCTGGGAGCAAAGCTGGGAGTAAAGCTGGGAGTAAAACTGGGAGCAAAACTGGGAGTAAAACTGGGAGTAAAGCTGGGAGTAAAACTGGGAGTAAAACTGGGAGTAAAGCTGGGAGTAAAGCTGGGAGCAAAGCTGGGAGTAAAGCTGGGAGCAAAACTGGGAGTAAAACTGGGAGTAAAGCTGGGAGTAAAACTGGGAGTAAAACTGGGAGTAAAACTGGGAGCAAAACTGGGAGTAAAGCTGGGAGCAAAGCTGGGAGTAAAGCTGGGAGTAAAGCTGGGAGTAAAACTGGGAGTAAAGCTGGGAGCAAAGCTGGGAGCAAAGCTGGGAGCAAAGCTGGGAGTAAAGCTGGGAGTAAAACTGGGAGTAAAGCTGGGAGAAAAACTGGGAGTAAAGCTGGGAGCAAAGCTGGGAGTAAAACTGGGAGTAAAACTGGGAGCAAAACTGGGAGCAAAGCTGGGAGCCAGCAGTGCCTGGGCTTGGCTTTGGAGATGATGTCCCAAATGTCCCTGGGGGGCCTGGCAGGGCTGGGATGGATAATGGGATAATGGGATGGGATAATGGGATAATGGGATGGGATACTGGGATGGGATGGGATGGGATGGGATAATGGGATGGGATAATGGGATGGGTAATGGGATGGGATGGGATGATGGGGTGGACAGGTTGGGGCTGCTGCTCTTTTCCCTCTGCATTTTGTTAGTACTGAACATGCTCCCCTGGTGGATGGGTTTCCATCTGGGGCTTCCTGGGTGTCCCTGGGTGTCCCTGGGTGTCCCTGCGTGTCCCTGGGTGTCCCTGGGTGTCCCTGCATGGCCCTGGGTGTCCCTGAGTGTCCCTGGGTGCCCCATGGCCTAGTGTCCCTGCATGGCCCTGGGTGTCCCTGAGTGTCCCTGGGTGTCCCTGGGTGTCCCTGCGTGTCCCTGGGTGTCCCTGAGTGTCCCTGGGTGTCCCTGGGTGTCCCTGGGTGTCCCTGAGTGTCCCTGGGTGTCCCTGGGTGTCCCTGAGTGTCCCTGGGTGTCCCTGCATGGCCCTGGGTGTCCCTGCATGCCCCATGGCCCTGGGACACCCTGCCCAGGTGGAAGGAGCAAACTTCCCACTCCCTGACCATCTTTCCCTAAAGTCCCATTTATTTACCATTGTTTTATTCCTCTCCAATTAATTCATGTCCCTCACTTCATTTCCCTTTTTAATTCTCTTATTCTTTTTTTAATAACTTATAGTCTTACTAATTGACCAAGGAACTCAGGGATAGGAGTATTATTTTTTTTAATAATCCATTTTATTGCTGCTCCTCATTTCACATTCTCCTGCTGTACTGGCTGTCTGATGTAACCATGGAGTGGATTTTCCCGTTTCCAGCCCATACTCACAGCCAAAATTCATAAAACTGAGAGGGAAAATTAAAATATTAATAATAATGATGATAATAATAGTAATAACAGCAACAAGAGTGGATAAAGCTGTGGCAGCCTGAAGGCAGGGAAGTGGCCACAGACACAAGCACTGATTGCACTCTGGGCTGGAGAATTCCTGAGGAGCTGGGCAGGGGCTGGAGAATTCCTGAGGGATCTGGGAAGGGGCTGGAGAATTCCTGAGGGAAATGAGAAGAGGCTGGAGAATTCCTGAGGGAAATGGGAAGGGGCTGGAGAATTCCTGAGGAGCTGGGAAGGGGCTGGAGAATTCCTGAGGGAAATGGGCAGGGGCTGGAGAATTCCTGAGGGAAATGAGAAGAGGCTGGAGAATTCCTGAGGGAAATGGGAAGGGGCTGGAGAATTCCTGAGGGAAATGGGAAGGGGCTGGAGAATTCCTGAGGGAAATGGGAAGGGGCTGGAGAATTCCTGAGGAGCTGGGAAGGGGCTGGAGAATTCCTGAGGGAAATGAGAAGAGGCTGGAGAATTCCTGAGGGAAATGGGAAGGGGCTGGAGAATTCCTGAGGAGCTGGGAAGGGGCTGGAGAATTCCTGAGGAGCTGGGCAGGGGCTCAGCTGGAGAAAAGGAGGCTCAGGGACCTTGTGGCTCTGCACAACTCCCTGCCAGGAGGGGACACTGGGGGGATTTGGGATCTGGGAACAGGGACAGGGACAGGAGGAGAGGAAACGGCCCCAGGGTGGGAACTGGGGAATTTCCCCGTGGAAAGGGGGTCAGGGACTGGGGTTGCCCAGGCAGTGCTGGAGTCCCCATTCCTGGAGGGATTTCCAAGCCCTGTTGTTGTGGCACTTGGGGACACGGGCAGTGCTGGGGATGGTTGGACTTGCTGTTCTCAGAGGGATTTTCCAGCCTCAGTGACTCCGTGGATTCTGTGCGCTCTGAAACATCTCCCAGTGTCTGCCCCGACCGCCAGGTGAGGGGACAAACCTCAGCATGGAAATGTCACCAACCCGCACCTGGCGGATTCCCCCTCCTCCCACAGCACAGAGCAAACCCAGCCCCAGCTGCTGCCAGCTGTGCTGCCCTGGGGCACCTTCCTGCAGCTGGACACCTTCCTGAGCACAGCTGGACACCTTCCTGAGCACAGCCGGACACATTCCTGAGCACAGCTGGACACCTTCCTGAGCACAGCTGGACACTTTCCTGAGCACAGCTGGGCACCTTCCTGAGCACAGCTGGGCACCTTCCTGAGCACAGCTGGGCACCTTCCTGCAGCTGGACACCTTCCTGAGCACAGCTGGGCACCTTCCTGCAGCTGGGCACCTTCCTGAGCACAGCTGGGCACATTCCTGAGCACAGCTGGACACCTTCCTGCAGCTGGGCACCTTCCTGAGCACAGCTGGGCACATTCCTGCAGCTGGGCACCTTCCTGAGCACAGCTGGACACCTTCCTGAGCACAGCTGGGCACCTTCCTGAGCACAGCTGGGCACATTCCTGCAGCTGGGCACCTTCCTGAGCACAGCTGGACACCTTCCTGAGCACAGCTGGGCACCTTCCTGAGCACAGCTGGACACCTTCCTGCAGCTGGGCACCTTCCTGAGCACAGCTGGACACCTTCCTGAGCACAGCTGGGCACCTTCCTGAGCACAGCTGGACACCTTCCTGCAGCTGGGCACCTTCCTGAGCACAGCTGGGCACCTTCCTGCAGCTGGGCACCTTCCTGAGCACAGCTGGGCACCTTCCTGAGCACAGCTGGGCACCTTCCTGCAGCTGGACACCTTCCTGAGCACAGCTGGGCACCTTCCTGCAGCTGGGCACCTTCCTGAGCACAGCTGGGCACCTTCCTGAGCACAGCTGGGCACCTTCCTGCAGCTGGGCACCTTCCTGAGCACAGCTGGACACCTTCCTGAGCACAGCTGGGCACCTTCCTGAGCACAGCTGGGCACATTCCTGCAGCTGGGCACCTTCCTGAGCACAGCTGGACACCTTCCTGAGCACAGCTGGGCACCTTCCTGAGCACAGCTGGACACCTTCCTGCAGCTGGGCACCTTCCTGAGCACAGCTGGACACCTTCCTGAGCACAGCTGGGCACCTTCCTGAGCACAGCTGGACACCTTCCTGCAGCTGGGCACCTTCCTGAGCACAGCTGGGCACCTTCCTGCAGCTGGGCACCTTCCTGAGCACAGCTGGGCACCTTCCTGAGCACAGCTGGGCACCTTCCTGCAGCTGGACACCTTCCTGAGCACAGCTGGGCACCTTCCTGCAGCTGGGCACCTTCCTGAGCACAGCTGGGCACCTTCCTGAGCACAGCTGGGCACCTTCCTGCAGCTGGGCACCTTCCTGAGCACAGCTGGGCACCTTCCTGCAGCTGGGCACCTTCCTGACCCTGCTGGGCACCTTCCTGAGCACAGCTGGACACCTTCCTGAGCACAGCTGGACACCATTCCTGAGCACAGCTGGGCACCTTCCTGAGCACAGCTGGGCACCTTCCTGAGCACAGCTGGGCACCTTCCTGCAGCTGGGCACCTTCCTGAGCACAGCTGGGCACCTTCCTGAGCACAGCTGGGCACCTTCCTGAGCACAGCTGGGCACCTTCCTGCAGCTGGGCACCTTCCTGAGCACAGCTGGGCACTTTCCTGAGCACAGCTGGGCACCTTCCTGAGCACAGCTGGGCACATTCCTGCAGCTGGGCACATTCCTGAGCACAGCTGGACACCTTCCTGAGCACAGCTGGGCACCTTCCTGAGCACAGCTGGACACATTCCTGAGCACAGCTGGGCACCTTCCTGAGCACAGCTGGGCACCTTCCTGAGCACAGCTGGACACCTTCCTGCAGCTGGGCACCTTCCTGACCCTGCTGGGCACCTTCCTGAGCACAGCTGGGCACCTTCCTGAGCACAGCTGGACACCTTCCTGCAGCTGGGCACATTCCTGAGCACAGCTGGGCACCTTCCTGACCCTGCAGGACCCCCCTGCCCCTGTCCTTGCTGCGGGCAGGTGGGAAGAGCCTGGAGCCGTGCTGAGGGCGCTGCAGGTACCTCTGCTTTTCGTGGCTCCTGTTCCTGTGCCCATTGTCCCACCCGAGCGGGGTTGTTGCTCGTTAGGATTCAAATCAGCTGAGAGCACGGGGAGGGAGATTCCTCCTGGCAGAGCCGCGGGCCGGGCTCTAACGGGGCCGGGTGATGCCGTCTGTGTCAAACGGGCTGGCATTTCGGGATTTCTGGCACTTCGGGATTTCTGGGATTTCAGCATTTCTGGGATTTCGGGATTTCAGCCGGCAGGGCAGTGCCCGGGGGGATTTTGTGTTCTGGGCACAAAGAGAGGATGCAGCAGCTCTGGGTGAGAGGGCTCTGCGCCCCAGGACTGTTGGATTTTCGGCCAGGGTGGCAGGATGCTGGAGCTGTGGGTGAGAGGATGCTGCGCCCCAGGACTGTTGGATTTTCGGCCAGGGCTGGCAGGATGCTGCAGCTCTGGGTGAGAGGATGCTGCGCCCCAGGACTGTTGGATTTTTGGCCAGGGAGGAGCGGAAGGAAGGGCTCCGGGACAATGGAAATGGCACCGGGCTGCTAAAAGCGGGTCAGAGGCGGATGGGGAGGGGAGGGAAGGTGGGGGCGCTCGGGCTGGGCGGGTGAAGGGCTCGTTCTGTCCCTCACTGCCCCTCCACAGCCCGTGTTAAATTCGGTTTGGCCCTGAGGAGAGCAGAGGAATCACGGCTTCCATGGCAGAGCTGCCCTGGGATTCTGGCACCTTTGTGTGGGCTCGAGACGTTCAGGTCTTCACCTCAGAAATGAGAGTTTAGCCGGGTTTTCTGTCCCTAGCATATAGCAGTGTGGTATCATGGCAATGTGATAAGCACGTATCAAATCTAATATATCAATGTGATAAGCACGTATCAATGTGGTACCATATCAAATGCGATAAGCACATATCAAATGTGATACGATATCAATGTGATAAGCACATATCAATGTGATATATCAACGTGATACCATTTCAATGTGATAAACACATATTAAATGTGATATCATATCAGTGTGATAAGCACATATCAATGGAATACCATATCAATGTGATAAGCACATATCAAATGTGATATATCGATGTGATAGACACATATCAATGTGATACCATAGTAATGTGATAAGCACATATCAGTGTGATATATCAGTGTGATAAACACATATCAATGCGATATCATAGCAATGTGATAAGCACATATCAAATGTGATATTATATCAGTGTAATAAGCACATATCAAATGTTATATAGCAATGTGATAAGCACATATCAGTGTGATAAGCACATATCAATGTGACACCACAGCAATGTGATAAACATATATCAATGTAATATATCAGTGTGATAAGCACATATCAATGTGATCCCATAGCAATGTGATTTATCAATGTGATAAGCACATATCAATGTGATATATCAATGTGATAGACACATATCAAATGTGATATATCAATGTGATAAGCACCTATCAATGTGATCCCGTATCAATGTGATCCCGTATCAGTGTGATAAACATGTATCAATGTGATCCCGTATCAATGTGATCCCGTATCAATGCGATCCCATATCAATGCGATCCCGTATCAATGCGATCCCAGATCAGTGTGATAAACATGTATCAATGTGATCCCATATCAATGCGATCCCTTATCAATGTGATCCCGTATCAATGCGATCCCGTATCAATGCGATCCCGTATCAATGCGATCCCGTATCAATGCGATCCCAGATCAGTGTGACAAACACGTATCAGCGCGATCCCGGGGTCTGGGCGTGGGGGCGGTTCTGCTCTCCGGGATGCCGCCGTGCCCCTGCCCCGGAGCAGACACCCGCTCCGCCGGGGCCGGAGGCGCTCTGGGCGCGGGGAGGGCGCGGCCCCGGGAGCCCCGCAGCCGGATCCCTCTGCCCGGCGCAGGAGCCGCCCCTGCGGCAGCCCCGGAAAGCAAACCCCGTCCCGAGGCGAAGCGGGGGCCCTTCCCGGGCTGGGAACTCTGCATCCCCATAAAGGCTCCTGCTCCTCCTCATTCCTCCCGATTCTATTCGCAGCCTGTTCTCCGCTCTGGGAAATAAGCTGTTCCATTCTAATTGGGACAATCGCAGAAATAACTTGTTTAAATGCATTTTGGGCTCGGAATAAAACCCAAAGAATAGAACAAAATTAAAAATGCAGCATTACCCCTGTCCTGTCCCCCCCGCCTTCAAATCAGAAAAAATATCCTTTCCGGATGCACAATGATAGGATATTATTTTTTTCCTATCTCAGAGGAAAGGTTTCAGCTTGTTGCTTTCCTTCCCTCATTTTAACTGTACAGTAATCATCGCATTTTTTGTTAAATTTTGAAATGGAGCAGCGCTGGAAAATGAAAAAATCAAAATACTCCACGTGACAAAATTATTACAATTGAACTACTGTGCCTGTTCAGAATAATTTTTAAAATCAGCCCCAAAAGATGGGGAAAAAAATTCCATAAATGGCTTTTGATCAAATGACTGGAAAACTGCTTTGCTGAGAGTTTGGCTTGAGCCAAATCTCCATTTCCACATGAGCAGCTCTGACCAAACCCCTTTGTGTGTTGGAGCAGCCCTTGAGCCCGGGATCCATGGAGGGTTTGGGGTGAGATCCTGCCCTGCTGGGTGTGCTGAACCCCCAAATCCATGGGAGGTTTGGGGTGCGATCCTGCCCAGCTGGGTGTGCTGATCACGGCTCAGTTTGGTGCTCGTGTGCTCTTCTCACGTTGTTTGGGAGACAAGCTGCTCCCGACAGCGGGAACCCTGCGGGGACAGCGGGATTCCCGGGATTTGATTCCTCAGGTTTGATTCCTTGGGTTTGATTCTTTAGGTTTGATTCCCAGGCTTGATCCCCAGGTTCGATTCCCAGATTTGATTCCCGGGTTTCATTCCCCGGGTTTGATTCTCAGATTTGATTCCTGGGTTTGATTCTTTAGGTTTGATTCCTAGATTTGATTCTCGCGTTTTATTCCAAATTTGATCTCCGGGTTTAATTCCCCGGGTTTGATTTTCAGATTTGATTCCCCGGTTTAATTCCCGGCTGTGATTCCTCCGTCCAGCCCTGCCCTCGGCCCTTCCCGAGCTCCCGGTGCCGTGCTCCGTGGGTTGGGGCTCAGGACAGCCAGCCTGGACAAATCCATCCCCACCGCCCCTCCTGCCCGGGGGCTGCAGCATCCCAGAGCTGCCCTGGAACCTCCTTCCCGCAGGTCGGGGGCACAGCTGGGGCTGCCCCGGTCACGGAGGGCACAGGGGACAGCCCGAGGACAGGGGGACAGGGGGACAGCCCGAGGGACAGGGGGACAGCCCGAGGGACAGGGGGACAGCCCGAGGGACACGGGGGACAGGGGGACAGCCCGAGGGGTACAGGGGACAGCCCGAGGGGTACGGGGACAGAGGGGACAGCCCGAGGGGTACAGGGGACAGCCCGAGGGGCACGGGGGACAGCCCGAGGGACACGGGGGACAGGGAGGACAGCCCGAGGGACACGGGGAACAGGGGGACAGCCCGAGGGGCACGGGGGACAGCCCGAGGGACAGGGGACAGCCCGAGGGGCACAGGGGACAGCCCGAGGGGCACAGGGGACAGCCCGAGGGACAGGGGGACAGCCCGAGGGAAGGGACAGAGCCTGGGGGACCCGCAGCCTCCCGGAGCAGGGCAGAGCTCGTTTATCCGCAGCAGCCTTCGGTCGCCCCATTGCCGCGGAAGATAAACTGGGTAAAATAATGGGTATTTACTCTTCTCCGCTCGTGTGCACAACACAACTGCGTTTCTTTTAATGGCGCTCCGTGCTAATTGCCGTCATTAGCAGAGCGAGGCTCCGAGCTCGCAGCGCCTCCCCAACCGGGGCGATGCGATCGGACCTGCCCCGAACGCCGCCCCGGGCAGCTCTGAGCCCCGCCCCGGGCAGCTCCCCAAAATCCTTTTTGGCCCCGGGTCCCGAGGATGCGGGCGAGGCTCCGCTGATGGAGCTCCCGCAGACCCAGCCCTGTCCCCTGTCAGCAGCACATGCCAGAGCAGATGGCAGCGGCCCCATCCAGCCCAGGAATCCCTGCAGAGCCCCCGGCCTGGGATCGAGCCGGGATGGTCGGGGGGACAGGCTGGGGGTGAGAGGGGAGAAAGGGAAACAAAGGAAAATGTGCTGAGCTCTGAGCTCCGGGTGTCTCCATCGTCCAGAACCGGCCCGGGGGATGGAGCGTGTCCAGGGAAGGAAACGGAGCTGGGAAGGGGCTGGAGAATTCCTGAGGGAAATGAGAAGGGGCTGGAGAATTCCTGAGGGGCTGGGAAGGGGCTGGAGAATTCCTGAGAGAAATGAGAAGGGCTGGAGAATCCCTGGGGGAAATGGGAAGGGGCTGGAGAATTCCTGAGGAGCTGGGAAGGGGCTGGAGAATTCCTGAGGAGCTGGGAAGGGGCTGGAGAATTCCTGAGGAGCTGGGAAGGGGCTGGAGAATTCCTGAGGGAAATGGGAAGGGGCTGGAGAATTCCTGAGGGAAATGGGAAGGGGCTGGAGAATTCCTGAGGGGCTGGGCAGGGGCTCAGCTGGAGAAAAGGAGGCTCAGGGACCTTGTGGCTCTGCACAACTCCCTGCCAGGAGGGGACACTGGGGGGATTTGGGATCTGGGAACAGGGACAGGGACAGGAGGGGGTCAGGGTGGACTCCAGGATGAAGTGAGGGGGTCTGGAGCCCCAGTTCCCCCGGTACCCGGCTGGACAGGGGATCATTAACATTCTCCACCATCCCAGTAGGGGCTTGGGCGCCGATCACACAATAGCTCAGAGCATCCAATTTCCAATGCAATTACATTTTAATGAGCTGTGACCCCTGGGGTGGGACCTGGCACCTGCCAGCCGAGCTCCAGCACTGACCCTGCCCACGGCTGGCTGTGCTGCAGCTGGGCAGGGATGCTGGATGGGATTGTTTTTATATAAAATGCAAACTGCTGATGTCCAGCCTGGCTGCCCGACCCCGGCAATGAGTGACTCCAGTTCCCTCAGCTCTGCTGCAGGTCTCACTGCTGGCTTTGGGAAGATGCTGCACAGCCCTGGAATCTCCTTTGGCTCCTCTGCCCCCAGCCTGGCAGGGAAATGAGGCTCCTTGGGAAATAGGAAAGTGAGAAAAAGCAAAATGTTACACACCCTCATGTGTGCCTGAGCTGAGAGAGGCTCCAGAGCTTCACCCTTCACAGCCCTGGCTGCTGCAAGCATTAAATCAGAAATAAAACATCATCCATAATCCCCAATGACAAATTCCAGAGAGGGTCAAGTTCCTTTCTAAGGATGGATCAGGGTTTTATGGCCCCCCTGCCCTGTCACACACAGCTCCCTGTAGTGCCACATGCACCCTAGGAGCAACCTGCTGTGTAACTCGCTCTCCCCAGCAGCACCAGGAGCAAAACACTTTCTAAACATCCTTTCCCAGCCAGAAGTGCTGCATTCGAGATAAACCTTTGCTGGTGGCACCCACTGGGACTTGTCCTTGCAGAAGGGCCGAAGCATCCAAGCCCTGCTGAGGAGGGGAGGGGGGTTCTGTGGCCTTGTCCTGGCAGTCAAGGCTGAATGCCTCGTTTGTTTTGGGATGGGAAAGTGGACGGAGCCTCTGAGCCTGCTGGCTGCAGCAAGGGTGGCCTGAGGCTCCTGCTTCAGTTTGGGCAAGACTTATCTGCACAAGGGAAGAGTCTCTGGCTTAAAGCAGAGACACAATTGGTCCCTTTTCCCTTCCCTTTCCATTTTCCCTTCCCCTTCCCCCATCTCCTTCCCCTTCCCCAAGCACTTCAGTGGAGCAAATTTCCCTCCTGTGGGAACAAGCCATGGAGTCTCATCCCCAGGGATGGGAGATGATGGAGCAGCAGGGCAGGCAGGAGACACCAGGCACCTCCCATCCCATTATCCCATCCCATTATCTCATCCCCATTATCCCATCCCATTATCCCCATCCCCATCCCCATCCCATCCCCATCCCCATCATATCCCATCCCATTATCCCATCCCATCCCATCCCATCCCAACCCATTATCCCATCCCATTATCCCATCCCATTATCCCATCCCATTATCCCATCCCATTATCCCATCCCATTATCCCATCCCATCCCATCCCATCCACCCCATCCCATTATCCCATCCCATTATCCCATCCCATTATCCCATCCCATCCCATTATCCCATCCCATTATCCCATCCCATTATCCCATCCCATTATCCCATCCCATTCCATCCCATCCCATCCCATTCCATCCCATCCCATCCCATCCCATCCCATCCCATCCCATCCCATCCCATCCCATCCCATCCCATCCCATCCCATCCCATCCCATCCCATCCCATTATCCCATCCCATCCCATTATCCCATCCCATCCCATTATCCATCCATCCCATCCCATCCCATCCCATCCCATCCCATCCCATCCCATCCATCCCATCCCATTATCCCATCCCATTATCCCATCCCATCCCATTATCCCATCCCATCCCATCCCATTATCCCATCCCATCCCATCCCATTATCCCATCCCATCCCATCCCATCCCATCCCATCCCACCCCATCCCCTTCCCTTCCATGGGCAGCCCCACAGTTAATCCCTCAGCAGCTGATTTTCCCTCAAAGGGGGACAGTTGGTGGATGGAAAAAGGGATTTTCTTCCTGGGATCCCCTGTGCTGGAGCAGCAGTAACTCTGAGCCTGTAAGGATCCCCTTCACCTCCCTTCTGTCCTCCCTCCCTTTGGCTTCATTTATTTGTTTTATCTCCAGTTTCCTTTCTTGTAGAGCTCTCAGCCTCCTCTTTCTTCCTTTTCTTCCTCCTTTCCTTATTCATGCCTTCAAATACACCTTTGGCAGAGAGAGGACACAATCTCATGGAAACTTCTTCTTTGTTTTCGGGCTTTTTCAGAAAAGGAGCAGGAGTGGGGGACAGAAACCACCCAGCGTGAGCAGCTGAGGAAATCTGCTGCTGCTGCTCTGGGATGGCAGGGGAGCTTATCTGGTCCTGCACAGCAGCAAGGAGAGCCCCAGCCCTGGGAAGTGCAGTAAGAGCCTAATGCAAAAATCATTTGCTCGTAGCATTTAATTAAATATGCAAATTTATGAACGGCCCTGAAATCATCAAATTAAAAGGCAGAGCTGTCATGAATTTTGATTCTGTTTCCTCACGGGCTTTCCCTGCACTGTGCCCCTCTCGCTGTGCCTTTAATCAGAGGTGGCACCTGGGGACAGCTGAGCCTGTCCTGGGGCTGTGACGCACACAGGGCTGCTTTCATTCCCTGCACATCCAGGGAAGGAATTCCTGCTGCTGCTGCTGCTCAGGGAGCTGGGAGGGCCCTGCTCCTGCAGGGAGCCCAGCACACAGCAGGACACACGGGCTGTCACCGTGTCACCATCCGCTCAACCCCAAGGGAGTCGTGACGGTTTGTTCCACCCAGGGTGCAAGAGACAAGAGCAAGAGACTCAGGTTTTGTTCAGCAGCAAGCAGCAATGCAGTTTATTGCATGTAACAATTCAGTTTTGTGATAGAGAGAGAGAGAGAGAGAGAGAAAGGATGGGATGTAGCTCCCAACAGACAGACACATCCTCATGGCCGTCCGACAATAGACGTGTCTTCAGTCCAATGGGGAGAAAGAGATCTCAGAGTCTCTTTAGGAAAGTCACTTTTGCAGTCCTTTTCCAAAGCCAAAGCCTCTGGCCTAAAGGTGGGAGATTTATGGACTGTTGTGTGTGGAGATCATTGCTGCAGGTAACAGGAGCAGGAACAGGAGCTGTGAGCAGCACCCTGAGAGCAGCACCATGGCAGCACCAGCACAGCTCAGACAGCCCTGGGCAGCACCAGCACAGCTCAGACAGTGCTGGGCAGCACCAGCACAGCTCAGACAGTGCTGGGCAGCACCAGCACAGGCACAGACAGTGCTGGGCAGCACCAGCACAGGCACAGACAGCGCTGGGCAGCACCAGCACAGCTCAGACAGCCCTGGGCAGCACCAGCACAGGCTCAGACAGCCCTGGGCAGCACCAGCACAGCTCAGACAGCCCTGGGCAGCACCAGCACAGGCACAGACAGCGCTGGGCAGCACCAGCACAGCTCAGACAGTCCTGGGCAGCACCAGCACAGGCACAGACAGCCCTGGGCAGCACCAGCACAGGCACAGACAGCCCTGGGCAGCACCAGCACAGGCACAGACAGCGCTGGGCAGCACCAGCACAGGCACAGACAGTCCTGGGCCAGCATCCGCCTGGGCCAGGCCAGAGCTCAGGTCAGAGCAGGGCTGGGTCCTGGGTCTCAGTCTCTGGTGGTGGTCGTGAGGCAGATCAGGGAAACTTTGGACTGGCTCTTTCATGGTGTCACTGGAGCTGGGGTGGTGGCAGCGTTACAACAACTGTCCCTTGCAATCCCAGCGTCCCCAGAGCTGCTCCTCCACAGCCCCAGCCTGCAGCTGCTCTTCCAAAATCCGCCTGGGACTTCTCCAGGCTCAGAGATTTGGGGCATTGGGGTTGTGGCACAAGGAGCACTTCCCCAGGGCTGTCACTGCTCAGTGCCACCCCAAAGTGCCACCATCCCCCTCAGAGCTGGGGTGACCTGAGAGGTGACCCTGCCACAGCCAGGTGTGGCTTTGGCCCTTTGCTTTGCTCAGAATCTGCAGCTGCCTCTCCTCCCCGTGCCCAGCTCAGATTTTGGGGTTGGTGCCTGGGCTCGGGGTGAGCAATTCCCAGCAATCCTTGTACAGCCCCAGCTGGGCAGAGCAGCAAAGGCTCCATCCCAGCCAAACCCCACTCGTCCTGTCCTGAGCCCTGACTGCTCTGGGGGCTCAGAGGGCAGAGCACATCTGGGCTTCCTGCTTGGTTTTCCACCCTGTCCCAGAGGATCTGCAGGGACAGCAGAGCCCCGTGGCAGCCAGCAATGAGCGTTTCTGGGGAAAGAACAAGGTGCAAGAGGAAACTGGGTAACAAAGGGTGGATTCAGAGAGGAAAAGGTCCAAAATGTGCTGGGGTTGGCACCGGCCAGCAGGGAGATGGGAGCTGTGGGAGTCTTTGTGTCGGGATGGACGGGTCATCAGGGACAAAACTCAAGTGCTCTGTGTAAGCTCAAAGTTACAGTTTATTGTAGAAGAGATAAAAGGGGGATGAGAAGGAGCAATGGGATAAAAGGGTTATGGGGTAAGAGAAGAGGGAGAGAGGAAGAGAAGTAAGAAGAAGAGGAAGAGGAGAGAGAGAAGAGAGCGATTTCCCATTTACAATACAATAAATCTTCTTCCATGATGAATATTCTAATTTCCATTAACCAATGTAATACAAAATACAAATTTTATAGCATTTACATACAGCCTATGAGAATCCTTATATTACCATAATGTGTTACACTTCAAACTCTAAAAACTACTCTTTGGACTCTGGCAGGTCTTTCTGTGCCCTTTGGAGTTGCTCTCTGGCAGAGGCCATTGTTCTATCCAGAGGGGATTGCCTTCAGGGGCCATCCTAATTTTTCATGGTAATTCAGTAACTGAGGCTTGGCATCTCAAAAGTGGCTTTCATTTCAATCTCGTCCATAGTTTCAAAATGTGGCCATTCATATTTGTAAAATTCCTCTGTTTCATCTTTCCCAACAGGAAGCTGCATGCCTCGGTCCCAGCCATGGCTCTGTCCATCACAGCCAGCCTGGCAGGGGACACAGCTGTGACCATTCCAGTGCCTCTTGCTGCAGTCCAGCCTCAGCTGGAGTGGCACCTGTGCCTCGTGTCCCCAGACTGCTCAGTGCCCACAGCAGGCACTGTGGGTTAGCAGGGAGGAGAACCCCCAGATCTGGGTGGGTTTCTTTGAGAAGCCCTCGGTGTTTCCTTAACCCCCTCAGTGGGTGACTGCAGGCAGCCCTGCAGCAGCTGCTCAGCGTCTCCAGCTCTGGGATGGAGACAAGCCCAGACCAGAGGGGCTCAGCTCTCCTGAGCCCATGGCTCACCTGAGGGGTCATTGTTGGGAAAGATGAAACAGGAAAACCTTACAAATATGAATGTTCACGATTCTGAGACATAGAAACCATGAACGAGATTGAAATGAAAGCCACTTTTGAGATACCAGACTTTAGTTACTGAATTACCATGAAACAATGGGATAGCCAGCTAGGGGTAATCCCCTCTTGACAGAACAATGCCCTCTGCTACATAGTGGGTCCAAAGGTCAGAGACATCCCTGCCAGGGTCCAAAGAGCAGTTTTTAGAGTTTAAAGTGTAACACATTATGGTAATGTAAGGAATCCTATAGCTGTATGTAAATGCTACAGAATTTGTATCTTGTGTTACATTGGTTAGTGGAAATTAGAATATTCATTATAGAAGAAGATTTATTGTATTGTAAACAGGAAATCTCTCTCTCTCTTTCTCTCTTGCTCCTTTCTCTCACCCCTCTTTCTCTCTTTCTCTCTTCCTTGTACTCTTTCCTACTCCTCTTGCTTACTCTCCCTTCTTCTCTCACCCCCTCACCCTCTTACCCCATTGCTCTTTCTCTAACCCCTCTCACTCCTTGTCCTGCTCTGTGCTGCAGCTGGCAGCACTCAGAAGGACTCTATGCACTTTCACTCTTACAATAAATGGAACAGGAACTTTCAGCTCATACAGAGCTTGAGTTTTGTCCCTGGGGACCGTCTGTCCCGACAGAGGACTCCTGCAGGTCAGCAAAGCTGGATTGCTGCTCCTGCCCCCCAGGCTGGGTTGGTGTGGGGTGAGCAGCTCTGGAGTGCCCAATCTATCCTGGTTTGGCTGTGACATCCTGAGAGCAGCCAGAGGGGCAGGGAATCCTCTCCTGCAGCTCGCTGCTGCTGCAGCACAGCTCCAGCTGTGCAAACGAACCCAGGAGAATTAATGGCACTTTAACGCCTGCTCTCAGCATTGAGGGCTGAGTTTGTCCCCTCTTGCTTTGCCTTTGATGTGACAAATGAAGGGGATGTCATTTGCTTGTACAGCTGCAGGCTGGGCCTTTGGAGAGGGCAGGGAGGATGGGGAGATGATTGATCAGAGCAGGACCAGGGCTGTGCTGGTTCCTGGGGAGCTCCAGAGGGGAATTGTCCAAGCTGGAGCCCCCTGAGCAGTGAGGAAAATCCTCATGGGTTTGATTCCCTGGGTTCTGTTCCCAGGTTTGATTCCCGGGTTTGATTCTCTGGGTTTGATTCTCTGAGTTTGATTCCCAGGTTTGATTCTCAGGTTTAATTCCCTGGGTTTGAGTCCCGGGTTTGATTCTCAGGTTTAATTCCCCAGGTTTGATTGCCAGATTTTATTCCCTGGGTTTTGTTCCCAGATTTGATTCTTGGGTTTGATTCTCAGGTTTGATTCCCAGCTGCAGGCTGGGCCTTTGCAGAGGGCAGGGAGGATGGGGAGATGATTGATCAGGGGCTGTGCTGGTTCTGTGCTGGTTCCTGGGGAGGAATTGGGGAATTCCTGGGGAATTATCCAAGCTGGAGCCTCCTGAGCAGAGAGGAAAATCCCCATGGCAGGGAGGAACCTCACTGCCCAGGTGTCAGCCTCAGCTGGGCTGGTTTGGGGAGCTGTGGGGACTCAGGGCTGGTCAGGAGCAGCTGCCAGGGGGATCTGAGCCCCAGGCTCTGCCCTGGGCTCTGGGAGAGGTGGGGACAGGGGGGTGGCTGTGGAGCAGAGCCCAGGATGGTCACTGATGGGGCAGCTCTGCTGGGACAGTCCTTCCCTGCAGGCTGCCTTTGTCCTAGCTAAGCTGAGCTTAACACTACTGAATGTTGGAACTGCAAGTTTTGGAGACCAAGCACCATTTCTCCTGTGGGAACAGAGGCAATAAATGCCAGAAAGCTCCTCAGCTCCCCGGGTGCTGTGTTTGCTGCCACTGCTCCACCCTGCTGCTAAACCCACTTCTGAAGGCACCTGTGGCCAAGGTGCCTCCTAATTCTGGAACCTGACCTGCACTGGCTTCATTAAAAAATCACCTTTCCTTTGCATCTTTGTCTCAAAAAAGAAAAAAAAAGAAAAGAAAAGAAAAGAAAGAAAAAAAAAGAAAAGAAAAGAAAATCAAGCTTTCACCGTTTCCAGCAAAAAGAAGAAAGAGAAGGTGACAGAGTTTCTAATTCTGAAGCTGTCAGCTCCTTTGTTCCTGTGGCAGCTGGAGCAAGGAGTGACAAGGATCTGGGAGCTGGTGTGGCTGAAAGCTGTGTCTGAGCCAGCAGTTTCTACCTGGCTAATAATATTTATAATTGGTTGGCTGTTATTAGAGGAAGGCAGGAAGAAAATCAGATGGTTGAAAAATCTTGTCTGGAGATTTTTAACACGGTTGAGTGCCAAGCAATTCTCCAAAATCACAAAGAGAGGAGAGGAGAGGAGAGGAGAGAGAGAGGAGAGGAGAGGAGAGGAGAGGAGAGGAGAGGAGAGGAGAGGAGAGGAGAGGAGAGGAGAGGAGAGGAGAGGAGAGGAGAGGAGAGGAGAGGAGAGGAGAGGAGAGAGGAGGAGAGGAGAGGAGAGGAGAGGAGAGGAGAGAGGAGAGGAGAGGAGAGGAGAGGAGAGGAGAGGAGAGGAGAGGAGAGGAGAGGAGAGGAGAGGAGAGGAGAGGAGAGGATGGAGGATTCACTGTTGGACTCCTTGCCCTCCTTTTCAGCATCCTGCTCCTGCCAGGCTGGTTCAAAGCCCAGAGCAGGCTCTGAACCGAGCAGGGGTCCCTGTCCCAGCCCAGAATTGTGTCATCACTCAGGGGACGGGGCCAGCACTTCCCAGGTGGGGCGGGGAGCCCGGGAATCAAAGGGAGCTGTGCCAGGGGAGCTGGCAGGCACAGCAGGTCCCTTTGAAGGTATTTTGGGAGCTCCAGGGTAGGCAGTGTCCTCAGCACTTTGTGTGCCTGGGGTGCACGGGGGGGGCACAGTGACCTTGTCCCTGTCACCGAGGGCTCCCCTGCCCCACACCCCAAACTGCACCTGGTGCTGACTCCACAGCACGGCCACAGGGAGGAACTGGGGGTTTTTGTGGAGCCAAAGCCCCAGAAAGGGATGTGGGGAGCTCCCACCAGAGCAGGGGGATCTCCATGATCCCCAGCGAGTCCAGGGGCTGAGCAGCAGCAGGGGTGCAGGGGGTGCACGGGACCCCAGCCCACAGCCAGGGCACTCTGCTGAAGCTGCTGTGGATGGAGGGGATGGGGCTCACACGTGGAGAATAACCAGCAACCCCCATTTCCCATGGAGAGCTGGCTGGGAACGGAGCCCTGAGCTGGCTCTGCTGAGTCCCCTGGCACAGGAGCACAGCCAGGCCCTGCCCTCAGCATCCTGGGATCCTTCATCCCCAGAGGGAATCCTTGCCATGCCACCAGCAGCTCTGCCAGCGGAGCCCTGTCCTCAGAAACCCAGGCAGGGAGGAGTGGGGAGGGCCTTGTCTGGTTGTGACTTTGCTGGAGGCTGCAGTGGCACAGGTGTTCCAGAGAAAATCCTGAAATCCTGAGCACACTAAATGAGTTTTATCCTGATCCTTTATGGTGTTATGGTATAAAGCTATTGGGGAAGATGAAACAGGAAAGCCTCAGTTACTGAATAACCATAAGACAATAGGATGGCCCCTGAAGGTAATCCCCTCTTGGTAGAACAATGTCTTCTGCTGGAGAGCAACTCCAAAGGTCAAGAAGACTCGCCAGGGTCCAAAGAGTAGTTTTTAAAGTGTAACACACTATGGTAATGTAAGGATTCCTATAGGCTGTATGTAAATGCTACAGAATTTGTATCTTGTGTTACATTGGTTAGTGGAAATTAGAATATTGATCATGGAAGAAGATTTATTGTATTGTAAATGGGAAATCGTTCTTTGGCTCTTCCTCTCTCCCTCTTCTCTTGGTCTCCCTCTTATCTCTTCCTCTTACTCTCTCCCCATCACCCTTTTATCCCATTGCTCTTTCTCTAACCCCCTCTCACTCCTTGTCCTGCTCTGTGCTGCAGCTGGCAACACTCAGCAGGACTCTGTGCACTTTCACTCTTACAATAAATGTCACAGTAACTTTCAGCTTATACAGAGCTTGAGTTTTGTCCCTGGGGACCGTGTGTCCCGACACAAGGACTCCTGCAAAAAGCCATAACTGTTTTCCTCTCTACTGGAAGGAACTCTTTCCAAATTATATATTAGAAAGAAATCCTTCCCTGGCAGGGTGGGCAGGGCTGGCACAGGTGCCCAGAGCAGCTGGGGCTGCCCCTGGATCCCTGGCAGTGCCAAGGCCAGGCTGGGCACTGGGTCTGGAGCAATGGGACAGTGGGGGTGTCCCTGCCATGGCAGGGGTGGCACTGGGTGGGCTCTGAGGTTCCTTCCAACCCAAACCAGTCTGGAATCGTGGATAAAGCCATAAACCCCCTCTGCAAGCCCTGCAGAGAGGAGCAGCAGGACACTGGGGATGTCACGTAGGAGCTGCTGCTCCCTCTAGAAACACCCCCATCCACCCCTCCTGTCTGTGCTGCAGCTGAAATGAGCTCCAGAGCCATTCCTGTGGGGAATGATCCCAGGGCAGCACGGGCTCTTTGCTGGCTGCAGCACCCCCCAGGGCAGCTCTGGGTCAGCTCTCCACAGGCACAGGAAAGGTCCCTCCCCAGAGCCTGAGGCAAAGCAATTGAGGGATTCAAGCATTTAAGAGATTTTCTGCAAAGATTTTCACTTCGATTGACCTTTAAAAGGCCAGTTCTGAGGCCTTTGTAGTTAAAACTGAGCAGTGGGGGACATTATTGGCACTTTTCATTTTTTAAAATTTTTTTGTTCCACCGTGGTTTCCCAAAATGACCCTTCACACTCCCCAGTCCCAGCCTCACATGAACCATGTGGACGAAGCAGCCACTGTAAAAACCTCATGTTTCTACTCTGTGTGCTCCCAGGGCAGCTCCATCCCTACTTGGATCCATCCATCCATCCATCCATCATCCATCATCCATCCATCCATCATCCATCCATCCATCCATCCATCCACCATCCATCCATCATCCATCCATCCATCCATCATCCATCCATCCATCATCCATCCATCCATCATCCAACCATCATCCCTCCATCCATCCATCCATCCATCCATCATCCATCCATCATCCATCCATCATCCATACATCCATCATCCATCCATCATCCATCCATCATCCATCATCCATCCATCCATCCATCCATCCATCCATCATCCATCATCCATCCATCCATCATCCATCCATCCATCGTCCATCATCCATCCATCATCCATCCATCCATCCATCCATCCATCATCCATCCATCATCCATCCATCCATCCATCATCCATCATCCATCCATCCATCCATCATCCATCCATCCATCCATCCATCCATCATCCATCCATCATCCATCCATCCATCCATCCATCCATCCATCCATCCATCATCCATCCATCCATCCATCATCCATCCATCCATCATCCATCCATCCATCCATCCATCCATCCATCCATCATCCATCCATCATCCATCCATCCATCCATCATCCATCATCCATCCATCCATCATCCATCCATCCATCATCCATCATCCATCCATCCATCATCCATCATCCATCCATCCATCCATCCATCATCCATCATCCATCCATCCATCATCCATCATCCATCCATCCATCCATCCATCCATCCATCCATCCATCCATCCATCATCCATCCATCATCCATCCATCATCCATCCATCATCCATCCATCCATCATCCATCCATCCATCATCCATCCATCATCCATCCATCATCCATCCATCCATCCATCCATCATCCATCCATCATCCATCCATCCATCCATCCATCATCCATCCATCATCCATCATCCATCCATCCATCCATCCATCCATCCATCCATCCATCATCCATCCATCCATCCATCATCCATCCATCCATCCATCATCCATCCATCCATCATCCATCCATCCATCATCCATCCATCATCCATCCATCCATCCATCCATCCATCCATCCATCATCCATCCATCCATCCATCATCCATCCATCCATCCATCCATCCATCCATCCATCCATCATCCATCCATCATCCATCCATCCATCCATCCATCCATCCATCCATCATCCATCCATCCATCATCCATCATCCATCCATCCATCCATCCATCCATCCATCCATCATCCATCCATCCATCCATCCATCCATCCATCCATCCATCCATCCATCCATCGTCCATCGTCCATCATCCATCCATCCATCCATCCATCCATCCATCCCTCCATCCATCATCCATCCATCATCCATCCATCCATCCATCCATCCATCCATCCATCCATCATCCATCATCCATCCATCATCCATCCATCCATCATCCATCCATCATCCATCCATCCATCCATCCATCCATCCATCCATCCATCAATCCATCCATCCATCCATCCATCCATCATCCATCCATCCATCATCCATCATCCATCCATCCATCCATCCATCCATCCATCCATCCATCCATCCATCCATCCATCCATCATCCATCATCCATCCATCATCCATCCATCTATCCATCCATCCATCTATCCATCCATCCATCCATCATCCATCCATCATCCATCCATCCATCCATCCATCCATCTATCCATCCATCCATCATCCATCCATCATCCATCCATCCATCCATCCATCCATCCATCCATCCATCCATCCATCCATCATCCATCCATCATCCATCCATCCATCCATCCATCCATCCATCCATCCATCATCCATCATCCATCCATCCATCCATCCATCCATCCATCCATCCATCCATCCATCATCCATCCATCATCCATCCATCCATCATCCATCCATCCATCATCCATCATCCATCCATCCATCATCCATCCATCCATCCATCCATCCATCCATCCATCCATCCATCCATCATCCATCCATCCATCCATCCATCATCCATCCATCCATCCATCCATCCATCCCATCAGCCCCAAGGCACAGAGATTCCTGCCCCGTGTCCCTTTTCCAAGCCCTGGCCCTGCAGCTCTGGGCTCTGTGGCTCCCTGTGGCCAGAGCAGCTCGAGCTGTGCAGGAGCTCTGGGCTGGGTGGTGGGCCCAGCTCAGGGCAGGAGGGGATGGGGTGTCCCTGGGGCTGGGGGAGGGTCCCCAACAGCACCAGCTGCATCCAGCAGCCACCACAGCAGCACTGAGAGCTCCCAGGTCCCTCCTGCTCTCCCAGCTCAGATATTCCACACGGCTGTGCCCTCATTTCATTTTCCACTCCTGAGATGTTTGTTATTTCCCCCAGTTCCTCCCAGCTCTCTGGCACCCCTCATGCTTCAGGAGAGGCCCATGGGCTGAACTCCCCTCCCCAGGGCACCTGTTCCATCCCACTTTTCCCTCATGGAAAAGTCTGAATGGGCAACTGTTGGGGAGGGAATAGAAAAATCTTCTAAGTGCCTAGCAAGTAGTTTTGAAACAATAAATGAAATAAAAATGTTGGCATACTTTAACATAACTATTTTTAGCATTTATGTTAAAGTATGCCAACATTTTTATTTCATTTATTGTTTCAGAACTACTTGCTAGGCACTTATAAGATTTTTCTATTCCCTCCCCAACAGGCAACCTCATCCATGAGCACTGTGGTCTTGTAGATCACCCTCATGGTGGTCAGCATTGTCAGTCTGTGTATTTATACCTAAATTAAAACTACATTTAAAAATATATATACTACATATGTATACATACTTAAAATTACAAATATATATACACACACAATATATACATAAATATACATATAAAAACGCATATTTCTACATAAAACTGAGTGGAAAGAGTCCTTCCTTTGCTCCTAAAATGCTTCCAAAAGAGCTGCTCCCGCCCTGCTGCTCTGCTGGTGTTGTACCTCTGCTGATGAATTAAGGATTTTATAAGCTGAAAGGGCACAAGTGTTGCCACCAAGTAAATCACCTTATCTTCCCCAGCTGAGAGCACAGACAACAGGTGAGCTGTGGAAAATCATACAAAAGATGTATTGATTTCTCTTTCTTGAATTCCTTTTCCCACTTTCCCAGCTCCCAGCTGGTGCCCGGGAGGAGATAAGAGCTGCCAGGACTTCAGAGGGATGAGTCACCTTCTCTGGAGCCTCTGGGGCTCAACTGGAAACAGTCAGAGAAAGAAAAGCCTCAGCCAAGGGAAAGGAGAGAAAAGGCTCCACAAGGTGAGAGCAAGGGGGTGTGCAGGGGGGCAGGGGGAAGAGGGGTAAACCTGGCCCTGTTAAACCTGGCTCTGTTAAACCTGGCTCTGCCCCAGGCTGAGCTCTGTGTGCAGGGGTTAAACCTGGCTCTATTAAACCTGGCCCTGTTAAACCTGGCTCTGCCCCAGGCTGAGCTCTGTGTGCAGGGGTTAAACCTGGCCCTGTTAAACCTGGCTCTGTCTCAAGCTGTGCTCTGTGTGCAGGGGTTAAACCTGGCTCTATTAAACCTGGCCCTGTTAAACCTGGCCCTGTTAAACCTGGCTCTGTCCCAAGCTGAGTTCTGTGTGCAAGGGTTAAACCTGGCTCTGTTAAACCTGGCTCTGTTAAACCTGGCTCTGCCCTAGGCTGAGCTCTGTGTGCAGGGGTTAAACCTGGCTCTATTAAACCTGGCTCTGTCACAGGCTGAGCTCTGTGTGCAGGGGTTAAACCTGGCTCTATTAAACCTGGCTCTGTTAAACCTGACTCTGTCCCAAGCTGAGCTCTGTGTGCAGGGGTTAAACCTGGCTCTACTAAATCTGGCTCTGTTAAATCTGGCTCTGCTAAACCTGGCTCTGTCACAGGCTGAGCTTTGTGTGCAGGGTTAAATCTGGCTCTGTTAAACCTGGCTCTGTCACAGGCTGAGCTCTGTGTGCAGGGTTAAATCTGGCTCTGTTAAACCTGGCTCTGTCACAGGCTGAGCTCTGTGTGCAGGCTGCATGGGATCAGCCTGGATTGGATCAGATGGGATGGGTTCAGATGGGATGGGAGCAGACAGGGTGGGATGGGATCAGTTGGGATCAGCACTGGGATGGCATCAGTTAGGATGGGATCAGTTAGGATGGGATCATTTGGGATGGGATCATTTGGGATGGGATCAGGTGGGATCAGCCTGGATGGGATCAGCACTGGGATGGGACCATTTAGGATGGAATCATTTGGGAGTGGATCAGATGAAATGGGGTTAGATGGGATGGGATCAGATGGGATGGGTTCAGATGGGATGGGATCAGATGGGATCAGCCTGGATGGGATCAGCCTGGATGGGATCAGTTGGGATCAGTTGGGATGGGATCAGATGGGATCAGCACTGGGATGGGATCATTTGGGATGGGATCATTTGGGATGGGATCAGATGGGATCAGTCTGGATGGGATCAGCCTGGATGGGATCAGTTGGGATGGGATGGGATCATTTGGGATGGGATCAGATGGGATCAGCCTGGATGGGATCAGCCTGGATGGGATCAGTTGGGATGGGATGGGATCAGTTGGGATGGGATCATTTGGGATGGGATCAGATGGGATCAGCCTGGATGAGATCAGCCTCCCCAGGTGTTCCCAACAAACCCAGTGCCTTCATCTCTCCTCGTGCAGGCTGTGGCACTGGAGCTCTCTCCTAACTCAGAGTCTCCTGAGCTGGGAGGGCCCTCAGGGGTCCCCCCGTGCAGCTCCTGCCTGCACTGACCCCCAGAAACGCCAGACAGACTGTTCAAACCCTGCTGGGACCCCCAGAGTGCCCAAACCCTGCAGGGAACACCCAGCCCCAGAGGCAGCAGCCCTGGCATAGCCACTGGAAATTGGGAATCTGTCTCCACACGGATGTGCCAGCATCTCAGGCTGTGCTTTCATGGGAAACTCCAATCCATTTCCAAAGCACAGAATGGAGATCCCTGAAGAGAGGGACAGACAGGGCTGGAAAGTTCTGCTGCTTCAGGGGCTGCTCCTGTCCCCAGGTTCAGATCTAAATAAAATACACTGCAGCAGAGCCTCAATCACACATTTCCTAGCAGTGCTCATTATCACAGCATCAGACTATGTCACAACCCATTAATTAACTAATCTCCTGTCCTTTGAGTACATTATCCCTACTTACAAATGGAGATTTGAGGTTCAGAGAGATTAAAACCTGAAGTTTCCAGGAACGCTGATTGCCCTGCACTGCACATGATGGGAGTGCCAAACCACATCGGGGTGCTGCTCCTTCCCCCTCTGTGCTACCAATTATCCTATTTCCCATTTCTCCCCTTTTCCATTTCTCTTTCTGACCCTTTTTTTCCATTCACCTCTTTGCCTGCATTAGATTTCTTAGACAAACCTCCCCAGCATCCCACGTCCTCCTGGCTTGAGCTGGAGCGTGGCATGTGCAGGTGCTGGTGGAGCCAGGGCCACCAGAGGTGGCAGCTGTGACCTCTCAGTGCTGCTCAGGTGCTTTTCTCTCCCCACACTGGCGTCCCTCAGCCCTGGAGCAGACACCTCTGCCGGCTGTTTGAAATCTTGGCATTCGAACCGTCCCAGGGTGCAGCAGAGAGAAGGGACAGGAGAGGCAGCTCTGGCTGTGAGCACGGCGAGCAGAGGGCTCAGACAGGTCAGCCCAGTGCTGGGCTGGCTCTGAGCACTGCTCCGAGCCCCCTCCCCATCTCCAGCCTCCCACAGCTGGCCCTGGTGCATCTCCTCACAGCCTGGCTGCTGGAGGCCAAAATCTTCCTCCCTGCAGCCCTGGAGAGCTGTGCCCGCCTTGGGAAAAGCAGCCTGAGAGATGCAAGGCCATGTGCCAAAAACGCCCAGAAATCAGGAGTGAAGCTGTCTGCCTGCACCCAGCCCTGCCCCACCACAGGCAGGGGAAATGCCCAGAGGAATCTGAAAGGAGCCCCCGGGGTCCCAGTTATCTAAACACCCCTCCCAGGTGATTTTACATCCCGGGGAGGTGCTGTCATCCAACAGCAATCATCAGCTAAACAGCTTCAATTGCCTATGAAATGGAGAAATTCCCAAATGGGAGTGCAATCTGGGAAGCACTTTCTGATGGATGTTTAATGGGAATATTGACTATCTGGGCTTTCCTGCCTAATCAGAGCAGTGGATTTATGTGAATGTTCATTGTTCAGCCCTCAGTGTCATCAGGCAGCTCTGCTTTGATTATGGTGATTGATTCTGCTCTGCTGCTGTCTGTAACAGCTTTGAGCTGATTCAGTTCCCTCTCACTCCCTCCCCAAAAAATCAGCTGCCTTTGGGACTTCATAGATTTTTCAGAAGAGCATGAAAAAAAATTTCTGCAGGATCATTTTCTCCGAGCTGCTCGTCAGGCTGGGCCCCGAGCCTTGTGCCTAATTCCCACCTCAGGTCCAATAACAGGGATCAAAGGAGAATCCCTGCTTGAAACCAGCCTGGCTGAGGGCAAAGCCTCAGGGCAGGGAGCACAGCTGGCCCGGGGGTGCTCCTGGTGCTGTCCCACCAAAACCAGGCACTTTCCAATCCAACCATTGCCAAACCAGGCACCTTTCCAATCCAGTCATTGCCAAACCAGGCACCTTTCCAATCCAACCATTGCCAAACCAGGCACCTTTCCTATCCAATCCCAGACAAACCAGGCACCTTTTCAATCCCCTCCTGCCAAAACCAGGCACCTTTCCAATCCAACCATTGCCAAACCAGGCACCTTTCCAATCCAACCATTGCCAAACCAGGCACCTTTTCAATCCAGTCATTGCCAAACCAGGCACCTTTTCAATCCAATCCATTGCCAAACCAGGCACCTTTTCCAATCCAACCATTGCCAAACCAGGCACCTTTCCAATCCCCTCCCAGCCAAACCAGGCACCTTTCCAATCCAATCCCTGCCAAACCAGGCACCTTTCCTGCTCTGCTCTGCCTGGCTCCAGCTCCCACTCACTTTCTCTTGTTACACTTGTGTCTGCAGGGCCACAAATCCTCTGTCATCGATTTCTGCTCTCCATCAAGCCTCCCCCTAATCCTCTCTTTGTTAAGCTAAACACACCAGGATCTCAGAGCTTTGGCCATAAGCAGGTTCCCAATCCTTTAAGCATTTTCTTGGCCCTTCCCTCCACCCTCCCCATGCCCCTGTTGGTCACCTGTTGCTCCCAGCCTGGACACAGCAGCTCTGCCAGGAGCAGGGCTGATCCAGCCTCCCTTTCCCACTAAAACATCCTTTGTTTGCCAGGCCAAGGATGTCCCAAATCTGGTTGAACTGGGAGCTCCTGTTCAGCCACTGGGACTTCTGCAACTTCTGCCTCTTGGAAGAGGCTCTGGTGTCCTGTAAGCATGGGCAGAGCCCAGGAGCTGAGCCCAGAGCCTGTGACAGCTCCTGCTCCACTGCCCTGGTCCCTCCCCGCACTCTGGGTGGGCTGTGGCCAGAGGAATGGCCTCAGGTTGCACCACAGATGCTTTAGGTGGGAGATTGGAAGAATTCCTTCATGGGAAAGGCGGGCAGGGCTTGGAACAGGGTGTCCAGGCAGGATGGAGCCTCCGTCCCTGGAGGTGCCCCAAGCCTGGGGATGTGGCACCTGGGCTGTGGTCAGTGCTGAACACGGAGGGTCAGGCTGGACTGGGGCATCAGAGGTTTCCAGCCTTTGTGATTCGTGCAGTGACAGCACAAGGGGGAAGGTTTCAAACTGGACAGGAGTAGGTGGGAAAAGTCTTTATTGTGAGGGTGTGAGGCCCTGCACAGGGTGCCCAGATTTGCTGTGGCTGCCCTGGGTCCCTGGCAGTGCCCCAGGCCAGGCTGGGCACTGGGGCTGGAGCAGTGGGACAGTGGGAGGGTCCCTGCCATGGCAGGGGTGGCACTGGGTGGCTTTGGGGTCCCTTCCACCCAAACCATTCCATGATTCCATGATTCTCCATCTGCTGAGCCATTTGCCTGCCTTTCTCTCCCAGACCCAGAAGTGTTTTAGGATGTGTGGAGACCCAGCTCCCAATTAGAACAAGCCCGTGCCCTCTCCCTGTCCGTTACCCTTTGGTCACTCCCACCCGAATTCCCTGTTGTCCTTTGCCCTTCCCTGTAGCACCCCCGTGTCCCTTGGTAATTGGTCCCTGATGCTCTCCTGCCCTGCTGAGCCCATGTGCTAAACCTGGACCCTCACAAGGATCCTTTGCCTTTGTTCCCTGAGCTCTGGATTCATGCGTGGCTGGAATAATCATCTCTGTAAACCCTGCAAAGGCCTTTCCTGCTCATTCACCCCAAGCAGCACCTCAGATGCAGCAAGGATGGGTAAGTGCCTCTGAATGGATTCCCATGCCTGGGCTTTGCTCCCCCATGATCTCTCCCATGCTCAGCCCAGCAGTGAGCCCAGAGCCCCAGAGCAGCTCCAGGTGCTGTGCAGACCCACAGAAAATCTCCTCATAAACCCCACACCAAGCCAGGCAGGAGCAGCCTCTGCTGGGTTCCTCTTCTCCAGGGAGCTGAAGTGGCTGCATGGGATCCTTGTCCCCATTTGACCCTTGTCCCTGTCACCCCAGGCTGGCACAGCCTCCGGGGAGTTCAGGCTGCTGCAAATTCTCATTTCCCTGCCAAGGCTGGCTCTGGCAGCGGGTGACAGTGACACTGAGCTGTCACACAGCAGATGAGACCCTCCCCTGCAGCACTGCCAGAGTCCTGCCTTCCTGAGTCCCTGGCACGGCTGGACCTTCCTGCCTCCGAAGGGACGTGGGCCAGAGGCTCCCCATGGATGGATGGATGGGGAGGGCCGAGGTTTTGAGGCACAAATACCCCTTGGGGGATGGCCCAGCTGGGCTGGACACCTGGGCACAGGGGCAAGGCTCAAACACGGCTCTCAGGCTGGCTTTGAGCACAGGTGCACACAGGGAGGGTCCCCAGGCTTCCAGCCAGGGAATCGTGGAATCCAGCCAGGGATCCATCATGGAATCCAGCCAGGGAATCATGGAATCCAGCCAGGGATCCATTATGGAATCCAGCCAGGAATCGTGGAATCAGCCAGAGATCCTCATGGAATCCAGCCAGGGATCCCCATGGAATCCAGCCAGGGATCCTCATGGAATCCAGCCAGAGATCCTCATGGAATCCAGCCAGGGGATCCCCATGAATCAGCCAGAATCCATGAATCCAGCCAGAGATCCTCATGGAATCCAGCCAGGGATCCCCCATGGAATCCAGCCAGAGATCCCCATGGAATCAGCCAGAATCCCTCATGGAATCCAGCCAGGGAATAATGGAATCCACCAGCCAGAGATCCCTCATGGAATCCAGCCAGGGATCCCTCATGGAATCCAGCCAGGGATCCTCATGGAATCAGCCAGGGATCCCCATGGAATCCAGCCAGAGATCCCCCATGGAATCCAGCCAGGGATCCCTCATGGAATCCAGCCAGGGATCCCCCATGGAATCCAGCCAGAGATCCCTCATGGAATCCAGCCAGGGATCCCTCATGGAATCCAGCCAGGGATCCCTATGGAATCCAGCCAGAGATCCTCATGGAATCCAGCCAGGGAATCATGGAATCCAGCCAGAGATCCTCATGGAATCCAGCCAGGGAATCATGGAATCCAGCCAGGGATCCCTCATAGAATCCAGCCAGGAAATCATGGAATCCAGCCAGGGACTCATGGAATCCAGCCAGAGATCCCCCATGGAATCCAGCCAGTGATCCCCCATGGAATCCAGCCAGAGATCCCCCATGGAATCCAGCCAGGGATCCATTATGGAATCCAGCCAGAGATCCCTCATGGAATCCAGCCAGAGATCCCCATGGAATCCAGCCAGGGATCCCCCATGGAATCATGCAATGTTTTTGGTGGAAATGGACCCCAGAGCCCATCCAGTGCCACCCCTGCCCAGGTCACTTCCCCTGTCCCAGGCTGCTCCAAGCCCTGTCCAGGCTGGCCTTGGGCACTGCCAGGGCTGGGGAATGTTCTTCATTTCCCAGGCCAGAGTCCATGGCAGTCCAGCAGAACACAATGACCAGAATCCATCTTTTCACCACCTGGAGCACTGGTGCTCTTGTTTTCTTCTTGACTTCAAGGAGCTCCAAGATTTAAAGGAAAATCAGCTGCAAAGTGAGGGCTCACAGATGAAATTTTGGCACCTGTGAGTCAGGGATACCCTTTGGACTGCTGCAAATCCTCTCGGGCACCTCCAGGAGAGATGGGCAAGGCTGGAGAGATGAGCTGGGGTCATTCTGGCTGCTCTCAGTCTTTCCCAGGGGAAGTGTCCCTGCCTCTGGCAGGGGGATGGGGCTGGATGGGGTTGGAGGTGTTTGAGGTGCCTTAAAACCCAGCCCAGCCCAGCCCAGCCCAGCCCAACCCAGCCCAACCCAGCCCAGCCCAGCTCAGCCCAGCCCAGCCTAGCCCAGCCCAGCTCAGCCCAGCCCAGCCTAACTAGCCCAGCCCAGCCCAACCCAGCCCAGCCCAGCCCAATCCAACCCAATCCAATCCAATCCAATCCAATCCAATCCAATCCAATCCAATCCAATCCAATCCAATCCAGCCCAATACAATCCAATCCAATCCAACCCAGCCCAACCCAGCCCAATCCAACCCAATCCAATCCAATCCAATCCAATCCAATCCAATCCAATCCAATCCAATCCAATCCAGCCCAATCAATCCAATCCAATCCAATCCAATCCAATCCAATCCAATCCAATCCAATCCAATCCAACCCAGCCCAGCCCAACCCAGCCCAGCCCAGCCCAGCCCAATCCAATCCAACAACAACCCAGCCCAATCCAACCCAACCCAATCCAATCCAACCCAATCCAATCCAACCCAACCCAATCCAACCCAATCCAATCCAATCCAATCCAATCCAATCCAATCCAATCCAATCCAGTCCAGTCCAATCCAATCCAATCCAACCCAGCCCAACCCAGCCCAGCCCAATCCAACTCAATCCAGCCCAGCCCAACTCCAGCCCAGCCCAACCCAATCCAGCCCAGCCAATCCAACCCAGCCCAACCCAGCCCAACCCAGCCCAGCCCAACCCAGCCCAACTCAGCCCAGCCCAGCCCAGCTAACCCAGTCCACCATTCTGGGAGATGTCCCAGCCCAGCTGGGGGTGTGAGGTGGGCTCAGCAGCAGATGGAACTTTTCCATATTCCCTTTCCCTGCTCAGACAGGACCTGTTTTCCTGCCTGTGGCTGTCGAGGAGTCAGAAAAATCTTCCAGAGAATTTCCCTCTCCTCAGTGACTGGATTTGGGAAAGAGTTAAAAAGCATGGCTCTGTCTCAAGCTGCTCATGTGATTTTTTAACAAGTTTTATCAGGCCAGAGATTTCAAAGAGCTCTGTTCCTGTTAGAAACACCAAAAAAAAAAAAAAAAAAAGCCAGATTTGTTCCTGACCATGAGGCATCTGGCAAGTCCTGCTGTGACATGAAGAGACAGACCTTCAAAGGGGCTGGTGGAGATCCAGCCCTTCCTCACCCCAGGGCTTCTCTGCCTTCATCCAAAAGGGGAAAGCAGCCTCAGATCATGAGGTGTTCTGAGGCCAGATTCACAAATAGCCCTGCAGCCCTTGTCAGTGGAGGAAGGAAAGGCAGATAAGAGATTTGGCCGCACAGATGGAGAGATTTTCCACTTCTCTCTTACAATCCTTGTAGTGATGGCAATAGGATTTTGCTGTGAGCAAGAAATATTGAAAGAAACATCCCCCCAGCACGTTCCTTGAGGTTCTGGGAGAACTTGGCAGCAGCAGGACAAAGCCTGTGCTGAGCACAGTGCCAGCATCCACCCCGGTGCTGTCCCAGGCCAGCAGAGCCCAGCGTTTCCCAGCCCTCAGACACTTCCCAGGGAACATTCCCTGTCCCTTCCCTCCCTTTCCTTCATCCTGCTGACACCAGCTCCGGGGCTTTTTGTCCTCTTGTCATGTCCTGACATGGTCAAATCCCCTCCAGGCATGACAAAGCAGCTCCTGGGGACCAGAGACCATCCCAGAGCTGCTCCTCTCACTGGGACCTGTCTCACAAAGCAAGAACCTGCCTAAGCTGAGCTTGGGGCTGATGAAGGGTGGAAGAGTGACCAAAACCCACCCAGTGCCTGAGATCTGCTGATGAGCTGTGATTTCACAGGTGAAACTCTGCTCTAGTTCATTTTTAAAGAATTGCTGAGGAGCCCAGGAGTTGATCTGAGCAAAGATGGGTGTCACACCCAGGGAGGGAGAGGTGCCTGTAGCTCAGCCCCCCAACACCACAAGAGCTTACCTGCAGCAGGTAACTCTGCAAAGCTCAAATCAGATAATCCAAAAACTTCCACCCAGGGAGCACCTTGGATTGACCTCGCCCACAGAACCTGTCCAGCTGCTTGCAGAGCAGGGCTACAGGAGCAGCTCCTGGATTGCCTGGCTGCATCAGTTTTGGCAAGGCAGAAAAAGTTCTGGAAATTCTCTGGTGCTCTGCAGCAGGGAGTGAGGGGGGATGCAGGAGTCTTTGTGTTGGGATTGAGGGTCATAAGGGACAGAACTCACGGCTCTGTATCAGCTCAAAGTCACAGCTGCATTTATTGTAAAGGGCCCTGCTAAGAGCTGCCAGTGCAGCCCAGAGTCGGACAGAGAGATAAAAGGGGGGAGAGAAAGAGCAATGGGATAAAAGGGTGGTGGGGTAAGAGAAGAGGGAGAGATGAAGGGCAAGAGAAAGAAGAGGTGTTAGAGGTAAGAGAAAGATTTCCTGTTTACAATACAATAAATCTTCTTCCATGATCAATATTCTAATTTCCACTAACCAATGTAATACAAGATACAAATTCTGTAGCATTTACATACAGCCTATAGGAATCCTTACATTACCATAGTGTGTTGCACTTTAAACTCTAAAAACTGCTCTTTGGACTCCAGCAAAATCTTCTCTGACCTTCCGGACTTGCTCTCTGGCAGAAGACACTGTTCTATCAAGAGGGGATTACTTTTAGCTGCCCATTCTATTGTCTTACAGTTACTCAGTAACTGAGACTTTCCTGTTTCATCTTCCCCAACAGGGGGGAGCAGTGTGGGGTCAGCTCTGGAGGCTCTGGGGGTGTCAGAGAGGGGGTGCAGATTGCCCAGCAGCCCTTCCAGCTCTGTGCCTCACAGCTGAGCTCTGCTCCTGCTGCTGCTCCTGGCAGTTTGGTTCCAGCTCAGGCGAGGAGGGCCCAGCAGGGAGTGCTGAGGGTTTGTCACCCTCCTGCTGGCACGGGACTGCTCCTCCCTGCCCCGGGGGGCTTCAGTGCCACGTCCCAGGACTTGGTTTGGGCAAGTCTAAAACGGCTTCAGCTCCTCTCAGCTCGCTGGGGTCAGGAACTGGGGAGCCAGCTGTGCCAGGTGTGCTGGGCAGGGGTTTGTGGCACGGTGGGAGGTGCAGGTGGGGGTGTCCCTGCTCAGCCCAAGCCCTGGCAGCAGCTGCTGCTGGCAGCTGGATTTCCCCCGAGTGACAGCCACCTGCTGTCCCTGTGTCACCCTGGCACGGGGCTGTTCTGCAGCTCCTAAACCCTGCCTGGGCTGGGTTCTTCCCACACTCTGCATCCAGAAGTGTGGATCTCAGAGCTGCTGCTGCTTCTCTGCCCCCATTCCCTGTTTTCTGTCGCGTTCCAACTTGCTGCAGAGTTTCACTGCTCTGTTACCCCCCAAGCTGTGGCTGCCCCGTCCCTGGCAGTGCCCAGGCCAGGCTGGGTGGGAGGGGGGCAGTGTCCCTGCCCATGGTGGAACGGGGCAGTTTTCAGCCCTTCCAACCCAAACCATTCCGGGATTCTGGGGTTCAGCTGCCAGCCCTGCACATCAGAGCAGCTGCCTGCTCTGCTAAACAGGGATGAGAGTTTTGCCAAAGCCCAGTGAATATTTCTCCTAAGCCTTCAGCATCCTGACACTCACACCACCATTATTTATGCTGCAGAGTGGAAAGGCAGGCAGGATTTTAATGGAAACATCCTCTAATCCATCTGCATGAGCGTTCCCAGCTCTGTGTTATTCGGCAGCCCAGCTCTCCCCACCACGGGCAGCCCAGCACTCAGCACCTCCCACGCCGAGGCTGAGAGCCAGAATAACTCTCCCAGATGGCCAAATGCCAGGGAAGAGGGGATTTGTGATGGGAGCAGAGGAAAAACTGTTCCTGTCAGAAAATATCGGGCTGCCCTCCCATCCCCAGCACACCCAGGTTGCAGCAGTGACTGAGCCCAGCCCGGGATGGAGGGGCTGTGCTCCCTGCAGGACTGACTCTGAGCCCAGCCTGGGATGGAGGGGCTGTGCTCCCTGCAGGAGTGACTCTGAGCTCAGCCTGGGATGGAGGGGCTGTGCTCCCTGCAGGACTGACTCTGAGCTCAGCCCGGGATGGAGGGGCTGTGCTCCCTGCAGGACTGACTCTGAGCTCAGCCTGGGATGGAGGGGCTGTGCTCCTGCAGCAGGGACTGAGCCCAGCTTGGGATGGAGGGCTGTGCTCCCTGCAGGAGGGACTGAGCCCAGCCTGGGATGGAGGGGCTGTGCTCCCTGCAGGACTGACTGAGCTCAGCCTGGGATGGAGGGGCTGTGCTCCCTGCAGGACTGACTGAGCCCAGCCTGGAATGGAGGGGCTGTGCTCCCTGCAGGACTGACTGAGCCCAGCCTGGGATGGAGGGGCTGTGCTCCCTGCAGGACTGACTCTGAGCTCAGCCCGGGATGGAGGGCTGTGCTCCCTGCAGGACTGACTCTGAGCTCAGCCCGGGATGGAGGGGCTGTGCTCCTGCAGGAGGGACTGAGCCCAGCCTGGGATGGAGGGGCTGTGCTCCCTGCAGGACTGACTGAGCCCAGCCTGGGATGGAGGGGCTGTGCTCCCTGCAGGACTGACTGAGCCCAGCCCGGGATGGAGGGGCTGTGCTCCCTGCAGGACTGACTCTGAGCTCAGCCCGGGATGGAGGGGCTGTGCTCCCTGCAGGAGGGACTGAGCCCAGCCTGGGATGGAGGGGCTGTGCTCCCTGCAGGACTGACTCTGAGCCCAGCCCGGGATGGAGGGGCTGTGCTCCTGCAGGACTGACTGAGCCCAGCCTGGGATGGAGGGGCTGTGCTCCCTGCAGGACTGACTCTGAGCCCAGCCTGGGATGGAGGGGCTGTGCTCCCTGCAGGACTAACTCTGAGCTCAGCCCGGGATGGAGGGGCTGTGCTCCCTGCAGCAGGGACTGAGCCCAGCCTGGGATGGAGGGGCTGTGCTCCCTGCAGGACTGACTGAGCTCAGCCTGGGATGGAGGGGCTGTGCTCCCTGCAGGACTGACTGAGCTCAGCCTGGGATGGAGGGCTGTGCTCCCTGCAGGACTGACTGAGCTGAGCCCGGGATGGAGGGCTGTGCTCCCTGCAGGACTGACTGAGCTCAGCCCGGGATGGAGGGGCTGTGCTCCCTGCAGGACTGACTGAGCTCAGCCTGGGATGGAGGGGCTGTGCTCCCTGCAGCAGGGACTGAGCCCAGCCTGGGATGGAGGGGCTGTGCTCCCTGCAGGACTGACTGAGCCCAGCCCGGGATGGAGGGGCTGTGCTCCCTGCAGGACTGACTCTGAGCCCAGCCCGGGATGGAGGGGCTGTGCTCCCTGCAGGACTGACTCTGAGCTCAGCCCGGGATGGAGGGCTGTGCTCCCTGCAGGACTGACTCTGAGCTCAGCCTGGGATGGAGGGGCTGTGCTCCCTGCAGGACTGACTGAGCCCAGCCTGGGATGGAGGGGCTGTGCTCCCTGCAGGACTGACTGAGCCCAGCCTGGGATGGAGGGGCTGTGCTCCCTGCAGGACTGACTCTGAGCCCAGTCTGGGATGGAGGGCTGTGCTCCCTGCAGGACTGACTGAGCTCAGCCTGGGATGGAGGGGCTGTGCTCCCTGCAGGACTGACTGAGCCCAGCCTGGGATGGAGGGGCTGTGCTCCCTGCAGCAGGGACTGAGCCCAGCCCGGGATGGAGGGGCTGTGCTCCCTGCAGCAGGGACTGAGCCCAGCCTGGGATGGAGGGGCTGTGCTCCCTGCAGGACTGACTGAGCCCAGCCTGGGATGGAGGGGCTGTGCTCCCTGCAGGACTGACTCTGAGCCCAGCCTGGGATGGAGGGGCTGTGCTCCCTGCAGGACTGACTGAGCCCAGCCTGGGATGGAGGGGCTGTGCTCCCTGCAGGACTGACTGAGCCCAGCCTGGGATGGAGGGGCTGTGCTCCCTGCAGGAGTGACTGAGCCCAGCCTGGGATGGAGGGGCTGTGCTCCCTGCAGGACTGACTGAGCCCAGCCTGGGATGGAGGGGTTGTGCTCCCTGCAGCAGGGACTGAGCTCCGCCAGGGAGGACAGCAGGACACTCCCTGGAGCTGCCAGTTCATCCATGGAGCAGCTGGAGTGGAGGCAGCGTGACCCTGCTGCAGCAGGATCTCGAGGGATCTCATGGGATGCAGGGCGTGCAGGGGATGCAGGGATGCAGGAGGTACATTCCCAGCTGGGATACAGGGGATGCAGGAGTGCAGGAGGTGCAGAAGGTACATTCCCAGCTGGGAGTGCCTGCAGTCAGGACATGCTCGGTGCAGAAGAACCCAGAGCTTATCCAGCTGTGAGCAGATCCCAGGTGCTGTAGCAGCCATCCCTTCAAGGACTCTCCCTGAGGTTTGGCCCAAGCAAATGCCTTCAGAACCGGCAGAGAAGAGCGCCCTGCCCTTGGTCACATCCCAGCTCTGCCCAGCGCAGTGGGAATCTCTCCCCCGGATCCAGAGAGCAGAGTCCCGGAGCTGCTGGGAGAAACAGCATTTAATAAGTGTTGAAACACGCTGTCCCCTGAAAGGAATGGAATAACCGCGGCACTGTGGAGAAGCAGGACAGGATTCCTACAGGGGGGAGATTTCTTTGTGAGAAGATGATTTTTGTGAGCAGCCAGTCAGAAACCCAGCGGCCCCACTCTGGACCAGAAGTCCTTGTCCTTCAGAGGGCTCCCTGGAACGGAGGAGTCACTTAAAATAACATTCGGGCAGCGACAACAGCAGCAATTTGCCTGATAAAGCCCTTATCCTAATCTTGATAGGAGCTGACAATTGGTGTCATCCCGAGTTAGCAGCTCTGAGCTGCAGCCCAAGTCCTGCTGGAGGGAATGAGCTGCAGCTCCTGGAGGGATTTCACTGCCTTGGAAGCTTGTGCGAAACACAGAAACTCTCTTTTCCCAGAGTCCTGCTCTTTCGGAGTCCCCGGCAGAAGAATTGGGCAGGATTGTTCCTGGCACAGGTGCCCAGAGCAGCCCCTGGATCCTGGCAGTGCCCAAGGCCAGGCTGGACACTGGGGCTGGAGCACTGGGACAGTGGGAGTGTCCCTGCCAGGGCAGGGTGGAATTAAATAGTCTTTGGGGTCCTTTGGCGCCCAAACCTTGCTGAGACTGTGTGGAAAGGCAGGGGGATGTGCATCCATGGGGACATAGAGGGGACACAGGGTCCAGCAGGGTCCTGCCGTGCCAAGGGAGCTCTGCAGCTCCTGGGATGTGGAACAGGGACCCGTTTGTGCTCTGCTCCCAGCTCTGCCTGTCTCACAGCTCTGATAACTCAGGGATTTACAGCTCCCGTCCCTCCGGCTGAGCTCCTTTCAGCTGCCATCCTTCCCTTGGCAGGTAGACAGCTGAAACTGGGGCAGATTAATCTGAGTGTGGACAAATGAGTCCTGCTCCCAGTGACAGCCCGAGCCATGTGCAGTTCACCCCTGTCCTGCTGAGCCTCACAGAGCAGCGTGTGCAGCTGCAGACAGCAGTGCTCTGCAGGAATCGCTGCCTTTTACCTGCTCTTCTCTGGCTGCCCCTGGAGATGTCACAGACAGGCAGCTGCACCAGGACAGTGCCAGGACAGTGCCAGGACAGTGCCAGGACAGAGCCAGGACAGAGCCAGGACAGTGCCAGGACAGTCCCTGTCTGATGTCCACAGGCTGCAGCAGCTGGGTCACAAAAGCCTCCCACTTGTGCAGGGCTGTCCTGGTTTGGAGGGCAGGTGTCTGCCAATAAAGGCAGAAGCTTCTCTTTGAAATGCAGAATGTAAACCAGTTTCCCCCAAATTATTATAATTTTGAAATTAAGGGGCTCTCAGGCAAAGATACTGGAATTAGGAATAACAGTTCTTTACTAGGAAAATTAAAATAGAAATGCAGTATTACACAGAACAATCCCAAACCCTGCCAGAGTCAGAATCCAAGCTGACACCCGTCAGTCAGTCAGGGTGTTGGCAGCAGTCCCATTCCATGGTGGCTGCATCCTCCTGCAGGGGCAGATGTGGTTCAGCTGGAGCAGTGCTCCTGGAGAAGGTGCAGTTTCCTCTGAAGCTCCAGGGATGATGTGCAAAGGTCTGGCTTTCCTCTGGAATCCAGTGGAAAGAAGGTTCCTTGGTGTCCAAATCTCAGTTTTTATCTGGGTAGGAAAGGCTTGGCTCCTGCCCTGGCTGGAGCATCTCCCAGTGGGATGATGGAATTTTATCAGTCATGCCCTGGGACTCAGTGGCCATGAACAGGAGATATCTCCTGGAGGGAGGATGGGCTGTGGGAAGATAAAGATGATTGCCCCGCTGGTTTTTAACAATGGCCCATTAACAGGAGATGTTCCCACAGAGATAAGAATCACGGCCACACCCAGTTTTTAACAATGGCCCATTAGCAGGAGATATTCCCACAGAGAGAAGGATCTCTGCCACACCCGGTTTTTAACAATGGCCCATTAACAGGAGGTATCTCCTGGAGGGAGGATGGGCTGTGGGAAGATAAAGATGATTGCCCAGCTGGGTTAAAGCTGGCCCATTAGCAGATAATATGTGCCAGGAGATCAGGGTCACTGCCCCACCCGGCTGCAGCAGATGGGACAGAATTCACATTGCTGGGATACACACAATTCACATTGCTGGGATACACACAATTCACACTGCTGGCCACATCCTGGATTGCAAACCCAAGGCAAGGGCTTTGAGCCCAAGTGGCTCTGTGTGAATCCAAGCCTGAGGGTGGCTCACACGGGCCAGGTGTGGCTCACAAGGGGACAGTGGCCACCCCGAGGCTCTGCTGGGCTGGGTTCCCCGGGGTGCAGCCCTTGCCAGCAGTGCCCCAGGTGTCCCAGCCCAGGCTCGGGGTCCCCTCCCCTCCCCTCTGCAGGAACAGAGGCAGGAGGGGCGCGGGGGCAGCCAGGGCTGCTCTGGGAACTAAGCACGGGGGGACAGGGGTGTCACCCACCCTGCTCGGGGTGATCTCTGCCCGCAGCCCTGTCCCTGCAGGGCTCCAGCTGTGCCCACCTCTGGGCAGGAGCAGCAGCCGTGCCCCCAGCCCCTCTGCCCCCCCTGCCCAGGTGCTGTCCCACCTTCGTGCTGTGCTGCAGCACCCGCAGCTCCCCCTGCAGCTCTGCCCCTGCTCACCCTCCTCCTCCTCCTCGGCCAAAAACCACCCCCGGGCTGGCTTTTGCTGTGACATTTCCGGGCATTTTCCTGCCCATGGCGACTGAGGAGTGACCAGCACAGGTTTAATTGTGCAGGTGGGCTGCTGGCACGTAAAGGCTGAGCTCTTTTCACAGTGTGCCTCTAAAGGCTCCGTGGGAGGCACGGTGGGCTCAGCAAAGGGGATTTAAAAGCTCCGTGCTCGCTCCCCAATTATGGTAACGAGGGCAACGCCGGGGTTTGCATCACTGCAGCTCGGAGCCGGCCCAGGCTCGTTTTGGGTTTTGTGAATGGCCCCAGCCCCTGTGGGTGGGAGCTGTGCAGGACAGGGGGCTGCTGTCACCGGGGCTCTGTGGCAGCTGCTCTCTGCTCTGCCCCAGCTCCCTCCCTGCTTCATTAAGGTGTTGCTCTAATTGCAGGAACACGTTACTGCCACGTGTGCTCTCCACGCTGCACAAAGGAGACGTGGTGCTGCTCCAGCTCCCCGGCTCCAAACTGCTCTTTGGGAACTGAAGCAGGGCTGCATTGGGCTCCTGAAAAGGTCTTTTCACTGAACAAGGCCCAGGCAGATCCTGTGCGGAGGAAATCAGTGCTGCCAGCAAGAACAAAACCACAAGTGAGAGCCTCCAGCCTCTCCCAAATCACCAGCTTAAGGTTAAAGCCTTTTTACCAAGACCCTGGGTGTGTGGTGCTCATCAGCCTGCTCATATTTAACTTGCTTGAGGCCTCACTTTGCAGCTTTCCTCCACAATTACAAGAGTTTTCACAAATTAATTACAGAGAGGGAAAAAAAAAAGCATAATCCTGTAAGTGCTGGAAGTGGGTGCACGACTGCTGAAATATTCCTGATAAACTCTGCTGCCAGCTGAGACCTGTTCAGAGACCCCAGAGCAGCCCAGCCCAGCACTGGGGTCACTCACAGACCCCAGAACAGCCCAGCCCAGCACTGGGGTCACTCACAGACCCCAAAACAGCCCAGCCCAGCCCTGGGGTCACTCACAGACCCCAAAACAGCCCAGCCCAGCCCTGGGGTCACTCACAGACCCCAAAACAGCCCAGCCCAGCCCTGGGGTCACTCACAGACCCCAAAACAGCCCAGCCCAGCCCTGGGGTCACTCACAGACCCCAAAACAGCCCAGCCCAGCCTTGGGGTCACTCACAGACCCCAGAACAGCCCAGCCCAGCCCTGGGGTCACTCACAGACCCCAAAACAGCCCAGCCCAGCCCTGGGGTCACTCACAAACCCCAGAACAGCCCAGCCCTGCCCAGGGGTCACTCACAGACCCCAAAACAGCCCAGCCCAGCCCTGGGGTCACTCACAGACCCCAGAACAGCCCAGCCCTGCCCAGGGGTCACTCACAGACCCCAGAGCATCCCAGCCCAGCCCTGGAGTCACTCACAGACCCCAAAACAGCCCAGCCCAGCACTGGAGTCACTGGGGTCACTCACAGACCCCAGAACAGCAATTAATTTTCCCTTCAGATGGATTGAATAGTGAAAGGAGAGGAGAAGGTTGGGAAGGGCAGGGGGTGCATCCCCAGCAAACCCTGCTGGCTGCAGTCCTTGTGTGGGACTGGGCTGCATCTGTCACATCTGATTGGATTGTGCTGTCCTTTTTTATCTCCCTGATCTATGCTATGATTCTTCTGATTTTATGTGACATTTCCTTGGCAGTAGAACTGCTTGGATTAGATATTCAGAGTGTTTCCCTCACCATAAAACATGCAAATTGCAAAGGGTATTTATTTGCACAGTTATGTTTTGCTTTGTCTTTTTGCTTATTTTTAATGTTGCTTTTTTATGATATTTTTTTGTGTGCTGGTGCTGCTTGCAAAGAGGATCCACGTGGCTTTTTTGCATTAAAAATATCAGTGAGTTAAATTTAGAGCAGGGCTACCAGGTTTGTACTTGGGAAAGGACAGGGCTGGACTTTGGAGTTCCAGGAACTGTGTGTCAGTAAACCCAGCAAATCCAGTAAACCCACGGAGTCCTTCCACAGAACCATGCAGGGGTTTGGTTTGAAGGGACCTTAAAAACCCCCGTGGGCAGGGACATCTTGCACTGGGCCAGGTGTGCAGCCAAGGAGCTCTGGGCAGCTGTGCCAGGGACTTGTGGGCCAAAACATTCAGGGAAAGCCAAAACCCACAGGAGCATTGCCCAGACTGTGCTGCACAGTCCTTGGGCTCTGCTGTGGCTTGTAAGAAATTGCTGGAAACAGTGACACAAATGGAGACCAGGGCTGATGTTCCCAACTGGGATCTCTCCAGGGCTGATGTTCCCAAACTGAGATCTCTCCATTACTGATCTCTCCAGGCTGTGATCTCTCCATTACTGATTTCTCCATTACTGATCCCTCCAGGGCTGATGTTCCCAAACTGAGATCTCTCCATTACTGGGATCTCTCCAGGGCTGATGTTCCCAGGCTGTGATCTGTCCCCAGCTCCCCAGTTCTGGAATGTGGATCTCCAGGCCATCCCATGGTTTCACAGTGACTGACCTGGCATTTCCCACCAGCACAGGCACCACCTGCTCCTGCTCTGCACATCCCCACCAACCCCCTGGATGTCAGATAATAATGTCACTCACATCATGATGGCACTCAGATAAAAATGTCACTCAGATCATGCTGTCACTCAATAATATCCTCAGATAATGTTGTCACTCAGACAATTCTGTCATTCAGATAATTCTGTCACTCAGATCATGATATCACTCAGATAATTCTGTCACTCAGATAATGATGGCACTCAGATCACGATGTCACTCAGATAATAATGTCACTCACATCATGATGTCACTCAGATAATAATATAGCTCAGATTATGATATCACTCAGATAATATCACTGAGATAATGCTGTCACTCAGATCATGATGTCACTCAGATAATGCTGTTCCTCAGATAATGATGTCACTCAATAATATCCTCAGATAATGATGTCACTCAGATAATGATGTCACTCAGATCACGATGTCACTCAGATCATGATGTCACTCAGATCATGCTGTCACTCAATAATATCCTCAGATAATGCTGTCACTCAGACAATTCTGTCATTCAGATAATTCTGTCACTCAGATCATGATGTCACTAGATAATAATAGCACTCAGATAATAACGGCACTCTGATAATGTCACTCAGATCATGATGTCACTCAGATCATGATGTCACTCAGATAATATTGGCACTCAGAACATGATGTCACTCACATCATGATGTCCCTCAGCTGCTGCCCAGCTCTGTCCGTGGGTGTCTCTCTGGAGCACGAGCTGCACTCATTCCAGCAGCAGATACTGTCAATGTTTTGTTCCTCTGGGATTCTCCTCGTCTCTTGTTTGTGTTTCTGGCAGGCTGCTCCTGCCTCCTGCCCCCGTTCTCAGCCTCCCCACAGTGACAGCTCAGCTGGGCTTTGGTGCCTGTCCCAGTGGGACTGGCTGGGAGAGCCTGCAGAGCTAAACTGGGCTCACAAAGGGCCGAGGGGATCCCATCCCTGCCAGGGCAGAGGGTGGGATTGTCATCTCCGGGGTCCCTCCAAGCCAAGCCTGGCTGGGGCTCCCTGGCTGGGATGGCTGCAGAGCCCCTGCGAGGGCTCGGCCGCAGGGTGGGACCCTCTGGTGGCACCCACCCCCCTGGGCAGCAGCTCGGGGCTCGGTGGGGGTCGGGGGGAAGGCTGTCAGGAGAGCGGTGGCACAAGTGCCCCCTCTGTCCCTCCCTGTCACACCCCCCGGAGCAAACCCCAGCCCTCCACGCCCAGCCACATCCCTGTGCCAGCGGAATCTTCTCCCATTTCCAGCCAGGAGCAGCCGGGCTGGCAGAGTCCTGTCAAACACCAACGTTGTGCCTGTGTGTGCTCAGCAGATAAACACAATCCCTGGGACTGAGTGCCTAATGAACTCCTTTCTGGAGTCTGCTGATTATCCCCACGGAGGTGAGTCCATGCTGATGAATTTGCAATGGATTGCTGGAGCACTCCTGCTCCTGTCTGCTGAGGCAATTTTCCTGCTGAGGTAACGAGTGTTTGCCAAGCCAAATCCCCAGCAGTGTTATCTCTGTCTCTTTGTTTGCAGCAGAACAATTCCCAGCCCCCTCACCAACCCCTGGCCACGGACAGGGAGTGGGAAGGGCTGAGCTGGTTCGGGAGGTGGGGAAGGGGCTGCCAAAGATTTGCATCTCAGCTCAAACACCAGGCACGTGTTAAACAAACCCCGGCAGTGATGGAGGAGCAGCTCCCACGGGCTGGGGCCAGCCCTGTCCTCCTGCCCAAGGGACTTGGGCCTGCAGCTCAGAGGTGGCACCTGGGCTCTGCACGGGAATAACCACAGCCAGCGGGGTGGGCAGCCCCAAAACACAGCAAGGGAGCCGCAGGTTCACGTGGGACAAACCCCGGGGACCAGAGTGAAAGCCATTTATGAGAACAAAGGGCTGAGCCCAAGGGCAGTGGGGCTGGGGAGACACAAGCAGCCCCAAGGGACAGGGACAGCAGGGACAGGGACAGGGACAGCAGGGACAGGGACAAGGACAGCAGGCACAGGGGCAAGGACAGGGACAGCAGGGACAGGGACAGGGACAGGGACACAGACAGGGACAGCAGGGACAGGGACAGGGACAGGGCAGCAGGGACAGGGACAGGGACAGGGACAGGGACAGGGACAGGGACAGGGACAGGGACACACACAAGGACAGGGGCAGCAGGGACACAGGCAGGGACAGGGATGGGGCCAGGGACAGGGACAGCAGGGACAGGGACAGGGCCGGGGACAAGGACAGGGACACAGACAGGGACAAGGACAGGGACAGGGACAAGGACAGGGACAGGGACAGGGACAGGGACAGGGACAAGGACAGGGACAGGGACAGGGACAGGGACACAGACAGGGACAGGGACACAGACAGGGACACAGACAGGGACACAGACAAGGACAGGGACAGGGACAGGGACAGGGACAGGGACAAGGACAGGGACAGGGACAGGGACAGGGACACAGACAGGGACAGGGACAGCAGGGACAGGGACAGGAGCAGCAGGGGCAGGAGGAGCAGGCTGGGCAGGGAAGGGGTGCAGATGAGTTTGGCAGGGCACAAATCACATCCTGCAGAGCCCGTGGCTGCCCTGGTCCTGCTCCTGAAATGAATTTTCTGCCCCAGGCCTGAACACCCTCTGCAGCTCCCGGGACGAGCCAGGCACGGGAACTCAAACCCTTCCCACTGCAAAGCCCCCTCTGAGCCCTGCCTGGGCTCCCCACGCCAGCTGTGCAGGGCACGTCATGGGGGAGTTACTGAAATGATATTTTACAGGCAGGATTTTTTTCCACTTAACAAATTCTTTGCCTTTGTCTGGTCCTAAATCAATGTGAATCCATGCAGCCTCTTCTGGCCTCTCCAAAGGATGTCTAAAGCTCTCCAGGCTGCATCCCCTCGATCTCCCTGTGCCATGAGTGCAGTGCCTGAAGGGCTGTGCCAGGTGTGAGCACCTGGAGCCGTCTGTGGCAGCCCAGAGTGCTCCTCTGGCTGCCCTGGGGGGTTTAAGACCCCCTGGCGAGGGTCTCACAGACCCCTGAGTGAGACCCTGGTGTCTCAGGCACTGAGTTCCAACCCCTGGGGGAAATTACCAACACAGAGGGAATGGAAACAAGCCACCAAAATCAGTAAAGTGTAAATTAGGTTGTTAGAACGTAGATAAATAGACTTTTGGGGATGTTTGTGATAAGGGACACGTGGCCAAGATGGAGAATTTGGGGTGTGGATACCTCTTCCTCCTTCTTCTCCGTGCCATCCGTGCTGGGTGACATGCTGGCACTGTCAGATTGGATGGGTCAGAGCTGGGCTGTTTAACAAAGTTGTATTGTATTGGAAAATAATTGTAAATCCCCAGTAGGTAATTTAGACTATAAAAGATCAGTCCTGCCTCTCCAGGCAGATTCTGCCCTGGACGTCTGGCGAGCAGAGCTGTGAGCTGGGCAGAGCAATCCTGAGATGAGGGAGAATAAACAGCCATGGAAACCTCTGAGAACAGCTCCTGCAGCCTCTCATGGAAAGAGCTGGGCTCAAACCAGCTGCATGTGCCCAGAGGTGAGCTCAGGGCTGAGGGGACACCTCGGGCTGTGACACCTCGGGCTGTGACACCTGGGCTGTGACACCTGGGCTGAGGGACACCTGGGCTGTGACACCTGGGCTGTGACACCTGGGCTGTGACACCTCGGGCTGTGACACCTGGGCTGTGACACCCATCCCCAGCCAGGGCTGCCGTGGGGCTCAGGTCAGTGCCAGGCTCCCCTCGGCATTCCCAGCTCTGCTGGGCCGGGGTCAGGGGAGCTCCCTGAGACAGGAGTCACGGGTGGAGCCCGTGGGGTGCGCAGAGCTGTGGGGAATTCCATGACCCATTGTCCCCTCCTGGCCGTGTGGAAGGACAGCGACCCAGGGTGTCCCGCTCCAGCCAGGGGATGGATGCAGCGTTCGCTGCTAGCCCGGGGCATTTAGATGGGAATTTGCATTTAGATGGGAACAGTTACGAGCTCAAACAGCCTTTTGTCACCACAGCTGCTGCTCACAGCTGCTCCTCGATGGAAAAAGGTCCCTTCTGGTGGTCACACCTCGGGCTCTGCAGTGCTTGGGTGTCTTCCCCCCTCCATCCCGATAAAAGAGTGGGCTGGAGGTGCCAGACAACACCAAATTCCCCCGTGGAATTTCCCTTTCCTCACTCCAGTCTGGCTCTGGCAGATGGGCGGGAGGGGAGGCAGTGCCCCAGCCCCTGACCAGGAGCATTTCTGTGCCAGGGGTGACCCAGGACAGGGAGGGGCTGCACATCACCCCCAGGGGCCACAAAGGGGCACAGCTCCCGGGGTCTGCAGGGCAGAATGCTTTGGAACACTAAAGACAATTAAATTTAATTCCACCCTGCCCTGGCAGGGACACTCCACTGTCCCAGTGCTCCAGCCCCAGTGTCCAGCCTGGCCTGGGGCACTGCCAGGGATCCAGGGGCAGCCACAGCTGCTCTGGGCACCTGTGCCAGCCCTGCCCACCCTGCCAGGGACAATTCCTGCCCAAATCCCACCCAGCCCTGCAGTGGAAGCCATTCCTGTCTCTCCAGGCCCTGTCCAAGGCCCCTCTCCAGATCTCCTGTGCCAGTCCTGGTGCCACCCCCAGAACTCTCCATGCAGGGACCCTTCAGGCTGGACACCCCTGGACACCCCCGATGCCAGCAGAGCTCTGCCAGTCAGGAAATGAGCCAAGCCCTGAACAAACACAGCCTGGGGCCGGGGAGGAGCCCAGCTCGGCTGTGTGTGCTCCCCAAATTCCCTGGACTGCTCCGACCACTTCCAGTGAGCCCCGAGCCTGCAGGGACAGCGGGGCCAGGGGTGGGTCTGGGGCTGGATCTCTCCTGGAGAGACTGGGACATGAGAGAAAATCAAATTATCAGTTTAAACACAATTGGTACGATCTCAGAATTGATTAGGTTGGAAAAGATCTCAAAGACTGACTGCGACCATTCAAGAGCCTTTGTGCAGCACCTGGGGTGGCACTGCGACATTGGTGACACAGTGACATTGGTGATACTGTGACACTGTGACATTGGTGAAATTGGTGACATTATGATATTGGTGACATTGTGACACTGTGACATTGTGACGTTGGTAACATTGTGACTCTGTGACATTGTGACACTGTGACATTGTGACATGGTGACATTGGTGACGCTGTAATATTGTGATACTGTGACACTGTGACACTGTGACACTGTGACACTGTGACATTGGTGACGTGATACAATGACATTGTGACACTGTGACATTGGTGACATTGTGACATTGGTTGCATTGTGACAATGGTGACACTGTGACATTGTGGCATTGGTAACATTGTGACACTGTGACATTGGTGACACTGTGACACTGTGACATTGCCCAGTGACAGCCCCAGGAAGGGCAGCTCAGCCCCCCCCATCCAGCACATCCCTCCATGGTGTCAGTGCCAGGATATCCCATTGATCCCACTGATCCCACTGATCCCATTGATCCCACTGATCCCACTGATTCCATTGATCCCACTGATCCCACTGATCCCATTGATCCCACTGATTCCATTGATCCCATTGATCCCACTGATCCCGTTGATCCCATTGATCCCATTGATCCCATTGATCCCACGGATCTCACTGATCCCGCTGATCCCATTGATCCCACGGATCCCATTGATCCCGCTGATCCCATTGATCCCACTGATCCCATTGATCCCATTGATCCCATTGATCCCACAGATCCCACTGATCCCATTGATCCCATTGATCCCATTGATCCCACGGATCTCACTGATCCCGCTGATCCCATTGATCCCACTGATCCCATCGATCCCACTGATCCCATTGATCCCACTGATTCCATCGATCCCATTATCCCATTGATCCCATTGATCCCACTGATCCCACTGATCCATTGATCCCACTGATCCATTGACCCCACTGATCCCATTGATCCCATTGATCCCATTGATCCCATCGATCCCATCGATCCCACTGATCCATTGATCCCACTGATCCCATTGATCCCATTGATCCCACTGATCCATTGATCCCACTGATCCATTGTTCCCACTGATCCATTGATCCCACTGATCCCATTGATCCCATTGATCCCATTGATCCCATCGATCCCACTGATCCATTGATCCCACTGATCCCATTGATCCCATTAATCCCATTAATCCCATTGATCCCACTGATCCCATTAATCCCATTAATCCCATTGATCCCATTGATCCCATTGATCCCACTGATCCCATTGATCCCATTGATCCCACTGATCCCATTAATCCCATTGATCCCGTTGATCCCGTTGATCCCATTGATCCCACTGATCCCACTGATCCCTGCAGTGCCCAGGGGTCCCCATCCAGCTCCAGGACCCCTTAGCACCCCAGGATCACTTCCCCATCCACAAGACCCACCCACTGCAATGGGGAGATTTTTCTGCTGGATCCCAGTGGTTTGGGGGAGGCCACGATGTGGGGTCTGCACTGTCCACTCCTGGGGCTGGGATGGGATAAAATCCAGGCACCCAGGGCTGACCAGGGACACAAATCCCCTGGTTCCCTCTCCAGAAGGGCCCCCTGCCCCTTGCAGATCCACTGCTGATTTGTTTACCAACCCAATTTTAAAACTAATATTAACCAGCATTAGGCTCTTGACAGGGATGGGTTTTTCCCCTTCAGTGGTGAAATTGGATGTGAATTTTGAATTTTCCAGTCAATTGAGCAGGCTAACCACTGGTGATGCAACAGGCCCTGTAACGTGTGCATGTTTTATTCCATTTTTCCTTGAGGGATCTGTAGCAGAATAGACACAAAGAAAAGACAAAAAGAAGGGGAGATACTGTAAATTGCGGGGTCAGTCCTTAGGGGACTCTGAAACCCTTTCCAGGTTGTTTTCCTTTGCATCCTGGGGCTGACCCCAGGGTCCCCCTAAGCAGTGGTAGCCCCATCACTTGAGACCTGTCAGCTCTGAAGGCTGGGAGGAAAAAGGGTTTGAACAGAACTGGGAGCAGCAGGGTTGGTTGGAAACGGGGCCCTCGCTCAGCACAAGCACCAGGAAATGCCTGGGGTGGAAATTTCAGCCTTTCCCATGAAACCAGGAGTCCTGGGTCAGGTTTAGGAGATCAGGAGCAATTCTGGAAATCCTGGATTTAGGAGGGGTCATGGCAAGCCTGGAGCTCAGACCTCGAACTGGGGTTACCAGAAAAACCCTCTCCAAAAATAAACCTGTAGTTTATGTAATATATGGTTGATATACTATAAAACCTGCAGTTCTAGAGTATGAAAGTGGTGTTAATCCTTATGTATATATATTATATCTATTATATCTATATATATATCTATATCTATCTATATCTATACTACATCTATATCTATATCTTTTATATCTATATCTATATCTTCTATATCTATATCTATATCCCTCTACTTACACAAATAATTCTATCTGTCCTAGCTGAAGAATGTAAGCAATATTCTTACTATGTTTTAATTATATCTAGAACTATGTTGTGGAGCTCTCACTGAAGCTTGGTTTTTACACCAGATTCTAAGGCTTTTGCTCTTTAAGGCACTTGAAATGTATTTTCACTTACTTAAAACTTAGACTTACACCTTTACTTCGTATCTGTGTAACTTAATAATATTTATACATACTTAAAATTAAAGCTTACACCTCTATTTCATGTCTGAGTGGCTTAATACATTTTAATTTCTCTAAAAGCTTTAATTTAAGCCCTTCATTTTGCTCTCTCTCTGAGGAACTCGGAGAGGTCTCTGTTTTTTACACTCCAACATCCAGGACGAGGAGGAACTGAGGGTCAGGTCCTTCCCTGCTGCAGAGCCCCCAGCAGCACAAATCCAGGGGGACAAAGGCAAGTTCCAGCAGCAGGGAGCTGGCCCTGGCTGCGAGCAGCCTTTGAATCTGCATTTGGGCAAGCAGGGTTTATTCACCATATGCTCCTTCTTGACACAGTTTGTTTTATGTGAGGATGGATTTGCATCAGGAGCGCCCTGGGGAGCAGCAGATGGGCACGAACAGCAGGGCAGGGAGGGATCTGCCAGGGCTTGGCATCACCTAATCCTGCTGAGAGCTCAGGGTGAGGAGCTGAGCTCTGGGCAGGGTGAGGAGCTGAGCTCTCAGCAGGATGAGGAGCTGAGCCCTGGGCAGGGTGAGGAGCTGAGCTCTGGGCAGGGTGAGGAGCTGAGCCCTGGGCAGGATGAGGAGCTGAGCCCTGGGCAGGGTGAGGAGCTGAGCCCTTGGCAGGGTGAGGAGCTGAGCCCTTGGCAGGGTGAGGAGCTGAGCCCTGGGCAGGATGAGGAGCTGAGCTCTCAGCAGGATGAGGAGCTGAGCCCTGGGCAGGGTGAGGAGCTGAGCTCTGGGCAGGATGAGGAGCTGAGCCCTGGGCAGGATGAGGAGCTGAGCCCTGGGCAGGATGAGGAGCTGAGCTCTCAGCAGGATGAGGAGCTGAGCCCTGGGCAGGGTGAGAGCTGAGCTCTGGGCAGGATGAGGAGCTGAGCTCTGGGCAGGATGAGAGCTGAGCCTGGGCAGGATGAGGAGCTGAGCCCTGGGCAGGATGAGGAGCTGAGCTCTGGGCAGGGTGAGGAGCTGAGCTCTCAGCAGGATGAGAGCTGAGCCTGGGCAGGGTGAGGAGCTGAGCCCTGGGCAGGATGAGGAGCTGAGCCCTGGGCAGGGTGAGCTGAGCCCTGGGCAGGGTGAGGCGCTGGGCAGGATGAGCTGAGCCTGGGAGGAGGAGCTGAGCTCTGGGCAGGATGAGCAGGCCTGGGCAGGATGAGAGCTGAGCCCTGGGCAGGGTGAGGAGCTGAGCCCTGGGCAGGATGAGGAGCTGAGCCCTGGGCAGGATGAGGAGCTGAGCCCTGGGGCAGGAGTGAGGAGCTGAGCTCTGGGCAGGGTGGGAGGGAGGCTGAGCTCTGGGCAGGATGAGGAGCTGAGCCCTGGGCAGGGTGAGGAGCTGAGCCCTGGGCAGGGTGAGAGCTGAGCCCTGGGCAGGGTGAGAGCTGAGCTCTGGGCAGGATGAGGAGCTGAGCTCTGGGCAGGATGAGAGCTGAGCTCTGGGCAGGATGAGGAGCTGAGCTCTGGGCAGGATGAGGAGCTGAGCTCTGGGCAGGGTGAGGAGCTGAGCCCTGGGCAGGAGTGAGGAGCTGAGCCCTGGGCAGGATGAGGAGCTGAGCTCTGGGCAGGATGAGGAGCTGAGCTCTGGGCAGGGTGAGGATCCAGTGTGAGGAGCTGAGCTCTGGGCAGGGGTGAGGAGCTGAGCCCTGGGCCCTGGGCAGGAGTGAGGAGGAGCTGAGCCCTGGGCAGGATTAGGAGCTGAGCCTTGGGCAGGGTGAGGAGCTGAGCCCTGGCAGAGCCCTCCCTGCCCTGTCCAAGGGCTCTCCATCCGCAGCTTTGGGACGTTTTTACAACAGACAGGGACGGATTTCTTATTTTCAACCTGATCTTTGGTTCCCAAGTAACACTTCTGGCTGTAACGCTGCCCTCAGGTTCCCCATTTCTTTCTGTCCTTACGACAGAACCAAGATTTCTGTATTCCCAGTCTCCCCAGTGCCCTCCTGCCTCACTGGCCATTCTGAGCTCCCAGCTCAGGCATTTTCCCTCTTCCCTTGCAAGGGTTAATAAATCACCCGAGAGTTCCAGGCTCTCACTCCCAGAACCTGTTCCCAGGGACCTGCTGCCAGTGCCAGAACACATTTGTGTCCCACAGCTGCCAGCCATGTCCAGGGGACTCTGAGTCACAGTGAATTTGCTGTGCTGCTGCAGTTCTGTCACCGAGTGTTGGCTCTGGCCCTGCAGGAATTGTCCCTGCTCTGGGCAGGGCTGGAGCAGGGAGATGCTCATTTCCCAGCTCACACGGGGTGTCATAATTTTATTAAACCCCAGACAAGCCTGACACCTTGGTGACAGAATATAATTTCCCTAACCAAGTGTCTTGACACCAAAAATTAGGCTAAATTGCATTATTTCAAAGGAGCAGATGGGAATGCTAAACATGTGCCCAGGGAAAAGCTGCCACAGCCCAGGGTGCCCCCAGGGGCTCCTGCCAGGCCCTTGAGCCATGGTCCATCCCTGGTGGGACCCCCGTGCTCCTTCCCTCAAAGCCTCGTCCCTCTGGGCTGAAGCCCCTCTGCCCACATTTCCCTGGGGGGCAGCAGAGAGGGGAACCCCTGGGAAGAATGTTTTCTGGAAAGGCTGAGCTGGAACAGAGACCAGGCAGAGCAAAAGGAATAAAATCTGTATTTATTGAAAGGATAAATTTCACTTTGGGCAGTGCAAGAGCCCGGCTGGGGCTGCACCCAAATCAAATCCCATAATAGATCCTGGTCACGAGTTTTACACTTTTATAAGTTTTGGTTCATCCACACCTTGGGGTCAATTATCCAACCACAGCCCCAGCTATGAAGTCTCAGCCCCTGGTTTGGCCCCTTTCCTTTGTTTCTGATTTTGGGTACCAGCTGTGCTTGATTCTCTCAGGGGATTGTTTTGTCACTCTCTCTCCTGTGAAAAGAACTTACCAGCACCTAACAGGAAGTTTCAGTGTTACACACTGAGCAGCAGAGATTCTGAAAAGTATAAAAGCTGAACAAGGCTCGGAGAAGGGAAGGAAGGAAGGAAGGAAGGAAGGAAGGAAGGAAGGAAGGAAGGAAGGAAGGAAGGAAGGGAAGGAAGGAAGGAAGGAAGGAAGGAAGGAAGGAAGGAAGGAAGGAAGGAAGGAAGGAAGGAAGGAAGGAAGGAAGGAAGGAAGGAAGGAAGGAAGGAAGGAAGGAAGGAAGGAAGGAAGGAAGGAAGGAAGGAAGGAGAGAGAATCGGTGTCACCCCTGGCAGGAGCTGGGAGGGACCTGCAGGAGGGACAGGCAAGGGAGGGACAGCACAGGGGACATCACTGAGGGCTCTGTGCCACACTCAGGGCTCTGTGCCACACTCGGGGCTCTGTGCCACACTCAGGGCTCTGTGCCACACTCAGGGCTCTGTGCCACACTCACTCAGGGCTCTGTGCCACACTCAGGGCTCTGTGCCACACTCAGGGCTCTGTGCCACACTCACTCAGGGCTCTGTGCCACGCTCAGGGCTCTGTGCCACACTCCTCGGGGCACTCCACTCAGGGCTCTGTGCCACACTCAGGGCTCTGTGCCACACTCGGGGCTCTGTGCCACACTCACTCAGGGCTCTGTGCCACACTCAGGGCTCTGTGCCACACTCAGGGCTCTGTGCCACACTCACTCAGGGCTCTGTGCCACACTCAGGGCTCGCCCTGTGCCACACTCAGGGCTCTGTGCCACACTCAGGGCTCTGTGCCACACTCAGGGCTCTGTGCCACACTCACTCAGGGCTCTGTGCCACGCTCAGGGCTCTGTGCCACACTCAGGGCTCTGTGTCACACTCACTCAGGGCTCTGTGCCACACTCAGGGCTCTGTGCCACACTCACTCAGGGCTCTGTGCCACACTCGGGGCTCTGTTTAGGGCACAGCTGGGCCCAGCACGCCCCGCTCAGTGCCCAGCCCAGCTCTGGCCCAAGCCAGGCTGCAGCTGAGCCTGCTCAGCCTGGGGCCAGGGAAAGCCCCGAGTTTGTCACAGGCGCCTCTCGCCCGCCCTGGGGCTGTTCGGAGCGGTGACAGGGACATCCCTGTGACACGGCGGGGCTGTCACAGCTGGGACTGCGCAGTGGCACTGCCCGGGGTGCTCTCCAAGCCACCAGCGTGCTCCATACCCACAGCCACACTTTGCACAAGGATGGCACTTTTGGCCCCCTGAACACTCCCCTGTTCCGTGCCCGAGGCTCCTCATCCCTGATCTGAAACACCACCAGCTGGAAGTCTCTGCACAAATGAAACAGCCCAAGGGCTCCAGGTGATTTCTGTAAATGCGAACCCGAGTGCAAATGGGAGCAGATTGGGCAATCTCTGCACACGCAGGAAGCAGAAATGCAAAGGGTTTTTAGGGAACAGCTGGGGAGAAGGCAATCAAAAGGACAACAACAACAACAACAATCAAAAAAAAAAAAAGAGATGTAGATGTGGAAAAAATGGTGTGCTGGAAATGGCAGCGTTTAGCTGGAAAGGAGCCCCCAGGAGAGCAAAGAGAAAATGCTGAGGGACAGGAGGTGGGGAAGCAGCAGAGAGGAAAAGAAGCAAAGATTCTGAGCTGGGGAAAGAGAGTGAGAGCCATGGAGGCAGCAGAGAGAACACAAACCATCGTTAATTAGGGGAGCAAACAGAAATGATGAGCAGCAAATTGCAGGGAGCTGTGGCGCTGAGCAGCAGGGAATGCACAGCTCCTGCAGGGCTCAGCTGGGCTCAGGGGCTGAGCAGGACCCAGCCCGGGGCAGGCTGCGCACAGCTGGCACAGCTGGCACGGGATTGTCACCAGAGGGAACAGCTGGCATTGACAGGGGAAGGCAGAAATGACCCAAGGAGCCTAAATCGATTCTGAGAGCACATCTGGGCACCTGCACTGGATTTTCCTTCATATTTCCAAGCCCTTTTTCCAGCAGTCAGCAGTGCAGGCACAGGCCGTGGAACAGCCTCTAACTCCTGCAGAGCTGAAGGAAAATAAACCAAACAAATCAAAGAGTCCCCTTGAAACCCGTTGGGCTGGGACACAAGAGAGTGAAATATTTATGACAGAGCTCCTCCATCAAAAGGGCAAGAGGGAAACACGAGCTGAAGCAGTGGGTGAGGAGCAGAGGCAGGATCTGTCAGTCTGGAGGAGCCAAATAGAATTTCAGATGCAAACACACTGGTGTTTGAAAAGAAACTTCTTGGTGTGATTTTGTTTGCTTGGGAGAGCTCCCCTGGTTCATCTTTTCTTATTCTTGTTCTTGGAATTGTTGAAGTGTTCAAGGCAACTCCTGCAAATCAAATGTGAGTCCTATGCCTTTCACTTCTCCCTCAAAGAAACCTTTTCACCAATTAAAAATTAGAGGAAATCAAAGACTGAAGGCACATCTTACTGTCTGTAAGTCTTGGCAAAACACAAAGCTTTCCATTTGATGCTTAACTCTGTTTTATACCTGCATTGTTCTGGGGGAACAGTGCAAGCCCCACTTTTGGCTGCCTGGGGAATGATTCCTCCTGCAAGCCAGAGCATCCCACGGCAGCGAGAACCCTCCCACGCTGGAGATCAGGATCTGAACCTCCTGCCTGTGCCAGCTATTGACTGGTTACCAGCCTTTGTTTTCCCTCCTTAGCCGGCTGTTCCTGCTCCTCTCTCAGAGGTGCCATTCACTTCTCAGCTAAGCATTTCATTCAGGAGCAGTGGATTCTTTTTTGGGATAAACGGCTGTCACCGTCTCCTCTCAGCAGCAATTAAAGCTCTCGGCACCGCGGGTGACGAGCCGTTCGTGCCTCTTGTCACAAGTAGCGGGTTCTGGGGAAGGAGCTGGCTGCAGTTCCGCTGCCAGGAGCTGCTGCCAGCTCAGGTGTCCCGGGGAAGGGGCACTGCCATCCCCAGCCCGTTGGTCCTGGGCTGCCTCAGGGCCTCGGCTTCTCTATTGTCATGTATTTGTAGTCCTGCAACTCTTCAGTGTGGAATCCCAAACTCCCTGTCCAGTGTCGGCTGCTGCTCTCCCAGTTTGGGCAGACACAACAATTCCTCTCCAGGCTGGGAATCAAGGACTCCTCACTGCCTCAGGCCCCCAGAGGTGGAAACAAAACTGAGCTGGGGGAGCAAACTTGGGGCGAATGACTTCATTACCTGAAGCTGTAATTGGGAGATTAATCCCCAATATGAAATGGACCCAACTGATCAAAGTGTGAAAACCCCGTGGGCCATTGTCCATTTTTTGGGTGTAGCCCCTGGGAGGCTTTGTCTGCCCTAAATGTGCCTGAAGGCCTTCAATAATGCACCTGCTTTTTATTCCCTTCATTTTGTCTGGCTTCTGTTTTTAGGGAGTCCCAGCAAGGCACCAGGACTAATTTTCCCCAGGACATTGGGGATTCTCCCTCCTTCCCGTGCCCCAGACTCCTCGCTCAGCACCAAGGACAGAAAAGCTCTGGGCTTGTTTAAAGGTCCCCTGACCGTCCAGCTCCTCTCCCATTCCCGTCCAGTCCCTCTCCCATTCCCACCCAGCTCCTCTCCCATTCCCGTCCAGTTCCTCTCCCATTCCCGTCCAGTCCCTCTCCCATTCCTGTCCAGTTCCTCTCCCATTCCCATTCAGCTCCTCTCATTCCCCACCCAGTTCCTCTCCCATTCCTGTCCAGTTCCTCTCCCACTCCCACCCAGTTCCTCTCCCATTCCCATCCAGCTCCTCTCCCATTCCCATCCAGTCCCTCTCCCATTCCCGTCCAGTCCCTCTCCCACTCCCATTCCAGTTCCTCTCCCATTCCCATTCCATTCCTCTCTCCCACTCCCGCCCAGTTCCATCCCAAGATCCAGGGATTCCCCGTGCAGCCGTGGATTCCTTCCAAGGCAATCAATGAAACTCTCCCCAGGACCGGGCGTGCCCAAGCCGGGGCTGTTGGCTTTATTTGCCTCGTTATTGTTCCCGAGCAGGAAGCAATGGTGTGCCTGTGACTAAACAGACACACGGAGATGTTTTGTTGCTTCCCTGAGTGCAGCAAGATTAAGCCCAATTACACATTTGCTCTTCTCCCGTTCACACCTCCCGTTCCACCTCTGCAGGAATTGCAGAGCCACCCTCGGGGTGTTCCGGACAGCCAGAGGCTCCTGCATGGAGCAGGGGGGTGGTCCCACCGGAGGGTCAGGAGGGGCCCCACGGCCCCGTGGAGACCCCACTGACCCATAGAGACCCCACAGCCCCATGGAGACCCCACAGCCCCATAGAGACCCCACTGACCCATAGGAGACCCCACAGCCCAATGGAGACCCCCACAGCCCCATGGAGACCCCACTGACCCATAGAGACCCCACTGATCCATGGAGACCCCACTGACCCATAGAGACCCCACTGACCCCATGGAGACCCCCAGCCCCATGGAGACCCCACGGCCCCATGGAGACCCCACTGACCCCACATGGAGACCCCACGACTCCATAGAGACCCCACAGCCCAATGGAGACCCCACTGACCCATAGAGACCCCACGGCCCATGGAGACCCCACTGACCCATAGAGACCCCACAGCCCCATAGAGACCCCACGGCCCCATGGAGACCCCACGGCAAACCCCTCCCTCCAAACCAGCCCCGAGCTTTACAAATCACCTCCTGCTTCCTTCCCTCCTTCCTGGCCTGTCCTCAGACACCCCAGGCCAGGCAGTTCCCTGCCAGGGACACGTTTCGGTGCCCCTCGGGCTGTCTGAGTGTGGGCTGGCCGGCAAAGGCCGGAGGAGGAGGCGGAGGAGGAGGAGGAGGAGGAGGAGGAGGAGGAGGAGGAGGAGGAGGAGGAGGAGGAGGAGGAGGAGGAGGAGGAGGAGGAGGGAGGAGGAGGAGGAGGAAGGGTCAGGAGGAGGAGGGGAAGGAGAGAAGCCAGCCAGGCTTTGTGCAGCACCGCGGGCAGTGAGGTGCGGGGGAAGGGGCCAGCACCAGCCTGGATTCTGCTCTCTGGCCTTCCCACGTGGGAGGGAAGAAGGAACCGTTGGTTGGGGGTCTGCAAAATGAAATTACAGTCGGTGGTGAGGGCTGGGGGAGGGCAGCCCGGCAGAGGCAGCCCTGGTCCTGCTGAGCTGCTGAGGAGCCAGCACCCTGTGCCCTCCCCAGGGCCTGGTTTGGGCTGCCGAGCTTGGGGTGCACACACAGCCTGCAGCTGCCGGGATGGAGGGGGCACGCACTCGGGATTTGGGGGCTCGGGGTCGATCCACCACCCTGGGTGGGAATTTGTGCTGTGCCCGTGCCCTTTGCCACCCCCCCAGGCTGTGCCCAAGCGGGTGCATTGCTCAGGTGCCCTCCTCACCTGCACACAGGAGCAGCAGGGAAGGGCTCCCCATCCCCGGGAATGCCCCAGGCCGGGCTGGGTGGGCTGGGGGAGCTGGGGCAGCCGCAGGTGTCCGTGCCCAGGGCAGGGAGGGGCTGGCTGGCTCCAATCCCGTTTCTGATTCTTGGTTCCCTGGGCAAGCTGGACAGCAGCTCCTCATCCCAGCAGTGCAGGGGCCGAGCTCTCCCGGGCACAGCACCCCTCACCAGCCTGCTCCTCTCCTCTCCCTCTCCTCTCCTCTCCTCTCCTCTCCTCTCCTCTCTCCTCTCCTCTCCTCTCTCCTCTCCTCTCCTCTCCTCCTCTCCTCTCCCTCCTCTCCTCTCCTCTCCTCTCTCCTCTCCTCCTCCTCTCCTCCCTCTCCTCTCCTCTCCTCTCCTCTCCTCTCCTCTCCTCTCCTCTCCTCTCCTCTCCTCTCCTCTCCTCTCCTCTCCTCTCCTCTCCTCTCCCTCTCCTCTCCTCTCCTCTCCTCTCCTCTCCTCTCCTCTCCTCTCCTCTCCTCTCCTCTCCTCCTCTCCTCTCCTCTCCTCTCTCCTCTCCTCTCTCCTCTCCTCTCCTCTCCCCTCCTCTCCTCTCCTCCCTCTCCTCTCCTCTCCTCCTCCTCCTCCTCCTCCTCTCATTATTCCTTCCCAGACTCCTTCTCCCTGCTCCTGCAGCCCCAGCCTCGGTGGAAGGCGAGTCCCTGTGTGCAAACAGCATTTCCCTGCCCACACTCCGGGTCCTCGTGCTCCGAGCAAGGCAGAGCAGAATCCCACTCCTCCCCAGCCTTCCAGGTGACTGCTCCAAGCTCCTGCCCCCCTCAGAAAAGGAGCTTTGCTAAGCCTTGAATGCATGGAACAGCTGCTGCCTTTTCCACACCTCATCTGCTCAGAGAACATCCCTCAGGATCTCACGGACAGCCAGGGGTCAGCCCCAGCCAGCCGGGTCTGGGGAGACCCTGAGGGGCTGGAGCGTGTCCAGGGAAGGGAGCAGAGCTGGGAAGGGGCTGGAGAATTCCTGAGGGAAATGGGAAAGGGCTGGAGAATTCCTGAGGGAAATGGGAAGGGGCTGGAGAATTCCTGAGGAGCTGGGAAGGGGCTGGAGAATCCCTGAGGAGCTGGGAAGGGGCTGGAGAATTCCTGAGGGAAATGGGAAGGGGCTGGAGAATTCCTGAGGGAAATGGGAAGGGGCTGGAGAATTCCTGAGGAGCTGGGCAGGGGCTCAGCTGGAGAAAAGGAGGCTCAGGGACCTTGTGGCTCTGCACAACTCCCTGCCAGGAGGGGACACTGGGGGGATTTGGGATCTGGGAACAGGGACAGGGACAGGAGGAGAGGGAAGGTTCAGGTTGGATTTTGGGAATGTTTCTCCATGGAAAGGGCTCTCCATCCCTGGAGGTGTCCAGAGAACCTCTGGATGTGACAATGGGAACATGGGGCACTGTGGGGAAACACTGGACCTGATGTTTGCCTCAAACAGATTTTCCACCCAAACCAATTCCGTGTTTCTCTTTACTCTTCTCCTCCCAGGATTTGCCGCACAGGTTTCTCCCTGTGCCCTCCAGAAGTTCCTAACCTGCATATTCCCAGGCACTTGTGGTTTTCTGCAGATCTGATTTTGGAAGCCGGGTTCCTAAACCCATCCCGAGGTGCAGCTGCACCCACTGGTCACAGACAGGTTCGCCTTCCCTCCTCCCTCAGGTTCCAGCTCGGCCTCTGTCCCCTCTTCTACCCCAGGGAGGTGGAAACAAAAGGAAATCCCGGCAGATTTCCCATTTTTCCGCCTCGATTTGATCCTGAGGTGCATCCCATCATTTTTCAAACACCCTGCAGCACCAGAAGGAAATCAATTTCCTGGGGGCGAGACCTGGATGTTTCGTGCCCGCCCTTTGTTCCCCCTGCCAGGAGAAGCCGAGCAGGCTCCAGGGCTCTCTGTGGCTCCTTCCTGCCGCATCCTGCCGGGGTTATTCACTTTCCCCTCCCCAGCCCGCAGGAAGGAGCTGTCACCAATTAACACCCTTTTCTCACACTTGCCCCGACCGCAGGGAAAGCAGGAACAGACACCTGCGTTTGTTTTCTGCTCAAACAGAGAAGCTCTCCCAGCTCAGCCGCAGCTGAGCAAATGGATCCGTTTTCCACAAAGGCAACAGAACCACTGGGACTCAACCAGAAACTGCCTCACTCAGGGAGAGGCCAGGGGCAAGGACCAGCTTCAGCTGCACCGCAAATCAGCTAAAAATAAAAATAAAAAATAACAGTAGGGTGAGGTTTAGGGATGCTGGGAGTGCGCTGAGGGTCCCCATCCACGGAGGAAAATATTCCAGGCAGGGGAGGACACAGCCAGGGAGGGCAGAGGGAGCTGCTGGGGCTCAGGTACCACGGACAGGAACTGCTCAGGTGTGCACACCTGGCCCAGGTACCCCAGCAGGAGCAGGAACTGCTCAGGTGTGCACACCTGGCCCAGGTAGGAGCAAGAGCTGCTCAGGTGTGCACACCTGGCCCGGGTACCATGGACAGGACCCTGCTCAGGTGTGCACACCTGGCCCAGGTACCCCAGCAGGAGCAGGAACTGCTCAGGTGTGCACACCTGGCTCAGGTACCATGGGCAGGACCGTGCTCAGGTGTGCACACCTGGCCCAGGTACCATGGACAGGAACTGCTCAGGTGTGCACACCTGGCCCAGGTAGGAGCAGGAACTGCTCAGGTGTGCACACCTGGCTCAGGTACCGCAGGTAGGAGCAGGAACTGCTCAGGTGTGCACACCTGGCTCAGGTACCATGGACAGGACTCTGCTCAGGTGTGCACACCTGGCCCAGGTAGGAGCAGAAACTGCTCAGGTGTGCACACCTGGCCCAGGTAGGAGCAGGAACTGCTCAGGTGTGCACACCTGGCCCGGGTAGGATCAGGAACTGCTCAGGTGTGCACACCTGGCCCAGGTACCATGGGCAGGACCGTGCTCAGGTGTGCACACCTGGCCCAGGTACCCCAGGTAGGAGCAGGAACTGCTCAGGTGTGCACACCTGGCCCAGGTATCACAGACAGGAAGTGCTCAGGTGTGCACACCTGGCCGGGTACCCGCAGAGCAGGAATCCCCCCCCGCTCCCCGGGCTCTCTGCAGCTCCTGGGGCGGTGCTGGGCACAGCTCCGTGATTACGGATTGAGCGGGAGGAAAACCTCCCTCTGCACCAGCCCACAGCTACACTTTTCCATTTTTCACTGGCACATCATTGGAACTAAATAAACCCTTTTTGTTTACGTGGAAACTTCTTCCCATTTCAAATAAACACTTTTGTGTTTTAAGCTGTGGTGAAACAAGGGAAATATTGTTTCAAACAGAGACATCAAATGGTTTTTGGGGAGGAAAAAAAGGTAAATTGAAGCTTTTCTCTTTCAAAATTGTCTGGTTTGGTTATTTCAACCCAAACAAGAGACTGGGATTGATATAAAACCACAGCGTGTCGCAGGTGACCTGAAAGTGGATCTGTCAGTGTAAAAAGTTCCAAGTGAAAATGTTTTCCTGGCTCCACAACAATTGATTCCTGAGCAGAATTAGGATTTAAAGCCTGGGCCACACAGTTTAATCCACCCCCCCAACCCAGTGAAAGGGGAGGAGGAGGAGGGGGCAGAGAAATCTGCAGGGAAATAAAGGAGCAGCTACAGAAGGCTCTGGTACCCACTTAACCTGAAAATGAGAAAGGAAGCAGGGAAAGAACAGGACAATTAGAGCCCGAGCATCACAGACCTTCCCCAAACTGAGACAGCAGGGGAATTAATGGACAGAAATGCAACCCAGTAATTAATTGATAAATGGCATTAGAGAGTTTGCTAAAGAAGGAGAGGCCAACGTGACTTATCTTCCCCGAGGCAGGAGAAACTTCTGCCTCCTTTCACCTTGCAGATAAGGACAGAGGAGGGGAATCGTTCCGTGTGGAGGCTGAGGGGGGATCTGCAGGGTGAAGACAGAAGCAGAAGCAGAAGCAGAGGCAGAAGCAGAGGCAGAAGCAGAGGCAGAGGCAGAAGCAGAAGCAGAAGGCCCCAGCTGCAGCTCAGGGGCTGTGAGTGAGGAGTGCTGGGACAGAACAGCCCTGGGACCAGCCCAGGGATTCCTGGAACCACCCCAGGGATTCCTGAACCACCCAGGATTCTGAATCACCCCAGGATTCCTGAACCACCCCAGGGATTCCTGAACCAGCCCAGGATTCTGAACCAGCCCAGGGATTCCTGGACCACCCCAGGGATTCCTCCTGAACCACCCCCAGGGATTCCTCCTGAACCACCCCAGGGATTCCTCCTGAACCACCCCAGGGATTCCTCCTGGAACCAGCCCAGGGATTCCTCCTGAACCACCCCAGGGATTCCTCCTGCAGGGATGGGGGCAAAGGGGCAAAGGGGCAAAGGGTTGAAGTGACTCCTGCAGCAGAGGAGCAGGATCCACCTTGTGGGAGGAGAGGGACCAGGATCCTCCTTCCCCAGCGCTGGGGCAGCTCTGCAGCTCTGCTGCCTCTCCTGGTGGGAATTCCTGGAATGGTGGGTTGTCCCTGGGCGAGGCAGGGCCCAGCTCAGGGCTCCCCACCTGCTCCCTGCTGCTCCAGGTGTCACCTCCTGACACTTCCCACCCCTGGCTCTGCCCAGAGCTGCCCAGCCGTGCAGAAATTATGTTTTCAAGGCTGAATAAGCCCAATAATTGCAACACTTGGCTCCTGCCCCGGCAGACACCTCTGTTCCCTAAGGCAGGAGTGATGGGAGCACAGCAGCCCCAGAGTCTGAGAGGGAAAGCTCCTGCCACGGCCAGAGCAGAGCCAGGCTCAGCCAGGGACTGGGTCAGGGGTTCTGTGCCACCCCAGGGCTCAGGGACCTGGGTCAGGGGTTCTGTGCCATCCCAGGGCTCAGCCAGGGACTGGGTCAGGGGTTCTGTGTCACCCCAGAGCTCAGCTCAGGGACTGGGTCAGGGTTCTGTGTCATCCCAGGGCTCAGGGACCTGGGTCAGTTCTGTGTCACCCCAGAGCTCAGCCAGGGACTGGGTCAGGGGTTCTGTGCCACCCCAGGGCTCAGGGACCTGGGTCAGGGGTTCTGTGTCACCCCAGGGCTCAGGGACCTGGGTCAGGGTTCTGTGCCACCCAGAGCTCAGCCACGGACCTGGGTCTGTTCTGTGCCATCCCAGAGCTCAGGGACGTGGGTCAGGGGTTCTGTGTCACCCCAGGGCTCAGCCAGGGACCTGGTCAGGAATTCTGTGCCACCCCAGAGCTCAGCCAGGGACCTGGGTCAGGGGTTCTGTGTCACCCCAGAGCTCAGGGACCTGGGTCAGGGGTTCTGTGCCACCCCAGAGCTCAGCTCAGGGACCTGGGTCAGTTCTGTGCCACCCCAGAGCCCCAAAGGCTCACAGATCACAGAGGGGCCTCAGCACCATGGGGTGACAGGGGGACAACGGGACAGAGCCACCAAATCCATCCCAGGGTGTGCAGTGAGCCAAGAACCCAAATCCATCCCAGGTGCAGAATGAGCCAAGAACCCAAATCCATCCCAGGGTGTGCAGTGAGCCAAGAACCCAAATCCATCCCAGGGTGGGCAGTGAGCCAAGAACCAGCCCTGCTTCCAGCCCTGGGCACTGGGGATGGAGGAGACTCAGCAGAGCCCAGCCCAGGCAGGCCTGGCACTAAACCTGCCCAGGGGCTCCAGGAGAGCTGGAATTGGGGACAGGACACAGGGAATGGCTCCACTGGGAAAGGGGAGATGGGGCTGGGATCTGGGGCAGGAATTGCTGCCTGGGCTGGGATTCCCAGATTTGCTGTGGCTGCCCCTGATCCCTGGAGTGCCCAAGGCCGGGCGGGATCCCCTGGGATGGATGAAGGTGTCCCTGAACACGGATGGGATGGGATGGGATGGGATGGGATGGGATGGGATAATGGGATGGGATAATGGGATGGGATAATGGGATGGGATTTAAGGTCCCCATGAGAGGGGCAGGACACTGGGATGTTTGGGATTGCCCAGGGCAGGGATTTCTCCAGCCATTTGTCCGTGGGGTTTCTCACTCAGCCTCGTGCCTGGCACCCGGTACCAGGGGTCCCACAGGTGCTCACAGGTGCCAGGTGTGTCACAGGTGCCACAGGTCCCACAGGTCCCCAGGTGCCACGGGTCCCCAGGTGCCCCAGGTTCCAGGTGTGTCACAGGTGCCAGGGTGTGTCCCAGGTCCCCAGGTGCCCCAGGGTGCCCCAGGTGCCAGGGTGTGTCACAGGTTCCAGGTGTGTCACAGTCCCCAGGTCCCCCAGGTGCCCCAGGTGCGTCACAGGTGCCAGGTGTGTCACAGTTCCCCCAGGTGCCCCAGGTGCCCCAGGTGCCAGGTGTGTCACAGGTGCCAGGTGTGTCACAGGTGCCCCAGGTGCCCCAGGTCCATCATTGCTGCTTTCTCACCTGCCCCATTCTGGCTCCAGCTGAGCTCGGCTGATTTGATTAACGCTTGTTCTCAAACCTTTCTGCATCTTGCTCAAATTGATTTTCTTTTGCTTCTGCTCAGAACGGGGAAGGGAAGAAAAGCACAGAACAAAACCAAGCCAGAAATATCCCCAGCCAAGGCAGCATCAAAGCTGAGCTGTCGGTGCTGTGAGGAAGCAAAGCCCTGCCCAACCTGCAGCACGGTGACAGTGCAGAGCCTGGAGCAGAGCCTGCCCTGGGCCGGCCAGGCCGGAGGTGTCTGCAGCACAAAAGCTCCACCTGAGCTCAGCCCTCAGGGACAGCTCTGCTGAGGAGCCTGTGCCTGAAATCCTGCCAGGAGTCCTCTGAGCTCAGAGAATGGCTGAGCTTGGTCTTGGGGGCTTTTCGTCCTGCAAAGGGCACAAAGCCCAGCAGAGGATGAACGGGGAAAAGCCACCTGTGCCTGTGTGAGGAGCAGAAAACGAGGCTGCTCAGCCCTGGCAGGCCCTGGGTCACTGAGCCAGGCCAGCAGAGTGGCTCTGGTCACTCAGGTCAGTGGGGACCTGGCCCCTCCTGTCCCTTTGCTCACCCCAGGTCTGTGGGGAGATGAGGCTGGACAGGCTCTCACCTCTCCAGCATCACTGCAGAATTGGGGAGATGAGCCTGGACAGGCTCTGACCTCTCCAGAATCACAGAATTTGGGAAATGAGCCTGGACAGCTCTCACCTCTCCAGGATCACTGCAGAATTGGGGAGATGAGCCTGGACAGCTCTCACCTCTCCAGGATCACCAGAATTCAGGAGATGAGCCTGGACAGGCTCTGACCTCTCCAGAATCACCTCAGAATTTGGGGGATGAGCCTGGACAGGCTCTGACCTCTCCAGGATCACCTCAGAATTTGGGAAATGAGCCTGGACAGGCTCTGACCTCTCCAGAATCACAGAATTTGGGAGATGAGCCTGGACAGGCTCTGACCTCTCCAGGATCACTGCAGAATTTGGGAGATGAGCCTGGACAGCTCCCACCTCTCCAGAATCACAGAACTGGGGAGATGAGCCTGGACAGGCTCTGACCTCTCCAGAATCACAGAATTCAGGAGATGAGCCTGGACAGCTCCCACCTCTCCAGGATGACTGCAGAATTCAGGAGATGAGCCCTGGGCTTCAGGCAGCACCTCAGCTCCAGCCCTGCTCGGAGCTCAGTGCTTGGCATGGGCTGTGCCACGCTCTGACGGGATTTTCCTGCTCCTCTCCGTGTGCAGGGGGGAGCTGATGCAGACCCACACCCGGCTGTGCTCTGTAATCTCCTCTCCAGGGCCCGAGGAGGGCTGGCCGGCCTGGGGGCTGCAGGGAGCAATCCCCCTGCCCAAGGCAGCTCAGCACAGGGGGCAGGCTGCAGGGGGAGGGATGGCCCAACACCCCCAGCTGCAGGAGCCTCGTCATTACCTGCTCCCTCCTTCCCCCTTTTCTCGGTGATTTCTTCCCTTGCCCTGTGCAGGTGTGGGCTCTGCAGCTCCCTGAGCTCAGGATGTGCTGCTTGCCTGAGGCTGGGGGCTCCTGCTGCAGGTGTCCATCCCCCTCATCTCCTGCAGCCCAGCCTGCTGCACGGAGGGGGAAAATAAAGGGGAGAGAAAACTAAAGAAAAAAAAAAAAACAAGGGGAGGAAAAGGGGAGGAGAGGAGAGAGGAGAGGAGAGGAGAGGAGAGGAGAGGAGAGAGGAGAGGAGAGGAGAGGAGAGGAGAGGAGAGGAGAGGAGAGAGAGAGGAGAGGAGAGGAGAGGAGAGGAGAGGAGAGGAGAGGAGAGGAGAGGAGAGGAGAGGAGAGGAGAGGAGAGGAATTGTTCAAAGATCATTTGGCAGCAGCCTGGGCTGCTGGAGTGTCCTGCACAGAGCAGGAGCTGCCCTGGGTGATCCTGGTGGGTCCCTTCCAGCCCAGGGTATTCTGTGGTTTTACAGTTTGCATCTCCTGGAATCGAGGCTGTGGAGGGATGGAGACAGAGGAACATCCTGCCTGAGATGGAGGATCCAGAGACCCCTGGGTGGCCAGGGGGGTGCAGGGGGATTTGGGGGGAAGGGACCTCAAAGCCCAGCCAGAGCTGGGCAGGGACACCCCCAGTGTCCAGGGGGATCCAGCCTGGCCTTGGGCACTGCCAGGGATCAGGGGCAGCCACAGCAAATCTGGGAATCCCAGCCCAGGCAGAAATTCCTGCCCCAGATCCCAGCCCCATCTCCCCTTTCCCAGTGGAGCCATTCCCTGTGTCCTGTCCCCAATTCCAGCTCTCCTGGAGCCCTGCAGGGACTCTGAGCATCCCCTGGAGTTTTCCCTCCCCTTCTCTCCCAGCCTTGCACACATTCCACTTGACAGAGGCGGAGCTGGCAGCTCAGCGCGGCTCGGCAGCGCTCAGCAGCCCCGATTCAGGCGCTGATGGGTTTAATGGCTCTGTAAGCGATGGGGCAGGAGAGATCGAGGAGAGGAGCAGCGCTGAGGCCGCGGCGGTGGAGGGGCGGGCGGAGCGCGATCCGCGGCATCTGCTGCCATCTAGTGCCCCCGAACTCCTGCCCGGCCTCAGACCCGGCCCAGCACGGATCCAGGCTGGACCAGCGGGGTCCCAAATCCCTGAACCTGCAGGGTCCCCCATCCCATCCCAGCACGGATCCAGGCTGGACCAGCAAGGATCCCCCATCCCCATCCCATCCCATCCCATCCCATCATCCCATTCCAACCGGGATCCCCCATCCCATCCCAACCGGATCCAGTCTGTCCCAGCAAGGTCCCACATTCCATCCCAGCAGGATCCAGCCTGTCCCAGCAGGTTCCCCCATCCCATCCCAGCAGGTTCCAGTCTGTCCCAGCAGGTTCCAGTCTCTCCCAGCAGGATCCCCCATCCCATCCCAACAGGATCCAGTCTGTCCCAGCAGGATCCAGTCTGTCCCAGCAGGATCCAGTCTGTCCCAGCAGGTTCCCCCATCCCATCCCAGCAGGTTCCAATCTATCCCAGCAGGTTCCCCATCCCATCCCAGCAGGTTCCAGTCTGTCCCAGCAGGTTCCCCATCCCATCCCAGCAGGATCCAGCCCGGGCGGTGCCCAGAGGGGCTGGAGGGCTCCAGCTGCTCCCAGCCTGTGCCGGGACCTGCCGGGAGGGACCGGCCCCGGGCAGGGCGGAGGTGTGCGGGCTCAGAGCCCCGGGCAGGGCGGAGGGTGTGCGGGCTCAGAGCCCCGGGCAGGGCGGAGGGTGTGCGGGCTCAGAGCCCCGGGCAGGGCGGAGGGTGTGCGGGCTCAGAGCCCCGGGCAGGGCGGAGGGTGTGCGGGCTCAGAGCCCAGCCCAGGCCAGCCCAGCCCAGCCCAGCCCAGCCCAGTGACCAGCCCTGGGGCGCACAGGGCTCCGCCAGCTCAGCCCCCGGGGCTGGGGGCACTGCCCAGCCCTCCCACTCCCCAGGGCACGGGAAGGGCTGTGGTGGGCAGCAAGGTGCCCCTGGGGCCAGATCCCGGCCTGGGCACAGCCCCAGCTCGGTGGCACCGCCAGGTCCGTGTCCCTCGGCCCTGCCCCCGTCCCCGTGCTCTGGGCTGCGGCTCTGACCCTCCAGGGAGGTTTTCTCCAGCCGCTCCCCCTGCAGGGCTCCTCCGGACCCTCGGCACTGCTGAGCCCTGCCCGGGGCAGGAGAAGGGACATCCACAGGGGCTGCTCCTGCCAGCTCTGCCCCAAGGCTGACCGTGCCAGCAGTCCTTGGGACATCCCTAAAACACGGGACTGTGGGAATGTTGGGGGATCAGCTCGTTAATCCTGTCCTGCCTCCCCTGAGGATGAACTCGAGCTCCCTTCCAAGCGCAGTGACACTGGTTTTCTGATTTTGGTACAGTGAGAGGAGATGCTGGGTCCTTGATGCCAGCTGCATATCCGTGACCCCAGAAAGGTGTGGAGGAACCAGCAATCACAGCAACCCATTTTCCAGTTTAGCTTGGAAAGTCCCCCCGAGGTCACCCAGTCCCAGCTGTGCCCCACGCCCACCTTGTCCCATCCCAGGGCACTCAGTGCCACCTCCAGGGATGGGCACTGCCAACCCCCCGGGCAGCCCCTGCCGACGCCCATCCCACCCCTTTCCACGGAGAAATCCCTCCTGAAGGTGCTTCAGGGAAGACCCAACTTCAAAACAGCCCGAGGTGAGGACAGCTCAAGGGCTGAGGTGGCTCCAGCCACAGCCTGCAGGCAGATGTGGGACAGGGCAGCACCAGAGCAGCTGGGGGCTGTCCCTGCTGTCCCTGTCCCTGCTGCCCCTGTCCCTGCACCTGTCCCTGCTGTCCCTGCTGGACACGGCCCGGGAGGGTTTTCCCAGCAGGGAGGGGATCTGCACCGGGCTGGCTGGCAGGTCCCACAGCTGGGGCCAGGCCCGTGCACACCTGGGATCTGTTTGCCCTGGAGATCCCCGGGGGTTCAGGGGACAGGCAGCAAGAACAGAGCCAGAGGAGCCGGGGGACTTCACAGAGTCCTTGTTGTCACTTCAGACCCCGATGGAGCCGCAGGTCAAGTCACAGGAAATGGCACCGACTGTGCAGGTCAACAGCACCTGGGAGGGAGGGTGGGAGGCCCCCCCAAAAACCCCTTTGTCAAAGCTCACAACAGCCCTGTGAGGTAGGAAACGGCCCGGGGGGCTGAGGCACAGGGAGTGCAGCCAGGGCTGGGACGAGTGAGGGCAGAGCTGCTCCTCGGGAGCAGGAGGCGCCCGGGAGAGCCCCGGGAGCCCCGGGAAGGGCAGCCAGGGGCACCCCGACACCCCCACAGCTCGTGCCCGCGGGTGAGCCCAGCGCCCCTCCCTGGGGCAGTGGGGCAGGGGCCGGAGCGCTCGGACCCCGCGGGACGTGCCAGGCCGAGCTGGGCACCCCCCGGGCACCTCCCTGGGGCTGGGCTCACCGGGCTGCAGGAGGAGGGGGAGGTAGCTCAAGGACAGCACACTGTCCCCTCACAGGGGGATGCTCAGCCCCGTGGCTGTCCCAGCCCTGTGCAGTGTCCACAGAACCAAACTGGGGGAACTGGCCAGGGGGCAGCGCCGGGAGCTGAGGGGGGGCGTGGAAACCCCTCGTGCAGCCAAGCCCTGGCTCGGCCTCCCCTGCCCACCCCCCCAGCACGGCCGTGCGCTCAGTGCGAGTCCTGGCCTACAAAAATAGTCCTCTGGTATCAAAAGGGTCACGGAAGGGGAGAGCCCTGTGGCCACAGCAGTGCAAATCAGGAGAGCCAGCTCAGCACGGGTGTCCTGGGGTTGTCACTTCCTCGAGGAGGAGGTGGACTGGACTTTGATGGCTGGGACTGGCCTGGAGCACGAGGAAGGAGAAAGGAGACAACTGGTGTGAGTGCAGGCAGCAAATCCCCAGCAGCACCCTCCCCAGGCCAGGAATTCCTCCCCAAGCCTGGGGCCAGGGGCATCCCTTGGGGCTCCTGCCCCACACCCAGAGGATTCAGCAGTGCTCAAGGGCTGCAGGGACTGCAAAGGACCTGGGCTTTGTCCCCCAACTCTGAACTGGGAAACCCACAGCCCCCATTCCCTGGGACACACAGAACACACAGCCCCCATTCCCTGGGACACACAGACCCACAGCCCCCATTCCCTGGGACACACAGACCCACAGCCCCCATTCCCTGGGACACACAGACCCACAGCCCCCATTCCCTGGGACACAGAAACCCACAGCCCCCATTCCCTGGGACACACAGACCCACAGCCCCCATTCCTGGGACACAGAAACCCACAGCCCCCATTCCCTGGGACACACAAACTCACACCTTCCATTCCCTGGGACACAGACCCACAGCCCCCATTCCTGGGACACAGACCCACAGCCCCCATTCCCTGGGACACAGACCCACAGCCCCATTCCCTGGGACACAGACCCACACCTTCCATTCCCTGGGACACAGAAACCCACAGCCCCCATTCCCTGGGACACACAGACCCACAGCCCCAATCCCTGGGACACACAGACCCACAGCCCCAATCCTGGGACACAGAAACTCACACCTTCCATTCCTGGGACACACAGACCCACACCTTCCATTCCCTGGGACACAGAAACACACAGCCCCATTCCTGGGACACAAACTCACACCTTCCATTCCTGGGACACAGAAACCCACAGTCCCCATTCCCTGGGACACAGAAACCCACAGCCCCACTCCCTGGGACACAGAAACCCACACCTTCCATTCCCTGGGACACACAGACCCACAGCCCCCATTCCCTGGGACACACAAACTCACACCTTCCATTCCCTGGGACACAGAAACCCACAGTCCCCATTCCTGGGACACAGAAACCCACAGCCCCCACTCCCTGGGACACAGAAACTCACACCTTCCATTCCCTGGGACACAGACCCACACCTTCCATTCCTGGGACACAGAAACACAGCCCCCATTCCTGGGACACACAAACTCACACCTTCCATTCCTGGGACACAGAAACCCACAGTCCCATTCCCTGGGACACAGAAACCCAGCCCCACTCCTGGGACACAGAAACCCACCTTCCATTCCTGGGACACACAGACCCACAGCCCCCATTCCCTGGGACACACAGACCCACAGCCCCCATTCCCTGGGACACAGAAACCCACAGCCCCCATTCTCTGGGACACACAAACCCACACCTTCCATTCCCTGGGACACAGAAACCCACAGCCCCATTCCCTGGGACACACAGACCCCACAGCCCCAATCCCTGGGACACACAGACCCACAGCCCCCATTCCCTGGGACACACAGACCCACAGCCCCATTCCCTGGGACACACAGACCCACACCTTCCATTCCCTGGGACACAGAAACCCACAGCCCCATTCCCTGGGACACACAGACCCACAGCCCCATTCCCTGGGACACACAGACCCACAGCCTCCATTCCCTGGGACACACAGACCCACAGCCCCCATTCCCTGGGACACAGGAGCCCCATCGAGCTGGGACCTGTCCTGCCCATCCAGGAGCCCCTGGGAAGGAGGGCTGGTCCCCATTTCCCACCCAGTGCTTACCCAAAGGCCACCCCAGCACAGGGGTCTGTAAATGTTCTCTACTCACCTCTGAGGTGGCATTGGTCTGCAGGGAGGGAAGGAGAGAGCGTCAGCAGCCGTCCCTTCACCCCAATCCCTTCAATCCCTTCACCCCAAACCCTTCAATCCCTTCACCCCCATCCCTTCACCCCAATCCCTTCAATCCCTTCACCCCAACCCTTCAATCCCTTCACCCCAACCCTTCAATCCCTTCACCCCAACCCTTCAATCCTTCACCCCCATCCCAGCACAGCCCCATTCCCAGCACAGCCCAGTCCCCAGCACAGCCCCAGCCCCTCCTGCCAGGCTCTGGGCTGGGGCCATGAAGCCCCCAGAGGTGTTATTTCCTTCCCCAGCACCTTTCACCGCCCGCCCTGGCCAGTGCCCGTCCATCCTGCCAGACCCGGGGGCCCCCCGACCCCCAGTGCCACCAGTGCCCGTCCATCCTGACGGACCCGGGGGCCCCCGACCCCCAGTGCCACCAGTGCCCGTCCATCCTGACAGACCCGGGGGCCCCCCGACCCCCAGTGCCACCAGCGCCCGCCCAGCTGCCCCCACTCACTTGAACGGCCGCGTGGGGCGGCTGCAGCCGCTCGTGCCCGGGGCCCTGGGGCTGCAGGGAGGGACCGTGGCCAGCAGGGTCTGTCCGTGGGCAGGGGGCAGCTCCTTGGCCAGCAGGGGAGTGCCCGGCAGCGGCCGGCGCGGGGCGGGGAGCTCGGGGGGCACCTGGGCACGGGGGGAGAAAACCCTCAGAGGAACATCCAGGGGGGAGAAAACCACAGAGGAGCATCCAGGGGAGAGAAAACCACAGAGGAGCAGCCAGGGGGAGAAAACCACAGAGGAACATCCAGGAGAGAGAAAACCACAGAGGAACATCCGGGATCACAGAGGGCAAAAACCCTCAGAGGAACAGCCAGGGAGCTCCTGCTTCCCCCCTCCCCTGCAGAGCTGGGGTCCCTCAAAGCACAGAACAACCCCAAAAACCTTAAAGATGCTCAGCCCTAAGGGGCTCGCTGCAATGTTAGAGCAGCTCCAGGGGCTGATACAGCTCCTTAACAGAGCCCAGCTGAGACCCAGCCCAGAGCCAGCCCAGACCCCGCCCGAGACCCAGCCCAGACCCAGCCCAGACCCAGCCCAAACACAGCCCAGACCCAGCCCAGACCCGACCCAAACCCTCAGCTCAGACCCATGCACCAAACCCAGCCCGGACCCAGCCCAGACAGAGCCCAGACCCAGCCCCGACCCAGCCCAAACCCAGCCAGGACCCAGCCCAGACCCAGCCAGACCCAGCCTGGACCCAGCCCAGACCCAGCCCGGACCCAGCCCAAACCCAGCCCGGACCCAGCCCAGACAGAGCCCAGACCCAGCCCAGACCCAGCCCAGACCCAGCCCAAACCCAGCTCAGACCCAGCCCAAACCCAGCCCATCCCAACCCAGACCCAGCCCAGACCCAGCCCAAACCCAGCCCAGACCCAGCCCAGACCCAGCCCAGACCCAGCCCAAACCCAGCACAAATCCAGCCCAAACCCAGCCCAGACTCAGCGCAGCCCCAGCCCAAGCCCAGCCCAAGCCCAGCTCAAGCCGGGGTTCCCTGTGCAGAAGGGGAGCTGAGCCAGGCAGGGTCTCTCACCTGAGGGTCTCTCACCTGAGGGTCTCTCAGGGGGCTGCAGGGCAGAGGTTTCCTCGGCGGTGGGAGCTTGGCCTCGGCTTTGGGGGGCACCAGGGGGGATCTGCCGGCTGGGGGAGGGGAGCCTAGCAGGTTTGGGGTCTCTGGGGAGCGGGGGGACGGGGTGGGGGCGAAGCGAAGAGGTGCACGACGTTGATGGGCTGAGAGCCGGGCGGGGCAGCGCTGGGCTGGGGGAGGAGCGCGGAGCCGGGGGCCTGGGGGGAAAGAGAATTGGGGAAAATCCTGGGCTGGGCTTTCCTGGGTGTGAGCAGCACCTGGGCTGCAGTCCAGGGTGTGCCCAGCAGTGTGGATTGTGTCTATTCCAGAAATGTGAATTCTGTCCCATCTGGGTGGGGCAGTGGCCCTGATCTCCTGGCACATATTCTCTGCTAATGGGGCATCTTTAACCCAGCTGGGCAATCATCTTTATCTTCCCACAGCCCATCCTCCCTCCAGGAGATATCTCCTGTTCATGGCCACTGAGTCCCAGGGCATGGCTGATAAAATTCCATCATCCCACTGGGAGATGCTCCAGCCAGGGCAGGAGCCAAGCCTTTCCTACCCAGATAAAAACTGAGATTTGGGACACCAAGGCACCTTCTTTCCACTGGATCCCAGAGGAAAGCCAGACCTTTGCACATCATCCCTGGAGCTTCAGAGGAAACTGCACCTTCTCCAGGAGCACTGCTCCAGCTGAACCACATCTGCCCCTGCAGGAGGATGCAGCCACCATGGAATGGGACTGCTGCCAACACCCTGACTGACTGACGGGTGTCAGCTTGGATTCTGACTCTGGCAGGGTTTGGGATTGCTCTGTGTAATACTGCATTTCTATTTTAATTTTCCTAGTAAAGAACTGTTATTCCTAATTCCCATCTCTTTGCCTGAGAGCCCCTTCATTTCAAATTTATAATAATTTGGAGGGAGGGGGTTTACATTCTCCATTTCAAAGAGAATCTCCTTTATTGGCAGACACCTGCCCTCCACACCAGGGCAGCCTCTTTCCCTGGGTGTGAACACTGCTGTCCCCTCCAGGCCTGGGCTCTCCTTTTGCTGCCACCACTTTCCCCAGTCCCACCCAAAAGCTGCAGAGGGTGCTCATGGTGAACCTGGCAGGCTGATGGTTGGATTTGAGGGTTTTAGATACGGACATTAAAGGGCATTTCCAGCCTTCCTGACTGTGGTTCTGTGTTTGCTCCTCACCCCACAGGGATGAGAAAGGTGCTGGAGATCCAGAGCAGGCTCAGCTCTGGTCAATCCACACCAGACTTCCAGCAGATGGGAGACATCATCCAAAAAACCTGAATTCTTCCTAAATTCAGCCCTGGTGCTCACGAAGCACCAGTGAAAGTTAAAAATTCACTGAAGTGTGGTACAGGATAAATCAAATAACTTCTGGGAAATGAGGGAATAACCGAATGAAGGATTAACCAAACCTGCAGGAGCCAAAAACAACGACCCACGAAGGAAGAACAGGACACCATAAATCAAACTACAAAGCCAAAGACCAGCTTGGTTTGGATTCTGGGCTCATTGACATTAAACCCCACCACAGGCTGTGATCATCCCTCACTCCCATCCATCCCTTTTCCATATGGGAAATTTCCCAGTGGAGGCTCCTGGCCATCACCAGGGGAGCTTGAGCTCGACAAACTCAGTTTTAGGAGGGATGGGCACACCTGGCCCTGGGCTCAGTGCAGATCAGGCAGGACCTGGTCCTGGGAGCAGATGTGATGTCCACAGGGTTCACATCCCAGCAGGGAAAACAAACCTGGCAGCTGAGTTACCACTGCCCTGACTGAGTTATCACTGCCCTGACTGAGTTATCACTGCCCTGACTGAGTTATCACTGCCCTGGGTGAGTTACCACTGCATTTATTAAATTATCACTGTATTTATTAAATTATCACTGCTCTGAGTGAGTTACTACTGCATTTATTAAATTATCACTGCATTTACTAAATTATCACTGCATTTACTAAATTATCACTGCCCTGAGTTACCACTGCCCTGAGTTACCACAACATTTATTAAATTATCACTGCATTCATTAAATTATCACTGTATTTATTAAATTATCACTGCTCTGAGTTACTACTGCATTTATTAAATTATCACTGCATTTATTAAATTATCACTGCATTTATTAAATTATCACTGCCCTGAGTGAGTTATCACTGCATTTATTAAATTATCACTGCCCTGAGTGAGTTACCACTGCATTTATTAAATTATCACTGCATTTATTAAATTATCCCTGCATTTATTAAATTATCACTGCCCTGAGTGAGCTACCACTGCCCTGAGTTACCACTGCATTTATTAAATTATCCCTGCATTTATTAAATTATCACTGCCCTGAGTGAGTTACCATTGCCCTGAGTGAGTTATCACTGCTTTTATTAAATTACCACTGCCCTGAGTGAGCTGTCACTGACCTTAGTGGGGTGGCTGGAGGCTGAAATGTCCCTCAGGGTGAAAGCAGCGTTGGGACGGGCACTGCTCGACGTCCTCCCGATGGATTTGTTCCTGCTGGGGATGAGGGACACGGCAAATAACCGGGTGAGCTCCAGCTGCCTCAAACACAAAAACACTGCCCAGCGGCTGCTGTCCCAATTAACACCTCATTAACAGCCTGCCCGCACTGCGGGGAGCAGCGATGGGCAGGGATGGGCAGTGTGTGATGGGCAGTGTGTGCTGGGCAGTGTGTGATGGGCAGTGTGTGATGGTCAGTGTGTGCTGGGCAGTGTGTGATGGGCAGTGTGTGCTGGGCAGTGATGGGCAGTGTGTGCTGGGCAGTGTGTGATGGGCAGTGTGTGATGGTCAGTGTGTGATGGGCAGTGATGGTCAGTGTGTGATGGGCAGTGTGTGATGGGCAGTGATGGGCAGTGTGTGATGGTCAGTGTGTGATGGGCAGTGATGGTCAGTGTGTGATGGGCAGTGTGTGATGGGCAGTGTGCTGGGCGGTGTGTGATGGGCAGTGTGTGCTGGGCAGTGTGTGATGGTCAGTGTGTGATGGGCGGTGATGGTCAGTGTGTGATGGGCAGTGTGTGATGGGCAGTGTGTGATGGTCAGTGTGTGATGGTCAGTGATGGGCGGTGTGTGATGGTCAGTGTGTGATGGGCAGTGATGGTCAGTGTGATGGTCAGTGTGTGATGGGCAGTGTGTGATGGGCAGTGTGTGATGGTCAGTGTGTGATGGGCAGTGTGTGCTGGGCAGTGTGTGACAGGGAGGGTCAGTGTGTGATGGTCAGTGTGTGATGGGCAGTGTGTGCTGGGCAGTGTGTGATGGTCAGTGATGGGCAGTGTGTGATGGGCAGTGTGTGCTGGGCAGTGTGTGATGGTCAGTGTGTGATGGTCAGTGTGTGCTGGGCAGTGTGTGATGGGCAGTGTGTGCTGGGCAGTGTGTGATGGGCAGTGTGTGATGGGCAGTGTGTGATGGGCAGTGTGTGATGGGCAGTGATGGTCAGTGTGTGATGGTCAGTGTGTGATGGTCAGTGTGTGATGGGCAGTGTGTGATGGGCAGTGTGTGATGGTCAGTGTGTGCTGGGCAGTGTGTGCTGGGCAGTGTGTGCTGGTCAGTGTGTGATGGGCAGTGTGTGATGGGCAGTGTGTGATGGGCAGTGATGGTCAGTGTGTGATGGGCAGTGTGTGATGGGCAGTGATGGTCAGTGTGTGATGGTCAGTGTGTGATGGGCAGTGATGGGCAGTGTGTGATGGTCAGTGTGTGATGGGCAGTGTGTGCTGGGCAGTGATGGTCAGTGTGTGATGGGCAGTGTGTGATGGTCAGTGTGTGATGGTCAGTGTGTGATGGGCAGTGATGGTCAGTGTGTGATGGGCAGTGTGTGATGGTCAGTGTGTGATGGGCAGTGTGTGATGGGCAGTGTGTGCTGGTCAGTGTGTGATGGGCAGTGTGTGATGGGCAGTGTGTGATGGGCAGTCTGTGATGGGCAGTGTGTGATGGTCAGTGTGTGCTGGTCAGTGTGTGCTGGTCAGTGTGTGATGGTCAGTGTGTGATGGGCAGTGTGTGATGGTCAGTGTGTGATGGTCAGTGTGTGATGGGCAGTGTGTGATGGGCAGTGTGTGATGGGCAGTGTGTGATGGGCAGTGTGTGCTGGTCAGTGTGTGATGGGCAGTGTGTGATGGTCAGTGTGTGATGGTCAGTGTGTGATGGGCAGTGTGTGATGGGCAGTGTGTGATGGGCAGTGTGTGTGATGGTCAGTGTGTGATGGGCAGTGATGGTGCGTGTGATGGGCAGTGTGTGATGGTCAGTGTGTGATGGGCAGTGTGTGCTGGGCAGTGTGTGACAGGGAGTCAGTGTGTGATGGTCAGTGTGTGCTGGGCAGTGTGTGCTGGTCAGTGTGTGATGGGCAGTGTGTGCTGGGCAGGATGGTCAGTGTGTGATGGTCGGTGTGTGATGGGCAGTGATGGTCAGTGTGTGATGGTCAGTGTGTGATGGGCAGGGATGGTCAGTGTGTGACGGTCAGTGTGTGATGGGCAGTGTGTGATGGTCAGTCTGTGATGGTCAGTGTGTGATGGTCAGTGTGTGCTGGGCAGTGTGTGATGGTCAGTGTGTGATGGGCAGTGTGTGATGGGCAGTGTGTGATGGTCAGTCTGTGCTGGGCAGTGTGTGATGGCCAGTGTGTGATGGGCAGTGTGTGATGGGCAGTGTGTGCTGGTCAGTGTGTGATGGGCAGTGTGTGATGGGCGGTGTGTGAGTGGGCGGTGTGTGATGGGCAGTGTGTGCTGGGCAGTGTGTGATGGGCAGTGTGTGATGGTCGGTGTGTGATGGGCAGTGTGTGATGGGCAGTGTGTGCTGGTCAGTGTGTGATGGGCAGTGTGTGCTGGGCAGTGTGTGATGGGCAGTGTGTGATGGGCAGTGTGTGATGGGCAGTGTGTGATGGGCAGTGTGTGCTGGGCAGTGTGTGATGGGCAGTGTGTGATGGTCAGTGTGTGATGGGGCAGTGTGTGATGGGGCAGTGTGTGATGGTCAGTGTGTGATGGGCAGTGTGTGATGGGCAGTGATGGTCAGTGTGTGATGGGCAGTGTGTGATGGGCAGTGTGTGATGGGCAGTGATGGTCAGTGTGTGATGGGCAGTGTGTGATGGGCAGTGTGTGATGGGCGAGTGGGGATGGGCGGTGTGTGATGGGCAGTGTGTGATGGTCAGTGTGTGATGGGCAGTGATGGGCAGTGTGTGATGGTCAGTGTGTGCTGGTCAGTGTGTGCTGGTCAGTGTGTGATGGGCAGTGATGGTCAGTGTGATGGTCAGTCTGTGCTGGGCAGTGTGTGCTGGTCAGTGTGTGATGGGCAGTGTGTGATGGGCAGTGTGTGATGGGCAGTGTGTGATGGGCGGTGATGGTCAGTGTGTGATGGGCAGTGTGTGATGGGCAGTGTGTGATGGGCAGGGATGGGCAGTGTGTGATGGGCAGTGTGTGATGGGCAGTGTGTGATGGTCGGTGTGTGTGATGGGCAGTGTGTGATGGTCAGTGTGTGATGGTCAGTGTGTGATGGGCAGTGTGTGCTGGTCAGTGTGTGCTGGGCAGTGTGTGATGGTCAGTGTGTGATGGGCAGTGTGTGATGGGCGGTGATGGGCAGTGTGTGATGGTCAGTGTGTGATGGGCAGTGTGTGATGGGCAGTGTGTGATGGTCAGTGTGTGATGGGCAGTGTGTGATGGGCAGTGTGTGATGGGCAGTGTGTGATGGTCAGTGTGTGATGGGCAGTGTGTGATGGGCAGTGTGTGCTGGGCGGTGATGGGCAGTGTGTGCTGGGCGGTGTGTGATGGGCAGTGTGTGATGGTCAGTGTGTGATGGGCAGTGTGTGATGGGCGGTGATGGGCGGTGTGTGATGGTCAGTGTGTGATGGGCAGTGTGTGCTGGTCAGTGTGGTGGGCAGTGTGCTGGGCAGTGTGTGATGGGCAGTGTGTGATGGTCCCAGTCTGTGATGGGCAGTGTGTGCTGGGCAGTGTGTGATGGTCAGTGTGTGATGGGCAGTGTGTGATGGGCAGTGATGGTCAGTGTGTGATGAGGTCAGTGTGTGCTGGCCAGTGTGTGATGGTCAGTGTGTGATGGGCAGTGATGGGCAGTGTGATGGGCAGTGTGTGCTGGGCAGTGATGGTCAGTGTGTGATGGTCAGTGTGTGATGGTCGGTGTGTGCTGGGCGGTGATGGTCAGTGTGTGATGGTCAGTGTGTGATGGTCAGTGTGTGATGGTCAGTGATGGGCAGTGTGTGATGGGCAGTGTGTGCTGGGCAGTGATGGTCAGTGTGTGATGGTCGGTGTGTGATGGTCAGTGTGTGATGGCGGTGATGGGCAGTGTGTGATGGGGCAGTGTGTGATGGGCGGGGGATGGTCGGTGTGTGATGGGCAGTGTGTGATGGGCAGTGTGTGATGGTCAGTGTGTGATGGTCAGTGTGTGATGGGCAGTGATGGGCAGTGTGTGATGGGCAGTGTGTGCTGGGCAGTGTGTGATGGTCAGTGTGTGATGGGCAGTGATGGTCAGTGTGTGCTGGTCAGTCTGTGATGGGCAGTAGGGTCAGTCTGTGATGGTCACTCTGTGCTGGTCAGTGATGGTCAGTGCGTGGTCAGTGCTGTGTGACAGGGAGGTCAGTCTGTGATGGTCAGTCTGGGATGGTCAATCTGGGATGGTCAGGCAGTGATGGTCACTCTGTTCCGGTCAGTGCTGGTCACTCTGTGCTGGTCAGTGATGGTCAGTGCTGGTCACTCTGTTCGGTCAGTGATGGTCAGCCCCAGCCCCTCAGCCGTCCCTGCACTGTCTGTCCGTGTGTCCATCCGTGTCCTGGGCTCAGGCGCTGCTGCATCTGCCAGGACCTGACCAGGGCAGGACAGAAACAGCCCAGCCCCCTGCCAGGCTGGGGACCCCCCACCCCCTCTGGGTGCTCACAGGAGAGATTTTGCGGGTGCCCACCCCCGTGCACACAGGGGTTTCGAGTGCCTACCCCGTGCTCAGGGGTTCGGGCCCCTGCGCACCTACGACTCGCCTGGCCCGCTGCCGGCCCGCCCGCAGCCAGCCGTGCAGCCAGCCGTGCAGCCAGCCCGTGCAGCCAGCCGTGCAGCCAGCCGTGCAGCCATGAGGGCTCCCGCTGGCACCAGCGGCTCGTGCCCAGCGCCAGCGGCAGACGCTTAGGAACAGCGGCACCACAGCCAGGGCCATCAAGCGCGGGGTCGGGCTCTGCGGGGACAGCGACAGGGTGGGACAGGGGCGGGACAGGGACAGGGACAGGGATGGAGACAGGGACAGGGATGGGACAGGGACAGGGGTGGGACAGGGACAGGGACAGGGACGGGACAGGGGTGGGACAGGGGTGGGACAGGGACAGGGTGGGACAGGGAGAGGGATGGGACAGGGGACAGGGACAGGGACAGGGTGGGACAGGGACAGGGACAGGGGTGGGACAGGGACAGGGTGGGACAGGGACAGGGTGGGACAGGGACAAGGACAGGGGTGGGACAGAGACAGGGGTGGGACAGGGACAGGGTGGGACAGGGACAGGGGTGGGACAGGGACAGGGACAGGGACAGGGATGGGACAGGGACAGGGACAGGGGTGGGACAGGGACAGGGGTGGGACAGGGACAGGGACAGGGATGGGACAGGGACAGGGATGGGACAGGGACAGGGTGGGACAGGGACAGGGATGGGACAGGGACAGGGGTGGGACAGGGACAGGGGTGGGACAGGGATGGGACAGGGGACAGGGACAGGGATGGGACAGGGCAGGGACAGGGACAGAGGATGGGACAGGGGACGAGACAGGGACAGGGGCAGGGACATGGATGGGGACAGGGACAGGGATGGGACAGGGACAGGGGATGGGACAGGGATGGGACAGGGACAGAGACAGGGACAGAGACAGGGACAGAGGCAGGACAGGGACAGGGACAGGGACAGGAGCAGCCACCAGGGTCACCGTGGGCACGTGGGAGCCCCTGCCCGTTCCTGGGACCCGCTGAGGACCGACAGCCAGAGCTGGGCACAGCCCGGGGGGCTCCTCAGCACGTCCCACCCAGCCCCTCGGGAGCCCCCGCCCCCTGGCACCCCTGGCACCCTCTGGCACCCCTGGCACCCCTCTGCAGCCCCCAGCCCCCCAGCCCCCTGGCAACCCTCTGGCACCCCTCTGGAGCCCCCAGCCCCTGGCACCCCTCTGGAGCCCCTCTGGAGCCCCCAGCCCCCCAGCCCCCCTGGCAACCCTCTGGCACCCCTCTGGAGCCCCCCCAGCCCCCTGGCACCCCTCTGGCACCCCCTCTGGAGCCCCCAGCCCCCTGGCACCCCCAGCCCCTCTGGAGCCCCAGCCCCCTGGCACCCCGTGGCACCCCCAGCCCCTCGGGAGCCCCCAGCCCCGCTCACTGTGGCTCTGCACGGGGCCGCTGTCCACGCTGCCCCCAACCCGGCTTCTCGCAGAACGGGGGCGCCCAGCCCGGCTCACAGTGACAGTTCCTGTTGCTGTTGCAGACCTGGGGACACAGGAGAGGGTTGGGCACCGCCAGGGGGTGGCAGCTGATGGCTCATGGGGCAGGACGGACAGCTGGACACCCCTGGCAATGCTGGGATGGTTTGGGAGGGCAGGGACCCCAAATCCCCCCCAGAGCCCCCCGTGCCACGGCAGGGACACTCCCAGTGTCCCATTGTCCAGCCCCGTGCCCAGCCTGGCCTGGGGCACTGCTGGGATCAGGGGCAGCCCCAGCAAATCCGGCACCTGTGCCAGGGCTGCCCACCCTGCCCAAACCCCATCTCCATCTCCCCTTCCAGCTGGAAGCCGCTCCCCCGGCCCTGTCCCTCCCTCTGGTTTTGTCAGCCCCTTCCAGCGCTGCAAGGTCTGCCCAGCACCTTCCCTGCCCCAGGCTGGCAGCTGCAGCCCTGAGAGCCCCAACCACGCTGGGCAGGCAAAAGGGTGCTGGGGAGGTTTACCTGTCACAGCTGGGAAACAGGGGTGTGTGTGTCACAGCAGGGAAATCAGGTGTGTGTGTCACAGGTAAATCAGGTGTGTGTGTGTGTCACAGCAGGGAAACAGGTGTGTGTGTGTCACAGCAGGGAAACAGGGGTGTGTGTGTCACAGCAGGGAAACCAGGTGTGTGTGTCACAGGTAAATCAGGTGTGTGTGTGTCACAGAGGGTAAATCAGGGGTGTGTGTCACAGCAGGGAAACCAGGTGTGTGTGTCACAGCAGGGAAACAGGGGTGTGTGTCACAGGTAAATCAGGTGTGTGTGTCACAGCAGGGAAACAGGGGTGTGTGTGTCACAGCAGGGAAACAGGTGTGTGTGTGTGTCACAGGTAAATAGGGTGTGTGTGTCACAGCAGGGAAACAGGGGTGTGTGTGTCACAGGTAAATCAGGTGTGTGTGTGTCACAGCAGGGAAACAGGGGTGTGTGTCACAGCAGGGAAACAGGTGTGTGTGTGTCACAGGTAAATAGGGTGTGTGTCACAGCAGGGAAACAGGTGTGTGTGTGTGTCACAGGTAAAACAGGTGTGTGTGTGTCACAGCAGGAAATCAGGTGTGTGTGTGTGTCACAGGTAAATCAGGTGTGTTTTGTGTCACAGCAGGAAACAGGGGTGTGTGTGTGTCACAGCAGGGAAACAGGGGTGTGTGTGTCACAGCAGGGAAACCAGGTGTGTGTGTGTCACAGCAGGGAAACCAGGTGTATGTGTGTCACAGAGGGTAAATCAGGTGTGTGTGTCACAGAGGGTAAATCAGGTGTGTGTGTGTCACAGCAGGGAAATCAGGTATTTAGTGTCACAGGTAAATCAGGAGTTTGCGTGTCACAGGTAAATCAGGAGTTTCTGTGTCACAGGTAAATCAGGTGTGTGTGTGTCACAGGTAAATCAGGTGTGTGTGCGTCACAGGTAAATCAGTGTTTTAGGGTCACAGGTAAATCAGGAGTTTGTGTGTCACAGGTAAATCAGGTGTGTGTGTGTGTCACAGGGTAAATCAGGAGTTTGTGTGTCACAGGTAAATCAGTGTTTTAGGGTCACAGGTAAATCAGTGTTTTAGGGTCACAGCCCTGCCACAGCCCAGCAGGATTCCCACAGGTTCTGTAGCCTCGGCTGGCAAAGCCCTGCTCCCCACAGAGCCCGAACATCTGGAACCTTCCAGCTGTGGGGACGGTGTCTCCTCCCAGTCCTGAGCCCCATCCCAGCTCTCTGCTGCCCCAGTTCTCCCAGTCCTGAGCCCCATCCCAGCTTTCTGCTGCCCCAGTTCTCCCAGTCCTGAGCCACATCCCAGCTTTCTGCTATCCCAGTTCTCCCAGTCCTGGAGCCACATCCCAGCTTTCAGCCCCAGTTCTCCCAGTCCAGAACCACATCCCAGCTTTCTGCTGCCCCAGTTCTCCCAGTCCTGAGCCCCATCCCAGCTTTCTGCTGCCCCAGTTCTCCCAGTCCAGAACCACATCCCAGCTTTCTGCTGCCCCAGTTCTCCCAGTCCTGAGCCACATCCCAGCTTTCTGCTGCCCCAGTTCTCCCAGTCCAGAGCCACATCCCAGCTTTCTGCTGCCCCAGTTCTCCCAGTCCTGAGCCACATCCCAGCATTCTGCTGCCCCAGTTCTCCCAGTCCTGAGCCACATCCCAGCTTTCTGCTGCCCCAGTTCTCCCAGTCCAGAGCCACATCCCAGCATTCTGCTGCCCCAGTTCTCCCAGTCCTGAGCCACATCCCAGCATTCTGCTGCCCCAGTTCTCCCAGTCCAGAACCACATCCCAGCTTTCAGCCCCAGTTCTCCCAGTCCTGGGCCACATCCCAGCTTTCTGCTGCCCCAGTTCTCCCAGTCCTGGGCCCCATCCCAGCTTTCTGCTGCCCCAGTTCTCCCAGTCCTGGGCCACATCCCAGCTTTCTGCTGCCCCAGTTCCCTTCCCATCTCTCGCTTTGCTCTCAGGGGACTAAGCACCTGCTCTGAGCTCCACACTCAGATCAGACCCGGCTCCAAGTTCTGCAGATGGTCCTTTGGCACCCCCAGCTCTATTTACACCCCCCAACCCCTTTTACAGCCCCCAACTCCTTTTACACCCCCAACCCTTTTACAGCCCCCAACTCCTTTTACGGCCCCAACTCGTTGCCCCCTTGGACCCGGGGAGCCAGAGCCCGTCCAGCCCCACCTGGGGCAGGTGTGGCAGACCCCCGGTCCTGGGCCTCCCTGGGGCAGGTGTGGCAGACCCCGGGCCCCTCCTGGGGCAGGTGTGGCAGACCCCCCCGGGCCCCTCCCTGAGGCAGGTGTGGCAGACCCCCCGGGCCCTCCCTGGGGCAGGCGTGGCGGGGCTGAGCCCCCGCAGCCCCGGGTCCCGCTCTCACCCCGTGGCCGTGGCAGCGCGACACGCACGTCTGCAGCTCCAGCAGCGACACGTTCTGGCACCGGCGGTCCTTGCACACCTGCGGGGACACGGGGCTGAACACTCACCTCAGGAAATCAGGGGTTTAGTTACCCTGCTGGAAACAGTTAAATGTTAGAAGGGAGTAGTTATCTGAAACTTAATTAATTGGTTGTCTGTCATTTCGTGTTTGCTCAGCTGCGCTTACAAAACCAGTGAGCAGACCCAAAGGAACACAGACAATGAAACCAGAAAGTCATTCTTGGAAGGCTGGACTGTCCCCAGAAATCATTTGTGTTGTCAGAGATAGAAAAGCTCAAGAGTTCAGGGTGAGGAAGACTCGCCTTGCTTCCTCCTTTTAAGACCCCTCCCCACAAAAACGACCCCAGACTTAATTTAAGAAGTCAATCAATGCTTAACAGCTATTCCAGCTAATTACCATGGGAAGGGGGATGGGAGGGGCTGTTACTATGAACATGGATTTGTTCGAATCCTTTGCTAATAAATAAACCCTGTGATCACCTGGGATTTTGCGGTGTGTACTAGAGGATTACCTGACAATAAACACACACTTTGTAACTCTAAATTGTTAGAGAGTCTTTTGTCCCTCACAGCTGAGTATCAGTATCAGACCAATATCTTATTTTGGTAAATCAGACCCAGCACAGGGCACTGGTGGCACTCGGGGGGTTCTTCAGAGGATCAGGCTGCTGGAAGCACAAACTGACCCCAGGGAGGGGCACTGACCCCAGGGAGGGCACACTGACCCCGGGAGGGCACACTGACCCCAGGGAGGGCACACACTGACCTCAGGGAGCTCACACTGACCCCAGGGGGCACACACTGACCCCAGGGAGGGACACTGACCCCAGGGGGCACACACTGACCCCAGGGAGGGACACTGACCCCAGGGAGGGCACACTGACCCCGGGAGGGCACACTGACCCCAGGGAGGGACACTGACCCCAGGGAGGGGCACTGACCCCAGGGAGGGGCACACACTGACCCCAGGGAGGGCACACACTGACCCCAGGGAGCACACACTGACCCCAGGGAGGGCACACTCACCCCAGTAAGGGAAGGGGCACCGACCCCAGGCACAGGCAGTGACCCCAGGAGCACACACTGACCCCGGAGGGCACTCACCATGCCATCCCCGCACTTGGTGCCCGCCAGCACCAGCCCCGGGTCGGACAGGTCCTGCAGGTCGTCCCCGGCGCTGTAGACGAAGGCGCCGCGGCACTTGACCTCAGCGGCCCTGGAGGCGGATCGTGGTGTCGATGGACACCGTGTTGGTGCCCTGCGGCTTCTGGGCAGAGCTCTGGCACTGGATCTTCCCACACATGGCATCCCTGAGGGCACGGCCGGGGCAGCTGGGACCCCTGGCAGCCCCATCGCCAGCGGGGCAGCTCCCGGCTGGGACGGCGCAGGGACGGGGCAGGGAGCAGCCGGGGCAGGAGGCTGCAACGCCCTGGGACCACTGGGAGCCCCGGGAGCACACAGCCCCTGGAAAGCGTCCTGCATGCACTGGTTTGATTTTCCATCGGGCTGGGAACTGCTACCGTGGGCGGGACAGGGAATCACAGGATGGCTGGGAACCGCCGGGCCCACCCGCCCACAGCGCCGGGCACAGAGCCCAGCGGGGACCTGTGCCTTCCTCAGGGCTGGGACCGCGGCTGTGGCGCTGCCAGGGGCGGGGCAGGGCGGGGGCAGGGGCGGGGCAGGGCAGGGCAGGGCGGGGCAGGGCAGGGGCAGGGGCGGGGGCAGGGCACGGGGCAGGGGCAGGGACAGGGGTAGGCAGGGCAGGGGCGGGGCGGGCGGGGTGGGGCGGGGCGGGGCAGGGCAGGGCAGGGGCAGGGCAGGGGCGGGGGCAGGGGCGGGGGGTGGGGGCGAGGCGGGGCAGGGCAGGGCAGGGCAGGGGCAGGAGGGCGGGGGCAGGGGCGGGGCAGGGGCAGGGCAGGGGCGGGGTGGCAGGGCAGGGCGGGGCAGGGGCGGGGCAGGGCAGGGCAGGGGTGGGGGCGGGGCAGGGCAGGGGCGGGGCAGGGCAGGGCGAGGGGCGGGGCAGGGCGGGGCGGAAGGGCAGGGGCGGGGCAGGGGCGGGGCAGGGCAGGGGCGGGGCGGGGCGGGGGGCGGGGCAGGGCAGGGCAGGGCAGGGCAGGGCAGGGCAGGGCGGAGGCAGGGCGGGGCGGGGGCGGGGCAGGGGCAGGGGCGGGGCAGGGCAGGGGCAGGGGCAGGGCAGGGCAGGGCAGGGCAGGGCAGGGGCAGGGGCGGCGGGACAGGGCTGGGGCAGGGCGGAGCGGGGGCAGGGCAGGGGCAGGGCAGGGCAGAGGCGGGGGGCAGGGAGCAGGGGCGGGGCGAGGGCAGGGGCAGGGGCGGGGCAGGGCAGGGCAGGGGCGGGGGCAGGGGCAGGGGCAGGGGCAGGCAGGGCAGGGGCAGGGGCGGGGCAGGGGCGGGGCAGGGGCAGGGGCAGAGGCGGGGCAGGGGCAGGGCAGGGCAGGGCGGGGCAGGGCGGGGCAGGGCAGGGCGGGGCAGGGGCAGGGCAGGGCAGGGCAGGGCGGGACGGGGCAGGGGCAGGGGCGGGGCAGGGGCGGGGGCAGAGGCGGGGCAGGGGCAGGGGCAGGGCGGGGCGAGGCGGGGCAGGGCAGGGCGGGGCAGGGGCGGGGCAGGGCGGGGGCAGGGGCCGGGGCAGGAGCAGGGGCAGGGGCGGGGGCAGAGGCGGGGGCAGGAGGCGGGGGCAGGCGGCAGGGCAGGGGCAGGGCAGGGGCAGGGCAGGGGCGGGGGCAGAGGCGAGGGCAGGGCAGGGCAGAGGCGGGGGCAGGGGCAGGGGCGGGGCAGGGGCAGGGGCAGGGCAGGGGCGGGGGCGGGGCAGAGGCGGGGCAGGGCAGGGCAGGGCCACGCCGCACCACCTCTTGTCGCACTTGACGTAGCGGCCCTGGCTGTCCCTGCCGCCAGTTGCACGTGGGTGTTCCCGGCCGTGTTCACGTCCTGGAAACAGGGCGTCGGGCGCTGGCCACGCTCCTGCACGCAGGGAGCAGTCCTGGGCAGCTGCACCAGCACCCCGGGCAGCAGAGCTGGGGGCTCATGGAGGGCTGGCACAGCTGTCGGGTTGGCTGCCCCTTCATCCCTGGCAGTGCCCAAGGCCAGGCGGGACTTTGGTACACCGTGGGAAGGTCTCCCAAGAGCTGCTGCTGGGCCAAGGACAGGAGGGAAATTCCCTTTTCTGCAGTCTTGTGAAGGATTTTGTTCACAGAATGGTTTGAGACCTCAAAGCCCAGCCAGCTCCTCCTCCTACCATGGGCAGGGACACCTCCCACATCCCAGCTGCTCCAAACCCCAACGTCCAACCTGTGCCCGGGATCCAGGGGCACCCCCAGCCCCTGGAGGTCACCCCAGCCCCCAGCACGTCACTCAGTGCCAGGGAAGTAGAACTGGTCTCCTTACTCAGCCAACACCACAGTCGGTTCAATTGTTTCAGTGCCACTGCAGAACTAAGGTGTGGCAGGAGAAGAGATGCTGGAGATCTCTTCCCAAAACCCCAAGGTCCAAAGTCACCTTTGCAGTGTGGTTTATAAGGATGGCCGAATCCTCTGACCCTGTACCTCGCAGACATTTTGGCTTTGGGCGTTAGCAGAGTAAGTTTTCCAGACTACAGGCAGCAGCAGGGCCGGGGTGGGAGCAGGGCTGCGGCTGACCTGGCCCCCAGAGCTGCACGCACTGCTGCTGGTGGGTCATGCACATGCCGGTGCTGCAGTAGGCGCGACAGCGCGCGTATCTCGAGCCGTCCAGCAGGTACACGTTGGCCGGGCAGTACGAGGGAGAAGCGCCCGGTGCAGAACTTCCGGGCAGGTCGCCGCGATCCAGCGGCTTCCCGGCACAGCGTCCCGGCCGCCTTCAGCTGCAGGCACGGCGCCGGGAAGAGTCAGGCTCAAATGTCCCTGACCTGCCTCAGGACCACCACCAGAGACTGAGAGCCAGGACCCAGCCCTGCTCTGACCTGAGCTCTGGCCTGGCCCAGGTGGATGCTGGCCCAGCACTGTCTGTGCCTGTGCTGGTGCTGCCAGGGCTGTCTGAGCTGTGCTGGTGCTGCCCAGCACTGTCTGTGCCTGTGCTGGTGCTGCCCAGGGCTGTCTGAGCTGTGCTGGTGCTGCCCAGCACTGTCTGAGCTGTGCTGGTGCTGCCCAGGACTGTCTGTGCCTGTGCTGGTGCTGCCAGGGCTGTCTGAGCTGTGCTGGTGCTGCCCAGCACTGTCTGAGCTGTGCTGGTGCTGCCCAGGGCTGTCTGTGCCTGTGCTGGTGCTGCCCAGCACTGTCTGAGCTGTGCTGGTGCTGCCCAGGACTGTCTGTGCCTGTGCTGGTGCTGCCCAGGACTGTCTGTGCCTGTGCTGGTGCTGCCCAGGGCTGTCTGTGCCTGTGCTGGTGCTGCCCAGCACTGTCTGTGCCTGTGCTGGTGCTGCCCAGCACTGTCTGAGCCTGTGCTGGTGCTGCCCAGGGCTGTCTGTGCCTGTGCTGGTGCTGCCCAGCACTGTCTGAGCTTGTGCTGGTGCTGCCATGGACTGTCTGTGCCTGTGCTGGTGCTGCCCAGGGCTGTCTGTGCCTGTGCTGGTGCTGCCATGGTGCTGCTCTCAGGGTGCTGCTCACAGCTCCTGTTCCTGCTCCTGTTACCTGCAGCAATGATCTCCACACACAACAGTCCATAAATCTCCCACCTTTTGGCCAGAGGCTTTGGCTTTGGAAAAGGACTATAAAAAGTGACTTTCCTAAAGAGACTCTGAGATCTCTTTCTCCCCATTGGATTGAAGACACGTCTATTGTCGGACGGCCATGAGGATGTGTCTGTCTGTTGGGAGCTACATCCCATCCTTTCTCTCTCTTTCTCCCCTATTCCTTCATTTCCTTTACCTCTTTCTCTCTCTCTCTCTCTCTCTCTCTCTCTATCACAAAACTGAATTGTTACATGCAATAAACTGCATTGCTGCTTTCTGCTGAACAAAACCCGAGTCTCTTGCTCTTGTCTTTTGCACCCTGGGCTGAACGAACCATCACTCCCGCTGGGGTTGAGCAGATGGTGACACAGGGTCAGCACACAGCCAAGGGGACAGCGTGGGACTGGCACAGCTGGCACAGCTGGCACAGCTGGTGGCTGTGAACACCTCGCACGTGCCCTGTGAGCCTGCTGGGGGCTGTCAGGCACAGGGATACATCCTCAGCTGGACCTCAGCCACAGAGCTGGAATTCTCCTGGAGAGGGAGTTTGGGAAAGGGCCTGGAGGGACTGGACACAGGGAATGGTTTCCCACTGCCAGAGGCAGGGATGGATGGGATCTTGGGCAGGAATTGCTCCCTGGCAGGGTGGGCAGGGCTGGCACAGGTGCCCAGAGCAGCTGTGGCTGCCCCTGGATCCTGGCAGTGCCCAGGGCCAGGCTGGACAGGGCTGGGGACAGCTGGGATAGTGGGCAGGGGGTGGGCACAGGGTGGCAGGGGGCGGCAGGGCAGGGCACACCTTGCAGCTGTGGCAGCAGTCGCCGTGGGCACACTGGGCCCCCTCCTTGAGCGTGCAGTTGTGAAGCGTTGCAGCAGGGGTTGGTGCACTCCTGCGTGGAGAGAACACTCCGTGGGCAAAGGTTCACCCCTTCCCCAGCACTGCCCCAGCCCCTTCCCCACCCACCACTGCACTGCCCTTCTCATCCTGCAGCGGGGGAAACTGAGGCACTCAAGGGAAAAGCCAAGGAGAAACCAGGACTGGGATGAAGGGATTCAGGAAGGTGGGGCTGGGAAAAGCCCTTGGGATGGAGTCCCTGTGGTGACAGCCAAGCCTTCCTTGGAAACGCCCTGGGCAGGAATTCCCTCAGCTGAGGTGGGCTGCAGGAGGGTCACTCTGTACCCCTGATCCCAGCAGGGTCACTCTGTACCCCAATCCAGCAGGGTCACTCTGTCACCACAATCCCAGCAGGGTCACTCTGTACCCCACTCCCAGCAGGGTCACTCTGTCCCCCAGTCCCAGCAGGGTCACTCTGTACCCCACTCCCAGCAGGGTCACTCTGTACCCTGATCCCAGCAGGGTCACTCTGTACCCCAATCCAGCAGGGTCACTCTGTACCCCAATCCAGCAGGGTCACTGTCCCCAGTCCCAGCAGGGTCACTGTCCCCAGTCCCAGCAGGGTCACTCTGTCCCCCAGTCCAGCAGGGTCACTCTGTAACCCCAGTCCCAGCAGGGTCACTCTGTCCCCCAATCCAGCAGGGTCACTCTGTACCCCAATCCAGCAGGGTCACTGTCCCCAGTCCCAGCAGGGTCACTCTGTCCCCCAGTCCAGCAGGGTCACTCTGTCCCCCAATCCAGCAGGGTCACTCTGTACCCCAATCCAGCAGGGTCACTGTCCCCAGTCCCAGCAGGGTCACTCTGTCCCCCAATCCAGCAGGGTCACTCTGTCACCACAATCCCAGCAGGGTCACTCTGTACCCCAGTCCAGCAGGGTCACTCTGTCACCACAATCCCAGCAGGGTCACTCTGTCCCCCACTCCCAGCAGGGTCACTCTGTCCCCCAATCCAGCAGGGTCACTCTGTATCCCCAATCCCATGAGGACCCCCCAGTACCCCCCAATCCCAGCAGGACCCTCTGCACCCCCAACCCCATGAGCCCCCTGTACCCCAGCCCCATGAGCCCCCTGTACCCCCCAATCCCATGAGGACCCCTGTACCCCCAACCCCATGAGCCCCCTGTACCCCCAGCCCCATGAGCCCCCCTGTACCCCAGCCCCATGAGCCCCCTGTACCCCCAACCCCATGAGCCCCCTGTACCCCCAATCCCATGAGACCCCCTGTACCCCAGCCCCATGAGCCCCCCTGTACCCCCAGCCCCATGAGCCCCCTGTAGCCCCAACCCCATGAGCCCCCTGTACCCCAGCCCCATGAGCCCCCTGTAGCCCCAACCCCATGAGCCCCCTGTACCCCAGCCCCATGAGCCCCCTGTAGCCCCAACCCCATGAGCCCCCTGTACCCCAACCCCATGAGCCCCCTGTACCCCAGCCCCATGAGCCCCCTGTACCCCAACCCCATGAGCCCCCTGTACCCCCAACCCCATGAGCCCCCTGTACCCCAGCCCCATGAGCCCCCCTGTACCCCAACCCCATGAGCCCCCCTGTACCCCCAGCCCCATGAGCCCCCCTGTACCCCCAGCCCCATGAGCCCCCGTACCTCCACCTCCCCGCAGTCACAGTCCTCTCCCTCCTCCCGGAAGCCGTTGCCACATTTCCGTGCCACCACCAGGTCCTTGGTGTCGGGCAGGTTGAAGAGGCACATTCCCCCTCCCTTCTGGAAGTAATTCTCCAGCTGCCTCTTGCTGCAGGAGCTGAACACGCGAGGGAAGGGGTGGCTGTGGGGGAAAGGGGGAGCAGGGCCAGGAGGAGGTGGGAAATCAGTGAGAACTGGGGATTTGGGACACGGACAAAGCAGCACAAGCCCTCCCAGGAGCAGGTTCCCCACAGTTCAGTGAGCCCAGGAACATCGCCCACCCCAGCTGGCACAGCCACACCAACAACCAGGGCACAGTTCTGAGCCACAATCCTCAGGAACGGGGTGGGGGCAGGCAGAGCCTCTGTCCATCACCCCTGGGACATCAACCCCCCTCCTGGGACTGGAACCCCCTGGTGTGAGCCCCAAGCCGCAGATGCCAGCCCAGCACGGATGTCACCTGTGCCCTGGGACACCACAAAAACCCCTGAGCCACCCTCAGGGCAGGTCCCCACACCTGCAGGGCCCCCTGCTCCCCACACAGCTCTCACCAACCAAACCCTTCCTGTTCTCACTGAACCACCACAGCAAGCACACACCTGGGCTGCTGAGATACCCCACAAGCACTTAACATCAAAGAAATGTGGAAAAGAAACTCCAAAAAGCACCCAGAGAGCAGCAAAAAAATTAAAATAGTCAGAGCCTGCAGTGTGCAAGGAGCTGAGAAACAGGACGTTCTACAGAACCTCTGAGCAAGATTCTTCTCTAATTTCGCAGTTTGTGGGGTTTTGGTGGTTTATGAAGAAGAAGGAAGCATTTCCTCCTTCTTAAAAACAGTTTCATTTCCCCTTAAAGCTGAAAAACATTTTCTTATCAGGACATCTCGTTCTCGAGATGACTCAGAAGACGTTTTATAAAAATGGTTTTGAAATCTCTTGAGCTGGAGTGAAACCTGTAAGTGCCTGCAGGTTATGGAGGCTGAGCAAGCCAATGCACCCTATATGTATTTATATATATTCACATACATGGCTGTGCAATAGGGACAGGCTGAGCACAGTCACAAATGTGCTTTTCCCCACCACAATCGGCCCAGGCAGAGGTTAAATCCTGTGGAATCAATGCCAGGGTCTGCACCCCTGAAACCATAAGTGGGGTCCCCCTGTTCCTTCCTAATTGGAAGAGGGGGTGGGTTCAAATACCAGGGAATAAACAGGGAATAAAATCGCTGCTTTTCCTCAGTGCAGGGAAATCTGGGATGGGTGCATCATCAGGAGCTGGAAATCCCAAAGGGAGAAGGACTCTGGAATGGAAACTGGCACCAACCAGATGGATTATGGTGCCATCCCATCCATGGCAGGGACAGTCCCACTGTCCAGGGGGATCCAGCCTGGCCTTGGGCACTGCCAGGGATCCAGGGGCAGCCACAGCAAATCTGGGAATCCCAGCCCAGGCAGGAATTCCTTCCCAAGATCCCAGCCCCATCTCCCCTTTCCCAGTGGAGCCATTCCCTGTGTCCTGTCCCCAATTCCAGCTCTCCTGGAGCCCCTGCAGGGACTCTGAGCATCCCCTGGAGTTTTCCCTTCTCCAGGGAACATTCCCAGCTCTCCTAGTCTGGCTCCAGAGCAGAGGTGACAACATTCCCTGCCCACTCCCACCTGCACACAGCACCCACAGGCTGCTGGTGGCTTCGGGGACACACCCAGGGCTTTGGGGACATGCCCAGGGCACTGGGGACACGCCCAGGGCATTGGGGACACACCCAGGGCGTTGGGGACACACCCAGGGCACTGGGGACACGCCCAGGGCATTGGGGACACACCCAGGGCACTGGGGAGACACCCAGGGCTTTGAGGACACACCCAGGGCACTGGGGACACGCCCAGGGCACTGGGGAGACACCCAGGGCTTTGGGGACACACCCAGGGCGTTGGGAACACGCCCAGGGCACTGGGGAGACACCCAGGGCACTGGGGACACACCCAGGGCGTTGGGGACACGCCCAGGGCACTGGGGACACGCCCAGGGCACTGGGGACACATCCAGGGCACTGGGGACACGCCCAGGGCACTGGGGACACGCCCAGGGCCAGCCCCACTCACCCCGTGGCTGCTGCCATGACGCAGCCGCCCTGCTCCGGGGTGGCCTCCACGCAGCAGCCCGCGCTGTCGTGGACCATGCCGAAGTTGTGGCCAATCTCGTGGGCCATGGTGGCCGCGGCTCCGACGGGCTGCTCCGCGTGGTCCTGCACGGGGAACGGCTCAGCACAGCCACCACAGGCAGGGGACACGGGTCACCCACAGCAGGGGTGGGGAGAGAGGGACCACAGCCCCAGGATGCAGCTGGAACCCGTAGGAGGAGGGGTTGGAGGGAGGTTCATGGCAGAAATGGGGTTTGGTCTCCTGATATTCCCGTGTGGCACTGTTGGGAATTTCATGGCTGGAGCCAATTGCTTAAAACCTGGGGCACATCCCTAAACCCAGAAACCTGTGTGCCCTCACCAGGGATCAAAGGTCACCAAGGCCACCACGAGCACCCCATCATGTCCAGGGCCACCATCAGGAGGAGGAGAAGTTATCTGGGCAGAGATGATCCCAGAGACCCAGAGAGCAGAAGAAGGGAGCAGGCAGGGGCTTTGCAGCACAAGGGACAGGAGCAGCACAGGAGATGCCAGCGCTGCTGCCAGCTGGGAGTGGGGGTGGGCCTGGGGTGGGAGACCTTTCCCAGCCCCTTCTCTCCCCTGAGGGGTCGGGAGCTACAACATCATCCCTCACCTTGAGGCTGCACCCCAGCCCAGCTCGGGGGGCTGCTGGCCCAACCCCACGGAGAAATCCCGCAGGCCAGGGTGGAACAGGGACCCCCAGCCCCCCTTGCTGAAATGAATGGACCAGGAGACCAGCTCCTTTTTAAGGCCTTTAATAAAGGTCAGCTTTGGCTGGGGAACCTGAGGGTCGTGCACACCACCACTGTTCCACTGAACACCGGCGTGAAGGAGGAGGAAATCAGCTTTGCTGAACGACAGAGCTGGGGCTTCCATCCTCATGAGAGTCCCTAGGAGACAGTGGTGGTGTGCACAACCCTCGGGCTCCCCACCCTAAGCTGACCTTTTAATAAAATGCCTTAAAAAGGAGCTGGTCTCCTGGTCCATTCATTTCAGCAAGGGGGCTCATCCAGGATAGCCACACCTGGTCTCCTGGCCCATTCATTTCTGTTTAGGGGCTCATCCAGGATAGCCACACCTGATCTCCTAGCCCATTCATTTCTGTTTGGGGGCTCACTGGGATAGCCACACCTGGTCTCCTGGCCCATTCATTTCTGCTTGGGGGCTCGTCCAGGATAGCCACACCTGGTCTCCTGGCTCATTCATTTCAGCTTGGGGGCTCACTGGGATAGCCACACCTGGTCTCCTGGCCCATTCATTTCAGCTTGGGGGCTCGTCCGGGACAGCCACACCCAAAGAGGATCGAGGACAGGATGGCACTCGCCCTATTGGGCCTCCAGGGCCAGCTGGCTGCACTGGGCCAGAGGTCCCGTTCCCCACACTCACCACGCTGACCCCTCCGGAGTTGTCGGCGCTGCACATCCCCTCCAGCGGAGCCATTCCAATGGTGGTGCCCCGAAGGTCTTCCCCCTGCCCGGGGCAGGAGAACGGGGCAGCTCAGCACCCAGGGGTGGGTTTGGAGTGCCAGCCCAGCTGGGACCCCCACCCCGTGTCCCCAGCCCAGGGACCCACGTCAGCAGCTGGGGCGTTGTCGGTGCTTCTTAGCGGCGCCCGCGAGCGACTTCTTCCACTGCAGGAAGGCCCAGAGCGTGGCGTTGGCGTCGCTGCTCACCGTGCACTGGTCCCGCTCCGTCCACACCTCCAGCCCAATCAGGGCCACCTTGATGTTCAGCAGCCTGTAGAACTGCAGGTGGGGACAGCTGGAGGGCGTGGGGACAGGAATTCCCTGGTCACCCTCCCTCCCTGGTTCCCTCTGGCTGTGACTGCAGAACACACCTGTCCCAAATCCACCTGCAAGCACGGGCTCCACACGCACAGGTGTGGCACAGGAGCCAGCCAGGGTGGCACAAAGACACTCAGTGACAACACCTCAGTGTGTCCCTTCCTTGCCAAAGATGCTGGCACTGATCCCAGGCAGGGGCCAGCACTTCCCTGCTGAGTTCAGTCCAGGGGGCACAAAGCCGTTCCCACCACGTGCTCAGAGAACTCCCAAATTCCCTGATGGGTGCCCAGCCCTGGCACAGCTGCCCAGGGAGGTTTGGAGTCCCCACCCCTGAAGGGATTTAAAGCCCTGAGCATGTGGCCCTTGGGGACATGGGCAGTGGTGGCCTTGGCAGTGTTAGGAATGTTTGGACTCAAAGGACTTAAAGATCTTTTCGGACCTTAACAATTCCAAAATTCAATGATTCCTTGCCCTGGTGACACGGGGACAGTCCCTGAGGGCCACACAAGGGTCTGGCGGGTCCCTCACCTTGTCCACGTAGTTTGCGATCTCCACGATGCGCTGCTTGGTGTGGCCCAGGTTGAGATTCTGCTTCCTGTACTGGAGAGAGATGAGCATGGGAAGGGTCACGGGGTAAATCCAGGGTGGAGACACAGAGGGGCCCTGGATTCTGCCCCCAGCACTCACCAGGGTGTGATCAGCAACGATGAAGAGCTCCATGTACTTCATGGTCCTCCAGGCATCTCTCCTGGCCTGCAGGCAGACACAGGGCTCAGCAAAGAGGGGCAGCCCTTGGCTCTGGGCGCCCTCCAGACACCAGAGCTGCTCAGGAGGGGAAACTGAGGCACGAGCTGACAGGGAACATGTGGGTGCCTCCAAATCCCACACTGTAGGATGCAGCACCAAGACCCAGCCCACGTGTCCTCTGGGGTCTCCTGCCCAAACTCGAGCCACGCGCACAGACCCTCGCACTCCACCTGCCTGCACAGCCCTGCCCAGCTGCTGGGACATGGGAGCTGGCAGCGCTGCCAAGAGACCCTCCCAGCCCTCTGCCTGTCCCAGACAGATCCTGAGTGGATTTACCCATCAGGATTTCCCTCAGGGGATTTACCCGTGAGCATTTACCCATGAGGATTTACCCACCAGGATTTTCCCAGCTGGATTTACCCATGAGCATTTACCCATGAGGATTTACTGTGAGGATTTACCCACCAGAATTCACCCACCAGAATTCACCCACCAGAATTCACCCATGAGGATTTACCCATGAGGATTTCCCCAATGAATTTACCCGTGAGGATTTACTGTGAGGATTTACCCACCAGAATTCACCCACCAGAATTCACGCACCAGAATTCACCCATGAGAATTTCCCCAATGAATTTACCCATGAGGATTTACCTGTGAGGATTTACCGAGTGAATTTACCCATGAGGATTTCCCAGAGTGAATTTACCCATGAGGATTTGCCATGAGGATTTACCACTAGGATTTACCCATGAGGATTTACCCATGAGGATTTACCCATGAGGATTTCCCAACGAATTTACCCGTGAGGATTTACCTGTGAGGATTTACCCATGAGGATTTCCCCAAGTGCATTTACCCGTGAGGATTTACCATGAGGATTTCCCCAAGTGAATTTGCCCATGAGGATTTCCCTAAGTGAATTTACCCGTGAGGATTTCCCCAAGCGAATTTGCCCGTGAGGATTTCCCCAGTGAATTTACCCGTGAGGATTTGCCCAGTGCATTTACCCGTGAGGATTTACCATGAGGATTTCCCCAGTGGATTTACCCGTGAGGATTTGCCCAGTGCATTTACCCGTGGGTGCTGCGGCTGGAAGAGCTGGGCAATGCCAGCCACGGTGCCCCCCAGGTGCTGGCCGTGCCCACAGGTGCCCCCCCTGGCATGGGCAGGTGCTCTGCTCGGTGGATGAGGTGCAGACCTGGCTCAGGGTCCCCAGGGGTCTCAGGTAGTAGCTGGTGTTGCTGCTCAGCACTATGAGGCCCCTGGAAATGGGAACAGCCCCAAAGGCTCCTGTGCTGCTTCCACCCCACAAACTGCACATCAGCCTGGTCCAGGTGGGAGCAGGGACAGGAGCTGGGGATCTCTGCCCAAACAAACCCTGGGCACCAAAACCTCCCCGTTCAGAGCAGGGAGCAAAGCTCAGTCTGGACACCTGCTCCGGGGTGCAGAATTCCAGCCCTGCCCAGTCTGCCCAGTGCTGGGTTGGGTGAAGGATGGGAGAAGGGAGAGGGACAAGATGGGAGCAATGAAAAATCAGTCCCAAAAAGCAATCCCCCATCCCCAGTTGCCCCATTCCCAATCATCCATCCCCAGTTCCCCCATCCCCAGTTCCCCCATCCCCAGGTCCCCATTCCCGTCTCCCCATTCCCAATCCCCGATCTCCAGTTCCCCATTCCCAGTTGCCCCATTCCCAGTTGCCCCATTCCCAGTTGCCCCATTCCCAGTTCCCCATCCCCAATCATCCATCCCCAGTTCCCCATCCCCAATCCCCCATCCCCAGTTCCCCATTCTCAGTTCCCCATTCCCAGTTCCCCATTCCCAGTTTCCCAGTTCCCATTCCCAATCCCCCGTCCCCAGTTCCCCATCCCCAGTCCCCCATTCCCAGTTCCCCAGTTCCCCATTCCCAGTTTCCCAGTTCCCCATTCCCAGTTTCCCAGTTCCCCATCCCCAGTTCCCCGTTCCCAGTTTCCCATTCCCAGTTCCCCAGTCCCCCATTCCCAGTTTCCCATTCCCAGTTTCCCAGTTCCCCATTCCCAATCCCCCATCCCCAGTTCCCCATCCCCAGTCCCCCATTCCCAGTTCCCAGTTCCCCATTCCCAGTTTCCCAGTTCCCCATTCCCAGTTTCCCATTCCCAGTTTCCCAGTTCCCCATCCCCAGTTCCCGTTCCCCATCCCCAGTTCCCCAGTTCCCCAGTTTCCCAGTTTCCCATTCCCAGTTTCCCAGTTCCCCATCCCCAGTTCCCGTTCCCCATCCCCAGTTTTCCCAGTTCCCCATCCCCAGTTCCCCAGTTCCCCAGTTTCCCAGTTCCCCATTCCCAGTTTCCCAGTTCCCCATCCCCAGTTCCCCGTTCCCAGTTTCCCATTCCCAGTTCCCCAGTCCCCCATTCCCAGTTTCCCATTCCCAGTTTCCCAGTTCCCCATTCCCAATCCCCATCCCCAGTCCCCATTCCCAGTTCCCCAGTTCCCCATTCCCAGTTTCCCAGTCCCCCATTCCCAGTTTCCCATTCCCAGTTTCCCAGTTCCCCATCCCCAGTTCCCCGTTCCCCATCCCCAGTTTCCCAGTTCCCCATCCCCAGTTTCCCAGTTCCCCAGTTTCCCAGTTCCCCATTCCCAGTTTCCCAGTTCCCCATCCCCAGTTCCCGTTCCCAGTTTCCCATTCAGTTCCCAGTCCCCATTCAGTCCCCATTCAGTTTCCCATTCCCAGTTCCCCAGTTCCCATTCCCAGTTCCCCAGTTCCCCATCCCCAGTTCCCGTTCCCAGTTTCCCAGTTCCCGTACCGTATTCCCGAGCAGGTGCTGATCACGGCCCAGGAGCCCGCCCGTGGCCGCGGACGTGGCCGTGGTAGTGACAGTGCTCCTGGAGAGAGAGGAGACTTCACCCAGAGCAGCAGCCCCGCGTGCGGAGCCCAGGAAACGCCCTTCGCCAGCTCCCCTTCCCATCTCCCCATTTCCATTTCCCGCTCTCCATCTCACCATTTTCCCGTTTCCATCTCCCCATTTCCATCTCTCCATTTCCTTCTCCCCATCTCCCCATTTCCATCTCCCCATTTCCATTTCCCGCTCTCCATCTACCCATTTCCCCATTTCCATCTCTCCATTTCTCTCCATTTCCTGCTCCCCATTTCCCCATTTCCATCTCCCCATTTTCTCTCTCCATCTCCCCATTTCCATTTCCCGCTCTCCATCTCACCATTTTCCCCTTTCCATCTCCCCATTTCCACTTCCCCATTTCCATCTCCCCATCTCCACCTCCCCATTTCCCCATTTCCACTTCCCCATTTCCATCTCCCCACTTCCCCATCTCCACCTCCCCATCTCCCCCCCCCGGGAGCGCTGCCCGGGAGGCTCCGGCGTTCGCTCGGGGTCGCAGCCCGGCTGCCGGCGCTGCCAGGGTGACAGGGGCGGAGGGGACAGGGCAGCTCCTGCTGCCGCCCGTGCTCGTGTCCCGAGCTGCTGTCCCGGGCCAGGAGCCGATTCTGCTGCCAGAGCCGCCCGCCCGCCCCGGAGCGGCTCTGGTCCGAAACACGGGGGGAGCCCGAGCACGGGGGGAGCCCCGGCACGCACCGTGTGGTTGGGGGTGACGGTCACGGGCCGGCCCTGCTCGCTGTAGTGCGTCTCTGTGTACCCCGGGGCCAGCAGCCTGCGGGAGAGGGGCGGGGGCTGCTGCAGGGCTCCAGCACAGCGAACCCCTGAGCTGAGCGGGCCGAGCCGAGCCATGTACATAGCCCCTGAGCCGAGCCTGAACCAGGCTGAGCCACCCACACAGCCCCTGAGCCGAGCCTAAACCGGACTGAGCCACCCACACAGCCCCTGAGCTGAGCCTAAACCTGGCTGAGCCATTCATACAGCTCCTGAGCCGAGCCTAAACCTGGCTGAGCCATTCATACATCCCCTGAGCTGAGCCTGAACCCAGCTGAGCCAGGAGAGGAAGAAGGAGAAAGGAGAAAGGAGAAAGGAGAAAGGAGAAAGGAAAGATGAGTTTCCTGCATCTCCCAGGTCTGTGTGACCTTGCCCAGATCCCCGGGTGATGGGGACCTGCTGGAAGCCTGCAGTGCCCTGGGGATGGCAGGTCCCAAAGAGGATGGCAGGTCCCAGAGGGGATGGCAGGTCCCCGAGGGGATGGCAGGTCCCTGGGGGGATGGCAGGTCCCAAAGAGGATGGCAGGTCCCCCCGGGGATGGCAGGTCCCTGTGGAAGGACAGCAGCCCTGAGGGGGCTCAGCCCCCAGAGAAGGACAGAGCCAGCTGGGTTTACCCTGCTCTCAGGTTAGCTCTCAGTTGGGGTTTGGCACCGTCCCAAGGGTTTAGTTCCGCAGCAGAGGAAGCAGCAGAGCTCCCAGAACAGCCCTGCCACCTCCGCTCGCTGCTCTCCGCCCCAGCCACGCCCCTGCGGCTCGTTTGCGGCTCTCCCTGCCTGGCACCAGAGATCCCATCCCCGCTCAGACAGACACTGCAGCTCTGCCTGCTCCTGCCAGGGACACGTGGGGGCTGCCAGGGCATGGGGACACGGGGACAGGGTGGGGACACGGGGACAGGAGGGCTGAGCACACAGGAAAGACAAATCCTGCCATGGCCAGGGACAGGGACTGGGATGGCTGAGCGGGTCCCATCCCAGGCTGACCCTGGGCCACGAGGTGCCAGGCAGAGGGACAGGAGGGCAGGGCAGATGGGCACAGGTTCTGTCCTTGCCCCAGGGGAGGCCAGGCTGGCTGAGAGGCACAGGGCACAGAGACAGGGGATACAGGATGGGGACAAGGAACAGGGACAGGGGCAAGGACAGGGCACAGGGGACAGGGCACAGGTCACAGGGGACAGGGGACAAAGGACAGGGGACGAGGGACAGAGCACAGGGGACACGGGATGGGGACATGGCACAGGGCACAGGGGACAAGGGACAGGGCACAGGGCACAGGGGACAGGGCACAGGGGACAAGGGACAGGGGACAGGGCACAGGGCACAGGGGACAGGGCACAGGGGACAGGGCACAGGGGACAAGGGCAAGGACAGGGCACAGGGACAGGGCACAGGGGACAGGGGACAGGGACAGGGGACAGGGACAGGGACAGGGGACAAGGGCAAGGGACAGGGCACAGGGCACAGGGCACAGGGCACAGGGCACAGGGACAGGGACAGGGGACAGGGACAGGGGACAGGGGACAAGGGCAAGGGACAGGGCACAGGGCACAGGGCACAGGGACAAGGGCAAGGGACAGGGCACAGGGGACAGGGCACAGGGGACAGGGCACAGGTGCTGCTGCCACCCACACCCAAGGTGAGCCAGAGAAGGAGCCCAGTGACCCGGGTGGCCAAAGGAGCATTTCAGCCCAGATGGAGCCACCCTGGGCTGTCCCTCCCAGCCCAGGGCAGTGCCAGCCCAGCTGGGCCCTGGCAGGGAGCCCAGGGTCCCCCCCCTGTCCCAGCCCCACTCACGGGTTCCTCTCCAGCACCAGCACCAGCTCTCTGCCCTCGGCCGTCACGGCCACCTCTGCCCGGGCAGGCGCCGGCCCCTGCGGGGAAGGAGGGACCGGTCAGGAGAGATCCAGAACCTCCAGGAGCCAGAGCCCCCCTCTGCCCCCGCTCCCGGTGCACCCCAGCCTCCCCTCCCCTCCCCTCCCGGGCTGCTCCTCCTGCTGCACCCTGCAGGGAGAGGTCCCTCCCTGAGCTCCCAGCCCAGCAGGGATAGCTCGGGATTCACAGGGAGCTCAGGGCTGAGGCAGCAAACCCCAGCTCTGCTGGGAGAGCCGGGGTGGGAGCAGCGCCAGGAGCATCCTGAGCGGGCCCTGGGCGCTCCATCCCACCGCAGCTCTGCCCCACTGCGGCTCTGACCCGTGGCAAAGGGACGGTCGGCAGCCAGGGCAGCCCCGGGGGATGGAAACAGCCCCGGGGGATGGAAACAGCCCCGGGTAAGGGCCGCTAAAAACGCTCAGAGCAGCGGGCAGAGAAGGGAAGGAGTGACTCAGCTTCCCCAGGATGCCGCTGGTTTTACTCATTCCCTCTTTGCAGGGTGTGAAAGGGGAGCCTGGCTTGGCATCCGGCACAGCTGCAGTGACAGTGCCACGGCCTGGGGACACTGCACGCCTGGTGCCCACGCCCTGGGGACACTGCACGGCTCGTGCCCCGCCCTGGGCTCTGCCTGGTGCCCCTGAGCCCACGAGGGACACAGGGAGCCCGGCAGGCTGCCAGCCCTCGGGGTCACCAGGCACCCCTGGTGCTGTGGCGGCGCTGGGGGAAGGGGACAGAGGAGGGAGCAGCTCTGGCACCCTGGGCACCCCGGGCTCGGCAGCTGGAGCACGGGAATGGGGTGCAGCAGGGAGGGGGCAGAGCTGGAGATTCCCTGGCACTGCTGCCCCGGCTGAGGTTTGTGCTCCCAGTTCCTGCACATCCATCCCAAAACCAGCAGGAGCACAGGAATGGGGTGCAGCAGGGCCCTGGCACTGCTGCCCAGGCTGGGGTTTGCACTCCCAGTTCCTGCACATCCACCCCAAAACGAGCTGCAGCGCTGGCACCATCCCAGGAAGCTGCTCGGCCCGGCCAGGGGGCGGCTGCGGCTCCAAGGAGCCCCGCGGGGCTGAGCCCCAGCTCCAGAGGACAGGGACGGGCTGCTGCCCAGGCGGGATGTGGGGATGTGCTGGAGAGTGCAAAACAGAACTCTCTTTTTTCAGAGAGAAATCAGAATGCAGGGATAGAATTAAAACTTCAAAAGAAATTAAAGTGCATTAAGTCACACAGACATAAAATAGAAGTGTAAGCTTTAAGTAAGTAGAACCATTTTAAAGTAAGTAGAATCATTAAGTTGTGTAGATATGAAGTAAAAGTAGAAGTTTTAGTTTTAAGTAAAGCAAATAAGTAAGTAAGAATATGCTTCAGTGTTTTAAGAAAAATAAAAAGCCTTAGAATTAAGAACAAAGTGTACAGGGATGGAGCTGGGAGCAGGGATGGAGTCGGGAATGGGGCTGGAGCTGGGAATGGGGCTGGAGCTGGGAATGGGGCTGGAGCTGGGAATGGGGCTGGAGACAGGATGCAGGAATGGAACCGGGGATGGAACTGGGAATGGGGATGGAGCTGGGAATGGGGATGGAGACAGGATGCAGGAATGGAACCGGGGATGGAGCTGGAAGCAGGGATGGAGCTGGGAATGGGGATGGGAATGGGGCTGGAGCTGGGAATGGGGCTGGCTGAGCTCCCTCCCCTCCGGCTCCGTCTGCCCAGCTCCAAAAAAGGCAGCGGGCACCGTGCCCTGAGAACAGAATCCCAGAGCAGAGCCCAGCGAGGGTCCCGGCTCCGGCTCTGCCCAGCGAGTGTCCCTGTGCCCGTGCCCGGTGCTCTGTGCCCGGTGCTCTGTGCCCGGTGCCCCGTGCCCAGCCCAGCCCCGGTGCTGGCCGGGCCGGGGCTGCGGCCGCTCCCCCGGCGGCGCTGGGACCCGGCGGTATTTTTGGAACATGATCTTGTACAAACATCGCTCCCTGGCCAAACATGGTCTGGACATTTTTCTTCCCGTTTCCCTCCTTTCCCCCCTCTTGCCCTCCCTCTTTCTCTCCCGGTCTCTGATCTCCCCAACACCCGCTCCCCGCAGCCCCCTCCTCCTCCTCCTCCTCCTCCTCTCCTCCGGCTGCTCCCGGTTTAGAATTCCCCAGCAATGACTCCGTGCCTCGACTCGAGGCCGTTACTGGCAAAACGTTCTTCCTTTCTTTCTTCCCCAGCTGCTGTCCGCTTATCCCGGCATGGCAGCTCCCCTCCCCTCCCCTCTCCCGGGCTGCCAAGGGCCGGACAACAAACGGCTGCTGACGGGATTTGTGTCCCCTCCCTGGGAGGGGATGCCCACAAGCACCCTCTTCCCCGTGCCTCAGTTTCCCCTGGGATTTCCCGGAGAGGCAGTGGGGAGCAGGGGAATGTGGGCAGCACTTGTGCCAGGCAGGAGCCCAGTACCAACCCTGGGGCTCATTATGCCCTGGGCGCTAATTAAACGCTGCTCATTATGCCCTGGGCACTAATTAAACGCTGCTCATTGTGCCGCAGGGTGGGTGGGGAGCTGGGCTCCAAGGGCTCCTGCCACGATGCTGCACACCGGGAATGATCCAGGACCAGCTTCTTCCTGCACTGCTGCATCCTCCAGGCTCCAGCATCACCCCAGCTTCCAACATCATCCCAGGCTCCAGCATCATCCCAGGCTCCAGCATCATCCCAGCTTCCAGCATCATCCCAGGCTCCAGCATCATCCCAGGCTCCAGCATCACCCCAGCTTCCAGCATCACCCCAGCTTCCAGCATCACCCCAGCTTCCAGCATCAGCCCAGGCTCCAGCATCATCCCAGCTTCCAGCATCATCCCAGCTTCCAGCATCATCCCTGGCTCAAATATCATCCCAGGCTCCAGCATCATCCCAGGCTCCAGCATCACCCCAGCTTCCAGCATCACCCCAGCTTCCAGCATCATCCCAGCTTCCAACATCATCCCAGGCTCCAGCATCATCCCATGCTCCAGCATCATCCCAGCTTCCAGCATCATCCCAGCTTCCAGCATCATCCCAGGCTCCAGCATCACCCCAGCTTCCAGCATCACCCCAGCTTCCAGCATCATCCCAGCTTCCAACATCATCCCAGGCTCCAGCATCATCCCATGCTCCAGCATCATCCCAGCTTCCAGCATCATCCCAGCTTCCAGCATCACCCCAGGCTGCAGCATCACCCCAGCTTCCAGCATCATCCCAGGCTCCAGCATCATCCCAGCTTCCAGCATCACCCCAGGCTCCAGCATCATCCCATGCTCCAGCATCATCCCAGGCTCCAGCATCATCCCAGCTTCCAGCATCATCCCAGCTTCCAACATCATCCCAGCTTCCAACATCATCCCAGGCTCCAGCATCACCCCAGCTTCCAGCATCATCCCAGCTTCCAGCATCATCCCAGGCTCCAGCATCATCCCAGCCTCCAGCATCACCCCAGGCTCCAGCATCATCCCAGCTTCCAGCATCACCCCAGGCTCCAGCATCATCCCAGCTTCCAGCATCATCCCAGGCTCCAGCATCATCCCAGCCTCCAGCATCATCCCAGGCTCCAGCATCACCCCAGCTTCCAGCATCACCCCAGGCTCCAGCATCATCCCAGGCTCCAGCATCATCCCAGCTTCCAGCATCATCCCAGGCTCCAGCATCATCCCAGCTTCCAGCATCACCCCAGGCTCCAGCATCACCCCAGGCTCCAGCATCATCCCAGCTTCCAGCATCATCCCAGGCTCCAACATCACCCCAGCTTCCAGCATCATCCCAGCCTCCAGCATCATCCCAGCCTCCAGCATCACCCCAGGCTCCAGCATCATCCCAGCTTCCAGCATCATCCCAGGCTCCAGCATCATCCCAGCTTCCAGCATCATCCCAGGCTCTAGCATCATCCCTGGCTCCAGCATCATCCCAGCTTCCAGCATCATCCCAGCTTCCAGCATCATCCCAGCTTCCAGCATCATCCCAGCTTCCAGCATCATCTCAGGTTCCAGCATCATCTCAGGTTCCAGTATCATCCCAGGCTCCAGAATCATTCCAGGTTCAAATATCATCCCAGGTTCTAACATCATCCCAAGCTCCAGCATTGTCCCAGGCTCCAGAAGAGTTCCAAGGTCCAGAATCCTCCTGGCTCCAGCATCTTCCAGGCTCCAATATCATCCCAGGTTCCCATATCATCCCAGCTGGGCTCCAGCATCATTCCAAGGCCCAGCATCACCCTGGATTCCAGGACATTCCCAACTCCAGCATCATTCCAGGCTCCAGTATCATCCCAGGCTCCAGCACCATTCCAAGGCTCAGCATCCTCCAGGGCTCCAGCATCATCCCATCATCCAATATCATCCCAGGCTCCAGCACCATCCTGGGCTCTGTCATTGCCTCAGGCTCCAGCATCACCCCAGGCTCCAGAAACATCCCAACCTTCAGCATCATCCCAGGCTCCAATATAATCCCACATTTCAGCATCATCCCAGGCTCCAATATAATCCCACATTTCAGCATCATCCCAGGCTCCAGGATCATTCGAGGGTCCAGCTTCACCCCAGGCTCCAGCACTGCCCTGGACTCCAGCAACATCCTAAGTTCCAGTATAATCCTGGGCTCCACCACGACGCCAGGCTGCAGCATCACCCTGGATCCCAGCAATCCTCACAGGCTGCAGCATCACCCTGGATCCCAGCAATCCTCACAGGCTGCAGCATCCTCCTGGATCCCAGCAATCCTCACAGGCTGCAGCATCACCCTGGATCCCAGCAATCCTCACAGGCTGCAGCATCCTCCTGGATCCCAGCAATCCTCACAGGCTGCAGCATCACCCTGGCTCCCAGCAATCCTCACAGGCTGCAGCATCACCCTGGATCCCAGCAATCCTCACAGGTTCAATGTCACCCTGGATCCCAGCAATCCTCACAGGCTCCTCCAGCAGCCATGAACAGAATGTCCCAGTCCTTGCCAAGGCTGCAGGAACTCCCTTCTCTCAGGCCTGGCTGGATGTGCAGGTGGTGCAGGCCCCTGTCCAGGACATCCCAGCACAGCCAAATCCCAAAGGAATTAATTATGGAATTATGGAATTGCAGCTGGGATGACTCTGCCCTGGCCAGGCCCACCCCATGACCAGCCCAGGGACCTTTCAGGTCCAGCTGAAGTCTGGTTTTGTTTTTCACTCCATTGATCAGACTCAGCCCTCCTTGCAGAGGCCAAGGGGGCTGAGCTGCTCTTCCCTGTTTCCCCACAGCTCCTGCCACCCTCCTCACCCAGGAGCAGCTCAGGGAGCACCGAGTTCCTTGGGAAAGGACCAGCTAAGCCAAGTCCCAAAGCCAGCTCCCAGCCCAGCCCCCAGCCCAGCCATCTGCTCAGGAGCTCCCAGAGCCGGATGTGTCGGGGGGGACGGGCTGGAAGGCACCAGGAGATGCTCCAGGGAGGATTTGCTGATGGGATTTGCAGCTGCTGGGGCAGCTCAGCCTCCCCAGGCAGCTGGATCCCAGCTCTGAGGCTTTAGGAACAGCTCAGGGATTGCATCACTTGGCCAGCAGCAGGAGCTCAGGGAGCAGGAGCTCAGGGAGCAGGAGCTCCTGCCAGCTGCTCTCTGGAAAAGCATCCCTGGGAGTCAGGAAGGGCAGCCCTGGCTCTGGGGGCACAGGCAGGACTTGGGATGGGGAACAATGAACCTGGCAGGGTTTGCTCAGTCTGGCCACAGCTCCCTAGAGAAAAGGGGAGAAGGGGGAGAAAGGGGGGGAAAGGGGGGGAAAGGGGGGAAGGCTTCCCTCCCCGGCACCCACCACGCCCCGCCCCTCCTCCCTGCCCCGGGAACAGCCGGCTCCTTGTTCCAGGCTGCGGAGATGGAGGCGCAGCAGATGCCAGGAAATACGGCGGGACCCGCCGCCCCCCAGCCCCCGAGTGTCCCCAGATCCCCCAGATCCCCCCAAATCCCCCAGCTGCGGTCTGCACCGCCCGCGGCACTGCGGCGTTGGCGGGAGCAGGATGAACCTGCGGCGTGTTCCTCATCTCACGCGGATTCCAGATTAAACAGAGACCGAGCCGGGGCTGCCAGGGAGGGGACATCGCCCCGGGAGCGACACAGCGCCCAGACGGGAGCCCCGGTCCTGGGGAGCCGCGACAGATCCACAGGGACCGGGACAGGGACAGGAGAGCAGGGACAGGGACAGGGACAGGAGAGCAGGGACAGGGACATCCCAGGGAGAGCCAGAGCTGGGACAGGGAGAGCAGGGACAGGGAGAGCCGGGACAGGGAGAGCCGGGACAGGGACATCCCAGGGAGAGCCAGAGCCGGGACAGGGACAGGGAGAGCCGGGACAAGGACAGGGACAGGAGAACTGGGACAGGGACATCCCAGGGAGAGCCAGAGCCGGGACAGGGAGAGCCGGGACACATCCAGGGCGGGAAAGCAGGGACAGGACAGCAGAGCCGGGACAGGAGAGCTGGAGCAGGGAGAGCCGGGACAAGGACAGGGAGAGCCAGAACTGGGACAGGGACATCCCAGGGAGAGCCAGAGCCGGGACAGGGAGAGGTGGGACAGGGACAGGGAGAGGTGGGACTGGAGAGCCGGGGCACATTCAGGGCAGGGAGAGCCGGGACAGGGACAGGGAGAGCAGGGACAGGAGAGCAGGGACACATCCAGGGCGGGAAAGCAGGGACAGGGAGAGACAGAGCCGGGACAGGGACAGCAGAGCCGGGACAGATCCCCAGGGACAGCCAGGGCAGGGAGAGCCAGGGCAGCCCCGAGCCCCGAGCCCCGAGCCCCGAGCCCCGAGCCCCGCCTTTGGATCTCGGAGCCGGAGGGCTCGCCCGGAGCATCGCCGGTGAGTGTGCCCAGCGTCCCTCCAGCCCCGCTGCCCGGCAGAGCAGCTCCTCAGCTCCGAGCCCCGGCTGGGCAGGGCTGGAGCCCCCAGGAGCCCCCGGCCCCTCCCGGCACAGCTGCAGCTCGGCCGGAATGGCCACGGGCAGCTCATGAGGCTCTGGGGACGTGGGGGTGCCAGGGAGGGGTGACAGCCCTGGGGGGGCCGTGCTCTGCTCCCCAGGCTCTTCCCAAGGGCGCAGTGCTGAAATCTGGCAGCACTGTCCCTTTCCTTCTGTCCCAGCCAAACCACGAGCTGACATCACCTCTCTGCCGGCTGCCCAGATCCCTTCACCCACCCTGCAGCCCCTGCCACCCTTCCTCCCGCCAGCGTCGTTAACACCGTGCCTAATTACCCCACTGCTGCCTCCTCTGCTTTCCCCCCATCACCTGAGCACGGAGATGGATCCTGAAACCCCAAACCAGCTGGATCCTGAGCACTCCCACCCACGGGCCCTGAAACTGCAAACCCTGCTCATGGATCCTCAAATTCCAAACCCTGCTCATGGATCCTCAAATTCCAAACCACTGGATCCTGAAACCCCAAACACTGCTCATGGACCCTGAAGCTCCAAACCTTGCTCATGGATCCTAAAACTCCAAACCCTGCTCATGGATCCTGAAATTCCCCAACTGCTCATGGATCCTGAAATTCCACACTCAGCTCATGGATCCTGAAATTTCAAACCCTTCTCATGGATCCTGAAACTCCCGAACTGCTGATGGATCCTGAAACTCCAAACCCTGCTAATGGATCCTGCAAGCTCAGCACCTCCATCCTTGTCCCACGAGGGAGACCCCAGGCAGGGGAGGGAGGGAGGGAAGGATGGAGGGAGGAGGGAATGAGGAGGGGAGCAGCCCTGCCCGTACCTGCTCCTCCAGGCTGACGGCCCTGCGGGCTCGGCCCCCCAGCAGCCAGTGTGGGGTGACCTGCTCTCCGTGGGACAGGGGCCCTGGGGAAGAGAAGAGCTGGTGAGCAAAGCCTGCCACAGCCTGAGAGCTGGAGCTGCTCCACAGCCACACAGGGGGAGCTTGGCAGGGGACAGAGCTGAGCACCAGCACCCCGAGCCTCCCCCAGGTGGTTTTGGGGATGGCCACAGCACAAGCCAAGGAGTCTCCCCCAGCCCAGCCCCTCATCCCTGGCTCAGCCTCCACCCTGGAGGGTTTCCCGGAGCTTTGCTCCCACCCAGGCCCCAGAACTGCCCTCAATCCCCTAAATCTATCCCTGGAGAGCAGCTGGCACATGGGGCTGCCCTGGATCCCTGGCAGTGCCCAGGGCCGGGCTGGGCACGGGGCTGGGAGCCCCTGGGACAATGGGAGGGGTCCCTGCCGTGGCAGGAGTGGGGCTGGCTGGGCTTTAGGGTCCCTTCCAGCCCAGGACTCCAGCACTGTGGCTCCTGGGCAGGGAGGTGCCCCCACCCCGAAGCCAGCCCTGCTCTTGGCAGCAGCAGAGGAGCTGGGGGGGCCGTGCTCTCAGGGCTTGTCTGAGCCACCCCAGCCCCCGGGAGCGCAGCACAGCCCATCCCTTGGCTCCATCCGAGGCACACTGACTTTCTAAGATTATTTTTTTCCTAAACAATGAGCTGGGTTTGACTGCAGCGCAGGCAGCAGCCACTGCTGACTTAAGTCTGGATGACAACAGAACAAAAAATTAAAATCTGAAGCTGCTGCAGAGAGGGGATAAGGCTGAACAAAAATGTCAAGGGTTGGGCCAAATCGCCGAGCCAAATGTTGTCAGAGAGAGCCGGGATGGAATTATCTTCCCCAGCGAAGTTATTCACTCAGGGATGGAATGACAGGGCTCGGGCTCTCGCTTTAGAGGCTTCTTTTGGTTCCTCTGCGGAGACCCAGGGCTCGGCTAGGGGGAGATGAAGTCGTCGAGAAGACAAAAGGAAAGCCCGGGTGGGGTCACGGGCTGGGAATTGCTGCCGGGCTCGGTGGGGTCGGGTCACCCCCGGCGCTGTCCCGAGGTATTTAATCAGCGCCATTAAATATAGCCTGGGATCAGATTCCAGGAATAACTGCAGATAAGGGGCGGCACCACCCCAGCCTCCGCTCTCCTCACCCCTCCCAAAGCCAGGCCAGCCCCCCCAGCCACGCACGGCTGGTTTTCCGTGGGGAAACTGAGGCACGGCTCGGCTCGGCGGCGTTTGAATGCCAGTGTTTTCAGGAATTAAATCGGTATTTTCAGGAATGAATCCCGGTATTTTCAGGAATTAAATCGGTATTTTCAGGAATGAATCCCGGTATGTTCAGGAATGAACCCCGGTATGTTCAGGAATGAATCCCGGTATTTTCAGGAATGAATCCCGGTATTTTCAGGAATTAATTTGGTATTTTCAGGAATGAATCCCGGTATTTTCAGGAATGAATCCCGGTATGTTCAGGAATGAACCCCGGTATGTTCAGGAATGAACCCCGGTATTCTCAGGAATTAATTCGGTATTTTCAGGAATGAACCCCGGTATTTTCCGGACTGAATCCCGGTATGTTCAGGAATTAATTTGGTATTTTCAGGAATGAATCCCGGCATTTTCGGCTCCCAAAGGGAGGAGGGCAGGAGCCCTGCCCCGCTCCGAGCTCTCTCCCACGCCGGCTGGGGAGGGGATGGGACACAGGGACGGCTCCGCTGGGCTCCGGCCCAAAAATCCCTCAGCTGGGAGATTGCAGAGATGAGATTTCAGCTACGATATTTCAAATTTCCCACTGCTTAGTCTCTAGTGTTCGCTGGGAATCTGAGAGACTCAGAGCACGAGTCGGGGCCTCAAAAACCCAACTCAGATAAACCCGACCGCGGCACAGAAAGGGTTTCCCACACTGCCCTCCCTTGATTTCCTGGAAAACACTCGTTCCAGCCCTTTTGGGGAATGCTGCGGGCAGCAGCGCTGCCTCGCCTTTGGGATGTTGGCACCGGCGCTGTGGGACCCCGCAGACCCCGGATCCCCGGGCAGCAGCTCTCCCCTCTCCTCGGGGCTGAGCTTCGGCTCCCACCGCCCTCCCCAGCTGCTCCCAGATCTCTTGGAAAACTCGCAGCGGCCGAGAGAGAGCCCGGCAAGGCTCGGAAGTGAAAAAAATAATAACGAAAAATGTGCTCTGGGCAGGGGAACATCAGCCCTGACTTCTCCAATGGCTGGGGGAGGAAACAGCGATGAGGAAGAGGCGGCCGAAGGGGAACCGGCCCCCCTGTCCTGCTCTGCCTCCCGCATAAAATGGGATAGGAGCCTCTGGGGGAAATCCTGCCTGTCCTCACCCAGCGAGCAGCCACGTTTCACCCCAAAACCCGCACGGCAAAGCGAACCCCGGGCTGCTTCCCCGAGCCACCGGGAGCTGGCGGGGCTGGGCACGGGTGGGCTCGGGATGGGGGCGAGAGCCGGGCCCGTCCCTGTGCCGGGGGTCCCGATCCCATCCCGATCCCATCCCGATCTCATCCCGATCCCATCCCGATCCCCATCCCAGCGGGAGCGGCAGCGCCGGGACCGGAGCGGAGCCGCGGGGTCTGGGGGCTCCCCGGGGGAGCGAGCGCAGCGCGGAGCCCCCAACCCTATCCCATCCCATCCCATCCTATCCCATCCCAGCCCTATCCCATCCCAGCCCTATCCTATTCCTATCCCCTCCCCGCCCCGCGCCCCCAGCCCCCGTACCTGCCGGCCCCGCCCGGCCCCGCGGGGGGAGCCCCAGCAGGACCCCCAGGAGGGCGAGGCGGAGCCCCCAGCCCGTGGCCGAGCCCCGGCGGGGCCCGGGGGGGCCCGGCCCGGCCATGCCGCCGCTCCCGGGCTGTCACCGCCCCGACTCGGCGCCTCCGGCCCGACCTCCTCCTCTTTAAGCCGCCGGGTCCCTCCCCCGGCGCAGCCCGGCCGGGGGGCGGCGGAGAGGGGGCGGCTTTGCTCGCTTTATTTATTGCTGTGTTTCTTGGCCCGGCCCGGCCGCTTAATGAGAACCAGACCCGCGGCTCGGCGGCTCCCAGGCGGCCCCAGCCCGCCGCGGCTCCAGGCAGCCGGGATCCCCCCAGCCATGGATCCAGCCGAGAATCCATCCATGGATCCATCATCCATCATCCATCCATGGATCCATCATTCATCACCCATCCATCATCCATCATCCATCATCCATCCATCCATCATCCATCCATCCATCCATCCATCCATCCATCCATCCATCCATCCATCATCCATCCATCCATCCATCCATCCATCATCCATCCATCCATCATCCATCCATCATCCATCCATCCATCATCCATCCATCATCCATCCATCATCCATCCATCCATCCATCATCCATCCATCATCCATCATCCATCCATCCATCATCCATCCATCCATCCATCCATCATCCATCCATCCATCCATCCATCCATCATCCATCCATCCATCATCCATCCATCCATCCATCATCCATCATCCATCCATCCATCCATCCATCATCCATCCATCATCCATCATCCATCCATCCATCATCCATCCATCCATCATCCATCATCCATCCATCATCCATCCATCCATCATCCATCCATCCATCATCCATCCATCCATCCATCCATCCATCATCCATCCATCCATCCATCCATCATCCATCCATCTATCCATCCATCATCATCCATCCATCCATCCATCCATCATCCATCCATCATCCATCATCCATCCATCCATCCATCCATCCATCCATCCATCCATCATCCATCCATCCATCCATCCATCCATCCATCCATCATCCATCCATCCATCCATCCATCATCCATCCATCCATCCATCATCCATCCATCCATCATCCATCCATCCATCCATCCATCATCCATCATCCATCCATCCATCCATCCATCCATCCATCATCCATCCCTGTGTCCCAGTGTCCCCCAGTGTGTCCCAGTCTGGGATGGATTTCAGTGACATGCCCCCAAAGGCAGAGCAGGAGCAGAGTGGGGATGCTCCCCAGGCAATGCTCCCTGTCCCCTCCCTGCCTCCCATCCTGGGGGCTCCCCCAGCTCTCCCTGCCACCTTCAGGGCCAGGACCATCAACAGTTATTAAACCCCACCAGCAATATTGATTAGCAGTAGTAATTAGAGCTTTGCAAATGCTCCTACCCTGCAAATGGGGACAGCTACCAGGCCCCTGCCCAGAGAGCTGCAGCTCCTCTGCCCAGGGTGGCACCTGGGGACAGGGAGGCCCAGGGGGCTTTGCTGGGGCTCCTGGCACCAAAAAGAGCTGGAAGAGCCCAGCCTGGCACCAAACTCTTGGGACCCTGTGAGGGGGCCCTTGGGGGCAGCTGCAGCTGCAAACATCTGGGTGGAGCTGGGGCTCCCCTGGGCCCCCAGCTGGGTCAGGGACACTCAGCTGCTCCTCCCATCACCACCAGCTCCCCCCAGCACCTTTAGGGAGAGTCTGGGGAGCAACTCCTCCCTGTGGGTGGGAGAAGCTGAGGCTGGTGCAGGCAGTGCCAGGCCAGGCTGGGAGCCCTGGGCAGGGGGAGGTGTCCCTGCCATGGCTGGGTGGCTCTGGGGGGTTCCATGGATTTGTGCCTTTCCTGAGGCTCTGCACAGCTCACCCTGCAGCTCCTGCCAGCCCCAGGAAAGGACAAATGCCCAACCCATCCCTCCCTGTGCCAGTGTAGGGGGAATGGGGCACAGCAGGGCCAGAGCAGCAGCTGAACCAGCCCTGGCACGGCCAGCAGAGATCCCAGGGGACAGCAGAGCCTCCCCAGGGCCAGGCTGGGATGGAGCAGGAGCCAGAGGAGCCCTGGGCAGGGACAGGGACAGGGACAGCCCCTGGTGGCCCCAGCTGTGTCACAGCCTGGCCTGGCTGCTCCCCCAGGCAGGGGGACATTCCTTCAGTGCCCCTCCTCTGCTCCCCCAGGAACCTGAGCAGGGCTGGAGCAGCAGCTGGAGCTGCTGCAGGGCCACAAAAGCCTTTTGTGGGCACAACAGGAGCTGGGCCTGCCACAGCACGGGCACAGCTGAGCCTGGGAATGCAGGGAGAGGGGCTGGGGTCACATCACCCACCCAGAGCCCTGGGAGGGCAGAGAGAGGGGCTGGGGTCACATCACCCACCCCAGAGCCCTGGGAGAGGGGCTGGGGTCACCCAGAGCTCTGGGAGTGCAGAGAGACCCTGGGGAGAGGGGCTGGGGTCACATCACCCACCCCAGAGCCTGGGAGAGGGGCTGGGGTCACCCAGAGCCCTGGGAGTGCAGGGCAGGGGGTCCCTGGTGTGTGGCCCTGCCAGGCAGTGCCTGTCCCCAGCAGGGTGACCCTGGGCAGCCACAGCTCGGGGCTGGCTCAGGTCCCTCAGCTGGGACAGCCACAGACCCCGGGGATCCTGGGGCTGGAAGATCCCCCGAGGTCACCCAGTCCCAGCTGTGCCCCACGCCCACCTTGTCCCCATCCCAGGGCACTCAGTGCCACCTCCAGGGATGGGCACTGCCAACCCCCCCGGGCAGCCCCTTCCCAGGCACCTTTTCCATGAGAAATTCCCTAATACCCAAATAAATCCCCCAATTCCCACCCTGGGGCCGTTCCCTCTCCTCCTGTCCCTGTCCCTGTTCCCAGATCCCAAATCCCCCCAGTGTCCCCTCCTGGCAGGGAGTTGTGCAGAGCCACAGGGTCCCTGAGCCTCCTTTTCTCCAGCTGAGCCCCTACCCAGCTCCTCAGGAATTCTCCAGCCCCTTCCCATTTCCCTCAGGAATTCTCCAGCCCCTTCCCATTTCCCTCAGGAATTCTCCAGCCCCTTCCCAGCTCCTCAGGGATTCTCCAGCCCCTTCCCATCTCCCTCAGGAATTCTCCAGCCCCTTCCCATTTCCCTCAGGAATTCTCCAGCCCCTTCCCATCTCCCTCAGGAATTCTCCAGCCCCTTCCCATCTCCCTCAGGAATTCTCCAGCCCCTTCCCATTTCCCTCAGGGATTCTCCAGCCCCTTCCCATTTCCCTCAGGAATTCTCCAGCCCCTTCCCAGCTCCTCAGGAATTCTCCAGTCCCTTCCCATTTCCCTCAGGAATTCTCCAGCCCCTTCCCAGCTCCTCAGGAATTCTCCAGTCCCTTCCCATTTCCCTCAGGGATTCTCCAGCCCCTTCCCAGCTCCATTCCCCTCTCCAGCCCCACGTCTCCGTGCTGCTCACACACACTGTGCCCTGACAGACCCATCTATCTCCCCAGAGCTGATGTCCCTCTCTGCCACCCCAGGGACACTCCTGGCTCAGGAACTCGTGTCCCAGTCCCAGCAAGGCCATGGATGAGCCATGTCCAGCCTGGACAGCTCACAGGATGCTCCAAGTCCATCCCACGCAGCACAGCTGGGAGAGAACAACTTGGCATCTCTTTGGCATCCTGAGGTTTGAAGGAGCCTCTGCTGAAGCTCCAGGGCTGCAGCACAGGGGTACATGAATAAAACTGGGTTTAAAAGTCCCCTTTTCCCCCAGGAAGGCTCTCACAAGTGGCCTCAGCCCCTGGAATCTGAGCTGCTTCCAGGAGCATCAATCACTGGGGCTCCATTTGTCAGGCTGGGGTCACTCACCCTGCTGCAGGCTCCCATTTGGCCCAGAGAATTCACTTATCTGCTGATGGAGGGAGGAAAATCTTACTAAAAGCTTGACTTCCAAACCTTGCTGGTGTGAAAGTGTGGGGCCTTCTCCATCTCCAGCCAAATTCCTGCCCCAGGCTGGATTCCTGACTCCAGCTGGCCCCAAGTGCAGCACAGAGGAAACAATACATTAAAATCTGCTTCACTGCACTCAAGTGGGATCTGCACTCATGAGCAGCCTGCCAGGAAGTCATGTCTTCCTCAGGGACTTGCTTCAGGAAAAGTGAATTACAGTCCAGTCACAGGAAAAATGAGATGGGCTTTGGGGAGGGCTGATGTAAAATCCACGATCCATTTAATCTGATGTAAAATCCACGATCCATTTAATCTGATGTAAAATCCATTTAATCTGATGTAAAATCCATAATCTATTTAATCTGATGTAAAATCCATTTAATGATTTAAAATCCATTTAATCTGATGTAAAATCCACAATCCATTTAATCTGATGTAAAATCTATTTAATCTGATGTAAAATCCATTTAATCTGATGAAAAATCCATGATCCATTTAATTTCAGGTGCCAGTGCAGGGCACTGTGTGGTCTCTAAGGCCCCCTGCAATCCAAACCCTCCTGGAATTCTGGCAGAGGTTTCCTCACCTGCTCTGGCACAGGGCAAATCCTTCCCCTCCTCCTCTCCAAAGTCTTCTCCTGTGCTCCCAATGACAAAACAAACAGAGCTCCTGGAATCCCCAGCAGCCAGGGCAGGCAGAGGGACACAGCACTGGCTGCAGACTGGGAACTTCCTTTTCCAAGGAAATCGTGTTTTCATCATCAGGGCAGTTCATTTCCATGGAAATCTGCCCAGGCCCAGCAAGAGAACAGACAGCAGAGAGCAGCCAAGCCCTGCCAGCCCCTGGGGAGAGATCCCAAAAACACCCAAATGGAGAGATCCCAAAAACACCCAAATGGAGAGATCCCAAAAACACCCAAATGGAGAGGGGCTCTGCATAGGAGGGATCCCCAAAAACATCCAAATGGAGAGGGGCTCTCATGGAGAGATCCATCCCAAAACATCCAAATGGAGAGGGGCTCTCATGGAGAGATCCCAAAAACTTCCAAATGGAGAGGGGCTCTGCACAGGAGAAATTCCAAAAACATCCAAATGGAGAGGGGCTCTCATGGAGAGATCCCAAAATATCCAAATGGAGAGGGGCTCTCCATAGGGAAAATTCCAAAAACACCCAAATGGAGAGGGGCTCTCATGGAGAGATTCCAAAACATCCAAATGGAGAGGGGCTCTCCATGGGAGAGTTCCCAAAAACATCCAAACCAGCTGGAGAGGGGCTCTCCAGAGGGGAAATTCCAAATGGAGAGGGGCTCTCCATAGGAAGGACCCCAAAATCATCCAAAATGAGAAGGATTCTCCACGGGAAGGACCCCAAACCCCCCAGGGCTGCCTGTGGCAGAAGGATCAGGGCTGATTCCCTTGGGATGGAATTTACAGCACAAAGGAAGGAGGAGTGGAAATGGTCACAAAGGAAGAAATGGAAGGTGCTTCTGAAGGGGAAAAAAAAAGGTTCCAATTTTTTTAAAAAGCAAAAGGTGGATTTTTACACCTCTATTCCATTTCCTTCTCTTCACCTCATCCAGGTTTTCCAGGCTGTGGGCACACATCTGTCCTGCACAGCAGTCCCTGGGGTGGTGCTGATCAAAGGACAACTGTGAATAACTGGAAACACAAATCTGCTCTGACAGTGCTGGGAAAAACCAGTCCTGCCTGAATTCCCCCTGCAGAACTCTGCAGAATTTACCCTAAAATCTGTGTGCAGGACTTGGAGGGGTGGCTTGCAATCAGGACGAGACAAGCACAGGCTCCTGAGGTTTTGGAAGGTTTTTGGTGTGCTGGAAGCTGCAAATGCCCAGAGTCCTTCCCCAGAGCTGCCAGCACTGGGTGCTCTGCAGAACAGGGAGAAATCAGGGCAGGGTGGGTGGGAACAGCCCCAGCAGCAGCTCTGGGGGAAACCCCACAGCCAGAGGTTTGTCCAGCCCCGAGTCCCCATCCCTGCAGAGATGCCACAGCCTGGGCAGGGGCACTGGGGACAGGCTGGGGCAGCACTGGCCCTGCTCTCAGAGGGATTTTGGGCCCTGCAGCTCCCTGCAGTGAGAGTTTGAAGCACAAATCAGCAGCTGAGCGGCCTTGAAGGAGCTCCAAGTGAGGCAGGCTCCAACAGCCCAGCTCTGGTCCCAGGGAACAAACCTGTCCCAGGGGATCCATCAGAGAGCAGCCCCACCTTGTGCTCCAGCAACACACAGAGCTCACTTCCAGCCCCAGAGCAGAAGCCCAAAGGCGAGGCAGCGATTCCATCCCAGCTGGAGCCAAGGACAGGGCAGGGCAAGGAGCAAATTCCAGGTCTAGGCCAGGCTGGACAGGGCAGGGTGGCTCTGGATGCCCCAAAGCAGCCTGGTTCTGTGACCAACAGGGAAAACTGGGCTTTGGAGAGGGGGAAGCCACAGTCTGATTTATCCCAGCCATGGTGTCATTTGTAATCTGCACTTCCATTTCTGAGACTAGACCAGGGAATGCTGGAATGTTTGGGTTTGGAGAAACCCTAAATCCCACCCAGAGCCACCCTGCCAGGACAGGGACCTCCCACTGTCCAGGGGGATCCAAATTCATCCAGCCTGGCCTTGGGCACTCCAGGGATCCAGGGGCAGCCACAGCAAACCTGGGAATTCCAGCCCAGCAGGAATTCCTGCCCAAGATCCCAGCCCCATCTCCCTTTCCCAGTGTCCTGTCCCCAGTTCCAGCTCTCCTGCAGGGTCTCCCCAGAGCCTCCCACGGGCAGTGCAGCCCCCCAGCCCTGCTGCTCCCTCCCAGCTGTTCCTGGATGAACTGCCACAAACATCCCAGCAGAGCCCATGGGGAGCCACAGCTCACACCCCCTCTGCTCCCCTCAGATGTCTTTTCCTGTTTATCTATCCCATAACTGCCTGGTGATGGTCACAGAAACAGAAACCAGCACTGCATCAGCTGCTCTCTGCTCTGCCTCCTCCAGGGCAGCCAGGACCCTGAACCAGCACAGACCCTCCCAAAAAGGGGATTATCCCAGGGCAGGACCCTGAACCAGCACAGACCCTCCCAAAAAGGGGATTACCCCAGTCCAGGACCCTGAACCAGCACAGACCCTCCCAAAAAGGGGATTATCCCAGGGCAGGACCCTGAACCAGCACAGACCCTCCCAAAAAGGGGATTATCCCAGTCCAGGATCCTGAACCAGCACGGACCCTCCCAAAAAGGGGATTATCCCAGGGCAGGACCCTGAACCAGCACAGACCCTCCCAAAAAGGGGATTATCCCAGTGCAGGACCCTGAACCAGCACAGACCCTCCCAAAAAGGGGATTATCCCAGGAAGGAGCCAAGAGCTGCCAGCACCCCAGAACTGGCTCAGCTCAGCCCCTCCTGTCCCTGCACAGACACAGCTGCAACAGCTCAGGTGTTTTATTCAGGTACAAAACATAACAAGGGGATTTTCTACACTGAGATAGGAGTTAAAAAATAAAAAAATAACATCCTCGTTAAAACCCATTGAAAATAAATATATAAAACTGCTATTCCAATCAGGGAGTTATAAATACACCATGAACCAAGTTTTTCCAGACTCTGTTTCCTCTGGAAGTGCCTAACACCACTATAAAAACCCAGCTACTTATTTAAAACCCTGACACTCCCCCCAGAGCACTGACTGTCACCCAGGGCAGGATGAATTAGCACAAAAGTGACCCAAGAGCACAAAGTGGGGCTGCAGAATCATTTACTGCCAGGAGATCCTGCTCAGCTCCAGGACACCTTCTTGCCCAGGACACGGTTGGTGATTTTCTGAGGGAAACAAACAGAAATGAGTTTTAGTGCTTGGAAAATGAGAAATGCAGAGCACAGATTGTTGTCTGGGCCCCCCAAGCCCACCCAGTGCCAGGCCTGCTGGGCCAGGGCCACCTCCCACTGTCCCAGGGGCTCCAGCCTGGCAGCAAGGGGCAAAAACAGCCCAAAATGGGAATTTACACCTTTGGTGCAATTCAAACAGCTCAGAATTGCTCACTGAGAACACCAGGATATCCCTGGTACCTGAACAGAACAGAGGGAATCTGAGCATAGAAAAGAGGAAATCTGAACAGAACAGAGGGAATCTGAACAGGGAACAGAGGGAAATCTGAACAGAACAGAGGGAATCTGAACAGGGAACAGAGGGAAATGTGAACAGGGAACAGAGGGAAATCTGAACAGAACAGAGGGAAATGTGAACAGGGAACAGAGGATATCTGAGCATAGAACAGGGAAATCTGAACAGGGAACAGAGGAAAATGTGAACAGGGAACAGAGGAAAATGTGAACAGGGAACAGAGGAAAATGTGAACAGGGAACAGAGGAAATCTGAACATGGAACAGAGGGAAATGTGAACAGGGAACAGAGGGAAATGTGAACAGGGAACAGAGGGAAATGTGAACAGAGAACAGAGGGAAATCTGAACAGGGAAAAGAGGGAAATCTGAACAGGGAAAAGAGGGAAATCTGAGCACAGAACAGGGAAATCTGACCATGGAACAGAGGGAATCTGAGCAAAGGAACAGAGGGAAATCTGAACAGGGAACAGAGGGAAATCTGAACAGGGAAAAGTCCTGAACAGAACAGGGGGAAACTTGCACACAGAACAGTCCTGAGCACAGAAGCATCATCTGCAAAGTGCCCAAGAGCAGCTGGACATGGCTGGTGCTGCCTGGGGAAGAGCCAGAGCAAAGCAGAGGCAGCCCAGACCCCTGGTCTGTGCCCCTGGCTCCTGCAGGGCTCTCAGGCCCCTTGCAGCCCCAGCAGGGAGAGGTTCCAGAACCTTCCCCGGGGCTCAGACCCTGCCAGGGCAGCCTGGCAGCTCCAGAGCTGCTGCTTTCCCTCGGGGGCAGTGACACCTGCTGGTCCCTGCCTGCCTCATCCCCATCCCTGGGAAAATCAAAAACCCAAAATCCCTCAGGTTCAGGGGACAGAGGGAAGTGCTGGCCACTCCCTGCTGCTCCCTTGGGGAGTTTTCTCCCCATTTTCTGGAATCACAAACTCACTCCACCAATGGAAAACCTCAGTAATGGAATTAATCTGGATCTGATAAACTCAGAAAATCCATTTTCACTTCACTGGGGTTGGAAGTTCTGACTGCTGCTGCCACCAGAGCAGAATCTGTTCCCACTACAGAGTGTGCAAAATTCCAGGGCACTGCCCATCCCCTGATGTGACTGGGGTGATTTTATGCTCCATTTGAAATTAAAAGTACAAAAGCAAAGGGCTGCTGGGACAGAACACCAGCCCAGATCCACGTGCACCATGTGATATAAATAACTTTGCTGTCTTAATGAACACAAGTACTGAACAATTTCACAGATTAGCAATGTCTCTGCACCCCAGCCCAGGGATTTTCATGGTCCCAGTTCCAGGTGGGCCCATGTTGTTTCCCCCTCACTCAGTGCCAACAAAACTTCTTATAATTCTCTTTTCACCTCAGACTGTCACAGCAATGCCCTGACAGCCCTGCCCTTCCCAGAGCCCTGCAGGGACATTTGCACTCTGCTTTACTAAGGGGAAGCAAGTTTAATTCACATATATTCACTGGTTTGGGGTCTTACTTTGAGTCAAATAAACTCAGCTGCATCTCAGGCTGGACACTGAGATTGTCCCTGACTGGAATTTCACCCTTCATGGAGCTCTTGGAGCAGCTCCTTCCTTCCCCAAAGCTCTGTCTCATTTTTGGAGTCACCCCACAGAATCCCTGGTTCGTTTTTGAGGCACGAGGAGTCCTGCTGCTCTCACCCATCCCTCCCCTGATTTACAGCTCGTCTCGGTGCTTTTCTGCTCCAGCAGGGAAACTCCAACACTCGGTGGGTGATTCTCTGCCATGAACCATCACCCCTCCCAACCAAACCCGGATTTATGTGCACAGTTCAGATCCTATTCCCCCACTCTGCCACTCCAAGCCAGTGACTGCCAGAACTCACTCATTCCTCAAACTTTACTGCACCAGCATCTGGAATTCTCAGACCAGGGGAAAAAAATGTCCTGAAAACCCCCAGCCCAAGCACAGCAGCAGGTCAGTGTGAGCTGGGTGTGAATAACCAGGCAGGGACGTTCTAGGTGTGAATGGAGATGGGGCAGCTCACACAGAGCAGTGTCTGTCTGTCCTCCAGCCCAGCACTCACGGTTTTGTAGAGCTGAGCCCGCAGGCGGTAGGAGCTGTACTCCAGCCTCCTCTGCTCCTCCTCCCTCCTCCTCCTCACCTCGGGCAGCTGCTCGTAGATCCTGCGGGAGGGGAGAGGCACAGACCGGGATTGGGAACTGCCTGAGCCTAAAAACTGCCCGAGCCTAAAAACTGCCTGATCCCAAAACCTGCCTGAGCCTAAACACTGCCTGATCCCAAAACCTGCCCGAGCCTAAACACTGCCCGAGCCTAAAACCTGCCTGAGCCTGAAACCTGCCTGAGCCTGAAACCTGCCTGAGCCTGAAACCTGCCCGAGCCTGAAACCTGCCCGAGCCTGAAACCTGCCTGAGCCTGAAACCTGCCCGAGCCTGAAACCTGCCCGAGCCTGAAACCTGCCTGAGCCTGAAACCTGCCTGAGCCTGAAACCTGCCTGAGCCTGAAACCTGCCCGAGCCTGAAACCTGCCCGAGCCTGAAACCTGCCCGAGCCTGAAACCTGCCTGAGCCTGAAACCTGCCCGAGCCTGAAACCTGCCCGAGCCTGAAACCTGCCCGAGCCTGGAAACCTGCCTGATCCCCAAAAACCTGCCTGAGCCTAAAAACTGCCCGAGCCTAAAACCTGCCTGAGCCTAAAACCTGCCTGAGCCTAAAAACTGCCCGAGCCTAAAAACTGCCTGATCCTAAAACCTGCCTGAGCCTAAAAACCTGCCCGAGCCTGAAACCTGCCTGATCCTAAAAACTGCCTGAGCCTAAAAACTGCCCTGGAATTTCTATAGGACATTTCTCCCTCTGATTTCTCCCTCTGCACTTTTCACTGAAGAAGCTGAATGATTTCCACCCGGGATCCAAAGCTCCTCCCTCCCCAGGGCACTGACCCACCCAAAACAAAGCTCCCTGAATTCACCTTTTAGACCTTTGAAACATTTCCCTCTTGGGAATTGCTCTTCTTCTCTCTTTCATCAGGAAACCTGAAGGGAAAGCTGTGAGATAAGGGAATGTGACAACATCAGTGAGGCCTTGGTAAGTATGAGAGAGGTTTTTACAAAAATCTCTATAAGATCTTACAGACAACAGGGTCAAATAACAGTAATGAGAAATACATGATAAAAACTTTATAAAACTATATGAGAAATAAATAAGGGATGAATAAGAAATAAATGAGGTATAACATGTGTGGCGTACCTCGGTCAGTCCTGCCCTCCTTCCTCTTCCCTGCAGGCTGGGCTGGCAGCAGCTGCTCCAGCTGTTCCCCCTGCGGTGGCAGCAGCTGCTCCAGCTGTGCCAGCTGTGCCAGCTGCTCCCTCTGCAGCCTCCTCTCCTCCCGGAGCAGCCGCAGGTGCCGCAGGCGCTGCCCCGAGCGCGAGATGAAATCGGGGCGGCGCAGGGCCAGCGCCTCCTGAGGGGACAGAGAGACACAAACTGCAGGGCCAGCGCCTCCTGAGGGGACAGAGACACACCCTGAGGGGACACAGACACCCTGAGGGGACAGAGACACACCCTGAGGGGACAGAGACACCCTGAGGGGACAGAGAGACACCCTGAGGGGACAGAGAGACACCCTGAGGGGACAGAGAGACACAAACTGCGGGGCCAGCACCTCCTGAGGGGACAGAGAGACACCCTGAGGGGACAGAGACTGCCTGAGGGGACACAGACACTCCCTGAGGGGACACAGACACTGCCTGAGCAATCAAACATTGAAATAAACCGAGGAGGGGCTCTGGGAAAGGCAGACTGGCACAGTCCCACCCTAGAACTGCCCTCACCTGCAGTGACACACCAATCACACACTGAAATAAACTGAGGATTGGCTCTGGGAAAGGCAGAGCAATCACACACTGAAATAAAGTGAGGATTGGCTCTGGGAAAGCCAGAGCAATCACACACTGAAATAAAGTGAGGATTGGCTCTGGGGAAGGCAGGCTGGCACAGTCTCCTCACCTGCAGGCACAGACCAATCACACTTTGAAATAAAGTGAGGAGTTCTGGGCAAGCCAGACCAATCACACACCGAAATAAAGCGAGGATTAGCTGTAGCAAAGCCAGGCTGGCACGGCCCGCTCACCTGCAGGGACAGACCAATCACACCCTGAAATAAACCGAGGATTAGCTGTGGCAAAGCCAGGCTGGCACGGCCCGCTCACCTGCAGGGACAGACCAATCACACCCTGAAATAAAGCGAGGCTTAGCTCTGGGAAGGCAGACCAATCACACACCGAAATAAAGCGAGGATTAGCTGTGGCAAAGCCAGGCCGGCAGCCCGCTCACCTGCAGGGACAGCTTCCCCGGGGGCTGCCCCGGGCCGCGGCCCGGCCGCTCCCAGTTGCGCTCCCGCAGCGGCTCCCGGCAGGGCGGGGCGCTGCCCCAGGGCTCGAACCAGGCCGGCCCGGGCCCGGCGCCGCCCCGGTTCTCCTTCCTCCGGCCGCCCTGCAGCTCCTCCGCCCGCACCGGCCACGGGGCCCCTGGAAAAGCAGCGGGAGAGAGGATGTGAGATGTTCCTGTGTCTGCCGGCGTCCCAGGGCATGGCCCTGGGGGAACCCCACAGGCTGAGGGGACACAGGAGATCCCAGCTGACCCCAGGGGTGTCCCAGATCATGGTCAGAGCTGGGAGAACAGGAGGGGGAACACTGGGAATGATGGTGGGGAACACTGGGAATGATGGGGAGGAACACTGGGAATGATGTGGAAGAACACTGGGAATGATGGGGGGGAACACTGGGAATGATGGGGGGAACACTGGGAATGATGGGGGCTGCCCTGGATCCCTGGAGTGTCCCAGGCCGGGCTGGATCCCCTGGGACAGTGAGAGGTGCCCCTGCCATGGCAGGGGTGGCACTGGGTGGGATTTAAGGTCCCTCCCAACCCAAACACTCCAGGATTCTCCCAGTGCAGAATGAATTCCTTGTCCTGCTGTGCCCTTGGGGCTTTTCCTTGCCCCATTAACCTGTCCCTACCCCAAACCAGTGTCACCTCACTGGGAGTGTCACCACCCTGCCCATCCTGTCCCCCATCCCCTGGCAAGGGAAGGACCAGGGGGCTTAGGGCAGCTCAAACCCCAGCAGTGCCCAGGTGTGCAGATAAACCCCAGCAGTGCCCAGGTGTGCAGCTGGATTCCTCTGGCAACCCCACAAGAAAACACCTTGGGCAGGTTCAAGAGAATTCCTCCCCCAGGTGTCCCAATACTAGCCAGTCTTTATCAAAACCTCACCTCTGAAAAGCCCAGAACTGCTCATTTTCCAGCTTTCTCTCCAGTTATTTACCAGCACTCATACATTATTCAGGAGCCTCTCTGCTGCCCTACGCCCTGTGCCTCTTGATCCAGATTTTGGGAGATGAAATCCTTCCCATCTCCCAAATGCTCAGTGTGTCTCCAGGAGCTCAGTTACTCACAGTTTACACACACAGTGATGTGAATACATCAGCTGGGGTTCTGAGCAGATATTCTGAATTTCCTAAATTAAACCCTTATGAGAAAGAATGATCAGTCCCCACAACAACAACAACAGTGATGAGTAAGGGAAATATTTTTAAACATTTAACTGTGACATTGTGAGGAATTTAAGAGAAATAAAAAATAAAAATAAAAATATCAGGAGACTCCACCAGCAGCCTAAAAATGCAACTCTCAAAAATAATCAAGTTCTTCCCAATTGTTACTCAACTGCTCTGGAAACATCTTCTGGGAAGCCTCAGTAAGGACAAGTTGGTGACCAGCACTGAGGTTTAACAGAATGTTCTGCGTCCCTGAAATGAATATTAAATACCTACAAGATTCCCACCTCTGTACCTCTATAATTCCTTCCCAGTTGATGCATTCCCTGTGTGTAACAGCCATTTCCTCCTGCACATGCCATCAGAGCTTGGCACCACCGTGCCTGGGTTTGGGCTGGGCTCCCATGGAACCGGGGGCAGTGACAAGGACAGTGTGTGTCCCCAGCCCTGGTGGGTGCAGTGACAAGGACAGTGTGTGTCCCCAGCCCTGTGTTGCTGACCTTGCTGCCAGTGCAGCCTGCTCCTGCTGGTGCTCTGTCTGTCCGTGCCCTGCTGTGCCCAGGGCTGCTGCCAGCCTCCTGCTGGCCCCTCCTGGCTCGGCCCTGGGGGCTCCTGCAGCTGCTGGCTGCTCCTGGGCGTGGGGAAGGTCACCCCAACGTCCCTCGTGTTCCTCTTGGTGGCACTGCTGACGATCTCCAGGGCTCCTGAAACGGCACAGGGCAGGGACAGCTCAGCCTGTGTGCCAGGATGTCTGGGGTTGCAGTACAGGATGTGCCCAGCAATGTGAATTCTGTCCCATCTGGATGGAGCAGTGACCCTGATCTCCTGGCACATATTATCTGCTAATGGGGCATCTTTAACCCAGCTGGGCAATCATCTTTATCTTCCCACAGCCCATCCTCCCTCCAGGAGATATCTCCTGTTAATGGGCCATTGTTAAAAACGGGGTGTGGCAGTGATCCGTCTCTCTGTGGGAATATCTCCTGTTAATGGGCCATTGTTAAAAACTGGGTGTGGAAGTAATCCTTATCTCTGTGGGAATATCTCCTGCTAATGGGCCATTGTTAAAAACCGGCTGGGGCAGTGACCCTGATCTCCTGGCACATATTCTCTGCTAATGGGCCATCCTTAACCCAGCTGGGCAATCATCTTTATCTTCCCACAGCCCATCCTCCCTCCAGGAGATATCTCCTGTTCATGGCCACTGAGTCCCAGGGCATGACTGGTAAAATTCCATCATCCCACTGGGAGATGCTCCAGCCAGGGCAGGAGCCAAGCCTTTCCTACCCAGATAAAAACTGAGATTTGGACACCAAGGAACCTTCTTTCCACTGGATTCCAGAGGAAAGCCAGACCTTCCCACATCATCCCTGGAGCTTCAGAGGAAACTGCACCTTCTCCAGGAGCACTGCTGCAGCTGAACCACATCTGCCCCTGCAGGAGGATGCAGCCACCATGGAATGGGACTGCTGCCAACACCCTGACTGACTGACGGGTGTCAGCTTGGATTCTGACTCTGGCAGGGTTTGGGATTGTTTTGTAATGCTGCATTTCTATTTTAATTTTCCCAGTAAAGAACTGTTATTCCTAATTCCCATATCTTTGCCTAAGAACCCCTTAATTTCAAAATTATAATAATAATTTGGAGGAAGGGGTTTACATTCTCCATTTCAAAGAGAAATCTCCTTTATTGGCAGACACCTGGCCTCCAAACCAGGACACAGGACAGGGACATCTCACAGCTCACCCTGTGTGCCAGGGCAGGGACAGCCCCCAGTCCAACCCAGATGGAAAAATCCCTTTCCTCACCCATCTCCAACCCAAAACCTTTTCCATTCCCACTTCCCCAAACCAAGGGGAGTTCCAGTGGGTCAAGATTGTAACTGTGTGATCTGAGTGAAATTAAAAACCAAGTTCCCCAAGCAAAATCTACATTTATCTGGGCGTGGGAATTCAACTGGAATTAACTCTGCCCTATGGAAATCCTTCCCTGGTTCAATCTGCTTGCACACAAGCAGCAATAAATAAATAATTGCTGTATCTGATGAATAAACCAAGGCCATTACCCAATGTGATGATGGGGAGTTGGCGTGGAAATGAAAGCAATGAAGAAACTGCTAATTGCCACCAGGAAAAAAAAAACAACTGCAGAACTGCACCAGGCCAGGAGCAGCTTGGGACTGAAATAGAATTTAACACCCAAAATATTCCCAGGAAGAGCACAGAACACTGCAGTTGCTTTCTGAAATAGCATATGCCTACAAAACCCATTCTGGGAGGAACAGATGTCTTGGGGAAAAAACAATAGATAAAAAAAGGCAGCTGACCTTTGCCACTGAAATGGAGCAGGAGCTGGGGTTAATTGACTTACAGGTGAGAAAACTGGGTGTTAGAGCAGCCCCAGCATGGCAATTAAATATCTGGTGTTCCCTGAGCACAGCAGCCTCTGGGGAGTGCTGCCTGTGCAGAGCCAGCAGCAGGAACACCCAGGCTGTGGAGAAGGGGCTCACAGCAGGAGAGGCACAGCAGCCCAGAGAATCTGGGATTCAGGGCTCGCCAGGAACACCCAGACAGGGGCTCACAGCAGGAAAGGAGGAGCAGCCCAGAGAATCTGGGATTCAGGGCTCACCAGACACACCCAGACAGGGTTCCCAGCAGGAGAGGCACAGCAGCCCAGGCAATCTCACCTGCCTGGATCCCTTTGCTCAGCATCCGTGCCCGTCGCTTCTTGCCCAGGGCAGAGCTGGGCCCCCGGGAAATGCTGCTGGAGTCCCAGGAAAAGGGGATGGAGCTCTGCAAAAACAGCCAAGAGAACAGAAATCCCTGAATCCCAACCCAAATGAGCAGAAGCAGGATTTAGACAGAAGGATTTCCTCAGTGCCTTTCCCTGCTGTACCTTTTATAACCTGTTATTAATGCTGTACCCCAAGCTGCTTGTCCCACTGATCCCAAAACCCAGCCCTGGGCAGGGGCAGCCTGGGTTTGTGGGAAAAGCACATTTCTGGGCTTTATTAAAAGCACATTGTTGCTGGGGAGAAGAGCTTGGGGTCAGCCAGGACAGCACTGGGCATCCTCCAAGCCACAGGGAGGGAGAGCTCAGAGCCTAAAGGGGCTCCAGGAGAGCTGGGGATGCTCCCCTGAAAAAGGAAAAAATTCCAGGGGATCCTCAGAGTCCTTAAAGGGGCTCCAGGAGAGGAATTCGGGACAGGACACAGGGAATGGCTCCCACTGGGAAAGGGGAGATGGGGCTGGGATCTTGGGATGGAATTCCTGCAAAATCCTTGCAAGGCTCAGGAAGCTCCCTGTGATCCTCAGCCCAGAATCCTGCAGGTGGCAGAAACTGAGCTCAGGAAATGCAGGGAGCAGGAGGGAGCTGCAGGGCTCACACGAATTCCAATTAATAAATTCAGAAGCAGGAATCCTGTCCCAGGCACCAAGGACCTGGCAGCACCTCCAGCCCTAATTATAGACCTGCATTCTCCACAGCAATTAGGGACTTGGAACAAATTAACTGGGATTAATCCCAGGGTGGAAATGCAGAAGCTCCTCACTCCCTTCCACTGGAGCTCCACCAGCCCAAACCTCACCTCAGGACTAAAAGGTGCAGTTCTGACTTTATAAACCTGGTTTTGATTTCCTGTAACTGCCCCAGCTCCAGCCCTAATTACAGAACTGCATTCTCCACAGCAATTAAGGACCTGGAGAAAATTAACCCCAGGGTGGAAATGCAGAACCTCCTCACTCCCTTCCACTGGAGCTCCACCAAAACAAAACCCCAAACAAAACTTGACTTCAATACTAAAAGGTGCAGTTCTGACTCTCCTAAACCTGGTTTGAATTTCCTGCAACTGCCCCAGCTCCAGGAGAGGCCCTGCACAGAGGCACAGATCTGGATTTTCTTCCTGATAACAGCACATGTGAACATTTCAATTGGGAATGCATGAATTTGGATCATGTGCTCAGCAAAAACGTGTAAAACCAGGGAGGAAAAATCCAAAATATCCCTTCCCCAGCAGCCACTCAGGCCTGAGCAGTGCCAGGAATATTCCAGAGCTGAGAGGGGAATATTCCAGTTGGGAATATATATATAGAAAATAAATAATTATTGTATGTAAATGTTATATAGATCTATATCTAAAGCTGTATAAATAAATAAATAAATAAATAAAGTCTATGTACTATTTCTATCATAAATATAAATATAAATATATAAATAATAACAATAATGGACATAAATAAATACAAAAAGCTGTAACCAAGCTCTCTGGTTGCAGAGCTGCCAATGGGCTGTCAGAGCTGAGCTCCACATGCAATTCCCACAAGGACTGGGGCAGGAATCTCTATTAATTCCATTTGTCATCTCACAGGTGATTTAACCATTAAAAAAAATCAGATTTGGGTTTAAGGTTCAACAGACCCTGAAAAATTAATTTTGTGAATGGAACTTGGAGTAAAATCATCTTCCAAATTCTACAACCACACCAGAAATTTGGATCCTAATGCTGGTGTTCTGCTTAATTCTCTTAATACTGCAAAGCTCAGGGCAGTTTCACTTTACCTTCAAATAAATGTCATAAATAAAAATATTAAATATTTTTAAACCATTCTTCACCTTCAAAAATATTGCTTTCCCCCTCAGATTTATTTAGTTATTTGCATTGTTTTTCATTATTTTATAATTCACTTATTTGACAAATGGACTTTTTACAGCACAAATAGCAGGAAAATTCCAATAATTGTATGGATCCTTGGCCAGCTCTAGGGGATTTGGTTTTGCTAAAGTGAGATTTTTTGGTTAATGGGGAAGGAAAAGGGAAGGGAAAAGGGAAGGGAAAAGGGAAGGGAAGAGGGGAAAAGGGGAAGGGAAAAGGGAGAAGGGAAAAGGGAAGGGAAAAGGGAAGGGAAAAGGGAAGGAAAAGGGAAGGGGAAAGGGAAGGGAAAAGGGAAGGAAAAGGGAAGGGAAAAGGGAAGGGAAAAGGGGAAAGGAAGCAGGGGGAGCTCTCACCTGGCTGCGCTGCCCCTCCCCGGGGCTCCCAGCACGTCCCAGCGTGGCTGCTGTGCTCCCAGCCCGCTGCTCTGAGCGCTGCTGCTGCTGCCTGATGGCACAGTACAGCTGGGCCAGCCGGGGGGACACCTTGGGGGGCACCTGTGGGGCTGGCTGCCCCCCCAGCCTGTGCTGCCCAAAGGCCCTCAGCAGCCTGCCCGTGTCCACGGTGGACAGGGACAGGGACAGGGAGCTGCTGCCCCCCGAGCCTGGGGACGTGTCCAGCCCTGCCAGGGTCCCTGTGTCCCACCCCGGGGTGCTGAGGCTGCTGCAGCTGCTGGGCTCTGAGGAGCCTTCGCTGGGAGCTGCTGGGTGCTGCTGCTCCAGAGCCTCTTCCAGCTGCTGGGACACCCTGAGCCCTGGTTTCTGTTCCCTGAGCTCCTGCAGAGCCTCTTCCAGCTGCTGGCTCACCCTGAGCCCTGGTTTCTGTTCCCTGAGCTCCTGCAGAGCCTTTTCCAGCTGCTGGCTCACCCTGAGCCCTGCTCTGCCTGCCCTGGGCTCCCCCAAGGCTGTTCTGGCCATGGCTCAGCCCTGCTGTCTCTCCCCCTGCCCTGGGCTCGGTGCTGCTCCCAGCCCTGGGTTTCCCTGCTGGCTGCTCCCTCCCCTGCATGCCCTGCATTTCCTGCATTTCCTGCGTGCCCTGCAGCCTGCCCTGCCCCCCAGCTGCCAGGCTGTGCCTGATGGGGCTCTGCAGGAGCCTGGCCAGGCGCTCCAGGCGCTGCACCAGGCTCAGCTGCCCCTCCTGCCCCGAGCCCTGCTGCTGCTGCTGCTGCTGCTGCTGCCTGCTCTGCCTCTGCCTCTGCAGGAAGCTCAGCCACAGCTCCCCCAGCCCAGCCCTGGGCTGGCCCCGGGCCTTGCCCAGCCTCTGCCCCAGGGGAGCCCCAGGGCCAGCAGCCCCTGGCAGCTCCATGCCAGCCCCACGGCCAGGGGCTGCCCTGGCACTCAGCTCCTGCAGCCTGCTGCCATCCTGCTCTGCAGGGAGGGTGAGGAGCTGCTGCTGCCCGGGGCAGGGCAGCCTGAGCCTGCAGAGCCCCCTGGCCAGGCTGCAGCCCCCTGCCACAGCCCCCGGGGCCTTCACGCTCCTGCTGCCGTCTGCCAGCTCTGCAAGAGAACAGAACAAGGTCTCACTGCTCAGCTAAAGGGGAGCATTTGCACCCTAAAACTTCCAAAATGCACCAAAGGGTTAAAAGCAGGATCACTGAGTTCATTCCCAAATGCAGTTTGAGCATTACTGAAATCCCATAAATCAGCTTTTCTGTCACTCCTCTCCAAGTGAGCCTGGGGAGGAACCCACTCCCCCTCAGGGAGTGCCCTGAGCTGAGGGACCCCAGGAGGGACCCCAGAGCCCAGCCATGGCACCCCTGAGCACACACAGCACTGTGCACACACACCACTCTCCAAAACACCTTTAAGCCAAGTTTAGATCATGCAAACACGACCACGTTCTAAAATGCACTTTGTGCATCTTTTGTACAAAGACTGGAGTGGATCCCTCCCTTCCACTCTGCTGGGACAGAGATCAGGGATGCTGCAGCCAGGCCCAGCCTCACCAAGTGCAGGGATTTTTCTTCCCATACAAGGGCAATGTTTATAAACTTGTGTAAGAGGCTTCCTCCACATCCTCCTGACAAATGAGATCAGGCCAGGGAATGCCAGGCAGAACTTTGCTATTCCTGGCTTTTTAGAAAGTTACCAAGAAATGGAAGGAATGTAAACAGGCAAAAAATAAAAATAAGTTTGGATAGAGCAACTTTTTTTTTTTTAAAACACATAACTTGCATAATTTTAAGCTCTAGACAAGCTCTGTGGGTAGAGGTAATCTTTTATTAGATGATCTAAAATTACAGTTGAAGAAGTCAGGGAAGATTTAAGACATGCAAGTCTTTCTTCTGAAAGCCCCTAAAGCTCCAGCTGCACTGGCTGCACTCACAAAAGATTCTTTCTCCTTACCTGGGCCTTTAGACCATCACAGCTATAAAAATTTGCTAGGAGATAATTTTAAATTAACACTTTTATTCCCCTCCCATTTTTATCCAGGTTATTGATGCTGCAGCTTTACATAACCATTGAACTCTTTCCTCTGCAAATAAAGATTCTGGAAACACCAAAACCTCTCCATTCAGAGAGGAAAAGATTCAGAGAAAAAAGCCTCACCTGAAGTGAAAAATGGAAATACTCAGCTGGAATGCCTGTCAGACATCAGGACAGGTCCCTGACAGGAGAGCAGGAGAGGTGGCAGCAGCCAGGAGTGGCCAGGGGGACAGCAGGGGGACAGCAGGGGGACAGCAGGGGACACCCAGGCACTCACGGGCAGGGCTTGTGCTGCAGCTCCTGTCACAGTGGCTCAGCCTGATCCCACTCTGGCTGCCTCCTCCCCAAACACAGCTTGGGAGGAGCAAACCCAAAAAACTTCCTCCAGCAAGGCCAGGATGGCAGGGACAGGGACAGGAGCTGCCCCTGGGACAGCAGGGGACAGAGGGGACAGAGGGGACACAGGAACCTGGTGTGACATCACAGCACAGCAGAGGGCCTGGCAGGACAGCCCAGTGGAACTGGCAGTCCCACAGCAGTGCCAGGAAATGCTGACTGCACTCAGAGCCCAGGGAATGCTGCAGGACCCCAGACCCCAGCCCTGACACAGCCTGCAGCAATCTGCACCTCACCACTCAGGGAGCAGCAGAAAGGAGGAGAAAATTAAACAGAGTCAAGTCCAGCATTTCCTGGAGCAATGCCAGCAGAACCACAGATCCTGAAATGCCAGGTCTGGCTCTGACTTCTTTCACATGCATGAATACACCAACAATCCCCAAATTAAAACCACATTGTAATTACCTGAAAGCTGTTCCAGTGGCTTCCCCTGCTCCTCAGGCCAGGCCCTGTGGCCAGGGGCTGTCCCTCTGTGCTGGGCAGCTGGGATGGGACTGGGACTGTCCCTCAGAGGCAGCACTGGGGCCAGGAGCCCTGCAGGAGCCTCCTCTGAGCCTGAGAGAGAGACAAAGAGAGAGGAAACAGTGTGAGCACCACTGCAGACAGGGAAAAAGCACAGAAATGCAGAAATGGCACAAGGAGCCAAAAGCAGCAGCCCTGGAGTGCCCAGGCCAGGCTGGATGGGGATGGGATAATGGCATGGGATAAAGGGATGGGAAAATGGGATAAAGGGATGGGATGGGATAATGGGGTGGGATAAAAGGATGGGATGGGATAATGGGGATGGGATAATGGGGATGGGATAATGGGGATGGGATAAAGGCATGGGATAAAGGCATGGGAAAATGGGATGGGAAAATGGGATGGGATAAAGGGATGGGAAAATGGGATGGGATCATGGGATAAAGGGATCATGGGATAAAGGGATCATGGGATGGGCTTTAAGGTCCTCCCAACCATTCCATGATTCCATCCCTGTCTCAGCTCTGGAAACCCAGAACTGTCCCCACAGTCTCTCACTGGGACACAGCCTCAGGCTGCCCCAGGGGAGAACAGGCTGGGTGTCAGAAGTTTTTCATGGAAGGAGTGATGAAGCACAGGAATGCTCTGCCCAGGGAGTGCTGAGCCCCACCCCTGGGTGTGGCACTGGGTGCCATGTCTAGCTGAGGTGTTAGGGCATGGGCTGGTGATCTTGGAGGTCTCTTCCAACCCAAAACTCTGTGAATTCTGTGAATTCATCCCTGCCAGCCCCACCTGGTCACATCCCATGGATTTCCTGCACCCAGCTCCCTCAGCTGCCCCCCCTGAGCTGAGCCCTGAGTGCAGCAGGGACTGGGAAAAACAAAATGTGTTTTTGCATCCTGCTCTATGTTTTCCTAGAACCTTGTGCTGCTTCATTTGCATAGTGAATTTTGATATGTGGCATCATCCTCTCTGCAAAACAACAGATTTGTGTCACATTTGTTTCTCTCATTTTGGACACAAGCTAAACTTGGAAAAGGTCAAGAGCAGGGACAGCTGGAGCTGCCCAGCACAATCTGAGGCTGCTGCACTGATCCCTTGGTCCCCACTGCTGGATGCAGGAACTGCACATCCCCAACATCAGCTCTGTCCACAGGTAACTTTGGACATTCTGAGTGAGACCAACCTGCAAATAAAACCTGCAATGGCCAGTGATGCCTTCCCTCCAGGAAAGGGGCAGGGATCTGAGAGAATCCTGAGTGAGCAGCAACTCCCAGGAAATAAGGGATGAGCAGGCTGGAAACCCTGAGCTCTGTTCTTTCCCTGGCAGCATGGAGCAGGAGCCCCCTGCCCCCAGAGAGGGAGAGCAGAGGGAGGCAGGACCAGGGATCACAGGAAATGCAGAATCCATGTCAGATCATTCAGTGCCATGGATCAGAGATAATTCTGTATCCATGGATCACAGATAATTCAGTATCCATGGATCAGATCATTCAGTATCCATGGATCAGATCATTCAGTGCCCATGGATCACAGATCATTCAGTACCCATGGATCAGAGATAATTCTGTACCCATGGATCACAGACAATTCAGTAGCCATGGATCAGAGACAATTCAGTAGCCATGGATCAGATCATTCAGTGCCCATGGATCAGAGATAATTCAGTATCCATGGATCAAATAATTCAGTATCCATGGATCACAGATAATTCCATACCCAGGGATAACAGACAATTCAAAATCCATGGATCTGATAATTCAATACACATGGATCACAGATAATTCAGTACCCATGGATCAGAGATAATTCAGTATCCATGGATCACAGAAACTTCAAAATCCATGGATCAGAGGTAATTCAATATCCATGGATCAGATAATTCAGTACACATGGATCACAGATAATTCCATGCCCACAGATCACAGATAATTCAGTACCCACAGATCACAGATAATTCAAAATCCATGGATCACAGCCAATTCAATATCCATGGATCAGATAATTCAGTACCCATGGATCACAGACAATTCAGTACCCATGGATCACAGATAATTAATTTCACACCCATGGATCACAGATAATTAATTTCACACCCACGGATCACAGTTAATTCATTCCATATCCATGGATCACAGTTAATTAATTCCATGCCCATGGATCACAGTTAATTCAGGATCCATGGGTCACAGTTAATTAATTCCATACCCAGGATCACAGTTAATTAATTCCATGCCCGTGGATCACAGATAATTAATTCCACGCCCATGGATCACAGTTAATTCAGGATCCATGGATCACAGATAATTAATTCCACGCCCGTGGGTCCCAGGTACCCCACCCCAGGCCCAGGCTGCAGTACCTGAGTGGGAGCTGGAGCTGTCTGCAGTGCCCTGGGGCTCCCCTGGGCACGGGCTGGCTGCAGATTGCTGGTGGGGCACGTAATACATCCCCGAGCTGCCCCAGGGCTTGTAGGGCAGCAGCAGCGGCTGGGCTGGGGGGAGAGGCAAACAGTGAGCAGGAGCCAGCCTGGAAACCCCTCATGCAACAGGGCAGCAGCTGGGGACACTCTCCTCCAGCAAAATGGGCTGCAAATGCTGTGTTAACTTCAGTTAAATTCATTCCACTTTTAAATCCCCACCCACAGGCAGGTTACCATCCCTCAGCTGCAAAACCAGCCTCACCTGCTCAGCACCAAACTGTGATCAGTGACTTACAGAACTGCCCTGTACCACAGAGCTCCAGCTGGCCCAGCCTGAGGGGCATTTTACAGGAGGGGATGTGCCCCAGGCAGTGAAGGACCAGCAGAGCCCCAGGACACAGCAGCACTGGGTGGGAGCCCTGTGAGCACCCCTCTGCTGGCAGCTGCCCCACAGCCTGCTCCCTTGCATTCCACTAAAACAGCAGTGTGCACATTGCCTCTGATTCCTTGCGGTCATCTTGAGTAAAGCAGCAATCAAACCTCACTGAACTCCAAGTGAATCAAATCAAATCTGCACACAAACACCAGAAAATATCCCCCAAGCACAGCTGGGCTCAATGAATTCAGTCCAGAGAGCTGAACTGAATCCCAGCTGCATCCACACAAATCCTCCAGCTGAAGGTGGATCCAGGGTTTAAGGATTCAGTTTCCCCCCATATGAGCAATTTCAAATATCCCCATTATCCCAGGATGCCATCTCCCCCAGAGCTGGGTTTGCTTTTGGGTTTCACCATTATCAGCATGATAACCAGACCCACAGAGACAGGAGTGTGCTCACCTGGCTGCCTGGGGAAGGGAGGGATCTCCCGTGTGGGACGGAGCTGGGAGGGGAGGCTCAGGGGGGCTGGGCAGAGACTGCAGGGCAGGCTTTTCCTTCTCCTGGGGGTGCTCACAGGTTCCTGCTGGGAGGCTGCTCCTGCTGGGGCTCCCCACGCTGATCTGGGTGGCAGCATCACAAACGCTGCTGGCAGGTTTGGCAGCAGGGGCAGAGCTGGGGCTGCCCGGAGCCCCTGGAGCCCAGAGCTGAGCCCTGGCCCTGCCCTGCAGCTCCTGCCTGGAGGAGAGCACTGGGCTGGGACCCTGGGCAGCAGGGGGCTCGGCAGCACCTGCCAGGGCAGCCTGTGGAGCTGCTGGTGAAGGCTGAGCCCTGGCTGCAGGTTGGTGCCCCAGCCCCAGCCCGGCAGGGCCCAGCTCGGGGTGGTGGCTGCTGGAGGACAGGGTGATGTGCACACAGCTCAGGAACCTCCTCCCCGGGGCTGGGGCAGCCTCAGGGGGGCTGGGGGGAGGCAGGGGGGGCTCCTCGGGGCCTGTGCCCCCCTCTGCCAGCCCCTGGGCAGGGCCCTGCAGCAGAGGCACCTGTGCAGCTGCCCCTGAGCTGCCCCAGGGCTGGCAGAGCCCAGGGCCCTGCTCCTGGGGGGCTCTGGCACGGGGGGGCTCCCCCACTGCCTCCCTCTCCTGGCTGGCCCTGAGCCCCCCAGGGGTGGCACTGTGCCTGTCCCCCCGAGCCACGGCTGCACCCCCAGACCCAGAGCCAGAGCCAGACCCAGATCCAGGCTGTTCTGTACCCCCAAACCCAAACCCAGGTTGCTCTGTACCCCCAAACCAAATCCCAGGCTGCTCTGCACCCCCAAACCCAATCCCAGGCTGTTCTGTACCCCCAAACCCAATCCCAGGCTGCCCTGTACCCTCAAACCCAGACCCAGGCTGTTCTGTACCCCCAAACCCATCCCAGGCTGCCCTGCAGTCAGGCTCTGCCCTTGCCCTGGCTCCTGGGCAGCTCCAGCCCTGGCAGGGGCAGCAGGGGCAGCAGGGGCAGCAGGGGCCGGTGCTGGGCCAGGGGCACAGCCCTGCAGCCCGGCCCAGGGCCCTGAGCCCAGCCCCCCCTCCCCGAGGCTGGGGCTGCCTGCTGGGGGCCCCAGGGGGGAGCAGGGGCCGATGGAGGAGCTTGGCTTGCCCAGCTCCCCCTGAGCATGGGGGGCACACAGGGGGGCCCTGAGCTCTGCCATGGCACTGGGGTGCCCCACAGCTGGCTGCTGCTGGCACACGTGCAGCTCAGCTCTGTTCCAAGGCTCCAGCTGCAGCTCAGCAGTGGTTTTGGGTTTCAGCTGCAGCTCAGCTCTGCCCCTGGGCTCCAGCTGCAGCTCAGCTCTGTTCTTGGGCTCCAGCTGCAGCTCAGCTCTGTTCTTGAGTTCCAGCTGCAGCTCAGCTCTGTTCTTGGGCTCCAGCTGCAGCTCAGCAGTGGTTTTGGGTTTCAGCTGCAGCTCAGCACTGTTCCAGGGTTCCAGCTGCAGCTCAGCTCTGTTCTTGGGTTCCAGCTGCAGCTCAGCACTGTTTTTGGTTTTCAGCTGCAGATCCTGCAGCTCAGCACTGTTCCAGGGTTCCAGCTGTAGCTCAGCACTGCTCCAGGGTTCCAGCTGCAGCTCCTGCAGCTCAGCAATGTTCCTGGGGTCCAGCTTCAAGTCCTGCAGCTCAGCAGCACTCAAGGACTTCAGGTCCTGCAGCTCAGCACTGCTCCAGGGCTCCAGCTGCAGCTCCTGGGAGCAATCCCAGGGCTCAGCTCCAGGGGATGCTGGTGCTGCTGGAGGGGAGCTGGGCTGGAAGGGCTCCCGAGCCCTGGAGAGCTGCCTGTGCCTGTCCCTGGGAGCCTGGAAGGGCCCCAGCTGCTGCCCCAGCTGCTGCCCCAGCTGCTGCTCCTGCTGCTGCCCCAGCTGCTGCCCCAGCTGCTGCCCCAGCTGCTGCCCCAGCTTCCTCGGATACTCAGTTGCTGCTTCCAGACCACAGAGCCACGGGTCCTGAGAAACAGAGCACAGCTCAGAGGTGGGGAGGAGAACCCCAGCCTGGCCAAAAGCTGCAGGGAAGAGCCAGAGCCGAGAGCTGAGACCAGGCAGAGTCTGTCAGCAGGAAGGGAGGGAGCTCAGCTGCTAATGACCGAACTAAACTGATCCTTTTAAAGTGCCCAGCTCCCTTTGGCAGCCCTTTATCACATCAATGCACGGGAGGAGTTGGGCTGGAGCACATCAGCAGCAGCTCTCACCTGAGCTGGGACCTCACCTGGATTTGCACTGAAAAGAGCTGTTCCCACCTTGGAGAATCCCAAACCCTGCACAGAGCTGTTCCACCCTGACAGAATCCCAAACCCTGCACAGAATCCCAAACCCTGCACAGAATCCCAAACCCTGCACAGAGCTGCTCCCATCAATCCCAAACCCTGCACAGAGCTGCTTCCATCTGACAGAATCCCAAACCCATGGGGCAGGATCAGGGCTGGGGACCCTGGCAAGGGACAGGACAAAGCCACAATTCCAGGGGGATCCATCCCTCCCACCCCCAGGGATTTGGGGTCACAACTTGTGCACCAGAGGATGTTCAGACAGGATTTTGGCAAAAGCTTCTCCCTGGGAAGGGCTGCCAGGCACTGGGGCAGGGAACTGGGGGAGCCTCCATCCCTGGAACTGCTCTGAAGCATGGGGGGCACCTGGGGACACCCAGTGCTGGGGCTTGGTGAGCCTGCAGCTCTGCTCCAGCCTGAGTGATTCCAGGATCCCAGCCATCCACACAAACTCATTCATTCAAGTGCAACCCAAAATTCCAACACTTCCACTGCAGAGAGGAAATCTGAGATAAGTGTGCTGCCATGGAGATGGGCCAGAAAAGCTTAATTACAGGAAAAAAGACACAAAAATCTAAGTTATATTTACTTTTCCCTACTGCCTGGGACCACTGTGGAAGCAGCCATGAAGCACCACGGGTCCCTGGGTGACTCCACCCCACCAACCACTGGGAATTTGGCAAACAGAAGCAGTGGGAACAGTTCTGGTGCAAACCAAACACACAAACAAGTATCTCACAACAGCCTTCCCAGCCCCTCTCCAGCCCAGATGCCTGGGCCTGATCACTGCCCCACTCTTCCATTCCTTTCTGGATGCTAAGGCAATAAATGAGTTTATTTGGCATTTCCTGCAGCCAGGACAGCACAGGGATGATCCCAAGACTCTCCTCCCTGCAGCACGTGCCAGCTCAGCAGCCTGAGGCAATCCAGAGCGACTCCCACGGCGGAGCAGCAGTGACAAACTCATCTCCCCCAGCCTCTCACATGGCTCTCCGTGCCTCCCATGTGTCATCCTTCCAAAAAAGCTCCCGGGCCATATGATCCACAGAGCAAATTTAGAGCCACAACTGCCTGAACTCCCTGCAGAAGGGAGACAGCTCAAGGAGTGGAAAAGTACAGCAGGGAGGGGAGGCAAGCCCTGCCCCAGGGGGAAGGGGCTCAGCAAAGGGCAGAGGGGGATCTGGCACCCCAAACCAGCTGGGGGGCAGAGCCCCATCCAGGAGGAAAACCCTGAGGCTGGAAATGCTGGGATTGTATTTACAGCAACTGCAAACCTGCCAGGACAGGGACACTGGCCCTGGGCACTGCCAGGGATCCAGGGGCAATACAGCAAATCTGGGAATCCCAGCCCAGGCAGGAATTCCTGCCCCAGATCCCAGCCCCATCTCCCCTTTCCCAGTGGAGCCATTCCCTGTGTCCTGTCCCCAATTCCAGCTCTCCTGGAGCCCTGCAGGGACTCTGAGCATCCCCTGGAGTTTTCCCTTCCCCAGGGAGCATCCCCAGCTCTCCCAGTCCATGCTGGACATTCCAGGGGTGCTGAGCCCCTCCTGAACCCCCTGCCCAGCCAGAAATCCCCAGCATTTCCCCTGCAGCTCCCAGGGACCCTCCACTGCCCCAGAAATGGAAAATCCATCCCAGAGGAGTTCCCCAAATCTCCACAGCCCTCACACACTTCCCATGGCACACAAGAGAAAGCCAAGAAAACTCCACTGGAGCTGTGAGACCCCAGAGCCCCCACCCCACACAGGGCCCTGCTGCAGGAACGGTCCCTGAGCTGCAGGAGCAGTTTGTCCTCACCCCAAAATCTCCTGAGAGCTGCAGGAGCACTTTGTGCTCACCCCAAAATCCCCGTGAGCTGCAGGAGCAGTTTGTCCTCCTCACCCCAAAATCTCCCAGAGCTGCAGGACACTTTGTGCTCATCACCCCAAAATCTCCCTGAGCTGCAGGAGCAGTTTGTCCTCCTCACCCCAAAATCCCCCAGAGCAGCAGAACTTTGTCCTCATCACCCCAAAATCTCAGAGAGCTCCAGGAACACTTTGTCCTCCTCACCCCAAAATCTCCCTAGAGCTGCAGGAGCAGTTTATCCTCACCCCAGAATCCCCCAGAGCTGCAGGAGCAGTTTGTCCTCACCCCAGAATCCCCCAGAGCTGCAGGAGCAGTTTGTCCTCACCCCAGAATCCCCCAGAGCTGCAGAACTTTGTCCTCATCACCCCAAAATCTCCCAGAGCTGCAGGAGCAGTTTATCCTCACCCCAAAATCTCCCAGAGCTGCAGGAGCAGTTTGTGCTCACCCCAAAATCTCCCAGAGCTGCAGGAGCAGTTTGTGCTCACCCCAAAATCCCCCAGAGCTGCAGGAGCAGTTTGTCCTCACCCCAGAATCCCCCAGAGCTGCAGAACTTTGTGCTCACCCCAGAATCCAGAAGCAAAATGCCTTCTCCCCACGCTGCCCTGCTCTCCTGAGCCTGGCACTGCTCCCAGCAGCTCCCATCCAGTTCCAGGGCTGCTTTGCTGCCTGTGTTTTATTTTCAGGGCAGCAATTTTGAACTTTCTGTATTTTTCAGTGACTGTGTTTGTCTTACATTTATCTGAAGTGCAATAAAAACCCTCAGTCACCTCCACTCTGCAAATTCAAACTGCTTTCTATCTCAAATTAAAAACATTGCAGTGCAAAAATATTTTTGGGATCAAAGCACGAGGTGCTGTGGTTGACCTAGAGCAATTTACTGGGAGCTTGGTTTGCACAATTGTGGTGAATTTCTTTTTATTCTAAATGGGAATAAAACAATCCCCAGCTGGCAGTGAGTCACAGAATTGAAACCCTTGGCTCCACTGCACAGAGCTCACTCTGGGGACTGGCAGCAAACAGATCTAAAAGTTGAGGGGGAAAAGCTTTGATGCCTCTGGGGTTTCATTTGTGTTGTTTCTCTTTTTTAGGAAATCTAAAGGAATAGTTAATAAATATTAATTTCTTAATTTAAGAAATATTAATTTCTTGATTTAAGAAATATTAAGAAATATTAATTTAAGAAATACTTATTTTCTAAAATATTAAATAATAATTAGAAAATTTTTTCTATATTATTTACTAATATCTTTTTTCCACCAGCTGCCCCTTTGATACCTCTGGGGTTTTATTTGTGTTCTGTTTCTCTTTTTTAGGAAATCTAAAGGAATAGTTAAGAAATATTAATTTCTTAATTTAAGAAATATTAATTTAAGAAATATTTAATTTCTAACATATTAATTAATAATTATATAATTATTTCTATATTATTTACTAACTTTTTTCCACCAGCTGCCCCTTTGATACCTCTGGGGTTTTATTTGTGTTCTGTTTCTCTTTTTTAGGAAACCTAAAGAAATATTTAAGAAATATTAATTTCTTAATGTAAGAAATATTAAGAAATATTAAGAAATATTAATTTAAGAAATATTTCATTATTTAAAATATTAAATAATAATTATATAATTTATTTATATACTATTTACTAATTTTTTTTCCATCAGCTGCCCCTTTGATACCTCTGGGTTTTTTTTATTTGTGTTCTGTTTCTCTTTTCTAGGAAATCTAAAGAAATATTTAAGAAATATTAATTTCTTAATGGAAGAAATATTAAGAAATATTAATTTAAGAAATATTTAATTATTTAAAATATTCCTGCAGAGCTGGGAGCTTTGGGCAGCAGCAGCTCTTGTCCCTCACCCTGCCTGGCCTGGGACAGCTGTGGCACCCAGCCCAAAGCAACAAACCAGCCAAAACCAGCCCCAAAACCAGCAAACCACCAAAACCAGCTCCAAAACCAGCACCAAAACCACCAAAACCAGCAAACCAGCCCAAACCAGCCCAAAGTAGCTTCAAAACCACCAAAACCACCACTAAAACCCGAAAAACCAGCCCAAACCAGCCCAAAGCAGCACCAAAACCACCAAAGCAGCACCAAAACCCCAAAAACCAGCCCAAACCATCAAACCAACCCAAACCACACTAAACCAGCACCAAAACTACCCCAAACCACCTCAAACCACCAAACCACCCCAATCCACCCCAAGCCCCCAAACCAGCACCAAAACCACCCCACCCCAAACCTCCAAACTATCCCAAACTCCCCAAAACCACCAGCAAAGCCATCCCACACCAGCCCAAACCAGCACCAAAACCCCCCCCAAACGAGCAAAACCAGCCCAAACCAGCACCAAAACCCCCAAACCACCAAAACCAGCCCAAACCAGCACCAAAACCCCCAAAACGAGCCCAAACCAGCACCAAACCCCCAAACCACCAAAACCAGCCCAAACCAGCACCAAAACCCCCCCAAAGCAGCCCATCCAGCCCAAACCAGCACCAAAACCACCAAAACCCCCAAACCACACTAAACCAGCACCAAAACCCCCAAACCACCAAAACCAGCCCAAAAGCACCCCAAACCAGCCCAAACCAGCAAACCAGCCCAAACCAGCACCAAAACCACCAAACCCCCCAAACCCCCCATCCAGCCCACAGCAGCCCCTGGGAACAGCAGCCCCCTCCCCCAGCAGCCCCAGGTGAGCCGCCTTACCTGGGCAGGTGTCCGGGCCCCAAGGCTGCAGCCCCGCCCCGCTGCCTCCCCCAGACTGCTGGCACAGCTTCAGCTTCACCCAGGCTGCCAAAACAGACAGGCGTGGCCTCCCCCATCTCCTGCACCCAAGCAGGCTGTGCAGTCGGGCCAGCCCGGGGGGAGAGCCCACCCGGCCCTTTCTCATGAATTACTGATCTGCAGAGGGGATCAGGACTCTCTCCTGCCATCCTCATGGTGTCAGACACAAGGCACAGCTCACCCACAATCCCTTCCCATATTCCTGACTGCGTGTGTGGACAAAATGATTCCTGTGTGATGTCAGGAAGAGGTTTCCAAGCTGGGAGAGGCCAAGCACAGGTCACAGGTGACCCCATTAAAGCTCCTCAAGAGAACCAAACAATCCCCTCTGGACAGGGAGCAGCCTCAGCTCTGCAATCCCAGCTTGTACCAGGTGCACCAGCCAAACTACATTCAGCTTTTTTCCTACATTTTTAAACTTAGGCCATTCTTTATAACAAGTGCACTAGAGGAGCCATTTTTCAGCGTTTTTCTGTGGTTTATCAAACTTCCCGAAACTCTTCAAAGCTACTAAAACATAAACTGAGGAAGAGAAAGCTGAAAAACAGAATACCAAAATTAAAAAGCTGAGATAAAGGTGGTGCTGTGGACTGCAAGCAACCATCTGACCTTCAAGGCTGGTGCAAAGCAAACAAAATAACAGCACCGACCAAAAGTGCAGGAGCAGTGGCTGAGTGAAAGGTGACCAGTAAAGCAGCTGCACAAGCACCGAGGGCTGTGCAGATTCTTTGTGCCCACACCCAGCTGTGCTCTCACCTCGGATCTTCCTCTCCTGCTCCTCTGCACTCCTCAGCATCTGGCTGGTGTCCGTGCCAGGCGGGACAGAGCCCAGGAGCTGCCTGACCCGGGCAGCCAGGGAGGCCCTGCTGCTGCTGCTGCTGCTGCTGCCACTGCTGCTGCTGCCACTGCCAGCCCCACTGCCACTGCCAGCCCCACTGCCACTGCCACTGCCACTGCCAGCCCCACTGCCACTGCCAGCCCCACTGCCACTGCCACTGCCAGCCCCACTGCCACTGCCAGCCCCACTGCCACTGCCACTGCCAGCCCCACTGCCACTGCCACTGCCACTGCCAGCCCCACTGCCACTGCCACTGCCACTGCCAGCCCCACTGCCACTGCCCACCCAGGTCCTGGAAGCCCCAGTCCTGTGCAGGACGCTCTGCAATGGGGCACTGCCCTGCTGGGAGCTCTGAGGTTTCTCCAGGAGCTCCCTGACATGGGCACTGAGGGAATCCCCACTGCTGCCACTGCCCACCCAGGTCCTGGCAGCCCCAGCCTATTCCCTGCCCAGGTCCTGGCAGCTCCAGCTTTGGGCAGGATGCTCTGCAATGGGGCACTGCCCTGCTGGGAGCTCTGAGGTTTCTCCAGGAGCTCCCTGACATGGGCACTGAGGGAATCCCCACTGCTGCCACTGCCTGCCCGGGTCCTGGCAGCCCCAGCTCTGTTCCCTGCCCAGGTCCTGGCAGCTCCAGCTTTGGGCAGGATGCTCTGCAGTGCCTCTGGAACACTGCCCTGCTGCTGGGAGCTCTGAGGTTTCTGCAGGAGTTCCCTGACACGGGCACTGAGGGAATCCCCACTGCTGCTGCTGTTCCCTGCCCAGGTCCTGGCAGCCCCATCTGTGCTGTCCACCCAGGTCCTGGCAGCTCCAGCTTTGGGCAGGATGCTCTGCAATGGGGCACTGCCCTGCTGGGAGCTCTGAGGTTTCTCCAGGAGCTCCCTGACATGGGCACTGAGGGAATCCCCACTGCTGCCACTGCCTGCTCGGGTCCTGGCAGCCCCAGACCTGTGCAGGATGCTCTGCAGTGCCTCCAGGCCACTGCCCTGCTGGGAGCTGTGAGGCTCCCCCAGGAGCTCCCTGGCACTGAGGGAATCCCCACTGCTGCTGTCCTGGCTGCCCCGTGCTCCCTGGTGCCCCTGGTGCCCCTCCAGCCCGGGCCAGGGGGGCTGCCAGGGCAGAGGGGACAGTGCCCAGGGGCTCCAGGCCCTGCCCCGGGGCTGGCCCAGGGCCCAGCTGGCTGCTGGCCCTGCCCTGTGCCACCGCCTGGCTCCTGTCTGGGGTGGCACTGCTGCACCCCTCTGGCTCCCACCTCCCTGTGCCCTTCCCCGTGCCTGGCTCCTGGGCCCTTCCCCGCAGCCCCTCCGCAGCTGCAGCACCTCCCCACCCCTCAGAGCCCAGGGCTCGCACCCCCAGCCCCCCTCCCTGCACAGCCCCAGCCCAGCACAGCCTCCTCTGCAGCCCAGGGACCCCGGGACCCCCGGGACCCCCCTCCTTCCTGAGCAGCCCTGGGGCAGGGGAACCAGGGTCCCTGCAGGAGGCTGGGGGCAGAGCAGGACAGCTCCAGCTGGCAGTGAGACCCTCTGCCTGTGCCAGCAGCTCCTGCAGCTCCTGCAGAGCCCCAGGGCCCAGGGAATCCCTGTCCTGCAGAGCCCCAAAGCCCAGCAGGGAATCCCTGTCCTGCTCTGCCCCAGAGCCCAGGGAATCCCTGTGCTGCTCTGCCCCAGCTCCCAGGGAATCCCTGTCCTGCAGAGCTCCAGGGTCCAGCAGGGAACCCCTGTCCTGCTCTGCCCCAAAGCCCAGCAGAGAATCCCTGTCCTGCTCTGCCCCAGCTCCCAGGGAATCCCTGTCCTGCAGAGCCCCAGCTCCCAGCAGCTCCTGCAGAGCCCCAGCTCCCAGGGAATCCCTGTCCTGCAGAGCCCCAAAGCCCAGGGAATCCCTGTGCTGCTCTGCCCCAGCTCCCAGCAGGGAATCCCTGTCCTGCAGAGCCCCAGGGCCCAGCAGGGAATCCCTGTCCTGCTCTGCCCCAAAGCCCAGCAGGGAACCCCTGTCCTGCCCCTGGCTGCTCTCATTTCCCACCCTGCAGCTCTGGGACTCTCTCTCTGACTCCATCTGAGCCCCAGCTGCAGACAGAGCCCCCACAGCCCATCCCTGCAGGGCAGCCCAGCTGCTGGGCTCCTGAGCCCCTGTGCCCCCAGCCCGGGGGCAGCCCAGCTCCTGCTCTGCCCCAGCACAGCCAGGGGACCCCTCTGCACCCCGGGCTGGGCCCCCTGGGGCAGCCACCTCCCCCAGCTGGGCACCTGGGCTGGCTGGGGGCTCCCCAGAGGGCCTGGGGGAGCTGGGACTCAGATCCTGGAGACACAGATCCTGGGCACTCAGCTCATGGGGACTCAGATCCTGGGGGGAGCTGGGACACTGATCCTGGGTACTCAGCTCCTGGGGACTCAGCTCATGGGGACACAGATCCTGGGCACTCAGATCCTGGGGGGAGTTGGCACTCAGCCCCTGGTCACTCAGCCCGTGGTCACTCAGCCCATGGTCACTCAGCCCGTGGTCACTCAGCCCATGGTCACTCAGCCCCTGGGGGCTCAGCACACCCGAGGCAGCCTCAGAGCCCAGGGCCAGGGACAGGCTCAGAGGGGACACAGCCCAGTCCCAGCTGGCCTGAGACAGCTCCAGGGCTGGCAGCAGTGCACCTGCAGAGGAACACAGTGACACTCATTAGTGGGGGCAGCAAATGCCCAAATGTCCTTCCTGTGCTGGGGCACACAGCGAGGGGAGAGCTCAAACACTGGGGAATGTTTAAGGTGCTGTTCTTAGGATGAGACCTGGATTGAGATTTCCATGAGAATTGTCTCCTGAAGGAAATCTCTGGAGTATTTCAAGTATCAAAGAAAATACAAAACTAATCAGGGAGTTATAGAGTGTCCTGAGTTGCGGGGTTCATCCATCCAAGCCCAGGCCTGTGCAATCCCACCCTGGGAGCTCCTGGAGCTCTGGCAGAGCTGGGTGCTATGAAGCCACATTAATTTGGATGATGATGATGATGGGTGGACAGATTTAGGAACACATCTGGCCACTTATAAAACCACTGACAACCTTTTGTCTCGCTGAACACACCAAGAAATCCCAGAAAGCAGAAATAACCCAGCACCATTCATGTCCCCAGAAGGAAAAGCCTGTCCCATTCCCAAACCTTTCCCTCTGAAGGACTCTTGGAAAGACAGAAACCAAAGAAATGCAGCCTGCAGTGGCAGGCACACTGTAGAGTGCTCTGCCAGGCCCTGCTGCTGGAAGGGCACAGCCAGGGACAGAGCCCTGTGCCCCAGCCTTACCCTGTGCCGGGGGGCACGGCCTGCCCAGCCTGCCTGGGGGGGGCTGCAGCCCCCACAGCTGCCAGGGGCAGAAGTGCAGCTCCTGCAGGGGGGCCTGGGCCCCGCAGGGAGCCAGGATGGAGCCCGGGGACTGCTCGATGCCCAGCGCCCGCAGGTACACCTGGGGAGGGAGAGAGCCACGGCTCTGGGGGGGGGGGGGATGGGGGTGGGGGGAGCATGGGATGGGATAGTGGGACAGTGGGACAGTGGGATGGGATAATGGGATAGTGGGACAGTGGGACAGTGGGATAATGGGACAGTGGGATGGGATAATGGGATGGGGATGGGGATGGGAATTTGGGCACTCTGCAGAGATGGGAATTTGGGCACAGTGGGAATTTGGGGCACAGTGGGAGTTTGGGCAGAGTGGGAATTTGGGCAGAGTGGGAATTTGGGCACAGTGGGAATTTGGGCACGGTGGGAATTTGGGCAGTGGGAATTTGGGCACAGTGGGAATTTGGGCAGAGTGGGAATTTGGGCAGTGGGAATTTGGGCAGAGTGGGAATTTGGGCAGTGGGAATTTGGGCAGTGGGAATTTGGGGCAGTGGGAATTTGGGCAGTGGGAGTTTGGGCAGTGGGAGTTTGGGCAGTGGGAATTTGGGCAGAGTGGGAATTTGGGCAGTGGGAATTTGGGGCAGTGGGGAATTTGGGCAGTGGGAATTTGGGCAGAGTGGGAATTTGGGCACACTGGGGAATTTGGGCAGTGGGAATTTGGGCAGAGTGGGAATTTGGGCAGAGTGGGAATTTGGGGCAGAGTGGGAATTTGGGGCAGTGGGAGTTTGGGCAGTGGGAATTTGGGCAGTGGGAATTTGGGCAGTGGGAATTTGGGCAGTGGGAGTTTGGGCAGTGGGAATTTGGGCAGTGGGAGTTTGGGCAGTGGGAATTTGGGCAGTGGGAGTTTGGGCAGTGGGAATTCGGGCAGAGTGGGAATTTGGGCAGAGTGGCAATTTGGGCAGTGGGAGTTTGGGCAGAGTGGGAATTTGGGCAGTGGGAATTTGGGCAGTGGGAATTTGGGCAGAGTGGGAATTTGGGCAGAGTGGGAATTTGGGCAGTGGGAGTTTGGGCAGAGTGGGAATTTGGGCAGAGTGGGAATTTGGGCAGAGTGGGAATTTGGGCAGTGGGAGTTTGGGCAGAGTGGGAATTTGGGCAGAGTGGGAATTTGGGCAGAGTGGGAATTTGGGCAGTGGGAGTTTGGGCAGAGGGAGTTTGGGCACAGTGGGAATTTGGGCAGTGGGAGTTTGGGCAGTGGGAATTTGGGCAGTGGGAATTTGGGCACAGTGGGAATTTGGGCAGAGTGGGAATTTGGGCACAGTGGGAATTTGGGCAGAGGGAATTTGGGCACAGTGGGAATTTGGGGCAGTGGGAATTTGGGCACAGTGGGAATTTGGGCAGTGGGAATTTGGGCACAGTGGGAATTTGGGCAGTGGGAGTTTGGGCTCTGGGAAACAAACTGTTAACTCCGAAGGAGTTGAGTGGGGCAGACTCACCGGGATCCTCTCCTCGATGTCCATCTCCTCCTTCCTGGGGGTCTCCAGCAGGTCCCTCCCCTGCCCCAGCAGGGCCTGCAGCCCCCAGGGCCCCCTTAGGAGCCCCCCAGCTGCCAGCAGCAGGGAGGGCTCTGGGCTGAGGGGCTCTGGGCTGAGGGGCTGGCTGTCCTGCTGCTCTCCAGCTGGGGAGCCCCCCTGGCTCCTGGGGGGCTGAGCAGGGCTGGCCTCAACCACACCTGGGGCTGGGCTGGGCCTGGGGCTGCTCTGCACGGCTGGAGGGGCCCTGGGGGCTGCAGGGGGGCTCAGCTGAGCCCTGGGGGCTGCAGGGGGGCTCTGCTGGGCCCTGGGGGCTGCAGGGGGACACTCCTGAGCCCTGGGGGCTGGCAGGGGCTCTGAGCCCTTGGCTGCTGGGCTGAGCCCAGCCCAGGCTGTGCCCCTGCTGCTGGCACTGACAGCACTGTCAGACTGGGCCCTGCTCAGGGCAGGGCTGAGAAGGGTCCTGGCAGGGGAATGCACAGTGCCCAGCGAGGCTGTGTGCCTGCAGGGAGGGGCAGGGCAGGCCTGGGCTGGCACAGCCCCGCTGGGAGGGGGGCTGCAGGCTCTCCTGGCAGGGGGAAACACAGCTGGGACAGGGCACTGCTCAGGCTGGCTCATGCTCCAGGCTCCCACCTTCTCCAGGAAACCCAGAGCTGGGCTGGGCTGGGTCCTGCCAGGACAGAGGGATCCCAAGGACTGGGTCCTGTCAGGACAGGAGATCCCAACTCCAGGGATTGGGTCCTGCCAGGACAGGAGGATCCCAGGGGCTGGGTCCTGTCAGGACAGGGGGATCCCAGCTGCAGGGATTGGGTCCTGCCAGGGCAGGGAAGTCTCAGCTGCAGGGATTGGGTCCTGTCAGGGCAGAGGATCCCAGCTGCAGGGATTGGGTCCTGCCAGGGCAGAGGGATCCCAAGGACTGGGTCCTGCCAGGACAGGAGGATCCCAACTCCAAGGACTGGGTCCTGCCAGGGCAGGAGGATCCCAGCTGCAGGGGCTGGGTCCTGTCAGGGCAGGAGGATCCCAAGGACTGGGTCCTGTCAGGGCAGGGGGGTCCCAGCTGCAGGGACCCCAGGTGCTCACAGGTTTCTCCCACAGCACTCTCAGGAGGATGGAGCTCCCCAGAGGAACTCCCTGAGGCTCCATCCCAGCAGGCAGGAGAGGCCTGCAGCTCTGGAGGGACCCCCAGGGCTCCTTGTGCCCTCCTGAGGAGCAGCCCTGGCGTGGACTGGAAGCTGGGCCGGGGCAGGGGCCCAGAGAAGGAGCCCTCAGCCCCCAGGCTGAAGGAGGGGGAGCTCCCAGCGAGCCTGTGTCCCCTCTGGATGGAGCAGTCAGAGCCTGTCAGCTCCTCCCTGCTGCCTGCAGCCTCTGGGGAGAGCCCCGGGCTGGGGGCAGTGCCCAGGGCTGGCTGCAGCCCCCCAGGGGCAGCCAGGAGCCCCCCAGAGCCCCTGACCCCCTGATCACACTCCTCACACCCTGCCCTGCCCTGCTCAGCATCACCTGCAGCAGCCCAGCTGCCAGAGCCCCTCCTGGGGTGCTGAGACAAACCCAGCCCAGGCACCTGCTGCCCCCCTGCTGCCCCCCAGGGGCTGCTGCCCCCAGCCCCCTCCCCCTGCTGCTGCAGCCCCTCTCCCCCCTCGGACAGCTTGGTCAGGGCAGTTCTGTAGGAGGAGGAGGAGGAGGAGGAGGAGGAGGAGGAGGATTCCTCCTGCCCTGGGGGCTGCCTGTCCTGCCCCGAGAGCTCAGGGGCAGCAGCTGGGCCCTGGCAGCAGCGGCCAGAGTGGCCAGAGCAGTGACCAGAGTGGCCAGAGTGGCCAGAGCAGTGACCAGGGCAGTGGCCACCCCTCCCAGCTGTGCCCCAGCTGTGCTCCTCCCCTGCAGCTGCCTGTGCTGGCTCCCCGGGCAGGGCAGCAGCTCCAGCATCCCCGGGCTGGGCACACTGGGATGGACTGGGAAGGGCTGGGCCCTGCTGGGATGCACCCCCAGGCACCTGGGCAGCCTCACTGCGATCCAGGGATGCTCCAGACACGTCTGGGACTGCTCTGCAAGGGACAAGAAAAGGGAATTTCTGATCATTTCTGTCATTTCAACACCTCTGGTTTGAATCAGAGGCAAAAGAGCTTCAGGGGACAGCTGGGGGTTAGAATATTCCAAATTAATAAATTCCCTGAAGGGGAAAAACGTGAAGGAATGCAAAGAAATAACAAAAAATCTCCTATAAAATAAAGGCTCAAAACTAATAATAACAATAACAATAAAACAACAATAACAACAACAATAACACTAATACTACTACTAATAATAATAACAACAACAACAAGAATAATAATAATAGTATGATATAAATTTCTACTTAGTACAGAAATATTCTTCAATCTGTTTAGGACCTAATAATAATAATAATAATAATAATAATAATAAAATTTCTACTTAGTACAGAAACATTCTTCAATCTGTTTAGGACCTAATAATAATAATAATAATAATAATAATAATAATAATATGATATAAATTTCTACTTAGTACAGCAATATTCTTCAATCTGTTTGGGACCAAAACATTTTTTACTGACAGGCTGTTATTAGTTACATAAATAAAATTATTTAATTAAAATTGCAATATGTACTTGCATGTATCTCAGCTTGCCTGTGATTTTTTAACATAAATCACCTAGTTCAGTTCATTGGATCAATTATTTTTTAAAAGACATAAAAGCAGCCAGGTGTCAGATAACCAACAAATTCCAATAAAGTTCTAATACTCATATTGGGGATTAATTAATTAATAATTTACATTACACCCTATTATATCAAGCCCTAATAAATATTATCCTGTGCAAGCAGAGCACCTGGAAATGGAGGTGACAAAGCCTTTTACTGAAACAGCTCCTTATGCATCTAACTTTGCACTGTAAGTTGCACACATGCAGCAGGTACAGACCACAGCCCGGGCTGGTGTGTTTGTGTTTTACCCCATCCCACCTCAGGGGCAGGAAGTGCAGCTGGGATCCCTGCAGCAAGGACTCGGCAGCTGGGCTCAGCAGCAGGGGCAGGCAGGGGGAGAACCTGCTCTCCTGGACGTCTGGGGGAGAAAAACACCACAGGGAGTGAGAGGGGCAGCACGGCCCCACCCCAGGGACCCCAGCCTCAAAACCCCAGAGATCCCAGCCTCAAAATCCCAGAGATCCCAGCCTCAAAATCCCAGAGATCCCAGCCTCAAAATCCCAAAGATCCCAGATTCAAAATCCCAGAGATCCCAGCCTCAAAATCCCAAAGATCCCAGCCTCAAAATCCCAGAGATCCCAGCCTCAAAATCCCAAAGATCCCAGCCTCAAAATCCCAAAGATCCCAGGCCTCAAAATCCCAAAGATCCCAGCCTCAAAATCCCAGAGATCCCAGATTCAAAATCCCAGAGATCCCAGCCTCAAAATCCCAAAGATCCCAGCCTCAAAATCCCAGAGATCCCAGCCTCAAAATCCCAGAGATCCCGGCCTCAAAATCCCAAAGATCCCAGCCTCAAAATCCCAGAGATCCCAGCCTCAAAATCCCAAAGATCTCAGCCTCAAAGTCCCAGAGATCCCAGCCTCAAAATCCCAAAGATCCCAGCCTCAAAATCCCAAAGATCCCAGCCTCAAAATCCCAAAGATCCCGGCCTCAAAGTCCCAGAGATCCCAGCCTCAAAATCCCAGAAATCCCAGCCTCAAAATCCCAAACATCCCAGCTTCAAAATCCCAGAAATCCCAGCCTCAAAGTCCCAAACATCCCAGCTTCAAAATCCCAAAGATCCCAGCTTCAAAATCCCAAAGATCTCAGCTTTACATCCCCAAAGATCCCAGGTTCAAAATCCCAAACATCCCAGGTTCAAAATCCCAGAGATCTCATCTTAAAAATCCCAAAGATCCCAGCTTCAAAATCCCAAAGATCCCAGCTTCAAAATCCCAAAGATCCCAGCTTTACATCCCCAAACATCCCAGCTTCAAAGTCCCAGAGATCTCAGCTTTACATCCCCAAAGATCCCACCCTCATAATCCCAAACATCCCAACCCCATATCCCCAATGTTCCCAGCCTCAAAATCCCAAACATCCCAGCCTCAAAATCCCAGAGATCTCAGCTTCAAAATCCCAAAGATCCCAGCCTCAAAATCCCAAAGATCCCAGCTTTACATTCCCAAAGATCTCAGCTTTATATCCCCAAAGATCCCAGCTTGAAAATCCCAGAGATCCCAGCCTCAAAGTCCCAGAGATCTCAGCTTCACATTCCCAAAGATCCCAGCTTCAAAATCCCAAAGATCCCAGCTTCACATTCCCAAAGATCTCAGCCCCACATTCCCAAAGATCCCAACCTCAAAATCCCAAAGATCTCAGTTTACATTCCCAAACATCCCAACCTCATAGTCCCAAAGATCTCAGCTTCACATCCCCAAAGATCCCAGCCTCACATTCCCAAAGATCCCAGCTGCAGGGAAGGGAAGGGGAGGGAATCCCACCCTTAACCCCTGGAGCCTCCTCCCTCCCAGATTAAATCCAGATTTCTCATCCCATATCAAATCCAGGTCTCCAACCACTCACTCCTGCCACTGCCATCCCCAATTTATCCTAAAACTCCTCCTGTGCCATCCCAAATTTATCCTAAAATTCCTTCTGTGCCATCCCCATCTTATCCTAAAATTCCTCCTGTGCCATCCCCAATTTATCCTAAAATTCCTTCTGTGCCATCCCAAATTTATCCTAAAATTCCTCCTGTGCCATCTCCAACTTATCCTAAAATTCCTCCTGTGCCATCCCAAACTTATCCTAAAATTCTTCCTGTGCCATCTACATCTTATCCCAAAATTCCTCTTGTGCCATCCCAAACTTATCCTAAAATTCCTTCTGTGCCATCCCCAATTTATCCTTAAATTCCTCCTGTGCCATCCCCAATTTATCCCAAAATTCCTCCTGTGCCATCCCAAACTTATCCTAAAATTCCTCCTGTGCCATCCCCATCCTGCTCCACCCCAGCCAGCACCTCCCTGCTGATTTCCAGCTGGGATCACCCAGGATTTTATCCCATCCCCTTTTATTTCTTTACAAACCATGGATCCCACTGGTGCCTTCCCTACTCTCCATTTTCCATAAACTCTGACCCCAGCAAAGGCTGGGGGCATTTTTTTCTTGATTTAAAATAAAAATCCAACCTGCAGCAATCCATTTTAGCTTCTGTCCTGCATTTCCCTGCCCTTTGGGGAACTCAGTGTATTTTTTTTCCAGTTCATTACTTACCAAAACAAATGGAAATGGTTCATACCACAAGAATAAAAGCAACTCTAATATGTAATTATCAGTGGGGTTTAGATATAACTGCATGTTTGGGGGGAGTTTCCCCTTTTTTAACTCTAAACTGGTATCTGAGAAGTGTAAATAATACAGACATGTCTGAGGGGTGAAAAAAATACTCCCAGTATTCTAAGCAAGCTTTTATTTTAAAGGGAAAGGGCAATTTGTGGTCAAGGGAGTGACTTCCTAACCCAGAAATGCCATTTATTTGATTCAGGCTCATTAGTTTCCAACCACTCAGACAAGCCACAGTCTGCACCACTTAGGGGAGCACAATCCCATCAGAAAAATTATCATTACACAAAAAAAAATAAATCCAGTTTTCATTAATCAGCTTCTCCACCCACACTGCATCACCTGACCAGGGGCAGCCAACCACAAGGCAACCTTGCCTAATAATTCTTAATTTAACACTTCCAATCAACATTTTTAATTACTTTAGAACTCTGGGTAGTGAGAGGATAATTACCCAGATAGAAATAACCGAATTTGCAACACCAAATACAATTGAAATGCTTTTGTGGCAGTTCAGAGAAAGGCAATGAGATTTAAATTATTTGTTCCTGGGCAGTGTGGCACAGGAGGGATGGGGCAGGAGCCCAGGCTGGTACAATGAAAATGGTTTTGTGGCAGTTCAGAGAAAGGCAATGAGATTGAAATGTCTGTTTTGTTCCTGGGCAGTGTGGCACAGGAGGGAAGGGGCAGGAGCCCAGGCTGGTACAATGAAAATGGTTTTGTGGCAGTTCAGAGAAAGGCAATGAGATTTAAATGATTTATTCCTGGGCAGTGTGGCACAGGAGGGATGGGGCAGGAGCCCAGGCACTGACGTCAGGGCTGCTCTCCCTGAGCTCCTCGTGTCAAAACAGGAATTTAATTTTTCCTGCTGCCACTCTGGAGGGCAGAAGGCTCCTCAGAGCAGGCAGAGCTGGGCCTGTGCTTCTCCTCCCAGGCTGCTGACAAGTCTGAATGCCACAGTCAAGCTGCCATTTGGGGGGATAAAAAAGGAAGGCAAAACAACAACAGAGCCTTGGCTCTGCCAAGTGCTCCAAGGAGCAGCAGGAGCACTCGAGTGCAACTGTCACTGTCATTCCTCCCCTCCTGACAGCAAATCCAAGACACTTCTTGAGGAGGAGGAGAAAAATAAATGAGTGTTGCAGTGATGGCTGCCTTCCCTCCAACCCCTCCTACACCTCTGAGCCTCCTCCTGCCCCCCAGGTCCAGCTGCACTGCAAACACAAAGAGCAGCAAGTCTGGCTTGATTAAATGGCTTCCAGCTCTGCAAGTGACCATAATGGGGAAAAGGGCTGGAAAAGGCAGGAAACACAAGAATGCTGCCCAGAGGATGTGGGCAAGGACAAGGCATGGCAAACTGTGCTGGGTTGGTGTGCCCAGCAATGTGAATTCTGTCTCATCTAGGTGGGGGCAGTGGCCCTGATCTCTGTGGGAGATATCTCCTGCTCATGGGCCATCTTTAACCCAGCTGGGCAATCATCTTTATCTTCCCACAGCCCATCCTCCCTCCAGGAGATATCTCCTGTTCATGGCCAGTGAGTCCCAGGGCATGGCTGATAAAATTCCATCATCCCACTGGGAGATGCTCCAGCCAGGGCAGGAGCCAAGCCTTTCCTACCCAGAGAAAAACTGAGATTTGGGACACCAAGGCACCTTCTTTCCACTGGATTCCAGAGGAAAACCAGACCTTTGCACATCATCCCTGGAGCTTCAGAGGAAACTGCACCTTCTCCAGGAGCACTGCTCCAGCTGAACCACATCTGCCCCTGCAGGAGGATGCAGCCACCATGGAATGGGACTGCTGCCAACACCCTGACTGCCTGACGGGTGTCAGCTTGGATTCTGACTCTGGCAGGGCTTGGGATTGTTCTGTGTAATACTGCATTGCTATTTTAATTTTCCTAGTAAAGAGCTGTTATTCCTAATTCCCATATCTTTGCCTGAGAGCCCCTTCATTTCAAAATTATAATAATAATAATTTGGAGGGAGGGGGTTTACATTCTGCATTTCAAAGAGAATCTCCTTTATTGGCAGACACCTGCCCTCCACACCAGGACACCAAACACCCCTGCAAACCTCATTTCCCCTGGGGAAAGGTCAGAGCCAGCAAAACCTGAACTGTGCAGAACCCCAGGGACTCACCCAGGGGCGAGGCAGGGGCAGCTCCAGAAGCCTCTGCTGAGGACAGCAGCCCTTCCTGCAGCGTGGGCAGCTCCGACAGGTCCCTGCTGGCACAGCCCAGCCCCAGCTGTGCGGGCAGCATCCAGCTGTGCCAGCTGCTCTGCACCTCTGCAGGCAGCTGGGACCACGGCTCCTGCAGGGGCAAAGCACAGCTGGGTGAGACTGCAGCACAGCCAGCACTGCTCCCAAAAATGTGCAAATCAAAGCTCTGAGCGGGGAAAAACCACAGCTGATGGTGGGACCACCCAGGGAAATTCAGAATTCTGAGGAGAGCTCTGCTCCTGGCCTGGGGACACAGAGAAACTTCCAGACTGGGATGGCAGAACTGGGACCATGGCTGTGCAGTTTGGACAGGAGTGTGTGACACCACAGGGGGAAATCAGAGTTTGAGGGTTTAGGATATAACAATAAATATAAAAGCAAGGTGGAGGTTTGAGGGTGGAGGTTTTGTCCTTTTTCTTCACCTTCTTCTCCATGGGTTTGGGTGATTTTGTGTGATTGGGCAGAAAATTCCCCATTGTGGGTCATGGGTGGCTATTTGGTCAAAAGTTATTTATGGCCACGGTTTGGTTATTTGGTTATTGGGTTAAAAGTAAAAATAATTTAGGTGTCATTTCTTAATTGGACAATTTATCCTTAAAAGGCCTTGAAGAGAGATGGGGCTCCATTTTTAATCAGGGCTCCATTTTTCATCAGGGCTCCATTTTTGTTTCTTAGCTTGAAGTGCTGCAGAACTCAAGGTTCATGAGATGTAATATAGATCAGAGCTAAGAAATAAGATAGAATACAAGGTAAGAAATAAGAACTAATAAACATCTGAGTCCCAACAAGAAATTCCCTCTCACACATTTAATCCCAACCCTAGAAAAAGAAGATAAAATGATAATTCATGAATAAAAGCAGGGAAGTCTCCCAGGGAACTGGTAAAAGTCCAGCACTGCCCCTCCTGAAGCTCCTCTGCCTTGGAGGTGTTACAGTTCCTCTCCACAGCAGAATTTTGCTGTATGAGCCAGAATTTTTACACGACCATCTGGAAATCCATTTTTTTTTTTTATTTAGACCAGGCTGATAATGCTCAACCTGGGAGCTGAGGGAATCCCAGAGGAACTCAGTATCTGGCAGCAGATGGAGCAGGTCTGTGGCTGCAGCCCAGTCAAGGGCTGGAGTGCACAGAAAGCACCTCCTGCTAATTGCAGTCACTTAATTAACCCTCACCCCAAGGCACAGCAGCTCAGCACAGCAGCAGCTTCCTCAGGGATGGCTGGTCCCAGAGACACCCCATGGAAAAAAGGAAAAAAAGAAAAAAAAAAAGGGAAAAAAAGGAAAAAAAAAAAGAAAAAAAAGAAAAAAAAGAAAAAGAGGAAAAAAAAGGTGGAAAAGATGAAAAAAAAGAAGAAAAAAAAGAAGAAAAAAAGAAAAAAAATAGGGAAAAAATAGGAAAAAAGGTGAAAAAAAAAGGGAAATAAAGGTAAAAAGAAAAAAAGGGTAAAAAGAAAAAAAGGAACAAAAAGAAAAAAAGAGAAAAATAAAAAAATTTTAAAAAAGAAAAAAAGAGAAAAAAAAGGGAAAAAAGGGAAAAAAATAAAAAAGGGGAAAAAGGAAAAAAGGGGGGAAAAAAAGGAAAAAAAATAAAAGAAAAGGCAATAACCAACCCCTCCTTCAAGGTGTGATAACTGATAAAAGAATCATGTTAATCATACAAGTTTTGGAGTTTGTATAAACCAGAAAAAAAATAAAAATAAAAAAAATTAAAAGAACATGGACCTAGATAAAGGGAAATACATGATTAAACCCACTCTGTTTAAATCCCCTGTTATGAATATTGTGTGTGCCAGATTGTAAAAGGAAAAAAAAGGGTTTTCCATAGTCTGAAAGGTTTTTTTGCAGAATCAGATTTCCTGCCTTTGTGTGATCAATCACAAACTATCTGCTAAAGATCAGACTTCCCACTTCTTCTGTTTTTATCTCCCAAGACCCCATGGTTCCATGACCAATTGTCCCAAGAGCTGTCCCAGGGCAGTTTGGAAGTTTCTGTGACCAGCACTGCTCACCTTGCAGAATTATAACAACAAAACAAAAACAATTATTGATTACCACAGGAAAACCATCCTATAAAAAGGGAGCTGCAAACCAAGTTCAGCCTGTGACCCCTCACGTTTTCCCCAGCTCTGCCTGTACAAAATAAAGCAATCTGAATTTTGCTGAATAGCAAGAGGTTTGTTTCTCCTCTGTAACACAGGGAGGCAATCAGGAATTACTGCAGCTCTGATGCTCACTGCAGAGAGCAGCAGGAGGAAGGAGCCAGGGTGAGGAATCACCCCAGGCCAGCCCTGGCTGTGCCAGGCACAGAACCAGCTGGAGCAGAGGTGGATTCACTGCAATCACCTCTGAGGGCTCCCGAAATCAAAGGAGGAAAATTTAACAGCTTTTTCTCCCTGGAACTCAGCACATGGGCTCTGCTAAATACACAAAGAGGGGAAAGCCAGAAATAAAGCTGCACACTGCAGCCACCCCCAGAGCACAGTGAGTTAAAGAGCTGGGAAGCTGCTCTGAGCCCAGGCTGCAGCTCAGGGACAGCAGTATGGATGTTATTTGCTTCTGAACCACTTTCAACACCAGGCCAGTTTCCTGATGGCACTGTGCCCACAGACACTGAAATATCCCCCAATGGCACATGCAGAACAAAGTACAAACCCAGGAGACACGGGGAAGAGATCTCTGCAGATAATTAATGCCAATACCTGCTCTCCCAGGACACCAGAAACGCTGGGATTCATCCCAGACCCTAAAGCACATGCCCAGAATTCTGACTGCAGCACTCCCTGCTCCAGGCTGACCCCCCTGCTGGGAGGAATGCCCCCACATTTCCAGTTTGACCTCCCTGGCTGTCCCCCCCTGCCTGGTGATTGTCACTGGTGTGCACCTGTGAGCCCTCTGGCAGCAATTGGAAACGTGCAGTGGCACCAAGGCCAGGGAAATCAAACTGCAGCCCGCCCCGGCTGTCACCTGCAGGGAGGGCCCGGAGCCGCTGGGAGTCAGCAGCCACTGCTGCAGGGCTGGGACGGGCTGGGAGGCACTGGGGAGCTGGGAGGGATCGGGGAAACTGGGAGTGATCGGGGAAACTGGGAGTGAGCTGGGAAACTGGGACTGAACGGGGAAACTGGGAGTGAACTGGGAAAACTGGGACTCAACTGGGAAAACTGGGACTCAACTGGGAAAAAACTGGGATTGATCTGGAAAACTGGGACTGAGCTGGGAAAACTGGGACTGAACTGGGAAACTGGGATTGATCTGGGAAAACTGGGACTGAACTGGGAAAACTGGGACTGAACTGGGAAAACTGGGACTCAACTGGGAAAAAACTGGGATTGATCTGGAAAACTGGGACTGAACTGGGAAAACTGGGATTGATCTGGGAAAACTGGGATTGATCAGGGAAAAACTGGGATTGAACTGGGAAAACTGGGACTGAACTGGGAAAACTGGGACTGAACTGGGAAAACTGGGACTCAACTGGGAAAAACTGGGACTGATCGGGGAGAAAACTGGGACTGAACTGGGAAAAACTGGGACTGAACTGGGAAAACTGGGACTGAACTGGGAAAACTGGGATTGAACTGGGAAAACTGGGACTGAACTGGGAAAAACTGGGATTGAACTGGGAAAACTGGGACTGAACTGGGAAAACTGGGACTCAACTGGGAAAACTGGGACTCAACTGGGAAAAAACTGGGATTGATCTGGAAAACTGGGACTCAACTGGGAAAAAACTGGGATTGACCTGGGAAAAACTGGGACTGAACTGGGAAAGCTGGGACTGAACTGGGAAAAAACTGGGATTGATCAGGGAAAAAACTGGGATTGAACCGGGAAAAAACTGGGATTGAACTGGGAAAAAACTGGGATTGAACTGGGAAAAAACTGGGATTGAACTGGGAAAAACTGGGACTGAACTGGGAAAAACTGGGATTGAACTGGGAAAAACTGGGACTGAACTGGGAAAAAACTGGGATTGAACTGGGAAAAAGCTGGGACAGAACTGGGAAAAACTGGGATTGAACTGGGAGAAAACTGGGACTGAACAGGGAAAACTGGGACTGATCTGGGAAAAAAGTGGGATTGAACTGGGAAAAACTGGGATTGATCTGGGACTGAACGGGGACTGAACTGGGAAAAAACTGGGACTGAACTGGGAAAAACTGGGATTCACTGGGGAAAGACTGCTGGGGAGGAGGAAGGTGGGGAGGAGGAGGAGGCAGTGGTGCAGAAATTCCTGGGGTGCTCAGGATGGAAACACATTTTAATAAACATTATTAAATTATTAATTATATATATATATAAAATTGATACATGTATGATAATTGATATATTGATATATGCTGTGTGAGGGGATGGAGCAGAAATTCCTGCGGTGCTCAGGATGGAAACACTATTTAATAAATAGTATTAAATTAATAATATTATACATATATATAATTATATATTATATAATTGATACATATATTATAATTGATATATTGATATATGCAGTGTGGGGGGGGATGGAGCAGAAATTCCTGCGGTGCTCAGGATGGACACACATTTTAATAAATATTATTAAAATTAATAATATTATACATCTATATAATTATATATAATATAATTGATACATGTATGATAATTGATATATTGATATATTGATATATTGATATATTGATATATTGATATATTGATATATGCAGTGAGGGCACACAGCAGAAATTGCTGGGGTGCTCAGGATGGACACACAATTTAATAAATATTATTAAAATTAATAATATTTTATACATATATAATATAATTGACACATCTATGATAATTGATATATTGATATATGCAGTGGGGGCACACAGCAGAAATCCCTGGGGTGCTCAGGATGGACACACATTTTAATAAATATTATTAAAATTAATAATATTTTATATATAATTGACACATCTATGATAATTGATATATTGATATATGCAGTGAGGGCACACAGCAGAAATCCCTGGGGTGCTCAGGATGGACACACATTTTAATAAATATTATTAAAATTAATAATATTTTATATATAATTGACACATCTATGATAATTGATATATTGATATCTGCAGTGGGGGCACACAGCAGAAATCCCTGGTGTGCTCAGGATGGACACACATCAGAGATTATTGCCAGAATAACCCAGCTCAGAACTGAGCAGATCCTCCAGCCCTGTCAGACAAACCAGGCACAGCTTCAACAATTTGTGTTTCTCACCCCTGACAGCACCAAATCGTTCAGAGTCTCATTCCTCTGACTCTGAAATCTGGTTCTTGGTGTGTTCACAGTGCTGAGCTCTGTGCACACAGGGGGAGTTTTTATTCATTTCAGGAGCTGCACTTAAATTCAAATCATTTGTATCTCATTTGTGCCACTGGGCTTCTGGCCAAAAAACAGATGTAAAACTTGATTCTGCTCTTTAATGGGATTCTGATGTTTTTATGAACATCTTTTTTACACATGTAACAGGGTTGATATGGCTATAAAACCATGATAAAAGAAAGAGTTGGGCTGTTGTGGATTTTTTCCCCAGGCGAATCCCCCCTTAGTTTGCTACCCCTCCTTACCTCTAAATAAGAAAAAGCAGAAAGCAGAATTTCAAGGAATTATGGACATTCTGAAATGTAGCCATCAATCTGCAGCATTTCAGAATGAAAACCAGAAACCTGATCCTTCATTTGTCACACTCAAATTTAGCTAAACCAAAAGTTTGGTAGGGCAGGGCTTAAATCACCCTCAGCATCAAAAACAAACCGAGAGAGGAAACGGACCAAGCTGACAAAGCTGATATTAAAAGTGATATAAGCAAAGAAGCCTCATTGTGTGGGTTGCAGAATTCCTCCTCATGTTACACTCTGATGCCCAGAACACCTTTAAATTAGGGATACCATTCCCAGCCTTTCCTCAGTGAGCAAAAAGTGCTGAGCAGAAGTTTTTTTAAGCCAGTTGGAGCCCCAGCCCAGTGCAAATCTGTGCTGGTTTCTGTCACAGGGTGTGACAAAACACCCCGGGGGCCAGGACAGGTGAGCTCAGGTGGCTGCTGCTCACTGCTGGGCTCGGTCCTTGGCAGCCCTGAGCTGCAGCACAGATTTTCTGCAGTGAGCTGAAGCCCAGAGGAGGGAGCAGAGGGGGAGCAGAGGGAGCAGAGGGGTGAAGCAGGATTCCTGCTCTGGAGCAGCAGCAGCCTGGGCTCAGCTCCAGCTGGGACTGCCCGAGCCCAGCCCAGGTTGTCAGAGCAGCACAAACACAGAGGGGAGCAACCAGCAAACAGCAGCACGACACCCCAACCAGCCCAGAAAAGTGCCCTGGCACGGGCAGAGCCCGGGGGAACAGGAGGGAAATCAGTGCCTCCCACCCAGCCTGGGTCAGAGGGACACTCAGCACCCCCGAGCACCACTGCTACCTAAACACAGACAAGAACAAGCAGTGCAAGACCAGCCCTGCTGTCCTTGGCAAGTTTTCCTTCCTGAAAACACAGGGAAGCTCCTTCTGCAGCTTTATGGAACCTGCATCAAAACCAGAGTCCCCGTGTCCATCACAGCCAGACTTGCCTTCCAGGTGCCCCAGTTCCTCCCAGGGCTGCTTCCACCCTTTGCTCCAGTTTTTATTACTGGTCCTGTAAGACTGAACCTGCACCAGCCTGTCCTTCCTCCCAGGGAGTGCTCCTGGAGGTGGATAAGGCACCTGCCTCTGCTTTCCTCGAGGCTGCTGCTCCTCTGAGCTCCCCCAGCTCTGGAGTCACCACCGGGGACTTGTCACTCTGAGAGAGGGGACAGGGGACAGCGACAGCACAGGGACTGCCCAGGGCTCTGACACGGTGCCAGCCCAGCAGGATGATTCCTGCAGGGATGGGATGGGATAATGGGATGGGATGGGATGGGATGATGGGATGGGATACTGGGATAATGGGACAGAATGGGATGGGATAATGGGATGGGATGATGGGATGGGATACTGGGATAATGGGATGGGATGGGATGATGGGATGGGATACTGGGATAATGGGATGGGATGATGGGATGGGATGGGATGGGATGGGATGGGATGGGATGGGATGGGATGGGATGGGATGGGATGGGATGGGATGGGATGGGATGATGGGATGGGATGGGATGATGGGATGGGATGGGATGGGATGGGATGATGGGATGGGATGGGATGGGATGGGATGGGATGGGATGGGATACTGGGATGGGATACTGGGATGGGATACTGGGATGGGATACTGGGATGGGATACTGGGATGGGATGGGATACTGGGATACTGGGATGGGACGGGATGGGATGATGGGACGGGATAATGGGATGGGATGAATGGGATGGGATGGGATGGGATGGGATGGGATGGGATGGGATGGGATGGGATGGGATGGGATGGGATGGGATGATGGGATGGGATACTGGGATAATGGGATGAAATGGGATGGGATGGGATACTGGGATGGGATATTGGGATGGGATATTGGGATGGGATACTGGGATGGGATGATGGGATGGGCTCTGATCCCAGGGATCTCCTCCCTGCCTCCAGCACGGGTGTGAGCACAGCCAAGCACACAGAGCATGGGGCCAGCTCAGCCTGGAGAAAACAGGGCACTGGGGAGAGCTCCAGCACCTGCAGGACTCAAAGGGGCTTTTAAAACACAGGAACAACTTCTTAAACTGGCAGGTACTGAAAGGACAAGGTGGAACTGCTTTAAATCAAAAGCTGAGAGATTATATCCCAGTAGATATTGGGAATATGTTGGAGTCAGCGAGTCAGGGATCTCTGAATTCTTCAGAGAGAAATCAGAGTGCAGGGATTGAATTAAAGCCTCTGGATGGATGGAAGTACATTAAGCCACTCACACATAAAACAGACATTTAAGTAGAAGTAGGTTAGTAAGTTTTAGGGCGAGTTCTGATGCTTTCAGTAAGTGAAGGTTACAAGTTCTAGTGGAGGCTGAAACACGCTGCTATCTTCAGAGGAGGCTCCAGGCCCACAGCTGCAGACAGGATTTAGACATAATAGAGCTACAGGAAGAATATTGCTGACATTTTTTACATAGAACATGATAGGTTGTATGAGTAGTTCTATACATAACCTGGCTAGAAACCCAGAATTCCAGTGCTAAGAAACTGGAATTCTAATAAGTTAAGGAGTGCTGTGTCTGAGTTTGTTGGAAAAATCCCATATAAGAGTTTGTGCTGGGGAGAGCTGGTGCTTTGAGCCTTGGGCTTTGCCAGGGCCTTGAGCCATTCGCTTACTGCCACTGCCTGCTGAGACTGATGCGCTTTGTAATAATAATAAATAACCTTTCCAGCCATCAGCTGCTCTGCTTAGAAGACAACCCGGCTCTGGTGCCTCAGAGCGCGGCAGGCGTGAGAAGCCCAGCAACAAACCCGTCCGTGTACGGGGGAACACAGCGTGCCCCAGGGCAGGCCGGGCCGGGCCCGCCTGCGGGGCACGGTAAAACCGCGACCGCGGCAGGGGACGGCGGCCGGCGGCACGAGGAGCACGCAGAGAGCACGGCGCGCACGGACGGACGGACGCACGGACGGACGGACAGACACAAGCGCTGCGCACGGCGAGCGGCCGCTCCCGCCCGCCCGAAGCCCCGCTCACCTGAACGCGCTCCTCCGGCGGCTCCCGCTGCATGGCGGCGGGGCGTGCCCGTGCGCCCGTGTGCCCGTGTGCCCGTCTGTCCGTGTGTCCGTCTGTCCGTCCCCGCTCTCTCTCTCTCTCTCGCTCCCGCCCGTCGCCAGGGACTCGCGCCCGCCCCGCGCGCGCACGCGCCGGCCCCGCCCCCTCCCCGCGCGCGCCGCCATTGGTCCGCGAGGGGGCGGGGTCGCGGCGCGAGCTGCGGGGATTGGCGGGCGCGGGGGGGGCGGGGCTGCGGGGGCGCGCGCGGGGGTTTTGGCGGGCGTGGAAAGTACCCGGATGGAGCGGGGCGGGGCTGGGGGCGGGGCCAGGAGTGACCGGAGTGAGCGCGGGATGGGAAAATGGGATAATGGGATACTGGGATAATGGGATGGGATACTGGGATAATGGGATACTGGGATAATGGGATACTGGGATGGGATACTGGGATAATGGGATACTGGGATAATGGGATACTGGGATAATGGGATACTGGGATACTGGGATACTGGGATAATGGGATACTGGGATACTGGGATACTGGGATACTGGGATAATGGGATACTGGGATAATGGGATAATGGGATACTGGGATAATGGGATGGGATGGGATGGGATACTGGGATAATGGGATAATGGGATGGGATAATGGGATGGGATGGGATGGGATAATGGGATGGGATGGGATAATGGGATGGGATACTGGGATAATGGGATAATTGGATAATGGGATGGGATACTGGGATGGGATGGGATGGGATGGGATGGGATGGGGTGGGATACTGGGATACTGGGATGGGATACTGGGATGGGATAATGGGATGGGATAATGGGATGGGATACTGGGATGGGATGGGATACTGGGATGGGATGGGATACTGGGATATTGGGATACTGGGATACTGGGATACTGGGATACTGGGATAATGGGATGGGATGGGATAATGGGACAGAACAGGATGGGATGGGATAATGGGATGGGATAATGGGATGGGATAATGGGATGGGATCAGGCCATGCACAGACTCACAATTCCCTTAATACCAACAGATGTGACTGCAAGCCCCAACAACCCAACCATTTCATTCATCGTGGCTTTATAGCCCATATCAACCCTGTTACATGTGCAAAAAATGTTCATAAGAATTAAAATCTCATTAAACCACAGAAACAAGTTTTACATCTCTTTTTCTGGGCAGCAGCCCAGTGGCACAAATGAGACAAATCATTCACATTTAAGAGCAGCCATGAAATGAGTGAAGTCCCCAGTGTCTGCCAGCAGCCCAGCACTGGAAGCTCATCTGTGGGCAGCCAGAGCTCAGGGCACAGACACCTCCCCACGGGCACAGTGCTCTGCCCGGGACACTGCCAGGGCCAGGGCAGCCACAGCTGGGGACCTGGGCCAGGGAAATTTCCCCTCAATATCCCATCTGACATGTTGGGGAGGGAATAGCAAAATCTTATGAGTGCCTGGCAAGTAGTTCTGGAACAACAGATGAAATAGAGATGTTGGCAGTGTTTGACATAGATGCTGAAAATAGTTATGTGAAGGTTTGAGGCCTCTTCCTCTGTTCAGATGATACCAAAGAACCAACAGACATCCTGTCCCAAGCTGGCAGGAAAGGTCTGAAGATCAGGGTTGCAGGTAAGAAAGCCATAAAACATGGGAATTTAGTGGTTCCTATAGGTTGCATGCAAATATTAGGAAATTGGTATATTGTATTAGATTGGTTATTGGAAATTAGAATATTCATCATGGAAAAATATTTATTGAATTGTAAACATAAATTCTCTCTAAGCTCTCTTACCTCCTTGCTCTTATCTCTTACTCTCCATGCTCTACACTCTGTCTTACACCCACGCCCTTATAATAAAATACAAACCTGAAGAACAGAAAATAAAAAGCTCCTGAGTCTGTCCAGTGACTGACCAACAATCAAACCCCACCCTGACGGGATCACTGGGTTGGAAAAGCCCTCCCAGGGCCCTGGGCCACCCCTCCTGTCCCAGCCCAGAGCCACATCCAGCCCTGCTCTGGGCACCTCCTGGGATGGGCACTGCAAACCTCCCAATGCCCAGGCTCCCCTCCTGAACAAACCCTGCTGCTCTTTGTCCTCTTGCCCCAGCTCTGCCCTGGCTCCTGCCCCTCCGAGCCTTGAGCAATCCCTCTGCAGCTCTCCTGGAGCCCCTCGCTGGTGGCTGGACACTGAAATCCCCCAGCAGGCCTTCTGAGACAGCCCTGGTGCTGGCAGGCAGTCAGGTGGGACCTTCCCCGTGGGATCCCACTCACCCCCAAGCCTCCAGCGGGACTGGGGTCTCTGGTGGTCTGCCAGGAGCCACTTCCCAGCTGGGCTGCAAGGACAGACTCAGAGTTTGGGGAGATGCTCCATAGTCTGGGCAGGGGGAGAAGGTGAGATGAAGCTCTCCATGGACAGCTTCAGATCTGGGTGTCCATCGCTCCTGATCCACAAAATCCTCCCTGATCCCTGCCATCCTGCATGGCTCCCTGCTCCCTGCTCCCTGCCATCCTCCATAATTCCTGATCCCTGCCATCCTGCATGACTCCCTGACCCCTGATCCCTGATCCCTGATCCCTGATCCCTGATCCCTGATCTCTGATCCCTGATCCCTGATCCCTGCCATCCTCCCTGATCCCTGACCCCTGATCCTTGATCCCTGATCCCTGCCATCCTCCATAATTCCTGATCCCTGGTCCCTAATCCTTGATCCCTGCCATCCTCCCTGATCCCTGATCACTGCCATCCTCCATAATTCCTGATCCCTGCCATGCTGCATGGCACCCTGATCCCTGATCCCTGATCCCTGACCCCTGATCTCTGATCCCTGATCCCTGATCCTTGATCCCTGATCCCTGCCATCCTCCATAATTCCTGATCCCTGATCCCTGCTCCCTGATCCCTGATATCCTCCATGGCTCCCTGCTCCATGAATTCCTGCATCTCCTCCCTCCAGGCTCCCAGAGGGAAGGAGAGCTCTGCTGCCCCTGCTTTCCTCAGCCATACCCTGCTGCAGTGCAAGGTCCCTGCCATGACAAGGGGCTGGAGCTGGATGGATTTAACCCAGCCCAGCCCTTCCATGATTCCAGGATTCTGTGACAACTCTCCCTGAGGCACTCAGCACAAGCACTGATTAACATTCTGAGTTTCAGCTGGTGCCAGCAAGGGCAGAGCAGGAATTTCCTGTTAAAATCAGGATTTTTATTTATTTTCCTATGGCATTTGGCTCCCCTGAGGGTGCAGAGCAGGTGGCAGCTGAGGCAGCAGGTGCAGCTCCGTGACCTGGCACTGCCAGTCCTGCTGGGGACAGGGACAGGAGTCCTGGGCTGTGACAGTGCCAGTCCTGTCCTAGAACAGGGACAGGAGTCCTGGGCCAGCAGCTGTGACACTGGCATCAGGGACAGGAGTCCTGAGCCACCAAATGTGACAGTGCCAGTCCTGCTGGGGACAGGGACAGGAGTCCTGGGCTACCAGCTGTGACACTGGCAGCGGGGACAGGAGTCCTGGGCCATCAGCTCTGACAGGGACAGGAGTCCCTGGCCTGTGCCAGTCCCTGGCCATCAGCTGTGACAGGGACAGGAGTCCCTGGCCCTCCCCTGTGCCAGTCCCTGTCCCCAGCTCCCCAGCCAGCTTCACAGTTAATCTCTGTCAGTCACGAGCTCCATCTCAGCAGCAATTAAACTTCCCTGTGTCACTGTCCACATGGATCAGCCCCGCACTGCCTGGCTCTCTGCAGCCCAGACAATAAATAACTGCACCAGTTTCACCCTCTACCAGCAGGGAGGCTGAAGTAGCTGGACAATAAAGCACTTCCAGAAGGTTTCCTGTCTCCTGGGTTATTTATCTGCTCAGGACAGTTATCCTGTCTCCAGCAGAACATCTCCCAAAAGGCATGTCTGCCCTGGCTCTGCACTGACTTGGGTGTTATTTTTCAGCACTAGATAAATGTGAATGCTCAAGCACAGCAAGGCAAACATTCCTTAAAATAATTGCACTGCTGACAAGAAAATGCAGCTTGATATTCAAACCCATCTCCTGTTACAAATGCAATTAAAGGTGCTGGGCTCAGCCTGCCCCAGTGCTTGTTTACCCACATCCTTAAAAACCATCAGCATCATTTGTGAGGAGGGAACAGCACCCATGGGGGTGACTGGCTGAGGGAGAGGAAAGCAAAAAAAGGAAATGCTGCTGGAAGGAGCAGCAATTCCCTGGCAGTGCAATGAGAGCTGATGGATTCCAGAGCTCATTGATGATTCCAGAGCTGATGGATTCCAGAGCTGATGGATGATTCCAGAGCTGATTGATGATTCCAGAGCTGATTGATGATTCCAGAGCTGATTGATGACTCCAGAGCTGATGGATTCCAGAGCTGATTGATGATTTCAGAGCTGATTGATGATTCCAGAGCTGATTGATGACTCCAGAGCTGATTGACTCCAGAGCTGATTGATGATTTCAGAGCTGATTGACGATTCCAGAGCTGATTGATGATTCCAGAGCTGATTGATGATTCCAGAGCTGATGGATTCCAGAGCTGATTGATGGATTTCAGAGCTGATTGATGATTCCAGAGCTGATTGATGACTCCAGAGCTGATTGACGATTCCAGAGCTGATTGATGATTCCAGAGCTGATTGATGACTCCAGAGCTGATTAATGATTCCAGAGCTGATTGATGATTCCAGAGCTGATGGATTCCAGAGTTGATTGATGATTCCAGAGCTGATTGATGATTCCAGAGCTGATGGATTCCAGAGCTGATGGATTTCAGAGCTGATTGACTCCAGAGCTGATTGACTCCAGAGCTGATTGACTCCAGAGCTGATTGACTCCAGAGCTGATTGATGATTTCAGAGCTGATTGATGATTTCAGAGCTGATTGATGATTCCAGAGCTGGTTGATGATTCCAGAGCTGATGGATTTCATAACTGATTGACTCCAGAGTTATGGATTCCAGAGCTGATTGACTCCAGAGCTGGCTGACGATTCCAGAGCTGCTCCCCATGCCAGCGGCGCAGGGCGAGCAGAATCTCGGTGCGGTGCTGAGAACAGCTCCGAACGCCGCCCTGCCAATCGCTGCCAGTGACTGAAGCGCTCCTCTCGTCACACAGCCCCAAGTTCTGTCACCGCCTGTATTTTTAGCAGAGCAATTCACAGGCAGGGAGGGGAGGAGGAATGTTTATCGCTCGCACAGCGCAGAGGAAGCTGCTCACATTTTTATTAATTGACTAACAGTATCCAGAGACTTACTCAGGCTGACATGGAATATGCTCAGATCCTTCCCAGTGAAATGTCACTCGAAATGAAAATGGCAGAGGAATTTTTAGAAAGGCCATCGCTGGGGGAGATTCTTGGAAAGAGAAGAACCTGCCTTCCCCCAAAACTCTGTCAGCCTCAGGGGCTTTTAAAGGTGACATGTAATGCATTAAAATAGGGGGATTGATTAATGTGCTAATTGCAGGGCAGAATGTAAAATGCAATCGTGACTACAAATACCTTGGGAAAAAGGAATGTTTAACATCGGGCCGTGGCTGGTGCCAGTGATGTGTTAATTGCCAAGTTTTCAGCGTGAGGATTTCTGTACTTCATCATTACTGGGATGTGATCAACAGCATTCCTCAGCTGTTCTGGAAAATAAATCACAGCTGGTTTGGTGTCTGTGTGTTTCAGTGTCAGGTAACTTAAGAACACTCGCACCTGAGTGAGCTTTTTCTCCCTGGTCTGTGGCTGAACGAAGGGATCTGGTTCATGGAGAGATCCAGGTAATCTCTCCATGCAGCTCCAGTTAAAAGAACGGAGAGAAGAGGAGGTGAGTGAGGGTGAGGGGTGTCGGGGTGGGCAGAGGAGGAGGCAGAGCTGGCACACAGCAGGGCTGAGAGAGGCAGGGGGTCAGAGCAGGGCAGGGGAGCTGGCAGCAGAGCAGCTGGGCTGGCACTGCCAGTGCAGGACGAGCCAGCCTGGGGCTGCAGGACCTGAACCAGAATTAGGAGAGGGATGCTGATGGGGAGATGGAGCTCCTGAGCAGAGGGGAATGAGGGGATGGGAGCAGGGATGGGGAGCAGGGAGGCAGGGAGCAGCCAGGGGGACAGGTGGGACAGGTGGGACAGGGCAGGGCAGGGCAGGGCAGGGACAGAGCAGTGTCACCAGAGCTGGGACAGAGAACAGTGCCAGCACAGCTGGGACAGAGCAGTGTCACCAGAGCTGGGACAGAGCAGTGCCACAGAGCTGGGACAGGGCAGTTGGGGACACAGAGCAGTGCCACCAGAACTGGGACAGAGAGCAGTGTCATCAGAGCTGGGACACAGAGCAGAGCCAGCACAGCTGGGACAGAGCAGTGTCACCAGAGCTGGGACAGAGCAGTGTCACCAGAGATGGGACAGAGATCAGTGCCACCAGAGCTGGGACACAGAGCAGTTCCACAGAGCTGGGACACAGAGCAGTGTCATCAGAGCTGGGACAGAGCAGTGCCACCAGAGCTGGAACAGAGCAGTGCCAGCAGGGCTGGGACAGAGAGCAGTGCAGCACAGCTGGGACACAGAGCAGTGCCAGCACAGCTGGGACAGAGCAGTGTCACCAGAGCTGGGACAGAGCAGTGTCACCAGAGATGGGACAGAGATCAGTGCCACCAGAGCTGGGACACAGAGCAGTGCCAGCAGAGCTGGGACACAGAGCAGTGCCAGCACAGCTGGGACAGAGCAGTGTCAGCACAGCTGGGACACAGAGCAGTGCCACCAGAGCTGGGACAGAGCAGTGCCAGCACAGCTGGGACAGAGCAGTGCCACCAGAGCTGGGACAGAGCAGTGCCACCAGAGCTGGGACAGAGCAGTGCCATCAGAGCTGGGACAGAGCAGTGCCACAGAGCTGGGACAGAGCAGTGCCAGCAGAGCTGGGACAGAGCAGTGCCACAGAGCTGGGACAGAGCAGTGCCACCAGAGCTGGGACAGAGCAGTGCCAGCAGAACTGGGACAGAGCAGTGCCAGCAGAGCTGGGACAGAGCAGTGCCAGCAGAGCTGGGACAGAGCAGTGCCACCAGAACTGGGACAGAGCAGTGCCAGCAGAGCTGGGACAGAGCAGTGCCACAGAGCTGGGACAGAGCAGTGCCAGCACAGCTGGGACAGATCAGTGCCACCAGAACTGGGACAGAGCAGTGCCAGCAGAGCTGGGACAGAGCAGTGCCAGCACAGCTGGGACAGGGCAGTGCCAGCACAGCTGGGACAGAGCAGTGCCACAGAGCTGGGACAGAGCAGTGCCAGCACAGCTGGGACAGAGGAGTGCCAGCAGAGCTGGGACAGAGCAGTGCAGCACAGCTGGGAGCAGATCCCCTCCTGCTGCCTGCAAAGTGCCCTGATTGCTGCAATCCCAGCAGGCTTTATTGGCTGATTCTGCATAAATCGCATTGGGGGATCAGCAGCTCTGGGCTGAGCTGTGGCTGTGAGCCGAAAGGAGCAGGCCAGGATTGAGCTGGGCAATCAGTTTGGTGGGATGGAGTGAGCTGGGAGCCTGGCTCAGCATCCCTGGGATGCCTCACAGCCCCCAGCAAGGGGCAGGATCATGGAATGGTTGGGGGTGGAAAAGAGCTCAAAACCCACCCCGTGCCCCCCTGCCATGGCAGGGACACTCCCACTGCCCCAGTGCTCCAGCCCCATCCAGCCTGGCCTGGGCACTGCCAGGGACCCGGGGGCAGCCACAGCTGCTCTGGGCACTCAGAAAATTCTGCTCTGAAGGTTCAGCTGTGTCCCTGCGCTGTGGGGAAAGTGCCTCAGGAGGGCTCAGTCTCTGGGGACACAGGAAAATCACAGCCCTGCTCTAGGTACTCTGCTAAGACACTCCAAATTAGGGTAGACAAAGCCAGGCCTTGGGAACCTGACCCTAAAGAAGGCTTGGGATTTCTCCCTGTGAACGGTACACGAGTTGTTTAAAATTTTCTCCCATGTGCAATTAAGGCCCTGCACTGGAGAGGTCTGGACCTGGGGGAACCCTCCAAGGGGGGACTGGGGATGAACAGGGAGCCTGAGAGAGGGGCATGGCCATCCCCAGAGGAAGCTTTGTTTGCCTGAGGGCTCCGGAGGCACTGAGGAGTGTGCAGTGCCAGCTGGGTGGCAGGAGGAGCTGCAGCCCTCCCTGGGCAGCGCTGAGCCCAGCCCCAGACCCAGGGGAGCACTGGGCTCAGCGCTGCCCCAGGCTGGCTCTGAGCTGCTCCCTGCCTGCCCCCAGCACAGCCCTGCCCTGCCACGGCTCAGCTGCAGGGCCCTGCCTTGACTCACTCCTTATGCAATCCCTCTCTCCCCAGGAAGTGAGGAGAACCGATTAAATCTGCCCACACAGCGTCTCTGATGCTGAGCTGGGAGTGCTGGGGAATGGTGATGGATATGTGGAGCCCTTCCCCAGGCTCTCAGGCAAATCAGGGGAAAGTTCCTTCAGAAATGTACAGCTAATTATGGATTTTCCAGCTGTGATAATGTTTGAAGGTCTAAGTCTTTAATTAAATCAGAGGTTTACGAGTGAACATTTCTGGTAGCAGTCTGTAGGGAGTAGCCTTTGAATTGGTAAATCAGCTCCTGAATAAACCACTTGTCAAGCTGAAACACCACGTTCCCTGAGTTCTGTGCTAAGTTTAAACAAGGAAATAACTGAATTTCACAGAGATGAAAAATGGCAGCGCTGGGAGCTGGAGGTTTTCTCTCAGCCTCAGGTGCAGTGCAGCTCCTGCAGAACATTTGCTGTCTGTGCCACCCCACCTGCTGCTGCTGCTGCTCCAGCAGTGCAGTCGTTTGTGCTCATGACCAGAGAGCCCCTGCTCTGTGTGCTGCCCCTCCTGCCACAGACACAGCCATGGACAATCCACAGACACAGCCATGGACACATCTGTGAAAACATCCATGAAAACAACCACAGACACAGCCATGGACAATCCACAGACACAGCCATGGACACATCTGTGAAAACATCCATGAAAACAACCACAGACACAGCCATGGACAATCCACAGACACAGCCATGGACACACCTGTGAAAACATCCATGAAAACAACCATGGACACAGCCACAGACACAGCCATGGACACACCCACAGACACATCCATGGACACACCTGTGAAAACATCCATGAAAATATCCATGGACACATCCATGGACACAGCCATGGACACAACATCCATGGAAACATCCATGAAAACAACCACAGAAACATCCATGGACAATCCACAGACACAGCCATGGACACATCCGTGAAAATATCCATGGAAACATCCATGGACACACCCACAGACACAGCCATGGACACATCCATGGACAATCCACAGACACAGCCATGGACACATCTGTGAAAACATCCATGAAAATATCCATGAAAACATCCATGGACACATCCATGGACATATCTGTGAAAACATCCATGAAAATATCCATGAAAACATCCATGGACAATCCATGGACACATCCATGGACAATTCACAGACACATCCATGGATACATCCACAGTCATATCTCCAGCCCCTGGTTCCCTGGCAGGGTGGGCAGCCCTGGCACAGGTGCCCAGATTTGCTGTGGCTGCCCCTGATCCCTGCAGTGCCCAAGGCCAGGCTGGACACTGGGGCTGGACACCTGGGGCAGTGGGGGTGTCCCTGCCCGGGCAGGGGTGGGATGGGTGGTGTTTGAGGTCCCTTCCCACCCAAACCATGCCAAGATTCTTTAGCTGTGCTGGTGCACTGCAGACCCAGATGTGCCAGCACTGCCCAGATCCTCAGACTGAGCTCCCTGATCCAACCTGCAGCAGGACTCTGGGGCTGGCAAGCCACAGCACCTTTTTATATCCCTTGTATATGTATTTTATACCTCTTTTATATCTCTTTTATACCTCTTTATATCTCTTTTGTCTGATTAATGCCTTAAACACTGCCAAGTGTTCCATCCAGCGTGGCCCCTGGCCCAGCACTGGTCTGTGCTCAGCCATCCCCTCTGCCTGCTGTCCCCTCTCTGCTCCCTTCTCCCTCTGGCTCCCCCAAGTGTCCCAGCCCCAGCTCACCCTGAGACAGCTCTCCACGTCCTGTGCACAGAGCTTGGACTGTGGAGTCATGGAAAGCTCAGTTCCCTCAGCACAGAATAATCCAAACCCAGGTGAGTGAGCTCTCTTTGTAATCTGTGGGGGAAAATCAGAGTCTTTTAGGGCATGAGTCAGCTAATCTGTTTTAGTCTCTATTTTGGGAGGAGATGAAGCATGTCCTCAAATTTGCTGTTCTTCTCTGTTGACTTCAAAGGAACCCAACGTGCCTTGCTGGAATGGAGGAGTCTGTGCCAGGAAAGTCTATCTTTGGGCAGATGAATCTCAGCAGAGGAGGGGAAGGGTGACTCCAAATTATCTATTTATTCATTCTTCTGAGGGATCCACTCCATTTCCAGCTCTGCTGCCTGGCTGATGCCCTGCCTGCTCCTCGAGGGTCCCTTTCTTTGTCCTGCTTCTTGCCAAGGACTCCCAGGAATTTATGGGATCTTGTCTAAAACTCTCTGGAATTTATGGGATCTTGCCTGAAACTCCCTGGAATTTATGGGATCTTGCCTACAGCTCCCTGGAATTTATGGGATATTGCCTGAAACTCCCTGGAATTTATGGGATCTTGCCTGAAACTCCCTGGAATTTATGGGATCTTGCCTGAAACTCCCTGGAATTTATGTGTGGTGACCCTTCCCTGCCTCTGCAGCTTCCCTGCCCTCCACCTGCCTCTCACTCTTCTCCCCTGATGTGAGAGTTTTGTGATGTTCCCAGTTTTGTCTCGGGTACCTCACTCTGTCTCTGCTCCCCTTCCATCCCCACAGCCCCACAGCCCATCCATGACTGGGAATTTCTCCTCACAGGCACAGCTCAGGCTCTCTCCTGGCCAAGCCCTGCACTCTGAGCCCCCGTTCCTGCCCCACCCTCCTCTGCTGCCCCTCCAGGCTCCCTGAACACACCGAGGAGTTCCAGGGCTTGGCAAATCCACCTGGCTCAGGACTTTGTCCAGTGAAGTTCTGGATACCTCCAGGGATGGGTGTAGCAAGCAGGATTCTTTTAGTGCCCATCCCTTCCAAGAGCTAAGAAATGCTCATTCCAGAGTCCCTCATGAAAGTTAAATGAATAAAATGTTAACAAGGAAAATCTCAAAACCAGTGGTTCATCCTCACCTTGCCTGACGTGTGAGTCAATTCCAGAAGTTCCAGTGACCTTCAGGTCCTGTCCTTCTCTGGAATCTCCCTGTCTCTCGAGTGGCTCCTCCAGGGCAGGTGCCTTCAGTGTGGGCTTGAGAGGATTTTCTCTCCCCTTTATGAGCTGGAACAGAACTGGACCTGCCCCGGGCACTTGGCTGGGACCCCGAACCCCCCAGGGCTGGGCTGATCCCAAAGGAAAGGTGGGAATTGTGTCCCTGTGCCCCAGGCTCAGGTGAGACCCCACCTGCAGCGCTGCCCCAGCCCTGGAGCCCAAACTCAGGAGGACGTGGAGCTGCTGCAGAGAGTCCAGAGGAGTCATGGAAATGCTGCCAGGATTCTGGAGCCAGGCTGGGAGAGCTGGGAATGTTCCCTGGAGAAGGGAAAACTCCAGGGGATGCTCAGAGTCCCTGCAGGGCTCCAGGAGAGCTGGAATTGGGGACAGGACACAGGGAATGGCTCCACTGGGAAAGGGGAGATGGGGCTGGGATCTGGGGCAGGAATTCCTGCCTGGGCTGGGATTCCCAGATTTGCTGTGGCTGCCCCTGGATCCCTGGCAGTGCCCAAGGCCAGGCTGGATCCCCCTGGACAGTGGGAGGTTGCAGAGGTGGCAGCTCCGGGTCCCTCGGGTCCCTTCCAGCCATTCCCGGTCCCCCCGGGCCGCTCCCGCCCCTCCTGCCCTGCCCTGCCCTGCCCGGCCCTGCTCGTGTTTCGCTGCAGCAGCCCCGGGGAGCGGAGCTGTCCCCGCTCCTGTCCCCGCTCCTGGCCCCGCTCCTGGCCCCGCTCCTGTCCCTGCCCCTGTCCCTGTTCTTGTCCCCGCTCCTGTCCCGTTCCTGGCCCCGTTCCTGGCCCCGCTCCTGGCCCCGCTCCTGGCCCCTCCTGCGCCATCTGTGCAGCGCCATCTGCTCCTGATCCTGAGCTTGAGCCTGCTCGGGACGTGGTGGCACACGGACACACGGACACACGGACACAGGGACACACAGACATGGACACACACGGACACACAGACACACGGATACATGGACACAGGGACACATGGACACACAGACACACAGACACATGGACAGATCGGCACACAAAGTCACACAGACACACAGACACACGGATACGGACACACGGACACACACACATGGACACACGGACACACACAGGCACAGGGATACATGGACATGGACACACAAACACATGGACACACGGACACACACACATGGACACACAGACACATGGATAGATGGGCACACAGACACACGGACACACACAGACACACAGACACGTGGACACACGGACACACACACATGGACACACGGTCGCATGGACACATGGACAGAGGGACACACAGACACATGGACAGATGGGCACACAGACACACGGACACACACAGACACACAGACACATGGACATACAGACACATGGAAACACACAGACACACATGGGCACACAAGCACATGGACATATGGACACGGACACATGGATACACACACAGACAGACAGACAGACAGACACACTGTCCTAGGTTACAATGTAAAGATGTGCCCCAAAGTCTGTATCGTATCCCATCTGCTGAAACCAGGCAGGGCAGTGATCGTTATCCCTGTGGGAGATATCTCCTGCTAATGGGCCATCTTTAACCCAGCTGGGCAATCATCTTTATCTTCCCACAGCCCATCCTCCCTCCAGGAGATATCTCCTGTTCATGGCCACTGAGTCCCAGGGCATGGCTGATAAAATTCCATCATCCCACTGGGAGATGCTCCAGCCAGGGCAGGAGCCAAGCCTTTCCTACCCAGATCAAAACTGAGATTTGGGACACCAAGGCACCTTCTTTCCACTGGATTCCAGAGGAAAGCCAGACCTTTGCACATCATCCCTGGAGCTTCAGAGGAAACTGCACCTTCTCCAGGAGCACTGCTCCAGCTGAACCACATCTGCCCCTGCAGGAGGATGCAGCCACCATGGAATGGGACTGCTGCCAACACCCTGACTGCCTGACGGGTGTCAGCTTGGATTCTGACTCTGGCAGTGGTTTTTCTGTTGTACTATTGCATGTATTTTATTTTTTCCCCCATTAAATTATATTTCTGACCTGGAGTCTCTCACTGGTTTTGCTTTTAAAACCATCACACACACAGAGATACAAGGACACACACACTGTGCTTTTTAATCCTGCTCTGGCCTGGCTGGGAGCAGGGCTAAGGGGCACTGCAGGGAGGAAATGCATTATCATTTATATACAAATAAGAGTTCCTTCCTTGAACTCACACCAATGGGGGCCTGGCTTTCACCTGGCATGAGAAAGAAGAGAAGCCTGGAATTTGTACAGGGCTTGACCTCCCCAAATCCTCCCCAGGGAAACGAGTGACTACCTCAGCTTATCCATCTGAGCATCCTGAAATTGCTGGAGTTATAATTATAAACCTCCAAAGTAAGAGCAGTAACATGCAACTGCAGCTCATTTTCAGACTTGGCTGAGAAAAGGCTGTAACCAGACTGAGAAATTTTAATTTAGGTAAATTAAGGGTTTAAATTTAGCCTGGTAGCTGAAATCCCACAAATCACAAACCATCGCCCCGTGTTAATTGCACGAGCATCCTCTTATTATTTCTTGCTTTCTGACCAGTCACAAAGTCCTCATCCCAGTGTTAGTCATGCCCTGGGTGTCTGGGAGCTGTAATATTTTACATTGTGTTTCTTCCTTACTTCATGGAGAGGATTTTTATTGCTTTACTATTAAAGTACAGTACAGGGCTATTTTGGGACAGGAACCTTTAAAATTAACTGAGATTTTATACTTTGTAAAAATGAGACCTACCTGAGAAACTATTTCAATGCTCATTCTCCAATTCAGTACTGAGGACCTGAAGCAGTAAAAGATTTTGCTCTTAATCATATTGATGAACTGGATTATTTTAGGAACCCAGGCTGCCAAGCAGGTTATCTATTTCAGTCTGTAACTGCATCCTAAATTAACAGAGCAATTAAAAGCAAACGTGGAGCCAATAACAAATGTGGGAAGGGTTTCACAGGTGGGTGCTTGGGCAGGGGGGAGTGGGAGGAAAGCAGCAGAGTTCCAGGAAGGACTTTTACAGGAACCAGGTGTCCCATTTGGTCATTCCCAGTGCAGGAAAGAAGGAAATGGGATTTCCTTGCACAGAAGCTGGAATTGTGTTATCATGGACCATTTATTTTATTCTCTCTTGAAGGGGTAATGACTTTAAACTGAGTGAGGGAAGGTTTAGATGGGATCTTGGGCAGGAATTCCTGGCTGGGAGGGTGGGCAGGGCTGGGATGGAATTCCCAGATTTGCTGTGGCTGCCCTGGATCCCTGGCAGTGCCCAAGGCCAGGCTGGACACTGGGGCTTGAAAAAACCTGGGATAGTGGGAGGTGTCCCTGCCATGGATGGGGTGGGGTTCGATGGGATTTAAGGTCCTTCCCACCCAAAACATTCCATTATTCCTTATTTCTAGGATATGTATCTCAGAAATGTTTCACATTTTGGATGCAGATTAACTCCAGAGAAATCCAATAATTAAAATCAATATTTATGTCTTGTGGCTGTAAAAGCCCCAGCCAGAAGCAAAGTGCAGAGCAGTGTGCCAGGGGAGGAGAGGGGTTTGTTTTTTGTTTTCTCCACGATGGGACAAGGAGCAGTCCCAGGGTGGGATGGGGACAGTCCCCTCCCCAGGGGCTCTGGCTGCTCAAAAGTCCTGGGAAGGTTTCTTCACCACCAACCCAGCCTTTAGTGCACTGTGGGGGCACTGGGAGCTCTTCCTGATTATTGCATCAGGGACTGGTTTGTGTGGGACCTCAGAGCCCCCCAGTGCCCCCCTGCCATGGCAGGGACACCTCCACTGTCCCTGCTCCAGCCCCAGGGTCCAGCCTGGCCTGGGGCACTGCCAGGGCACACAGCTGCTCTGGGCACCTGTGCCAGGAACAATTCCTGCCCAAATCCCACCCAGCCCTGCCTCTGGCAGCTCACCCTGACAAATTCCACCCCCAGCCCCTCTCTGCAGAGTCCCTGGGCAAGGACTGTGAGCCTGAGCTGAGCTTTCCCAAGGGCAGCACCCACCAGCACCCCTGGGGTCACATTCCTGTGGTAGCTCCATTAACTCTCCAACATCTCCAGAAGATCAGAGAGGAAATCATCCTTCTCCACCACAGCAGTCCCAGTTCTGATGAAGGAAATTCCTGCTGGGGAATGGGGGATGTTTCCCATGGCAGGCTCCCTCCTCACACCCCCGTGGAGCTCTGCAGGGCTGGGGGCACTGATGCCCCCAACCATCCTTGTCCTGACCCAGAGCCAGCAGGGCTGGGGACACTGATCCTTGTCCTGAGCCCATTTCAGGGCTGGGGACACTGATCCTTGTCCTGAGCCCATTCCAGGGCTGGGGACACTGATCCTTGTCCTGAGCCCATTCAGGGCTGGGGGCACTGATCCCCCCAACCATCCTTGTCCTGAGCCCATTTCAGGCTGGGGACACTGATCCTTGCCCTGAGTCCATTTCAGGGCTGGGGACACTGATCCTTATCCTGTGCCCATTTCAGGGCTCAGTACCTCCCAGGGTTTTCCATCCTGGGCTCTGCTCTGCCTGGGCAGAGCTCAGCTACTGACCCTGGTGGTGAACACTCCAAACACCCCGTGCTGGGCTGCCAACCTCGAGCTGAAGGGTGATAAAAGAAAGATGAGAGGAGAGGAAATGTGAGATGATTGATAAAAATATAATTCCTCTGATAATTCCATCTGTCAGACTAATAACTCGCTCGTAGTGTTTTTTTAATAATAATATCTCCTGCTTACATAACAGCTCCTGTATGTGGCTTTTTCAGCAGTTTGTAAGTATTAATTAAAGCCCAAAAGAGCCGTGTGAGGCAGATGGGAATTCACATCCAATCTCCCTGTCATCACTCCCGCATTCCACAGGCAGGGAATTTGGCAGGGCTGCTCCAGGCTGTGCAGCCAAAACTCGGATTGCTGAGAGCAGAGCAGTTCCTGCCCCGTGTGAGGGCGTGGGGCAGGGTGGGATGAGCAGGGGAGGGTTTGGGGCTCCTCCTGCTCCCTGCAGGTGTCAGGGATGGGATCCTGCAGTGCCAGGGTGAGACTGGGCTGTGTGGAGCCTGGGTACCCTGGGCACAGCTGGGACAGGCACACCTGGGACGGGCACACCTGGGACAGGCACACCTGGGACAGGCACACCTGGGACAGGCACACCTGGGACAGGCACACCTGGGACAGTCACACACCTGGGACGGGCACACCTGGGACGGGCACACCTGGGACGGGCACAGCTGGGACAGGTCACACCTGGGACGGGCACACCTGGGACAGTCACACCTGGGACAGACACACCTGGGACAGGCACACCTGGGACAGACACACCTGGGACAGACACACCTGGGACGGGCACACCGGGGACGGACACACCTGGGACAGACACACCTGGGACGGGCACACCTGGGACAGACACACCTGGGACGGGCACACCTGGGACGGGCACAGCTGGCACAGGCACACCTGGGACGTTCACAGCTGGGACGGGCACACCTGGGACAGACACACCTGGGACGGTCACACCTGTGCCCATCCCGCTGCCCCATCACTGCTAGCAGCATTATTATTCCTGTTTTTATCTGGTGTTGCTGTTTGGAAAGCTTCCCCAGGGTTTCAGGGTGCACAGACTCAGCTCCAGGTCACCTGGCCGCAGCTGCCCAGGACAGGTGAGCACTGTCCCCGGTGGCTCTGAGGGGGGCTCAGGGGTGCCCACAGGCTCTGCACTGGCTGCTTCTCCTTGCTGGGCTCCTTGTACCTGTCCTGAGCTCGTCAGGTGTGTGGGACACAGACACAGACACGGACACGGACACGGACACGGACACGGACACGGACACGGACACGGACACGGAACTTCATCTCCCCACTCAAAATCCAGCCTGTAATTGCCCCGTGCAGGAGCTGCTGCTGAACCAAACGCCCACGGTGAGTTCTTCCAGGCTCTTTTGAGCTGCAAGGACAAAGTTCTCCCCTGGAAGGGTCACACCCCTCGGTGGCACCCCAAAACCAGCCCAGGCTCCAGCCCTGTCCATCCCCTCCCTCTGCCTGGGCTGCCTCAACCCCGCCGTGCTCTGCCCTGCTCCCTCCCACACAGAAACCAGCCTAAAATGGATTTTAAGGTGCTGGGGAGGGAACAGCAAAATCTCCTGAGTGCCTGGCAAGTCGTTCTGCAGCAACAGATGAAATAGAGATGTTAGCAGTGTTTGACATGGAGGCTGAAAATGCTGAGCTCCCAGTGCTGCCTGGCCTCTGGAGTCTAAAAAAAGAGAGAAAAAAAAGAAGAAAATGCCATGAGGAGGTTAAAATAAAAAATAACACAAATCTGGACCACTTCTATAACCATCACCCAAACTGTAAAATCTAATTCAAGCCAAAATTTCCTTTATATATATTGGAAAAAAATGTATTTGCCTATAAGCTCAATTTTTAAGGGTCAAATTTAGTTTCCATGTTTAATTTCAGAACTGTTCAAAACCATTGTATTTTTTTAAATAGAAAGTAAAAATTTATTATTTTGTATAAATTATATATTATAAATTATATTATATATTATATATTATATATTATGTATTATATATTATGTATTATATGTTATATATTATATATTATTATATATTATGTATTATATATTATATATGATAGATTATATATTATATTACATATCACATATCACATATTACATTATATTACATTATATTACATTAATAATATTATTATATTTGTGTAATTAATTTGCATAATTATAATTTATTTGTAATGAGGACACTGCAAAGACTTAGAAGCTGGTTGTTTTTTTTTAAATAATGAACTCTGGGGAAATTAGAACTTAATGCTGCTACGTGATAAGTGTGAGAGGCTGCAGTGAGGATGCTCAGGGCATGCCCAGGGCAGAGCTGGTCCTGCTGGGGCAGGATGGGTCCGTGCCCAGGATTCCCTGGATGAGGAGCTGGGATGGAGCCAGAGCGTGGCAGAGACAGGACCCAGCACTTGCAGAGGATTTCCCAGTTAGAAGGAGCCTCTGAGGGACTGCCTAACCCAGATTCTGGGATCACAGCAGCCAGGGCTGAGGGCGAGCACTGCTCTGGGACCTGGCAGCAGAAGGAGTTTAAAAAGATGGGAAATAAAATGATTTTCTTTGTATGCAGCCCCAGCAACCTGGGGAGTCACCTCTGTGTTACCCGAACACTTTGGGCCCACGGCTCTGACTGAATCCTCATTTCTGGGTGTTTTTCCTGTCTGTAAGGGAAGGAAATGTTTGTTTGCCACAGAGAATCATTGATTTGGTGATTTTTTTTTTCCTGGGCAGAGGTTCAAAGGTCCAGCACTGAAGAAGGTGCTCAAGCTTCAGAAGTGTGTCCCTGAGGAACACCACGTTTCATTTTTATTTATCTGTTGCCCCAGAATTCCGTGAAGCAGGCTCAGCTCCTTGTGCTGTTTATTTTTAGTTGTGAACGGGAGCAGGGCAGGAGGAATCAGTGTGAGCTGAGGCTGCATCTGCCATCCCTGGCTGCCACATCACAGACACCCTGCCCGTGCTGCAGCACCCCCAGCCACCACCTCCTGCTTTCCTCGGGAAACAGTGCCAAAGAGCTCAAAAAAATAAAAAAACAACTTTTCAGCATCAACAGGCTGCAGCACTGCTGTTCAATCAGCCAGGGTGTCTCACCAGGGGTTTCTAAGGAGATGCTGCACTTGGTGCTCCTTGCTAATTCTGTTTATTTGTGTTTGGAGAGGGGGCCAGGCTCTGCTCTGTGCCCGTGTGTAACCCACGATTCCCTCTGGATCCGTCCAGCTGAGCTCTGGGCACAAACAGCATTTCCTTCCAATTCCTGGAGGATTGAATCAGGGCTTGGAGCTCCAGCTCTGCCCAGAGAGGGGCTGGAGAGCAAATCTGGTCTGGTGAGAGCTGGGAAGGGGCTGGAGAATCCCTGAGGGAAATTGGCAGGGGCTGGAGAATTCCTGAGGAGCTGGGAAGGGGCTGGAGAATTCCTGAGGGAAATGGGAAGGGGCTGGAGAATCCCTGAGGGAAATGGGAAGGGGCTGGAGAATTCCTGAGGGAAATGGGAAGGGGCTGGAGAATCCCTGAGGGAAATGGGAAAGGGCTGGAGAACTCCTGAGGGAAATGGGAAGGGGCTGGAGAATTCCTGAGGAGCTGGGAAGGGGCTGGAGAATTCCTGAGGGAAATGGGAAGGGGCTGGAGAATTCCTGAGGAGCTGGGCAGGGGCTCAGCTGGAGAAAAGGAGGCTCAGGGACCTTGTGGCTCTGCACAACTCCCTGCCAGGAGGGGACACTGGGGGGATTTGGGATCTGGGAACAGGGACAGGGACAGGAGGAGAGGGAACGGCCCCAGGGTGGGAATTGGGGAATTTCCCCATGGAAAGGGGGTCAGGGACTGGGGTTGCCCAGGGAGGGGTGCAGTGCCCGTCCCTGGGGGGATTCCCAAGCTCCTGGGGATGTGGCACTTGGGGACACAGTGGTGGCCTTGGTGCTGCTGGGAGAAAAACTGGAGTCAGTGGACTTGGAAAGGCTTTTCCAACCAAACAGTTCTGGGATTCCGTGTGTGTGCACAGACTGAGCTGGCCTGGGATGTTGCACAGGTAATTCCTTGCTCCCTGCAGCCCCTGGAGCTTTTCCAAGCCCTTTCCCTGTGGTGCCCATGGACCCTCAGCTCCTTTTCCCTCTGATCACAAGCAGGGAGCAGCTCCTGAGGTGAATTTATCCAACAGCTTTTCATTTGTGAGAGTTATTTCTTCCTTGACCAGCTCATTGCTCCTTCTCAGGAAAGCTTCCAAGAATGTGGGGAGACACTCTCCAGAATCATTAATCAGAGCAGCAGGAAGATTTATTAACTCTGCTCTCCATGCAATAAACCCATCAGGCTCCAGAGGCAGCTCTGTGCCATCAATTCCTCCTCCAAACTTAAAGGCTGCTGAGGAAGGGGAGTCCAGCCAGCCAGCCCTGATTTATTGCTTGTGGCTGCAGCGTTGTGATCCTGACTCAACTCCAGAATCCAGGAGTGAAATGAGAGCAGCCCTCTCCCTTTAGCATCAATCACATTAATAAAACTCCGTGGTGTCTGTGCCAGAGGCTGGCAGTGCAGGGACACGGGTGGAGCTCTCCAAACGAGCTGCTCTGCTGTGTCAGTGTGCAATTAGGAAAGCCCTGAGCTCTAGTGTGGGATGGAAATGAGCACAAATTAAATCTGTGCTGTAGCTCAGCCACGAGAGGAGCAGAATTTCCCCTCGCTCAGCTTGGCTGCCCAGGCCTGGGGGAGAGGGGAAAGCATCACCCTGAGGGCATTTCTTACCCCACACTGGGTGGGATGGAGAATGATCCGTGCTCAGTGAGGCTCAGGGATCATCCTGTGCTGCTGGAGCGAGGAGATGTCCCCGGGCTGCTCCAGGGCACACACTGGGCTCTCTCTGCACTCTGGGGCTGGAACCACTGGAGTGTTTCTGCTGGAAAAGCCCTACAGGGCTGTGGAGTGCCCACACTGCCCGGGCCAGCACTGCCATGTCCCCGAGTGCCACATGGACAGGGCTTGGAAACGCCCCGGGGATGGGCACGGCATCACTGCCTTCCCATTTCCCTCGGGAATTCTCCATTCCCTTCCCATTTCCCTCGGGAATTCTCCAGCCGCCTCCCATTTCCCTCAAGAATTCTCCATTCCCTTCCCATTTCCCTCAGGGATTCTCCAGCCCTTTCCCAGCACTCCCAGATGCTCCCCCACCTGTCCCAGCTGGAGCTCCATGGATGCTCTGACCCAGCTGCAGACCTGGCACAGCTGCTGCAGTCTCTGCAGGAGCTCCCTGCTCGCTCCCAGGACCAGCCCCAGTTCCCAGGAGTGCCCGTGGGCTCTGGAGCTCTGGCTGTGGGACCAGGCTGGCTGCCAGGGCGGGGAGGGGACACAGCAGCCCGGGGCCAGGAAACTCCTCCTGTCCCAGCCCAGCGTTCGTGCCCTGGCCCTCCCAGGGGCTCATCCCTGAATTAATGGATGCCTCGGTCTGATTGCAGGGCTGGAGCCTGCACCTCACCCAGCTGTGTCCCCAGCACAGCTCAGTGTCCCACACACCTGGGCCATCCTGACACACCTGAGCCACCCCACACACCCCAGTTCCCACACTCCTCAGTGTCCCACACACCTGGGTCACCCCACACACCCCAGTTCCCACACTCCTCAGTGTCCCCACACACCTGGGCCACCCCAGCACCTCTCACCTTCTCTCCTGGGAGCTCCGAGGGATCCCGTGAGCCTCTGCCTTGCCTAAACCCTGCCCAGGCTGGGTTCTTACCCTAAAGCCTTACCCAGACTGAGTTCTTGCCCTAAACCCCTGCCCAGACTGGGCCCCTGCCTAAGCCCCTGCCCAGGCTGGGCCCTGCCCTAAAACCCTCCCCAGGCTGAGCTTCTGCCCTAAACCCCTGCCCAGGCTGAGCTCCTGCCCTAAAACCCTGCCCAGGCTGAGTTCTTATCCTAAAACCCTGCCTAGGCTGAGTTCTTACCCTAAAGCCTTACCCAGGCTGGACTCCTGCCCTAAACTTTATGCAGACTGAGTTCTTACCCTAAATCCCTGCCCAGGCTGAGCTCCTGCCCTAAATCCCTGCCCAGGCTGGGGCCCTGCTCTAAACCCTGCCCAGGCTGGGGCCCTGCTCTAAACCCTGCCCAGGCTGGGCTCCTGCCCTAAATCCCTGCCCAGGCTGGGCTCCTGCCCTAAATCCCTGCCCAGGCTGGGTCTCTGCCCTAAACCCTGCCCAGGCTGAGTTCTTACCCTAAAACCCTGCCCAGGCTGAGCTCCTGCCCTAAATCCCTGCCCAGGCTGGGCCCCTGCTCTAAGCCCTGCCCAGGCTGGGGCCCTGCCCTAAAACCCTCCCCAGGTTGAGCTTCTGCCCTAAAGCATTACCCAGGCTGGGTTCTTATCCTAAAATCCTGCCCAGACTGGGTTCCTGCCCTAAACTTTACCCAGGCTGAGCTCCTGCCCTAAACCCTGCCCAGGCTGAATTCCTGCCCTAAATCCCTGCCCAGGGTGGGTCCCTGCCCTAAACCCTGCCCACCCCCCGTGATTAGCACCCACCACGGGCATTGGGGTGCCCTGCAGCTAATTAGGATCCTAACGATGCCCAGGGCTCTTTGGGAGAGCTTCAGCTGAAAACTAAAAAATTAAAGTTCAGCGTTTTGCTCCAGGCTTTTTCTAAATAAAGCAGTCCAGTGATTTGGTTTAAACCACGTTTTATTTAAAAGCATGCACAATTTGTTTAGAGGTGATTAAAACCAGCGTGAGATAAATGAAGAAAGACCTATTTGGGGCTGAATGAATCATTTCATTCAAACTGAAAGACATGGGAACGTTTGCAGCTTTCCCCAGCCTTTGCATCAAGGCACACAAACTCTTTGGATGAAAAGGTGATTTCGGAAAGAAGTTGAGAAAATGGCCCCCTGCTGCTCCCTGACTTTGTCAGAGCCAAATCCCGGTGCTCCTGGAGCCCTGGCTCAGCCCTGTGCTCAGCCTGGGCCAGTTAATCCTCCTGCTGTGTGCAAACCGAACTAAAAATGCTGGGGCTGGGGTGTGGGGAAGGAGAGAATAGAAACCCCACTGCTGCTGCCAGAATTAGAGCCCTGCCTTCAATCTGGGGTGGGCTTTGGTTATTTGGGGGGCAGCAGAGATTATTTCTGGCTCCTGCCTATTTTTAGGAGCCGTGCTTTGCCAAGCTGCTCTGCCATTCCTGTGCTCAGTGCCATTCCAGAGCTGCAGGCAGCAGCCACGTTTCAGAGATTTCACCCCAAAATCAGCGGCTTGGGGTAAAACAAGCAGGGATGCAGGAGGAGGAATCTGTGAACGTGCAGGGCAGGGAGAGCTGTGGTGCCAGCAGAGCACCCAGAGAACGTGGAGATGTGCAGCAACCCAAAACCAGCAGGGAGATAACCATCAGCCCTGACCTGCCCCTGGCCCAGGCTCTGAAATTCCAGCCTGGTGCCCAGTAATTAAAAATAAAGAGCCCCTTTTGGCAGGCATTTCACAGAGCCTCACGTGCTGCTCGGATCTGCTGAGGCTGAGGAAATTCCTGCCTGGAAAGGATCCCTGGAGCATCCCTTCCCCTCCCCAGGGCTGGGGGCAGCAGGAGGGGCCCTGAGCCCCTGCCCAGCTCGTCTCCTGTGCCTGGAGCATCCTCACAGGCACCAGGAGCTGGTACCCAGGAGACAGCTCCCCTGGGCTGGGCCAGTTTCCATGGGAATGAGGAGCTCTGCCTTCTTCTGGAAGTGTTCCTGGAAGGGGAGATGGATGGAGAGGGAGAGGGAGGGCAAGGAGAGGAGACCCACACTGCCAGGGGCAGGGCTGGGTGGGATTTGGGCAGGAATTGCTCCTGGGAGGCTGAACAGGTGCCCAGAGCAGCTGGGGCTGCCCCTGGGTCCTGGCAGTGCCCCAGGCCAGGCTGGGCCCTGGGGCTGGAGCACTGGGACAGGGGGAGGGTCCCTGCCGTGGCACTGGATGGGATTTAATGTCCTTCCCAGCCCAAACCTCCTGGGATTCTGTGATCCAGAGAATCCCTGCTGAGCCACGTGTGCCAGGCACCCCTGGGAACCCACTGCCCACTCCAGAGCTCGGGGTGCTGCTGCCTCCTCCACCCCAGAGAGCTGCAGAGGGGAACTGGGGTGGTACTGGGGAACTGGGGATCTGGGGTGGTACTGGGGAACTGGGGCTCTGGGGTGGTACTGGGGAACTGGGGATCTGGGGTGGTACTGGGGAACTGGGGCTCTGGGGTGGCACTGGGGAACTGGAGCTCTGGGGTGGGCACTGGGGAATTTGGGCTCTGAGGTGGTACTGGGGAACTGGAGCTCTGGGGTGGTACTGGGGAACGGGGGCTCTGGGGTGGCACTGGGGTGGTACTGGGGAACTGGGGCTCTGGGGTGGGCACTGGGGAATTTGGGCTCTGAGGTGGTACTGGGAACTGGGGCTCTGGGGTGGGTACTGGGAACGGGGGCTCTGGGGTGGTTATTGAGGAATTGGGGCTCTGGGGTGGGCACTGGGGAACTGGGGCTCTGGGGTGGGTACAGAGGAATTCCTGGGGTGGGTACTGGGGATTCCTGGGTTGGTTACTGGGAATTGCTGGGCTGGTCACTGGGGATTCCTGGGGTGGTTACTGGGGATTCCTGGGGTGGTTACTGGGAATTACTGGGGTGGTTACTGCGGATTACTGGGGTGATTACTGGGGATTCCTGGGGTGGGTACTGGGGATTCCTGGGGTGGGTACTGGGGATTCCTGGGGTGGTTACTGCGGATTACTGGGGTGGGTACTGGGGATTCCTGGGGTGGGTACTGGGAATTCCTGGGGTGGGTACTGGGGATTCCTGGGGTGGGTACTGGGAATTCGGGGCTGGCTTTGCTGTGGCTCTGGAGGGGGTGGCACAAGGCAGATCCCCTGGGAGGTGGGAAGGCAATTCCGGGTGGGTGCAGCGCCCGAACAGCAGCTGCTGAGCCCTGGGTGCTGCAGGGCACCTCTGGGTGCCACGGGGGTCCCTTCAAAATCCCCAATTCCATCGGCTGCTCCCGGCCCCTCTGCTGAGCAAACCCGAGCGCAGAGATTCCGGGGGACGCCGGGGCGATGGAGCGCTGCGGGCTGCTGTCCTTCCCTCGCTCCCAGGGTCAAAAAGCACCTGGGAATGCCAGGAGCGTCTCCTGGAGCGCCGGGGAGCAGCGGCCGGGGCAGCAGAGCTCTCCTGGCTCTCTCTGCCCGGCGGGGAAGGGCTGCCTGGCCCAGCAGGGATTCCAGCCCTGCCCTCGGCGCACGATTCTGCTGCCCGGGAGGAGGGGACGGAGCAGCCTCGGGTCCTGAGCGGGCCTGCCAGGGTGGCAGCGCTGGGAACCTTCCAAAGGCACAGGAACGTCTCTTCTCCTGAAACCTACATCATGTCCCAGCACTGGAAATGGAGAGGAACCGGTGGGAAAATCCCTGAGGAGCCCTAAACGTGGGCGCTGGGGGCTGCAGAGTGCCCGAGCCGTGGATATTCAGAATTTGGGAAGACACCTGGAGCTGACACCTCTCCCCAGTTTCCTGCTGGCGCTGGGCACACAGCCCCGGGCTCGGCTGCCAACGCTCAGCCCATCCCTTCGGAAAAATGAATTCCAGTCTCACATCAGCGCTGCCCATCTCTGCCCTTGCCCCTGCCCGGGGCTCGTGTTTCAGCGGGAGAAGTTATTGCCAGACCTTCCCCAGTTGCTCTCTGACTTGTGGCAAGGCAAGGCGGGAGGAAGAGGAGGATTCCCGTCCTTCCCACGGCACCTTCTCCCCTGAGCACGGCCGGGGGCTCCCGGGAGCTTCCAACCCCCGGCCAAAAGCTGCCGGGCAGCGCCGAGCCAAGCCTGAAAGATGAAAAGCGGGGAGAAACCAGACAGAGCCAGGAACTGGGGCTGGGTTTCTGTGCTGTAAACCCGGCTGGGAGCAGGGATGGGGGAGGGAAGGGGAGGGAAGGGAAGGGAAGGGAAGGGAAGGGAAGGGAAGGGAAGGGAAGGGAAGGGAAGGGAAGGAAGGGAAGGGAAGGGAAGGGAAGGGAAGGGAAGGGAAGGGAAGGGAAGGGAAGGGAAGGAAGGGAAGGGAAGGGAAGGGAAGGGAAGGAAGGGAAGGGAAGGGAAGGGAAGGGAAGGGAAGGACCAGCCCCTGTTTCGGGGTCCCTCTGCTGCCCCAAGGATGCTCCCGGTTTGGGAGGGAGCCCAAACCCCCGTGCCTGGCTGGCTCGTGGCTCGGAGATGCCCCGGGGCCACAGGGGAGGTGTTCTGGCATCTTCCAGAGCCAAATTCCTCGTGGCAAGCTCCTGCAGCATCCCAGGGACTGAGAGAGAGGGAGAGAGAGGGAGAGAGAGAGAGAGAGAGAGAGAGAGAGAGAGAGCTGAAACCGGGAAGAGAGAGCTCAGGGACAGGGAAAGAGCTCAGGGACAGGGACAGAGCCCAGGGACAGGGACAGAGCCCAGGGACAGGGACAGAGCTCAGGGACAGGGACAGGGACAGAACTCAGGGACAGAGCTCAGGAACAGGGACAGAGCCCAGGGACAGGGACAGGGACAGAACTCAGGGACAGAGCTCAGGAACAGGGACAGAGCTCAGGGACAGGGACAGAGCCCAGGGACAGGGACAGGGACAGAGCTCAGGGACAGGGACAGAGCCCCGGGACAGGGACAGAGCCCAGGGACCGGGACAGAGCTCAGGACAGGGACAGAGCTCAGGGACAGGGACAGAGCCCAGAGACAGGGACAGAGCCCAGGGACCGGGACAGAGCCCAGGGACAGGGACAGAGCTCAGGGACAGGGACAGAGTCAGGGACAGAGCTCAGGGACAGGGGACAGAGCTCAGGGACGGGACAGAGCTCAGGGACAGAGCTCAGGGACAGGGACAGAGCCCGGGACAGGGACAGAGCCCAGGGACAGGGACAGGGACAGGACAGAGCTCAGGGAATGGGACAGAGCTCAGGGACAGGGACAGGGACAGAGCTCAGGGACAGGGACAGAGTCAGGGACAGAGCCCAGGGACAGGGACAGAACTCAGGGACAGGGACAGAGCCCCGGGACAGGGACAGAGCTCAGGGACAGGGACAGAGCCCAGGACAGGGACAGAGCCCAGGGACAGGGACAGAGCTCAGGGACAGGGACAGAGCCCAGGGACAGGGACAGAACTCAGGGACAGAGCCCAGGACAGGGACAGAGCTCAGGGACAGGGACAGAGCACAAGGACCGGGACAGAGCTCAGGGACAGGGACAGAGCTCAGGGACAGGGACAGAGCCCAGGGACAGGGACAGAGCCCAGGGACAGAGCTCCAGGACAGGGACAGAGCAAAGGGACAGGGACAGAGCCCAGGGACAGGGACAGAGCTCAGGGACAGGGACAGAGCCCAGGGACAGGGACAGGGACCGGGACAGAGCTCAAGGACAGGGACAGAGCCCAGGACAGGGACAGACCCCGGGACAGGGACAGAGCTCAGGGACAGAGCCCAGGGACCGGGGACAGAGCCCAGGGACAGAGCTCAAGGACAGGGACAGAGCCCAGGGACAGGGACAGACCCGGGACAGGGACAGAGCCCCAGCTGGGTGCGCCGGGCGGGCGCTGCCCGGATTCCCTCCCTGCCCCGGTGACGCCGCCGTTCCCCAGGCAGCGATCCCGCCCTCGGCTGCCTGCAGCCCCTTCTGGCTCGGGGACGCGCTGCCAGGCCCGGCCGGGGCCTGGCTCCAGCCCGGTCACGTTCTGCCGTCGCCTCCTGGGCGGTGTCACCTCCGCAGCCGCGCTCCCCCCGCCCTGGAGGCTCGCCTCCAGCTGGGGCGGCTCTTATCATAGAAAAATACCTCATAAAAAGCTTTAAAATAGGAATCTCTATTTACAGCAGGCTTAAAGGGTGGAAGCATTCGCCCGGGGAGGTGGGGACACGGGGCAGGACCTTTGCAGCCGCTGCTGCCCAGCTCGGGGTTCATAAAGCACACGTCTGGTTGATTGTCTCAGCGGGAGCTGGAGCATTGCCGCTGCTGTAGGATCAGCTCTGAGGAAGGAGGGAGGTCCGTGAGAGCTGCCCTGGCCCTGGCTGTGGCCGGCAGCCCCCGTGGGCTTGTCTCAAAGGAGGGACGGGATTTTCCATGTCTGGGAGGAAGGGGAGCACACCCAGCTGTGCCAGGTGTGTGTGGCAAAGCCCAGATCCAGCTAGGAGGCTGGAAATGCTGCACATCCCACAGTGACAGCCCTGACAGCTCCCTGGGAACAGCCAGGCAAATTCGGAGCCTGCTGGCTCCAGTGGAGCAGCCGAGGAGAGCCGGGGGAGAGACCCCAGGCCCATCCCCTGCTTGGAGCCCTCCCAGCAGGCTGGGGAATATTCAAACCCGGTCACCATCCCGCCCCCCAGGGTGTCAGAAGCTGCAAATTCCAGAGTCCCTGAGTGCTGCAGGGTGAGGCCTCGCTTTGATTTGCTGAAAGCATCGCCCTGGGCTCCCTCCTCCCCCTGCCCGGAGAGGAACTGGGGCAGTGATGGGATGGAGCCGAGCATTCCACACGCTGCTCACTGCCTGCGTCCCTGAGCCCCTCCCCCATCCCCCGCCTGAGCCTCGGCTCCTTCCCTGGGTGCACATCTGGGGCACGGCCCAGCACATCTGGGGTACGGCTCAGCACATCTGGGGTACGGCCCAGCACATCTGGGACACGGGCAAAGCACATCTGGGACACGGCCCAGCACATCTGGGGCACGGCTCAGCACATCTGGGATACAGCCCAGCACATCTGACACAGCTCAGCACATCTGGGGCACAGCTCAGCACATCTGGGGCACGGCTCAGCACATCTGGGGCACGGCCCAGCACATCTGGGGACACGGCCCAGCACATCTGGGGACACAGCCCAACACATCTGGGGTACGGCCCAGCACATCTGGGGTACGGCTCAGCACATCTGGGGCACAGCTCAGCACATCTGGGGCACGGCCCAGCACATGTGGGATACAGCCCAGCACATCTGGAACACGGCCCAGCACATCTGGGACACAGCTCAGCACCTCTGGGGACACGGGCTCAGCACATCTGGGATACAGCCACAGCACATCTGGGACACGGCTCAGCACATCTGGGATACAGCCCAGCACATCTGGGACACGGCCCAGCACATCTGGGACACGGCCCAGCACATCTGGGAACACGGCCCAGCACATCTGGGACACGGCCCAGCACATCTGGGGCACGGCCCAGCACATCTGGGATACGGGCACAGCACATCTGGGACACAGCTCAGCACATCTGGGACACGGCCCAGCACATCTGGGACACGGCTCAGCACATCTGGGGCACAGCCCAGCACATCTGGGATACAGCCCCAGCACATCTGGAACACAGCCCAGCACATCTGGGGTACGGCCCAGCACATCTGGGACACGGCTCAGCACATCTGGGTCATGGCTCAGCACATCTGGGACACGGCTCAGCACATCTGGGATACAGCCCAGCACATCTGGGATAGAGTCCAGCACATCTGTCCTTCCAGCAGGGGCTGTGAGCGCCGGCGGGCAGGGAGAGCAGCATTTAGAGAGGCCCCTCCTCTTTTCCAGCCCCTTCGCATCCGCGGCCCCCCCCAGCCCACCGAGCCGCTGGGAGCAGCGGGTTTATCCCCCAAACTCCGCACGAACCTCCCTCACACCGGGGCTCAGCCCTGCGGCCAAAACCGTGCCAGAGGCTGCGGACAGTCCTGGCCCCAAAGCATCCCTCCCGCCCAGGGTCGGCTCCAAATCCCGGCTGGAAACCGGGAAACCTCCAGAGCACGCACGGCCCCGCTCCCGCAGGGGCTTCACCCGGCCGTGATGCTCCCCCCTGGGAGGATGCTCAGGGCTGCAGATCCCTCCGAGCCCTGCCGAGAGCTTCCCCCGGCCTTGGAGGGGTTCGCAGCACGGATCTGTTTTCTCCAGCCCAGCTCCGAGCCTGGGTGGGAGCCGCGAGCTGGGACGGCCGAATGCCGGGGGCAGGGAGCTGCTGCCAACCTTCGCCTTCTCCTCCTGGCGGCTCGCTCTGCCGCAGGAGGAGCCGGCATCCACCTCCCGCTGCCCTCCGAGAACCGGGGAATGCCACGGGAAGGATCCCAAAATGCGGCCGGGAGAGCAGGGCAGGGGAGGGAAGGGGGCGAGGAGAGCAAGCCCGGCACCTCCGGCGCTTCCAGAAGGAACAAAAGGCATTCAGGGGTAAAAATAGCACAGGGCGAAGGAGATGCAAAGCCGGGAGAGGAGCAGCCCACGGCGGGACAGGAGCCAAGGCTGCGGAGCAGGGCCGGAGCCGCGGGGATGCCCCGCAGCCTCCCAAAATCCCGGGAGCCGCAGGGCCGAGCGAAGGCTCCTCCTGCACACCTGGAGCCGCGGGAGGGGATGCTGGGCGCACACGCACACAGAGCGGCAGAGATTTGTTAAAAATATCGCGATTATTAGTTAAAAAGAGAGAAGGAAGGGGGGGGGAATGAAAAACAGAGGGAGAGAAAAGGGGGAGGGGAGGAGGGGAGGGGGAGGGCAGGGGCATGGCGTCACGGGAGAGATTTCCTTATTGGGACTCCCTAGCCTACATCCTGAGTCCATGTATGGGCATTTACGTCACGGCAGCCTCGCTGGGGACTCCAGAAATGGCTGCGGCGGAAGGTCGGAGCAGCCCCGCTCCCCTATAAAGGGGGCGGCGGGGAGGGAGCTCCGGCTGTGCGCTCGGGCTGCGCCGCCGCCGGGCCCTGCCTGCCCCCCCGCCCCCGCACTGCCCCCGCACCCCGGGCGCCACCGCCGGGGTCCCTGGCCCCGCCCCGGGCCCCCCGCCCCGTCCCCGAGCATCCCTGCCGTCGGCGCGGGCACCCCGAGCGCTCCCGGCGCACCCCGGGCTCGCCCCCAGCACCCCCGGGCTCGCCCCGAGCATCCCTCGCCTCCCTGCTGAGCACCCCCCGGCTCATCCCGAGCATCCCCGGCCCGTCCCCGCCCGCCCCCCCCGCTCCGGCCGCGTCTCCAGGGAAGATGCTCAACGTTATGGATTTCTCCTGCCCGGACCAGCTTTACTCCAAGTACGAGGAGAGCTGCGAGATGAAAACGGGAGACCTGCAGGGCTTGGGGCAGCCTGAGCAGCAACTTCTGGCAGAGGCCGATTTCCTGGGAGGTAAGGGCGGGGGGGAGCCGGGCAGGGATGAGGGACCCCGCTGGCAATGATGGCTGCTCCAGGAACGGGGAACCTTCCCCTCCTCCGCCCTCAGCCGCGGCCCGGGGGCTCGGCTAGCTCAGGGCGGGGTGCTGGGGGTGCTGCTGGGGCCGGGGGTGAATCCGGGGCTCCCCGCGCGCTCCCGGGGACGGAGACCTGGCGGTGACGCGCCGGCCTCCCGCTGCTCCCGCATCCCGCCCCCAGCCCCGCATCCCGCGTCCCTCTCACCGCCCCGCTCTGCTTCCAGGTGAGCTGCTGGGCGCTCCCCGGCAGCGGCGGGGCCGTGGATTTCTCCCTGCTGGGCAGCCAGCCCTCCCCCTCGCTCAGCTACACCGGCAGCTTCTTCATCAAGGCGGTACCGGAGCACCCGCAGGACCAGGAATCCCTCTTCAACCTGATGTCGGGCATCCTGGGCATCTCCCCGTTCTCCTCCTCCGAGGGCCCGCAGCGGCACCTGGACGCTCTTTACCCGTGCCCCGAGGCGGCCCAGGGCCAGCTGGAGCTGTACCCGCCGTGCCAGCCCGAGCTGAGCGGCCCCAGCCCGGCCGCCTTCCCCGAGGGCTACGGCGCCTTCCCCGCGGCCGAGGGCGCTCAGCCCGCGCTGGCCAGCGGCTCCCAGTGCTTCTTCCAGCCCAAGCTGCCGGACAGCAAGCAGGACATCAAGCTGTCCTCCGCCTCGCCGCCGCTGGACAAGTTCAAAGCCTCCTGCGCGCAGTGGGAGCCCCTCTCCCAGCAGCACCAGGCCTACCTGCCCGCCGGCTTCCCCTCGCCCGAGGGCTTCGAGGGCGGCCCGGGGCTGTTCCAGCCGCTGGGCTCCAAGCTGGAGGGCGTGCTGTCGGTCAGCTGCCCGCCGGAGCTGGGCAGCCTGCCAGAGGAGCCCGCCTGCTTCGGAACCCACCTGGGCTTCGGCTGCGAGCCCGAAAACTTCCCAGCCCGCGGGGACTTCGGGGACGCCAAGACCCACAGCATGCCCGCCCCACTAATGCCGGACTTCGACGCCTCCCTGGCCCAGCCCGAGGTGCTGCCGGGCCTGCTGGGCTCCGCCGAGCTCCTCCATCCCCACCCCTCTCCCTCTGTGCCCCCACGGACTTTCTGGGCCACCCCCCGCCGCTGCTGCCCGCCGCCCCCGCCGCGCTGGCCGAGCCCAAGAAGAAGACGCGGCGGAGCAAATGCTCCTCCAAGTGCTTCTGCCCCAAGCCCCACGAGAAGGCGTTCGCCTGCCCGGTGGAGAACTGCATCCGCAGCTTCGCCCGCTCCGACGAGCTCAACCGGCACCTGCGCATCCACACGGGCCACAAGCCCTTCCAGTGCCGCATCTGCCTGCGCAACTTCAGCCGCAGCGACCACCTCACCACGCACATCCGCACCCACACGGGCGAGAAGCCCTTCTCCTGCGACACCTGCGGCCGCCGCTTCGCCCGCAGCGACGAGAAGAAGCGGCACAGCAAGGTGCACCTCAAGCAGAAGGCGCGCAGCGAGGAGAAGCTCAAGGGCTTGGGATTCTTCTCGGTGGGGCTCTCCTTCGGGACGCTCTGAGCCGCGGCCGGGCGGCGCTCCCCGGGGCGCCCCGAGGCTCTCAGGGCAGAGCCGGGCTGGCAGTTCCCTCCTGAGGATGCAGTTCCCTCCTGAGGATGCAGTTCCCTCCTGAGGATGGCAGTTCCCTCCTGAGGATGCAGTTCCCTCCTGGGGATGCAGTTCCCTCCTGGGGATGCAGTTCCCTCCTGAGGGATGGCAGTTCCCTCCTGAGGATGCAGTTCCCTCCTGAGGATGCAGTTCCCTCCTGAGGATGCAGTTCCCTCCTGGGGATGCAGTTCCCTCCTGGGGATGCAGTTCCCTCCTGGGGATGCAGTTCCCTCCTGGGGATGCAATTCCCTCCTGAGGATGCAGTTCCCTCCTGGGGATGCAGTTCCCTCCCGAGGATGGCAGTTCCCTCCCGAGGATGCAGTTTCCTCCTGGGGATGGCAGTTTCCTCCTGGGGATGGCAGTTCCCTCCTGGGGATGGCAGTTTCCTCCTGGGGATGCAGTTCCCTCCTGGGGATGCAGTTCCCTCCTGGGGATGCAATTCCCTCCTGGGGATGGCAGTTCCCTCCTGAGGATGGCAGTTCCCTCCCGAGGAGCGCGGGAGGCGGCGGAGGAGCCGCGGGCAGCGAGGGAGGCGAGGACGGGACGGGATGCGGCAGCAGAGCCGTCCCGCAGCGGGGAGGGAAAGGAAAGCCCGTGTACAGACAGAAATCAGCGCCGAGGCGGGTCCTGGGGACGCTCGGCGCCCGGGCTGTGATTTCCCTCCCAGGATGCTCCCGGTGCAGATTCTCCCGTCGGGGCTGCAGCTGCTCCGGTCCCTTCTCCCCAGGGAGAGAGAGGCCACCGAGCTCTGACAACCGGTGCTAACAGACCCTTGGGAAAGGTGATTTCAATATCATCATTATTATTATTATTATTATTATTATTATCATCATCATCATTCTGTTTGTAAAAAGAAAAGGCCTCTATCAGGAATATTTCAAATTTGTGTCTATTTTTCTAATTAAAGATTTGAGCTGATCTAAGCCCTCGCTGAGGTTGCTCTCTGCCTTTCCATCCTGTATTTCCCTTGGGTTTTGACCTCTGCTACTGCATTTTGGCCGGGGAAAGGTGTTTCTGTAACTAGCAGGGAGAAGAGACTCTGCCAGTGCAGAGGGGGGGTTGGTGACGCCTCCCGAGCGTCCCCAAAGGACGAGGTTCCATCCTGGGCCACAGCAGCAGCCCCAGCGCCCTGGGCTGGGTCTCCCTCCGAGCGCAGGACGTGGCTCGGGGTTTGTTCTGGGTCCTGGAGGAACCTGCCCGACCCCCGTGGGACCCCAAAGCGCAGCCCAAGCCCCATTCGGGGATCCCGGGGGGATGTGGGTGTCCCCACGGCGCGTTTCCAGCCTGGCCCAGCCCGGGGTTGGAGGGATCCAGGCAGGCAGGGCGCGGAGGGAGGCTGTGGATCCCCTCCCCTCTGGAATTTCAGCCGCTGGAGAAGCGCTGCTTCCCACCTCGCGGGGCTGGGCGGCGCTGCGGCCAGGAATGCCCCTCCCGTGGAAGAACCTCCCTCCTCCGGTGGTTTGGAGCCAGTTACCATCAGGAAATCCCCAAATCTCGTCCTTCCGGCGGGAGATGGGGCGTGCTGAGCTTCGGTCTCCGTCCATCAGGAGAAGGTGCCCGTGGGAATGGAGCAGGGCCAGGCCTGTCACCTGCTCAGGTGATTCGGGGTGCTTTGCCTGCAGAGGGAGGGAAGCAGGCAGGGAAGGGCACAGCTGCAACCTGCTCTTTCCTTTTCTGACGGATTTTGTCCCTCCAGCAGCCCGGGAGAGGGGGGATCTGCCCCCCAACCGTATTATGAAGGAGAGAGGGGTAACCCGGCTTTATTCCCTCATGCCCTCAGCCCTTTGTCAACAGGAGCATTCCAGGGAAAAACACCAGCAATCCCAGCAGAGTCCAGTATCCCAGTAATCCCAGAGGAATCCAGTGTCCCAGTAATCCCAGAGAAATCCAGTGTCCCAGTAATTCCAGGGGAATCCAGTATCCCAGTAATCCCAGCAGATCCAGTGTCTCAGCAATCCCAGAGGAATCCAGTATCCCAGTAATCCCAGCAGAGTCCAATATCCCAGCAAATCGTGTCCCACTAATCCCAATTGAGTCCCAGTGTCCCAATAATCTCAGAGGAATCCCGAGTCCCAGTAATCCCAGCAGAATCCAGTGTCCCAGGTGTCCCAGCAGAGTCCCAGTGTCCCATTAATCCCATTTGAGATCCCAGTAATCCCAGCAGATCCAGTGTCCCAGGTGTCCCCAGAACCCGAGCCTGCCTGGGGTGTGGGTCCCTGTGGAGTTGGGGTGGGAAGCTGGGCAGGGGAGGGGGGTGGTAGCAGAGATGGGATGTGGGAAGGGGCCAGGGGGAAACCTGGCTGGGGGAAATCCCACATTTCCCCTCGGATGTGTCCCTAAAATCTCAGACCTGACAGTGACCCTCGGGGGACCCTCCCAGCGTGTGGGAACCTAACCCTGGGCCAGGAACACTCCGGGGTGCAGACGACCCTGGGCAGCCAGGAAAGCTTTTGTGGGGACAGCCCAGGTGCTGTGGCCAGCCGGGAGCTCAGGGCTCCTTTGGGAGGGCTGGGCTGGGCTGGGCTCGGGGGATGGCAGGTGCTGCTGCCGAGCTCTCCCTGCACCCCGGCCATGAAAGATGCAGGAGGTTGATTAAAACCCCTCAGGAGAGCATCAATCTTTGATGCTGAGCTGGAAGCTCTGCAGAGGCACCGCTCCAGCTGGGCCTCTGCCCCTCTGGCAGCACGGCCAGGGGGGTGGGAGGGGTGGGACACACCCAGAGCCACCCCACAGACACAGCCAGACACCCCATAACCACCCCACAGACACCCCACAGACACAGCCAGCCACCCCATAGCCACCCACAAACATATCCAGTCACCCCACAGACACCCCAGCCAGCCACCCCATAGCCATCCCACAGACACAGCCAGCCACCCCACAGACACACCAGCCACCCCATAACCACCCCATAACACACCACAACACACCTAGCCACCCCACAGACACACCCAGCCACCCCACAGACACCCCACAAACACACTCAGCCACCCACCCCATAAGCACCCTACAGCCACCCCACAGACACACCCAGCCACCCCACAGACACAGCCAGCCACCCCACAGACACATCCAGCTGTCCCACAGCCACCCCACAGCCAGGGCAAAACCAGAGCTCAGGGACGATCTGGGAACCAGGCAGGCCCGAAGCTGGATGCTCAGGGGCTCAGTCAGGACCAGGACAGGGATTTACCAGGGCAGCCACGGACCTGAGCAGGACCAGGCTGGGAACCCACCCGGGGTAATCTGCAGGTAATTAACCCAGGGTAATCAGGGACTGGACTGGGACCAGATCAGGGGGCTTGGGGACCTCCTGGGGACCAAAGCTGGGCACTCAGAGAGCAGAGCAGGACCCGGCTGGGAGTCCAGGCAGGGCCCTGGGGACGGGATCAAGGCAGGGATCGGGCCAGGATCAGGCACCAGCTCAGGGACAGCGTCAGGAGCAAGGCAGAATAGTCAGGACTCAACCAGGATCAAGGCAGGGATGAAGCCAGGATGATCAGGGGCTGTCCTGGCACCTGTGTGCCCGGTCACCTGTGTGCCCAGTCACTTGTGAGCCCAGTCACCTGTGTGCCCAGTCACCTGTGTGCCCAGTCACTGTGTGCCCGGTCACCTGTGTGCCCGGTCACCTGTGTGCCCAGTCACCTGTGTGCCTAGTCACCTGTGTGCCGGTCACCTGTGTGCCCAGTCACCCGTGTGCCCAGTCACCCGTGTGCCCAGTCACTGTGTGCCCAGTCACCTGTGTGCCCAGGCACCTGTGTGCCCAGTCACCTGTGTGCCCAGTCACCCGTGTGCCCAGGCACCTGTGTGCCCAGTCACCCGTGTGCCCAGTCACTGTGTGCCCAGTCACCCGTGTGCCCAGTCACCCGTGTGCCCGGTCACCTGTGTGCCCAGGCACCTGTGCCCAGTCACTGTGTGCCCAGTCACTGTGTGCCCAGTCACCTGTGTGCCCAGTCACCCGTGTGCCTAGTCACTGTGTGCCCAGTCACCTGTGTGCCCAGTCACCTGTGTGCCCAGTCACTGTGTGCCCAGTCACCCGTGTGCCCAGTCACTGTGTGCCCGGTCACCTGTGTGCCCAGTCACTGTGTGCCCAGTCACCTGTGTGCCCAGTCACCTGTGTGCCCAGTCACTGTGTGCCCAGTCACTGTGTGCCCAGTCACCTGTGTGCCCAGTCACTGTGTGCCCAGTCACCTGTGTGCCCAGTCACCTGTGTGCCCAGTCACCCTGTGCCCAGTCACCTGTGTGCCCAGTCACCTGTGTGCCCAGTCACCTGTGTGCCCAGTCACCTGTGTGCCCAGTCACCTGTGTGCCCAGGCACCTGTGTGCCCAGTCACTGTGTGCCCAGTCACCTGTGTGCCCAGTCACCCGTGTGCCCAGTCACCTGTGTGCCCAGTCACCTGTGTGCCCAGTCACCTGTGTGCCCAGTCACCTGTGTGCCCAGTCACCTGTGTGCCCAGTCACCCGTGTGCCCAGTCACTGTGTGCCCAGTCACCCGTGTGCCCAGTCACCTGTGTGCCCAGTCACTGTGTGCCCAGTCACCTGTGTGCCCAGTCACCTGTGTGCCCAGTCACCTGTGTGCCCAGTCACCTGTGTGCCCAGTCACCCGTGTGCCCAGTCACCTGTGTGCCCAGTCACCTGTGTGCCCAGTCACCTGTGTGCCCAGTCACCTGTGTGCCCAGTCACTGTGTGCCCAGTCACCTGTGTGCCCAGTCACCTGTGTGCCCAGTCACCCCGTGTGCCCAGTCACCTGTGTGCCCAGTCACCTGTGTGCCCAGTCACCTGTGTGCCCAGTCACCCTGTGCCCAGTCACCTGTGTGCCCAGTCACCTGTGTGCCCAGTCACCTGTGTGCCCAGTCACCTGTGTGCCCAGTCACCCGTGTGCCCAGTCACCTGTGTGCCCAGTCACTGTGTGCCCAGTCACCTGTGTGCCCAGTCACCTGTGTGCCCAGTCACCTGTGTGCCCCAGTCACCTGTGTGCCCAGTCACCTGTGTGCCCAGTCACCTGTGGTGTGCCCAGTCACCCGTGTGCCCAGTCACCTGTGTGCCCAGTCACCTGTGTGCCCAGTCACTGTGTGCCCAGTCACCTGTGTGCCCAGTCACCTGTGTGCCCAGTCACTGTGTGCCCAGTCACCTGTGTGCCCAGTCACCTGTGTGCCCAGTCACCTGTGTGCCCAGTCACCCTGTGTGCCCAGTCACCTGTGTGCCCAGTCACCTGTGTGCCCCAGTCACCCCTGTGCCCAGTCACCTGTGTGCCCAGTCACCTGTGTGCCCAGGGACCTGTGTGCCCAGTCACCCGTGTGCCCACTCACCTGTGTGCCCGGTCACCCGTGTGCCCAGTCACTGTGTGCCCAGTCACCTGTGTGCCCAGTCACCTGTGTGCCCAGTCACCCGTGTGCCCAGTCACTGTGTGCCCAGTCACTGTGTGCCCGGTCACCTGTGTGCCCAGTCACCTGTGTGCCCAGGCACCCGTGTGCCCAGGGACCTGTGTGCCCAGTCACCTGTGTGCCCAGGGACCTGTGCCCAGTCACCTGTGTGCCCAGTCACTGTGTGCCCAGTCACTGTGTGCCCAGGGACCTGTGTGCCCAGTCACCCGTGTGCCCGGCCCGGGCTGGGGCAGGAGCAGCCCAGGGGCCCGGGCTGGGCGCACACCTGGCCCTGCATCCCGCAGGATGGTCCCGGCCAGGGCCGGGGGTTTGGCTCGGGTGGGACCGGGGCTCAGCCCGGGGGCTGCGGGGGCTCACGCCGTGCTGCTGGGGAGCAGGCGGAGGGAGCTGTGCGGGAGGAACCGTGCGGGCAGCCCCGGCTCCGGCTGCAGGGGGAGAGGCGGCTGCCGGCGCTCGCCCTGCGCCTCCTTCCATCCCTCCGTCCCTCCGTCCCGCATCCCTCCATCCCTCCATCCCTCCATCCCTCCATCCCTCCATCCCTCCATCCCTCCGTCCCTGCATCCCTCCGTCCCTCCGTCCCTCCATCCCTCCATCCCTCCATCCCTCCGTCCCTCCGTCCCTCCATCCCCGCATCCTCCATCCCTCCATCCCTCCATCCCTCCGTCCCTCCATCCCTCCGTCCCTCCATCCCTCGCATCCCTCCATCCCTCCATCCCTCCGTCCCTCCGTCCCTCCGTCCCTCCATCCCTCCATCCCTCCATCCCTCCATCCCTCCGTCCCTCCGTCCCTCCATCCCTCCGTCCCTCCATCCCTCCATCCCTCCATCCCTGCATCCCTCCATCCCTCCATCCCTCCATCCCTCCGTCCCTCCGTCCCTCCATCCCTCCGTCCCTCCATCCCTCCGTCCCTCCATCCCTCCATCCCTCCGTCCCTCCGTCCCTCCATCCCTCCATCCCTCCGTCCCTCCGTCCCTCCGTCCCTCCATCCCTCCATCCCGCATCCCTCCATCCCTCCATCCCTCCATCCGTCCATCCCTCCATCCCTCCATCCCTCCGTCCCTCCATCCCTCCATCCCTCCATCCGTCCATCCCTCCATCCCTCCCTCCTCCCTCGCTCGCCATGCCGAGCCCGCACTGAGCCCCCAGCGCCCCCGGGGACTCGCCATCCCCAGGGCGCCCAGAACCCTCCCCGCACCCCTCCGGGGCCTTCAGCCTCGCCTTCCTTCCTCCTCCTCCTCCTCCTCCTCCGCCTCCTCCTCCTCCCCCCACCCGCAGCCACCACCCTCCCTCCCTCCCTCCCTCCCGGGCCTGCCTGGCATGGAGGTGCTTCCCGCGGGCTGCATCCCTCCTGCCCCGCATCCCCGCGCCCGCAGCCCCGGCTCCCCGCGCCCCCCCGCCCCGGCGCAGCGCTGAGCCCTCGCCAGGCGCCTCCTTTGTGCGGCTCCGGCCCCCACCCCGCACCCCCGGCCCGAGCGGGAGAGATGCTGCCCTCGCCGGAGGAGCCCAGCGCGGGAGGACGGCGGCCAGAAGCAGGTACGAGGCTGCAGGGGATGGGATGGAGCGGGGACGGCGCTCCGGGAGGTGCTGGCTTGTCCCCGGGATGCTCCCGGCAGCAGGGGGCACGCAGAGGGGACAAAGCCGCCGCCAGGATGTGAGCACGGACCCGCCGCTCCCTGCTCCGGGGGCTGGCGGAGGGGGCCAAAATCGCACCCGGGTTTTCATGCCCACCTCCTCCGCGCCCCCCCTGCCCCAGCCCCAGCCGAGCTCGCCCAGCACGGGGCTCCGGGGAGGATGGGGACCAGCATCCTCCATCCCGGCAGCATCCCCCACCGCCCTTCTCCATCCCCCTCCAACCAGGCAGGGGAGCTGCCTGCTGGTAATATTTTTTATTTTTTTTTGGGTGGGGGGAGGGCAGAAATCTCGTTAAACAATGCGAAGAAAGGCTCCATGATGGATCGCAGGTAGCGGCGCTGGAGCGCCGGCGATGCTGCAATCCCGGCGCTCGGCAGCGTTTCCCGGCTCCGGATGCCTGTGGGTTTTATCAGCGTGGCCGCCGTAGTAATGACTCCACCAATAATTCCCTCAAATCCTGCTCGTTGCCGTGGAGATGGCAGCGAGGAGAGGTTTTCAGGGAAGGACCTGCCCAGGACACGGAGCGAGCTCCGCGCGCCTCCCCATCCACCCGGGCCGGATCCTGCCGCGGGTTTTGGCCGGGAAATTCGGGCTGAGGCTGCCCGGGAGCCCCGGGGACGAGGCAGGGACCCAGGCCTGAGGCAGCACGGCTCGATTCCCCATCCCCGCTCTGGAAAAGCGCTTTCTCATCCCCCCGGAGCTGCCGGCCGTGCTTTGTGTGCGTGGGGTCAGTGTGGGAGGGCGTGTTTGGGAACGACCCCAAACACAGCAGCCAAGCGGGTCACAGCCCCCCCGGCTCAGCTGGGTTTTATTCCTTGCACGGGTTTCTTGCCTTCGCTGATTTTTCCCTTAAAAAATGGTTTCCCAGCCTGGAAGTGGGGATGCTGAGCCACCAGGGAGGCTGCCCTGGGGACCAGCAGGGACAGGCAGCTCAGGCTATGGGATGCAGGAGGGCTCTGAGGGCTGGGAGGGTGCTGGGAAGGGCTGTTGGTGGGATATTGCAGAGGGATGGGCAGGGGATGCTCCCACCGTGGGTGCCCTCGGTGTTCTGGGGTAAAAGCATTGCAGTTTTCATCTTTGAATGAGAAATGAATGAAAAATGGAAATATTGTGCCCTGAGGTGTGTTTGTGCCCCCCAGGCTGGAGGGGACCCTGGCAGCCTCCTGGATTTTCACTGGTTTATCCCATTTCACAAGGGTCGGGTTTCCCCCACTGGTGCTGTGGAGGATTTTGTGAGTGGGGGATGAACCAGGTCCCACAGGGACCCTCACCCGCACCAGGCAGGAGATGCCACCCTGTCCCCTGCATTGGATGGATGAGAGCCCTTGGGCATCAATCCCATTCCAGGATTGGACAGTTTGGGGTCCCAGGGATGGATGAGAACCCTTGGGGATCAATCCCAGTCCAGGATTAAGCAGTCTGGGGTCCCAGGGATGGATGAGAGCCCTTGGGGATCAATCCCAGCCCAGGATTGGAGCATTTTGGGGTCCCAGGGATGGATGAGAGCCCTTGGGGATCAATCCCATTCCAGGATTGGACAGTTTTGGGGTCCCAGGGATGGATGAGAGCCCTTGGGGATCGATCCCAGTCCAGGATTGAGCAGTTTGGGGTCCCAGGGATGGATGAGAGCCCTCGGGGATCAATCCCAGTCCAGGATTGGACAGTTTTGGGGTCCCAGGGATGGATGAGAGCCCTTGGGGATCAATCCCAGCCCAGGATTGGACAGTTTTGGGGTCCCAGGGATGGATGAGAGCCCTCGGGGATCAATCCCAGTCCAGGCTTCACGGGCTGGTGCAGCAGGAGTGGGCCAGCCTTTGCCTGGAGCAGGTGGATCCCAGCACCTGCTCCTGCTGTGGGGCAGGGGATGATCCTGGGCCTTGGAGACCCCTGATCTGCAGGGGCTCACTGGTGGTGCTCGGGCAAGGGAGCAAAAGGGTCACCTGTGCCACCTCCTGTGACAAGCTCAGGTGGATGGAGCCATCCCCATGGGCTGTGCACCCCCCTGATGGCTGTGACCCTTCCCCAGGGCTGGGAGCCTTCCCAGCCATTATGGATCTTGCCAAGGGTTCGTAGAACCACAGAATCACTCAGCTTGGAAAAGATCTCTAAGATCATCGAGTCCAGGAGCTTTGGAGCTTCCCAAGGGCTGTGGAGCTTCACAAGGGCTGTGGAACTTCCCAAAAGCTGTGGGTCTTCACAAGGGCTGTGGATTTCACAAGGGCTCTGGATTTAACAAGGGTTGTGGAGCTTCCCAAAAACTGTGGGTCTTCAGAAAGCTTGTGGAACTTCCCAATGGTTCTGGAGCTTCCCAAAGGCTGTGGAGCTTCACAAAGGCTGTGGAACTTCCCAATGATTCTGGAGCTTCCCAAAGGCTATGGAGCTTCACAAAGGTTGTGGAACTTCCCAAGGGCTGTGGAGCTTCCCAAAGGCTGTGGATTTCACAAGGGCCATGGATTTCACAAGGGTTGTGGAACTTCCCAAAAGCTGTGGAGCTTCCCAAAAGCTGTGGAACTTCCCAAAGGCTGTGGAGCTTCCCAAAAGCTGTGGAACTCCCCAAAAGCTGTGGGTCTTCACAAAGGTTGTGGAGCTTCCCAATGGTTCTGGAGCTTCCCAAAGGCTGTGGATTTCACAAGGGCTGTGGATTTCACAAGGGTTGTGGAACTCCCTAGAAGCTGTGGAGCTTCCCAAAGGCTGTGGAGCTTCACAAGGGCTGTGGAGCTTCACAAGGGCTGTGGGTCTTCACAAAGGTTGTAGAACTTCCCAATGGTTCTGCAGATTCCCAGGTGCCCTCCCAAGGGATGCTCGTGGGTGGGAGGAACAGGGGAGGGCGGGATGCAGGCACAGCAGACGGACCGAGGAGGGGTTGTTGGGGACACCTGGGTGACACCCCGTATCACTGAGCCCCTCTCTTCCAGCTCTGGGCCCCGCTGGGCGCTGACCCCCCGGCCCGTCCCACGCCCGCCATGTGCCCGCAGTGCCGCCGCCCCCGCGCCGGGCGCCACCCGCTGTGCCCCGCGTGTCCCCCGCCATGAGCGGGGCCGTGCCCAGCCCCGGGCGAGCCGAGCCGAGCCATGGCCTCGCTGGACCTGCCCTACCGCTGCCCGCGCTGCGGGGAGCACAAGCGCTTCCGCAGCCTGTCCTCGCTGCGCGCCCACCTGGAGTACAACCACACCTACGAGACCCTCTACGTGCTCTCCAAGACCAACAGCATCTGCGACGCCGCCGTCTTCCCGCTGGCCGCCGACGCGGCGCTGCTGGCCCCGGCCTCCCGCAGGTGGGCACGGCGCCAGCCCCCCGAGCAGGGATCTGCTTCCCTGAACACAAGGAAACCCTCAGAGCATGCCCCCCTCCTCCTTAGCAAAACTTCTGAGGTCTCTTAGGATTTCTGTTGGTTCTTAGAGTTGTTAAGCGATTGGGTTGTTGGACGGTCGCTGGACAGACTCAGGAGTCACTATTTTCTGTTCTTCAGGGTTGTATTTTATTATAAGGTGTGGGTGTAAGGGAGAGTGTAGAGCATGGAGAGTGATAAGAGCAAGGGGGTAAGAGAGAGCTTAGAGAGAGAAGTTAGAGCTAAGAAATTAGAAGTAAGAGAGGGATTTTCCGTTTACAATACAATAAGTATTCTTCTATGATGAATATTCTAATTTCCAATAACCAATCTAATACAATATGCTAATTTCCTAATATTTGCATGCAACCTATAAGAATTACTAAATTACCATGTTTTATGGCTTTTTCTCTGTAACCCTTATCTTCAGACCTTTCCTGCCAGGCTTGGAACAAGGTGTTTGTTAGTTCTTTAGTATTTGTGGCATTTAGTATTATTTAAACAAAGGAAGGAGGCCTCAAACCTTAACATAACTATTTTCAGCGTCTATGTCAAAGATCGCTAACATTTCTATTTCATCTATTGTTTCAGAACTACTTGCTAGGCACTCATAAGATTTTTCTATTACCTCCCCAACAGGGAGGCAAAGACCTCAGGATAGTTTTACATTGTTCATTTGCATTGCTCATAGCAAGTTTGCATGAAAGTTCTTTTCATGCCTCTGCGCTCTGTATTTGTTTTTCCAGAGCATCTTTCAGTCCGTGTACAAATTTGATAAAGCTCTCATCTATTTTTTGTTTAACATTGGAGAAATGCAGGGTGGGTGTGGAGTCATCGGGTGTGAGGAGCAGGGATGTCTTTGCTGCGTTTGCAAATATAATATGTCTTTGGGGAAAGCGTCAGCTTGTTCTGAAGGCTTTGATAAGTTGCCTTCTCCCGCTAGTTGTTCTCCTGTGAAACCTGGGCGGTTTGCATCTCGCAGGGACTACTTTGAGAGCACCTCCTTCCAGGGCAAGGACCAGCGCTTCTCCTGCGACCTGGTCCCCGCCGAGGAGCTGGAGCCGGCGCCGCCGGCGTCGCCCTCGCCGCGCTACGTGCACGAGATCGAGATCCCGCTGGGCGAGCTCTTCGCGCGCGGCAAGGCCGTGGCGCCCGCCGCCGCCGCGCCCGCAGTGGACGCGGCCTACGAGGAGGGCCTGGCCCGCCTCAAGATCCGCGCCTTCGAGAAGCTGGAGGTGGACAAGAGGCTGGAGAAGCTGACGGAGGAGGTGGAGCAGAAGATCGCCTCGCAGGTGGGCCGGCTGCAGGTGGAGCTGGAGCGCAAGAGCTCGGAGCTGGAGAAGGCCAAGCAGGAGAGCCTGCGGCTGGGCCGCGAGAAGCAGGAGCTGGAGGAGCGGGCCTCCGAGCTGTCCCGCCAGGTGGACGTCAGCGTGGAGATGCTGGCCTCGCTCAAGCAGGACCTGGTGCAGAAGGAGCAGGAGCTCAGCAGGAAGCAGCAGTGAGTCCTTTGTCCCTGTCCCAGCCCGTGGGGGCCTGGCTGTGAGTTCTGGAGGAGCTGTGGCTGCTCCAGCCCTTCAGGGCTTCAGGGCTGGGCTGGGCAGGGTTTGGAGTGGTGGGGAATCGTGGGAAGTGTCCCTGCCCGTGGCAGGGGGTGGAATGAGGTGAGATTTGGGGTCTCTTCCCATCCAAACAATTCTGCAAGTCCAGAGGAGCCCAACACCACCAGCAAAGCCTCAGGGCCAGGCTCAGGCTCAGCCCCTTGGTGATCATCATCCCTCATCAGGTTCTGCATCTTCTCCCACCCCCTCAGTGTCCACACAGAGCTGGGTCATAACCAGCCAGACCTTGCCCCAGAGCCACCAGTGCTCCAGTTCATGGCCAGCCTGGGGATCACCGGAGTCACAGACTGGTTTGGGCTGGAGGAACCCTAAATCCCACCTCATCTCCACCCCCTGCCATGGCTGTGCCAAATTCCAGGTTTTTATCCCGGAGGGAGGCTGGGGCAGCCCAGGCAGCACCTTCTCCATTTGTGGTGAAGCCTGTGACACTGCCACCCTCAATTCCATCCCATGCTCCTCACTCAACACCCCCTGCCTGCCCCAGCTCATTCTGCCCACTCCTGCTGTCCAAGAAACCAGACCTCGCCCCTCAGCAGTTTGAGCAGATCTGGAGCAGATCTCTCTCCTCAGCGAGGCAGTGAGGAGTTTGTCGGGGGGACAGGCATGGCTGTGCTGTGCTGGGCTGGGAGCACTGCTGGGACTCCTGAAGGAATTGCTGTGATTCCCATCATCCTCTGCACATTTGTGAGCGACTTTGACTCCAAAATAATGACCTGGCTCAGAAACAGGGCTCCCAGGGTGGGGGGACGTCCTGGCTGAGGAGCAGGGTGACCCTGGGGACACCTCCAGGTTTGGGGGCACGTGTGTGGGACACGCAGTGAGGAGTTTGGGGCTGCCTCCTTGGGTGGGTGCTGTCCAGGGACACCCTGGGGATATGTGGTGAGGGAATTAAGGACACCAGCGTGGGCGAGTCTGGAACAGGGCCTGGAGACAGCTAGACAGGGCAAATAGAGAGTCAGACGTCTCTTGGTGGAACCTGGACAATGTTACCACCTAAACCCTTGGGTTTCTGCCCCAAAACTACCTCCTGGACCTCCCTTTCCTCAGAGAAACCCTCCTGCCCCTCAGCTGTCCCCATCAGTCCCCAAACTCCTCCACCCCAAGGGACAAAATCCCTCTTGAGGTTGCAGGGGGAGCACGGGAAGCAGTGCTGGTGAGAGGAGGTTTTCCCCTGCACCTGGGAAAGTCATCAGAAATCATTCTAATGGGCAAAGCCTCCCCTGCAAACACTGTGGGGATATTTCCCAGCCCTGCCAGCTCCCAGACACCATGAAGCCGCTGTCTTGCTGGGAGACCTTTGGCTCCTGGGCTCCATTTCCTTTGCCAGGAGTGTTTTTCCACCCAGTCCATGGGAATGAGAGAGATAACCACGATAACCATCAGCATCACCTTACAGCTGCTGCCCAGCTCCACATTTGCCTTCCAAATCCCCTGGGACCCCTTCCAGGAGCCTTCCCAGAGCATCCCCAGAGCTCCCAGGCTCTCCTGCAAGCGGCAGGCTGTGGAGAAATTAATTGATAATTAATTGGTAATTAATTGGTAATTGATAGCCAGAAGTGGGAATTACGTCACTAAGAGCTGCCCCCTCCTTTCCTTTGTGCTTCTGAGCAGATCATTGTGTCCAGGTGTCCAAGGTCAGGTGTGCACCGTCAGGTTTGGTGTCCAGGTGTGCATGGTCAGGGCTCTGAGGTCAGGTGTGTGTGATCAGGTGCGTGTTGGGTTTCTGTGCTCAGGTTGGTGTGTCTGGGTGTGCCTGAGGTCAGGAGTGCACCAGACAGACATGCAAAGCTGTGTTTGTGCAGCTTCAGGGGTTCCTGGAGGCTGAGGGGAGGCGTGAGCAGCTCTGTGTGTGCACCTGGTGCACACCTGGCTGTTCATGGAGCACATCCGTGTGCAGGGGTGTTGCATCTAAGATGCTGCCTGGGGTGAAATGAGCAGGAAAGGCCTTTGCATGGTTTACAGAAATGTTTATTCTAGCCATGCATGAATCCAGAGCTCAGGGAACAAAGGGCTCAGAGGGTCCAGGCTGAAGTACATGGGCTCAGCAGGGCGGGGAGAGCATCAGGGACCAATTACCAAGGGACACAGGGGTGCTACAAGGGAAGGGCCAGGGCAAAGGACCGACAGGGAATTAGTATGGGAGTGACTGAAACGTTAATGGACAGGGAAAGGGCACAGGGTTTGTTCTAATTGGAAACTGGGTCTTCACAACTCCCCTTTTCTTTATTAATTAAGAAGGATTTTTCAAGGATATTGAAATTAAATTGTTAAGGTAACTAAAAAGCACAAAATAAAACAATTTTTAAAATGCAAGCTATTTTTTAAGTCTTTAGTATAAGAAGGGATTTTTGAAGCATCTTGCAACTTGGTAGGAAGAAACGTGAAGTTTTTTCAGCATGGCTTGTCAGGAAACTGAGGCAGAAAAGGAATTTTTTAGTGTGGACTGGCACTCTGGTGCTGTCAGCAAAATGGAAGTGCTGTACCTGTTGAAACTTTAAATACAAATTATTAATTTTGAAGAAAAAACAAAAATTGTTACTTAGAGAAATTTTTCTTTATTTTCTCCTCCCCGCCCCAAATCAAACCCCTCTTTGTATTAAAAAGGAATTTTGGGAAAACAGAGTGGTGGCTGGGTAGCAAAGGTAGGGAGAAGCATGGCAGTGGGAGGAAAACTTTGGAGGGTAAAGGGGGTTAGGGATTTGAGGAAACGTAAAAAAAGGGTAATTTGATTTGGGGAAATTTTGAAAGGACTTATTTTGTGGATGGATAAAGGGAAAAAAGGGAGGGAAATAGGGAGGCAAAAGGGATTGGGGGAAGGCACTTATTTGCTTGGCGGGTTTTGCAAATGAAGAATTAGAATTTTTTTTTGTTGTAGGACAGGTGAGTGGTTTTTGGTGCTGTTTTTCCTTCCGGGTTTGTGCTGTAACTTGAAGGCTGTTGGCTTTGGTTGTTGTGTAAAGGACAGGGTTTTTAGTAGCTGAAAGTAACTGCAGTTTGGTGCACAGATGCTTCCTTTCACTGGGGATTTATTAGGTCCGGTAACATTTTCTGCTTGGAGACCCTTTTTCCCTGTACTATATCAAATCCCACTAATTCTTTATCTTTTAAACTGCGGGGACATTTTTTAGGGTTATTTTTCTTGATTGCAGTTTGATGAACAAACACATCTTGTTTGGTATCATTTCAGGTGATAAATCCGTATTTATTTTTTACATTGAACCATTTGACAGTTCCTAAAACTTTTTTAGCAATGATGTTTTTATTTTTGCTGGTGGGTTTGTGTTTAAGGCTGTGCTGCTGGACATGCTGGTGCTGGCGGGGCTGTTTTTGTTGCGGGCTGGCAGCGGCGGGGCTAAAGGAGTGCGGGCAGTGCTGCGCTGGGGGTGCGGTGTGTGCCGGTGGCGCTGGGTGCACGGGCTGCAGCGGCAGGGGCTGGTGAGCAGTGCGGGGTATGCCAGCAGCACTGGGTGCACGGGCTGCAGCGGCAGGGGCTGGTGAGCAGTGCGGGGTATGCCAGTGGCACTGGGTGCACGGGCTGCAGCGGCAGGGGCTGGTGAGCAGTGCGGGGTATGCCAGTGGCACTGGGTGTATGGGCTGCAGCGGCAGGGGCTGGTGAGCAGTGCGGGGTATGCCAGTGGCACTGGGTGCATGGGCTGCAGCGGCAGGGGGCTGGTGAGCAGTGCGGGGTATGCCAGTGGCACTGGGTGTGCGGGCTGCAGAGGCAGGGGGGCAGCAAGTGGCCCCGGGCTCGCGGGGCTGTGCGGCGGGCAGGAGTTTTTCAGAGCAGGGTGCGTGGGCGGCGGGCAGGTGGCTTGCAGAGCAGGGTGTGCCAGCAGCGCTGGGTGCACGGGCTCCAGTGGCAGGGGGGCGGTGAGCAGGACAGGGTGCGCAGATGGCCCCGGGTGCACGGGCTGTGCAGTGGGCAGGCGGCTTGCAGAGCGTGGTGTGCCAGCAGCGCTGGGTGCACGGGCTCCAGTGGCAGGGGGTGGCGAGCAGGGCGGGGTGTGCAGATGGCCCCAGGTGCACGGGGCTGTGTGGCGGGCAGGCGTCTTGCAGAGCAGGGTGTGCTAGCAGCGCTGGGTGCACAGGCTGCAGTGGCAGGAGGGTGGTGCGCGGGGCAGGGTGTGCAGGCGGCACTGGGTGCACGGGCTCCAGAGGCAGAGGGGCAGCCCACGGCCCCGGGCACGCTGAACTGTGCAGCAGGCAGGCGGCTTGCAGAGCAGGGTGTGCCAGCAGCGCTGGGTGCACGGGTTCCAGTGGCAGAGGGGCAGCCCCGGGCACGCTGAACTGTGCAGCAGGCAGGTGGCTTGCAGAGCGGGGTGCGTGGGCAGCGAGCGGGCAGCTCGTGGCGGGCGGTGAGCGGGCAGCTCGTGGCGGGCGGCGAGCGGGCAGCTCGTGGCGGGCTGCTTCTTCTTTTCTCGGCAGCGCAGCGAGTGTGCTGGTGATGCGGCACACTGCTGCTGCTGGTGGGGACATGGCTTTTGGTGCAGAACTTTTGAGGCCGGGCTGCTGCTCCTGGCTTTGGGACGGCCCTGGCGCGAGACAGCGGGATGGCCGAGGGCTCTCTGTCGCAGCAGCTGCTTCGCACGGCTCCTTGGGGGACAGGGTGTCTTTGGGGACAAGGTTTCGAGCAGGCAGGGAGGGGCGCGACTCAGAGAGGGGAGCGAGGGGGCTCCATGCGCCCCACCATGCAGTCAGCACCATTTTGTGTTGCAGAGCAGGAGGGAAAAACGTGAAAAAGAAAAGTTTTCTTGCAACAGGAGAAGAGCTGTTTGGGGTTCAGTAGTCTCTGAACATTCATTAGAAAGCTGAACACCTAAACTAATTAAAATAAACAAACGTAGAGTTTTTACTACTGGAAAGTCTTCACTTTGTAATTTTTCCACAGCTTCATTTAAAAAGTTATTATTTAGAAATGATTTTTGTGAAACGTCAGGAAAATTTTCACACAGCCAGCAAACTAAAAGCTTCAGATCCCCCTTTAAAAACTGAAAATTGCTGCGACGAAGAATGTTTTTAAATTGAAGATGAATTTCCTGCTGTGAGCAGATGTATCTCACTGGCATTTTTCTCCCCAAGTTTTTTTCCAGCACGCGAAAGTAAAAGGAGAAAAAGCAAAGAGCGCTGCAGAGTTTGAAACTCACCACAGTAAGATTAAAAGACAGTCTCGGGTGGTTGATGTAGATGCATTCACAGAAAACAGTCCCTGTTCGGGCGCCATTTGTTGCATTTAAGGTGTTGCTTGGGGTGAATGAGCAGGAAAGGCCTTTGCAGGGTTTACAGAGATGATTATTCCAGCCACGCATGGATTTAGGGTTCAGGGAACAAAGGCAGGACTTCTTGGGTGGGTCTAGGTTTTGTACATAGGATGAGCAGGCGGGAAGAACCTTAGGGACCAATTACCAAGGGACATGGGGGTGCTACAAGGGAAGGGCAGGGCAAAGGACAACAGGGAATTCAGGTGGGAGTGACCGAAAGGTTAATGGACAGGGAAAGGGCCTAGGCCTGATTCAGGGAACAGAACAGGGGTTGCATTCCTTAGTTGGGAAAACTTCTCTGGGTTTCCACACCCAGGTGTGTTTTGGGCTGTGTGGTGCCCAGGTATGTTTTGGGCCGTGTGGTGCCCAGGTGTATTTTGGGCTGTGTGGTGCCCAGGTGTGTTTTGGGCTGTGTGGTGCCCAGGTGTGTTTTGGATTGTTTGGTGCCCAGGTGTGTTTTGGGCTGTGGTGCCCAGATGTGTTTTGGGCTGTGTGGTGCCCAGGTGTGTTTTGGGTTGTTTGGTGCCCTGGTGTGTTTTGGGTTGTTTGGTGCCCAGGTGTGTTTTGGGCCGTGTGGTGCCCAGGTGTGTTTTGGGTGGTTGGTGCCCAGATGTGTTTTGAGCTGTGTGGTGCCCAGGTGTGTTTTGGGCTGTGTGGTGCCCAGGTGTGTTTTGGGCTGTGTGGTGCCCAGGTGTGTTTTGGGTTGTGTGGTGCCCAGGTATGTTTTGGGTTGTGTGGTGCCCAGGTGTTTTGGGTTGTGTGGTGCCCTGGTGTGTTTTGGGTTGTTTGGTGCCCAGATGTGTTTTGGGCTGTGTGGTGCCCAGGTGTGTTTTGGGTTGTTTGGTGCCCAGGTGTGTTTTGGGCTGTGTGGTGCCCAGGTGTGTTTTGGGTTGTTTGGTGCCCTGGTGTGTTTTGGGCTGTGTGGTGCCCAGGTGTGTTTTGGGCTGTGTGGTGCCCAGGTGTGTTTTGGGCTGTGTGGTGCCCAGGTGTGTTTTGGGCTGTGTGGTGCCCAGGTGTGTTTTGGGCCCTGTGCCCTCCCCGAGGTGTCTGTGCCTGTCTCCTCAGGTGCTTCCCTGGTTTTTGGGGAGTGGATGAGTGTTTGTGCAGGGGTGGGGTCAGCTCGGGTCACAGAGCTGCTGTCACACTGCTCTCCAGGTCTGGCCATGTTTTGGGGGAAACAGTCCTTCAGCAGGCTCAGAGCTCCTGAGCACCTGCTAATTAACGTGTTAATGAGGGAGCCAGGACCCTGCAACCGGCCGGGCTGAGCAGGGTTTAAGGTGTCACTGCCATCCCATCATCATCCTCTTCCCTCTGCTCCATCACCCTCAGGATCCTGATTCCAGTCCTGGGAGTGCTGGATGAGGTGCTGGGGATGTGACCCCACCCCTAAAACGAGGTGTAACATCCCCCCTGCATGCTGGGAGCACCCCCTCATCCCTGTCCTGCCCCAGCCTGCCCCAAGGGCCACCTGGGCTGGCACAGGCGGGGCATGGAACAATCCAGGTGTGCCGGAGCATCCCTGAGCGCGCTCCCGGCCGGCACACGGGGGTGGAGGATGAGCAGGGACGGGTGGGCGAGCTCTGGGTGTCACCACGGTCCCTGTGCCAGGGAGGTGCTGCAGATCGACCAGTTCCTGAAGGAGACGGCGGCGCGCGAGGCCAACGCCAAGGTGCGGCTGCAGCACTTCATCGAGGAGCTGCTGGACCGCGCCGACCGCGCCGAGAAGCAGCTGCAGATCATCAGCAGCAGCTGCGGCACCACCCCCAACGGCAGCCTGGGCCGCTGCGGCACCCCGGGCACCAAGGGCATCGCCCGAGCGGCGCCTCTGCGCGCACAGGCACGGGCACGGCGGCGGGAGCGCGCGGGGCGGCGGGAGCGCGCGGGGATTTGGGAACGCACCCAGGGGTTTGGGAACTCGACGGGGATTCGGGAACGTGACGGGGATTCGGGAACGCGGCGGGGACTCGGGAACGCGACGGGGATTTGGGAACATATCCCGGGATTTGGGAATACGTTCGGGGATTCGAGAACGTGGACGGGGAGTCGGGAACGCACCCGGGGATTTGGGAAAATATCCGGGGATTCAGGAACGCGACCAGGATTCGGGAATGCGACAGGGATTTGGGAATGCGGCGGGGAGTCGAGAACGCACCCGGGGATTTTGGGAGCATATCCGGGGATTCAGGAACGCGACGGGGAGTCGGGAACGCGACGGGGAGTCGGGAACACGTTTGGGGATTTGGGAACATATCCGGGGATTCGGGAACGCGACGGTGATTCGGGAATGCGCCCAGGGCTTTGGGAATGGACCCTCTGCTTTGGGAACATGCCTGGGGATTTGGGAACGCATCTGGGGGATTTGAGAATGCACCGATGACTTCAGGAACACGTCTGGGGATTCAGGAACACACTCATAGCTTCGGGAACATGCCTGGGCTTTGGGAGCGCAGCCGGGGCTTTGGGAACGCACCCAGGGATTCGGGAACGCGCCCAGGGATTCGGGAATGCTCCCCTGGGTCTCCTGTGCCAGGGGCTGAGCGGGGCAGCATAGGGACCCCATCTCCTTCCCATGGGAAATGGACATTCCTGGGTGGGGGATCCCAAAGTGAAGCTGTTTCTCGGTGGGTCGATGTTCCCGTGGCGCTGGCGGTGCTGGAGATGCCGTTCTGCATCCCGCTGGGCGAGGGTGTCCCCCCAGATCGCAGCTGGCACTGGTGGGTTAGCGGGGTCCCTCCCTCGGCTGCGCCGTGCCCGCGCTGGGTTGTGCCACGTGGGCTCCTCTTGTCCCCTGTCCCTGCAGAGAGAGCGGCACCCGGGGCCGGGGGTGGCCGTGCACGGTCCCTACGGCGTGTCCAACCAGCGCTCCTCCTCCAGCACCGGGTGAGTGCCCGGCCCTGCCGCCTCTCTGCCGCCTTAGCGGGCTGAGGGTCAGGGGACGCGCACCCCGGCCAGCCCTGAGCGGGACATCCCTGTCCCCAGGGCCTCGAGCCGGGCCAAGGCCGTGTCGCAGAGCTCCGGCTGCTACGACAGCGACAGCGCCGAGCCGTGTCCCACGGACGACGCGGCCGACGGGCCCCCGTACGCCGGCCGGGGCTCGGGGCTGCGCCGCCAGGCCATCCAGAACTGGCACCGCCGGCCCTACCGCAACAGCACCGAGGGCGAGGAGGGCGACGTGTCCGACGTGGGCTCCCGCACCACCGAGTCGGAGGCCGAGGGCTGGGAGCCGGAGGCGCCGGGATGCGCCGCGCCCCGAGCGCCGGGCAGCTGCCGCCTGACGGGTGAGCCGCGGCCGCGGGCTCTGCGGGCTCTGGTTGTGCTCACTTAGCCGTTTATGGTAAAGGCACATCGGTTTTGAAAGGCGAGGGGTCACAGGTGTAAAGTCCAGGCTGAAAGTTTTTGGTATAGAGCTTTAAATAGAAGTAAAGTCTCAGTTAGAAGCTGCTCCTGTTGAGGTCCTGGGAATGCTGATGTTGCTGCTGCAGCTCCTGATTTCTTCTGGGCCATGATGATGGGGGTGAGGAGAGAAGAAAAGCAAGAGAGCAAAAACAAGAGCAAATTTTTCTTCAATATATAAGTTCTCATACACAAATTACCCAGTAAGCTAAAAACATGAACTCGAACCATTTTTTCTTAACCAATTAAAATTCTAGTTTCTTAGCATGCCAGGTTATGTATAAACTACACATATGGTCTATCTTGTTCTATCTAAAAAAATGTAAGCAATGTTCTTACTATAGTTTTACTATGTCTAAAACTATGTCCTTGGAGCCCCCATGGAAACTGGTTTTCAACACTAATATTTAAGACTATCATTTTCAATTTCCACTAGTTGATTTCTTGCTGAGGAGCTCAGAGAGGCCTCCCCAGCCCTGGGGAGGTGAAGGGTGGGGCAGCTGGAAGCTGTGGCACAGGGGTGGAGCTTCCCTTACCCGCTCTTCTCCCGTGCGCCAGTGGCCACCGACGCCGGCTGTCCCACGGCCAGGCCCGAGGGCAAGGCGTGCCGGCTGGACAGGGGCAGCCCAGGCCACTCCAGCGAGGTCATCAGCCCCGAGATCCTCAAGATGCGGGCGGCTCTCTTCTGCATCTTCACCTACCTGGACACCAGGACGCTGCTGCGGGCGGCCGAGGTGTGCAGGGACTGGAAGTTCGTGGCGCGGCACCCGGCCGTGTGGACGCGGGTGCTGCTGGAGAACGCCCGCGTCTCCTCCAAGGTAGGGCAGGGCTGGCACGCCCGGGGCACGGCCTTTGCTCCAGAGGGCAGAGCTGTGCCAGCTGTGCCAGCTGTGCCAGCTGTGCCAGCTGTGCCTGCTGGCCGGGGTGGATGTGCCATCGGTCATGGGGGACACGGGGTGGGCGCTTGCTCCGGTGCTGGAGGTGTTGCAGGGGCTGGAGGACAGGAGCTCACACCTGCACAGGCTTGCGTGTGAATCTGTGGGCACACCCGTGAATTTGAGGGCACATCCATGAATTTCTGATCAGGCCCATGATTTTGTGATCAGGCCCATGATTTTGTGGTCACGCCCATGATTTTGTGGTCACTCCCATGATTTTGTGGTCACTCCCGTGATTTTGTGATCACACCCATTAATTTGTGGTCACACCCATGACTTTGTGGTCACACCCATGACTTTGTGGCCACACCCATGACTTTGTGGTCACACCCATGACTTTGTGGTCACTCCCGTGATTTTGTGGTCACTCCCATGACTGTGGTCACTCCCATGACTTTGTAGTCACACCCATGACTTTGTGGCCACACCCATGACTTTGTGGTCACACCCGTGATTTTCTGGTCACACCCGTGATTTTGTGGTCACACCCGTGAATTTTTGGTCACACCCATGATTTTGTGGTCACACCCGTGATTTTCTGGTCACACCCGTGAATTTTTGATCACTCCCATGACTTTGTGGTCGGCACCCGTGATTTTGTGGTCACACCCGTGATTTTGTGGGCACTCCCATTACTTTGTGGTCCCTCCCATGACTTTGTGGCACATGCTCTGCCATGGCCCCGTTGTGCATCTTCTCGCATTCCTGGCCCGTGTGTGCACAGCCAGGGTGGGTGGTGTGGCTGTGCTGGGCTCTGTCAGTCACTGCCGCCCCTGTGCCCCAGTTCCTGGCCATGCTGTCCCAGTGGTGCACCCAGATGCATTCCCTCACCCTCCAAAACCTGAAGCCACGCCAGCGGGGCAAGAAGGAGAGCAAGGAGGATTACATGAAGAGCACACGGTGAGTGCCCGTGTCCCCCTGTCCCTCTGTCCCCGTGTCCCCCCTCCCACAGCCCTGCTGCTCCTCCTGCTGCTGCTGCAGCTCCCTGAGCCCCAACGTCCCTTTCCATGGGGACTCCAGTGCACACCAGCTCCTGCTGTGGGCTTTGGGTGCCCTGGAGCCACCCCTGGGACGTGTCACCCTGCTGGGGGGGCGGGCGGGGCTGCCGTGCCTGACGTGGCTGCACCTGGCAGGGGCTGCCTGGAGGCCGGGCTGGAGTCGCTGCTGAAGGCCACGGGCAGCAACCTGCTGATCCTGCGCATCTCGCACTGCCCCAACGTGCTGACCGACCGCTCGCTCTGGCTGGCCAGCTGCTACTGCCGCGCCCTGCAGGCTGTCACCTACCGGTAAGGACGGCCAGCAGCGCCCCGCCGCGTCACCGTGTCACCGTGTCACCGCGTCACCAACCCCAGCGGAGGCGCGACGGCTCGTTCCACCCCAGGGTGCAAAAGACAAGAGCGAGAGACTCGGGTTTTGTTCAGCAGCAAGCAGCAATGCAGTTTATTGTGTGTAACAATTCAGTTTTGTGATAGAGAGAGAGAGAAAGAGAGAGAAAGGATGGGATGCAGCTCCCCACAGACAGGAGCATCCTCATGGCCGTCCGACAATAGACGTGTCTTCAGTCCAATGGGGAGAAAGAGATCTCAGAGTCTCTTTAGGAAAGTCACTTTTACAGTCCTTTTCCAAAGCCAAAGCCTCTGGCCTAAAGGTGGGAGATTTATGGACTGTTGTGTGTGGAGATCATTGCTGCAGGTAACAGGAGCAGGAACAGGAGCTGTGAGCAGCACCCTGAGAGCAGCACCATGGCAGCACCAGCACAGCTCAGACAGTGCTGGGCAGCACCAGCACAGCTCAGACAGCCCTGGGCAGCACCAGCACAGGCACAGACAGTGCTGGGCAGCACCAGCACAGGCACAGACAGTCCTGTGCAGCACCAGCACAGGCACAGACAGTGCTGGGCAGCACCAGCACAGGCACAGACAGTGCTGGGCAGCACCAGCACAGGCACAGACAGCCCTGGGCAGCACCAGCACAGCTCAGACAGTCCTGGGCAGCACCAGCACAGGCACAGACAGTGCTGGGCAGCACCAGCACAGCTCAGACAGCCCTGGGCAGCACCAGCACAGGCACAGACAGTGCTGGGCAGCACCAGCACAGGCACAGACAGTGCTGGGCAGCACCAGCACAGGCACAGACAGCCCTGGGCAGCACCAGCACAGCTCAGACAGTGCTGGGCAGCACCAGCACAGCTCAGACAGTGCTGGGCAGCACCAGCACAGCTCAGACAGTGCTGGGCAGCACCAGCACAGGCACAGACAGCCCTGGGCAGCACCAGCACAGGCACAGACAGCCCTGGGCAGCACCAGCACAGCTCAGACAGTGCTGGGCAGCACCAGCACAGCTCAGACAGTGCTGGGCAGCACCAGCACAGGCACAGACAGCCCTGGGCAGCACCAGCACAGGCACAGACAGTCCTGGGCAGCACCAGCACAGCTCAGACAGTGCTGGGCAGCACCAGCACAGCCACAGACAGCCCTGGGCAGCACCAGCACAGGCACAGACAGCGCTGGACAGCACCAGGGACAGGCACAGACAGTGCTGGGCAGCACCAGCACAGGCTCAGACAGCCCTGGGCAGCACCAGCACAGGCACAGACAGTCCATGGCAGCACCAGCACAGGCACAGACAGTGCTGGGCAGCACCAGCACAGGCACAGACAGCCCTGGGCAGCACCAGCACAGCTCAGACAGTGCTGGGCAGCACCAGCACAGGCACAGACAGCCCTGGGCAGCTGCTGGGAGGGAGGAACAGCTCTGCCACGGGAGAGCTGAGATTCAGCTTGGAGACCTCACCTGAGGTCAAGGGCACACGACTCTGATGATCCTGGGGGAGGTCACAGCTCCTGGAGGCATCACTGGCCACTCCCTGGTTTTGGCCACCAGTGCAGGCAGGACTGGCCCTTCCTCCACCCTCCAGGGGGATGGTCCTTGCTCTGCACCTGCAGACAGCCCCCCCAGCCTTGCTGTGCATCCCCCTGCTCCTCACCCAGCCAGGACAGAGCATGCTCCAGGTGGGAAAGCACATCCAGGACCCAGGAGCTCAGCCCCAGCTCTGACCCACAGCAGGACAGGAGACAGCCCAGAGCTGCCAGCTTGAGCTGCAGGGCTGCTCCCAGGGCAGCAGAGCAGGCCTGAGTGCTCCTGGCACATCCAGAGTGACTCATGTCTGCTGAACTGCTGCCCTTGGCACCCTGCTCCAGCACAGATGTGCAAAGCTCTCAGGATAACACCCAGCTTTATTTTTAGGCTTGCCTGAAGTTCTGAAGTGGGGCATTGAGACCTGGGTAGCACAGCTTCAGTCCCTGGAAGGCTCCTGGTGCGGTGGCACTGCCAGGGGACAGTTTGGGCTGGTGGCATCAGGATGGTGCCTCTGGCACCTCTCCTCAGAGCTGGGCTCCACCCCAGCTCACAACAAACCCAGACCTGCCCCAGTCCCTGCCCAGCTCCAGCAGCGTCCTGCTGCCTCCAGCTGCTCCAGGGAGGAGCCACAGCCAAGCCCTGCAGGGACACCTGGCCAAGAGCCACCTGCAGCCACCTGGCACAGCCCCAGAGCAGGGACAGAGGGTACAGAGCAGCCCCAGCCCTGCCTGGGACCTCCTTCCCACCCTGGAGCACTGTCCCCAGCCAGGCCAGGCAGGTGGCAGGGGACACCAACCAGTGTGACCTGCAGGGACACACAGCCTGGCACTTGTTGGCATGGGGAAGGTTCACCTGCAGCTCACCTTCCATGTTCAACCTGCCCCTCCTCACCTCCAGCCTCACCCTGTGCCACTGCTGGCACTGCACATCCTGGGCACCATTCCAGACAGGAGCAGCTCCAGCCCCCCTGCACAGCTCCTGCTGGGCCTGGCTGCCCAGGGACAGGTCCTGGCTGGGCACAGTGACAGGTTGGTACCTGTGGCTGCTCCAGGGACAGGTCCTGGCTGGGCACAGTGACAGGTTGGTACCTGTGGCTGCTCCAGGGACAGGTCCTGGCTGGGCACAGTGACAGGTTGGTACCTGTGGCTGCTGCAGGGACAGGTCCTGGCTGGGCACAGTGACCAGATCAGTACCTGTGGCTGCTGCAGGGACAGGTCCTGGCTGGGCACAGTGACCAGATCAGTACCTGTGGCTGCTGCAGGGACAGGTCCTGGCTGGGCACAGTGACCAGATCAGTACCTGTGGCTGCTGCAGGGACAGGTCCTGGCTGGGCACAGTGACAGGTTGGTACCTGTGGCTGCTGCAGGGACAGGTCCTGGCTGGGCACAGTGACCAGGTTAGTACCTGTGGCTGCTGCAGGGACAGGTCCTGGCTGGGCACAGTGACCAGATCAGTACCTGTGGCTGCTGCAGGGACAGGTCCTGGCTGTGCACAGTGACAGGTTGGTACCTGTGGCTGCTGCAGGGACAGGTCCTGGCTGGGCACAGTGACAGATCAGTACCTGTGGCTGCTCCAGGGGGATTCAGACCCAGCCCAGGGGTGGCCCTGCTGCTGGTGGGGCCATCACTTGTCCCCTGTGTTGTTGCAGGAGCTCCACAGACCCCGTGGGCCATGAAGTGATCTGGGCCCTTGGAGCTGGCTGCAGGGACATCATCTCCCTCCAGGTTGCACCTCTGCATCCCTGGTAAGGCATGGAGCCACGGGGTGGGGTGGGGGGAAGGGACCCTAAAGCCCCTCCAGTGCCACCCCTGCATGGCAGGGACAGCTCCCACTGTCCCAGGGTGTCCAACCCCAGTGTCCAGCCTGGCCTGGGACACTGCCAGGGGTGGAGTTGGGTTAGGAGGAGGCCACACTGAGTGTGAGGGCACCCCTGAGCTGGGAAGGAATTCAGGTGGCAGAACCTGATTTGCCTAGGGAGGGTCTCCATGGGATGGGCAGCAGTGCTGGAGCCCAGTCTGTGCCAGCAGGAGCTCAGCCCCTCCCTCCTGTGGAAACTGGGAGCTGCTGGGAATGCTCGGGGAGGCTGAGCACCGAGAGAGAGGGACCTGTGACAGCTCTGGGAACATCAAAGTCGTGTCTGAGCCCTCAGCGCTCAGCAGCACAGCCCTGATCCCTGCCAGAACCAAGTTCGGGGCCTGATTTGGGTCTCCAAGGTGGGAATCGTAGAATGCTGGTTTGGGTTGGAAGAAACCTGAGCCACCAGCCAGTGCCCCCTTGTCAGGAGCAGGGACACCTCCCCCTGTCCTGGGGTGCTCCAAGCTGCCGCAGCCCAGCCTGGGAGCACTCCGGGGGTGCAGGGCAGCCGCAGCTGCGCTGGTTTGGGTTTGGGGCACACGGAGCTGCGCTGGGACAGCGGCGGGGCTGACAGGGGACACCCCAGGGTCAGTGAGTGCCACCCCCGCCAGGCGTGCCTGGGGGCTGAGCGGCTCCGGCACCCCCAGCTCTTGTCCCTCCTGTCCCCAGCCAGCAGCCGACGCGCTTCAGCAACCGCTGCCTGCAGATGATCGGGCGCTGCTGGCCGCACCTGCGGGCGCTCGGCGTGGGCGGCGCCGGCTGCGGCGTGCCGGGGCTGGCGTCCCTAGGTAGGCACCGCGGGCAGGGAGGGCCGAGCGCTGGGGAGGGCTGGGATCGGATGAGAACACCCTGTGCCCAATGCCCACTGTGGGAATCACGGGCTCACAGAGCGGGGTGTGGGCTGGGGAGGGCTGGGAACACCAAGAACACCCCGTGCCCTGTGCCCAGTGTGGGAATGATGGGCTCACAGAGCGGGGTGTGGGCTGGGGAGGGCTGGGATGGATGAGAACACCCTGTGCCCTGTGCCCAGTGTGGGAATGATGGGCTCACAGGGCGGGGTGTGGGCTGGGAGCACCGAGAACACCCTGTGCCCAATGCCCACCCTGTGCCCTGTGCCCGCTGTGGGAATCACGGGCTCACAGAACGGGGTGTGGGCTGGGAAAGGTCTGGGATGGATGAGAATACCTTGTGCTCAATGCCCACCTTGTGCCCAATGCCCTCTTTGTGCCAGCCCAGCACTGGGAGTCACGGGCTCACAGAATGGATCACTGGGCTGGGAAAGCTCTGGGAGCACCGAGAACACCCTGTGCCCAATGCCCACCCTGTGCCCAGTGCCCACTGTGGGAATCACGGGCTCACAGAGCAGGGTGTGGGCTGGGGAAGGTCTGGGATGGATGAGAACACCCTGTGCCCTGTGCCCACCCTGTGCCCAGTGCCCACCTTGTGCCAGCCCAGCACTCAGAATTACGGGATCAGAGAATGGGGTGCTGGGCTTGGAAAGGTCTGAGACCACCAAACCCACCCTGTGCCCAGCCCAGAGCACTGAGTGCCACCTGCAGGCCTTCCCTGGACCCCTCCAGGGCTGGGGCCTCCAACCCTGCCCGGGCACCACCTCCACAGGCAGGGTCCCTGCTGCAGGCACGGAAGATGCTGCCTGGGGGTCTCCACCCACCCCAGGGTCCCAGTGCCCCCCTTGTCCCCCATCCCTGTCCCCGTCCCCTGTCCCTCCCTGGTGTGACAGGCTGCTCTGTCCCTGTCCCTGTCCTCTGTCCCTGTCCCTCTGTCCCTGTCCCTGTCCCTCTGTCCCTGTCCCTGTCCCTGTCCCTCCCTGGTGTGACAGGCTGCTCTGTCCCTGTCCCTCTGTCCCTGGGTGTGACAGGCTGCTCTGTCCCTGTCCCTGTCCCTCTCTGGGTGTGACAGGCTGCTCTGTCCCTGTCCCCTGTCCCTCTGTCCCTGGAGTGACAGGCTGCTCTGTCCCTGTCCCCTGTCCCTGTCCTCTGTCCCTGGAGTGACAGGCTGCTCTGTCCCTGTCTCCTGTCCCTCTCTGGGTGTGACAGGCTGCTCTGTCCCTGTCCCTGTCCCTCTGTCCCTGGGTGTGACAGGCTGCTCTGTCCCTGTCCCCTGTCCCTCTCTGGGTGTGACAGGCTGCTCTGTCCCTGTCCCTCCCTGGAGTGACAGGCTGCTCTGTCCCTGCAGCCAGGAACTGCATGAGGCTGCAGGTGCTGGAGCTGGACCACGTGGCCGAGATCAACCAGGAGGTGGCTGCTGAGATGTGCCGGGAGGGGCTCAAGGGGCTGGAGATGCTGGTGCTGACGTCCACGCCGGTGACCCCCAAGGCCCTGCTGCACTTCAACAGTGAGTGGCACTGCCAGGGCCAGCAGGCACTGCCCTGGTGCCCTGAAACAGCAGCCAGAGCCGCGGGGAGCTGCTGGCACCGGGATCTGCGTGGGGGAAGGTGCCAGCAGGGCATGCAGCATCTCCCCAAAGGATGGGCAGGGAGAGCTGATCCTGCCCTGGCCCAAGGGAGGAGGGAGATGCTCCCCGGGGGAATCCAGGCCCCAGAGTTTGTGACAGCCTGAGCCTGGTCACTCTGGTCATTGCCAGGGCAGGAGGTTCAGAGCCTCAGCAGGGTCTGTGTGTGTCACACCCTCACAGGGTGTGTGTGTGTGTCACACCCTCACAGGTCTGTGTGTGTCACACCCTCACAGGTCTGTGTGTCACACCCTCACAGGGTCTGTGTGTGTCACACCCTCACAGGTCTGTGTGTGTGTCACAGCCTCACAGGTCTGTGTGTGTCACACCCTCACAGGGTGTGTGTGTCACACCCTCACAGGGTCTGTGTGTGTCACACCCTCAGCAGGGTCTGTGTGTGTCACACCCTCACAGGGTGTGTGTGTCACACCCTCACAGGTCTGTGTGTGTGTCACACCCTCACAGGTCTGTGTGTGTCACACCCTCACAGGTGTGTGTGTGTCACACCCTCACAGGTCTGTGTGTGTCACACCCTCACAGGGTCTGTGTGTGTCACACCCTCACAGGTGTGTGTGTGTGTCACACCCTCACAGGTCTGTGTGTGTCACACCCTCACAGGTCTGTGTGTGTCACACCCTCAGCAGGGTCTGTGTGTGTCACACCCTCACAGGTCTGTGTGTGTCACACCCTCACAGGGTGTGTGTGTCACACCCTCACAGGTGTGTGTGTGTCACACCCTCACAGGTCTGTGTGTGTCACACCCTCACGGGGTCTGTGTGTGTCACACCCTCACAGGGTCTGTGTGTGTCACACCCTCACAGGTCTGTGTGTGTCACACCCTCACAGGGTGTGTGTGTGTCACACCCTCACAGGTCTGTGTGTGTCACACCCTCACAGGGTCTGTGTGTGTCACACCCTCACAGGGTCTGTGTGTGTCACACCCTCACAGGTCTGTGTGTGTCACACCCTCACAGGGTCTGTGTGTGTCACACCCTCAGCAGGGTCTGTGTGTGTGTCACACCCTCACAGCTCTGTGTGTGTCACACCCTCACAGGGTCTGTGTGTGTGTCACACCCTCACAGGGTCTGTGTGTGTCACACCCTCACAGGTCTGTGTGTGTCACACCCTCACAGGGTCTGTGTGTGTCACACCCTCACAGGTCTGTGTGTGTCACACCCTCACAAGTCTGTGTGTGTCACAGCCTCACAGGTCTGTGTGTGTGTCACACCCTCACAGGGTGTGTGTGTGTCACACCCTCACGGGGTCTGTCCTGCTGTGTCACCCCCTGTGTGGCTCTGGCTGGACCTGCCGTGGCCCCTCCCTGTGGGTGGCACTCAGGGGTTCCCAGGGAAGTGGGAGGACCCCAGTTTGGAGCAGGCCCCCTGCGGTTCTCCCTGCAGAGACCTTGGCCAGGGCTGCTCCATGCTCAGGAGAGGATCCCCCCGAGGGGGCCGGGCGGGGCTGGCTCCCTGCTGTGCCCAGGTGTGCAGAGCAGCTGCTCTCTGTGCCCAGGTGTGTGCCGCAGCCTCAAGTCCATCGTGGTGCAGGTGGGGATCGTGGATTACTTCAAGGAGCCCCACAGCCCTGAAGCCAGGAGGATGTTTGAAGAAATGGTGAACAAACTCCAGGTAAAGGACCCCTAACACGAGTTAGAGCCCAGGAGAAGTGAGAACTCCAGGAAAAGGACCCCAGTCCCAGCTAACACGAGTGTCACCAGCCCTGTGTCCTTCCCAAGGAGGGATCAGAAATGTTCCCCCTGTCCCTCCATCCCTCCCATGGAGGAATCAGAAATGTTCCCCTGTCCCTCCATCCCTTCCCATGGAGGGATCAGAAATGTTCCCCCTGTCCCTCCATCCCTTCCCATGGAGGAATCAGAAATGTTCCCCCTGTCCCTCCATCCCTTCCCAAGGAGGAATCAGAAATGTTCCCCCTGTCCCTCCATCCCTCCCTGTGTCCTTCCCACGGCAGGGCTCAGCAATGCTCCCCCTTTTCCTCCCTCCCTTGCCCCTTTCCTTCCCATGGCAGGGATTTGAGAAGATGTTTCCCCCTCTCCCTTCCTCACCCCGTGTCTTCCCTGAGGCAGGGATTGGAGATGTTCCCCTCTCCTTCCCTTGTCCTGTATCCTTTCCTGTGGCAGGGATTCCCTTCTCCCTCCCTCACCCCATGTCATTCCCATGGCAGGAATTCTCCTGTTCCTCCCTTGCCCCTTTCTTTCCCAAGGCAGGGATTTGGGATGATGTCCCCCTGTCCCCCCCTGTCCCAGGGAGCAGTGACAGGGATTTGGGATGATGTCCCCATGGAGCAGTTTCAGGGATTTGGGATGATGTCCCCTGTCCCCAGGGAGCAGTTTCAGGGATTTGGGATGATGTCCCTGCTGTCCCAGGGAGCAGTTTCAGGGATTTGGGATGATGTCCCCATGGAGCAGTGGCAGGGATTTGGGATGATGTCCCTGTCCCAGGGAGCAGTGACAGGGATTTGGGATGATGTCCCCATGGAGCAGTGGCAGGGATTTGGGATGATGTCCCCATGGGAGCAGTTTCAGGGATTTGGGATGATGTCCCCTGTCCCAGGGAGCAGTGGCAGGGATTTGGGATGATGTCCCCAAGGAGCAGTTTCAGGGATTTGGGATGATGTCCCTCTGTCCCAGGGAGCAGTGGCAGGGATTTGGGATGATGTCCCTGCTGTCCCCATGGAGCAGTGGCAGGGATTTGGGATGATGTCCCAAAGGAGCAGTTTCAGGGATTTGGGATGATGTCCCCAGGGAGCAGTGGCAGGGATTTGGGATGATGTCCCCCTGTCCCAGGGAGCAGTGACAGGGATTTGGGATGATGTCCCCCTGTCCCCATGGAGCAGTGGCAGGGATTTGGGATGATGTCCCTGCTGTCCCATGGAGCAGTGGCAGGGATTTGGGATGATGTCCCCATGGAGCAGTGGCAGGGATTTGGGATGATGTCCCCAGGGAGCAGTGGCAGGGATTTGGGATGATGTCCCCATGGAGCAGTAGCAGGGATTTGGGATGATGTCCCCTCTGTCCCCAGGGAGCAGTGACAGGGATTTGGGATGATGTCCCCAGGGAGCAGTGGCAGGGATTTGGGATGATGTCCCTGCTGTCCCAGGGAGCAGTTTCAGGGATTTGGGATGATGTCCCTGCTGTCCCCAGGGAGCAGTTTCAGGGATTTGGGATGATGTCCCCCTGTCCCAGGGGAGCAGTTTCAGGGATTTGGGATGATGTCCCTCTGTCCCCAGGGAGCAGAGACAGGGATTTGGGATGATGTCCCTCTGTCCCATGGGAGCAGTTTCAGGGATTTGGGATGATGTCCCCATGGGAGCAGTGGCAGGGATTTGGGATGATGTCCCCTGTCCCAGGGAGCAGTGGCAGGGATTTGGGATGATGTCCCCAGGGAGCAGTGGCAGCGATTTGGGATGATGTCCCTGATGTCCCATGGAGCAGTGGCAGGGATTTGGGATGATGTCCCCCTGTCCCAGGGAGCAGTGACAGGGATTTGGGATGATGTCCCTGCTGTACCAGGGAGCAGTGGCACTGCTGTGCCCCCCAGCCCCACTGCTGCTCCTGTTGCAGGCCCTGAGGAAGCGGCCCGGCTTCTCCAAGATCTTGCACATCAAGGTGGAGGGCGGCTGCTAGCGCTCCCGGAGCTCCCATCCCCGCCCTGCCGGCCCGAGCCCGCCCGGGGCGGGGCAGGGACCCGCCCGCGCACGGGGAGCCCCAGCTCTGCTCGGGGGCAGAAGGTGCTACTCGAGGACGTTTTGGCTGCCCCAGAGCCGGGGCCGTGCTCTCTCCCGGGAGGGAAGGTGGCTGTGAGCCCCCGAGCTGCTCCTCGCCGAGGATCCGTCTTTGGGGTGGTTCTCCCACCGAACTCTGTTTTGGGGATGTTTGAGGCCGGCCCGTCCTGGGGGCTCCCTGGGGCCAGCATTCCTGCAGGGTTTCTGCTCCTTCTCACTGTTGGGTTTGACAGAGCTGGGGAAACGCCCCAGCAAGCAGCAGCCAGCACAGCACAGGGCAGAGCTGCCCCTCGGGGCTGCGGGAGCCAGAGGACACCAGGAGAGGTGGGCACCCTTCCAGAGCTCGCCACCAGACCCTCCTGCCAAGGCAATAAACCATCTCCAAACCCTCACCCACCAGGAAGCTCGGGGCAGGCTCCTGTCCCCGCCCCAGCGTCACCTGAGGACAGAGACTGGCACAGGACACGTCTGCCATCCCACTGCCCTCCTGAGCAGCCTGGAGGAGAAACCCTGCCCAGATTATCCTGGAGCCATCCTGGGAAAAGCACCAACCAACAGGCCTGGCTGACCCTTCTCTACAGCCACCATTTCCTAAATCTGATTTTTCTCCTGAGTGTCCTCTGCCTGCAAGGACGTCATCATCCCCAAAATATCCTTTTTCCTTAGGAGAAGGCACCCAGCAGGGCCAGCATCTCCATCCTCCACCCTGGGGAGAAGGCACCAGGAGGTGTCCCTGGCGTGGGGACATCACCAGAGCACTGCCAGCCCTGGGGACACCCGGCCCCGAGGGGCTGAGCGGGGAGGAAGCGACTGGGGAATGGAACTGGGGCTTTGCCTCCTCTCTGGAGCAGCACTGGGACCTTTGGTGGCTGCTGGCCAGGGTGGCAGTGAGGGGACACTCCCCCCAAAGGGAGCAGGCTCAGGTGCAGCACCACAGCCCTCAGCCCTGCCCCAAGAGCTGCTGCCCTCGGCTGGGGCTGCCACCCAGCCGGGGGACCCCCAGGGGAAGGAGCACCCCCAGCTGAGGCAGCTCCTGCATCTCCAGCCCCACCTTCATCCCACCTGCTCTGGCTGCTCTGGACCCGGGCCAGGGTTTTGTAGCCCCCGTGGGAAGCTCTGCTGCCCCTCCCACGCAGCTTTCCAGCAGGAGCTGCCCCTGAATGCACAAGATGTGTGAGCAGCTCCCTGCCGTGCCCACCGTGGCTTTACCTCCACCCCGGGGAGGCTGGGCCACTCCAAACCCAGGGGCAAGAGCAGCAAGGGATGCCCCGACCAGCAAAAAACCGCCCAGCAAAGCTACACCCCCGGGGACACCTGCCCCACCCAGTGGAGATGTCACCACCACAGGGCAGGGGCTCGTGATTCCCTTAAAAAACAAAAAACCACAAACAAAGTACGTATCTATTTCTATAAAGAGAAGAAGGAAACAAAAAGATTTTAAAGGAAAATGATATACTCAGCATGTTTATACACTCTGTGCTTAGAGACTCTGGTGGCCCGAGGCTGGAGGCGGCTGCTCGGGGCTCCGGGTGCCTGGAGCCTCCCCGGAGGGCGAGGAGGAGGAGATGGAGGGAGGGGAGGTGCTGAGGACGCTCAGAGCAGCTCCTGTGCCGGTGGCTGTGATCCCCATCTCTCACTGCCAGCTCTGGAAGTGGCAGCAGGAGCCTCACCTGGATTCGGTGCTTGCTGCACCCCAAGGGCAGATCCAGCCTCCCCTTGGGGCATCCCCAAAACCCAGCTCAGCAGAGCCACCTTTCTACTCAAACCCTCTGAGGACAAGGCCTTGAGCAGCTTCAAGGATTGGAAGATGGGAAGTTGTTTCTCCCTGTTCTGCTTGGAATTCAATGGATCCCTTCCTCCTCCTCCTCCTCAGCTGGGGCTGAAGGCAGCTGGCCCGGCAGGGGAACGAGGGCCCTCCTGGTGGCTCCTAATTGCCCAGCTCGTTAATGAGCTCATTAAGGGCTCTGAAATGTCAGATGGATCCTGCCCTGCTGCTCTCCCATCCCCACGGAGACCCCTGGCCCTGGATTCCCTGCCTGGGTCACGGAGCCTCCACCCCCTTTCTCTGGGAGTGATGGAAACAGAACACAACCCCAATTTCCTGGGCAAGCCTTCAAAGCACACAGCACATCAGCTCAGCCCTGGGGAGAAGTGCCAAGGGGCTGTGCCGTGACAATCCCAGGAAAAGGCACAGATCCAGGGAGGGCTGGGGTCACAGGGATGGCCAGAGCTGGCAGGGCTGCAAGGACAGTGCTCCCAAACCTGCTCCTGGCTCCTGCAGCACCAGGTCTGGGGAGATTTATTCCTTTTCTAATGTGTTTTCCCAAAGTTTCCCCGTGGCTGACATTCCCAGCGTTGCCCTGCACCTCAGTTGGGGTGCTGGTCAGGGATTTCAAGAGGAACAACATCACCAAAGCCCAAAGCTGTCCCAAACTGTGTCTCCCCTCGTGTTGGATTTCACTGGTCACCCTTCACTGGAATGCTCTGGGGATCAGCTCCTGCCTTATCCCTCTGCCTCGGGGCTGCAGGTGGCAGGAGGGAGCAAATGGGAGCCCCCAGGATGGCTCTGCCCAGTGAGGATTTTAAATCTTTATCCCTCTTCTTGCTGTGCCTGGTCCCTGCTGCCTCCAGGGGCACAGCCGTGGCAGGGGCTTGTCTGGATCCTCCTGGATTTGGGGAAAACAGAACAAAAAACCACCAGAAGTGTTGGTAATGGCTCCTCAAGTGGTTAACAAATGTTTTCCTTCAGCTTGTAGGAGAGGCCCCAGCCCAGGAGCTGGAGTGTCTCCTTCAGGTCATTTTGGGGTGACAAACAGCAGGTTGGGGTGGAGCAAAAGCGTTTGGGAATCGGTGCCAAATGAGAAAGTGCTTTAAGGGGAAAAGTCCCAGGAGCAGAGAGATTTTGGGAAGCAGAGATGGGTTGTTTGACCAAAGCACTGCAGGGTGTTGTGAGCTGGTGATGGACCTTCCCCATCAGCAGGAGGCAAAATAATCCCTGGGGAGGGTGGGAGAGCTCTGAGGAAAAGCTGCTGCAGCAGCGAGGAGAGAAAATCTGCCCAAAGCAAGGGAAAAAAGGAATTTCCCACCGCAGCCTCGGATTGAGCCCCTGCAGGGGCACGAGGCAGGCTGGGCCGGGGACACGCGGGTGCAATGGCCTGGGGCAGTTCTTGGGAATGAAGGGTGATGCACAGTTGCTTCGAGATAATCAGAGGAGATAATCAGTGCAGAGAGTAGATTTATAAAAGCAGGGGCTGGAATCGTTCCCTGCAGCCCTGGATGGTGGCTGAGGGGCCCTGCACAGCCACCTCCCCTCCCCAGGGCTCCCGTGGCCTCCCAAGTTATTTTTTTAACTCTATATAAATCTAAGTCTATTTTAGTCTTTCTGCAGCGATGTGCCAGTGTCTGGAGAACCAAACATGCCCTTTCCCCCGTCCCCTGGTCCCTTGATGCTAAACTGGGCCCGTGGTGCAGACCTGCTGGAGATGAGGTCCTGGAAGGGGAAGGGGAGGATCTGGGCTGTGCTGGCAGCAGGGCCAGCTCTGGCCAGGAGCCCGTGGTTTTAGCACTTTGGTTGGAACTCTCACCTTGTAGACGCACTTTGATGTTGTTGCTTTGAAACTTTGGCAAGTGTAAACAATGTGTATTTAAAGAATTACAGAGAAACAACCCCCAGCCAAGCGTGTAAAGAGCTATTTTATGATTCAGTGTTGAATAAAGACTCTGGAGATCCAGCTGGGTTTTCTCTCTCCCACACCAGTGACACCAGTTGCTGCCTGGGGCTCACTGGAAGTGTTCTGACTCCCTCTGCAGATCTGTGGGCTCCACAGCTCAGGCATCACGGGGCACTGGGACAAACTGGGACAAACTGGGACAAACTGTGGCTGTGGCTGCTCCTGGGTTCCTGCAAGTGCCCAAGGCCAGGCTGGGCAGGGCCTGGAGCAGCCTGGGACAGTGGGAGGTGTTTCTGCATCATCTTTATGATCCCTTCTAACCCAAACCATCCCATGATTCTGTATTTATCCACTGTCCTCCTCTAACACTTGTACCCCATCAGACCCAAGTGTCCCCAGGCTCTCCCAGCACCATTTTCCTGTCACCTGGATCCATCCTTGGAGTCCCTGGGAGCTGTCACACAGCTCTGCCCTGAACCTCTTCCCACGAAGCAGAATGGAGAATGGAAATGCCCCATTGAGCAAAAGCCAATTAAAATGTCCCTGAGCAGTATCCAAGAGCTGCAAGCACACACAGCTGCTCCATCCCAGCAGCACTGCTGGGACCTGCCTGGAGTCTGCCCTGCTCTCCAGCACAGCACCTGCTTTGAAACAGAGCAAAACCAAAACATGAAAGGTTCATTTTTAACTCCAGTCCTGTGTCACAGTGCAGAACGAAGCAGAGAACAGAGCAAAGCCCAACCTGCCACGGAGACAAACTGGTTTTATTGAGGAGCCTGGGCTCAGAGTGCCCAGCAGAGCAGAACACAGGTCAGTATGAACAGCCCAAAGCCCCTCCCTGTGCTGGCTGCAGCCCCAGGAGGGAAATGCCCAGGGAGTGCCCCAGGCAGGGCAGGGGCTGCCAGGAGCTGCCTCTGACCAAACCCAGCCGGGCTGCACTAATTACCCCGGGGTTTAATTAGGGAATGACCCATCAGTGTTTGTGGCATGGACAGGAGCTGCCTCTGACCAAACCCAGCCGTGGCTGCACTAATTACCCCGGGGTTTAATTAATGAATGGACCATCAGTGTTTGTGGCATGGGCAGGAGCTGCCTCTGACCAAACCCAGCCAGGGCTGCACTAATTACCCCAGGGTTTAATGAAGGAATGGCCCCTCAGTGGCTGTGGGGCTGGGAGTGGACATGGGCAGGAGCAGCCTGTGACCGAGGCCAGGCTGTCTGTCACTAACCACCGCGGGGTTTAATGAAGGAATGCCCCTCAGTGGCTGTGGCATGGGCAGGAGCTGCCTCTGACCAAAGCCAGCCAGGCTGTCACTCATTACCATGGAGTTTAATTACAGAATGGCCCTTAGTGGCTGTGGGGCTGGGGGTGGGCATGGGCAGGAGCAGCCTGTGACCGAAGCCAGGCTGTCTGTCACTAATCACAGTGGGGTTTAATGACAGAATAACCCTCAGTGGCTGTGGGGCTGGGGCTGGGGCTGGGCAGGAGCAGGAGCAGCCTGTGACCGAGGCCGGGCTGTCTGTCACTAACCCCCGCGGGGTTTGATTACAGAACGCCCTCAGTGGTTGTGCGGGCGGGCGCGGCCCCGGCCCCGGCCCGCAGCAGGCGCGCTCCCCTCCAGGCTGGAGCGGGGATTGCGGATGGTCTCGTCCACAGACACGATCAGGCACGCGGCCTCCGAGGCGGCCGTGAGCGCGTTGATCCGCACCACGGCCGGCTCCCACACGCAGGCCGAGAAGTTGTCTGCGATGTCCTCGTTGGTGACATCCACGCCGTACCACATGCCGCCCTGGGGAGGGACAGATCAGTGACACAGACCGCCCTGGGGACACGGGGATCATGCCACATCCCACCCTGGGAACACAGGGACAGAGATCAGTGCTACATTCTGCCCTGGGGACACGGAGATCAGTGCCACATCCCGCCCTGGGAACACAGGGACAGAGATCAGTGCCACAGACCGCCCTGAGGGACAGATCAGTGCCACATCCCACCCTGGGGACACAGGGACAGATCAGTGACACAGACTGCCCTGGGGACACGGGGATCAGTGCCACATCCCACCCTGAGGGACAGAGAGATCAGTGCCACATCCCACCCTGGGAGAGGGACAGAGAGATCAGTGCCACATCCCACCCTGAGGGACAGATCAGTGCCACAGACCGCCCTGGGGAGGGACAGATCAGTGCCACATCCCACCCTGAGGGACACAGGGACAGAGATCAGTGCCACATCCTGCCATGGGAACACGGGGATCAGTGCCACATCCCGCCCTGGGGACACAGGGACAGATCAGTGCCACATCCCCCCTTGGGGACACAGGGACAGGGCTGGGTGGGACTTGGGGACAGACTGGGAGGGAAGGGCAGGCAAAGGAGAAGGGAGAGGCTGGAGCCTCCCTCCCGTTCTGCCCGAGGTGAGAAGTGTTTGCTCTCAGCCACCAGTGCCAGCCACGCCTCATGCAGAGGGAGCTCGTCCCAGTTTAGGATCACAGAGCCACCGAGGCTGGAAAAGCCCTCCCAGACCACCCAGCCCCAGCTGTACCCCATGCCCACCGTGTCCCCAGCCCAGAGCACTGAGTGCCACCCCAGTCCTTCCCTGACACCTCCAGGGATGGGCACTCTGGGCAGCCCCTTCCAGGCAGCTGCAGAAGCCTCACAGGACTCCCTCTGCTGCTGCCTCACTGCCTGGGCTTTGCACCCACACTTTGGGGCACTGCAGGGTGAATCCAACCCCCGAGCACTGGAGCTGGGATCTCCACAGGAGCAGCACCCAGGACCTCCAGGCTGCAGCTCCTGTGTAAAATACTCAGCTCAGCCAACTCCTGCACTCTGCTCTGCAATGTGTAACACAGCAGCTCCTGACAAACGATGCTTGCAGAAGCAAATCACAACTCCCAGCTCGGGAAGTCACCCGACAGCTGGGATCAAAGGGAACCAACAGCTCCTTTCCATTTACAGCAGCCTGTGCCAGGCCCACAGCTGATGTGAAACAAACACAACGTTTAATCAAAGGAGACACGGCTCCAGCACGGCTGGGCTGAGTTACAGCAGCTCTGACAGGCCCCAGGAGCAAACTCCAGGAGAAAGGTGACTGGGTTTGCAATGCAGGATGTGGCCAGAAATGTGAATTCTGTCCCATCTGGGTGGGGCAGTGGCCCTGATCTCCTGGCACATATTCTCTGCTCATGGGCCATCTTTAACCCAGCTGGGCAATCATCTTTATCTTCCCACAGCCCATCCTCCCTCCAGGAGATATCTCCTGTTCATGGCCACTGAGTCCCAGTGCATGGCTGATAAAATTCCATCATCCCACTGGGAGATGCTCCAGCCAGGGCAGGAGCCAAGCCTTTCCTACCCAGAGAAAAACTGAGATTTGGACACCAAGGCACCTTCTTTCCACTGGATTCCAGAGGAAAACCAGACCTTTGCCTCATCATCCCTGGAGCTTCAGAGGAAACTGCACCTTCTCCAGGAGCACTGCTCCAGCTGAACCACATCTGCCCCTGCAGGAGGATGCAGCCACCATGGAATGGGACTGCTGCCAACACCCTGACTGACTGACGGGTGCCAGCTTGGATTCTGACTCTGGCAGGGTTTGGGATTGTTCTTTGTAATGCTGCATTGCTATTTTAATTTTCCTAGTAAAGAACTGTTATTCCTAATTCCCATCTCTTTGCCTGAGAGCCCCTTAATTTCAAAATTATAATAGTGATTTAGAGGAAGGGAGTTTACATTCTCCGTTTTTTGGAGCAATGATCTCCACACACAACAGTCCATAAACCTTCCCACCTTTTGGCCAGAGGCTTTGGCTTTGGAAAAGGACTATAAAAAGTGACTTTCCTAAAGAGACTCTGAGATCTCTTTCTCCCCATTGGATTGAAGACACTTCTATTGTTGGACACATCCCATCCTTTCTCTCTTTCTCTCCCTTTTTACCTCATTCCTTTACCTCTCTCTCTCCCTCTCTTCTATCACAAAACTGAATTGTTTTCACACAATAAACTGCATTGCTGCTTTCTGCTGAATAAAACCCGAGTCTCTTGCTCTTGTCTTTTGCACCCTGGGCTCGAACGAACCATCACTCCGCTGGGGTAGAGTGGATGGTGACACATGAAAGAATTCACTTCTACCACCCAACCTGTGCCTCCCCTGGCCCAGCCTGAGCCCGTGGCTGCCCCCCAGCCGTACCTGCTGGGAAAGATGAAACAGGAAAACCTTACAAATATGAATGTTCAGATTCTGAAACCATGAGCGAGATTGAAATGAAAGCCACTTTGGAGATGCCAAGCCTCAGTTACTGAATTACCATGAAACAATAGGATGGCCCCTGAAGGCAATCCCCTCTTGACAGAACAATGCCCTCTGCCTGATAGCAAGTCTAAAGGTCAGAGAAGATTTTGCTAGAGTCCAAAGAGTAGTTTTTAAAGTGTAACACATTATGGTAATACAAGGATTCCTATAGGCTGTATGTAAATGCTATAGAATTTGTATCTTGTATTACATTGGTTAGTGGAAATTAGAATATTCATCATGGAAGAAAATTGTATTGTAAACAGGAAATGGTTCTCTTCTTCTTGCTCTCTCTTACTCTCCCTTCTGCTCTTCCTCTCTCCCTCTTCTCTTACCCCACCACCCTTTTATCCCATTGCTCTTTCTCCTCCCCCTTTATCTCTCTGTCCGACTCTGGGCTGCACTGGCAGCTCTCAGCAGGGCCCTTTACCATAAATGCAGCTGTGACTCAGAGCTGATACATTTGAGCTGACACAGAGCCGAGCGCTCAGTCCCCGCAGCGCTGCCGTACCTGTGCGTGCTTGGCGCGCAGCTTGTTGAGGATGTTGGTGGCGTCGAAGCCGGCGTTGTCGCACAGCTGCCGCGGGATGATCTCCAGCGCCTTGGCGTAGGCGCCGATCAGCAGCTGCTGCTTGCCCGGGATGGTGCGCGAGTAGTCGCGCAGGTACCGGGACAGCTCCATCTCGATGGCGCCGCCCCCCGCCACCACCGAGTCGTTCTGCGGGACAGGCGGGGTCTGTCAGGGCTGGGAGCACAGCAGCCTGCCCTGCTCTGCCCTTCAACGGGCTGGGCTTACATCTTCTCATCCCTCCTGGAGAGATCTCCCCTGAATTGGCTGTGCTTAGATTTTCTCATCCCTCCTGGAGAGATGTCCCTCAGGTGGGCACATCCTCCCTTTTCAGGGTGAGCTATCCCACCAAGTTATCCCACCGATTTTCTCATCCCTCCTGGAGAGAAGTCCCTCAGGTGGGCACATCCTCCCTTTTCAGGGTGAGATATCCCATCAAGTTATCCCACCAATTACCTCATCCCTCCTGGAGAGATGTCCCCTGAATGGGCTGTGCTTAGATTTTCTCATCCCTCATGGAGATATGCCCCTCAGGTGGGCATATCCTCCTGTTTTGGAGCTTTCCCACCAAATTATCCCACCACGTTATCCCACCGGTTATCTCATCCCTCTGAGAGATAAGTCCCCTGAATGGGCTGTGATTAGATTTTCTCACCCCTCCTGGAGAGAAGCCCCTCAGGTGGGCACATCCTCTCTTTTCCTGGTAAGCTATCCCACCAAGTTATCCCACCGATTTTCTCATCCCTCTGGGAGAAATGTCCCTTGAATGGGCTGTGATTCGATTATCTCATCCCTCCTGGAGAGATGTCCCTCAACAGGCTGTGATTAAATTTTCTCACCCCTCCTGGAGAGATGCCCCTCAGGCGGGCACATCCTCTCTTTTCCTGGAGCTTTCCCACCAAGTTATCCCCCCAGGCCGTAGTGCCCATGGTACACATTTTTGTGTACCACAGAAACATTCAGAGCTTGGCAGCATCACCCAGGACCAAACACACACCCAGAGAGAGAGGCCCTGGACTTCTGCTGGTGCCCTCAGAGCCAGGGGACTGTCATGCCCTCAGACTGGGCACCAGACAGGGGTCAGTGGCTGCATGGGCAGGGACACACAGTGCCATCCATCTGCTGCTCAGTGTCTTGAGGCACAGCCAGCACACTGCTCCCCTGGGGCTGGAGGATGGGGCAGGCACGAGGTGCAGCTGTACAGAAGTGCCTGGAAAGCAGCTGGGAACGCTGCCAGAGCCAGGCTGAGCAGCCAAGGAGCTGCACTGGAGTGAAGGCACCAGCCCTCAGCCCAGCCCAGCCTGGGGGAGCTCCAGCAGCTCTGGCTGAGCCAAGGCACAGAGCCACGTGTCTTGGGGTGCTTGCATATCCCCAAATCATCTGTTCTGCTGGGGTTGGATATTGAGTTCTGCAGTTTAAGACTGGCTCAGGAGTGAAGGGGGAGGGAGAGGTGCAGAGTTTGTTATCAGAGGCTGCACTTGCTCCCCTGCATTCCTCACACAGACTGTGCTGGCTGCAGTGGGCAGCAGGAGAGAGCTCTACTTTGCATTTGGTCAGTTTTTCCTGGCTAGCTGAGGCAAAGAAGCTCCCTGGACTGTGAGTTTCGGGTTTTTTTCCCTTTTTCTAGGAATTGTTAGAATGTGCTCTGGACTGAAAATATAGAGGAGAACTGGGAGCTCATACCTGTGGCCCACCAAGCCTGGCCTGGGCTATGACATTTCCCAGCACCAAAAAACTAAAAACAGCCTGAGTGAGCCAGGCTACAACCCATGGAAGGGACTCTTCTCAATGTGTCATCCTTTCAGAGCAGTGAGAGGTGTGCTGTTTGGCATTGTTCATTTTTGTGCTGGGAAGTGTTAAATAAACAGGTTTTTTCCCTACTTCTCTCCGAGGCAATATTTCCCCAAACCAGCTGGGGGAGGTGTTGGGGAGGGAATAGCAAAATCTTATGAGTGCCTAGCAAGTAGTTCTGAAACAACAGATGAAATAGAGATGTTGGCAGTGTTTGACATAGATGCTGAAAATAGTTATGTGAAGGTTTGAGGCCTCTTCCTTTGTTCAGATGACACCAAAGAACCAACAGACATCCTGTCCCAAGCCTGGCAGGAAAGGTCTGAAGAGAAGGGTTACAGGTAAGAAAGCCATAAAACATGGGAATTTAGTGGTTCCTATAGGTTGCATGCAAATATTAGGAAATTAGCATATTGTATTAGACTGGTTATTGGAAATTAGAATATTCATCATGGAAAAATACTTATTGTATTGTAAATGGAAAATCGCTCTCTTGCCTCTTGTCCTCTCTTATCTCTTGCCTTCTCTTACCTCTGATCTCTAAGCTCTCTTACCCCCCTGCTCTTATCACTCTCCATGCTCTACACTCTCCCTTACACCCACACCTTATAATAAAATACAAACCTGAAGAACAGAAAATAGAGAGCTCCTGAGTCTGACCAGCGACCGCCCAACAACCCACCCCCCCAGGGAGGGACTGCCTGAGCCAGCTTGCCAGAGGGATGACTCAGGCTGCCCCAGCTGTGGCCCCAGCTGACCTTGATGGCTCTCCTGACGATCATGATGGCGTCGTGCAGCGAGCGCTCCGTCTCCTCCATGAACTGCTCGGCGCCGCCCCGCAGGATGATGGTGCACGTCTTGGCCTTGGGGCAGCCCGTGAACAGGTTGTACCTGCAGGGACGGGGTGTGGGGAGGGAATAGAAACAGCTTGTAAGTGCCTAGTCAGTAGTTCCAAAACAAGAAATAAAATAGAAATGTTGGCAGTCTGAAAATACTTATGTGAAGGTTTGAGGCCTTTTCCTTTGTTTAAATAATACCAAATGCCACAAGTACCAAAAAACCAACAAATATCCTGTCCCAAGCCTGGCAGAAAAAGTCTAGAAATAAAAGTTCCAGATAAAAAAAGCCATAAAACATAGTAATTTAATAATTTGCATATAAGATACATACAAATATTAAGAAATTAGTATATTGTATTAAATTAGTTATTAAAAATTAAAATATTCATCATAGAAGAATACTTATTGTATTGTAAATGGAAGATCACTCTCTTACTCTTACCTCTGATCTCTAACCTCTCTCTAAGCTCTCTCTACCCCCTGCTTTTATCACTCTCCATGCTCTACACTCTCTACACCCACACCTTATAATAAAATACAGACCTGAAGAACAGAAAGCAGTAAGCTCCTAAGTCTGTCCAGTGACCACAAGGGGGTGGCCATGGAGAGGCTGCTGCTGGCCAGCAGTGAGGCAGCAGAGCCACCCTGCAGCCCTGAGCCCCTCACATGCTGAGCCAGGGAATGCAGAAGGGAAATTCCAGGAAAATCCATTCTCCTCCTGCTGCTGCTGCCAGGGATTCACTGAACTGCTGCTCCCAGTTTGGCAGGATTGCTCCTCCAGCCACAGTGTGCTGTCCCCACTGGCAGCACACACAGAAGTGCCACCATCAACCCCAAAATGTGATGGTTTTCCATTACAAATGCTACAGTACCTCTGTGCTTTTTACAAGGCACTGCAGAACAAATGTGCATTTTTAAAAGCATTTACAAGAGGTAGAATCTCAAGGAAATCCTGCACCTGCCCCCTCCCTCATCCTCAAAAAGCAGTTTTTGGCTACAATTAAATATGCATTTTGTAACAACCTTGTTTTCATCTCAGCAGCTTGAGAGATGTTGACCCTGCCAATGCTTTGAGCCCAACTTTTCCACCCCCCATGAGAGGGCTTGCCCAGCACTACAGGACTGCAGCTGGTGTTTTTACCTCTCTCCCCCAATCTGGGTCTCCTCAAAGAGCTCACAGTGGCCCAGTACATCATCTGACAGGGCATTGACACTGGTCTGGATGGATCCCCCACAGGCCTGCAGGAATGAGGCAAACATGGAGTTAGCAGTGCTGACAGCCCACACCAACCTCCCAGCAGGCTGCACTCTTCAGGGACAGCACAGCTTTGAGATGGTGCAAACTTATCCTGCAGATTCAGGAAAACTCTTCTCCCTCCCTCCCTCCCTCCCATCTTATGGGCCCAGGCCAACCCTGGACAGCAAAATAAATTTATGTAGCTTCAAGGTGCTGACACACAGGCTCGAGTACAGGAGACACACAAAGAAAGCTCAGGGAAAAAAAAACACTCATGCTGGAACAGGGAAGAACTCAGGAAAATAAACCTCTGCTGATGCACTGATCAGATTTTTATATAAAACACCATGCTGGCAGTGTGTAAGTGCTCATCCCACCAAGGAACAGCCTTGTCCTTTCAAACCCTTGCAAGGAGCAGTGAGCTCAGTGGGAATGGGTGTCAGAACTGAGCACAAAGCCTCCCCCAGGCCAGGGCAGCTCACCATCATGGTCCTCTTGAGATCCTCCTCGGGGACACGGCCAGCACAGAACATGTCCCTGTCTGCAAAGTACTGGGTGGCCACGTCCCCAATGGGCAGCTTGGACAGCACCACCTTGGCTCCTGACTTGTGGATTTTGTCCAGTTTGTCATACAGGATGTTCCACTCTGCATCCACAATGGCCTGGTAATCCTGGCAGGAGAGAGGGACAGGTGTTCTGTCACAGGATGCCCCAGCAGAGTCTGCCAGCACTCCAGCCAGGAGGAGCCCTGCCCTCTGGCACTGCCCAAAGGGCTGCTAGAACCTGAGCTGATGGCTCAGCACAGCTGGGCACAGCTCCCAAACCTGTCCTGAACCTGCTGTGACTCCCAGCCTGCTGCACCCTCACAACCCAGAGGTGTTCCCAAAGGTGAGGGATGGGCAGAAACTCCTTTATCATGGCATGGTTTGGGTGGGAAGGGACCTTTGAAAGGTCACCCAGTGCAAGGACACCTCCCACCATCCCAGGGGGATCCAAGCCCTGTCCCACCTCACCTTAGAGACTCCCAGGGATCCAGGGGCAGCCACAGCAAAGCTGGGAATCCCAGCCCAGGCAGGAATTCCTTCCCAAGATCCCAGCCCAGGCAGGAATTCCTTCCCAAGATCCCAGCCCCATCTCCCCTTGCCCAGTGGAGCCATTCCCTGTGTCCTGTCCCTCCAGGCCTTGTCCCCAGTCCCTCTCCAGCTCTGAGCTCTCCCTGCAGCCTTCCCTTCTCCAGGGGAGCACTCCCTGCAGCCTTCCCTTCTCCAGGGGAGCACTCCCAGCTCTCCCAGCCTGGCTCCAGCCCTCCCATCTCCCCCTCACCTGGCCCCAGGTGTGCCAGGGATGCAGCAGCCCAGGCTCCCCTGTCTCTCACCTCCACTGTGTTCACTCTGACCTCGGCGTTGTCCTTCTCAGCTTTCAGCTCCAGCTCCACGTTGAGCAGGGCAATTTTGGGGGACTGGTACTTCTTGGGCTGCATCTCAAACCCAGCATAGGAGAAGGTTTTCTTAAAGGCAACTCCAGCCACCAGCTGTGAGTCCTGCAAGACAGGGATTTGCCTCAGGCTCAGCCCCCAGGTTTCCTGCACAGGGTTAATAACTCCCCCCCCAGGACACTCCCTGCTCCCAGAGCCTCCTTTCCAAAGCCTGCCCAGCACTGCCTCCTTTCATTAACCCACTTCCAGAGGAAATAAGCAGCAAGGATTTCTTTCAGCTCACAAAAGCAGCTTCCTCTGTGTCCCTCAGAACTCAGCAGCCAAAAGCTCCTCACACAACCTGAAGATCAAAGCAATCAGCTCTCTCCCTGCTCCCCTTCCCATTCCTCCCCTTTGAACTTTTGGGTATTTCTCATCCAAAGCCCCACTGGGGGCTGATTTTTGCTCTGGTTTGTCTTTCCAAGTTCCCAGATTTTCTGCAGCAGGACAGCCCTGTCCAACCCCACTCCCTGGCATGAGCTCCTCGATTTTCTGGGTGAAGAAATCAGGATCTGCACCTCCCTCTCCACAGGGACTATCCCACAGGCAGGAACAATCCAGCTGCAGTCCCAACACAACAGCTTTTCCAGCACTGAGGCATAAACCACACATCCCACCTGCCCTGCCCTCCACTACATCAGCTTCATGAGGTTTGCCTTCCATTTTTCCATACAACCAGACTTTTGGATCCAGAAGTAACAAAGACTTCCCACAAAAAACAAACAAACAAACAAATCCCACCCCCCCCCAAAAAAAATCAAAAACACCCTAAGAACACCAACCAAATGGAAAAAAAAAAACCCACAAAAAAACCAAAACTTATTTGCAGAGAGAGAAATGGAATTTTTTCAGTAACAACTTTTGCTGCAGTGAGGTGAAGAGTGTATTTAGCTCAAAAATCACAAACTCTGCCTATGGAAAAGAAACCCAGCCCTATCTGCCAAGCTTCCTCCTCACACCAACAGCTTTGTTCCACTTTGGGAACTCCCCAAGGCACTGTCAAGCCAGGCTGCACTTCTAGAGCCCAGCCACCACCAGAGCTGGGGTCCCTGTCCCCCATCCCTCCAGGAAAGCTCCATCACTTACCTCCAAAGCTCCTCCTTGCACCTTCTTTATCCCAATCATCTTGAGCTGTAACAAGTCATCCAACATCATCACAGCATCCACAACCATCTTGGAGAAGAACTCCTTGCTCTGGGAGATGAGCTTGGAGCTCAGGGCTGTGGCTGCACACTTTTCCAGGAGACTCCTCTGCTCACTGCAGGAAAGGAAAAACAAAGGTTTGCTCACCTGCCAGATCAAACACATGTGGCTTTGTTAATCACAGAATTACACTGGAAAACACCTTTAGGATCATTCAGTCCAGCACTGGCCCATGTCCCCAGGTGCCACATCCACAGGGATTTGAACACTTCAGGGATGGGGACTCACCCCTGCCCTGGGCACTTGCCATACTTTACCACCCTTTCCAGGAAGGAATTTCCCCAATTTCCATCCTCATTCTCTCTCCTCCTGTTCCTGTTCCCAGATCCCAAATCCCCTGGCTGTCCCCGCCTGGCAGGAGTTGTGCAGAGCCACAAGGTCCCTGAGCCTCCTTTTCTCCAGCTGAGCCCCTGCCCATTTCCCTCAGGAATTCTTCAGCCCCTTCCCATTTCCCTCAGGAATTCTCCAGCCCCTTCCCATTTTCCTCAGGGATTCTCCAGCCCCTTCCCATTTCCCTCAGGAATTCTCCAGCCCCTTCCCATTTCCCTCAGGAATTCTCCAGCCCCTTCCCATTTCCCTCAGGAATTCTCCAGCCCCTTCCCATTTCCCTCAGGAATTCTCCAGCCCCTTCCCATTTCCCTCAGGAATTCTCCAGCCCCTCCGTCTTGTCATGAGGGGCCCAAAATCCTCTCTGACAGGCAAAGCTCAGCTCCCTCCTGTCAATGGGGAGAACAAGGCACAAACCCCAGACTGACAAATCCCAGGCTCCTTTTCAGAGCTCGAGCATCAGCCCAGCACTGATGAGGCTGATCAGATTTTATGCACTCAAAATCAGAAAAAAGAGCAGGTGCTTTCCTTCATCCCCAAGGCAGGAAGATGTTTCTGAAACCCTCCAAAGGCAGCACATTCCCTGAAGCACTAACTCAGGTAATAAATGTGCAGCAGGGTGGGTGACAGACACACCAAGGAGATGTGGATCCACTTTATTTCCCACCACAGCACCACATTTGGAGTTTTTTCCAGCATTATTTTAGCACTTGGTTTGGACAACCCATTCTGGTTTATTCAAGATGCTTATGCAGTTGAAATACTTCAAATTAACTGCAGGTATCAGCAAAGTCAAGTAGACAAGAGCTTAAAATCCAGGGAGAAAAGGAACTCCAGTATTCTCACCTCAGCTGAAGGGATCACTGCTATGAATATCTGCCTGGGTGTATGACAGCTAAAAAGGGATCTGATCCTCAGGGAATGCTGAGATTTAACAGTGCCACTGACTGCAGCAAGAGCTCCAAACAAAAGAAACCAGGACACTTATTTTGGTGCCCAGTTTCCTCCCTGAGCACTGGGAGGCACTGCCCTACATCATCCCCTGCAGCCACGTGAGAGCACAGCACTGCCCTGGAGGAGCAGGAAATCCCAGGGAAACTGGGAACAGCCCAGCACAGAACTGAGGAGCAGCCTCAGAGCACTGAGGTGGAGCCCAGAACACAAGCAGGTCACCCCCAAGGGAAACTTACTCTTTATCCTCCTTCTTCACAGAGACAGCGATTTCTTTGATCTTGTTCACAGCCTGGCAAAAAGGCAACAGCTGGATTAATTAATGATTTATGCTCCTGAGCTGCTGAGATCTCCAACCTCCCTCTTTGTATTTTATCTTTTGTTCTCTGCTTCAACGTCACTGAAGTGCTGAAGTTATTCCACCCCTGCCAGCACAGGAATCCCAAGGAATACACCAACACATGAGCAGTGGGAGGGGGCTCAGAGCTGCTTTCCTGTTTGTTTTCAGCAGAGATCCTGGCAACCAAAGGGCTCCAAAACCCACCTTAATGGGTCCAGGAGACACAAGGCTTGCTAAGAAGCAGCAGAGAACAGGAGAATGGGAAATGAGTTCTCCCATTTATTCCTTCTTCCTTTGGGAAAAGCAGCACGGCAGAGGTGCAGACTGGCAGCAGCAGCCAGTGCAGCAGGAGAGGCATGCTGCTGGCACTGCCCATGCCCATTCCCAATGGCTCGTCCCTGTCCCTGTCACACAGCTGTCCCTGTCCCAGCTGTCCCTCTCCTTGTCCCTGTCCCAGCTGTCCCAGTCCCAGCTGTCCCAGTCCCAGCTGTCCCTGTCCCACAGCTGTCCCAGCTGTCCCAGTCCCAGTCCCAGCTGTCCCAGCTGTCCCTGTCCCAGTCCCAGCTGTCCCTGTCCCAGCTGTCCCTGTCCCAGCTGTCCCAGTCCCAGCTGTCCCAGCTGTCCCAGTCCCAGTCCCAGTCCCAGCTGTCCCTGTCCCAGTCCCAGTCCCAGCTGTCCCAGCTGTCCCAGCTGTCCCAGTCCCAGTCGTCCCTGTCCCAGTCCCAGCTGTCCCTCTCCCAGTCCCAGCTGTCCCAGTCCCAGCTGTCCCAGCTGTCCCTGTCCCAGCTGTCCCAGTCCCAGTCCCAGCTGTCCCAGTCCCAGTCCCAGCTGTCCCAGCTGTCCCAGCTGTCCCTGTCCCAGTCCCAGCTGTCCCAGCTGTCCCAGCTGTCCCAGTGCCTCACCAGCTGCGTGGCCGTGCGGAAGGCGCGGATGATGATCTGGGGATGCAGCCCCTCCTCCACGTAGGGCTTCACCTGCTTCAGGAACTCAGCAGCCAGCAGGGTCACAGACGTGGTGCCATCACCCACCTGCAGGGACAGGGGACACTGGGTCACCCCCACGTTGTGCCAATCCCACTGTGCCACCCCCACACTGTGTCACCCCACACTGTGTCACCCCCACGCTGCAAAACCACTGCAGAGCTTCCAGGGAAACCAGAGCTCAGGGATTTCTCTGCTCTCAGATTTGTGGCTGAATTCCCCAGTGATTCAGAGCTGTCTGGATGGGAAGGACTTCAAAGCTCATCCAGTGCCACCCTCATCCCTGGGCAGGGAGGGACACTTCCACTGTCCTGGGTGGATCCAGCCTGGCCTGGGGCACTGCCAGGGATCCACAGCAAATCTGGGAATCCCAGCCCAGGCAGGAATTCCTGCCCAAGATCCCATCTCCATCTCCCCTTGCCCAGTGGAGCCATTCCCTGTGTCCTGTCCCTCCAGGCCTTGTCCCCAGTCCCAGCTCTCCGGAGCTCCTGTGAGGCTCTCCCTGGAGCCTTCCCTTCTGCAGGGGAGCACTCCCAGCTCTCCCAGCCTGGCTGCAGAGCAGGCACAGTAACTCCCAGCACCCCAGGGCAATGCCCAGCAGTTACTCCCTCCCACCTCTGCATCCTGGGACTTGGCAATGTCCACCAGGGTCTTGGCAGCCGGGTGGACGACGTCCAGCAGCTTCAGGATGGTGGCCCCGTCGTTGGAGATGGTGGCTTTGCCTGGGGATGATGGAAAAAGGAAGTTAAAGGCAGCTTTGCAGCACCAGAGATAGAGCCCTGTCTGGGGCTCTCAGAGATCTCAGCAGGTTCCTCTGCTCCACCAGAACTGAGTCTCTTCAGCCCATTTGTGGGGCAGCTTCAGTGAAGTCCATCTGAGAGCAGAAAAACTTTGCACACCAACAAAGGTCTGAAATTCATTTCCCCCTTCTCAACAGCCTCCCCAGACAGATAAAACCATATTCTGAGACTCATGAAAAAAGAGCCTAGGAATCCTATTAGTTATTAGATAAATTAAAATCCAATTTTCCTTTTGAACAAGGACTTTATTACAGTTCTTATTTGTAAAAACTACTTGAAGACAATACTAATCCTTTTCACTCCACCCTTCAGTAACAAAAATAATGAATAATTTGTTTGGTGACTTCTTACAAGTGTTTTCAGAGTGAGGGCAAAGCTCATCTCTAAATCACAAAAAAGATCAAAAATCAACCCAGGAACATCCACTGACCTCACACTGAACCACAGCTGCTGAGGAACCCCACAGGTATCAAGAACCTCATTTAAAAACAGAGATGACCAAAAACATCTGCAGACAGGTCCAAGACTGTTTCTCCTGTCTGGCACAGACTTACACTGGATACATGCAACCCCACTGACTACATCTCCCAGGAGCCCTGGGGAACAAACAGGGAACCCTCAGGCTGCACTGGCAACTGTCCTTTACTCCATAGGGGACATCAACTGTCCTTTACTCCATAGGGGACATCAACTGTCCTTTACTCTATAGGAGACATCAACTGTCATTTATTTTACAGGACACATAAATTGTTCTTTATTCTATAGGGGACATCAATTGTCCTTTATAGGGGACATCAATTGTAATTTACTCTATAGAAGACATTGATTATCATTTATTCTAGAGAAGATATCAATTGTCCTTTATTCTATAGGAGACATTAATTTTCCTTCATTCTATAGGGGACATCAATTATCCTTTACAGGAACATCAACTGTCCTTTATTCTATTGGGGAAATCAACTGTTTTTCATTCTACAGGGAACACTAATTTTCCCTTATTCTATAGGGGACTTTAATTGTCATTTACTTTATAAGGAACATAAATTGTCCTTTATAGGAGACATCAATTGTCCTTTAATCTATAGGGGACATCAACAGCCCTTTATTCTATAGGGGACTGGAAATTGTCCTTTATTCTAGAGTGGACATCAGTTGTCATTTATTCTATAGGGGACAGCAACTGTCCTTTACTCTACAGGAGACATCAATTGTCCTTTACTCTACAGGGGAGACACCAACAGTCCTTTATTCTATAGTGGACATCAACTGTCCTTTATTCTATAGAGGACATCAACTGCTCTTTATTTTATAGGGGACATTAATTTTCTTTTATTCTATAGAAGACATCAACTGTCATTTACAAGGGACATAAATTGTCCTTTATAGGAGACATCAATTGTCTTTTACTCTATAGGGGACATCAATTGTCATTTACTCTATAAGGGACATAAATTGTCCTTTATAGAGACATCAATTGTCTTTTACTCTATAGGGGACATCAATTGTCATTTACAAGGGACATAAATTGTCCTTTATAGGAGACATCAATTGTCCTTTCATTCTATAGGGGACAGCAGTTGTCCTTTATTCTACAGGGGACAGCAGTTGTCCTTTATCCTACAGATGACATTGATTTTCCTTTACTGCACATGGCACATCAGCTGCCCTTTATCCTGTAAGGGACACCAAGGTGCCCACGTGGCACCGAGACAGAGCTGTGAGAGCCCAGCTCAGGGACACACCCGTGCCCATGGGGCTGACAGAGGCTGAACTGGTGGCCCTGGTGATGCAGCAGGCCCAGGCTGGAGGCAGCAGGATGCATACCCTGGTCATCCACGATGAGCTTGTCCATGCCGCGCGGGCCCAGCGTGGTGCGCACGGCCTCGGCGATCACCTGGCACGCGTTGATGTTGCTGACCAGCTGCGGCACGCCCTGCGACGTGTCCGTGCCCTCCTTCAGCAGGATCACCGGCGTGGGCTGCAGGAGACAGCACAAGTGTCATCCCCAGCTCACAGAGCTCCACACACAGCTGAGCAAGGACATGCCGAGAATACGGATGTGCTGGGGCTCCTGTGTGGGGTGTCACTGCCTGAGGGCTCTCCTGAGTCTGAGATCCCCTCAAGAGGACAGAAAGGTGTTGGGGAGGGAATAGCAAAATCTTATGAGTGCCTAGCAAGTAGTTCTGAAACAACAGATGAAATAGAGATGTTAGCAGTGTTTGACATAGATGCTGAAAATAGTTATGTGAAGGTTTGAGGCTCTTCCTTTGTTTAGATGATACCAAAGAACCAACAGACATCCTGTCCCAAGCTGGCAGGAAAGGTCTGAAGAGAAGGGTTACAGGTAAGAAAGCCATAAAACATGGGAATTTAGTGGTTCCTATAGGTTGCATGCAAATATTAGGAAATTAGTATATTGTATTAGATTGGTTATTGGAAATTAGAATATTCATCATAGAAGAATCCTTATTGTATTGTAAACAGAAATTCTCTCTAAGCTCTCTCTTACCCCCTTGCTCTTATCTCTTACTCTCCATGCTCTACACTCTCCCTGACACCCATGCCCTTATAATAAAATACAAACCTGAAGAACAGAAAATAAAAAGCTCCTGAGTCTGTCCAGCGACCGACCAACAATCAAACCCCCACAGGAGGAGTCAGCACAAATGTTATCCCCACCTCACAGAGCTCCAGAAAGACACAGCTGTGCAAGGACATGCCGAAAATACGGATGTGTTGGGGCTCCTCTGTGTGGGGTGTCACTGCCTGAGGGGCTCTCCTGAGTCTGAGATCCCCTCAGAGGACAGAAAGGTGGTTTGAAATCCAGGTTTTCCCCGATGGCCACTGAAGAGACTGGAGGAGGCTGTTCTCTTATCTAAGAAATTTTTCTCTGGCTGACAGCTGTCTGTGAAGCTTGAGATCCAGGGCAGAATGCCTCAGCCCTGGGCAGGGCTTATCTCATACACTCTAAATTACCTACCTAACATCTACAATTACTTCCCAATACACGACAATTTTATTACTCTGTCCAATTCTGTCCCAGTCCAATCCAAGAACAACAACTCGACATTCAACATAGATGGCATCAAGAAGAAGGAGGAAGAGAAGTACCAAGCCCAAAATCCTCTATGTTAGTCACAAGCTCTCTAATATAAACATTCCTAGAAATTCACCTTTCTACCTTTTAACAGTCTAATTTACACTCTACTTATTTTTGTGGCTTATATTTCTTCCTGCAACCTTCACTAGAACACTCACTGCTACTGTGGCATTTTTACTTACTAAAAGCATCAGAACTCACTCTAAGACTTATTCAATCCCTGCACTCTGATTTCTCTCTGAAGAATTCAGAGAGACCCCTGACTCAAACACCTCTGCTCCACACAACCCAGCTGCTTCCCACCTCCCACTGCTCCCACCACACTGGGGATTCCACACCACACAGTCATTGTCCCAGAAATAACAGGGGTGATTTTGCCCACTGAAGTTCTGATCTGATGCTGGCCTGGAGAGGACAGAATATGCAGGAATTACGGACACTGAGGAATTACAGACACTGAGGAACCAAATCTGGGGGGTGGAAGCACCAGAGCAGCTGTGGCTGCCCCATCCCAGGTTGGATGGAGCTTGGAGCAGCCTGGGATAGTGGAAGGTGTCCCTGCCCATGACAGGGTGGGACTGGATGGGATTTAAGATCCCTTCCAGCCCAAACCACCCCCAGAGTGCTGCAACCATTTCACAGGCAAAGCCCAAACATAGCCAAAATTTGGGATGCACTGGTTTGGAACACCAGCCAGCAGGCACAGAGCAGAATTAAACTGTGCTTGTCACACTGAGGGGTCACAAGTACAAAACAAGGAGCTACTGGAGAGGGTTCAGTGACGGGCACAAAGAACATCTGTTGGGTTTGGAGCATCTCTTGTATGAGGAGCCTGCAGGGGCCTGGTTAGGCTGAGAGGCAATCCCATCAACCCAGACAAATCAATCCATTCAAGGTGATGCCAAGGGATTGGTGCCAGACTCCTTTCGGTGGTGCCCAGCAACAGCACAAAAATTAAAACACGGGAAGTTCCACCTCAACATGAGGAAGAACTTTATTGCATGGAGCCCTGGGACAGCTGCACAGGGAGGGCCTGAGTGTCCCCCTCTGGAGACATCCCAAACCCACCCGGACACCTTCCTGTGCCACCTGCTCCAGGTGCCCCTCCCTGGGCTGAACTGAGCGATCTGGCTATTCTGTGACACCCAAAACCTGGCAGGATTTTGTGGAAGAAAAAAGACAGATTTCGTGCACACCCAGCAAAGCAGGAATCCCAAGGGAAAATGAACCGTTTATCCCCGGGGTGGAGACACATCCACCTCCGGCATCACCGAGGGGCTCGGAGCCGGGACCGGAGGGGACGCGGGGCTCGGAGCCGTAGGGCTGAGGGATGGAGCTCGGAGCTGCCCGTTCCCATCCTCCCTTCCAGCGGCTGCGGGATGGAGCTCAGAGCTGCCCGTTCCCATCCCAGGAGCTGCGGGATGCAGCTCGGAGCTGCCCGTTCCCATCCCAGCGGCTGCGGGATGGAGCTCGGAGCTGCCCGTTCCCATCCCAGGAGCTGCGGGATGGTGCTCGAGCTGCCCGTTCCCATCCCAGGAGCCGCGGGATGGAGCTCGGAGCTGCCCGTTCCCATCCCAGCGGCCGCGGGATGGAGCTCGGAGCTGCCCGTTCCCATCCCAGGAGCTGCGGGATGGAGCACTGTGCTGCCCGCTCCCTCCCCTCCATCCCGGCTCCGGCGGGGCGCGGCCCCGCACAGCCCGGACCCCGCCAGGCCTGCGCGCCGCGGCGGCTCCATCCCCGCGGCGGCTCCATCCCCGCGGCGGCTCCATCCCCGCGGCCCAGGCCGCCGCCACCGCGCCACACGCGGTCCCTGGGGGGCCCTGCGGCCCGGGCAGGGCGGCGGGACGCGGGGATGGCGGCGGATGGCGGCGGATGGCGGCGGGCGCGGCGGGCACTCACCATCATCGCGGCGGCTGCTCGGTGCCGGCCCCCCCACAATGCACCGCGCACGCCCAGAACCTTCCCGGGGGCGGGCCGGGGGCGGGAGCACGATTTGGCAGGGAGGGAGGAGGGCGCGCAGAGTGGGGAAGTGTAAAGGATCACAATTTGGCAGCGGACAGAGCGGTGACAGCGAGCTGCCCGCGCAGTGATTGATGGCGGCGCTGACCAATAGGAAGCAGCGCGGTGAGGCGCTCCGCCAATGGGGAGCGCGGGTCGGGCCGGGGGGCGGGGCGCGGCGCAGCCATGCTGCTCTGGCTCTGGCTCTGGCTCTGCGGCTGCTGCTGCCCGGCCCGCGGTGAGTGCGGCACGGGGACAGAGGGACAGAGGGACAGGGGGACAGAGGGACAGAGGGCGGGACGGAGCGGGCACAGCGGCAGGACCCGCACACACCCCGAACATCCCGGCCCGGCCGCCTCCCCGCTGGCGCACCCTGATCCCGGTGTGTTTCTCCTCCCGGCCCTGTTGCGGTTCCCCTCCCGTGTCCCCATCCCGGTGTATTTCCCCTCCCGTGTCTCTGTCCCGGTGTATTTCCCCTCCTCTGTCTCTATCCCGGTGTATTTCCCCATCCCGGTGTATTTCCCCATCCCGGTGTATTCCCCCTCCCGTGTCCCCCTCCCGGTGTATCCCTGGAGCGATAACCGAGACTTTCCCCGTTTTTTCCGGGATTTTGCCTTTAGTTTCCCCTGCCTCTCAGCTCTGCCTTTCGCCCCCAGGTTTACGCATCCATGAATATTTGTATTTCCAAGTGCTGAGCCCCGGAGACATCCGCTACATCTTCACTGCCACCCCAGCCAAGGACTTCGGTGGCGTGTTTGTAAGTGTTAAAAACTGAATTTGTCATTTGGGTCCCTCCACCCCAGTACTGCTCCTTGGTGGCACTCAGCGATTTGGAGTTTTGGTTAAAGTGGAGCTCATTGCTCTTCCACAAGCATCCTTGCCTCAGCAGGATCCCAGGGGTGGGGATTGGGAGCCCAAAATGTGCCCCGGAGCAGCCCCCAGGGGCTGAGCAGGTGTGGGGGTGGGGAGGGGGCAGCTCCATGCCCCCGGCTCACCCCTGGCTCTCTCCTCGGAGAACACAAGGTACGAGCAGATCCACCTGGTGCCCGCGGATCCCCCGGAGGCCTGTGGGGAGCTCAACAATGGGGTCTTCATCCAGGACCAGATCGCCTTGGTGGAGAGGGGGTAGGTCTGGCGTCGTGCCAGCTGCTGGGGGACCCTGCTGGGCAGGAGGGGAGCTCTGGCCACATCTCCCCATCACCTCCAGATTCTTCCTGTGGTTTTCCCACATAGATCAAACCAGGAAAATGTGAGCGTGTTCCTACCCTGGAGAATTGCATCTTGTATTTTTTAGTCTGTGGTAAGGTAGGAAAAAAGCCTGTCTGGGTTCAGGTTGAAAGAGAGTAGGTTTAGACTAGACAGTGAGAAAGAACTCTTTTTTGTGAGAGTGGTGAGGCCCTGGCACAGGTTCCCAAAGAAATTCTGGATGCCTCAAATCCCTGGAGGTGTCCAAGGCCAGGCTGGACACTGGGAGCACCCTGGGATAGTGCAAGGTCCCTGCCCGTGGCAGGGTGGAACTGGATGAGCTTTAAGTTCTCTTCCAACCCAAACCATTCCAAGATTTTCTTTCCTATTTTTTTAGGCATGTGGGTGGCTTGTGCCTAAAATAGAGAATCAGAGGAGCGGGGTTTGGAGGAGGTGTGCAGTCAGGGAGACAAGCCCGAGTCTGCGTGTCTGCAGGCAATCTCTGGCCCGTGTAGCCATAAGGGCTGGTGACAGAGGTGTCTGTGCCCCAGGGGCTGCTCCTTCCTGTCCAAGACACGGGTGATCCAGGAGCACGGCGGGCGGGCCGTGATCATCGCCGACAACGCCTACGACAACGACAGCTTCTACATCGAGATGATCCAGGACAGCTCCCGGCGCACGGCCGACATCCCCGCGCTCTTCCTGCTGGGCCGGGACGGGTGCGTGCGGCTGCCCGGCACGGCCGAGCCACGAGCCACGGCTGGGGGACAGCCCTGGCCCCGGGGCAGGGAGGGACAGTGCTCAGCATGGCTGCTGCGCTCGGCACGGCTCCAGTGCTGGTTAAAGGGCAGGGCTTGGGTGGGTGTGGTGTGTGTGGGTGTGGTTTGTGGGTGTTGGGTTTGTGGGGTGTGGTTTGTGTGGGGTGTGGTTTGTGTGTGCTGGGTGTGTGTGGGGTGTGGTTTGTGTATGCTGGGGTTTGTGTTGTGGTTTGTGTGGGTGTGGTTTGTGTGGGTGTGGTTTGTGTTGGGGTTTCTGTGGGGTGTGGTTTGTATGTGCTGGGTGTGTGTGGGGTGTGGATTGTGTGGGTGTGGTTTGTGTTGGGGTTTGTGTGGGAGTGGTTTGTGTGGGGTGTGGTTTGTGTGTGCTGGGTGTGTGTGGGGTGTGGTTTGTGTGGGGTGTGGTTTGTGTATGCTGGGGTTTGTGTTGTGGTTTGTGCTGGGTGTGGTTTGTGTGGGTGTGGTTTGTGTTGGGGTTTGTGTGTGGGTGTGGTTTGTGTTGGGGTTTGTGTGTGGGTGTGGTTTGTGTATGCTGGGTGTGTGTGGGGTGTGGATTGTGTGGGATGTGGTTTGTGTGGGATGTGGTTTGTGTGGGTGTGGTTTATGTGGGGTGTGGTTTGTGTGTGCTGGGTGTGTGTGGGGTGTGGTTTGTGTGTGCCGGGTGTGTGTGGGTGTGGTTTGTGTGTGCTAGGTGTGTGTGGGGTGTGGATTGTGTGTGTGGCTCTGCTGCCCAGCCCCACACCGCAGCAGCCTCCCCTCCCTCCCCCCCTCGCTGCAGGTACATGATCCGGCGCTCCCTGGAGCAGCACGGGCTCCCCTGGGCCGTCATCTCCATTCCTGTCAACGTCACCAGCATCCCCACCTACGAGATGCAGCAGCCCCCCTGGACCTTCTGGTAGCAGCAAAAGGCTCTGGAGGATCGAGGCTCCCTGCTGGATGCAGGATCTGCCCTAAGGAGCAGCTGTGAGGAAAGGATCCCAACACGCCCCAGAGACCCCGCTGGACTCGGCCACAGGGAGATCTTTCTGCTGGCACTGGTGTGTGACCCAGGGCAAGCACCAGTGCCAGGGGAACCGGAGCCTGGCACCGAGCTGTGACTGTGGGGGAGGGCCCAGAGCAGCCAGCACTCCCCCTCTGACCTTGTGCTGCTGATTTGGAGGGATGCAGGACTGGCAGGGATGGGGGAGAGCCACACAGGCTTGGTCTGTACCAGCAGGGCTCACCTGATGTCTGTATATTTTTGTCTGAGCTAATGAAGTCTGGAGTAAGTTTTAGAGAAAGGGAAGTTTCTCTTTTATTTCCAACACTCAGTGGATGAAGGGATAAATCCCATTCCCACATTTTTTCCTAGTAGAATTCCCCAAGTAGCTGCTGCAGCTGGGGCAGGGCTCAGTCAGAGCCTCACAGGACAGCACCTGTCCCAAAGGGTGGGCTGGTCACAAATCCAGAGCCCACACTGCACAGGAGTCTGTTCCCCCACCCCCAGCCCGTGTCCCCCCAGGAGCAGCCCCTGGCTCACTCCCTCTCTTTCACCCACCACCACAAAGCACAGCTGCCCAGCTGTCACCAGTCTGTTTATTAGGAACACTGACGGGGATGTGGCCCTGGGGTGGCTGGGGACAAGCAGCAGGAGGAAGGGCTGGCAGTGATGGCAGTGTCACAGCTGTGCCACCCTCAGTCCCACAGACATGGCAGCAGGAACACAGCTCCCAAAATCCATGGAGGAAGGGAATAACCCCGGGTGCACCCCTGCCCTGCTGCCTGTCCCTCACAGTGCTGTCCCTGCAGCCACACGGTCTGCACACAGGGACACTGCAGTGCTGTGGCTTGAGGGTGGCACCATGGCATGGATGACAAGGGGACATCCAGGGGGCCACTGTGCACTGGCACATCTCCATGTGGCAGCACTGGAGCAGGGAAGCAGCCAGCACATGCTGCATCCCCAGCATGGCCACTCTGCATGGGCACAGCCTCGTCCCACGGCTGGCTGGAGGGACAATTCCCTCCCTGCAAAACCCAAAATGTCTTCTGGATGTGGGATCACACCACAGCTCGTGTCAGCTCCTGGCCAGTCTCCATCCCCAAAAGGTCCTGCAGTCGCTGCCCAAGGCTGTCATGGGAGGGATGGGCTGAGCTGGGAAGGCTCTGCAGGGTCAGCTCTGCTCTCCCTGCTGGACTCCAGCTCTGGGCCACCCTCCTGCAAGATCCTGCTGCCCCTCAGTGCTGGGCAAGGCATGGAATGGAGGATATGTAAGGGCCCTGGCTCCATAGTGTGTAGATAGTGCTAATATAGACATTAAATAGTACCCTTGTGCACAGACACACACACACAGACACACAGACACACACACACACACACACACACACACACTCCCCTCGTCCCTGCAGCTGGGAAGGACAGGCACCTGCACAGACACAGCTGAGTGACCTCACACTGGTGTCCCAGCGGCTGGCTGGGTCCCACTCTCCTCCAGCCTCCCCTGCGAGCACCAGCCAGCCCTGTAGAGAACTGGGATGTGGTGGAGGGCCTCCACAAGGGAGGACAGGGCCAGCCTGACACACACACAGACACACACAGACACACACACAGACACACACTCACACACAGGGACAGCACGGACAGGCGGGAGCAGGGCACCCACCCGACCCCACAACACAACCCTGCTCTATATTAAAGCTGCTGCCTCTTGGAGGAACCTCCAGGCCTTCCCTTCCCTCCTGTCCCTTCCCTCTCCTCCTGCCCTGGCCAGGATCACACATCAGTCATCTCATCCTCCAGCTCTGCATCGTCCGTCTCCCCTTCGCCCTCCTCCTCTTCGTCCGACGTCACGTCGGCGTCGTCGGCTTGTGCCAGGCACTTGGGACACGAGCAGGTAAACAAGTAGTTCTCCCTGCAGGTGGGACACAGGGGAGGCTGCTGGGACAGGGACAATCCCACACTGCTGCTGGGCAGGGCAGGGGAACAGAACAGCCAGGAAGGGGCTGAATGTGTGAGACCCAGAGGAGTTTGGGGGTTCCATCCTGCTGGCTCAGGGGGGTAAAGGGGGTGATGGGACAGGGAGGGTCCCCCAGCAGGAACCTCACCTCTACCCTTGAAGGACAGAGAATGAAAGAGAGAGAGAGGGGGACCCCAAATCCTCGGTCCCCAAGGCTGTAACATGTTCCAAGGAGCTCGAAGCACCAGGAGCAGCATGTGCTGCACACACCAGCCCACTGAAGCTCACAGCAGCCCGTGCACAGCCACACCCCAAGGCACACCCAGCCCTGATGGACTGTTTGGGGTGCCAGGGGCTGGGAGTGCCCCCTCAGTACCCCAGGTGCCCCTACCTGAGTATCTTGTTGCGGCTGTGTCTGCTCCTCTCCCTCTGACAGCAATCTAAGTAGCTGATGCAGATTTCCTGTGCAAACAGAAATGCCTTGGGCTCAGAATTGCTCCCCATGCCCCCAAAGCAGCAGGGTTTGTCCCAGTCCCTCCCCCCAGGCAGAAACAGGGTCTGGCAGCCCCTGCACGGGATGGGGATTGAGTTCCTCTGCCAAGGTGATGCAGGACACAGGAGGGTTTGGGGCTGGGTCCCTGGGGGATGTAGGGGACACAGGGGTGATGTCACCTCAGGCCCACCCAGGCCCTGCTGTCTCACCTCTCCTGCTTCGATGTCCTCCAGAGCAGTGAGATGCAGGAGGAAGTTGTTTTCTGGGAAGGATGTCTCAGCATTGGGGATGCAGCTGTGGTTACCTGCAGGCAATACAATCTCTGCTAAATGCCTAAGTGGCTCCTGGAACCACATCACAAGCACATCACAGGCGTGCAAGGCAGGGCTGGCCATCCCACAGCTGGGCAGGGTGCCAGGGACACTGAGAGAGGAGCACCCATCATATCCATCCCATCCCACCCATGGCAAGCACAAACCCCTTTCTCTGGAGGAAGTGAGCCAGCCTAGCACAGGACCTTTCCCTCACTCCTGCTCCTCCCCCCAGCCCCAGTTACTCACAGCAGCTCTGCAGCACGTAGAGCCCTGATCCCTCGCAGTTGAGGAACTCTCCTGACTCTGCAGCACAGACAGAGGGGTCAGAGCTCTGCAGGCTCCATCCCAGCTCCAGCACACTCCAGCACCAAGGAATGCCCATGAGCACAGAGCACCCACAGCACTGCTCTGGGGCTGGGTGCTGCTTCCCAAGAGCCTTTCCCTCCCCCGGGACAGGATGGAGCACAAAGATCCAGGTGCCCAAGACTGACTGAGGCTCCCTGTCCTGCCCTGCACTCCCAGAGCCTCACCCTTCTCAATGTCCTTGTAGAGCTGGTCAATGAAGGCGTCCAGCTCCTCCCTCTGCAGCAGGGGCAGCTCCAGAGCATCACAGGCGTGCACCCACTGGCTGAGGGAGCTGGGGGGACAGGGGAGTGTCACAGGGCTGCCACAGCAGGGACAGTGCCACAGTGCTGGCACACAGGGACAGTGCCACAGTGCTGGCACAGCAGGGACACTGCCACAGTGCTGGCACACAGGGACACTGCCACAGTGCTGTGAGAACAGGGGACACTGTCAGTGCTGCCACAACAGGGACACTGCCACAGTCCCACACTGCTATCAGCACAGGGGACACTGTCACAGTCCCAGAGTGCTGTGAGGAACAGCAGGACACTGTCACAGTCCCACAGTGCTGCCAGCACACGGTGAGACCTCACAGAGAGGATCCAAGGTGGCTCTGAGCAGCCAAGGTGTGGCAGAGGGATGTGAAAGGGTTGGACACAGCCAGGATGAAGTTTTTAAGCCTGCCTCTCCCTCCCCATCTCTGAAACGCAGCCATGCACACTGCACATCCCCTGTGCCCTGCAGGGAGCACCCACAAGCCCCATTACCTGGTTCCTATGCCCTGGCCATTGGTCCCCACGAGGGCGAAGAGGGACCGAAAGCCTTCTGGAGTGAACCACTGCAGGAGGGAGAGCACAGAGCAGCTGAGTCTGGGCCAGCCTGCAGGAGCAGCTCACTGCCACAGGGAGCTTTGGGGGGAGGCAGGAAGGAGCAGAGCCCCAGGGGAAGCCCTGGCCAATGCTCCTGGCTGCCTGGAGGCAGAGCACTCACCCTGCTGAGACACTCGTCATACAGGGCTTCGGTGAAGAGCAGGCGCAGCAGCTCCAGCTGGCCCTGGGGGACACAGCAGGGGCAGGAGGGAGCTGCTGTGGCTGTCACAGGCTGAGGCTGAGCCAGCACAGCCCACAGGCCCTGAGGGACAGACACAGACACAACCTGCCCTAGCCAGGCTGGAGGCTGCTGCCCTCACAGCTGGGAAATCCACCCGTTCTAGCAGCCAAAGCCACCTGCACAGCAGCTCCAAATCACTCTGTCCCAGCCCACAGCAGGAACATCTCCCCCACAGGACAGAGCAGCACATCCCATGGAACCATCACGAGGCCAAAACCCTCTGAGCAACCACTTCCCCACTGTTAGTACCCTCCCTTTAAACCTGGAATTTCCAGTGTCTCCTACCCCTGCTGTAAAGAGGCTTTTGCATCTGTGTGCTCACAGACACAGGCAGGAGAAGGAAGGCTCAAAGATTCAAGAGCTGCTGGGCCTTACCTTAAATTTATCCCCCAGCAGCTTGTGCACAATCTCCTCTTCTTCATTTGCTGTCTTGCTGCAGAACTGGGAGAAGGCCTTGATCCACCATTCCTTGTCTTTAGCCTGACAGAAGAATCAAGCAGAGGCATTGCACCAACGCCACTTTCCTCCCCAGCCCAGAGAGAGGCAGGATTGTCAGAATAAATGCTGAGAAAGCCAGGCCAAGGAAACAGAGCCTTGGGAATACCATCCACAGTGGGGTAACAAAAGCACCTGCTGTACCTGTTTGATGGTGGCGACCATCCTGGCCATCAGCATGATGCTGGAAGTCTCTGGGGGGTAATGCATGTTTCTGTGGGATGCAAAGGGAGAAGAGAGGAGCAGATCAGGGCTGGCATGGGAAGGAAAAGCTGGAGGCAGGCAGAGGTGTGCTCAGGCCTGCACTGATCCATCACACCAAAGTGGGCAGTGCAGCATTGCTGTGTGGGGACAGAAACCTGCACCCACCTTCCTGCTCCAACCACACAAACAATCCCCTTCCACCCTGCTCACTCTGCTGGGGCTTGGGACAAGATTTGGGTCAGGGATGTTGCTTGTACACCCCAGGACCTTTTTTTTTTTAAAGCAAGGACAGAAATGGAGCTGTGGGATGCTACAAGGAGGATCTCCCATAGGCTGGAGCACCATGAAACTGCAGGAGTGAGGGGTGTGCTTTGTAGCTTTTTAGTGGGAGAAAAACAAAGAGTGTTATCCTTATCCAATCAGCTGTGTGTCCAAACCCTTGGGCTGCCACCATCACAAGACCCAACCAGGAGGAAGAGCTGGGCAGTGTCCCACGGCCATCCCCACCCTCCAGCCACCTGTGTGGGGATGCAAAGCCCAGGAGAGCCACACCCTTGCCCAGGCCCTACCTCCATGCCTCCTGCAGCTTGTTGAGGGGGTGTGTGGGGTCGTCCCGGGACGGGCCGAGGCAGAGCACCTGGTGGTACTGCTCCAGAGCTGCCTGCCTGCACTCTGCACTGCAGTACGTCACCTAGGGAGGGGACACGGGCAGCACCACAGGGCTCCCACACCAGCAGAGCCTGGCTGGATGGAAAGGATCGGCAATCCCAGGACGGATGGCACGGGAAAGCCCCCCTGGCAGTGCCCTACCTGGCAGCGGGGACACTGCTGGTGCAGCTCCTTGCGGGTGCTGCACTGCTCGGGGTGCGGCAGCACCAGGGAGCTCTGCCCCAGCAGGCGCTGGGCGTTCTCCTCCGCCGTCTCCAGAGCCCGCAGGCAGTGGTCACAGGCTGGGGAGACAGCAGGGGTGGCACGGGGTGGGGATGGAGGGATGGAGGGAGGGATGGATGCCACACAAAAGCCTTCAGAAAGGAAAGGCGCCAGAACCCAGGGCAACAACCACTTGTGCTGCCACCCAGCTAGTACCAACTCCACGAGGATGGGGCTTGGAGCACCCTGGGCTAAGGCAAGGTGTCCCTGCCATACGATCTTTAAGGCTCCTTCCAACCCAACCCATTCCAAGATTCCACGGTGGCACCTGGCACATCCGGAGCTGACAGAAGTCACCATCCCTCAGACGACACCTGAGCTCGTCAACAGCTCAGCGCAGAGGCAGAAAAGGCAGCAGGGCCACCTTCACAGAGGCGCTCAGACAAACCCAAACCCTTCCCCTTGGTACCGGGCAGCTCCTCCGGGGCCCGCGGCCACCGCAGCGGACAGGGGACAGCGATGGGACACGCCGGCACAGCCGCTCACCTCGGTAGTTGTACAGCGCATTCCAGAGGAACTGCGATGACACCACCGGCCTCTCCACGAACACTGTTTCTCCTTTGCGGATGCTTCTGGTGGCGAACAAGCCCTTTCCCTGCCGAGGGACGCGCGGGTCAGAACGCGCCCGAAGCCGAGTCATGCCGGGAGCTGAGGGGATGGCTCACCCCATGCCGAGGGACCCTGCGGGCCTCTCTCCCTCCGCGCCCCGAGCCGGGCGGGAAGGGCGGCGCCCTCACGGAGGGGACCCCGCGGGCCGCTCACCTTGGCGCTGCTGATGAACCGCGCCTCCGCCGCAGCCCCGGCGTGTGGCCCCGCCGCAGCCGCCATCTTCGGGCGGCGACTTCCCCGCCCTGACCCGCCGGGCAGCGCCTCTTCCTCTTCCTCCTCCTCCTCCTCTTCCTCCTCCTCCTCCTCCTCCGCGCCCGCCCGCCGCGCCCCTCAGGGCCCCGCGCTCGCCATCGCCCCCCTCAGCCGCGGGCCGCGCGGGGCCGCCGCCATCTTGGCCCCCCTTCCGCAGCCCCCGCCAGCGCCTGGAAACACCCAAAAACACCCCAAAACACCCAAAAACACTCAAACCACCCCAAAATGGGGCGCTCCCGCTGCCGCCCCAAATCGTACAGGAGTCTGCTGTCTTTCCCCATTCAATTTTTATTATTTCATGGTAGAGGAGCAGCCGCCACTGAACTCAGTCACAGCCCTTCAGGCGGGAACACAAGTTCCCCCCTCGCTTGAGGTCTCCCCTCATGGACAGGGGAGCATCGCCCACTGCCCTGCACACACAAAAATGGCTCGACTTCCCTCATAAAAACCTTCAAAACACGCTGCTGTGACCACTCTGCCCTCGCTACCTCCTGCTTGGGGGTCAGCAAAGCCTTAAAGCCGCAGACTTGGCTGGATTGACTAATTCACAGCGCTGCGGCTGGGCGGCGGGAGCCGGGCCGGCAATCCGGGAGCGTTCCGTGCCCGGGGCTTGCGGAGCGATTTGGTGTCGCTAGATGTCACTGTCGGCTCGTGGCGGGGTCGCGACACCGGGGGACAGGCCTGGAGCTGCCACCTCCGGACAGGGCTGGAGCGGCCACCTCCGGACAGGGCTGGAGCGGCCACCTCCGGGGACACGGCTAGAGCTGCCACCTCCATGCCTGGGACTGGCCACTGACCCGCGGCGTGGCCGCAGGGCTGGTGTTATAAATAAGAAACAAAAGTCTCGATATTCAGCAAAATTCAGATTGCTTTATTTTATACAAGCGCAAGCAGCGCTGGGGAAAACGTGAGGGGTCACCGCCCGCTCCGCGCTTCCACACAACTTGGTTTGCAGGTCACTTTTTATAGGATGGTTTTCCTTGTAGTAATCAATAATTGCTATTCTTTTGTTGTTATAATTCTGCAAGGTGAGCAGTGCTGGTCACAGAAACTTCCAAACTTCGTGGAACAGCTCTTGGGACAATTGGTCATGTAACCATGGGGTCTTGGGAGATAAAAAACAAGAAGTGGGAATTCTGATCTTTAGCAGATAGTTTGTGATTGATTACACAAAGGCAGGAAATCTGATCCTGCAAAAAAAACCTTTCAGACTATGGAAAACCCTTTTTTTTTTCTTTTACAATCTGGCACACACAATATTCATAATAGAGGGATTTAAACAGAGTGGGTTTAATCATATATTTCCAGGTCCATGTTCTTTTCTTATTTTAAGTATTGTGGTTTACACAAACTCCAAAACTTCTATGATTAACACAAATCGTTTGTCAATTATCACACTGCCAAGGCCACCACTGAACCATGTCCCCAAATGCCACATCCACGCGGCTTTTAAATCCCTCTCGGGATGGAGATTCCATCCCTGCAGCTGTGCCAGGGCTGGGCACCCCTTCCTGCGAATGAATTTTCACTGACATCCAATAAAAACCTCCTCTGTCACAACCTGAGGCCATTTCCTCAGGGATTTCTCCGTGGAAAGGGGTGGGATGGGCATCGGCAGGGGCTGCCCGGGGGGGTTGGCAGTGCCCATCCCTGGAGGTGGCACTGAGTGCCCTGGGATGGGACAAGGTGGGCGTGGGGCACAGCTGGGACTGGGTGACCTCGGGGGGATTTTCCAGCCTCAATGATCCTGTGGTTCTTATTTCCCTGTTCCCAGATCCCAAATCCCCCCAGTGTCCCCTCCTGGCAGGGAGTTGTGCAGAACCACAAGGTCCCTGAGCCTCCTTTTCTCCAGCTGAGCCCCTGCCCAGCTCCTCAGGAATTCTCCAGCCCCTTCCCAGCTCCTCAGGAATTCTCCAGCCCCTTCCCATTTCCCTCAGGAATTTTCCAGCCCCTTCCCATCTCCCTCAGGAATTCTCCATCCCCTTCCCATCTCCCTCAGGAATTCTCCAGCCCCTTCCCAGCTCTGTTCCCCTCCCTGGGCACACTCCAGCCCCTCAGGCTGGCAGAGCAGGAGCTGCAGATGTTTGGCCACATCCACCTGCAGACAACAGGTTCTTGTTCTCCAGGAGTCTGAGTATCCCATACTCATCAGGCATGAGTGCTCTTACTGAAAATGTAGTTCTATCTCTGCAGGAACCAGCCCAGAGAGAGTAATTCTCTTCATCTGCTTTGATATGAAGTCATCAATCAATTGAGAAAGAACATTTTATTATATATTTTGTCCAAAATAGTTTATTAAGAAAAACCCCCTCAAAGTCTTTTGAGAAGGATGAAAAATACATTTGGTTTATTTCAATTTTTTTTGGTTACTAATTTTAGTTGAAAATTAAAGTGAGTACTTGAAAATTTTTCCATCTGTTTCTTTGTTTTTTACACTCATTCTATCTCTCTTTTTAAAATTAACTCGATTTTTATCAAGAGACAAAACAAATAAATAAGTGACATGTATTAAGGAGAAAAAAAAATCTATAAATAACAATATAAGAGTAAAGTGATATACAGTGTTCTAGGTCAGAAAGAGACAGAATAAATTATCCTGAGCTGGTGACCCTGGACAGCCGTAGGAGGGCAAGGTGACAGCCTGAATCCTCACTCCTGGCCCCCCAAAGCCCTCCCTCCCCCCAAAAATCCAGCTGTCAACTGCATCAGGCTGCTCCAGATGTGCTGGGAGCGCTCCAGCTGCAGGGATAATGAGGAGAGAGCAGAGCCGCTGCAGCCTGGGCCAGAGTGGCACATCTGGCAGGGGCTGGCTGAGCAGCAGAGGTGTTGGGAACTGCTTTTTACTGCAGCCCCCAGCCCTGTGTGGAGCCCAGAGTGCTCCTCTGGCTGCTCTGGGGGGTTTAAGACCCCCCTGGCGAGGGTCTCACAGACCCCTGAGTGAGACCCTGGTGTCTCAGGCACTGAATTCCAACCCCTGGGGGAAATTACCAGCACAGAGGGAATGGAAACAAGCCACCAAAATCAGTAATGTGTAAATTAGGTTGTTAGAACGTAGATAAATAGACTTTTGGGGATGTTTGTGATAAGGGACACGTGGCCAAGATGGAGAATTTGGGGTGTGGATCCTCTTCCTCCTTCTTCTCCGTGCCATCCAGGCTGGGTGACATGCTGGCACTTTAGATTGGATGGGGTCAGAGCTGGATAGTTTAACAAAGTTGTATTGTATTGGAAAATAATTGTAAATCCCCAGTAGGTAATTTAGAGTATAAAAGATCAGTCCTGCCTCTCCAGGCAGATTCTGCCCTGGACGTCTGGCGAGCAGAGCTGTGAGCTGGGCAGAGCAATCCTGAGATAAGGGAGAACAAACAGCCATGGAACCTCTGAGAACAGCTCCTGCAGCCTCTCAGAAAGAGCTGGGCTCAAACCACTGCATGTGCCCAGAGGTGAGCTCAGGGCTGAGGGACACCTGGGGCTGTGACAGCCCTGCAGCCCCAGCCCCAGCTCTGCCCTGCAGCACACACAGCCGGGGCAAGGGCAGCAGAGCAGGGCACACAGACTGCCAGGTGCTGAATCCAGGGGAGGGAAACCATGGAAAGGCACAGACACAGCAAGGCACTGACAGGAGGGGGCTCCAGGGCAGGTCAGACCCTGCTCACATTGCAGGAGTCTGTGGGGGAGCAAAGGGCTGCCCTGCTTTGGGGGGTTTGGGTTCTGATTGATCTGAACGTGGGAGTTAAGAAAATAAAGCAATCTGAGAGACTCTCCTCCTTCCTCCTTGGAGCTCACAGGCACACCTAGCATAAGTGACCCTGGTTTTAAATGCCCTTGTGATCAGAGCCATCAGAGACAGCATCCCATTGCCTGCCCAGCATCAGAGACGCTCTGGTTGCCACCCCAACATCAAAGTCACCCTCTGGTTGCTGCCCCAGCACCAGAGACACTCTGAGATTGTCACCCCCACACCAGAGAAACCAGCAGATTGTCACCCCAACATCAGAACCACTCTCTGATTGTCACCCCAATATCAGAATCACTCTGTGACTGTCACCCCAATATCAGAATGATTCTCTGATTGTCACCCCAGTATCAGTCACTCTCCAATTCTCACCCCAGCACCAGAGACACCCTGATTGTCACCCCAGTCTCTCTGCTGGAAACTGTTTGTGTGTCCTGGTGCTCCATGAGCAAACAGACCACCTGCCATCAAGTGATGAAACCCCAGGAATTCCAGCACGTGGCTACCAAACAGCAGCCAAAGAAATTCAGGGGTTCCTTCCAGCCAGCTGCAGTTTAGTCCTGCAGCTCCAGCTCTCAGATCAGTCTTGCTTGCACCAGAGCAGCACAGAAGCGTCCCCAGGCATCAAAAGCCAGCCCAGTCTCCTCAGCTGTTCAAAGCTCCACGTCCACAGTGTCCTCCTCGTGCTCCTTGCTGTCCGTGGAGTCAGCACTTGCAGGCTGGATCACCCCGAACTGTGACAGCTTTGCTGCCTTCTGCTCCATGCTCTGCTTCCTCCACTTGATCCTCCTGTTCTGGAACCAGACTTTGACCTGCATGGCAAGTGGCACAACAGCTTAGTCCAAGCCCTTTTCCAATGCCAGGTGCTTCCAAGGTGGATATCCCCAAAAAGCAGAGTTCCTTAAAATGGGGCCGTGCATTATTCCCTCAGGGAATAGTGAATGAGAAGAGGAGGAGGTGAAAGTACAGAGCAGTGATGGGACAGGAGCAGGGAGAGGGGCTGCAGCTGCACTGAGGAGGGTCTGGGCAGGGAAGTGAAGGAAGCAGCTCCCTGAGGAGCCCCTGAACCCATCCCAGGACTGCAGTTGGACAGGGCATGAGGAGACCCCCGATAATTATCCCTTGTCCCCCCAGAACCTGGCCTTGTTTTGCTCCCCCTTTTTCCCAGCTGAATTTAGATCCCCTGTGGAAGATTACCTGGCTCCTTCTTTCCACACTAAACAGGCAGTTTACTGTGGGAGGAGCAGGAACTCACACAGCAGAGCAGGGCAAGAATTATATCCAGTGTCACAAAAGGACACTTGGAACAGTCTGCAGAGGATGTAACAGTGCAGACACAGCAGCCAGCCCAGCTCAGCTCTAAAGCACAGCAGGGCTGTTCTCCTGAGTGCTTCTTGTTCCACTTCATGGATTCAGAAATCCTGTCCAGAAACCATCCAAACTCCAGGCACAGCCCTTCAAAGTCACCTGGAGCAGGGTGTCCTCCTCCCACCACGCTTCCCAGAGGGAGCAGCAGCACGGAGCAGCCCAGGGGCAGCTCCACATCCCTCACCTGGGTCTCTGTGAGGTGCAGGGTTGCAGCCAGGTCCACCCTCTCCGTGCCCACCATGTACTGCTGCTTGAGGAACTCCTGCTCCAGCCTCTCCAGCTGCTCTGGTTTGAAGACTGTGCGGACTCTCTTCATCTTGCAGGGCCCCCCCGACCTCCAGGGCCCAGCAGGACCCAGAGAGTTCGTCCCAGCACAGTGAGACAACTCCAGACCTGCCAGAAAGCAGCAAAAATTCAAGGGATCTGCACTAAAGGGGCTGGGAGAAAATAGCACCAAACCCAGCAGGGATGTGCCTGCCCTGTCCCTACCCAGATAATCTCATCTAGGCTCCTTTTCCCATGGAAAGGTGCAGCAGAAGAACTTTTGTTTTATAATTTTAACCCTCAGGGTCACCAAGGACAGTCCTGGACATGCAGCCAGACCCAAAGAGATCAGCAGTGAGGTGGGCAGGATTTGACCTTTGCCTGCACAGGACCTTTGTAAACAGGGTAATAAATCCATCAAGAGCTGCAGAACACAAAAATGCCAGCTCTGTCTCCAGAACCCCTGAATCACAAATGTTCAAAGTTTGGGAGAGTTTATCCCAGACTGGTTGGCCCCTGGTTTTCCCCTTGCCCTGGCACACGGGCTCAGTGTCCAGGATCCAGCTCTCCTGCAGGACCACATCCTGCACCTCTGCTCCCCACGAAGCTGCCAGGGGGTGCTGAGGGTTTAGCAGGATTAACAAGTGTCTCTGACCTGTCTCCTCTCCAGCTGTGGCCTGAGGATAACTGTACTTAGCATAAATTAACACACAATCCCACACCAGCACTGCCCTGGCACCTGGCTGAGAGCAGCTCTCCCTCTCAGTCCCTCATCCTCCTCATCCCTGCTCACTGCACAGCTTTGGTCCTTGAAAATCCCTTCCCAGCCAGGCTCTGATTCCTGATTGCACTGCAGAGCTCCTGCAGGGCTCACAGCGCGGCAGGAAGGCTTGGGGAGCCAGGGGAGGGCAGCACCGGTGCCACCAGGACATCAACACAATCCACAATTACAACCAGGGGGATTTTCCCCGTGGAAAGCATCCAGCACACTGGCAGGACCCGAGCAATAGTGGTCCCCATCTCTGGCAAGGCAGGTTTCTGTGGGTTTTATGGAAATACTGCACGTAATGATCCCCATTCACACCTGCTCCTTAGCTCTCCTTTAATGACCGGTCTTGCTCTCCAGGCACAGACCTGCACCTTGACCTACTTATTTTCATTAATTGGGTGTAAGTTCTGCCTGTGTTTAAGGATTTGTGGGACGGGGACCTGACAGCTTAACAGCTGTAATTGCACTTCAAACTATTTTCATCGTTAAAACCTTTTCACCCATCACTTTTTGTTTCTATTTTAGCACTGGAATAATAGCAAGTGTAATTTCCAGCATGAAATGCTGAAGTGGAAATCACTCTGAAAATTGTTTAACTGTGTTTTCATACCTGGATGTTTGATATAATATAAAGATTAACATAATTCTGCCGATGCTGTCTCATAAAAGAAATAATATTTTAAATAGCTGTGCTAAGTACTTAATAAAAGATCAGCAAATCTGAATATTCTAGTATCAGGATCAAAGCTGGAGTTCCTTATGCACACAGCCCTGGCTGCAGGATTTGCTGGACTACAGCAAGATCACACTAAATGCTAAAAGGAATATTTAATTTTAAGAAAAATACTCTGAATAGAGATATTTTGTTAAAATGACTCGGTCATTGTCCTGATAAAGTTCCAGTGAAAAGAGAGTCTGACAGATCAGGCAGTACCATCCATCACCACAGTGTAAATTTTACCCACAGATCAACAAAAACATTTTTCCTTAGATGCTTTTACACTAAAAATACGAAGTTTTGAGGGCCACGTGCTGCAAAACACTCGGCAGTTTCACTCCTGTGAGTGAAAAATTGCAGGGAAACAAAATTAAGAGAGGGATGAGGGCAAATTCGGGAAAAGAGGGACCCACACAGCAGCAGAGAAATTAATTCTGGGAGCAAGGCTTTGGGAAATGACAGCAGATTTTCGATTTAAACTCTGGCAGTGAAGTTCCTTCCTGATAAATGAGCGCAGAAATAAATAGCAGTGTGTGTAAAAATCTCATGGAATCACAGACTGCTTTGGGTTGGAAAAGTCCTTACAGATCATCCAGTCCCAACCTCCACTAGCCCAGGCTGGAATAATCTTTTATTCTACTCTGTCACTTTACTATTGAGTCTGGATCCCAAGTTTTTGGCTCCATCTCTAATGCAAACAGCGAGTTCGGATATTCTGCACAGGTTCTGAATGATGGGTTAGTAAAATCTCTTTAGGAATCAACCACAGGCTCGCTCTTTATCAAAGTGCTCAGAGATACCAGGGGTGTGAGAAACCGCCTTGCAAATAGAAAAATAGAAACAAAAAAACCCCAAAACAAACAAAAAGCAGCACCAAAAGCAAACATAAATCGTTCGGGTTTGGGTCTCGCTGTATCGATCGCTTACAGAGGGGAAAAAAAACTCTTAGGAAAGTTTTCCTGTTCCCTCGTCCCTGTCCCGGAGCGCAGCGCTTCGGCCCGGGGCTGCTGCGGAGGCTGCAGCGCTGGCCCGCCCTTCCGGCGGGACCCAAGTTTTGGGGTGCCCCGACCCCGGGATTTCCCAGCGAGATCCGAGCGGTTCGGGGTGCCCCGGCCCCGGGATTTCCCAGCGGGATCCAAAGTTTTGGGGTGCCCCGACCCCGGGATTTCCCAGCGGGATCCAAAGTTTTGGGGTGACCAGACCCCGGGATTTCCCAGCGGGAATCCAAAGTTTTGGGGTGCCCCGACCCCGGGATTTCCCAGCGGGAATCCAAAGTTTTGGGGTGCCCCGACCCCGTTATTTCCCAGCGGGAATCCAAAGTTTGGGGTGCCCGACCCCGGGATTTCCCAGCGGGAATCCAAAGTTTTGGCGTGCCCCGACCCCGGGATTTCCCAGCCGGGAATCCAAAGTTTTGGGGTGACCTGACCCCGCTATTTCCCAGCGGGAATAATCCAAAGTTTTGGGGTGACCCGACCCCGCTATTTCCCAGCGGGATCCGAGCGGTTCGGGGTGCCCCGACCCCAGGATTTCCCAGCGGGAATCCAAGGTTTTGGGGTGACCAGACCCCGGAATTTCCCAGCCCGGATCCAAAGTTTTGGGGTGACCCGACCCCGGGATTCCCCAGCGGGAATAATCCAAAGTTTTGGGGTGACCCGACCCCGGGATTTCCCAGCCCGGGATCCAAAGTTTTGGGGTGCCCCGACCCCGTTGGGATTTCCCAGCGGGAATCCAAGAGTTTGGGGTGCCCTGACCCTGGGATTTCTCAGCGGGAATCCAAAATTTTGGGGTGACCTGAACCCGTTATTTCCCAGCGAGAATCCAAAGTTTTGGGGTGACCCGACCCCGCTATTTCCCAGCAAGAATCCAAAGTTTTAGGGTGCTCTGACTCCGGGATTTCCCAGCGGGATCCGAGCGGTTCGGGGTGACCCGACCCCGTTATTTCCCAACGGGATCCAAAGTTTTGGGGTGCCCCGAACCCGTTATTTCCCAACGGGATCCAAAATTTTGGGATGACCCGACCCCGGGATTTCCCAGCGGGAATGCAATGTTTTGGGGTGACCCGACCCCGATATTTCCTAGCAGGGCAGTGCCGGCCCGCATCCCATCCCATTACCTCATCTCGTTCCGTCCCATCCCGTCCCGTCCCATCCCGTCCCGTCCCGTCCCGTCCCAGGATCCCCATCCCCGGATCCCATCCCTGGATCCCATCCCTGGATCCCATCCCGTCCCAGTATCCCATCCCAGTATCCCAGTATCCCATTATCCCGCCCCGTCCCGCTCACCGGCTCCGGGCCAGCCCCAGCCCCAGCCCCAGGCTCCGGGCGCTGCTCCCAGCGCGGCCGCTCCCGGGCTGCCCGCGGCTCCCGGTGCCGGTGGCGGTGCCGGTGCGGCCGGGGGCCAGCGCGGGGCCAGCAGCAGCGCGGGGCTCCCGGCGGGGCCGCGGCGCGGCGGCTCCCGGGCGAGCAGCGCCTCGATGTGGAAGGGGGTGGCGGGGGGCGCGGCGCGGGGCCGCTGCGGGCTCTGCAGCATGGCCGGGCCGAGGGCGCCGCCCGGCCCCGCCGCGCTTTTATGGAGCCGGGGCAGCGCGGCCCACGCAAAGCGGCGGGGCCGGGGGCGGGGGCTGCGCCCCGCCGGCTGCCGCGGCACCCCCGGCGACCCCCGGCTCCTGCAGCAGTGCTGGTGTTCGGCTTGGGCACCCCACGGACATCCCTGCTTCCCATGGACACCCCACACACATCCCTGCTCGGCTTGGGCACCCCACACACATCCCTGCTCGGCTTGGGCACCCCACACATCCCTGCTTCCCATGGGCACCCCACACACATCCCTGCTTCCACACCAGTGCTGCTGCTCGGCTTGGGCACCCCACAGACATCCCTGCTCGCCATGGGCACCCCACAGACATCCCTGTTTCACTAATGACACCCCAAAGACATCCCTGCTTCACTACTGACACCCCACACACATCCCTGCTTCTACAGCAGTGCTCCTGCTCGCCATGGGCACCCCACAGACACCCCTGCTTCCCATGGGCACCCCAAAGACATCCCTGCTTCACTACTGACACCCCACAGACATCCCTGCTTCCCATGGGCACCCCACAGATCCCCTACTCCCCCACAGATCCCTGCTCCCACCCTGTCAGCCCCACAGACGCCCTGAGCTCTTTGCCCATGGACCACCACACTGACGCTCCCTCCTTCCCCAAGGATGCTCCTTCCTCCTGGACCCCAACCCAGCACCGGTTCCTTCCTGAGACACCCAAACACCTCAGCTCCTCCCGATGGACACCAATCCCTTCCTGAGACACCCAAACAGTGTCCCTCAAACTCCCTGGCACCCCCAGGCCCCACAGGAGCCCCCACACATCTCCTGGCCAGCACATGCTGCCCCTGAGCTGGGGATGTGTCTGAACCTGCCCAGGTGTGCTGGGGATGTGTCTGTACCCACCCAGGTGTGCTGGGGATGGGTCTGTGCCTCCCCAGGTGTGCTGGGTATGTGTCTGTGCCTCCCCAGGTGTGCTGGGGATGGGTCTGCACCTGCCCAGGTGTGCTGGAGTGTTGGGATATCGGGATATGGACAAGCTCAGCCAGGGGCCGTGCTCTGGGAATGGAACTGCTGCCACCCCTGTGTGACACCCTCAGAGCCACGTGGGCTCAGGGGAGCTGTGGATGGCACAGACACCTCTCCCAGGTGCAATTCCTGCTCAAATCCCATGAAATTCTCTCTGGAAACTCACCCTGGTGTGTGCAAACACAGAAATCCTGGAGTCTCCAGGTGAATAACACAGAGCAAAGATCCCCTGGGGTTTAATAAGGCAGCATTAACCATCCCTGCAGGCACAGGCTCACGGGCCACAGCCAGGAAATCCTGCCTTAAACAGGATTTGTGCCCTTTAAAGTTCCTTTTCCCTGCACAATCCATAGAAATCACTTCTCCATAAATATTTTTCACATTTCCAAGCAGCTGGGAAGCACAGGCAGGATTATCCTGCTCACGAGGAAGCACCCTGGTGATGGCTGCAGGATCCTCAGGGAGGAGGATGCCCACAGGAGACAAAAGAGTCCCTGAAGTTTGCCTTTAAAACACTTTTTTTCCCTGCCTTTTAGCATCCTGTCTTCCCCAGCAGCTTCCAAATAAGTGAATAAATACAGCTGCTGCTTTATTGCTCCTTATCCAAACAGGCAGCTCTGATCCTGCTGCCGTGGAACCAGGGCTTTAATTGGAGTCACACCTTCAAAGCTGGGCCAGGGCTGAAGCCTCTCCCAAAAAAAAAAAAACATCACCTTGGGGAAAAAACTTCCTTGGAGATTCACAGCTCCTGTTCTGCTGGCACAGAGCGTGTGTGGGATTGGACATGGATGAGGCTGAGGGTTATTGGAAGGTCATTGAACCAATTCATGATTTTTGCTTTTATAACTCCTGACTGCTGCTCTGATTGCCATTGCCAGGGAACGTGATACTGGAGTGTGCAGCTGTTAGAGGATCTGTGTGCAGGTTGGGATGGGGGAGCTGCAGGCAGGGCAGGGGTGCTGGTGGATCCCCCTGGCAGGGTGGACAGACAGATGGACAGGGAGCTGCTGGGATGGACAGGGAGCTGCTGGGATGGACGGGGAACAGCTGGGATGGACAGGGAGTCACTGGGATGGACAGGGAGACACTGGGATGGACAGGGAGTCACTGGGATGGGCAGGGAGACACTGGGATGGACAGGGAGTCACTGGGATGGGCAGGGAGACACTGGGATGGACAGGGAGACACTGGGATGGACAGGGAGACACTGGAATGGACAGGGAGACACTGGGATGGACAGGGAGTCACTGGGATGGGCAGGGAGACACTGGGATGGACAGGGAGACACTGGGATGGACAGGGAGTCACTGGGATGGGCAGGGAGACACTGGGATGGACAGGGAGACACTGGGATGGACAGGGAGCTGCTGGGATGGACAGGGAGACACTGGAATGGACAGGGAGTCACTGGGATGGACAGGGAGACACTGGAATGGACAGGGAGTCACTGGGATGGACAGGGAGCTGCTGGGATGGACAGGGAGTCACTGGGATGGACAGGGAGATGCTGGGATGGGCAGGGAGACACTGGGATGGACAGGGAGCTCACTGGGATGGACAGGGAGACACTGGAATGGACAGGGAGTCACTGGGATGGACAGGGAGACACTGGAATGGACAGGGAGTCACTGGGATGGACAGGGAGACACTGGAATGGACAGGGAGTCACTGGGATGGACAGGGAGATACTGGGATGGACAGGAGATGCTGGGATGGACAGGAGATGCTGGAATGGACAGGGAGTCACTGGGATGGACAGGGAGATACTGGGATGGACAGGGAGTCACTGGGATGGACAGGGAGACACTGGGATGGACAGGGAGTCACTGGGATGGACATGGAGATACTGGGATGGACAGGGAGCTGCTGGGATGGGCAGGGAGACACTGGGATGGACATGGAGATACTGGGATGGACAGGGAGATACTGGGATGGACATGGAGACACTGGGATGGACAGGGAGTCACTGGGATGGACATGGAGACACTGGGATGGACAGAGGGATGTGCAGGGATGGACATGGAGCTGCAGGGATGGACAGAGGGATGTGCAGGGATGGACAGAGGATGTGCAGGGATGGACAGACGCTGCAGGGATGGACATGGAGCTGCAGGGATGGACAGACGGCTGCAGGGATGGACAGACGCTGCAGGGACGGACAGACGCTGCAGGGATGGACAGAGGGATGTGCAGGGATGGACATGGAGCTGCAGGGATGGACAGAGGGATGTGCAGGGATGGACAGAGGGATGTGCAGGGATGGACAGACGCTGCAGGGATGGACATGGAGCTGCAGGGATGGACAGACGGCTGCAGGGATGGACAGACTCTGCAGGGACGGACAGACGCTGCAGGGATGGACAGAGGGATGTGCAGGGATGGACATGGAGCTGCAGGGATGGACAGACGCTGCACGGATGGACAGACAGCTGCAGGGACGGACAGACGCTGCAGGGATGGACAGACGGCTGCAGGGATGGACAGACGCTGCAGGGATGGACAGACGCTGCAGGGATGGACAGACAGCTGCAGGGACGGACAGACGCTGCAGGGATGGACAGAGGGATGTGCAGGGATGGACATGGAGCTGCAGGATGGACAGACGCTGCACGGATGGACAGACGCTGCAGGGATGGACAGACGCTGCAGGGATGGACAGACGCTGCAGGGATGGACAGACGGCTGCAGGGATGGACAGACGCTGCAGGGATGGACAGACGGCTGCAGCAGCAGCCAAGCCCCGCTGCCTTGTCCCTTCCCCTGCCTGACGGGCGCTCCTGTTTGCACGAGCGCTGTGTGCTCAGCCGCGCGTTCTGCTGCGAGGGCGGCAGCTTTTCCCCGCTGCCAACGACTTGGGAAATGTAGCACCCACAGCCGGGCAGGGCGGGGGGCTCCGGCAGGACCCCCACCTCCCCGCCTCGGCAGCTCCAGCCCCTCCAGACAGCATCTGATCCGCTCTGCTGCTCTGGTGGGGGTTATTTTATTTATTTTATTTTACTCACTATATCCTATTCATTATATTTTATTCCTGTTTTGTTTTTCGAGAGCGTAGAAAAGAAAAGGGGAACGGGAGGAATCTCTTAGCGGGAGTTTCTTAGGGAAGGGGTAAAAAAAAAATCCCAACAACAAAACAACAACCCAAAAAGCCCCCCAAAAAGCCCCCAGCCCTTTGTAAACATCCCCCCTGAGCAAAGGGAAGGAGGTGAAAAGCATTTCCTGATAACTCCATTAAAGAATGAGGCTGCATTAACATTCCAAGTCCCTCGACAAGAGATGAAAGTGGGGAACTCGAGTTCAGCCTCTCCTGCTCCAGATGTTATTATGGGCTCCCTGAAAGGTTTTTTTATTTCTTTTTTTGCAAAGAGACAAAGATGTTGCCTACTTCAAACGGGGCTAATTGATGCTAATGACTATCAGATAGAGGGGGGGCCCTTTTCCCCCCTGCCAAGGGGAAAGAGAGAGCGCATTTTACAATCCCCCCATAGAAAACGCCCCACTCTTCAATCCAGGTTGGTGCTTTAGGGATTTTTGTTCCTCCCTGGCTGCTGCTTTCTCTCCTCCTCCTCATTCCCCCCCTCCCCGCTTCATCTTTTCTGTCCCCCTTCTTCTGGGCACCCCGCAGCTCGCACTTGTTTGCCCATGAGAAATTTCACACCTCGCCTCTCGGTGAGCAGAGCCCGGCTCCATTTCCATCCCTGCGGCAGCCCCAAACCCATCCCAGCGGGGAGAAAGGGGTGGAAATGTCCCCGAGCCCGCAGCAGGCACACGTGAAAACGTGACGGGGATTTGGTGCGTGGGTAATCCGAGGTGCGAGTCCCCCTGCCAGGGGGAACATCTCAGGAGAGAGAGCCCAGCATCCCCGCGCTCCGGCTCTCTGGGACCCCTGCCCGAGGGGCTGAAATCCTCAGCTGAAAGTGTCTTTTCATGAAAATTGCCTTCAAATGGGTTCTGAGCACCAGGGTTTGGCCTTATGGCAGATTTTCATAAAGGTTTCTCCTGTGCTGATCCAGAGTGAGGGTAAATAATAATCCATGAACCTTTCATAAAGGGTTCTCCTGTGCTAATCCAGAGTGAGAGTAAATAATCCATGGACCAGTAATGGGCAATTAGGAAAGTTCTGGAACCCCCTGAGCTGCTGATTTGCCCCTTTCCGAGGTGGATCACACGGAATCCTCCAGGGGAAGGGAAAAGGGATCCCTCTCTGCAGCGGGAAGAGGAGCACACTTTGCTCCAAGGATAATGGATGTGTTCCTGTTAGGAGATAATGGATGTGTTCCTATTCCTCCACCCAGAAAAGATCGATTCCTCGGCTGCCAAGGGCTGCGGGTGCCAGGGCAGGGTCACCCCCAAGGACTCTGCCAGGCTCGGGTGCCGGTCCAGCATGGGGTGGGCGGGACAATTCGGGGACGCGCCAGTTTCATAGGAGGACATCATCCCCAAACTCTGGCTTGGAGGGGGTCTGTGCCCTTCTCTCCGTCCTTGTCACCTCGTTTTGCCTCCTGCCTGTCAGACCTCCCCCGGAGCTGACTGAGCGTGTCCCCGCCAGGCCGGACGGGGCTCGGAGCAGCCTGGGGCGGTGGAATGTGTCCCTGCCCGCGGCAGGAACGGAACGAGATGGTTCCAGCCCCAGCCATTCCGCGATTCTGTGCTCACGAAGGGAAAACTATCCCTGCAAACAGCCAAAGCCCTTGGTCTGTGCGCGGGGGAGGCAGGGGACAGCAGCCCCTGTCCCGGCCCAGACAGCCAATACACACCCGGGCCGCCCCTCAGACAGCGCGCCCCGGCCCCATTGTCAGGTTAATTTGGGATAATGGGCTGCGAAGCACCGCAGCCCCATCCAGGCCTCATTAGCACTCGATAATATCGAGCATCCTGAGGAATTAGGGTTTTCCCTCCTCTCCCGGGGCAGGGGCTGATTCACCACCCGGGCATGTCCCGGCAGGGGCCGGGGGGCAGGACTGGGTTCTGCCCCAGCTTCTCCTTGGGGGGATCCCGACCCTGATTCCCCGCGGGCTCATAATGCGTGTGGCGCTCCCGGGTGCCACATCTGGCCCCAAATCTCCGCCAGATGTGCCAGGCGGGAGCGGGACCTGCTGCACCCCGCCCTCGCCCCTCGCGGCTGCCTGGAGTGTTCGGGCTGGGTGACCTTTCAAAGTCTCTTCCGAGCCTGGAATTCCGGGATTCCAGCTGGGTGGGGCTACACCCAGCAGGCAGCAAAGCCAGCTTTTTTGGGAACCCCCAAAAATCGATGCTCCGTGCTCCTCCCGGCACGCACAGCCGCAATTCCAGGTGTCGAGAGCATCCCAAACCTGCGCATTTAAAATTAATTGGGAATTCTAAACAAACTAAGCTTTGAGGCCGGGCCTGAGTGCACCATCAGCCCGCTGCTCCCTTCAATTATCTTTTTTTTTTCTTCCCACATTGTTCTCCCCTAATGAGGAGACTAATGACCAAAGGATGGTTCATAAGTGGTTCCCAGACTCTCCTTGCCCAGGGCAAACACCGTCCACAATAGGATCACAAATTGTGGGGAGAAGCCCCGGCTGATCACATCAGAAACGGTGCAGGGATTTATCTCTCGGCCTTAACAATAACAGTATGTTCTTAATCGCCACTCCAAAGGGACAACTGGCGGGGGATCCGCCCGGCCTCATCATTAAAAGCTGGCAGCATCTTTGCTGGCGCTGCCCCTTTGTTCATCTTTCATTATCCCGATGCTCCGGCCCCGTTAATTCCTCTCCATCTTATTAAATCAATAGAGATGGGTGGGGGAAGGATGGGAGCTGGGGGGGCAGAGCCCCCGAGTGCCCACCCGCTCCCGCGGCGGGGAAACTGAGGCACGATAAACCCCCGCGATTTCCCAAAATCAATCCGTGTTTCAGCAGGAGCGAGTTGGGAAGAGTTTTATGTACCACTCCTGCCATGAGCTCACCCCGCAGCATCGGGGATCGCTTATTTAATTATTTCATCGGGTTTAATATAAAATCACACCACGCAAGGGTGGAGGGTGCCGAGGACACCCATATCCACCCCACAGCATCGGGGATCGCTTGTTTAATTATTTAATCGGGTTTTAATATAAAATCACACCACGCAAAGGATGGAGGGTGCCAAGGACACCCATATCCACCCCACAGCATCGGGGATCGCTTGTTTAATTATTTCATCGGGTTTTAATATAAAATCACACCACGCAAAGGGTGGAGGGTGCCGAGGACACCCATATCCATCCCACAGCATCAGGGCTCGCTTATTTAATTATTTCATCAGATTTTACAATAAAATCACGCCGTGCAAAGGATGGAGGGTGCCGAGGACACCCATATCCACCCCACAGCATCAGGGGATCGCTTGTTGAATTATTTCATCAGTTTTTATAATAAAATCACACCAGGCAGGGAGGGTCTGGTGCCAGATTCCCCCGGGAAATCCTGGTTCATCCATGCTGGGGTGGCAGTGCCACAGGACAAGGGGTTTATTTTTTGCCACAAACTATTTACAAGGAGGGAAAATATTAATTTTTTTTTCCTTTCTTTCGTTTTCTTAACAGCTCATTTCTGGGTTTAAACCCAGAATTTTTCCAGCTGGGAGATTTTGGTCACTGCAACGCTCAGTCCATAGAGAGGAATCCTCGGTTTATCAGTTTCCCTGCTGCATTTCACTCCGTTTCATTCTTCTTTTCATCTGTCCAGGAGAGTTTAATATAAAAATGTGACGCCTTTGCTCCTTGAGCAAGGCAGCTCGGGGTAAATTCGTCCCAGACAGTCTGGGAAATGCGGGCTGTGGTGGGATTTCCTCCCATTGCTCATGATGTCTTTTTTATGTTCCCGCTGAGACCGGGCAGAGCCGCCCAGCAGCCTCGGGAAACTCATTTGATGTTTCAATGGGGAATTAGCGGGGAGGGAGAAGCGGGGGAAATGCTCCCTGACCATTTAACAGGATTACACGAGGGGATGGAGCCCGGAACACGCTCGGGCTGTGCCTTCGAGCCCCGGCCCTGCTCGGGACACTGCTGATCCCACCGAGCCCCCCAAACGGGGGCAGCGGCCCCGGCGAGGAATCCGGGATTTTCTGCAGCTCATGCGAGTGCTTGGAGGCTTTTTGGGGTGAAATGTGGCTCTTCCTGCACTCAGCAGCTGCAGCCCCAACAGCAGCGCTTGGGGCAAAAACCAGGAGAGGGATGCAGGAATTACGGGATGATGGGGCTGGAGCTCAGAGATCCTGTGGTGTCCCCAAAAACAGGGGAAGGGACACGGGAATGATGGAATTATGGAATGATGGAATGATGGGGGTGGAGCTCAGAGATCCTGTGGTGTCTCCAAAAATAAGGAAAGGGACACAGGAATTGTGGAATGATGGAATTATGGAATGATGGGGATTGGACCTCCGAGTTCTTGTGGTGTCCCCAAAAGCAGGGAAAGGGACACAGGAATTGTGGAATTATGGAATTATGGAATTAATTATGGAATTATGGGGGCTGGACCTCAGAGCCTGCTGAGTGTCCCCGAAAGCAGGGAAAGGACACAGGAGTTATGGAATGATGGAATGATGGAATGATGGGGGCTGGAGCTCAGAGCTGAGTGTCCCCAAAAGCGGGGACGCAGCCGGGGCACAGGCTGGGGGTGTTCCCGTGCCCATCCCCGCCCATCCCTGAGCTCTGCTCGCCCATCCTGAGCTCTGCTCGCCCATCCTGAGCTCTGCTCACCCATCCTGAGCTCTGCTCACCCATCCTGAGCCCTGCTCGCCCATCCCTGAGCCCTGCTCGCCCATCCCTGAGCCCTGCTCGCCCATCCTGAGCCCTGCTCGCCCATCCTGAGCCCTGCTCGCCCATCCTGAGCTCTGCTCTCCCATCCTGAGCCCTGCTCTCCCATCCTGAGCTCTACTCGCCCATCCTGAGCCCTGCTCACCCATCCTGAGCTCTGCTCGCCCATCCCAGACCCCGCTCGCCCATCCTGAGCCCTGCTCGCCCATCCTGAGCTCTGCTCGCCCATCCCTGACCCCTGCTCGCCCATCCTGAGCCCTGCTCGCCCATCCCTGACCCTGCTCGCCCATCCTGAGCTCTGCTCACCCATCCTGAGCTCTGCTCGCCCATCCTGAGCTCTGCTCACCCATCCTGAGCTCTGCTCACCCATCCTGAGCTCTACTCGCCCCATCCTGAGCCCTGCTCGCCCATCCCTGACCCCTGCTCGCCCATCCTGAGCCCCTGCTCGCCCATCCTGAGCTCTGCTCGCCCATCCCTGACCCCTGCTTCGCCCATCCTGAGCTCTGCTCGCCCATCCCTGGCCCTGCTCGCCCATCCTGAGCTCTGCTCACCCATCCCTGACCCTGCTCACCCATCCTGAGCTCTGCTCACCCATCCTGAGCTCTGCTCACCCATCCTGAGCTCTGCTCGCCCATCCTGAGCTCCTGCTCGCCCATCCCTGAGCTCTGCTCGCCCATCCTGAGCTCTGCTCGCCCATCCCTGGCTCTGCTCGCCCATCCTGAGCTCCTGCTCGCCCATCCCTGAGCCCTGCTCGCCCATCCTGAGCTCTGCTCGCCCATCCCTGGCTCTGCTCGCCCATCCTGAGCCCTGCTCGCCCATCCTGAGCTCTGCTCGCCCATCCTGAGCTCTGCTCGCCCATCCCTGGCTCTGCTCGCCCATCCTGAGCCCTGCTCGCCCATCCCTGGCTCTGCTCGCCCATCCCTGAGCCCTGCTCGCCCATCCTGAGCTCTGCTCGCCCATCCCTGAGCTCTGCTCGCCCATCCCTGAGCTCTGCTCGCCCATCCTGAGCCCTGCTCGCCCATCCCTGAGCTCTGCTCGCCATCCTGGCTCTGCTCGCCCATCCTGAGCCCTGCTCGCCCATCCTGAGCTCTGCTCGCCCATCCCTGAGCTCTGCTCGCCGCCCATCCTGAGCTCTGCTCGCCCATCCTGAGCCCTGCTCGCCCATCCTGAGCTCTGCTCGCCCATCCCTGAGCTCTGCTCGCCCATCCCTGAGCTCTGCTCGCCCATCCTGAGCTCTGCTCGCCCATCCCTGAGCTCTGCTCGCCCATCCTGAGCGCCATCCTGGCTCACTCGCCCATCCTGAGCTCTGCTCGCCCATCCCTGAGCTCTGCTCGCCCATCCTGAGCCCTGCTCGCCCATCCCTGAGCTCTGCTCGCCCATCCCTGGCTCTGCTCGCCCATCCTGAGCTCTGCTCGCCCATCCTGAGCTCTGCTCGCCCATCCCTGGCTCTGCTCGCCCATCCCTGAGCTCTGCTCGCCCATCCCTGGCTCTGCTCGCCCATCCTGAGCTCTGCTCGCCCATCCCTGGCTCTGCTCGCCCATCCCTGGCTCTGCTCGCCCATCCCTGGCTCTGCTCGCCCATCCCTGAGCTCTGCTCGCCCATCCTGAGCCCTGCTCACCCATCCTGAGCTCTGCTCGCCCATCCCTGAGCTCTGCTCGCCCATCCTGAGCTCTGCTCGCCCATCCCTGGCTCTGCTCGCCCATCCTGGCTCTCTGCTCGCCCATCCCTGGCTCTGCTCGCCCATCCCTGAGCTCTGCTCGCCCATCCTGAGCCCTGCTCACCCATCCTGAGCTCTGCTCACCCATCCCTGAGCTCCTGCTCGCCCATCCCTGAGCTCTGCTCGCCCATCCCTGGCTCTGCTCGCCCATCCCTGGCTCTGCTCGCCCCATCCCTGAGCTCTGCTCGCCCATCCTGAGCCCTGCTCACCCATCCTGAGCTCTGCTCGCCCATCCCTGGCTCTGCTCGCCCATCCTGAGCCCTGCTCACCCATCCTGAGCTCTGCTCGCCCATCCCTGGCTCTGCTCGCCCATCCCTGAGCTCTGCTCACCCATCCCTGAGCTCTGCTCGCCCATCCCTGAGCTCTGCTCGCCCATCCCTGGCTCTGCTCGCCCATCCCTGGCTCTGCTCGCCCATCCTGAGCTCTGCTCGCCCATCCCTGAGCTCTGCTCGCCCATCCCTGGCTCTGCTCGCCCATCCTGAGCCCTGCTCGCCCATCCTGAGCCCTGCTCGCCCATCCCTGGCTCTGCTCGCCCATCCTGAGCTCTGCTCGCCCATCCCTGAGCTCTGCTCGCCCATCCTGGGCTCTGCTCGCCCATCCTGAGCTCTGCTCGCCCATCCCTGGCCCTGCTCGCCCCAGAGCACATCGCCGGGAAGGGCTGGCCACTGCACCTTCGCCAGATAACCTTTATCCCCTTAATAAAGCTGCTTAATTCTCACTTCATTGTAATTATCTGTCACTGAAAGCCACCTCGGGTTTTACAGACAGGTGAAAAAACAGCGTCTGTCTGGGAGCCGTGGGCTGGGAAGAGACTGGCGGGGTCTGTGGGGTGTGTGTGGGATTTGGACAAGGACACACAGCTCTTATTCTTTATTCTTTATTCTTTATTCTTTATTCTTTATTCTTTATTCTTTATTCTTTATTCTTTATTTTTTTCTTTTTTCTTTTTTCTTTTTTCTTTTTTCTTTTTTCTTTTTTCTTTTTTCTTTATTTCTTTATTTCTTTATTCGTTATTATTTATTATTTTATTCTTTATTCTTTAATCTTTATTTCTTTATTCTTTATTCTTTTATTCTTTTATTATTTATTCTTTATTTCTTTATTTCTTTATTCTTTATTATTTTATTATTTTATTCTTTATTCTTTATTCTCTTATTCTCTTATTGTCTATTCTTCATCCTGGAGGATGAGAGGGCCAAGGCAGTGCCCGCAGTGGATCGATCCAGCCCGAGACCTTCCCAAAATCTCTCCCTCATTTTCCCCCGTGCGCCAGCCGGGCTGCGGACAGGATCGCAGGGAAGGAAACCGCATCCCTACGCCCTGGGCGGGCTTGGCAGGACAGAAAGTGCCCGGGATGGATCCAGCTTTTCTGCAAACCATCAGCTCCATCCCACAGCCGGGGCAGCCCCGGGGCTCGGCTCAGGAACAATTCCTGCCTTGTCCAGTCCCTTCCCCGCCCGAGGACGCTGCGGGCGGGTCGGTGCTGGCTCGGGGGAGGACAAGGGATGGAATTCGCTGTGACTCAGCTGTCCCGAGGGCACAGAGCCCTCAGGGGCGATCACCCCCGTGACAAAACGCTCCCGCTCAGGCCCCGAGGTGCCGGAGGAATGTGATTTAATCCGTGCCGTGCACAAGTGCATTTAAAAGCCCCGATCGAGCCCAGCAGTTTTAATTAAATCATTCCCGGCTCGGCCGTTCCCCTGCAGGAGCAGCCCCGGAGCGGGGTCGGGTCCGCTCCCGGGGGATTAAAGGTGTCCTGAGAAAAGGAGAGCGCCGCAATCAGCTCAGCCCGCGGCCGGCCGGGACTCTTGTCTCGGGGCTGATTGCACTGAGCCGGATTAGCGCCTCAAACCGCGCCCAGCCCGAGCCAGGCGTGCGAGGACATCAGCGCACTTCGGGCTCTCTGAGATGTGCCGGCTAATCCCCGCGGCAGCCGGGACAGAGGGGCTTCCTCGCGGGGTCCGCCTCGGCACGGGGCGCTTGCAGTGCCCCTGTCCCCTTGCAGTGTCCCCTTGCAGTGCCCCTGTCCCCTTGCAGTGTCCCCTTGCACTATCCCCTTGCACTGTCCCTGTCCCCTTCTGCACTGTCCCTTCTGCACTGTCCCCTTGCAGTGTCCCCTTCTGCACTGTCCCCTCTACGGCACTGTCCCCTTGCACTGTCCTTGTCCCCTCTGCACTGTCCCCTTTGCACTGTCCTTCTGCACTGTCTCCTCTTCTGCACTGTCCCCTTGCACTGTCCCTGTCCCCTTGCACTGTCCCCTTGCACTGTCCCTCTTCTGCACTGTCCCCTTGCATTGTCCCCTTGCAGTGTCCCTTCTGCACTGTCCCCTTGCACTGTCCCTTCTGCACTGACCCCTCTGCACTGTCCCCTTGCACTGTCCCCTTCTGCACTGACCCTCTGCACTGTCCCCTTGCATTGTCCCTTGCACTGTCCCCTTGCACTGTCCCCTTGCACTGTCCCTTCTGCACTGTCCCCTTCTGCACTGTCCCCTTGCACTGTCCCTTCTGCACTGTCCCTTCACATCAGCATATCCAGGCATCGTTCCCCTCTGGGTGCACCATCCCCTTCTCCTGACATTGTCCTCTCTCCTGGCATCATCTCCCTCTCCTTGAATCATCCCCTTTCTCCTGGTATTGTCCTCTGGCCTGGCATCACCTTCTTGAATCATCCTCTTCTCCTGATTCTGCCCTCTCTCCTGGCATCATCCTCCTCCTTGCACCATCCGTTTCTCCTGACATTATCCTCTCCCCTGGCATCATCTCCCTCTCCTTGCACTGATCCCTTCTCCTTGCACCCTTCCCTTAACTGTCCCCCCTTTCCCGGACTGTCCCCCCTGTCCTTGCCCCAGGTTTCACACCTGCCCAAATAAATCCTCCATGAGGCTGCTCTTCCCCCAGCTCCAAAGGCAGCCAGACACACCCAGACACAAAGTGCAGTCCAGGAGCTGCTGCTCTGCCCTCTGATCCCAGCTGCTCACTCGCTGGGCTAATCCCACCTTGGGATCATCCCCTGCTCAGTGGCCATCCCAAAACTGCTGGATGTGAATCCTCCACCTCTGCCTAAGCAGAGCCAAGCAAAGGGAATCAAGGCCTGGCTGATGCTTGCCCAGCTGGGTCACCCCAGAGGCTCCCAGAGCTGCCTGCAGCTCTGCCCCATGTGCCTTCCCCTCCTGTCCTGGCTCTGAAATCCAGGAGTCAGCCAGCACTGGGTGGGATTCATGAGCTGGGCAGAGCAGGGTCCTGTAGCGAACAAACCCTCTGCAGGGTCCAGGGTGACATTGGCTCTGACCTACCCGGACACCCAGGGGACCCCACAGGAGCCCGGTGTCACCCCGAGGCCACCAAATTCGCGGGGAGGGGTTTGGGGTCCCCCTGGCTCTGTGAGCTCTGTGCGCAGCCGATTTTTGGGGGGCTCCGTGGGGGCCCAGCCCCAGGGACGCTCTGGTGGCAGCGGCGGAGGCGGGGGGGCTCTCCCGCACCCCCAGCTCGCCCCGCTCGGCTGATGGGATTCAGATGGTCATTAGGGGCTGAGATCCTTCAAAACCCCGCAGCTTTTCCTAACGAGCTGGGAAAAGTCACACCTCGGCCGCTCAGCGTCCCCCGGGGCTGGGGCTTTGCTGGGGAGGAAATGGGGCGCGGGGCGGGGGTCGCAGCTGCCCCACAGCAACCCTGGGGACAAAGCCGGGCTGGGACCACCCCGAGCAGCGCTGGGGAAACCCTGAAATCCCCCCGGGGCTGCGCCATCCTCTGCTCCGCGGCATCCCCGGGGCGGGGATGGACATGGGGACCCCAAATCCGCAATGCTGGGGCACCCCCGGCCTGCAGGGGGTCTGCACCCCAAAAAAAGCCATAAAACCCCGCGGTGGGCACCGGGGTGATGCCGCACTGAGCAGCACAGGGACCCCCCGCTGCCACCGGGCGAGTAAAGGCGCTGGGGGCAGGGGAGGAAAGGGCGGCGGGTTTGTGTCCTGGGGTCTCAGTCCCACCCTGGGGCCATGAACAGGCGGGAGCCCCCGCTGGGCTCGCTGTGCTTGGGTAGGAGGTGCTGTCCCCTTTTGTCCCCTTGCTCCTCTCCTGTGCCCGATGGGGCTCAGCAGCCGGGTGGTCCCGGGAGGGGGCTCAGCACCCCGAGCTGGCTGAGGCGCTGCCGGCACCTGCGGGACTGGGGTCCGGGTGACACGGGGCCAAATGGGGATCCTGGCACCCCGGGGTGCTCTAGGGCCCGTGGGGACGGGGTTCATGGGGTCTGGAGCTGAACTGGGGATACTGGTGTCCTCATTTGGGATCATGGGGATGGGGTTCAAGGGGTCTGGAGCTGAACTGGAGTTACTGGTGTCCCATTTGGTATTTGGGATCATGGGGACGGGGTTCATGGGGTCTGGAGCTGAACTGGAGTTACTGGTGTCCCCATTTGACATTTGGGATCATGGGAGATCAGGTTCACATGGTCTGGAGCTGAACTGGAGTTACTGGTGTCTCATTTGTTATTTGGGATCATGGGGATGGGGTTCACATGGTCTGGAGCTGAACTGGAGTTACTGGTGTCCTCATTTGGTATTTGGGATCCAGGGGATCAGGTTAATGGGGTCTGGAGCTGAACTGGAGTTACTGGTGTCCCCATTTGGTATTTGGGATCATGGGGATCAGGTTCACATGGTCTGGAGCTGAACTGGAGTTACTGGTGTCTCATTTGTTATTTGGGATCATGGGGATGGGGTTAATGGGGTCTGGAGCTGAACTGGAGTTACTGGTGTCCCATTTGGTATTTGGGATCATGAGGATCAGGTTCACATGGTCTGGAGCTGAAATGGAGTTACTGGGGTCCCCATTTGGCATTTGGGATCATGGGGATGGGGTTAATGGGGTCTGGAGCTGAACTGGAGTTACTGGGGTCCCCATTTGGTATTTAGGACCCACAGGGCTGGGATCCCAAACGATTTGGGCTAAAACACAGATGTACCAGGGGCTGTTTGGTTCCCTTTGGTTCTTCTCCCGGCGGGGAGGATCCTGTCCTGGGGAGATGGGAGGGGGTGCCAGGAATTCGGGGCGGTGCTGCTGTGCAGGAGAGGAGCAGGGGCAGCCGGAATTGGGGTCGCTGCCCGCAAACCCTGTGGTGTGAGTCCGGGCACGGCTCGTGCCTCATTCTGAGGATTAATTGCCGCGGCTCCGGCTCCGCAGCTAATTAATGACCAAGGCGCTCGTTAGTGCTGGGCAGGCTGTCTGCGCAGTGTGGATTGAGAGGATGGGGGCTCCAGGATCCCTGCACAGGCACCCCCAAAATCCCTCTGCAGCCTCTGTGGGGCCGGGACACCCCCAGCTTGCCGGGAAAAGGGATTTTTACCCGCTCTGCAAAACCACTGGGAAAAGGGGAAGCGTTTGGATCCCCACTGCCACCAAGCGGGCGAGGAGGGGCCAGAGCTGACCCTCGTCCTTTATCGTTTTATCGGCATTCCGCATCAGCCCCGCGAAAATCCTCTCTGCTTTCCACTTATTAAAGGTCTCCCACCCGCATTTGGGATGCAGAGCAGAGCCCTCCCTTAAGCACCCTAAGATATGCAGCTCCACTTCTTCTCTCCAAAGGCCTGACCCAGCTCCAGGGAGGTTTTCCCAAGAAGGACTTGGATGTGCACAGGTCACCCTGGCTGCTTGAGGGTGAAAATGCAGGAAAAACAAAGAAAAAAAATATTTTTAAACCCTGGAATATTTCCCTGACCTGAGAACCTCCATGCACAGAAGCTTTTGGAAGCTGGGAGCTCCACCAGAGGATTTTCTGCAAATAGCTGAGTGATGGGGGCTAGATTGTGCCCAAATCCCAAGCTGGGGTGTCCTGCAGCAGGGCTGGGTGCTGGGACAGGGACCCCTGGGACAGGGATGGTCCCCCCAGGGCTGGCTTTGGTCCCCTCAGGAATGGGATGGGTTTCCCCGGGCTGGGATGGATCCCTCAGGAATTCAGGCAGCAGGGATGAATTATGCTCGAAGCTTTTTCCATGCACCTGAAGGAAAATGATGATTTTGTTCTTTTCTCCATAATCTTTCTTTTTTCTGTTCTGTTTTGGAACTGTGGTTCTTTCTTTTCCCTTCCCACTCTGCTCTGCTCCTGCTCCCAAACTCCTTTGGGTGCTGGTGGTGCCAAAGGAGCCACTTCCAGAAAAAAAAATCACTTTTTGGAGCATCTGGATCTGATTCCCAAAGGCACCTGAAGTGCTGAGTATCTCTGATCCACTGGGATCCAGGGCACCCCAGTTAGTGGTGATCCCAGTCAGCAGGGGACATCCCAGTTAGGGAGAATCCCAGTTGGCAGGAACATCCCAGTTAGTGCTGATCCCAGTTTGTGAGAATCCCAGTTAATGGTGATCCCAGTTTGTGAGACTCCCAGTTAGCAGGGGTCCCAGTTTGTGAGAATCCCAGTTAGCAGGGGTCCCAGGTTGTGAGAATCCCAGTTAATGGTGATCCCAGTTTGTGAGAATCCCAGTTAGCAGGGGTCCCAGTTGGCTCAATGCAGTCGCTTCCAGTTCCTCTCACCAACCACTCCAATTAACAGGCTGCTAATTACTGGGGATGCCAGTCAGGGCCGATCCTACTGAGTGTGCCCAGAGACCCCAATTAGTTACGGGGATCCCAATTAGTTACGGGGATCCCAATTAGTTACGGGGATCCCAGTTAGTTACGGGGATCCCAGTTAGATACAGGGATACCAGTTAGATACGGGGATCCCAGTTAGTTACGGGGATCCCAGTTATGGGGACCCCAGTTAAGAAGCATCCCAGGCAGTGGATCCCAGAGGATCCCAGCTGGGAGGAGGCGCAGGGCAGGGTGCCAGTAAGGTCCCAGTTAGGTCCCATTGAGGTCGCATTGAGGTCCCAGTTAGGTCCCATTGAGGTCCCAGTAAGGTCCCAGTAAGGTCCCAGTGGGATCCCAGTGGGGTCCCCGCGGAGCCGTTCCCGCAGTGGCCGCCAGAGGGCGCTCCCAGACCGCGCTGGGGCCCGGCGACCCCGGGAGGGGACAGAGGGGTGGGACAGGGGAGTGGGACACTGGGATGGGACAGGGTGATGGGGACACTGGGGTGGGACAGGGGAGTGGGACAGGGTGATGGGGACACTGGGGTGGGACAGGAGAGTGGGACAGGAGAGTGGGACAGGGTGATGGGGACAGGGGAGTAGGACAGGGGAGTGGGACAGGGTGATGGGGACACTGGGGGTGGGACAGGGTGATGGCGACCCTGGAGTGGGACAGGGCGATGGGGACAGGGGAGTGGGACAGGGGAGTGGGACAGGGCGATGGGGACACTGGGATGGGACAATGTGATTGGGACAGGGGGATGGAAACAGAGATTGGGACAGGGGGGTGGGGACAGTGAAATGGGACAGCGGGATGGGGACAGTGGGAGAGGACGCACTGGGCTGGCACGGTGGGCTGGGGGACACCAGGCTGGGACACCCCGGGATGGGACAGTGGCATGGCACAGAGCGGGGTGGCACACAGCAGGGTGGCACACAGCAGGGTGGCACAGAGCAGGGTGGCACACAGCGGGGTGGGACAGTGGCATGGCACACACCAGGGTGGCACAGGGCAGGGTGGCACACACCAGGGTGGCACACAGCAGAGTGGCACAGAGCAGGGTGGGACAGTGGCATGGCACACAGCAGGGTGGCACAGAGCAGGGTGGCACACAGCACGGTGGCACACACCAGGGTGGCACACCCCGGCGCCAGGAGGCTTTCCCAGCCTGTTTACCACGGCGGTTCATGCCGCTGGTGAGGGCTTTGCGCTGTCCCCTCTCCCCGCTCCGCGCCACCGAGCCGCGCCAGCTCCGGCCGAGCTCGGGGTGTCCTGTGCGACGTGTCCCCACCGCCCAAGGGACATCAGCGACGGCGAGGGGCAGGTTTGTCCCCCTTCCTGTGCCTGCCCGGGGTCAGCGCCCCTCCCTCTGCCCGGCCGAGCGCCCCCCGCGCTGTCGCTGTCGCTGTCGCTGTCGCTGCCGAGCGCAGCGGCGCCCGCGGAATTGATGCTCCGGATTTCCACCGCGCTCTGTCAACACGGCTCCTCGCCCCCTTAATCCCCCTCGCGATTGCATTCGCTGTGCAAACAGCCCGGGGGGCCCCGCGTGTCCTTTGGGGGGCCGAGCGAACCCCGGCATCGCTAACGCGGGATTGCGGCGCTGCCCAGCCCGCGCCCCCCGCCCCCCGGGAATGCGGGGCAGCCCCGGGCCATTCCCGCCTCATTATCCGCGGATTGACTTCAGGGAGGGCACAACCCCGCGGGATTGACGCTCTGAATCCCGCCCGGGGATCAACGGGGCCAGTTTTCCATGCGGGACCCCCCGAGTGTGGATTTTGCCCCTGGAAGGGCGGGTGGAGGGGACAGGGGGGGCAAGGAGAAGGGAGAGCGGCGGGAGGAGCCCCCAGCCCTCCCCGCTGCGCCCAACAATCAGAATAAAAGCAAATTATTTCTCCCATTTCCCTTCCCGAGATGAGCGATAACGTGTCCATCCCGAAAAGCGCCTGATAACGCTTTAATTTCACTGCCAGGCCTAAAAAATGCCATTTCTACGCAAAGCAGGGCGCCGCTCTCCTCCCCGGCCAGCTTTTGATAAATGTTGGGTGATTTTTTTTCCCTCCCCGGTTTGTTTTTTTTTTTTTTTTCCCGTTCCCCGTTCGGTTGGCGCAGGGGAAATGCCCCCGGAGCTACGAGCGCCGCACAATAAAGCAAAATCATATTTTAGTCAAAATAGGCAGACGGCGCTCGCAGCCAACTTTCAAATTAGCATTTTGAGGGCAAATATGCAGCAATTTGAGATAATGAGGCCTGATTATTCAATCCAATGAATGTTAAATAGGCAGCGAGGGCGCCCGCGCCTTATCTCCCCAGCTTTCCATTTATTTGACTTTAGTTTAGTTTTAATCGTTTCCCATTTGAACTCTTTATTTGTCTTGGCTCAGGCCCCTTCCCCCACAGCCCCAGCCCCTCCTGTCCCTGCTCCGTTCCCGGGCTCTGCCAGCCGGGATTCTGCTCCGGGAACCTGCCGCCGGCCCCAGCCGCCTCCCGATGGGCTGGAGCGAGATTTGCTGTTTGTGTTGCACGGAATTGGGGCTGGGGGTGCTGCTGTCCCACCCGGGGGGGCAGGTTTGGGGTGTTCTGGTGGTGGGGATGTGCATCCTTGGGGGGCCATCCGTGTTCAGGGACATTCCAACCATCCCAGTGGATCCAGCCCGGCCTGGGGCACTGCCAGGGATCCAGGGGCAGCCACAGCAAATCTGGGAATCCCAGCCCAGGCAGGAATTCCTGCCCCAGATCCCAGCCCCATCTCCCCTTTCCCAGTGGAGCCATTCCCTGTGTCCTGTCCCCAATTCCAGCTCTCCTGGAGCCCCTGCAGGGACTCTGAGCATCCCCTGGAGTTTTCCCTTCTCCAGGGAACATTCCCAGCTCTCCCAGCCTGGCTCCAGAATCCTGGCAGCATTTCCATGACTCCTCTGGACTCTCTGCAGCAGCTCCACGTCCTCCTGAGTTTGGGCTCCAGGGCTGGGGCAGCGCTGCAGGTGGGGTCTCACCTGAGCCTGGGGCACAGGGACACAATTCCCACCTTTCCTTGGGATCAGCCCAGCCCTGGGGGGTTTGGGGTCATTTCCAGCCTCTCACACCTTCGAGGTGCTGAGTTCCCAGCTCTTGGCTCCACCAAACTGAGGCAAAGCTCCTGGGCTGAGCATTGGGATGGAGAGCGGAATTTTGGACAAAGAGAAAGAAAAAATCACTTTATTTGTGTTGTTTTCCAGCTTCCTCCCAGGATTGGAGCTGGGTTTGTTGGGAGGGCACATCCAGGATGTCGCTGCAGTGTTTTAGGGGAGGGAGATTCCATGGAGCAGGAGGAGGAAGAAAAAATTAATCAATCAAAAAAATTGAGGAAAGGTTAAAGTTGAGGGAGAAACTAAAGGAAAAACAAATTATCAAAAAATGAAGGAAAACTTGAGGGAGAAATGGAAGGAAAAAATTCAATTAAAATTGAAGGGAAAAATAAAATTACAGCAGAAATTAAAGCCAAAGTGAAAATTGATGTTAAAACAGAAGTTGAAGGAAAATTTAAAGCAAAATAATTAAAGTTGGAGCAAGAATTAAAGGGAAATTTCACTCAGCCCAGACTTGCAGCAGAAGCTGCAAAGGATGCCTGTGTTCCCTTTGATTCCAGAGTGGAATAAAAAATACAGTAATTGATTTCAGGGGTAATTAAAAACCCTCCTTATGCATCGAATGCAGAGGTGAGCCTGAAATCAAAGAGATGAATAAATACAGGAGAAATGAACAGGAGCAGGGCAGGGAAGGTGAAGGAGACAGAAAAAAAATTCCCAATTATGGAGGTAAAAGATGGGAAGTGGCAGAGAGGAGGAGATGTGGTCAGAGCAGAGATAATCAGAGCAGAAAAAATGGGGAAAACAATCAAAAGAAGGGAAAATCAAAAGCAGATGCTGAGCAGGGATAAGGTGGAGCAGGAACAGGCCCTGGACTGGAGGGATAATTGGATTTTAGTTCATCTCAGGGCGATAAGAAATTCCTGCTGTAGGATTTTTATTCCTGTATGGAGCATATTTTAATGGAGTATTTGAATAGGGCTGGGGCACACAGCCCGACAGAGAAAATCCAGGATTTTCTGTAGCTCCTGTGAGGCTTTTTGGGGTGAAATGTGGCTCTTCCTGCACTCAGCAGCTGCAGCTCCAGCAGCAGCGCTTGGGGCAAAAACCAGGAGGGGATGCAGGAATTATGGGATGATGGGGCTGGAGCTCAGAGATCCTGTGGTGTCCCCAAAACCAGGGAAAGGGACACGGGAATTATGGAATTATGGAATGATGGAATGATGGGGGTGGAGCTCAGAGATCCTGTGGTGTCCCCAAAACCAGGGAAGGGACACGGGAATTATGGAATTATGGAATAATGGAATGATGGGGCTGGAGCTCAGAGGTCTTGTGGTGTCCCCAAAAACAGGGAAAGGGACACAGGAATTGTGGAATCATGGAATTATGGGGCTGGAGGGACCTCAGAGCCCACTCAGTGTCCCCAAAAATAAGGAAAGGGACACAGGAATTATGGAATGATGGAATTATGGAATGATGGGGCTGGAGCTCAGAGATCCTGTGGTGTCCCCAAAAGCAGGGAAAGGGACACAGGAATTATGGAATGATGGAATGATGGAATGATGGAATGATGGAATGATGGAATGATGGAATGATGGAATGATGGAATTATGGAATTATGGAATGATGGGGGCTGGAGCTCAAAGCCCGCTTGGTGTCTCCAAAAAAAGGAAAGGGACACAGAAATTATGTACTGGCTGGGTTGGAGGGACCTCAGAGCCTGCTCAGTGTCCCCAAAAGGAAGGGAAGGGACGCGGGAATTATGGGATGGCGGGGCTGGAGGGGACCCGGGGCCGGCTCAGCAATGTCCCCAGATCAGAGAAGGGACACGGGATCCTGGAACGGGGGCTGGCGGTGTCCCCAAATCGAAGGGAAGGCACACCGGAATTATGGGATGGCGGGGCTGGACGGGACCCGGGGCTGGCTCAGCAATGTCCCCAGATCAGAGAAGGGACACGGGACCCTGGAACGGGGGCTGGCGGTGTCCCCAAATCAAGGGAAGGCACACCGGAATTATGGGATGGCGGGGCTGGAGGGGACCCGGGGCTGGCTCAGCAATGTCCCCAGATCAGAGAAGGGACACGGGACCCTGGAGGAACGGGGGCTGGCGGCAATGTCCCCAAATCAAGGGAAGGCACACCGAAATTATGGGATGGCGGGCTGGAGGGGACCCGGGGCCGGCTCAGCAATGTCCCCAGATCAGAGAAGGGACACGGGACCCTGGAACGGGGGCTGGCGGTGTCCCCGCGCTGGGGCGGAACGGGCGCCCGGGGCGCGGAGCGCAGCGCAGATGGCAGCGATAGCGCAGGGCCCGCACCGCCCGCGGCCCCGCCGCCCTTATCGCCGCGGCATCGGTCGCGATAACGGCACCGCGACCTTGCCCCGGGCACGGAGCGGGCACGGAGCGCGGCGGGGTTAATGGGGTTAATTAGCGCCGGGAATTAGCCCGCACCTCCGCAGGTGGGAGGGGAGGGGATGGCTCGGTGCCACCGGGAGGGTCCGTGGGGACAGCGGGAGCGCGCTGCCGTGAGCGCGCGGGCACGGGAGAGCCGCCCGGGGGGCACAGGTGTGCAGGTGAGGGGGGCACAGGTGTGGGTGTACAGGTGAGGGGGGTGGGCAGGGGCACAGCTGGGAATGGGCACAGCTGGGCAGGGACACACCTGGGCATGGACACACCTGGGCATGGACACATGTGGGCATGGCACACCTGTGCAGGGACACACCTGGGCATGGCACATCTGGGCATGGCACAGCTGGGCATGGACACATGTGGGCATGGCACACCTGTGCAGGGACACACCTGTGCAGGGACACACCTGGGCATGGCACACCTGGGCATGGAAACACCTGAGCATGGACACACCTGTGCTGGCACGCACGTGCACACCGCGCCCGTGGCGGGTGTGGGGACAGACAGGCCGGGGGGACGTGTGTGTCACGAGAGTGACCGCTCAGGTGTGACCGCACCGGGACTGACCACACGGGGGTGACCACAACAGGTGTGACCGCACCGGGTGTGACCACACGAGGGGTGACCGCACCGGGAGTGACCGCACCGGGAGTGACCGCTCAGGGGTGACTACAACGGGTGTGACCGCACGGGTGTCATCTCTCGGATGTGACCGCACCGGGTGTGACCGCACGAGGGTGACCGCACCGGGGCTGGGCGTTCCCTTGGCCCCGCCCCCGGCCCCGCCCCTGCGCTCCCCGAGCCCCGCCCCTCCCTCCTCCAGGCGGGGCCAGCGCGCGGCTGGGACCGGTTGGGGCGGGGCCAGAGCGCGTTATGGGCGTGACCCGCTGCGTTGTGGGCGTGTCCCGCGGCATTGTGGGCGTGTCCCGCTGCATTGTGGGCGTGTCCCGCGCCGTTGTGGGCGTGTCCTGCGCCGTTGTGGGCGTGTCCCGCGGCATTGTGGGCGTGTCCTGCGCCGTTGTGGGCGTGTCTCGCGCCGTTGTGGGCGTGTCCGGCGCCGTTGCGGGCGGGCCCGGCCCGGCCGGTGTCGCTCGCGCTGCGGCAGCGGCGGCTCCGGAGCGGGGCCCGGCCCGGCCCGGCCCGGCCGCTTCTCCCGCTTCTCCCCGGTTCTGCCGCTGCTCCCGGCCCGGCCCCGCCCGGCCATGGCGCTGCTGCGGGCGGCCGCGCTGCCCAGCGAGGGCTGCCCGGCCTGGCTGCCCACACACGTCCAGGTGACGGTGGTGCGGGCCCGCGGGCTGCGCTGCAAGGGCGGCGGCAAAGGCAAGGCGGGCGGCAGCGACGCGTACACCGTGATCCAGCTGGGCCGCGAGAAGTACAGCACCTCGGTGGCCGAGAAGAGCGGCGGCAGCCCCGAGTGGAGGGAGGAGTGCGCGTTCGAGCTGCCGGCCGAGCCCGCGGCCTGCGGCGGGCTGCTGCTCACCGTGATGCACCGGGCGCTCGTGGGCATGGACCGCTTCCTGGGCCAGGCGCTGCTGCCGCTGGAGCCCGGGCGGCAGCGCGGCCGCCAGCCCGACGAGCGGTGAGTGCGAGCGGCGGCCGGGGGCAGGGTGGGGCCCCGTGTGCCTTGGGATCCTGGGGTGGGCACAGGGTGGGACCCCGTCTGCCCTGGGGTTGGTGCCCTGGGGCCAGGGTGGGACCCTGTGTGCCCTGGGACCTGGGGTGGGCACAGGGTGGGACCCCGTGTGCCCTGGGATCCTGGGCTGGGCACAGGGTGGGACTGCCCTGGTGTCCTGGCATCCTGGAGTGTGGGCACAGGGTGTGTCCTGACCCTGTGTGCCCTGGGACCTGCGTGTGCCTGGGACTGGGGACAGGGTGGGACCCCGTGTGCCCTGGGACCTGGGGTGGGCACAGGGTGGGACCCCGTGTGCCCTGGGACCTGGGGTCAGGGTGGGACCCCGGGTGTCCTGGGATCCTGGGGTGGGCACAGGGTGGGCACAGGGATTGGTGCCCTGGGATCCTGGGGTGGGCACAGGGACCCCCGCGTGTCCTTGGATCCTGTGTGTGCCAGGGCGGGCACAGGGGTTGGTGTCCTGGGATCCTGTGTGTGCCAGGGTGGGCACAGGGACCCCCGTGTGCCCTGGGATTGGTGCCCTAGGATCATGTGTGTGCCAGGGTAGGCACAGGGATTGGTGTCCTTGGATCCTGGTGTGTCCCAGGGTGGGCACACAGAGTCCCCCAGTGCCCTGGGATTGGTGTCCTGGGATCCAGGTGTGTCCCAGAGTGCTATCACAGCATCTCTGGAGGGGCAGCGGGGTCACTGTGTGCCCCAGGGTGGGCACATGGAACCCCCCCCGTGCCCTGGCACGGCTGTCACTGGGTCTCTGTGTGTCACTGTGGGGTTTCTGTGTGTCACTGTGGGGTCACTGTGTGTCACTGCAGGGTCCCTGAGTACCCAGGGTGGGCACACAGAACCCCCAGCGCCCTGGCACGGCTGTCACTGGGTCTCTGTGGCTCGGGATGGGTTCCCTGTACCCAGGAAGGTGCTGGAGGAGGAAGGACATCACGGATTCCATGACACCCTAGGGACATGTCACAGGGATTAGGGTGTGGCAGGTCCTGGGGGCTCTCCCAACATCCCTGGGCTGTGCCTGCAGCAGGAGGGTGGCACAGGGTCCCTGGGAACGTGTCCCAGGCTGGGCTGGCGTGTGGGACCCCGAAGGACACCGGAGGGATCACAGGGATGATCCAGGAAGGACGTGCTGGGAGGGGTGGGACATCCCAGGTGTGCCAGGAGGGGGAGGTGGAACAGGGGCTGGCTCCATCCCCTGGAAAAGGCACCAGAGCACCCATCATCCATCCATCCATCCATCCATCCTTCCATCCATCATCCATCCATCATCCATCATCCATCCATCATCCATCCATCCATCCATCCATCATCCATCCATCCATCCATCCATCCATCCATCCATCATCCATCCATCCATCCATCCATCCATCCATCATCCATCCATCCATCCATCATCCATCCATCCATCCATCCATCCATCATCCATCCATCCATCCATCATCCATCCATCATCCATCCATCCATCATCCATCCATCATCCATCCATCATCCATCCATCATCCATCCATCATCCATCCATCCATCATCCATCCATCCATCATCCATCCATCCATCCATCCATCCATCCATCCATCCATCCATCATCCATCCATCCATCATCCATCCATCCATCCATCCATCCATCCATCATCCATCCATCCATCCATCCATCCATCCATCCATCCATCCATCCATCCATCCATCATCCATCCATCCTCTCCTGGCTCTCCCTGGCACAGCTGCACCCTGTTCGTGGGGGAATTGCTGATCTCTCCTTCCCCAGCAGGGTTTTAAACGATCAGAATATTTCCCAGCCTTTGCCAAGCACAGAAATGAGGAATGTGGCTGGAATTCCTGCAGGGAAGGAGTTTTGGGGGCTCTGTTCCCTGGCTGGGCTGGTGGAGCAGCCCCCCTGCTCCCTGGCCCCCCGAATTCTGCTTGACTTGCTGCCCAAAGCTGCAGGTTTGGAGAGGAGCCTCCCTCACCCTCCTACCCAGGATTAGCAGGAGAAGGGGCTGGGAAAACTTTTCCCGTGGAGAAAGTCAGCTCACAGCCCTGGAGCTGCTGGCTGCCCTGCAGTGGGGGCGTGGGCAGGAGCAGAGTGAGTAACCCCGCAGATCCTGGCTGCGAGTTTCCCCCGGGGGTTATTTGGCTTTTCTCAGCCGAATGCCGGGAGGCTGGGCGGTGTCAGAGCAGCTGGGTCGGCATTTTTGGGGCTTGCTTGAAACCAGCACCAAGTGCAGAGCCTTGGGAGAGGCACGGGGGGATGTGGAGCAGCTCCATGTTTGGGGATGAGCTGGGGGAGAGGTTTCAGTGGAGCTGTGCAGAGCAGGAGCCTTGGGAGGCTGCCAGGGCTTGGTCCCTGCTCTGGGCATCCCAAAGGTCTCGTCAGGGGCTGTTAATCCCACGGGAGCAATGTCCAGCCTGGCAGAGCCCCGTGACACTGCTCCTGGATGTGGCTGCCAGCCTGGGCATCCCCAGGGAGACCTTCCAGCACCTTCCAGCACCTTCCAGGGCCTGCAGGGCTCCAGGAGAGCTGGAACTGGGGACAGGACACAGGCAATGGCTCCACTGGGAAAGGGGAGATGGGGCTGGAATCTGGGGAAGGAATTCCTGCCTGGGCTGGGATTCCCAGAGAATTCCCTGGATCCCTGGCAGTGCCCCAGGCCAGGCTGGATCCACCTGGGACAGTGGGAGTGTCCCTGCCATGGATGGGATGGGATGGGATGGGATTTAAGGTCCCTCCCCATCCAAGTCATTCCAGGATTCTGGAGCCAGGCTGGGAGAGCTGGGAATATTCCCTGGAGAAGGGAAAACTCCAGGGGATGCTCAGAGTCCCTGCAGGGGCTCCAGGAGAGCTGGAATTTGGGACAGGACACAGGGAATGGCTCCACTGGGAAAGGGGAGATGGGGCTGGGATCTGGGGCAGGAATTCCTGCCTGGGCTGGGATTCCCAGATTTGCTGTGGCTGCCCCTGGATCCCTGGCAGATGGGATGGGATGGGATGGGATTTAAGGTCCTTTCCAGCCCAAACCACTCCATGATTCTCTCATCTGCTGTCTGTCTCCCTCCCTTCCTGTGCCTTTGCTTGCATAAGGAAAATTCACTTCCCCTTGTGGCATTCACTATCACAGCAGCTTTTAAAACTTTCTTTTCACCCGTGGCCCCCCAGGATGGGAGTGAGCACAGAAAACACAACAGCAGCCCTCACCCCGTGTCCCCAGGGTGCTGCAGGGGGCCACCCTGCTTTTGGAGGAGAATCCCAGGGGCTGGAGCTTGTCCAGCCAGGTGGGAGAAGGATCGTGGGGAGCTCAGGGGCTTTTTGCTTTTTGGGAGCTTCCAGCCCACTCTGAGACAGCCCACTGGAAACAACTTTGTTCAGGAGGAAACTTTGATTCCCAAATTGAAAAGAGCAAAACAACCAGAGGCTGCCAGCCCTGCTGAGCCCACCCAGGCCTGTGCTGGGGAGATAAGAGGGCTGAGGGGCTGGGATCCCCTCCTCAGCCTGGCACAGCCTGCTCCAGCCAGCATCCATTATCAGTGCTGACCTTGCTCTCATTTCCCTGCTGCCTTTTACTGCACTGCAACTTCACTGCTGCTAATTGTGAGCCTTGTTTTCATCTGGGTGGAAAATGTTCTGTCCAACTTGGACTCTTCTCGGGGAAGGGGAGGCCAGGGGTGTTTATGAGCTGCCTCGTGCAGTTTAGTCTGGGTCATTGCAGTGCTTTGCCAGGAGAAAAATCAACTCCTGCAGTTGCACAAGAGCAGCCTGAGAGCTCTCATGGCCTTTTTGGGCATCCCAGGGTTTGCTCAGGGATTGGGTTTGGCAGGCAGAGCAAGCTCTGAGCATCATCTCCCCCTCTGCACTTGGGTGTTTGTGCACCCAAAGAACCCTGGGCAGGGTCTCCTGGTCCTCACCCCCTCCCTGGCCTGATCCTGCAGCTCCTGTGCTGTGCTCAGTCTCTCCAAAACCAGGATCCAGCCCAGGAAAAGTGGAATTTTTGGGAGCTCACAAGGCAGCTGTTGCTTCTGCTTCCCAAATCAGGAAATGCCACCCTGTGGGGTGGCAGCCAGCCAGGGACTGTCCCCTCCACAGCCAGCCCACCTGCAGGCACCTGGGGGAGCTGGGAGTGCTCAGGCATCCATCCAGCAGGCTGGCTTTGTGTGGAACCAGAGAATCCTGGAGTGGTTTGGGTGGGAAGGGGCTGTTAGAGTCACCCAGTGCCACAGCAGGGACACTCCCCCTGTCCCAGTGCTCCAGGGCCCAGCCTGGCCTGGGGCACTGCCAGGGATCCAGGGGCAGCCCCAGCTGCTCTGGGCACCTGTGCCAGGGCCTTAAACGCTGCCAGGGAACAATTCCTGCCCAAATCCCACCCATCTCAGGTTCCCATCATCCCATCCCCCAATGGTTTCATCCATCCCCTGTGCCCTGTGCCTCAGCCCGTGTCCCCAGCCCTCTCCAGAGGCCTTTCCCTTGGCCAAGGTGTTGCATCCCTTGGGAGAACAGCAGGAGGGGACAGGAGGTGCCTGGGAACCCAAAATTTCCTTGATTTTGCTGTGTGGGTGTGGGGCTGATGGTGGGAGGAAGCAGCAAAGGTCCCACATCTCCTGGGCTGCCCAAAGCCATTCCCTAGCTCCCCCTCTCTGGAGTTCCATTTGCCTTCTGTGCCACAGACCTGCCCTGGGGCATGGGGGGGTTAAAGGGGCCAGCACCAGCCTGGCAGGGGGACCAGGGCTGGGGGCAGGAGGGCAGCAGGATTCCTGGCTCTGCTTGCCCTGCAGTTCTCCCCTGGCTGCTGCCCGACAGGGAACTCGTCTGGGGGAGTTCTTTCTGCTGAATTAGCTCAGCTCTGACTTCCCCAAAGCCCTTCTGTGCTGCACTTCCCTCTTCTGGTTCCTGTTCCTGCCCAGCTGTGGGGCACCTGCTGCTCTCTGGGCTTCTGTGGCACAGGGTGGGGCTCTCCTCCCTCTCCCTCAGCAAAAAGCACTTTGCCTTTGGCTGCCAAAGCCCTTGAGGCCACCAGGATGTCTCTGCTCCAGGGGCTGAGCCTGCCCAGGCTGCCCCTCCAGGGCTCAGGGAGCACAGCACAAACTCCCCTCGCTGGGAATCCTCTCCACCTCCAGCTGGGAGAAGCACAGGGCAGGGCTGGAGCAGAGAAGCAGCACCAGAGATTTGGGAATGTCTGTTCCAAAGGGACAGGGACCCCAGGGAGGGACAGGGACCCCGGGGAGGGGACAGGGACCCCAGGAGAGGAATTAGGGACCCCAGGGGAGGGGACAGGGACCCCAGGCAGGACAGGGACCCCAGGGACCCAGGGAGGGACACCAGCCCCACACAGCCTAAAACACCAGCTACACCCATTCTGGGACACCCATTCTTGCTCATCCAAAGGCCCTGAGGCCACCAGGCTGTCTGTGCTCCCTGGGGTGAGGCCCAGTGGAAGGGGGCAGGGAATGGAGCCCCTGGCTGGGGGGCAGAGCAGGCTGTGAGCCCCAGCAGGGGCACGGGCAGGGGGCAGGGCAGGGAAAGGGCAGGGGAAGGGCAGCTCCAGGGCTCTGCAGAGGGGCCCGTGCTGCCTGTGCTGGCTGCTGCCTGTCTGCTCAGTGTGCTGGGAGCTGCAGGGGTCCCTCAGGGCCGGGGTGGCCCCAAACCCCTGCCAGGGCCCCACCCCACTATTGGCCCTTCCCCTCCCTGCTGGGACCCTCCATGTTCCTGCTCTCCTCTGCCCCCTGCCAGCCCACCCTGTGCCGGTGTCTCCCTCTCCTGATGGGCTCAGAGGTGGTCAGCAGTGGCACGAGGCTGTGGTTCCCATTCCCTGCCTGGCCTTGCCTCCTGGGCCTCCCCAGGGGAGGTTCTCCCAGCCAGCTTGCAGCTCACCCTGCTCCCCCTGGGAGCTCTGTCCCTGGCAGCTCTGTCCTCAGCCCCAGGAGAGGGACAGACCCTGCCTGGGTGGGCAGGAAATTGCTGCTCTGGCATGGGTTTGGGGTGGGAGTTTGACTCCAAGGGCAGAGAGCCCTTTGCCCTGGGGCCAGGTTCGGCTGCCAGGCCAGCCTGGGGCTTTGGGAGCTCCATCCCTGGAGCAGCATCCAGGGCTCCTCCTCAGCTCTGCATTTCCAGACCCACTGAGGGTAAGGGGTGGGACCTGCTGCTGGGCTCAGGAGTCATTCCCTTTTCTCTTTTCCCCTTTTTTCATGTTTGACTCACTCCTGAGCATGGGTTAATGATGGATGAGCAGTCCATGTGTGACCTGTTCCCAGAATGGGTGTAGCTGGTGTTTCAGGCTCTGTGGGGCTGGTGTCCCTCCCTGGGGTCCCTGTCCCCTCCCCTGGGGTCCCTATTCCTCTCCTGGGGTCCCTGTCCCTCTCCTGGGGTCCCTGTCCCTTTGGAACAGACATTCCCAAATCTCTGGTGCTGCTTCTCTGCTCCAGCCCTGCCCTGTGCTTCTCCCAGCTGCAAGTGGAGAGGATTCCCAGCGAGGGAGAGTTTGTGCTGTGCTCCCTGAGCCCTGGAGGGCTCAGCTCAGGGCTCCTGCTGGCTCAGCTCTGGGTTCCTGTGCCCAGGGCAGGGATCAGCAGCACTGCCCTGTCACACAGGACCTTGTCCCCTTCTGCTGGTGTGTGTGCAGCTCAGGTCACTGGTGGCCCTGGGGTGGATGAGTGCCTGTGGGTGCTGGGAGTGCAGCTGAGGTGATCCTGACTCTGCTGGCAGTGTTTGATGGTGCTTTACAGCTCCTTAAACCTTCCCCCCTTCCCTGTTCCCACATTCCATCCTGTGCTGGAGAAAAGGTTCAGATTTTCTTAGCCCAGAGGGTTTGGGGTGAAGCTGCTGCCCCTGCTCTGTGCCAGCACTGTCCTGGTGCCTCAGAGCTCTTTGTCATCCCTGGGGTCTGTCCTGGTCCAAAAGCTCCATCCCATCATCCCATCCCATCATCCCATCATCCCATCATCCCATCCCATCATCCCATCCCATCATCCCATCCCATCATCCCATCCCATCATCCCATCCCATCATCCCATCCCATCATCTCATCATCCCACCCCCCTGCTTGCCTCTGGGCCTTGTCCATGGAGCACCATCCCAGTGCCATTCCCACACCATTCCCAGTGCTCCCAGTGCTCCCAGTGCCATTCCCAGTGCCATTCCCACACCTTTCCCAGTGCTCCCAGTGCTCCCAGTGCTCCCAGTGCTCCCAGTATGCCGTTGGCAGCAGGAAGGGACGGCCCTGTGCCCAGCCCAGCCCCAGGAGGAGCAGCTCCCTGGCTGGGGCACAGCCTGGGGCACAGCTGGGCTTTCCCTGCTGCTCAGGCTGCTCCTGAGGAGGGCCAGCATCCCTGTGGGGCCTGGGCTGAGCTGGGATTGTCTCACCTGCTGTGCCAGTGCAGCACCAGCACCATGCCCAGGACTGCTGCCCTGCACACAGCCCCTGCTCTGCTCTGGCCCTGGCAGGGCTGGAGCCTTCAGGGGAGCAGGGCTGGGCTGTGCCAGCAGCTGGGGCTGGTTCCTGGAGCCTGGTTTGTCAGCACTTCTGGGAAGAGCATTTGGAGGGATGAACTCCCCACCCCAGGGGAATCAGCCTGTGCTTGTTTTCCATCTGTGCTTTTAGCAGGGATCACCTGGCAGGAGCAGCCATCCAAAACCAACACTGGAAGCAGCACTGCACAAAACCAGGGGGGGAAGCTGGGGCAGGAACACACCGCCAGACTAAAAGCACTAAATTCCCCGGGGCTGGGTTGTTTTCCACCCTGTGCTTCCCCTCCTGGCCCAGCTGCCTCAGCTGCAGGCTCAGGGAAATGTTCCTGTGCTGTGCCAAGAGGAGCTGGCCTCTGCTCTCCCTGCGTGGGCTTCTCCCTGCCCTGCCCTACTCTGGCACTGCCCAGGGCAGCCTGGATTTAAGGCTTGGGGCTCTTGGTGCAGGGGTGAATCAGCAGAAGGTGCCAGGCTGGAGCAGTCTGGGCAGAGCCTCTGGGATGTGGCTGTGCCCAGCTGCAGCTCCCAGCTGGGCAGTGTCCTGGTGTGGAGGGCAGGTGTCTGCCAATAAGGGAGATTCTCTTTGAAATGCAGAATGTAAACCCCCTCCCTCCAAATTATTATAAATTTGAAATTAAGGGGTTCTTAGGCAAAGATAAGGGAATTAGGAATAACAGTTCTTTACTAGGAAAATTAAAATAGAAATGCAGCATTACAAAGAACAATCCCAAACCCTGCCAGAGTCAGAATCCAAGCTGACACCCGTCAGTCAGGCAGGGTGTTGGCAGCAGTCCCATTCGATGGTGGCTGCATCCTCCTGCAGGGGCAGATGTGGTTCAGCTGGAGCAGTGCTCCTGGAGAAGGTGCAGTTTCCTCTGAAGCTCCAGGGATGATGTGCAAAGGTCTGGTTTTCCTCTGGGATCCAGTGGAAAGAAGGTGCCTTGGTGTCCCAAATCTCAGTTTTTATCTGGGTAGGAAAGGCTTGGCTCCTGCCCTGGCTGGAGCATCTCCCAGTGGGATGATGGAATTTTATCAGCCATGCCCTGGGACTCAGTGGCCATGAACAGGAGATATCTCCTGGAGGGAGGATGGGCTGTGGGAAGATAAAGATGATTGCCCAGCTGGGTTAAAGCTGGCCCATTAGCAGGAGATATATGCCACAGATGGGGACAGAATTCACATTGCTGGGCACATCAACCCAACACAGCAGCGCAGGAGGACTCCTGCTGGGTTGGAGGTGAACCCTGGCAGTGCTCACTGCTTTTGGGAGGCCTTGGGGAAGCTCCTGAAGTGGAAGGTGAAGCTCCAGCCGTGCATCCATCCCTGGGACACCCCCAAAGCCCAGGAGTCACCAAGGGACTTCATTCCCCAAGGAAACTCCCTTAACTCTGCTGGAAAAGCACTGGGACCAGTCTGAGATGGGAACTGGGGGCCCTGGTGCCCAGGGTGTGGTGAGCAGGGCTGGCGGGGCACAGGAGCTGAGCTGGAGCTTGGAGGGGAATCTTTTGGGGACCCCAACCAGAGCCATTGGGGGCTCCATATCCTCCCTGGAATAACCCATGTCCTTTTGGGAATAACCCATGTCCTTTTGGGAATAATCCATGTCCTCCTGGAATAATCCATGTCCTTTTGGGAATAACCCATGTCCTCCTGGAATAACCCATGTCCTTCTGGAATAACCCATGTCCTTTTGGGAATAACCCATGTCCTTTTGGGAATAATCCATGTCCTCCTGGAATAACCCATAATATCCTTGGAATGACCCATATTCTCCCTGGAATAACCCATGTCCTACTGGAATAACCCATGTGTCCTACTGGAATAACCCATGTTGTCCTCCTGGAATAACCCATGTCCTCCTGGAATAACCCATAATATCCTTGGAATGACCCATATTCTCCCTGGAATAACCCATGTCCTACTGGAATAACCCATGTCCTTTTGGGAATAACCCATGTCCTTTTGGGAATAATCCATGTCCTCCTGGAATAACCCATGTTGTCCTTCTGGAATAACCCATATCCTGCTGGAATAACCCATGTCCTCCTGGGAATAACCCATGTCCTCCTGGAATAACCCATGTCCTTTTGGGAATAGCCCATGTCCTGCTGGAATAACCCATAATATCCTTGGAATAACCCATATCCTCCCTGGAATAACCCATGTCCTGCTGGAAGAACCCATTGCTGTCCTGATCTCATCCCAGGGTCCACTGGAGATCCCAAACCAGTGGGATGAGTTGGGATCAGCCCAGGGCTGCTTTGGGATGCTGTCCCAGGAAGCTGCTGACGGGGTGCAGGTTTTGGCTCTGTGCTTTGGCTCTGTGCTGAAGGAGTTCCTGGCTCCAGAGGGGCTGTGGAAGGGACAAGGTGATGGAAAAATCCTCAGCTCAGGGCTGGTGTTGTCTCCTGTTGGGGCTCATCCCAGCAGTCCCTCCCCATCCCAGGGGTGCCCCCAGACCCAGAGGGGTTTCTCACAGAGGGGAGTGAGCAGTGCCCAGCCATTTCCAGCTGGAGCTCTGAGAGCCGTGGAACATTTCTTGGGGCAGGGGATTCCCTGTAACCCCTGGGCTGCCCAGACAAAGCACAGGGGGAAAGGGAAGGTGTTTGCCCTAAACAATCCCATCCTCCTCCTCTGTGGGCTCTCTTTCTCCTTAAGCACATTCCCATCTCCTGTTTTCCAGCCTGTCCAGCCTGGGATGCTGCAGGAGGTGTCTTTGGGAGCTCTGTGCCAGCTCTCTGTGCCTCTCACTGCTCCCAACAGCAGCAAATGTGCAACCAGAGCCCGGGGCTGTGCCCAGGGAGGAGAGGGGCTCCAGCAGTGGCTGAGAGCTGGCTGTGCTCATTAAGCACCCTGACCTAAATGGGTGTGGGGGCTGGGAGCTGTGCCAGGCTGCTCCAGATCCCAGGAATGGGAGCTGCTCCCCCTGGGCTCCTCCCCAGAGCTCACAGCAGCTTCCCCTCTCGGGCAGTTCTCTCTTTGAGGTTTCCTCTCTGCCCAGCTGGGCTGGGGCACTGCTTCCCCTGCTCCCCAGGGCCTTTCCTGTGCCTGGAGAGCAGATCTGGGACCCCTCACTTTGGGGTGCACACCCCCAGTGCTGGGTCTGTGCTGTCACAGGGCAGAATCCACATTGGGTACAAAACGTGTGTTCTCTGCTTGTATTCTCTGTATTACCAATGTGACACAGTTCTTAGCAAAAGCAAACTTGCCCAGCCTGTGGCTTGTGCCTTCCACCTGGCTGGAGCTGCATTTCCTGGATGTGACACCTGGAGGTGTCCTGGATTCTCTATTCCCTGGATGTGACACCCTGGAGGTGTCCCTGGGCTCTCCATCCCCAGGATGTGCCACCCTGGAGGTGCCCTGGGCTCTCCATCCCCAGGATATGTCACATTTTAGGTGTCCCATGGATGTGCCACCCTGGAGGTGTCCCCAAGCTCTCCCTGTGCCCCAGGATGTCACCTGGCAGGGCAGGGGCAGGAGCTGGGCAAGAGGAGCAGCTCCCCAGGGAGCAGGGATGCTGATGCAGGAGTTCCATCCTCTGGAAGCACAGTGCAGCTGTGGGAGCCAGGGAAGGGGCACAGGCAATCCTGCTCCTGATCCCAAATACCGAGTTTGATTTAATTTTAATTTCAATTTTGTAACCAGCAAAGGCTGGGTGGGCTGGGACCCCTCCAGACCTTGGTGGCTGGAGGTGAGTGGCTGGTCCTGGGTGTCCAGGAGTGGATCCCAGCTGTGGCCTCCAGAACAGCCTTGTGGATCCCTGGGGCTTGGCACAGCTCCACTCTGACTGCTGTAACCCAGTTCTGCTCCCTCACACCTGGAAAAGGGATGTTGTGTTTGTTTTCCAGGTTGGTTCCAGGTCTATTCCCATAAAAAACACCGAGTCCCTCTCCAAGTGTCACCTTGGGTGGCCCCAGTGCAGAATGCCCTCCCAGGATCCCCCTGAGGGAGGAATTTGGGAGTCCAGGGGCTGTGGGGTGGGGTTCCTGGTGACAAGCTGCTGTGGGAGTTTGTGTGTTGCTGTCTGGGGTTTGATCCCTCCCCAGTCTCAGCAGTTTGCACCTCCTGTTTCCACTGGGGCTGATTCATAAAAACCCCAGCCCAGCACATGGAACAGCTGAATCCTCCCAAACCCTCCTAAACTCAGAGCTCACCCTAAAAATAGCCCTGCTGCCTGTTGGAGGTGCAGCCCTGAGTGCTGGGAGGTCTTGGGAGCCAAAAATAGCTCCTGAGTGCTGGCCCAGCAGAGGCTTTGCCTGGAGCAGCTGCTGTGTGGAGCAGCTGGGCTCAGCCCCGGTCCCTGTGATGCTGGAGGTGCTGGGGGCATGTCCCGGCTGTCCCTGGGCAGCTCCTGCCTCCTCCTGTCTTCATCCACCCAGACTCTCCTGGGTTTTTTCCGTGGGATGATGTAAGGTACAAAAACTCCTTTCAAGAGTTGTTTCTTTTTCCTGTGCCGTGATCCAGCCCCTCCCCAGGCTCTCCCTGCCCTGCAGCTGCTGCAGCTCTTCCCTCCTGAGCTGCTTCCAGCTCCTGCTTCCAGTCAACAAGGCACGGTGGGATGTTCCAGGGATGTTTTCCCCTCCAGTCCTTTGGGAAGAGCCCTCCTGATGCTCCTGGTCCCTGCCAGTGCCTCAGCCTCTTCTGGGCTGCATTGTTCTAAAGGGTTAATGCTGCTTTTTTCAATGGATTTCTATTTTTTTTTGTTTTTTTTGGGCATAGATATTTTCGAGTTTGCAGCCTGGGTACTGAAAATTTTGCAGTGGGCAATGGATGGGGTGGGATGAGTGAGTGGTGGGAAGGAGAGTGGATTCACTGGGATTTAATTGTGTGTCTGTGCCCAGCAAAGTCCCAGGTGCTGCCCCTCCTGCCCAGTGTGGGCTGAAGGAGCTGGGTGCTTCCAGCTGTGCATCTGGAACATTGCAAATCAGGGAATGAGGGGGTTCTGTGCCCCCCCATGGGATCCCAGACTGGTTTGGGTTGGAAGGGACCTTTAAACCCATCCAGTCCCCCCTCAAACACCTCCCACTGTCCCAGTTCCTCCAGCCTGGCCTGGGACACTGCAGGGTGTGGGGTGGCACTCCCAGCTCCTCCCTTCACTCAGGCAGAAATTCAGCAGCTCCTGGAGGACACAATTCCAGTTTTCTCCTCACTCTGATGATTCCAGCATGGTCACACCCACATTCATCCCGTTATCCCATCCCATCCCATCCCATCCCATCCCATCCCATCCCATTATCCCATCCCATCCCATTATCCCATCCCTATCCCCATCCACATCCCATCCCATTTTCCTTCCCTATTTTTTTCCTTCTCCGTGACTTCTCTCTCCAAGTGCATGTCAGTCACCACTGGGATTTTTATTTTCTGGGAAATTGTTAATGCATGTCAGAGCTGTCTTCACCTCCCAGTGCTCCCTGGAAGCAGAACATGGAGAAATGGGATCTGTCCCAAGCCTGAACATTTCCTTGTGCCTTGTTAAGGGGAATTTTAATCAGAAATTCATTTAGTATTGGCTGTGGGTAGGACTGGGGCTGTGGCTGTGCTGGTTCCTGCTCACCCTGCTGCAGCTGCCCTGAAGGGGTGCCTGGGGCTGGCAGGGAGGTGGGGATGCTGTGGGGGGAAGGGAGGGACTTTTGGGCAGGAGCAGGTCCCTCGTGGGCTGTGTTTGCTGCTGGAATGTGGCAATGCAGAGCCAGAGGGTGGCTCTGGGTGTGCCCTGGTGTCCCCAGTCCTGGCACCCCTCCCTGCTGGCAGCAGCTGTTGCCCTGTCCCATCCCATTCCAGAGGCTGCTCCCTTCCCTGAGGCAGCTCCAGGACCCAGAGGGGGGTTGGGGTGGTTTTGCCTTGTGCAGTGAATGGTTTGGAGGCTTTTCCAATGTTTTCCATTTCCTCCGGGGTCAGGGGGGGCTTTGTCTGGACATGGGCAATAGCTCCTCCTGGAGCTGCTGTGGGAATGTGGGAATGTGGGAATGTGGGAATTGTCCCCAGGTCAGCTGGGCTGGCTGGGGCTGGAGCTGCTGCTTCCCCCAGAGAGCTCCTGGGGTGCATCATCCTCTAGAGGACTTGTCCCAAGGACACTTCCAGGCAAACCTGAGCATCCTCACTGCATGAGACAGCAGGTCTGCCTGAAGGCTGATGGAATGGGTGCTGCTGAGTTCCTCTGCCATTCTGGGCCAGTCTCTGCTGAGAGCACCCCTGAGTCACTGGCTCTGGGAGATTTAAATCACCAAAGCCAGTGGCTGGTCTCCTTCCCAACAGCTCCCAGCTTCCCCTGGAAAATGACAGTGGTGTCTGACAGGGCTGACTGAGGTGCTGTTTTCCAGGTTATTGGGTGGAGGGCAGTTTGGGGTAAGGACAGGGGTGAGGTGGAGCTGCAGGTGCATCAGGGAGGGCTCAGATCCCGTGTGCCACTCTGTGTGTGGTGTTTGTGTCTCTGACTGGGGGTTTAGGTGATATTTGGGACACTTGGGTTGGAATCCCAGCATCACTGAGGTTGGGAAACCCCTCCTGGATCACTGAGTCCCACCTTGTCCCCAGCCCAGAGCACTGAGTGCCACCTCCAGCCCTTCCCTGGACCCCTCCAGGGATGGGCACCCCAACATTTCCCTGGGGAAGCTGGTGCTGGACACTGGTGCTTTCTCCCCGCCAGCAGCATCTCTCCAAAGCTCTGGAGATGACAGAGAACCCTTTCCTTGCTGTCCCCTCTGGCTGCAGGTGGCACAAGCTGCACTCCAAGGCTGGCAAGAAGGAGAAGGAGCGTGGTGAGATCCTGGTGAGCATCCAGTTCACCCGGAACAGCCTGACTGCCAGCATGTTCGACCTGTCCATGAAGGACAAGCCCCGCTCAGCCCTGGGCAAGCTGAAGGACAAGGTGACAGGCAAGAAGAAGTATGAGCTGGAGTCAGCCTCTGCCATCATCCCCAGCAGCATGGCAGCCCTGGATGTGGAGGATGACTTTGAGCTGGGGGACAAGAAATCCAGAGTCAAGGGCTTCTTCCTGAGGAGCAAGCTGCGAAAATCCTCCCTGAGCCAGTCCAACACCTCGCTGGGCTCTGACAGCACCATCTCCTCTGCCAGCCTGAGCCTGGCAGGCAGTGCCCCTGAGGGCACCAAGTCCCCCAGCAGACACGGCAGCCTGTCCACCGAGCGCCCTGGTAAGAGGATCAGGGATAATCCCCCCGTTTGCCTCCTCCTTTGCTTTGCAAGGGGCTCTGGAGATTCCTTGCAGCTCTGTTAACTGGCTGTGTACCCAGCCACGGGATCAGGGAATTGGGGCTTTGGTTGGGTTGGAAAAGCACTGCAGGGTCATGGGGTCTAAATGTTCCCCCATTCCACATCCCCAGGGCTCTGAAACCCCCCAGGGATGGGGCTCCAAACCTCCCTGGCCACCTCCAGTTCCTGACCCCCATCCACATCCCCAGGGCTCTGAAACCCCCCAGGGATGGGGCTCCAAACCCTGCCTGGGCACCTCCAGTTCCTGACCCCATCCACATCCCCAGGGCTCTGAAACCCCCCAGGGATGGGGCTCCAAACCTCCCTGGGCACCTCCAGTTCCTGACCCCCATCCACATCCCCAGGGCTCTGAAATCCCCCCAGGGATGGGGCTCCATCACTGCCCTGGGCAATCCCAATCCCTGACTCCCCCCTTCCATGGGGAAATTCCTGCTGATTCCACCCTGAGGCCATTGCCTCTCCTCCTGTCCCTGTTCCCAGATCCCCTCCTGGCAGGGAGTTGTGCAGAGCCACAGGATACCCCCTGAGCCTCCTGTTCTCCAGTTTGTCACTAAGAGGTGACATCCTGCACAATCCCCTTCTGTGTCTGGCACTGAGGTGTTTGCCAGGACAGGAGGAACATCCCAGATTTTGCTTTAAACGCCTGCACCACGAGCTCCCAGCAGCTGAGGGCTCTTCAGGGCTGTTCCTTCCCAGTCCCTGCCAGGAAGGGCTGGCCTGGCTGGGCTGGGCTGGCCCTGCCCTGGGTCACTGCTGTCCCTAATGAGCCGCCTCAGGCTCCAGTGATTAAAACAATCTGAGCTCTTGGCTCTCCCAGGGCAGCGATTTACAAACAAAAAAGGCCCTTGTAGGGAATTAATTCTCCCTTGGAAACAAATCTGTGATTGAATGGTTCAGCTGGCTGCAGCCAGCACATTGCCAGGTTGGTGGGAGTCCCCAGGCTCCTGCTGGGTCACATTCCTGTGCTGGTTCCATCAGCCTTGGGATCAGCCTTGCAGCTGCTGGGAGCTTCCCTTCCCCTGGCAGGGGCTTGGAACTGGGTGATCTCTAAGGTCACTCCCAGCCCAAACCATTGCAGGATTCTGAAGGGAGCAGCTTCTCCAGCTGGGAGGGGTGAGCAGCTGTGCCAGTTGTTTTCCTCAGGTTCTCCATGACTTTTACTCCCAAAAATTGGCAGTGATCACAAGGTCATAGGATCATGGGATTGTTAAGGTTGGAAAAGATTTTTAAGATGTTCAAGTCCAGCCCTCGAGGCAGTGGGAGGGAGATGGAGGCACTGGACACTCCGGGCTCATCACACCTGGAGCTCATGGCCCTGTCATCTCTTGTTCAGTGAGAACTCATGAGTCACATGGAAGCTTTAAAACCCCTCTGAGGAGTTTTTTTTGTTTATTATCAACCTCAGATCCTGTCAGATCCTCTCAGACAATGGGTTTGGTCACACCAAGCAGGGACCTGGAGCTCATGGCCCTGTCATCTTTTGTTCAGTGAGAACTCATGAGTCACATGGAAGCTTTAAAACCCTTTAAGGAGCTTCTTGTGTTTATTATCAACCTCAGATCCTGTCAGATCCTCTCAGACAATGGCCTTGGTCACACCAAGCAGTGGCCTGAGCTCATGGCCCCATCCTCTCTTGGTCAGTGAGAACTCATGAGTCACATGGAAGCTTTAAAACCCTTTAAGGAGCTTCTTGTGTTTATTATCACATGTTCAAGGGTTATTATCTTTGACTAAACAGGTAGTTCAAGCATACTATCTCTAAAAAAAACTTATGTTTAACTTTTTCTATTAACCAAGACTATACCCATATAGAAATGCTATTTTAACGTTATATACATATAGCATTGATCCAATATTTGCAAAGAGCCAGCAACATTTCATTCATAACACCATCACATGTTCACGGGCTGTTATCTTTGACTAAGCAGGTAATTCAAACATGCTATCTCTAAAAACTTATGTTTAACTTTTGCTATTAACCAAGACTATATCCATATAGAAATGCTATTTTAACATTATACATATAGTATTGATCCAATACTTAGCAAGGAGCCAACATGTCATGTATTCATAACAACTAAGCAGGTAGTTTAAACATACTATCTCTAAAAAAAATTTATGTTTAACTTTTTCTATTAACCAACACTATATCCATATAGAAATGCTGTTTTAACATTATACATACAGCATTTATCCAATACTTGCAAAGAGCCAGCAACATTTCATTCATAACACCATCACATGTTCATGGGCTGTTATCTTTGACTAAGTAGGTAGTTCAAGCATATTAGCTCTAAAAACTTATGTTTAAGTTTTTCTATTAACCAAGACCATATCCACACAGAAATGCTATTTTAACATTATATACATATAGCATTGATCCAATACTTGCAGAGCCAATAACATTTCATTGCATTCATAACAATCTTCATCACATGTTCACGGATTGTTATCCTTAACTAAACAGGTAGTTCAAGCATGCTATCTCTAAAAACTTATGTTTAACTTTTGCTATTAAGCAAGACTATATCCATATATAAATGCTATTTTAACATTTTATATATATATATAGCATTTATCCAATACTTGTAAAGAGCCAACAACATGTCATGTATTCATAACAACTAAACAGGTAGTTCAAGCATATTAGCTCTAAAAAACTTATGTGTAACTTTTTCTATTAACCAAGACTATATCCATATAGAAATGCTATTTTCACATTATATACATATAGCATTGATCCAATACTTGCAGAGCCAATAACATTTCATACATTCATGACAATCTTCATCACATGTTCACGGAGTGTTATCCTTAACTAAGCAGGTAGTTCAAGCATGCTATCTCTAAAAACTTATGTTTAACTTTTTCTATTAACCAAGACTATATCCAGATAGAAATGCTATTTTAACATTATACATATAGCATTGATCCAATACTTGCAGAGCCAATAACATTTCATGCATTCATAACAATCTTCATCACATGTTCACGGAGTGTTATCCTTAACTAAGCAGGTAGTTCAAGCATGCTATCTCTAAAAAAAATTTATGTTTAACTTTTGCTATTAACCAAGACTATATCCATATATAAATGCTATTTTAACATTTTATATATATATATAGCATTTATCCCAATACTTGCAAAGAGCCAACAACATGTCATGTATTCATAACAACTAAGCAGGTAGTTCAAGCATGCTAGCTCTAAAAACTTATGTTTAACTTTTTATATTAACCAACACTATATCCATATAGAAATGCTGTTTTAACATTATACATACAGCATTTATCCAATACTTGCAAAGAGCCAGCAACATGTCATGCACTCATTACACCCTCTCAGCCTTGCGAGGCTGCTGCGGGGGATTTGCGGAGCCCGGCGGGCCCTGGGCTGGTTCCGCGGGTCTCTGCGCCGCTCGCAGCGGGCAGGTAACGGTGCTGCAGCCACACCTGTGCTGTGCTTGCTTCCGCAGTGAAGGAGCTGCTGGCCTCGCCGAAGCTGAGCCACGGGCGGGCCGCGGGGCAGGGCAGCCCCCCGGGGCAGGGCAGCCCCCCGGGGCAGGGCAGCCCCCCGAGCCCGCGGCGCCGCTCCTCGCTGTGCATCAACGGCAGCCACGTGTACGGGCGGGACGCGGGCCCCGGGCCCCCCGAGCCGCCGCGGGGCCCCGACACGGCCCCGCCGAGGGACGAGCCCCGCTTCATCCCGTCGCCGCCCAGCCTGGCGCTGCAGGAGGAGCTCAAGGTGTCCACCCGCGCCGTGACCCTCAGCAACCACCTGGGCCGGGCCCGGCTGGAGGAGAGCCGAGCCGCCGCCGCGGGCCCCTCCGGCGGGCCGGCCGAGGCCGAGGACGGCGGCAGGGAGGAGAGGAGAGCCAGGGGAGGCTTCTTCCACCACGGGGGCAGAGCCCAGGGGGACAGAGGGACCCCCAGCCACCCCCCCGGCTCGGCTGCAGGGGAGGAGAGGAGCAAGAGCAGCGGCTGGTTTGGCTCCAGGGAGCCCAGAGAGTCCCCTCAGAAACCCAGGTCAGTGCCGGGGCTCTGCAGCGGCTGGCTGCCCCAAATTCCCCTCTCCTGCCACCCTGGTCAGAGCAGGGGAGATGCTCCCTGCCTCTCAGATGTCCCAGAGGGAAGGGGATTCTCCTGGATCCTCTCTGGTTCCTGCCAGAAACCACCTCTGCTGGGTGTGGGCTGTGTTTTCCTCCCCTCCATGGAGAGGGGGGGCCCACCGTGGTCACACCAAGTGGTTCTGTGGCCTCCAGAGGAGGGATCATTGTCCTTTAATGGGCTGGAAGAGCTTCCCTGGCAGTCAGGCTGGGATGTGGGATATTGGGAAGTGTGATCACGTTCTGGTTCTGAGCCCCACACCCCCTATGGGCTCTGCTCAGGGTGCAGCACTTTGCTTACATGAGATATCACCAACATTCCAAAGTCACTAACCCCAACCCTGCTCCTTCCTCTTCCCTCCTCCCAGTCACAAATCTCTAACTGTTCTTGCTTTCTGTGATGATTCATCCCTCCAAATCCTCGGGTTTTGTGGTGTTTGTGCTGTTCCTGTGAGGAATTTCTCACCCCTGGAGCCCCTGGAGCTGAGCTGGCAGTCCAGAGGTCGAGGGTGTTGTGAGTGAGAGGCAGGAAATGGGGTTAAAATCAGCCAGAGAAAACAACCAGCACTCAGAGCTGGTTCAGTCTGCAGGCTTGGTTTATTAGTAGGATTTTCTAATCTGGGCTGACTTTAACCTGATTTATTTAGCAGAAGGATTTGAGTTCAGTCTGAGTCTCTTTTAATGAGGAGGGCACTCCTGGTTTATTCCACATGGGTTAAACTTTCAGAGGGATGAGCACAACCCTCAGCCTGGCTCCAGAACCAGCCCCAAAATTGCTCCTTTCCTCAGGCCCTGCTCCTAGTGAGGCTGCTCAGGCAGAGCTGGGGGCACTGGGGCAGGCAGGAGCTGCTCCCCTGGGTCGGGAATGTCGGGAATATCAGGATGGTGGAGGTCCCTGCCCATGGCAGATGGGCTTTAGGGTCCCTTCCCACCCAAACCTGTGATTCCAGCATTCCCAGGAGACTCAGAGCCCTGGCAGTGCTTTGGTGTCACCTCCCAGGGCAGGGTTTGTGGATAAGCCTGAAGGATTCTGGTCTCTGCACCCTGTCCTTGAGGAAGGACAGAGTGTTCCCACTCAAGATCCTTCTTTTAATTTTTCTTTCTAATTTTGGGATATGAAACCTGCTGATTAGGGCCTAGAATAAAAAGTCAAGGCTTAAAAATCCTGCTGTATCCAGGCAGTGACTCCAGAAGTGCCTGAGGCAGCCAGGGAAGCACTGTGGGGATGGGATGATGGGATGGGAAATGGGTAAGAAACCAGCAATTTTCCCCTCTTGGCAGCCCTGGGAAGGAGGCAGGGAGGGCCATGCCTGCCCAGGTCCTCAGTGGACACTGTCTGACCCCACTGGAATTCAGTTCCTTGTCCAACCCAGAGGATAATCACCTGCTGGTTTCTGACAGCTCCCTGCCTTCCTGGACTCATTCCAGCATTGCTCCTTTCCCAGAGGGTTCCCACTCCGTGGGTTTTTTAAATCCACTTCAGTGCTCAGTTTAATCTCAAGCTCAGCCAGAGCTGAGCTTTGCCTGGCCTGTGAGGACAGGCCTGGGTGAGCTGTGTGGCTGCAGCTCCTCTGGCTGGGATTTCCTCTCCCAAAAACAGGGATGGATACCAGGCAGCAGGAGCTGGGGGGAAGGAATTCACAGAAAGAATTCACAGAAGGAATTCACAGAACTCCTTTCTGGGGTGTTCAGGAGCATCTGAGTGGGCTTCAAGTGCAGTTTGCACCTGGGAATGGGAAATAATGATTTTAAACTGGAGCAGAGGGGGCTGAGAGTAGGAACTGGGGGAAGTGGCTCCTGCAGGATGGGGAGATGCCTGAGAAAGGATTTGTCCCTCCCAGTGCCCAGGTTTAACTGGGATGGTTGAGAACCTTTGGGGAGCATCACAAGAATCGTTTGGTGCAAAAGGCCCTGTCCATCCTCACAGGCACAGGGTTTGTCTCTGCCCTGGTTTTCCTGGCCATTCAGTAGGACATCATTACTCATTTTAATTAAAACTCACTGCTCTGATTTTATTTTGTTTCCTCACACTGAACAGCCTCGTGCACCAAACTGGTGATTCAGGACAAAGCTGTGGATGAGCTTTTAGGGCTCAGTGGCTTCAAAGTGCCAGAGGGCAGGGTCAGGTGGGATTTTGGGAAGGAATTCCTGGCTGGAAGGGTGGGAGGGGCTGGGCTGGAATTCCCAGATTGGCAGGGGTGGGGCTGGAGGGGCTTTGAGGTCCCTTCCACCCAGCCCATTCCAGATTCCCTGATCTCTGGGGGTCTCTGGTGCCCACCTGTCACTTCCAGACCTGGATTGACCCTTGCTCTGGACACAAGCAGCCTCTGCATGGAGCAGTTTTAAGTTTAACTTATTTGCAGAAAGGACTTTTTCCCTCCTGCTCCCCTGGCTCTGGAAACTTCAGCTTTGTTACACCTGTTTGCCCACCTTGGACAGGCCGAGTTTAACTCAGAGCTGAAGGTGGTGAGAAAGCATCAGGGCCAGGCACTTGGCAAGGCCAGAAGCCCCAGGCTGTCATTAGTGAGAGCTCTGTCATTGCCTGCAGCAAACCCAGCCTGGCACAGCCCATCCTTACCCACCTGCTCTGCCAAACACACCCTTCCCAAAGAAGGAGCTGCTGCCTTTGGGCTGGGTTTAGCTGGAGCTTCATGAGCAGGGTTTTGTTGTGTGCTGGGTGGGTTGTGCTGCCTCTGCACTGGGCAGAGAACTGGGCATTTCTGCCTTTAGCCCTTGTTCACACCCATTTTCCCTGATTCTTCTCAGGGAGGCAGGTCCCAAAGGCTCTGCTCATTATCCCTGGCTTTGCTAATCCCTGGCTTTGATTCTGGAGGGGATGGGAGCAGTAGGAAGATGGTGTTTGCTCTGTGGAGGCTGAATAAAAGCCTGGCTGGGGGTTGTTGTTTTGAAGGTCAGTGGTTAAGGGTTGTATGTAAGGAAGAGGCTCAGCAGGTTTATTTGGGGCTGAAACAATCCTTTGAATGTTTCCAGGGTTTCCTCCAATGTTATCAGAGCTCTGCAGCTCCTGCTTCCTGTGGAGAATCCTGATGATAAAATTGGGGCTGCATCTCAGGCCCGGCAGCAGGAGAAGAAGGAAATTGTGCTCTGTCCTGTAAAAACAGGGGCATCATTTCCATGTTCAGCTTCAAGCCCCTTCCCAGACTCCACAGCCTTGGGTCCAGCAGTGAGGCCAAATTCTGACTCAGTTCCTCCCTGTTCCTCATGTGCTCCCAAAAGTGCCTTTGCTGGGTGCTGGGATGGCACCAGCTCAGCCCTGATGTGCTCTGCAGCCATCCAGGAAAAGCACAGCCCCAATCCTGCCCCTGAAAGTGGGAACTGGGGGTTGATGTTTGCATCCCCTTGGGCTCCTACTGCCCAGGTTCCTCCTGTTTTTTACAATCCCCATGGTTTTGAGGGCAAATGTCTATAAAGGAAGATTTATCCATTTGAATGGGGGTGATGGACAGGTGAGGCCCAAGGGAAGAGCAGGGTGGTTATTGCACAGATAATTATTGTAGATAATTTAAAGATGATTATAGGTGATTTATTACAGAGAAATCCAGTCCTTCCACCTCTGGAATTCCTATTTAAAATACATTCCCTGGCTCCTTCCCTCTGCTGCTCCCACCCTGCACAAAAATGTCCCAGGCTGCTGTTCCCAACCCCTTCCTGCACAATTCCTGCTGTGCCAGTGGGAGAGAACTCCTGCCCCTGCCAGCTCTGAAGCTGCTGCAGGATGCTCCAGCACCTCCACCCTGCTGCTTTCCCCCCTGCCTGTGGGAAAATGGGGCACATCCATGGATCCAGCCCTCCTAGGAGGGATTTTCCAAGCTGAAGCTTCTTCCCCTGAGCACCTCAGGGCTGGGTTGACCCCTGCCCCTGCCAAACTCCTGCTTCTGCAGCACATGTGCTGCTTGCTGCTGCTGCAGAGTCCCCCACCCTCCTGCAGCCAGGCTGGGACTGCAGAGCTCTGCCCTCAGCCTGAAACCCAGAGGGAGAACTCTCCCTGCATTGAACAAGCTGTTTCCAGTACACATTTTCCATTAGGGGGTTGCTCAGCAATATTTTATTTCCTTTTTTTTTTTTTAATTTTTTATTGCTGGGAGGCTCAAAGGCATCTGTGAAGTGCTGCCAAACAAATAAATGAGGGCAGGAAGGTAGCAGGGATTTATTTTGGCTGGCAGAGCCGTGTGCTGGGAATGGGAGGGGAAGGAGGAGGAGGGTGAGTCAGCGTTTCAGTGCTGCAAAGAGCTGCTCCCATCAGGCTGCTGCAAGTGTAGGTTTCCCTCTAGAGGAATCTGCAGCACTTCCAGCACCCTGCCTCGGGCAGGGGGAAAGGGGCGATTCTGGGGGCAGAGGCAGGCTGGGGACAGAGCAGGGGTGTGCATCGGGGCTGAAGGGTGATGCTGCCCCACAGTGTGCAAGCTTTGAGGGCTGTTCATGCTGTGTGCCATGCTGTGCAGATAGATGGGCTCAGAATCCCACAGGAATGAGCTGCAGCTGATGGCACCTTGGGAGGGTGAACTAAACTGGGTTAATGTTGCACAGCCCAGGCTGGGTTTCTCCTGTGTCTCATAATCCTGACTGCTGTGAAGAAATATCCAGATCCAACCCTTGTGATCTTTCTGTTCCAAAAGACCTTAGCAACAAACTCCAAATGTCTTATAATCCAGGCAGCTTTAGTGAGGAAAGTCATCTGAGGCAGGACTGAACTGTCTTTGGCTCAGTTTTGGCAGAATTAACACAAGGAAGGGTAAAAACAGATCTAGCCATTGTATCTAAAGCACCCACTCCCATGGGTCCCTGCATTGGTTCAGTTGAGAATGCAAATTATTTTTCTAATTAGCCCCGGGGCTGGCATAATCTGAGAGGTTAAACAGTAAAATGTTGATAGATGTAGAACAGAATCCAGGTCTCCTATCTGTGTCTTAACCCCCAAATCACCCTTAGAAAGAAAATTCCCAGGACCAGTCATTGCAATTTCTAAGCATTAAATTCACTGGTATTTTCATTTTTAAACTTTCATACACTGCAAAGTGACAGATGCTCAAAAGGCCTCAGGCAGTGCCAGGGGAGGGTCAGGTTGGATATTGGGAAGTTTTCTTCCTCTAAGGGTTTGTCCAGCCCTGGCACAGCTGCCCAGGGCAGGGTCCCCATCCCTGGAGGGTTTAAAGCCCTGTGGATGTGACACTTGGGGACAGGGCTTAGTGGTGGCCTGGGCAGTGCTGGGGATGGTTGGACTTGATGGTCTGAGGGGTTTTCCAGCCCCTAAGAGGAGTTCCCTGATTCCTCTGCCTGGAATTTGCAGCCAGGAGCCCCTGAACAAACCCCAATGGGTCCCAGCAGGAATGGGGGTGAGAAGCAGAAAGGAAATTTCCACAGAGGAGTTGAAGGAGGAAAACAAGGACCCAACAAAGATGGATTCAAGTTCTGCCTGTATATATTTAACCAATGTCAGCAGGTCCAGCACCCCAGGAACCCCATCAGGACTTTAGAAGGGAGGGAGGGACAGGACACAGGGAATGCTCCCACTGCCAGAGGCAGGGCTGGATGGGATTTGGGCAGGAATTGTCCCTGGCACAGGTGCCCAGACTTGCTGTGGCTGCCCCTGGATCCCTGGAGTGCCCCAGGCCAGGCTGGATCCACCTGGGATGGTTGGAGTGTCCCTGCCATGGATGGGGTGGGAATGGGGTGGGATTTAAGGTCCCTTCCAACCCAGAACATCCCAGGATTCTGGAGCCAGGCTGGGAGAGCTGGGAATATCCAGCTTGGAAAAAAGAAGAATTTGGGATGAACTTTGAGCCTGTTACAGGGTCTGCAGGGGCTCCAGGAGAGCTGGAATTTGGGGACAGGACACAGGGAATGGCTCCACTGGGAAAGGGGAGATGGGGCTGGGATCTGGGGAAGGAATTCCTGCCTGGGCTGGGATTCCCAGAGAATTCCCTGGATCCCTGGCAGTGCCCCAGGCCAGGCTGGATCCCTCTGGGACAGTGGGGGTGTCCCTGCCGTGGCAGGGGTGGGATGGGATGATCCTTAGTGCCCCTTCCAACCCCAACCATTCCATGGTGAGCTGGGGAATGCAGACAGGATGGCCTCAGGGGTCTGAGGAGCCTTGGAGCTGTTGCTGCCCCCTGCTCATTAGGAGCTGCAGCTGATTAATGCCTGCAGCCTCTCAGAGCTGGAGCCCAGCTGAGCTGGCTCAGGCCCTGGATGCTCTTGGTCAGCACAAAGGATGTTCAGGATGGATCTTGGTGTGGAGAAAAGCTGGGAGCAGTGCCAGCAGCACAGGCTGAGGTGGGGCAGGGCCCTGTGTCCCTTACAGCCACCCCAGGATTGTGGTGATGGACCTTGTCACCTTCCCTTGTCACCTTCCCTTGTCACCTTCCCTCTCCAGCTGGGCAGGAGCATTTGCCATGGTTTGCCCTGTTAAAATCTATTTGTGAGCATTGTGAACTCGTCCAGCTGAGTGCTCACAGAGAGCAGCTGCTCTCCTGTTCTGGGGAGCTTCAGTTCCCGAGGGATTAGGGAAAATTAGGGATTAGGGGAAAATCCTAACACTCTGCTGATCTCTGGGCTGGGAATGCCAGGAGAGGTTTCCCTCCATGCTGCCAGTCTGGAGTGGTTTGTGCCTCAGGGTCCATCAGCATCTCCCAAAACTCCTGGAGGCTTTCAGGGCTCCCCCAGAGCTCAGAGCCCCTGGGAGGGGCTGGGTGAGCTTGGGCTGAGGTCCTGGCTGCTCCTCCCTGGGCAGGCACAGGAGCACGGGGAGCAGGTGGGGACCAGGCTGAGTGTTCCTGTCCCCAGACTGGGATGGGGCACTCTGGTGACTGGGCAGAGGGCACAAGGAGCTGCTCAGAGGATGTGGGAAGGGCTGTGGAGCTGCCAGGAATGGGGCATCACTCCTGCCAGCCCAGTGCCCTCCCTGCCTTGGGATCCACCAGCTGCACCAGCACCAGCTTTTGCCTCAAGATGGCATTTTGTGCTTTAAAATGTGTCTGAGGCGTTTGGTGGGTGCACAGGAACATGGAAATAGCTGTCCAAGCAGCTTTGTGATCTTGCAGTGCCCCATGCAATCCCTCCTGGCAGCTGGGGAGGGAAATCCCAGGGTGGTGTAGCCCCAGGGCATCCTGGCAAAGCAATTAATTTATTCCTTCCTCTTCAAATTGGTGTGCCCAGAGCTGGCTGATCCATGCCCATATTTCTCCCCAGCCAGCAGGGGAACTCTCTGGAGCTCAGCACTCCTGGCTGGGGCAGGAGGCACCAACCCCATGGGATCTGTTATGGGGCAGGGCCAGGTGCCCCTGTGCTGGGGATGGGATGGGTGAAGGGGATGGGCCCAGAGGAGGGAGCACCACATGTGGGGTGTCCACACCACACCCCCAGTTTGGGATGGGAAAACCTCTGAGCCTGGTGAGCCTGCTTGGGGTGGGGACTCCACATTGCTGGGGTTGTTCCCAAAGGAAGGTCAGTGAAATCCCAGAGGAAGGTCAGTGAAATCCCAGAGGAAGGTCAGTGAAATCCCAAAGAATGTTCAATTAAATCCCAAGGGAAGGTCAGTGAAATCCCAGAGGAAGGTCCCTCAGTCCTGCCTGAACAGGCAGCAGGGCTCTGTCAGACTCACTTGGGGTGAGACTCTGAGTTCCAGATGTGCTGAGTCCCTTCCACCCTGGGGTCCCCCTGGGGTTTCAGGCATCTCGGGCAGAGGTGATGTGACAAGGGGAGTGAGGGAGGTGGGGCAGAGTGGGGACAGGGCCCTGTGCGCCTTCCTGGGCTCCCTGCCCTCCCTCTGCCCTGCCCCGAGCTCCGTGTGTGCTCCCACCCTGGTGCTGCTGGGAAACCAGTGAGGAGGCACTGGGCTGAGCTGGGAAAGGTTTTTCTGTGTGCCTGGTTCAAGCAGCCCTGGTCCAGGGCCTGGGTGGCTGCAGCTGCCCCGGGTGCCACCAGCACCGGGACGGAGCCACGGAGCACATCCCTGGGGACACGTGTGTGGCTGTGGGCTGGCTGGGGCCCTGAGGGGAGTGAGGAGGATGTCTGGGACAGGGCTGCCCCTGGCTGTGTCTGCATGCCCCTCCACGCCTCGACTCCATAACCATCTGCCTGACAGGAGCCGGGCGTGGGTTTGGTCACTGCTGCTCGTGGTGTGTGTGGTGTGTGCTTCCAGCTCTGCCACTGCATTAACCAGGAGGACTGTTCTGTCTTCCCTCCACAGCCTGGAAGTGTCTCCTCAGGTAGAAACCAGCTCAGACGCTCGCTGTCATTCTGCTCCCCGCTGCCCCGCCCCGCGCCCCGCCGCCCTCCCCGCTGGCATGCCGAGCTCTAACCTCCCTCCCGCTCCCGGGGACAGACAGGCCGGGTGCTTGTCCCCCACCAACCCCTTCCTCAGCTCCCTGCAGAGCAATCCCTTCTTTGAGGAGCTCCTCGCTGACCAGGTACTAAATTCTCCTTCACCTACTCACTTTCTCTCTAGCTTCCCGCCCGGGCCGCGTGCTGCGCCAGAGGTCGCTGGGAGCTTTTATTCCTCTGAGGATTGCAGTCCCTGTGCCTCCCCAAGGCGGGCAGAGCCCGAGGGGGAGCCTCCAGCCCAAAGCATTGGTGTCCCCGTGCCAGAAACCAGTCCCCCAGCGCCGGGAGAGCTCCCTGCTGCCGACAGCAGCGCCGACAGCCGCGCCCAGCCCGGCCCGCCCTCGGAGTGGGACGACACCTTCGATGCCTTTGCCACCAGCAGGCTCAAGCCGGAGAGGAACAAGGAGAATTTCTTTGCCTCGGTGGCAGCAGAGGGCATGGCTTTCATCGATGATGGCAGCCCCACCCAGAGCTCGGCCCAGCCGCCCTGCCAGACAGGCTTTGAGAAGGCAGAGTCACCCGTGGGCGCTGAAATCCCCGCAGCTCTCCGCTCCTGGACGAATTTCTCCAGCCTGGATGTGGGAGCCAACCTGGTGAGCACCACCCAGGAGGCCACGGTGATCGAGGACGTGCTGAGCCCCGTGTCCATGGCCAGCAGGAGGAAAAGCAGCACACCCACGGTCTGGGCAGCTGCCCTGGCCTCGGGCCCCCCCGGGGACAGAGAGGCAGCAGCAGATGCGAGCGATGCCGGGGAGGAGGGGCACGGCGGGCAGGAGGAGCCCCGCGGCGCCGGCACCAACGGCTGGATGACCATCGCCACCGAGAGCACTGCCCAGGGGCTGCCCTTCCTGCCCGAGGGCGCCCTGGAGAGCTCGTCCCGCGTGCTGCCCGGGAGCTCGCTGCCCCCCGAGGCCCGGCGCAGCTCCCCCGAGCCGGGCGCGCGGCCTGGCGCCGGCCAGGAGGGCGCCCTGGGCACCCGCGGCTCGCTGCTCCGGCTGCCGGCCAGCCAGGGGCTGCTGCAGCCCAGCTCCCACATCCCACAGAGGCACGTGGTGCTGGCGCCCTGGCCAGCGCCCCAGGGCCACCAGGAGCCACCCCCCAAACCCCCCCGGTGGTTCACGGCCGCTGCGGGGGACGGCGAGGAGGGGCAGCCCGGGGACAGCCAGCGAGGCCAGCAGGAGCCAGGGGAGCACTCTGCAGCAGAGGTGGCAGTGCCCAGGAGCCACTCAGAGGGCACAGGAGCAGAGGTGGCAGTGCCCAGCAGCCACTCAGAGGGCACAGCAGCAGAGGTGGCAGTGCCCAGCAGCCACTCAGATGGCACAGCAGCAGAGATGGCAGTGCCCAGCAGCCGTGGCAGCAGCGAGGCAGAGCCTCCCCCAGCAGGAGCAAACGCTGCTGAAACCAGGAGTGAGTTGCAGGCGGCCAGAGCTGCCACCGTTGGCTCGGGGACAGAGGACAGCTCCGTGGGGGAGCACAAGTCGGAGATGAACGAGACCGAGCGGTTTGAGACGTGCCCATCGCAGTTGTCGCTGGATGGAGCGGAGCAGTCGGGCGCTGAGGAGAGCTGGAGCCGGCCCCCCGGTGCCGCGGGGGAAATGGCCTCCCTGCAGCAGCAGCCGCTCCCTGAGCAGCTCCGTGGCTCGGGGCCGAAGCCACCTCCCCAGGCAGGCGGCTGGGCGGCTCTGGAAGAGCAGGAGGCAGCCGGGCAGCCCCCAAGGTCAGAGTGCAGGCACAGCCCATCCCAGCTCCAGGACGGCGAGGGGCGAGCAGCAGAGCAGCCCCAGCCCCCTGCCCCTCCCCAGGAGGCACAGGAGCCCCGGGGGCACTGGGCACACAGCAGGCCAGACTTCAAAAAAGCCGATTTCTGGAAGCCAGACAGGGCAGAGGAGAGACACACAGCCCCGAGAAACCCCTTCACCCTGACCCTGAGCCCCATTTCCCCCAGCAACCCCTTCATGGAGAAACCCCCCTCCCCTCTCCCCATGCAAGCTGTGCTGCCCAAAAAGCTGGAGCAGCAGGCATCCCGCGGGTTCCTGCAGCCCCCTGACGCTTCCCCCCTGCATGTCAGCCAGCCCCTGGCCGCCTCCAGCCCCCTCCCCGCGGCTGCCGCTAACGCCCGGAGCCGTGCGGCCCCGCCCTGCCCGCAGCCCCTGCCCCGGGAGCCGCGGCCGCCCGAGGAGCCCCTGGGCCTGCGCACGACCAGGTGAGCGCTGGGGGGATGGACGAGGGCTCGTGTTTCCTCCCTGGTGCCACAGAGCCCAGCAGCTCTGGGATGCCGCGGGGGAGCGGCCGCTGGCGTGTCCCAAAGGGTTCCCTGGGGGTTCAGAGCTGCACCCACGTTTTGCTCAGTGCTGGTTTTGGCTCCATCGTGCTCCCCGTGCTTGCAGAGTAAATGATGCCTCTCCCATGGCTGCCAGGAGAGCTTGTGGCTGTTGCTGCTCTCCTGAGCTGCTCATGGCATGTGCACAGCTGCTGCTGCCCCTGCCATCCGTTCAGCTTTGGCTGCTTTCCTTTCCAGTGCCCGTGGGGTGCTGAAAACCTCCTCTCCATACCCCCAAAAAGAGAGTTTTACCCCCAGGGCAAAAGCCCTTCTCCCCTCCCTCCTGCCAAGGTTGGTGATGAAGCAAGTGGGATTTAGCCTTTGAGGCTGATGGGACTGGGAGGGGTGCAAAGAAGGGGCTGTTCCTCCTCCCAGCTCAGTCGTGGGTCTGTACAAATGTACAAATGAAGCAAAGCTGGTGAGCTCAGGGCGTGCAGTCCTGCTCTGTGTCCCTCAGTTCATCTCATTTTCCTGGTGCTCCTTCCACTGGGACCAAGCTCCAACAGGGATTTATTGATCAGCCTCCCTGGCAAAGCAAATGGAGCTTCCTGGGGCACTGGAGTGGTAAAATCCCAGCTGCCCCAAGAGCAAGACTGGGGAGAGGAGGGGAAGGAGGATGGGCCAGCAGAACTCACTGAGCTCCAGTCCTTCCCTCCTTGGGTTGAGCATGAGGTGCAAAGTGATGTCAAGAACAAAGAGCAGCATCTGGCTGGCTCTAGCAGGTGAAATGTTTAATTCTCATTTAGGCCAGATCCTCCAATCATTTTTAATTGGATTATTCATCCTCCAGCAGATAGCCTGCTTCAAAATTTGCAGAGATGCTGCACAGGAACAGGAATTTTGTCATGTTCCATGGAAAGAGAAGTGTCCTGTGATCCCAAGGGGACAAGTGAGGCAGTGAGGGAGGTGCAGGGGTCTCTGTGTTGGTGGCATCCCCAGCCTTGCCTGAGCATCCAGCCAGGCCTGGCTGGCCCTGGGGGGATGGGCTGGGATCCAGGAGTGGATGTCCTGGATATCTGTGTACACGTGGCCAGGAGGTCCTGGAACTTCCCTGCTCGGGTTCCTCCTGCACAGTTTGGATATTTGCTGTGGCTGAAGAACCTCTGAAGAGCTCCTGAGGCCTCTGGAAGGCTCTGGAGCTCTGACCTGCTTTATAGGGCTGGGCAGATGTGATAACTGTCCCAGGGTGAGGGAGGAAGGCTGGAAGGGATCTTTTCCCAATCCCCACGGTGCTGCTTCCCTTCCCAGGATCATCTCCTGCTGGAATGGCCAGAGGCACACAGATGAGGGAAAGATGGTAGAGAAAAGGTGGAGGGAGAAAGGAAAAACTTCAGACTTGGAATGGGCATTAAGGCCTGGCTGGGGCACAGGTGTCTGCAGGTGGAGGGGAGCAGGTGAGATGTGGGATGGTGAGAGTTTGGGCTCAGGGGTTCAGTGCCTGCTCAGGAAGATGGCTTTGGGCCCTTCCCAAGTGGCCAGAGCCTCTTGGGCATCTTGAGTGGCTGCTGGGGCAAGGGAGCATCAGCTGCAGCTCCCAGGTGTGTGCAGGGCCCTTTGCTGCTCTTGGGGGTGGGGCAGGAGGGGAATTCAGTGCTGGGAAAGTGTCACATCCCCAAGGACAGCCTGGGACCTGCCTCGTGTGGCACTGGCAGGTGACAGGGCTGGGGTGTCTCGGGTGCCAGGGGGTGGCACAGGCTGTGCCCCCCTCGTGTCCAGAGGATCTGAGAATGAGGTGTCAGGTGAAGCCACCTCACCTGGGTGGCCCCAGTGGAGCCCCTGGAACTCAGGGCCAGGCCTGGCAGAGCTGATCCCAGCCCAGCCCCTCCCATTCCTGCATGGAGAGCTGCCCTTGGCTGCTGCTGCTGCTCCAGGCACAGAGGGCTGCCCTGGATTGTCCTCTGCTCTCTGCCTCTGTGAGGAGCCTTGTCATGAGCAGTTCAAGGCTTCCTTTGGGGCCTGCAGCCCGTTTTTCTGTGCTCTGCAGTGACCTTGGGAGCACCAGTGGAAGCTGGGCCAGGGCCAGGCTGGGCCAGTGTCACCCTGAGTGCCACCTTGGCCTTAAGCTCCATCACAGCTCAGACCCCCTTGGGGTGGGTCTGGACTGGGGTGCTGTGGGCAGCTGGTTCCACGTTCCAGTTGATGTTCAGGAGAGGGAAGTGGTGCAGCAGGACTGCAGAGCTGCTGTGAGGTGGGAGGCTCCCCTGCAAGGACACAGTGCCACCATGCCAGGACAAACCCAGCCTGAGGAATGTCTCCAGCTCCTGGATCCTCCCAGAGACAAAGGGAGGAGGCAGAGCCCTGCTCTGCTCAGCTGAGCCCTGCACACTCCACCCTCAGTGGGAAGCAGCAGGATGATGATTTCTTTTCAAAAGTTCCTTTTCCAGCCTGTGACCACAGCTGGCTGGGAATATCCCCTTGCTTTCAAACACATGCAGGCATTCCCACTTCAGGAATGCTTCCCAGGTCAGCCTGGTCCCAGGAGGTTCCCAGCCACGCTCTGGCTGTGGCCATGCACAAGGTGACAGTGACATGTGGGGCTCAGCCCTGGAGGCTCCCCCTGCCCTCTCCTCACCCCTGTCCTGCAGTGTCCTGCTGGCTGTAGCTCCTGCTCAGGGTTAGTGCCAGTGGGCAGTGCTGGAGCCTCACGTGCAGAGCAGCAGCTCCTCCAGCCCCTGGCACTCAGTGGCTCCACCCCAGGGCTGTGGGATCCTCTCCATCCTTTCCTGCTGCCCAGGAATCCTCTGTCCATGTGCTTGGGCAGCTCTGCCAAGGGATCAGAGAATCCAGAGTGTCCTGAGCTGGGGGAGACCCTCAGGATCATCCATCCAGCCCCAGGCCCTGCTCAGACCCCCCAACACCCCCCTGGGCATCCCTGGAAAGTCCAAACTCTCCTGGAGCTCGGAGGGGCCGTGCCCATTCCTGGGGAGCCTGGGCAGTGCCAGCACCCTCTGGAGGGAGAACCTTTCCCTGGAATGCAGCCTGAGCCTGCCCTGGCACAGCTCCAGCATTCCCTTGGGCACCAGAGGGAAGAGATCAGAGCTGTCCCTGTGCTGCCCCTCGGGAGGAGCTGATCCTCTGGCTGCTTGGAGCAGGGTGGATCTTTGCATGTTTCCATCCCATGGATGGATCTTTGGATGTTTCCATCCCAATGGATGGATGTTGGATGTTTCCATCCCATGGATGGATCTTTGGATGTTTCCATTCCAATGGATCAATGTTTGGATGTTTCCATTCCAATGGATCAATGTTTGGATGTTTCCATCCCATGGATGGATGTTTGGACATTTCCATCCCAGTGGATGGATGTTGGATGTTTCCATCCCATGGATGGATGTTTGGACATTTCCATCCCAATGGATCAATGTTTGGATGTTTCCATCCCATGGATGGATCTTTGGATGTTTCCATTCCAAGGATGGATGTTGGATGTTTCCATCCCAATGGAAATTTGGATGTTTCAATCCCAAGGATGGAAATTTGATGTTTCTGTCCCAATGGATCAATGTTTGGATGTTTCCATCTCCCAAGGATGGATGTTGAATGTTTCTATACCAATGCAAGTTTGGATATATTGATGTTTCCATCCCATGGATAGATGTTTGGACATTTCCATCCCAATGGAAGTTTGGGTGTTTCCATCCCAATGTTTGGATATTTCCATCCCGGTGGATGGAATTTCGGATGTTTCCATCCCAGTGGATGGAATTTTGGATATTTTTATCCCAATGGATCGAGGTATTGATATTTCCATCCCAATGGATGGATGTTTGGATGTTTCCATCCTGAGGATGGAAATTTGGATGTTTCCGTCCCATGGATGGATGTTTGGATATTTCCATCCCAATGGATCAATGTTTGGATGTTTCCATCCCAGTGGATGGAGTTTTGGATGTTTCCATCCCATGGATGGATGTTTGGACATTTGCATTCCAATGGATCAATATTTGGATGTTTCCATCCCAATGGAATTTGGATGTTTCCATCCAAGGATGGTCACAGCTGTGCCTGCTCCTTGCAGGAGGGAGCATCAGGTCACTTCTCTTTCCATCATGCTGAGAAGGAACTGGACTTTGTTCAAGCCCAGAAAGAACCTTTTGGGTTCTCGTGACAAAACCAAATGAAAATGTAATTCCCCCTTAACTGGCTCCTCACCCTCCTTTCAGCCTCATGGAGGGGGACAAATTCTCTGGTGGCTTTCAGCAGGTGACATTCACCTTTTGGGCTGGAGCATCAGTGGTGACCCCAGACTCATCCTGGGGTTCCTGGGCAGTAGGAAGCTGCTCTGGGCAGTGGCTGCAGCATCCTGTGCTCAGCCTGGAGCTGTGTGTGACCCCCACAGCCATGCCCCACAGCATTCCCAGGCAGGATGGGCAGTGCAGCTGTGGGCACTGGTATCTCAGCCAAGCACCTGTGCTGGGGCTCCTTATCTGCTGTGGGTGGAGCAGCCCCAGGCTCTTGTGGCTCTGCTGGGAGAGCTTTGGGCAGCACACCCTGGGCTCAGGCCTGGCAGGAGCACTGGGTGCTGACTGTGCCACCCTTGTTCCTGCAGCCCCCACCCCGTGAAGCCCCTGAGTGCTGTGCAGGAGGGCCCCAGCCAGAGGAAGCAGCAGCCCAGGGCCAGCCTGGGCTCAGCCTTCAGCAACGGCCTGGAGAGGCTGAAGACAGTGGCCACGAGCAGCGTGCAGCCCCTGGCCCCAGCCCCAGCCCAGGACTGCCCCGAGCCCAAGGTAAGGCAGGAGCTGCCCCAGCTGGGGCACAGCAGGTCCTGCATGGCTGGGGAGTGCAGCCAGGCTGTGCCTCTGTGCCATGAGCCCCAGGCTCTCAGCTCCTGTGCCCATCCTGCCCCATCCCCTGCCTGCCTCTGGGGCTGCTGCTGTGCAGTGTGGGAGTGAATCCCTGCGTGTGGGAACGTGCAGGGGCTTGGCTTGGCAGGGAGCTCACAGCCATCAGTGCCACCCTGCCATGGGCAGGGACACCTCCCTCTGTCCCAGGGTGCTGCAAGCCCCTGGTGTCCATGAGACATGCAAGCTGCAGCATGCATGCAGTGATGCTCTGAGGGGCTCCTAATCCTTCCTGGAGCTTTGCTGAGCTGGATCTGCTCCCAGCACTGCTGTGTTGGGGCCAGCACAGCACCTCTGACACCTCGGAGGGTGTTCTCAGGGTGGCTCCTCCATCCCTCTGCTCCCCCTCCATCTGCCTCCCCAGTGCCAGATGGAAATCACTGCTGGGGTTCACTGGGGGAAGGACAAGCCCAGCCCTGCTGCTCTCACAGCCCTGGGGGTGCTGCAGGAGTTCAGCTGGTGCTTTATGAGCACACCAGGTCTCTGTGGGTCCCTGTGCTGCTCCTGCCTCTCCACATGGAAAGTGTGAGTGCTCTGGCTGCTGCTGCATCATTACCACGGAGCAGAGTTTTAATGCCAGCCCCTGATTTCCCTCTTGGTTGCCAGCAGGAGCCTGCCCAGCCTGACCAGTCAGCCAAGTATTACCACCTGACCCACGATGAGCTGATCCAGCTGCTGCTGCAGAAGGAGGGGGAGCTGAGCAAGAAGCAGGAGCACATCCAGGAGCTGGAGAACTACATAGACCAGCTGCTGCTGCGGATCATGGAGCAGTCCCCCACCCTGCTGCAGATCCCCCTGGGCTCAGGCCAGGCCCCCTGAGCCTGCTGGGCTCAGAGCCAGCACCCTGCACCCTGCTCTGCCCCAGCCTCCTGTCCCCAGAGCCAGCAGGAAGGGCTCCTGCCCAGCCCAGCCCAGGGAGCTGCAGGGTGGGGGGCTGCAGAGCCCCCACCCCTCCTGCCAGAGCTTTAATGACCCGCGGGCATCTGAGAGCTGGAAACCATCTCCCCATCAGTGACTTCACCCTGCTGCTGCTCCTCTGCCCACGCTCCTCCTCCTCCTCTCTGCCCTGGTGTTGGAAGGCAGGGAAGGGCAGGATGAGTCTGCCCGGATGAAATACAGCTGGAGACAGAGCTGGGCTGAGGAGAGAAGGAGCTCTGCACGAGGAGGAGGAGGAGGATTTGTTCCCTGGGAGAGCCACTCCTCCCTGCACTCCCCTCCTGGGAAACACCTAAGGCTTTGCACTGCTCCAGCTGCTGCTGTTCCTCCCCCTCCGTGTTTCTGGGCAGGCTGGGAGTGGCCGAGGGAAGGAGTTTCTGCCCTTTCGGGAAGTGCCAGGAGCCTCTCAGATGCCGTGGGTGCCCCAGTGTCCCCGTGAGCAGTCAGGGAGGAGCTGTGGGCACAGAGGGCAGGCAGTGGGTGCTGGGGAGAGGCAGAGGGCTCACTGCAGGAGGAGGTGCAGAGCCAGCAGCTCCCCCAGGAGCCCCTCTCTGGCCCCCACCCCTCTCAAACAGCCTGTGTCCCTGCAGGGGTGCCTGCTGGTGCTCCCCACACAAGTGCCAATGTTTATATGGATCCCAGGCACCTCCTGCCCACCTCTCCTCCTCTCAGTCGTGTCTCACCACCTCCCTCAGCCCCCTCTGCCTTAGTCAGCTCTGCCTTGTTTTGCTCCAAAAGCCTGAATGTTTTGCACTTGAATATCAAAAGTTACTCTCAGAGCTCAGCAGGTTGTGCCAGGTGTGCAGCCCTGCCAGCAATAGGTGCTTCCACATCTCCTGTTGTAGCAATACCTGTTCTATTCCCCCATCTCCTGTTCCAGCAATACCTGTTCCCCCTTTCCTGCCTTTGCAGCAATAGGTGCTTCCACATTTCTTGCCTTGCCAGCAATACCTGTTCTGTCCCCTCCTTTCCTGCCTTTCCAGCAGTAGGTGCCTCAACAGCTCCTTCCTTTCCAGAAATTCCTGTTCTCTTCCCTCACCTCCAGCCTTTCCAGCAGTAGGTGTTTCCTTATCTCCCATTTCCAGCAATACCTGTTTCTTCATCTTCTGCCTTTCCAAGAATTCCTGTTCCCTCTTCTCCTGCCTTTCCAGGAATACTTGTTCCCCTATCTCCTGCCTTTCCAGCAATTCTTCTTTTATTCTCTCTTTTCCTGCCTTTCCAGCAGCAAGTGCTTCCACATCTCCTGTTTCCAGCCACACCTGTTCTATTCCTTCATCTGCCTTTCCAGCACAGTAATTCCTGTTCTATTCCCTCATCTGCCTTTCCAGCAATTCCTGTTCTATTCCCTCATCTCCTGCCTTTCTAGCAATTCCTGTTATATTGCCTTATCTGCCTTTCCAGTACCTGTTCTATTCCTTCATCTGCCTTTCCAGCACAGTAATTCCTGTTCTATTCCTTCATCTGCCTTTCCAGCAATTCCTGTTCTATTCCTTCATCTGCCTTTCCAGCAATTCCTGTTTTATTCCCTCATTGCCTTTCCAGCAATTCCTGTTCTATTCCCTCATCTGCCTTTCCAGCAATTCCTGTTCTATTCCCTCATTGCCTTTCCAGCACAGTAATTCCTGTTCTTTTCCTTCATCTGCCTTTCCAGCAATTCCTGTTCTATTCCCTCATTGCCTTTCCAGCACAGCAATTCCTGTGTATTCCCTCATCTCCTCCTTTCCAGCAGTCCCTGCTCCTTCCATCCCCTGTTTGCAGCACTCTGTGCCCCTCCCATCTCCAGAGCCAAGGTGTGCACAGCTCCCTGCTGCTGGAGCTGGGTGGGGCTGCCCAGGCTGGGCAGTGATGGATGTTCCCTGTCTGTCCCTGAGCGTTCAGCAGCCCAGAGGTCCCTCCTTGTGTCTTACAGATGTTGCTGTTCTCTGTTTCCCCACGCTGGGGCTTCCCCCCAGTGGCTGTTCAGCCCTGGAGTGGAGCTGCAGTGTTGCTCTTAAACCTCCCCGTGCCCAAGGGAATGGCTTTGAGGACCTGAATGCTCCCTCAGAGAGGGAGGGGATGAGGAAGAGAACTAGGGAAATGTTCTCAAGTTGCCCTTCTGGGATTTCTCTCTGTGTTCAGTGGCTGAATCTCCTGTTTGGGGATTTGTTTGGGATGCCAGGGGCAGGAGCAGCGCTCCTGCTCCATTCCTGGCTGTGCCTGAGCTCTGTCCCTCTCTGCTGAGCCCAGCACACCCCAAAGATTTTCTGGGCCAGCAGCAGCTTCTCCCTGTTCTGTTTTCAACACAGCCATAACGATTCCCTGTGGTTTTGCCTTTCTCCTGGAGTTTGTTTTTCCACACTCAGGGCTGCAGCAGGGTGCTGTGCTCTGCCCTTGCTGTCAGCCCACAGTTGGGTTTTTTGCTTCTCAAGAACTTTGGCCAATGATTTCTTTTCCCCTTGCCTGGTCCTCCTGGCCATGTGTGGGCCAGAAGAACCACCAGGGTTTACCCTCAAACTGGAACAAACGTGAAGGGATGTGGATTCTGCAGTGTGATGTGTTTGGGGTTAAAAACCTGGAAGAACATCCCCAGGTGGGAGAAGTGTCAGGGTTTTGGGAGTTGTTGGTTTCCCTGTTCTCCACGTCTGCAGGAAGTGGGTTCTGTGTGTCTCATGTTTTAAGAGTTGCAACTAATGTTTATAAAGAGCTTGTTATTTACGTTTTAAGCACTTTAAAAAAAAATAAAAGTTGTTCAAGCTGTTCCTAGACACTTCTGATTCATTGACAACAGCGTCTGTGCTGACGGCGCCTGGACACTGAGTGACATTTCTGGTGGATTGCAGGAGGAGGAGGAGGAGGAGGAGGAGGAGGAGGGTGTCCAACTCCTCCAGCAGCTTTTCCACCTGACAGCCCCTGAGTGCTGTGCAGTGGGAATGCTGCAGGAGCCTCCAGCTCCTCCCCAAATGCTGCTCCTGCCTCTGCTGTGGGGCACGGGGGGTTTAGGATCCTTTCGGGGGGTCAGGGTGGAAATTGGAGAAAATTCCTCCCTGGAAATTCCTGGCCTGGCCCAGGAGTCCCCATCCCTGAGGGATTTCCAAGCCCTGTGCATGTGGCACTTGGGGACACGGGGCAGAGGTGGCACTGCTGGGGATGGTTGGGCTGGATGGGCTCAGGGATTTTCCAACCTGAAAAATTCCAGGATGGGATGGGATAATGGGATGGGAAGGGAAGGGAAGGGAAGGGAAGGGAAGGGAAGGGAAGGGAAGGGAAGGGAAGGGAAGGGAAGGGAAGGGAAGGGAAGGGAAGGGAAGGGAAGGGAAGGGAAGGGAAGGGAAGGGAAGGGAAGGAAGGGAAGGGAAGGGAAGGGAAGGGAAGGGAAGGGAAGGGAAGGGAAGGGAAGGGAAGGGAGAGGAGAAAGGAAAGGAAAGGAAAGGAAAGGAAAGGAAAGGAAAGGAAAGGAAAGGAAAGGAAAGGAAAGGAAAGGAAAAGGAAAGGAAAGGAAAGGAAAGGAAAGGAAAGGAAAGGAAAGGAAAGGAAAGGAAAGGAAAGGAAAGGAAAGGAAAGGAAAGGAAAAAGCTCCACTGGTGCTCCCAGGAATTCTGCTGTTCCTCCTGCCCTCTGCACTGATCCCTACCCAGATCTGCTCCTGCTTCCCCATCCCTTTCTCCCCTCAGCTCTTTCCCCTCCCAGCTCCCTCTTCTCTCTCCATTCAAGCCTTTTCCTTCAAGGAAATTAACTCCCCTTAAGCCCCTGTAAATGACTCTGCTGCTCCCACAGAGGAGCTGCCTTCACTAATCCTGGTTTATTTTCCTGGATGGAGCCGCTGTGGGGCTCAGCACCTCTCTGGGGATCACATTAACCCTGTGTGGCCCAGGAGGGAAATGCTGGGTGAGCTGTGGGCCCTGGGAAAGGGGATCCAGCCCAGGAAGGGCAGCCTGGACCAGCTGGGGCAGCCCCTGGGAGAACTGGGGTCTGGAATTTGGGAAAACAGGGAGTTAAAGCTTTTATTCCTGCTGCACTCCTGTGCCTGGCTCCACTGGGTGTGGAATTTGGGAAAACAGGGATTTAAAATTCTTATTCCTGCTGGATCCTCGTGCTTGACTCCTTTGGGTGTGGAATTTGGGAAAACAGGGATTTAAAGGTTTTATTCCTGCTGAATCCCTGTGCCTGGCTCCACTGGGTGTGGAATCTGGGAAAACAGGGATTTAAAGCTTTTATTGCAGCTGCAATCCTGTGCCTGACTCCATGGGCTCTGGAATTTGGGAAAAAGGGATTTAAATGTTTTATTCCTGCTGAATCCCCGTGCCTTACTCCACTGGGTCTGGAATCTGGGAAAACAGGGATTTAAAGGTTTTATTCCTGCTGAATCCCCATGCTGGCTCCATGGGGCTGGAATTTGGGAAAACAGGGATTTAATGTTTTTTCCTGCTGGATCCCCGTGCCTGACTCCACAGGGTCTGGAATTTGGGAAAACAGGGAGTTAATGTTTTTCCTGCTGGATCCCATGCTGGCTCCATGGGGGCTGGAATTTAGGAAAACAGAGATTTAAAGCTTTTTTTCCTGCTGGATCCCATGCTGGCTCCATGGGGTCTGGAATTTAGGAAAACAGAGATTTAAAGCTTTTTTTCCTGCTGGATCCCATGCTGGCTCCATGGGGGCTGGAATTTAGGAAAACAGAGATTTAAAGCTTTTTTTCCTGCTGGATCCCATGCTGGCTCAGGGGCTCTGGGCCTGCCTGGAGCACAGAACGGTTCCAGCCCTGCAGGAGGAGCTGCCATCGCTGCTCCAGGCTGCAGCTGAGCTGCCCGAATTTGCTCCAAATCTGCCTCTCCAGAGGGAAGCTGCCAAGGAATGTTCCTGTGAGTGTCCCCAGCCAGCCCAGCCCCGCAGCCAGCTTCCCCTCCCCAAAACCCCCCCATGGCTGGGGGACCCTGCTGGCTCCCAAAACTGCCCTCCCCAGCTGGGCAGGGAGAGAAAATGCAGCAAAATCTCATTTTGGGTAAGGGCAGGGACAGGTCAGTCACCAGTGAGTGTTGAGGGCAAAAGAGGTTGAGTTTATTAGTAATATATCTTATCATTCATATAATATATTATGAATAACTAATCATTAATAAGTAATTTATATAATATAATATATATTATAATATATACTATGTATACCATATATATTATATGTAGTATACATAATATATATTATATTATATTATATTATCTAATATTATAATTAATATTATCTATTATCTATTATCTATTATCTATTATCTATTATATATTATATATAGAGTTTTTATATATTGTATATTTTATATACAATATATTATATACATTATATTTTATAAATTATATAAAAATCTATAAAATATATATTTATATAAATATTTAAATATAATATAATAATATAATGATTATTAAATGAGTTATATAGTATAATGATAATAAATATTATTATATATAATAGATGCTATATAATATATAATATATAGAATTAAAATGTACAATACAAATATAGAAATATAGAGATATATGAATATATAATTTTATAAATATATTAATGAATATAAATATAAATATAAATATAAATATAAATATAAATATAAATATAAATATAACAAAAATACTAAAAATAAAATAATGATAACAATAATGATATAATTTAATTTAATTTAATATAATTTATTTCCAATTTAAATCAGAGTAGGACAATGAGAAATAAACCCAAATTTTAACTCGCTTTTCCCCACCCTTCCTTTCTCCCCAGGCTCCGTTTCCCTCCTGATTCCTCTCCCCCCTTTCCCAGGTCGGGGTCCCCTGGGGCCAAACCCCTGGAGCCCCCCCAACCCAAACCCAGTTTCTGGATGAACTCACACCACGGCTTAGCAATTGTCCCTCCTCCCCAAAAAAAAAAAAAAAAAAAAGAAAATTGGCATCCCATCATTTTTGAGAGGAGAAGGAACCCCCCCGTTGCAGCCCCAAGCAGGGAAACACAAGTTGTCAGTCAGGACGGATCTGGTGGGCTCGATATCAGCCAAAGAATTGATATTCTTTCTGGGATTTAACCAAAAAAGTGATAGTCTTATGTCACTCCAAATGTGGTTTGAGATAAACAGATTCTCTCCCCTCTGTTGTTACCAAACATTCCGTGTGTCAACACCGGGGACGGCAGCGACTCGCTGGCTCGGGCTGCGGGAGGGGGGGATCGGGGGAGCTCGGGGAACTCTGGGGAGGGGGAGAGACCCCAGAAGGGCTTTGGCAGGGCTGGGTTTGGGGTTCTGGGTTTGGTTTTCCTCTGAAGGCAGAGCTGGGGAGAGGAAAACGAGCCTGGGCAAGGTTGGGTTTGGGGTAAGATTGGGTTTGGGATCAGGGCTGGGTTTGGGATCAAGGCTGAGTTTGGGGTGCAGGCTGAATTTGGGGTCAGGGCTGGGTTTGGGGTCAGGGCTGAGTTTGGGATCAGCGCTGGGTTTGGGATCAGGGCTGGGTTTGGGATCAGGGCTGAGTTTGGGATCAGGGCTGGGTTTGGGATCAGGGCTGAGTTTGGGGTCAGGGCTGAATTTGGGGTCAGGGCATCTTGGGGCCACCTCGAGTCACAGCCAGCAGACCCCAAAGTCCCAGGAATGGGATCTCAGCAATAGCTCTGAGGAAAAACTAAAGTTTTATCACAGAAGTGCTAAAATCCCATTCCCCTGCTCTGTTCTACTCCCCTTTTCACCCCTGAGACCCTTTTCCATCCCTGCCCCACCCGGAGCTGCCGGAAATTTGGGATTCACGGAACGGGATCGGCGCTGAATGAGCCCAAAGTCAGAAATCGCTTTTTTAGGAGGGAAGAAAACAAGAAACGCTCTGCAGCCACAGTGGCGCGCTCCCAGTTTCCCTGGGTACCAAAACACGGGATTTTTTTTCCAGATGTAATTTTAATTCCTCAGCTGGAAATGCGGCTCTGCCTCCGCCGCCCTCGCTTCTCCTCCAGCAGCCCTTGCCCGCCCCGCTGTGTTTGCTGTCCCTGCGCTCTCCTCCGAGCATCGATCCTAATCCTCCCAACAATTTCGCCGGCACTGGAAGGCGCGGACGCTTCTGATCCCGCTAATCTGGGCGAGCGGATTCCGCGGAGGGCTCGGGCTGCCCCCGGCCCGCACGACCTTGGCTTCACCCGCACGGATCGTTACCGGAGCTTTGGGATTCCAGGCAGGAATCTGCAGTTCCGCCAGGAAACTGAGAATTGGGGGGATGGGAAAGAGCCCCGAGACCACCCAGCCCGAGCATCCCCAGCACTGTGTCCCCAGTATCGCATCCACGGGGATTTGAACCCCCCAGGGACGGGCACTGCACCCCTCCCTGGGCAATCCCAATCCCTGACCCCCTTTCCATGGGGAAATTCCCCAATTCCCACCCTGGGGCCGTTCCCTCTCCTCCTGTCCCTGTCCCTGTTCCCAGATCCCAAATCCCCCAGTGTCCCCTCCTGGCAGGGAGTTGTGCAGAGCCACAAGGTCCCTGAGCCTCCTTTTCTCCAGCTGAGCCCCTGCCCAGCTCCTCAGGAATTCTCCAGCCCCTTCCCATTTCCCTCAGGAATTCTCCAGCCCCTTCCCATTTCCCTCAGGAATTCTCCAGCCCCTTCCCAGCTCCTCAGGAATTCTCCAGCCCCTTCCCATTTCCCTCAGGAATTCTCCAGCCCCTTCCCATCTCCCTCAGGAATTCTCCAGCCCCTTCCCAGCTCCGTTCCCTTCCCTGGACACCTCCAGCCCCTCCATGTCCTTCTTGTCATAGATGTCATAGCAATGTAAATAACATTTGGGGTAGTTTCTCAGAAGTTTTTGTGTTTTCACCTTTCTGTGTTTTATTATTTGCTCGGTCTGTTGCGCAATTAGGGCAAAACTCATTTTCCCGTTCATTCTGGATTCCTCCCTTTCCCCGTTCGCTCCCGCCGGTCCCACGCCCCTTGCAGGACTACATTTCCCATGGTGCCCCGCGCGCTGCGTGCTCGCCATTGGCCGGCGGTGCGGGCGTGGCCCCGCCCCCGGCAGCGGCCGGAGAACTACAAGTCCCGGCGTGCCCCGCGGCAGCTGCGGTTGGCCGCAGCCAATCAGCGCGGGCCCGGCCGGGGGCGGGGCCCCAGCGGCGGGGGAGGCTGTTTAAAGTGGCGCTTGCGGGATGGCGGAGCCGGCGGACTATCCCCCGTTCCAGCTGGGGAAGCCCCGCTTCGAGCAGGTACGGCCGGCGGCGGGAGGCGGCGGGGGGACACCGGGAGCGTTGGCGGGATTTGCCCCCGCCCCGCGCGCGGCATCGCCCCCCCCATCCCGGGACCGGAGCCCCCCGCTCCCCGTGCGCCCCGCCCCTCCCGCGGCGCCGCGCGCTGATTGGCCCGCGGCCCGCGCGCCATTGGCCGGCAGAGCTGTCACTCAGAGCCGCCGCCCCCTGCCCGCGGCGCGTCCCGCGGCGCTGGCGCGCCCCTGTGGCGCGGGGCGCAGCGCGGAGCGCGGAGGAGCGGAGGGACGCGGGTTCGAGCCCCGCCGGGCCCCCCAGGGCAGTGGGGACGCGCAGGGAGGGCCCCGGTGTCGCGGAGGGTCCCGGTGTCGCATGGCGCGGGCTCGTCCTTCCCCCAGGGGCTGGTGCGAGGGAACGGGCTCTGTCCAAGGTGGCTGGGAGGGGTACAGCCGCTCTGGGATGGAGCGCGGCTCCCAGGCGCAGGGATGCTCCAGGTGGGCGCTCTGCCAACGTCACCAGGCAAAGTCCAGAGTCCCCAGGACAACGTACAAGTCAACAGTTTGTGTCTCCTCCACTCCTGACGCCTGGGATGGCGAGAGCAGCCCGTGCTCAGGTCACTCACCTGTGCCCAGGTGAGCTGCAGGTGCAGGGCCGTGGCCTGTCCCTGCTGGACCCCCCGGTGTGGATGACCAGAGATCACTGGTTGTGCTGTGGAGCCACTGAGCCCGATCAAAAGGCTCTTAAAGCCTCCTTCAGTCCCTCCTGGACTGGGCAGCACCCTGGAGCTTCACCAGCGAGTCAGGCACGGGAGCAGCTCGTTCTGTTCATCAGGGAGCCACTGGCACTCTGGATTCTTGGGGAATGCTTTGCCAGGGGCTCCATCCCACATTCCTGCTTTCTCCTGCTCCCTCTGCCGAGTTTGGACATCCCTGGCTGCACTGTGGGGCCACAGAGCAGAGGAGTTGGAATTTTCAGGGTTTATGGGTCCTGTGTTGGCTCAGGATGCAGCAGCTCCCCCAAATTCCCACTTAGACTTTTCCAAGGAAAGCCCAACCCCTCCATCCTGGCTGAAATTCTTCAATGCACAGCCCAGCCCCTCCATCCCTGGCTGAAATTCTTCAATGCTCAGTTCAGCCCCTCCATCCCTGCTGAAATTCCTCCATGGACAGTTCAGCCCCTCCATCCTTGCTGAAATTCCTCCATGCACAGCCCAGCCCCTCCATCCCTGCTGAAATTCCTCCATGGACAGTTCAGCCCCTCCATCCCTGGCTGAAATTCCTCCATGCTCAGTTCAGCCCCTCCATCCTGGCTGAAATTCCTCCATGGACAGTTCAGCCCCTCCATCCCTGGCTGAAATTCTTCAATGCTCAGCCCAGCCCCTCCATCTCTGCTGAAATTCCTCCATGCTCAGCCCAGCCCCTCCATCCCTGGCTCAGACTCTTCCAGTTCTTTATTTCCCCCATCCTGACCTTGGTGTTTCCTTCCAACCTTCCCAAGGGATCAGGAATTCCCAGAGCTGCCCTGCCGGCTGTTCTGTGCTCTCCCCAGCCTGCCTGCCTGCCTCTGCCTGCTCTTCCAGGTTTTTATCAGTGTCTGGGATCTCAGCTGCAGCTGACAAAGACGGTTTTGGGCAGGATCAGCCAGCTGGGGCGGTTGGAGTTCTGGCTGTGTCCTCATGGGATGCCAGCACTGCTTTGCCTGGGGTTCTGAAATCCCCTTCCCTGTGCCCTGTGTCTCATCTCCAGCCCGAGTTCTGTCGAGTCACCTTTTCAGCTCCATCTCCTGCTGGAAACGGGGCTATTTTTAGGTGAAAGAAGAAACGAGGACGTTGGGCTTGAGAATGTGTGATAAAGACTTAATTTTCTGACAAGTAGGGCTAATTTGTTAGAAGTACTTCTCTCTCTTTTTTTTTTTTTTCCTCTGTCTCCCCTTCTTTATTTCCTCATTTTATTCCTTTTCCTTTGAGGATTTGCTGAGTGCTCCCTCTCCCAAAGCCATTCCCTGTGTCCTGTCCCTCCATGCCTTGTCCCCATTCCTCAATGGCTTCAGTTGTCTTAATTTTATTTGCTTTAGCTTAAATCCCTCCTAATTAATTTAAAGCTGACCTGAGCCTGGTTTTGAGCTCAACCCCACCCCAAGCCTGGCTTAATTAAATGCTGTTTAAAAATCGAGCTGTGATTAAAGTGGTGAAGTTGTCCATGCCTCTCTCTCTGCCCAGCACAGGTTCCCTGGAATTATTTTCCTCACTAATGACCTCCTGCCTTCTCTCAGAGCCACCAGGAGCTGTCTGCTCGTGGATTTTGGGCTGAGCTGGGATCCAGGACGCTCCTGGAAGGGAATTAACATTCCCAGGCACTTCGTGTTGCTCACAGGCTGCTGAGAAGAGCTCCCAAAATAGCCCCGATTAATCACGGGAAATGGGTGAATATTCAGCTTGCTCCCAGTTTACTCCAGCAGCTGTTGCAGGAGCTGGAGGGAGAAGGAGCCCAGGGCTGGATTTTTGGGAGTGGAAGGTCAAACCCGTGGGCACCTCACGTGCCTGGCATGGGGATGAGAGGGATTTTAGGAATTCCAGCCCCACCATCCCAGGGAACAATTTCCCCCAAATTTCTGAATTATTGAGAATGGCTGGGGCTGTATTTTTTTTCCCTTGTGTTTTGTATGCAGCTCTGTGCAAAGCAATCCTGAATTGAAAACATTTGGCTCCTGGTCAGGAGAACAAACAGGGAATGCCCTGGATGAGGGGGAGCCAAGCAGAGAAGCAGCTCTGCACACAAAACCCGAGCTGGGCTGGGGCAGGGAACAAGGCACGGGTTTGTTCAGGGCTGGAGAGGCAGGGGAGAGAGGGAGCTGGGACCATGGCTTGAGCCTGGCTTTGCTGAGCTGGGACCAGGGAGCCCCCATGGCTTGAGCCTGGCTTTGCTGAGCTGGGACCAGGGAGCCCCCATGGCTCTGGGTTTGAGCCTGGCTTTGCTGAGCTGGAACTCTCCTGGCTCTGGGTTTGAGCCTGGCTTTGCTGAGCTGGAACTCTCCTGGCTCTGGTTTGAGCCTGGCTTTATCTGAGCTGGGACCAGGGAGCCCTCCTGGCTCTGGGTTTGAGCCTGGCTTTATCTGAGCTGGGACCAGGGAGCCCCCATGGCTCTGGGTTTGAGCCTGGCTTTATCTGAGCTGGAACTCTCCTGGCTCTGGGTTTGAGCCTGGCTTTATCTGAGCTGGAGCTCTCCTGGCTCTGGTTTGAGCCTGGCTTTGCTGAGCTGGAGCTCTCCTGGCTCTGGGTTTGAGCCTGGCTTTATCTGAGCTGGAGCTCTCCTGGCTCTGGTTTGAGCCTGGCTTTATCTGAGCTGGAGCAGTGCTGGCTCTGGGTTTGAGCCTGGCTTTGCTGAGCTGGAGCAGTGCTGGCTCTGGGTTTGAGCCTGGCTTTGCTGAGCTGGAGCAGTGCTGGCTCTGGTTTGAGCCTGGCTTTGCTGAGCTGGAGCAGTGCTGGCTCTGGGTTTGAGCCTGGCTTTGCTGAGCTGGAGCAGTGCTGGCTCTGGGTTTGAGCCTGGCTTTGCTGAGCTGGAGCAGTGCTGGCTCTGGGTTTTAGCCTGGCTTTATCTGAGCTGGAGCTCTCCTGGCTCTGGGTTTGAGCCTGGCTTTATCTGAGCTGGAGCTCTCCTGGCTCTGTTTTGAGCCTGGCTTTGCTGAGCTGGAGCTCTCCTGGCTCTGGTTTGAGCCTGGCTTTGCTGAGCTGGAGCAGTGCTGGCTCTGGGTTTGAGCCTGGCTTTGCTGAGTTGAAGCAGTGCTGGCTGTGGTTTGAGCCTGGCTTTGCTGAGCTGGAGCCCTCCTGGCTCTGGTTTGAGCCTGGCTTTGCTGAGCTGGAGCTCTCCTGGCTCTGGGTTTGAGCCTGGCTTTGCTGAGCTGCAGCTCTCCTGGCTCTGGTTTGAGCCTGGCTTTATCTGAGCTGGAGCTCTCCTGGCTCTGGTTTGAGCCTGGCTTTATCTGAGCTGGAGCTCTCCTGGCTCTGGTTTGAGCCTGGCTTTATCGGAGCTGGAGCTCTCCTGGCTCTGGGTTTGAGCCTGGCTTTGCTGAGCTGGAGCTCTCCTGGCTCTGGGTTTGAGCCTGGCTTTGCTGAGCTGGAGCTCTCCTGGCTCTGGTTTGAGCCTGGCTTTGCTGAGCTGGAGCTCTCCTGGCTCTGGTTTGAGCCTGGCTTTGCTGAGCTGGAGCAGTGCTGGCTCTGGGTTTGAGCCTGGCTTTGCTGAGCTGGAGCTCTCCTGGCTCTGGGTTTGAGCCTGGCTTTGCTGAGCTGGAGCTCTCCTGGCTCTGGTTTGAGCCTGGCTTTATCTGAGCTGGAGCTCTCCTGGCTCTGGGTTTGAGCCTGGCTTTATCTGAGCTGGAGCTCTCCTGACTCTGGTTTGAGCCTGGCTTTGCTGAGCTGGAGCAGTGCTGGCTCTGGGTTTGAGCCTGGCTTTATCTGAGCTGGAGCCCTCCTGGCTCTGGGTTTGAGCCTGGCTTTATCTGAGCTGGAGCTCTCCTGGCTCTGGTTTGAGCCTGGCTTTGCTGAGCTGGAGCCCTCCTGGTTCTGGTTTGAACCTGGCTTTATCTGAGCTGGAGCTCTCCTGGCTCTGGTTTGAGCCTGGCTTTGCTGAGCTGCAGCTCTCCTGGCTCTGGTTTGAGCCTGGCTTTGCTGAGCTGGAGCTCTCCTGGCTCTGGGTTTGAGCCTGGCTTTATCTGAGCTGGAGCTCTCCTGGCTCTGGGTTTGAGCCTGGCTTTGCTGAGCTGGAGCTCTCCTGGCTCTGGGTTTGAGCCTGGCTTCATCTGAGCTGGAGTTCTCCTGGCTCTGGGTTTGAGCCTGGCTTTATCTGAGCTGGAGCTCTCCTGGCTCTGGTTTGAGCCTGGCTTTGCTGAGCTGGAGCCCTCCTGGCTCTGGTTTGAGCCTGGCTTTGCTGAGCTGGAGCTCTCCTGGCTCTGGTTTGAGCCTGGCTTTGCTGAGCTGGTTCTCAGAGGGCTCTGGGTGTGGACATGACTCATCAGGGCCCAGCAGAACCCGGGCAGACCTGCTCAGGCTCGGTCCCTGCTGGTCCTGGTGCCCTCTGGGCACAGCAGGGACAAGTTGAGGCAGCAGCACCCAAACCCAAAATCCCTCAGGGCCTGAATCAATCCCTCCCTGCCCGCACTGGGTGGGAGTGCAGGTCCCTCCCCTCCCACACAGTCCCTGACCCCAGGGTGTGGGAGTCAGCAGGGAGTGTGAGGCTGGGATAGCACCAGCGTGGGGCTGAGCTCCCAAACCCGGCCTGAGCTCAGTGCCCGAACCTGGCCTGAGCTCAGTGCCCAGCCCTGGCCTCAGGCTGAGCTCAGTGCCCACACCTGGCCTAAGGCTGAGCTCAGTGCCCAAACCTGGCCTGAGCTCAGTGCCCAGCCCTGGCCTCAGGCTGAGCTCAGTGCCCAAACCTGGCCTCAGGCTGAGCTCAGTGCCCAAACCTGGCCTGAGCTCAGTGCCCAAACCTGGCCTGAGCTCAGTGCCCAGCCCTGGCCTCAGGCTGAGCTCAGTGCCCAGCCCTGGCCTGAGCTCAGTGCCCAAACCCGGCCTCAGGCTGAGCTCAGTGCCCAGCCCTGGCCTAAGGCTGAGCTCCCAAACCCAGCCTCAGGCTGAGCTCAGTGCCCACACCCGGCCTCAGGCTGAGCTCAGTGCCCGAACCCAGCCTGAGCTCAGTGCCCAGCCCTGGCCTCAGGCTGAGCTCAGTGCCCAAACCCGGCCTGAGCTCAGTGCCCAGCCCTGGCCTCAGGCTGAGCTCAGTGCCCAAACCCGGCCTGAGCTCAGTGCCCAGCCCTGGCCTCAGGCTGAGCTCAGTGCCCAAACCCGGCCTGAGCTCAGTGCCCAGCCCTGGCCTCAGGCTGAGCTCAGTGCCCACACCTGGCCTCAGGCTGAGCTCAGTGCCCAGCCCTGAGCCTGGGCTATGGCACCAGCTTCCCCAGAGCCTGGGCAGCTGGGAAATGGGGACTGGGAATTCAGAATGACATTTCTGTGCTGCCCCTTTGAACCTCAGCTCTCCTTCCCCCTCCCTTGTCATTTACTCCTTGGTCAGGTGGGTGGAAAACACTGATGCTCTAGTTATTTTTATTTCTTTTTATTTCTTTTTATTTCTTTTTATTTCTTCCTGTTTCTTTCTATTTATTCCTGTTTCTTTCTATTTATTCCTGTTTCTTTCTATTCTTTCTATTTATTCCTGTTTCTTTCTATTTCTTTCTGTTTCTGTTTCTTTCTGTTTCCTTCTATTTCTTTGTATTGCTTCCTTCTCTTTCCTTCTCTTTCCTTCTCCTTCCTTCTCTTTCATTATGTTTCTCTCTATTTCTCTCTATTTCTATTTAATTATGTTTCTTTCTATTTCTCTCTATTTCTATTTATTTCTATTTAACTCTATCTAATTCTATTTAATTCTATTTATTTCTGTTTAATTCCGTTCAGTTCTATGAAATTCTGTTTGATGTTGATTTTCTCAGTGTGTGACAGTGCTGAAGGCGCTCGGGTTTGGGATCAGCTTTGGGATGCCCGTGCCCTGTGCTGTCTGAGCAGCCACCCCCAGTGCTCCCAGTCTGTGGGATGAGCAGTGGGACGGCTGAGGGCTGACTCAGGGATGGCTGGGCAGCGGTGCTGGGGAGGTGCTGGCATCTGCAGGGATCCTCAAACCCAAAAATAAAAAGGGGAGGCAGCAAATACCAGGCTCAAAACAGCTCAAAAGCACCAGAATTAGTGTTAATTAGATCCATGCTAATTAAAAACCGCTGTGCTCTTTCCCTGGAGTTGTGTGGAGCTGTTTTGTTTCATTTGGTTTGGTTTTTTTATTTTTCTTTCTAGTGCAGGAGGTGGAAGAATAACAGAGTTTTGTGAGGAGAGGGTGCAGTGAGGAGGTCAGCAGTGTCCTGGGCAGGGATTTCTGCTGGGATCAGGAACAGCATCCCTGGACAGGGATTTCTGCTGGAGTCAGGGACCAGCATCCCTGGACAGGGATTTCTGCTGGAATCAGGGAGCAGAATCATGGACAGGGATTTCTGCTGGGATCAGGAACAGCATCCCTGGAGAGGGATTTCTGCTGGAATAAGGGAGCAGAATCCTGGTCAGAAGTGTCCTGGACAATCCCTGGAGAGGGATTTTTGCTGGAATAGGGACCAGCATCCCTGGACAGGGATTTCTGCTGGGATCAGGAGCAGCATCCTGGTCAGCAGTGTCCTGGACAATCCTTGGGCAGGGATTTCTGCTGGAATTAGGGAGGAGAATCCCTGGAGAGGGATTTTTGCTGGAGTCAGGGACCAGCATCCCTGGAGAGGGATTTCTGCTGGAATTAGGGAGGAGAATCCTTGGAGAAGGATTTCTGCTGGAATGAGGGAGCAGAATCCCTGGTCAGGGATTTCTGCTGGAATTAGGGACCAGCATCCCTGGAGAGGGATTTCTGCTGGAATGAGGGAGCAGAATCCCTGGTCAGGGATTTCTACTGGAATGAGGAAGCAGAATCCCTGGTCAGGGCTTTCTGCAGGGCCCAGGAGCACATCCCTGGGGGAGCAGGGAGCAGCAGCAGCACGTTCTGGAGGCGCTGCCAGCAGTGACTAAACGCTGTTCTGCTGCTCCATCTCACTCCAGGCCTTTATTTAGAGCCCATTCCTGCAGAACGAGCCCAGCAGGGGCTGGGCACGGGAGGAGGGAGGATTCCCAGGATCCCAGAGCTCCAGGTGTCCCTGCTGGGCTCTGTGGAGGGGCTGGGCTGCCCCAGGGAATTCAGGAATTCCCGAATTTCCCTCTGGCTCCTGGAATCCAGCTGGTGTTGGAGTGATGATGTTCCTGTGCCCCAAGGGCTCCTAATCCCCCAATATTTCATTGCTTGGGGTTGGTACAAATATTTGGATTTTCAGTGTTTAAATACTGAGTGTCCTTTCCTCTGGAGCTGCCCCTGACCTTCCCCTCCTCCTTCACACGTCCTTTCCCTTTCCTTCAGACTTTCCCTGGTTCTGGTTCTTGGTGGCACATTGGGAAAAATCCAGCCTGGGTGTGTTTGAGTGGGGATGATAACAAAACTGCTGGAGAGGCTTTTGCTGGGAGTTTCATTATCCTATCCCAAATCACCAGTGAGCACCTCCTATATTATTTATTTTCAGTTGACACTTCATTCTGCAGAGGAAATAAACCCTGAAAGGCAATTTCTCACTGAACATGGATTTTTGTTTGCTGTTTTTTTTTTTTTTTTTTCTATCTCCTGTTTTCCAGACTTCATTTTATGGCAGATTCAGGCACTTCTTGGACATCATCGACCCCCGCACTCTCTTTGTGACTGAGGTAATGTGCACACCTCTGTTTTGGGCAGGGCTGGTTATTAGACAGCTGGAGGTGAAAAACAATCTCTGCTGTGAGCAGCAGCAGTAATGAACCTGTGTTTGCAGAGGGATTGTGTCTCACAGGTCATTGATTGCTGATAAATCTGGAACAGAAACTCGCCTGTGAGCCACAGCCCCACTCCCTGTGCCAGCTGGGGAGGCCCTGAACTGGTTTTTGGCAAAATTGCCACTGGTTTTTATTTCTCAGGAGGAAAATTCCTACAGGTCTCCATGGCAAAAGTGCAGGTGAGGGGATTAGGGAGCAAATTTTAATTCCATGGAGGAGTGAGCAGGGTGGGCTGTGGTGCAGCTCTGCAGGGACTGCACTCCAGATTTTTGCTGTTTTTTTTTTTTTTTGGTTCCTCCTCAGTTGTTGCTCTGTTTGTGACAGGATTTGGGGATCCTGCCCCTTTATTTCCATTTAGTGTTGTCCAGCTTCACTGCAGCTCTTCCATCAGATAATGACTGGGGATGATGGGAAACCCTGGGGAAGGAAAAGTTCTGCTCCTGGTCTGGAGTTCTGCCCTTTGGCCAGAAAACTTTGGATTTTCAGTGAAGGCCAGCTGCTCTTTCCTTTTTATTTTATATATAGGAATTCTCCAGCCCCTTCCCATTTCCCTCAGGAATTCTCCAGCCCTTTCCCATTTCCCTCAGGAATTCTCCAGCCCCTTCCCAGCACTTTTTCTCTCCTGCCCCTGGAGGGAATTTTCCTTCTCGTGTCTCTCCATGGATTTCAGAGGAGGTTTGGACTCCTGGGTGAGCTCTGAGCTCTAGACCCAGGCACTTCTGCACCTTCCCCTGGTCACCTTTTGAAGCCTTCCCAGGTTTTTGGGAGGTTGGGCAGGCTGTGGATTCAGAGGGATCATTTTTCCAGGCAGCTTTTGACGAGGTTCTTTCACGAAGGTGAAAGCCAGGGGGTGAAAAGAACAAAGCCTGAGTGGCCCAGTTTTATCCTGGGCCAAAATGGAGCAGATTTGGGTTCCAGAGTGAACCTCAGCAAGGCAGGGAGGTTTGGTGGGAGGGAAGGACAGGGCAGAACTTCAGGAATGGCTTGAGGCTTTTCCAGGGAGGGAATCTGCCAAATTCCATGCAGCATCCCTGGTGATGTCCCCACGAGTTCCCTCATCCTGGAGAAGTCTCTTGGCCAGATAATCACCTTTTTGGGGCACAAAATCTGCTTTTTGCTCCCCCTGCTCTGCGTGTTGACAGGAATTGGGGTGTGCAGGCCTGGAACCCCGGGTTGTTTTGGTTTTTTTGATAACTGAGGGGCAGATGAAGTCCTGGGCAGGGTTTGCTGAGCCCCAGGCTGTGCAGGGAGCTCCTTCCCTGACAGATGGCTGCATCTCCCAGCCCGGGGCTCCCAGGGAACAAACAAATCCCTGCTTGCCTCCTTGGCAAACAGGAAAAAAGAATGGATAAGTGAGTGTCTAATGGGAATGGGGGTTAATCCCATGGAAAATGCTGGAACTGTGGTAATGTTGGATTTTCCCCATCATTTTTTTTTTTTGCTGGCTGGTGCTGGTGCTGTGTCCTGAGCAGGGATGGAGGGATCTCCCTGAGTGGGGAATTGAGTGATGCTGGGATAATCAGCTCAGTGACACTCGGCCCTTCCTCATTTATTTTTCAATAAAGCAAATTTTAGCACAATTAGAAACTTCCTTGTGCTTTAGAGGTGCTGCAGGAGGAAACCCCGGGGGAGGGCACTGAGGGGGACAGTGACCCCCATCCCTCTGAGCACCAGCTGCGTTTTGGGGGGCTGGAACACAGAGGGACCCTCATGTCAGTGCTGCAGCCACCTCTGAGCAGGAGCTTGGGTGGCTGCTAATTCCTCATCACTGCCTCTCTAATGAAACCATCCCTTGGCAGCTGCAGATTTGCAGACTTTGGGTGGGAAATGTGTCACTGCAGGGGTCACCTGGGGGTGCAGGGCCTGCCCTGGAGGTTGGGAGGGGAAAATGATTGCAATAATGCTTTTAATTGCTCTGTAATTAAGGCCCATGGGGGCAGCAGGAATTTGGGTAAGGTGGCCTCACCCCATGTGGCATTAGCCTCTGTGGGAAGCTCCTCCTGGGGGAAAATTCCAAGAGGAATGGGGACTCAGGGGAGCTCCTGCTGTCTGCCTGTGCTTCATCTCATTGTTCAGAGCCTGGATCTGCAGAGCATCTTGCATTCCCATATTTGGGTTTGAGATGGAAGCAGGATTAGATGTATGTTATTTATATGAATGATACCTTCTTACTCAGCAGATTGACTGTCTGTGTTTATTCAGTGTCACATCTGCTGGCTCCACTCGAACAAAAAAGTTTCTGGCTCCTGTTGTCTGTCACTGTGGATCCAATACAATGGGGCCAGCTGGAGTCAAGTCTGCTGTGTGTGTGTGTCATCCCAGGGAGACACAGCCCCAAACTGGGCTGGGCCTGGGTCTGCACAGCTGGACCTGCACAGCTGGAGGGAGCTGCTGCTGGTGGTGGCCATTTGGGTTGGGCCATGTCCCTCTGAGTCATGGCTGGGCTGAAGGTGGCACCTGTGGAGCTCAGGGCAGCCAGAGATGGTGCCCAAAATGCTGTCCCTGTGCCCTGGTGTCCTCCCTGTGCCACCCTGCTGGGCTCTGTGGCAGGAGTGTGCCCTGCTGCTGGCACAGGGGCTCTGTGTGTCACAGGTGGGGCTCTGCAGGCTGCTCCCACCAGCAGACAAGGCAGGATGTGCCCTGCAGCCAGGGGGATGTCAGGGGTCTGTGGCACCCAGCTCAGCTGGGGAGGGCTGTGGCTCCAGCCCAGGGATGGGGCTGATCCCCTCTGGGTTGTTCGTTCTGCTCCTGAGCCCAGCTGGAGAAAAGGAGGCTCAGGGACCTTGTGGCTCTGCACAGCTCCCTGGCAGGAGGGGACACTGGGGGGATTTGGGATCTGGGAACAGGAGCAGGAGGAGAGGCAATGGCCCCAGGGTGGAAATTGGGGAATTTCTCCATGGAAAGGGGGTCAGGGATTGGGATTGCCCAGGGCAGTGATGGAGCCCCATCCCTGTGGGATTTCCAAGCCCTGTGGATGTGGAATGGGGGTCAGGAATTGGAGGTACCCTGGGAGGTTTGGAGCCCCCATCCCTGTGGGATTTCAGAGCCCTGTTCATGTGGCACTGGGGACATGGCAGTGCTGGCCCTGGCAGTGCTGGGATGGCTGGAATGGTCTCAGAGGGATTTTCCAGCCTGAGCAGTTGTGGAGTGTGAGTTCTGTCACACTGACCAGGGCTGGGGGTGCTGCAGCAGTTCTGGGGTTTGTTCCTGCTCTCCCTCCCCACGAGGTCCCTGCAGGAGCTGTCCTGGCCCCTGGTGTCCCCAGGTGAGGGGCTGTGGCTGTCCCCAGGTGAGGGCTGTGGCTGTGCCCAGGGCTGTGCCCAGGGGCTGTGCCCAGGTGAGGAGCTGTCCCAGGCCGTGCTGTGGCTGTCCCAGGCCGTGCTGTGCTGTCCCCAGGCCATGCTGTGGCTGTCCGGGCTGTCCCCAGGCCATGCTGTGTGCTGTCCCCAGGCCGTGGCTGTCCCAGGGGCTGTCCCCAGGCCGTGCTGTGGCTGTCCCCAGGCCCTGCTGTCCCCAGGCCATGCTGTGTGCTGTCCCCAGGCCGTGCTGTCCCCGGGGCTGTCCCCAGGCCCTGCTGTCCCCAGGGGCTGTCCCCAGGCCATGGCTGTCCCCAGGCCCTGCTGTCCCCAGGCCCTGCTGTCCCCAGGGGCTGTCCCCAGGCCGTGGCTGTCCCCAGGCCCTGCTGTCCCAGGGGCTGTCCCCAGGCTGTCCCCAGGCCATGGCTGTCCCCAGGCCCTGCTGTCCCAGGGGCTGTCCCCAGGCCATGGCTGTCCCCAGGCCCTGCTGTCCCCAGGCCCTGCTGTCCCAGGGGCTGTCCCCAGGCCGTGGCTGTCCCCAGGCCATGCTGTCCCAGGGGCTGTCCCCAGGCCATGCTGTGGCTGTCCCCAGGCCGTGCTGTCCCCAGGGCTGTCCCCAGGCCCTGCTGTCCCAGGGGCTGTCCCCAGGCCATGCTGTGGCTGTCCCCAGGCCGTGCTGTCCCCAGGGCCTGTCCCCAGGCTATGCTGTGGCTGTCCCCAGGCCATGCTGTGGCTGTCCCCAGGCTGTGCTGTGGCTGTCCCCAGGGGCTGTCCCCAGGGGCTGTCCCCAGGCCGTGCTGTGGTTGTCCCCAGGCCGTGCTGTCCCCAGGTGCTGTCCCCAGGCCCTGCTGTCCCAGGGGCTGTCCCCAGGTGCTGTCCCCAGGCCGTGCTGTGGTTGTCCCCAGGCCGTGCTGTCCCCAGGTGCTGTCCCCAGGCCCTGCTGTCCCCGGGGCTGTCCCCAGGCCATGGCTGTCCCCAGGGGCTGTCCCCAGGTGCTGTCCCCAGGCCATGCTGTCCCAGGGGCTGTCCCCAGGCCGTGCTGTCCCCAGGTGCTGTCCCCAGGCCCTGCTGTCCCCAGGCCCTGCTGTCCCCGGGGCTGTCCCCAGCCCCGCTGGTGCCGCTGCCAGGCCGGGCCCAGGAGCACAGCCCCGCTGCAGATGGTCTGTCTGGCGCCCCATTGTGCGAGCTCAGGCCCCAGAGCCACCGCTAGAAGTGCTCGAGGTTTTTCCTGAGGGAAGGGGCTGTGCAAGGAACGAGACACACTCCGGGGGAAAAACCTGCTTGTGGGTTGGTTTTTTTTTTTTTTTAATCAGGGATGCTGTAAAATCTCGAGTGACACTTCATCCCACAGACAGCAGCAGAGAAACCAAGCAACAATAAATATTGAAACAGTGGCACAACCTTGCAGACAGACCTCGTTCTTGCTGTTAAAAAGGAGTGAAGTGTAATCTCAGACATCGTGCTGAACGCCAGCGAGAGGAGCTGCTTGGCATTTGGAGCATGTGGGAAAGTTTGCTCCTGGGGTTTTTTTTTTTCTTTTTTTTTTTTTTTGGAGGTTCAGCTTAAAAGAATGTGCTTGACTGTTCCAGAAGGAATAGGAGGTGACTCTTTTCCCTAAATTTGGAGACTGGGGAGGTGTTGGCTGAAGTACCCGAGTGGCTCAGAGTGGTGTGGAAGGATCCCCTAAACTCAAATGAACATTTTTTTCATTTTCTGTGCCACTCTTTTGTCCCCCCCCAGGTCCCACTTTGCTCCTTTCTCTGCAGAAGTTCCCCTCGGTCCCCAGGGAGAGGGAATTTGTGCAGCCTGCCATTCTAAAAGGTTTTTTGTTTGCTGTTTGTCAGCGCTCTGAACGAGATGGGATCTGGCCAGGGTTGTTATAGTAACTACTGAGATTTCCTCAAGAGAAGGGGGAAAAAATAGCATTGGGCCCCATTCATGCCTGGCTGCAGCTCTCCATTCAGAGCTGCTCTGGGAGAGCAGAGGTGATTTCGGTGATTTTGGTGATTTTGGTGATTTCAGTGACAAAAACACGGAGGGAGCACAGGTGGATCTCCAGGATGAGCTGCTGGCACTGCCCTGGGTCTGTCCCAGGTTTGTCACCTTGGGACAAACGTTGTCACTGGTCACCATCCTGCTCGGGATGAGATGTTCATTCCCAAGATGAATGAATTTTGGGAAGAGCTGTTCATTCCTGTCCTGGTTTGGAGGACAGGTGTCTGCCAATAAAGGCAGGAGCTTCTCTTTGAAATGGAGAATGTAAACCCCCTCCCTCCAAATTATTATTATAAATTTGAAATTAAGGGGCTCTCAGGCAAAGATATGGGAATTAGGAATAACAGTTCTTTACTAGGAAAATTAAAATAGAAATGCAGTATTACACAGAACAATCCCAAACCCTGCCAGAGTCAGAATCCAAGCTGACACCCGTCAGTCAGTCAGGGTGTTGGCAGCAGTCCCATTCAATGGTGGCTGCATCCTCCTGCAGGGGCAGATGTGGTTCAGCTGGAGCAGTGCTCCTGGAGAAGGTGCAGTTTCCTCTGAAGCTCCAGGGATGATGTGGGAAGGTCTGGTTTTCCTCTGGAATCCAGTGGAAAGAAGGTGCCTTGGTGTCCCAAATCTCAGTTTTTATCTGGGCAGGAAAGGCTTGGCTCCTGCCCTGGCTGGAGCATCTCCCAGTGGGATGATGGAATTTTATCAGTCATGCCCTGGGACTCAGTGGCCATGAACAGGAGATATCTCCTGGAGGGAGGATGGGCTGTGGGAAGATAAAGATGATTGTCCAGCTGGGTTAAGGATGACCCATTAGCAGGAGATATACGCCACAAATGGGGACAGAATTCACATTGCTGGGCACATCCTGCACTGCAACCCCAGACAGACTTTAATCCCAAGCAAGGCTGGAAATTTGGAGGAGGGTGTGGGGACACTCAGGGCTGATCTGAGAGGGAGCAGATCCCAGGCCTGGAGCAGGAATGGGAATTGTCACCTGTGGTGACACAGCCTGGGAGCTCAGCCTGGCCTCGAGCACACAAATCCCTGAGCAGAGGATTTGGACACAACAGGGAGGGATTCCTGGAACAGGGGAGGGTTTGCCCTGAAATATGGAGGTTTTTGCCTCGAATATGAAAATTTTTGCCTGAAATATGGAGGTTTATACCCAAAAAATTGAGAGTTTTGCCTGGAATAGGGAGGTTTTTGCCCAGAATATGGAGCTTTTTGCCCACAATAGGAAGGTTTTTGCCTGGAATATTGAGATTTTGTCCAGAATAGGGAGGTTTTTTTGCCTGGAATATGAAAATTTTTGCCCAGAATAGGCAGGTTATTGCCTGGAATATTGAGGTTTTTGTCCAGAATATGAAGATTTTTGCCAAGGATATGGAAGTTTTTGCCTGGAATATGTGGGGTTTTTTGGTTTTATGGCCCTAATTTTAATTATTTTTTTTTTTTTTTTGTTTGTTTGTTTGTTTGTTTGAGGGTTTTGCCTGGGATGGGGAGGTTTTAGCCATGATAGGGAGGTTTTTGGCCCAAAATATGAAGATTTTTGCCCAGGATAAGGAGCTTTTTTCCCAGATTATGGAGATTTTTTTCTCATGATGGGAAAGTTTTTGCCTGGAATATTGAGATTCTTGTCCTGGATAGGGAGGTTTTTGCCCATGATATGGAGGTTTTTCCCTGGATAGCAATATGTATAGTAGATAATAGTACATAATGTAATATAACATAGTAAAATTTAATATATAATATATATTATATAATATATATACAATATATTAATATAAATACAATTATCTATAAAGATAGATAATGTAATATAATGTAGTATAATGTAATATATTATATAATGTGATATGATATAATATGCAATATATAATAGTTAATATAATACAATGCAATATATTTAATAGATAATGTAATATAATGTAATATAATGTAAATAACAGTTAATAAAATATAATGCAATAAAAATAATAGTTCTTATAGTACAATGCAGTATATGTAATAGATAATGTAAGATGATGTGATAGAATGAAATATATAATGTGATATATATATAATATATTATGCAATTTATAATAGTCAATATAATGCAATATAAATAACAATATAATACAATGTAATATATATAATAGATAATGTAAAATGATGTGACAGAATGAAATATACAATGTGATATATCATATATTATGCAATATGTAATAGTTAATGTAATGCAACATAAATAACAATATAATACAATGTAATATATATAATAGAGAATGTAAGATGATGTGACAAAATGAAAAATATAATGTGATACATCATATAATATATTATGCAATATATAATAGTTAATATAATGCAACATAAATAATAATATAATGCATTGTAATATATATAATAGAGAATGTAAGATGATGTGATAGAATGAAATATATAATGCGATATATATAATATATTATGCAATATATAATGGTTAATGTAGCGCAATATAAATAATAATTAATATAATGTGATATAATGTGATATATAATATATATAGTAATATAATGCGATATAAATAATAATTAATATAATACAATGTGATATATATAATAGATAATGTGATTGTTATATTATATTATATTATATTATATTATATTATATTATATTATATTATATTATATTATATTTATTATATTATATTATCATGGTGTCCTTGCCCACCCAGATGTTTCCATCCCAGCCCACCCACGGTGGGATTGGATTTTTGGCAAGCCCCGTTTCTGTTTGTGTGCAGAGCCGGCTGAAGGAGGCGGTGCAGCTGCTGGAGGATTACAAACACGGCACTCTGCCCCCGGGGGTCACCAACGAACAGGTCAGAGCTGGGAAATCCCATCACTTTTATTTCTGTGTCATAAATTCGGATCAGTTCCTGCTTCTCCCTGCGGGGGTGGGTCTGCTGGGGGAGGTTCCGGGTGTTTGCGGGTGAAATGCAAACTGCTGGCGCAATGGAATGAAATAAAAAAAACAGGGAGGGTTGGGAAGGAGGAAGGGCTGGGAAGGAAGGATGGGGAAACAGGAACTGCAGGGCTGGGAGGCTGGGAAGGGAGGCCGAGCTGGGTGTTGAGGCTGGACAGGGAGGCTGGGAAGGGAGGCTGAGCGGGGAGTTGAGGCTGGGAAGGGAGGCTGAGCTGGGTGTTGAGGCTGGACAGGGAGGCTGGGCAGGGAGTTGAGGCTGGGAAGGGAGGCTGAGCTGGGGTGTTGAGGCTGAGCAGGGAGGCTGAGCAGGAGTTGAGGCTGGGAAGGGAGGCTGAGCTGGGAGTTGAGGCTGGACAGGGAGGCTGAGCTGGGTGTTGAGGCTGAGCAGGGAGTTGAGGCTGGGAAGGAGGCTGAGCTGGGTGTTGAGGCTGGACAGGGAGGCTGAGCCGGGAGTTGAGGCCGAGCTGGGTATTGAGGCTGGATAAGGAGCTTAACAGGGAGGCTGAGAAGGAAGGCTGAGCTGGGAGTTGAGGCTGGATAAGGCAGCTCAGCAGGGAGTTGAGGCTGAGAGGGAGGCCGAGTAGGGAGGATAAGCAGGATATCCCAGGATAGGGAGGTTTTTTCCCAGAATATGGATGTTTCTGCCCAGAATATGGAGATTTTAGCCAGGATATGGAGCTTTTTGTCCAGAATATGGAGGTTTTTCCACAGGATATTGAGATTTCTGTTCAGGATATGGAGGTTTTTCCCGACAGGATATGGAGGTTTTCTCCCCAGGATATGGAGCTTTTTGTCCAGATTATGGATATTTCTGCCCAGAATAGGGAGCTTTTTCCCCAGGATATGGAGGTTTTTGTCCAGATTATGGAGGTTTTTCCCCAGGATATTGAGATTTCTGTCCAGAATAGGGAGCTTTTTCCCCAGAATATGGAGGTTTCTCCCCAGGATACGGAGGTTTTACCCAAAATATGGATGTTTCTGCCCAGAATAGGGAGGTTTTTCCCCAGGATATGGAGCTTTTTCCCCAGGATATGGAGCTTTTTGTCCAGATTATGGAGGTTTTTCCCCAGGATATTGAGATTTTTGTCCAGAATATGGATATTTCTGCCCAGAATATGGAGGTTTTCCCCCAGAATAGGGAGCTTTTCCCCCAGGATATGGAGGTTTTTCCCCAGGATATGGAGGTTTTTCCCCAGGATATGGAGGGTTTTCCCCAGATTATGGAGGTTTTTCCCCAGGATATGGAGGTTTCTCCCCAGGATACGGAGGTTTTACCCAAAATATGGATGTTTTTCCCCAGAATAGGGAGGTTTTCCCCAGAATAGGGAGGTTTTTCCCCAGGATATGGAGGTTTTTCCCCAGAATAGGGAGGTTTTTCCCCAGAATATTGAGGTTTTTGCCCAGAATATGGATGTTTCTACCCAGAATAGGGAGGTTTTTCCCCAGGATATGGAGGTTTTTCCCCAGGATATGGAGGTTTTTCCCCAGAACATGGAGGTTTTTCCCCAGGATATTGAGATTTTTGTCCAGAATATGGATGTTTCTGCCCAGAATAGGGAGGTTTTTCCCCAGAATATGGAGCTTTTTCCCCAGGATATGGAGCTTTTTGTCCAGATTATGGAGGCTTTTCCCCAGGATATTGAGCTTTTTCCCCAGAATAGGGAGCTTTTTCCCCAGGATATGGAGCTTTTTCCCCAGGATATGGAGCTTTCTGTCCAGATTATGGAGGTTTTTCCGCAGGATATTGAGATTTCTGCCCAGAATAGGGAGGTTTTCCCCAGGATATGGATGTTTCTGGCCAGAATAGGGAGCTTTTTTCCCAGAACAGGACACCCAGAGCATCACCTGAGCATCCCCAGCGCCTCTCACCTCCCAGCCCTTCAGCAGCGCCGCTCTGGGCAGGGTTTAGCGCACCAATCCAGCAGGAGCCCAGCGTTCCCCCGCTGAGGAGGCAGCTCCGGGCTCAGGCAGACGAGTTGTTTTGACAGAGCCGCTCAGCAGGCTGAGCCTGGCGCTGCGGCAGCGTTTGGCAGCGCCGGGACGGCCCCGCACAGCCCCTGGCGCTGCCGAGAGCTGCAGCTCGGGGGGCGGCAAGCGCAGAGCCTGGAGGGATGGCACAGCAAGCAGCTCCTCCTCACTCAGCTCCCTGACAGGGCGACCAGCATCTCCCAGGCAGCTTTTTCCAAATGAGCTGGAATGGAACGCTTGCGGGCTAGCTAAAGATTAAAATAAAAAAATTACAAAAAAAAAAAAATCTCTCAAGTGCTGTCAGCACTTCCCCAGGACTCTGTGAGGCAGTTTGCAGAATCAATGCTGGAGGCTGGGCAGCAGCAGTGCCAGCTCTGCCCCTTCCCACCCATCCTGCTCGTCCTCCTGAGCTGCACTTCACTGCCCATCAACCCAAGGTGGGAAAAACCCATTTCTGCAGCCTCATTAGCAAAAATGAAGAATTGATCCCTCACCTGTCGATAGCTGCTGCACTGCTGAGAGCTCCTTGTTGAGGGAGGTTTATTCCTGCTTTAGAAAGATGTTTTTTAAAACAGGGGGCTCAGCCTGGCTGTATCAATTATGTGGTCAGCAAAACAGAGGAGAAAGAGCTGCTTGATCAGTGTTTGTTCAGTGGAGCAAGAAAACACACTCCATTTCTTCAGCTGAGCTTATTTCCTCGAGTTTTTATTGAAATATTAAAAAGCCAGGCTTGATTTTTTATTAAATATGCAGCTGAGTGTTTGTTAAAAATGCCCCCAACCTCAAATATTCTGTGGGAATACCTCAAACTGTCCTTAATCCCCTTCTCCAGCAGGATTTCCTAATTTTTCTTGGAATGAAAATTTATCTTTGGCAAAGCACCTGCTTGGGGTGGTTTTGTTCTCCTGGTTGTTCAGGTTAAATATTTGAGGAGGATTAGAGAAGATGTTTGGAGGAGAAAGCCCCTGATGGCCTTGGGGAGGTTTGGTCTCCTGGGGAGGGATTTGGGTGATGGAACTCCGTGGATCCAGAAATGTTCGATGAAAATTACAGCTGTTTCTTAGCAGGGCTTAGAAGTTTTGGAAATTTGGAATTTTTTTTTGCTGTGGAAAGCCCAAGAGAATTGTGGGGTTTGGGGAAATTCCCCTTCCCTGGTTCTGTGTGTCCCCTGGGGCTGCTGCTGGTCCCTGTGTCCCCTTTCACCCCCCTGGCCCAGGGGGAGGTGGAAAAAAGGATCCTGAGAAAGGAGGTGAAGAGAGAAAGGAAATGTGGAGTTGTCATTTCTGTCCAACCATTGCAGCATTCTTGGAACCATGGAATGGTTTGGGAAGAGCTGGAAGGGACTTTAAATCCCACCCAGAGCCACCAGGGACACTCCCACTGTCCCAGTGTCCAACCTGGGGCACTGCCAGGGATCCAGGGGCAGCCCCAGCAAATCTGGGAATCCCAGCCCAGGCAGGAATTCCTTCCCCAGATCCCAGCCCCATCTCCCCTTTCCCAGTGGAGCCATTCCCTGTGTCCTGTCCCCAATTCCAGCTCTCCTGGAGCCCTGCAGGGACTCTGAGCATCCCCTGGAGTTTTCCCTTCTCCAGGGAACATTCCCAGCTCTCCCAGCAGCTCCCTGCTCTGTTTTTGCCCTTTTGTAAAGATTCACTTTGTGCTGCTCCTTTAACCAGAGTCCCAGAGTCCCAGCCTGGTTTGGGCTGGGAGGGACCTTCAGGATCACCCAGTGCCACCACAGACAGGGACAGGGACACTCCCCACAGCCCAGGCTGCTGCTTTGGGTGGTCCGTGGAACCTCAGCTGCCTTTGCAGCCAGAATTCCCCAGGGCCTGGGAGCGGGATGTGTGAGGGTCCCTCCCTGCCCTGGCTGTCCCTGTTTTGGGTGTCCCTGTTTTTGGGGTGTCCCAGTTTTGGATGTTTTTGGGTGTCCCTGTTTTTGGGTGTCCCAGTTTTAGATGTTTTGGGTGTTCCTAGTTTTGGGTGTTTTGGCTGTCCCTGGTTTTGGGTGTCCCTATTTTGAATGTTTTGGCTGTCTCTGTTTTTGATATTTTGGGTGTCCCTGGTTTTGGATGTCCCTGTTTTGGTGTTTTGCCTGTTCCTGTTTTGGATGTTTTAGGTGTTTTGGGTGTCCCTGTTTTGGGTGTCCCTGATTTGGATGTTTTGGATGTCCCTGGTTTTGGGTGTCCCTGTTTTGGGTGTTTTGGGTGTCCCTCTTTTTGGGTGTCCCTCTTTGTTTTGGGTGTCCTTCTTTTGGCTGTCCCTGTTTTGAATGTTTTGGCTGTCCCTGTTTTGAATGTCCCTGTTTTGGCTGTTTTGGGTATCCCTGTTTTGGATATTTTGGCTGTCCCTGTTTTTGTGTGTCCCAGTTTTGGATGTTTTGGCTGTCCCTGGTTTTAGGTGTCCCTGTTTTGGATGTTTTTGATATTTTGGGTGTCCCTGTTTTTTGATGTCCCTGTTTTGGATGTCTTGGCCGTCCCTGTTTTGGATGTTTTTGACATTTTGGCTGTCCCTGCCGTGTCCCCTCCTCCCGTGGCAGCTCCCAGGGCTGGCAGCTCTGTCCCCACGGCGCCCCGGTGGCTGCTGTGAGTGGGAAGGTGCAAATGACACACACGAGGGCTCTGGGAGCCAATTTGCAGCAGAAGGCAGAGACTGTAACATATCCAATTCCAATTGCAGGCAGGGCAGGCAATTCCCAAAGTGCCTCCTGGAGGGAATCTCCGCTGGAGGGAAAGGTTTCATTTCAGGGAATGGTTTCTGCCCTGAGAGCAAGGGCTGTGAAATATCAGCCTGGGAAACAAGGATAAGAGCCAGCTTGTTTAAACATGGACTTTTCTCCCTGTTTTGGGAATGGTGGTGCTGAGGTTTAGCCTCAACCCAAAAGGCTGTACCAACAGCAGGCACAGTGATGGGACTTTTGTCCCTTGTCCTCAGCTTCACCCTCATTTGTGGGTGTCCTGGTTTGGAGGGCAGGTGTCTGCCAAGAAAGGCACGAGCTTCTCTTTGAAATGCAGAATGTAAACACCCTCCCTCCAAATTATTATTATAAATTTTGAAATTAAGGAGCTCTCAGGCAAAGAGATGGGAATTAGGAATAACAGTTCTTTACTAGGAAAATTAAAATAGCAATGCAGTATTACACAGAACAATCCCAAACCCTGCCAGAGTCAGAATCCAAGCTGACACCCGTCAGTCAGTCAGGGTGTTGGCAGCAGTCCCATTCCATGGTGGCTGCATCCTCCTGCAGGGGCAGATGTGGTTCAGCTGGAGCAGTGCTCCTGGAGAAGGTGCAGTTTCCTCTGAAGCTCCAGGGATGATGTGCAAAGGTCTGGTTTTCCTCTGGAATCCAGTGGAAAGAAGGTTCCTTGTTGTCCCAAATCTCAGTTTTATCTGGGTAGGAAAGGCTTGGCTCCTGCCCTGGCTGGAGCATCTCCCATGGGATGATGTAATTTTATCAGTCATGCCCTGGGACTCAGTGGCCATGAACAGGAGATATCTCCTGGAGGGAGGATGGGCTGTGGGAAGATAAAGATGATTGCCCAGCTGGTTTAAAGATGGCCCATTAGCAGGAGATATATGCCACAGATGGGGACAGAATTCACATTTCTGGAATACACAGAATTCACATTTCTGCCACATCCTGTGCTGCAATTGGGGCTGCATCTGTGTCCTCTGTGTGTGTGAGTCCCTCTGCACCTGCCCAAGGCCCAGGCTGGGGGAACAGATTGATGCTGGCAAGGCTGAAGTTTGAGGGAAGCAGCTCTCGGAATGAAATCCCTGCTCTTCATGGCACAGCTGCTGCTCCTGGGGGGGTTTTGTGCTCCAGGAAAAGGCTGAGGAACCCTGGCTGTGCTCAGGGTTTGGGCACCAAAATCTGCCCTGGGAGCTTTGCAGGTGGGTGTCAGCACTGGGGGGATTTCATGATGAACTTCAGGTTTGTTCATCACCTCTTCCCCCAAAATACTTCAATTTTCTTAGCTAGAATTCCCTGCAGTCATCCCATGTTTGAGCTGTGTTTCCTTCCCCTTGCAGGTTGAATTTTAGAAGTTCAAAATTTCAATCTTAGAAACTGTGTTAGGAAGAGCTGCTAAGCTGATTTAATATAATATTTAAATATTTATCAATAATATAAATATATAGATTTGTTGATATATAATATTGATATATATATTTGTTAATATACAATATTGACATATGTATTATATATCAATAAGATAAAAATATAAATATTTAAATAATCCCCAGCAGCAGCCCAGGATGCTGGAAAACTGCTGGAAATTGGGATCAAAACCTTGATACCCCATCGGGATTTTTTAGTGCCAACAATGAGTTTAAAGGCACAGCTCATTCATAAATGCCCCCCTGGCATTTAATAAATAATGAAAATAGCCCATTTGGATTTTTTTAATGCCAAAAAGGGGGTTAAATGCACAATTCATTAATAAATGCCCCAGTAGGATTTTTTAATGCCAACAAGGGGGTTTAAATGAACAGCCCCTTCATAAATGCCCCCCTGGCATTTAATAAATAATGAAAATAGCCCATTGATATATTTAATGCCAAGAAGGGGTTTAAATGCACAGCCCATTAATAAATACCTCCACTGGGATTTTTAATCCTGATTTAATCCCGAATTTTAATTTTTTTAATTTTTAAAGGCACATAAATACCCCCATTGGTATTTTTAATGCCAATGAGGGGTTTAAAGGTGCAGTTAATTAATAAATACCCCCACTGGGATTTTTAATCCTGATTTTTTAATTCTTTAAAGGCACAGCCATTAATAATATTCATTTTCCACCTTTGCTTCCCTTGTTTGTGCAGTGGGATGGGAGATCAGGGGGTGCCCTGAAGGAATCAGCTCAGGGGGGATAAAGCTGGAGTGGAGGAAATCAATCCAGAGATAATAAATAATAATTAAAACACATAATAAATTTTAAAAAAATTAAATAATAATAAACCCCCTGAGCTGGGTCTTGGCTGACTAAAATCCCTGTAGCTCCCAGACAGGTTCAGGATTTTGGATCTCCCTCTTTGCTGTAGGATCACAGGGGGAGCTCACAGCTGGATTTGCAGCTGGAATTCTGCCCGCTCACCTGAGTGGGTGTTTACCTGTTTTACCTGCTCCTGCAGGTGAAAAACGCCAGAACAAGAGCAAGAAAATGCAAAATGCAAGAGCAAGAGTGGCTCAATCCCTGATTTTGTACCCTCAGCATCACGGGGAGGGGAAAAAAAATTTAAAAAAATTAAAAATCTGAAAGATGTAGAGAAGGCAGCGTGCTGTAGTGTCCCTTGCAGACAAAAAATTTTAAAAATTTAAAAAAATTAAAAAATTAAGAAACTAAAAATTAAAAAATTAAAAAAAAAAAAAAATTTAAAATAAAAATTAAAAAAAAAATTAAGAAATTAAAAAATTAAAAATCTGCGAGCTGTGGGGAAGGCAGCGTGCTGCAGTGTCCCTTACAGAAAAAAAATTTAAAAAATTAAAAAAAATTTAAAAATTAAAAAAAAATTTAAAAATTAAAAAATTAACAATTAAAAAATTAAAAATGTAAAAAATAAAAAATAAAAATAAAAAATAAAAATAAAAATTAAAAAATAAAAACTAAAAAATTTCAAAATTAATAAATTAAAAAATTAAAAAATTAAAAATGTAAAAATTAAAAAATTAAAAAATTAAAAAATGTAAAAATTAAAAAATTTTAAAATTAAAAAAATTAAAAATTAAGAAATTAAAAAATTAAAAATCTGCAAGCTGTGGGGAAGGCAGCGTGCTGCAATGTCCCTTACAGAAAAAAATGTAAAAAAAAAAAAAAATTAAAAAAGTTTAAAAAAAATAAAAAAAAAAATTTAAAAAAAAAAAAAAATCTGCGAGCTGTGGGAAGGCAGCAGCCGCTTGGCGAGCTGCGCCACTTGTGCCTCTGCTCCCTCGGCAGCCCGTTCGGCGCTGGCCCGGCGGTCCGTGCCGGGGCGCGGAGGTGCGGGATGCTCAGCCCCGCCGCCATCAGCCGAGCAGCGGGCAGGGCCGCAGCCCAGCGCAGCCTCCCTCCCGGCCTCTAATGGCTTTTCCCGGCCGTGTTGATGAGGAGCGAAGAGGTCCATTTGCACTAAACTGTAATTTCTTCCCCCTCCGCTCTCCTGCGGGATGGAGCCTGGCGCTGCTGCTCGCTTTCCCCGGCAGGAATGACCCTCGCTGCGGGTTTGGGTGTCGGACGGTCGCAGCTCAGGCTCATAAATTTAATATATTCTGTTCTTCAGGTCAGTGTTTTATTCTAGGGCGTGGGTGTAAGAGAGAGCTCAGAGAGAGGTTAGAGCAAGAAGAGAGACAAGAGGCAAGAAAAAGATTTTCCATTTACAACACAATAAGTGTTTTTTGCTGATGAATATTACAAGTTTTAATAACCAATTTAATACAATATACTAATTTCCTAATATTTGCATGCAACCTATAGGAACCACTAAATTCCCTTGTTTTATGGTTTTCTTCTCTGTAACCCTTCTCTTCAGACCTTTCCTGCCAGCTTGGGACAGGATGTCTGTTGGTTCTTTGGTACCATCTAAACAAAGGAAGAGCCTCAAACCTTCACATAACTATTTTCAGCATCTATGTCAAAGATTGCTAACATCTCTATTTCATCTCTTGTTCCAGAACTACTTGCCAGGCACTCATAAGATTTTGATATTACTTCTCCAACACCTTGGCTGGGCCAGTTTGGGTTTTCCACCCTCTGCCAGCGGAATATTCGGAATATTCTGAGATCGGGGGGTTCAGGCATCATTTCACAGGACAAAAGGAGGGGCTGCACCTCCGGGAAGGATCCCAGGTGCTGCTGCTCTCCCTCATCACAAACCGGATTTATTTCAGCCCATCCCACTCAGGATTTAGGGAGTTTATCCAAAATCACCTCCAGGTTACAGAGCAGATTGGTGTGGCTGAAATGGGATGGAACAAATCAGACCTGGAGCAGCCCGGGCTGGATGAGGGAGGTGCCACCCATCCCAAACCATTCCACGATTCCTGCAGTACCCAAATCCTCCAGCCCCGGTGCAGTGATGTTTCAGTGAATGATCCTCCCTCTGCTGAAGCCTTTCCAGGAGACTGCTGGCAGGATTAATTAGTTAATGTTTATTGAGCACGGGGAGGCTGCACCGTGTTATTTCAGTTTCTGCCTCGTTTCATCCGTGGGGACTCGGTTCTGGTTCCACCCACACTTGGTTTGGGATCTGGCAGCAGCTCCTGGTGCTGGGAATCAGCAGGACCAGGGCAGCTCTGAGAGCTGGGAAGGGGCTGGAGAATTCCTGAGGGGAAATGGGAAGGGGCTGGAGAATTCCTGAGGGGAAATGGGAAGGGGCTGGAGAATTCCTGAGGAGCTGGGAAGGGGCTGGAGAATTCCTGAGGAGCTGGGAAGGGGCTGGAGAATTCCTGAGGGGAAATGGGAAAGGGCTGGAGAATTCCTGAGGGAAATGGGAAGGGGCTGGAGAATTCCTGAGGAGCTGGGCAGGGGCTGGAGAATCCCTGAGGGGAAATGGGAAGGGGCTGGAGAATCCCTGAGGAGCTGGGCAGGGGCTGGAGAATCCCTGAGGGAAATGGGAAGGGGCTGGAGAATTCCTGAGGAGCTGGGCAGGGGCTCAGCTGGAGAAAAGGAGGCTCAGGGACCTTGTGGCTCTGCACAACTCCCTGCCAGGAGGGGACACTGGGGGGATTTGGGATCTGGGAACAGGGACAGGGACAGGAGGAGAGGGAACGGCCCCAGGGTGGGAATTGGGGAATTTCCCCATGGGAAGGGGGTCAGGGACTGGGGTTGCCCAGGGAGGGGTGCAGTGCCCGTCCCTGGGGGGTTCCCAAGCCCTGGGGATGTGGCACTTGGGGACACAGTGGTGGCAGTGCTGGCACCGTTGGGTGTCATTATCCTAAATCTTTTCCAACCCAAACAATTCCCTGATCCTCTGATTCCCTCAGTGACTCAGCACTGCTCAGCCAAAGGATTTTTCCTTTGGCATCCAAGAAGAGCTTCAGGTGCCTCTTGTGCTGACTCACCTCAGTCAGGAATTTGTCATTTATCCACTCCTGGGCTCAGCTGAGCCGAACCAAAACCTTTCCAATGCAGATTTTAGGAGCAGGGCTGTGGGGAGATCTCCTGTGAGGAACAACAAGGCATAAGACAGGGTTATTGGTGTTATCTCCATTTCCAGGTTTGTCAGGAATGCCAGACAGCAGATTCCGTATCTGTGAACAGCTGGGGTTGCTCACAGATATGGAATATAACAAATAGAAAATTAAAAAAAATAAAAAAAAAGAAAAAATATATAAAAACCATATAAAACATATAAAATATATTAAAAATTTAAAATATATCAAATATAAAAATATATTTTAAATTTAAAATATATAAATATATAAAATATATAACATATATTAAAAATTTAAAATATATAAAATATATAAAATATATAAAATATATAAAGTATATAAAATACATAAATATATTTAAAATTTAAAATATAAAAATATAATAAAATATAAAAATTTTCCCTACCCCTTATTTCAATCATTTGAACAGCTGGGATTATTGGGAAAGCACATCTGGGCTGGAGGCTGTCCCTTCCCTCCCAAGGGCACGGGAGGGGAGCCTGGTGTGCTCCAGGAGGATGCTTTGCTGCATCCCACGTGCTGCACCACCCAATATTTGGGATTCAGCGTGGGCTGGATGATGGGAGCTGCGCTTTAATAAAACCTCGCAGCCCCCAGAGTGTGAAACCACTGGCAGCTCCTGACGGGGTGCAAACTGAGGCTGTTACCTCGTTAAAATCCGCATTTCCTGGGTGCTGGAAGGTGAGAACATCCCTGGTGGAGCAGCGAGGGAGCAGCTTTTGGGATGGGGCTGGACAGAGCAAACAAGCTGAACTGAAAATACTCCTTGTTCCATGATTTCCTCTTCAGCCCGGTCCTGGTCAGGGGGTTTGTGGTGTAATGGTGTCAAAGCAAACCCCACCAAAAGGTTCTGCAGGATTTAAAATCTGGATTTTGTTTCCCATGTTGGGCTCATCTACCCCGTGACTCCTCATTAGTTCTTTGTCTATAATTGTGCTTTGTCACGATGAGTGATTAATGAGTGATTAATTTTTCTCCAGGGAGCCATTCCTGGCAGAGCAGGCACCCAAGGATTCAGGATCAGCTCCTCCAGGTGGTTCTCAGCTGAAGGAGGATTGGTTTGGGTTAGAAAGGTGCAGGAGGTTCTTGTGGTGGGGGTGACACTGAACCCCTGAGCCTGTGGAATGTTCCTGTGTTTAATAGCAGGAGCTCATCCATTAAGGGGAACTGGAGCCCTCATTGCTGTTTTTATAGTGACAGGTGTTGGTGAAGAGATTGGGGCTGGATGGATTCTTTAAATAAATTCTCTTTTTTTTAATTTTTTTTTTTAAACTATCTCTAAGCTGCAATTCTGCTGCTAAATAAGGATTGCTAATGAATGTCCTGACAAGCAAAGATCACTTCTATTCCCCAGATTTATTCCAGTCCCCATCTCCTCCCCACAGCTTTGGTTCTCTTCAGATTCTGGAGGTCTTGGAGACCTTGCCTTAAACATCATCATGATATTTAAGGTGATATTTCTGGATAATTTAATTCAGCTCCTGAGTTCATAAAATTCCAGAATCCTGGAATGGTTTGGGTTGGAAAGGACCTCAAAGCCCAGCAGTGCCATGGCAGGGACACTCCAACCATCCCAGTGGATCCAGCCCGGCCTTGGGCACTGCCAGGGATCCAGGGGCAGCCACAGCAAATCTGGGAATCCCAGCCCAGGCAGGAATTCCTGCCCAAGATCCCAGCCCCATCTCCCCTTTCCCAGTGGAGCCATTCCCTGTGTCCTGTCCCCAATTCCAGCTCTCCTGGAGCCCTGCAGGGACTCTGAGCATCCCCTGGAGTTTTCCCTTCTCCCAGCAGAGCTGCTCCATCCTCTGCTCATCCTGCTGCCCCCGCTGGATCTCTCCAGCAGCTCCAGGTCCCTCCTGTGCTGGGACCCCCGAGTTCTGCTGCAGGTGGGACAAAAGTGGTGACTCCTCTTCGAAAAAGCTGCAGGAAAATGAAAATCCTGGGAAGAACTGTTGGAAATCTCTTCCATGAGTCCTGAAAAGGTGGATCTGAGACCACTTGTGGGCAGCCTGGAGCTGATTCCTGCCCATCCATGGAGGAGCAGGGCCTGGTCTGGCCCATGAGGGCTCCCCCTGACCTGACCCAGGGGGAATTTGCAGGCTGGAGAAAATCCCTTTTCCCTTTCCCCTTTTCCTTTCCCCTTTTCCTTTTTCATTTTCCCTTTTCCTTTTTCCTTTTTCTTTTTTCGTTTTCCTTTCCCTTTTCCCTTTTCCTTTTCCCTTTCCCTTTTTCTTTTTCCTTTTCCCTTTTCCCTTTCCCCTTTCCCTTTTCCTTTTCCTTTCCCTTTTTCTTCCTTTTCCTTTCCTCCCCCGTTTTTTCCTCTTTCCTTTCCCCACGGAGGAGACAGTCACTTCCTATTTTAGCTGGACCCCAGCCAGAGCCTTTTCTGGCATTTTTGATGGAGAGGGGAATTTGGGATGACACTTCTCCACCCAAAACTGAACGGGAGCAAAGCCCCCGCGGGGCTCTGAGCCAGCCAGGGGAAATCCTCCATCCCAGGAGATGCAGCAGCCCTGAAATCCAAACCCAGCTCGAAGCTGCTCCCCTGAGCTCCAGAGAAAACTCCCCAGTTTCCCAGCGGGGTGGGTGAGGTGGGAACTGGCCGGAATGAAATCCCAGCGAATCCCAAGGGAGCCGGGGCTGGCAGGACTCGGGGGGCTGGAGCTGCTGGAAAACGCCGCAGCCAGAACGGGAATTAGAGGAGAAAGAAGTGAAAACGAGCTGGCAGGATGCTGAGGTGACTCATCAGGTGCATCTTGTGAAGTCTCTTTCGGAGAAGTAATGAAACCGCGTGTTCTAACAATATTTGCACTGCAGCAGGGAAAGGCATAAATATTGGGATCAATTAATGAAATTAGAGAATTTGACCAAAAAAGCCCTCGTGCTGGCTCAGAAACCATCCCTCTTCCTTTTTGCTGGTGTCAGTGCCTGCAGTTGGAGAGGAAAATCCTGCAGTTCCGTTTCCCACCCTGGGGAGAGGAGCTCTGGGGTGTGCTGGGGGTGCGCCTGGAGCCCCGGGAATTCCACCTGCACCCCATGGAAATTCTCCAGCTGCTGGGCAGGCAGAGACCTGGGCACGGGCTGGGCATGGAGCCCCCTCCCTTGGGGTTTGGGATTTGGACCCACCTGCTGTTTGCCACCCACAAAATTTGTCCTTTGTGTCCCCCAGCCTCTGATTGTCACCTGGAAAAGGGGGAATGATGGTTTTCCTTAGAAAGGGAATTTTCCCTGTGTGTCTGTGACATTTGGATCTTCAGTTCCTCATCACAAGCAGAGGAGTTCACCACAGAACTTCATTGTGGAGCGTGAGATGAGCTGGGAGTGAAATTTGGGGTTGTAGGTATTAATGGGTCAGTTAATGCAATTCCCAGCAGATTAATTACCTCATTCCAACAGCATTTACTGGATTTCTATTTGGGAATGGCAATAAACCTGAGGTGAGGGACGAGGCTTAATTCACAGCCTGGCAATGAGGAGAACACCTGATTTGCAGGGTGTGCCCCAAAATGTGGGGTGGGTTTTGGGGGGAAAATCACGAGCCAAAAAGAGCCATCAGCAGGCTGGGACTCAGCAGCAGCAGCAGCAGAACTCCCCAGGTTCCCCTGGGCCAGGGCTGGCTCCAGCTCAGCTCTGTTGGAATAATTCCCCTGGCTCCTGGCGGCCACCGCTCGGGAGGATGTTGATAAATTGGAGAGAGGAAAAGGAGCCACGAGGGTGGGGAGAGATTGGCACAGGAGCCTTGCCTGGCTCCTGGCTCACAGGAAATCTCTGGGGTTTGAAATCTGAATTTGAAATCTGGGGTTAAAGGGTGCATTTGCAGCTCCCAAGGAGCCCAGGGCAGAACAAAGCCAGGCAGAGGTGCTGGGGCTGAACACGAGTTTTTAACAAAAATAAAATCTGTTGTCCCAGGATCTGCTGTGCAGCCATCTCTGGGATGGGATCTTGCTGGGTTTGGAGGTTTGGGTTTGGGTTTGGGTGGAGGAAAGCCCCCTGCCTTTGGGCAGGAGGGGAGCTCTGGGGCTTGGCACACCCCTGGGCTCGCTGCCTGCTCCTTGTCCCCTCTCCCAGAGGATGTCCCCATCCATCCCCCTCCTCTGACCAGCCTGGGGGCTCTTGGAGGCAGCAGGGAGAGCTTTAAATGAGATTTTCCCTCTCTGTGAGCGTTTTTCAGCGTGTTTAAAAATGAAAGCTCTGTTTATTCCATTTCTTGGGAGCCCAGGGGTTGTTTGAAGGGCTCTTTGCCCCACCTCTGTTCCCTCATCCTGTGCTGGATTTGAGACCTCCGTGCAGCACAGAGTTTGGGATTTGTGGAGCTCTGAAGTCTGGCTGTCCTTGTTCTTCCTTCCCATGTAATACAAGTTTAATGTTGTCTCCTGCTGCCCACTCAGGTGTGTAAAGGATCTTTAAATCCATCCTGGTGAGCTGCAGAAAATGAGGTTTTTGTCCCAATCCCTGGTGTTTGTTTATAACAGCAGCTAAAATATGAATATTTGGGATAAAACTACACTGTTTTTTTTTTTTTACATTTCATGTTCTCTTTTGTTTTTCCAGCTGTGGGGAGCTCAAAAAATCAAACAGGTAATACACTTTTAAAATGTTTTCAATTTTCCTTATTACTTCCAAGTATTGCTGCTTTTTCCTGTCTTCCCTCATTCCCTTTGCCAGTTGCTGTTTTGCTTTCCCAAGGAAATGTAAATGCAGAGAACACTCTGCCATCAAAGAGCCTGATTTTTTATATATATATATATATTTATATATTTTGATGTCTTCATTTTCTCCTTCCTGTCTAGTCAAGAGCTTTCTTGTCTCCAGTTTTTTGCAAATAGTTTGACAGTTCCTTGGGAAGATTTGTGCCTGTGCTGTACCTTCCTCCCTTCAATCCCAGATCCGTTGGGAATTGATTTTTTCCTCCCCAGTTAATTCCAGTGCAGCCTCCTGGGCTTGTCAGAAAATTTTGGGGAGGGGAAAATGTGGGTGAAAATGGGCTAAAAATGGGCTGTTCATGAGTAAAGCAGATCTAGGATTTTTAGGGAGGTGGGGATCTCCAGAGGATGATCTGTGGGTGCATGTTAAAATTGGGTTTGGGGTTTTTTGGGTGTCCCTTGTGGTGCCACCCAGGGGGGGCTGGAGCTGCCTGCTGTGTCCCAGCTCGTGCTGCAGCAGGTGGGGAGAGATTCTGGGGTGGGATCCTGGATCTGAATCCACACCTGGAATGGGGAGAGATTCTGGGGTGGAATCCTGGATCTGAATCCACACCTGTGATCTGAATCCACACCTGAACTGGGGAGAGATTCTGGGGTGGGATCCTGGATCTGAATCCACACCTGGAATGGGGAGAAATTCTGGGATGGGATCCTGGATCTCAATCCACATCTGTGATCTGAATCCACACCTGAACTGGGGAGAAATTCTCAATCTGAATCCACTCCTGCACTGGGGAGGAATTCTGGGATGGGATCCACTCCTGGAATGGGGAGAAATTCTGGGATGGGATCCACTCCTGGAATGGGGAGAATTTTTGGGATGGGATCCACTCCTGCAGCGAGGAGAAATTCCTGGATCTGAATCCACACCTGCATGGGGAGAAGTTCTGGATCTGAATCCACTCCTGCACTGGGGAGTTCTGGGATGGGATCCACTTCTGGAGTGGGGAGAAATTCTGGGATCTGAATCCACACCTGCAGTGGGGACAATTTTCTGGGATGGGATCCGGTCCTGGAGTGGGATTCACATCTGCACTGGGGAGAATTTCTGGGATCTGAATGCACACCTGCAGTGGGGAGAATTTCTGGGATGGGATTCTGGATCTGAATCCAGATCTGTGATCTGAATCCACGCCTGGAATGGGGAGAAATTCCTGAACTGAATCCACACCTGGAATGGGGAGAAGTTCTGGGATGGGATCCTGGATCTGAATCCACACCTGCAGAGGGGAGCAGCTCCTGGACCCAGTCCCTCCCCTGTGTTTTGTTTCCCTTGGGGGTTTCCCCTGTGCCCCCTTTGCTTCCCCAGCAGGATGAAGGGATTTTCCCCCTCACCCCCAATCCACAGCCCTGCCCTCCCCATCCAGGGCTTTTCCCACCTTTCCTACCCAGGACATTTCAGCCTCAAAGCAGCTGCTGAAAACAGGCAGGGACAGAAAACCATTTTCCTTTTCCCTCCTAAATCTGCCTTTCCTGGGGTTCAGGTACAGCTGTGGGTGGCTTTTGGGGACAGATACCCAAGGAAGAGCCACTCCTTGTATGTGAGGGTCAATTATTTCCCCCTAAATGATTAATTGATGCTAATTACGGTGGGGAGGGGCTGAGCCCAGACCTCCTCTGGTGGGAGCTGTGAAGTGCAGGGGGGTCCCAGGTGGGGCAGTGCCAGGGCTCTGTGCCCAGGGCAGCTGTTTGGGGCTGGGGGTGGCTCTGCTGTCCGTGTCCCTCACTGGGTGTCTCTGGTGACATTTTCCAGGCCATCATCCACCCCGACACCAACGAGACCATCTTCATGCCTTTCCGAATGTCAGGTACGCCTGGGCTGGTGCAGAGCCCGGGGGGCTCTCCTCTCCTGCAGCTCGGGCTGGCAGCATTCAGACCAGGGTCAGGGGGGGATTCCACACACCAAAATCCCCTTGCAGGCAAGGAGAATGAAGAAAATGAAGATCCTAAATTCCACTATGAGATTTAGTGCTTCATATTTTTCTTCTTCCTTTCTCCTTTCTCCTTTCCTTTCTCCTTTCTCCTTTCCTTTCTCCTTTCTCCTTTCCTTTCTCCTTTCTCCTTTCCTTTCTCCTTTCTCCTTTCCTTTCTCCTTTCTCCTTTCCTTTCTCCTTTCTCCTTTCCTTTTCTCCTTTCTCCTTTCCTTTTCTCCTTTCTCCTTTCCTTTCTCCTTTCTCCTTTCCTTTCTCCTTTTCTCCTTTCCTTTCTCCTTTCTCCTTTTCTCCTTTCTCCTTTCCTTTCTCCTTTCTCCTTTCTCCTTTCCTTTCTCCTTTCTCCTTTCTCCTTTCCTTTCTCCTTTCTCCTTTCCTTTCTCCTTTCCTTTCTCCTTTCCTTTCTCCTTTTCCTTTCTCCTTTCCTTTCTCCTTTCCTTTCTCCTTTCCTTTCTCCTTTCCTTTCTCCTTTCCTTTTCTCCTTTCCTTTCTCCTTTCCTTTCTCCTTTCCTTTCTCCTTTCCTTTCTCCTTTCCTTTCTCCTTTCCTTTCTCCTTTCCTTTCTCCTTTCCTTTTCTCCTTTCCTTTCTCCTTTCCTTTCCTCCTTTCCTTTCTCCTTTCCTTTCTCCTTTCCTTTCTCCTTTCCCTTTCCTTTCTCCTTTCCCTTTCCTTTCTCCTTTCCCCTTTCCTTTCCCTTTCCTTTCCCTTTCCTTTCCCCTTTCCTTTCCCTTTCCTTTCCCTTTCCTTTCCCTTTCCTTTCCCTTTCCTTTCCCTTTCCTTTCCCTTTCCTTTCCTTTCCTTTCCCTTTCCTTTCCCTTTCCTTTCCCCTTTCCTTTCCCTTTCCTTTCCCTTTCCTTTCCCCTTTCCTTTTCCCTTTCCTTTTCCCCTTTTCCTTTCCCTTTTCCTTTTCCCTTTCCTTTTCCCCTTTTCCTTTTTCCCTTTCCTTTCCCCTTTTTCCTTTCCCTTTCCTTTCCCCTTTCCTTTTTTTCCCTTTTTTCCTTTCCTTTCCCATGGAGGAGACAGTCACTTCCTATTTTAGCTGGAGCCCAGCCAGAGCCTTTTCTGGCATTTTTGATGGATCTGTCACTATTGGGAACATTTTAATTTTGCAGTAAATGGCAAAACTCGCTGCCCACAGCTCCAGGGGTGTAAAATAAAGGTCAGCAGCTTGATCCACCCTCAGTGAAGAGGAGGTTTATTCCCAGGAAGGATGATGATGGTGTTCCCTGTTTTTCCATGTTTTGTGGGGTTCCAGGCAGGATCAGCTCCTCTGTGCCTCAATGAGCTGGTTCATGATTAAAAATTGCCTGCCCTCCCCTCTTTGGGGTGCTCAGGTCCCCAGCAGCTCCTCTGGCAATGCCAGTGCAGCCCTGGTGCTCTTCCCAGGGATTTATTTAAATAATCAGGATTTTTTTCCATGTTTTGGGTGGGACACCATCACCTGATTTGGGCAAAATGAGCAGGGCTGGGGGGTTTGGGCTCAATTTTTTGGGGGGTGATGCTGGGGGTGGTTCAGGACCCCCTGCTTTTGTCCTCTCTTTTTGTCCCAAATTTTTCTTCCTCTCAGGTCTTTGCCCTTTTTGGTTGTAGCTTGGATGCAGGAAGTTAATTCAGTAATATTGGGAAAGATGCTCTGAGACCTTCTAGGGGAAGTCAGGGAGATGAATTATAATTAGCACAGGAATTGGCAGCCACAGCAGGGGAAAAATGTGAAGCTTTTGATTTCTCTGGTGCTCAACAGAATTGGAGGGGAAGACTTTGGAGAGCTTTAATATCAAATAAAGGATGGGAAAAGCAGGAGGATGCTGCAGTTGTTGCTTGGTGCATCAGGTGGAGCTCCAGGAGGTGGCTTCTCCCCTAAACTGGGCCATTATTTTAAAATATTTTTAAAAATTAAATATTATTTTGAATATTTTTAAATTAAAACCCATTAATTTCTGCTTTTCCCCCCACAGGTTACATTCCCTTTGGAACCCCCATTGTAAGTATTTGGTTGTGGGCACCCAGAAATGCATTTTTCTCCACATCCCCAGGATTCCCACCTTCCCCAGCTCCTGTTTGCCATGGAAAACCCTCCCTCTGCTTGGGGGCATTTAATCTGCTATCAGGGGTTTTACCTATTAATATATTGAAATTATTAATCTATTATCTATCAGGTTATTGATTCATTTAAGCAACCCCTATTTGAGGTTATTTATCTGCTGTTGAGGTGATTTATTTATTCATACAGAGAGGATATTTATCTCCTGTTTATGAGTTTATTTATGAATTAACACAATCTCTGAGGTTAATTATCTATTATTGAGGTTATTTCTCTTTTATTGAGGTCGTTTCTCTATCAATATATTGAGGTTGTTTATCTACTATTGAGATTATTTATTAATATATTGAAGTCATTTATCTATTATCTATCAGGTTATTGATTAATTAAACCAGACCCTATTTGAGGTTATTTATCTACTATTGAGGTTATTTATCTGCTAATATATTGATGTTATTTATCTATTATTAAGGGGTTTTAATCCATTAATATATTGAGGTTATTTATCTATTATTGAGGCTATTTCTTTATCAATATATTGAGGTGATTTATCTATTATCTATTGAGTTATTGATGACTTAAACCAAGCCCTATTCGAAGTTATTTATCTTCTATTGAGATTATTTATTTAATAATATATTGAGATTATTTATCTATTGTCCATCAGGTTATTGATGAATTAACCCAATCCCTATTTGAGGTTATTTATCTTTTAATATCTTGAGTATATTTATCTCCTATTTATGAGATTATTTATGAATTAACACAACTTCTGAGGGTATTTATTTATCTTTTATTGAGGTTATTTCTCTGTCAATATATTGAGGTTGTTTATCTATTATGAAGGGTGTTTTTATCCATTAATACTTTGAGGTTATTTAGCTATTATTGAGGTTATTTCTCTATCAACATATTGAGGTTATTTATCTATTTTCTATCATGTTAATTAAATCAACCCCTCTTCGAGGTTATTTATCTTCTATTTAGATTATTTATTTTTTCATATAGAGAGGTTATTTTTTATTATCTATCAGGTTATTGATGAATTAAACCAACCCCTATTCAAGGTTATTTATCTCCTATTGAGGTTATTTATATATTAATATAGAGAAGATATTTTTATTATCTATCAGGTTGTTGTGGATTAACTCAGCCCCTATTTGAGATTATTTATCTCCCATTGAGGTTACTTATTTATTCATACAGAGAGGTTATTTTTTATTATCTATCAGGTTATTATGGATTAACCCAGCCTCTGTTTGAGGTTATTTATCCATTTGATCTCGTTCCCACAATCTCCTTCAGCACCTTCATCTTTCCCTCTGCAAAGCTGAACTCGTTGCCAGCAAAATGTGACCCCTGCAACTCTCAGATTTCATTTTTGGGCACTTTTATTTTGCATTTCTGTGGTTTGAGGGTCTCCTCCCAGCGTGAGGAGCTCCAGCTCAGGCTGGTTCTGGCTCTGTTTGGGTGGATTAAAGCAGAGAGTGCTCTCCTGAGCTTGTGGCTGAGGATGGGGCTGATTCTCCCTTTTTTTTTTTTTTTTGGAATTTTGGGGGTGTCTGGGTGCTCTCCATGGCCAAAGGCAGCAGGGAGAGAATTCTGTTCTGCTCCTGCTGGAGCCTCAGCTCATCCCAACAGGAATGGTTCATTTAGCCCAGTCTGGTGGGAAACTGAGGCACAGTTTACCCCAAAAAATTGCTGTCACTTGATCCCCAAAGCCACCAGCTCTTGGTTCAGCTCATCCCATCCTTCAAATGGCTGAAGGAGCAAAATACACTGAATTTCATCTCAAACCCAGTGGTGCTGCAGGCTGTCACCCTTCCCAGCAGTGCCAATAGCGAGGTTGGTGACCCCAAACCCGGGATCTGTGGGGCTGCTGCTGTTTGTTGTGGTGGGTGAAGCTCTGGTGGGAACTTTGTGTGGGGCATTTTGAAAGAAAAGGTTAAACAAAAACGAGTTAACGATCAAATTGACAATGAAATCGGCCCCAATCCAGAGCTGTCAGAGGAGCCGAGAGCTGTCAGATGAGCCCAATTTCAGGAGCTGTAAAGGATAAACTGGAACCTCTTGTCATTTAGAAAAAAAAAAAAAAAGAAAGAAAAAAAAAAAACCCAAACGTTTCAAATGTTAAAATTAAAATGTAACATTTATGCCAATCGATCTGTGAAATTTAGTGACAAAATTGGCAGCCTGCTCCAGCATAAAAACAGTTTGAGTCTTGTGTTCCACAAAGGGGGATGGGATTTCCTCAAGAGAGGCTGCACTGGGCTCGTCCTTGTCCCCAAGGAGGGATTTGTCCTTGTCCCCGAGGGGGAATTTGGGATTTGGAGCCGTGACTGGGGTTGGGATCAGCAGTTCAGGGCCGTCCAGAAATGCCCCAGGGGTATTTCCCCTGCTGGATAATCCACTCTGGGGTAGCCCATTGTGCAGGGGATGAGGATTTGGGGCAATAATGGGATTTTGACTCCCCTGACACTCCAAATCCCGGGAATGTTTGTTCTTCCCTGTCCTGGGCTTTGCCTCTCCATCCTCTCCGTGCTGGATTTGGGGCTGAGCTCAGAGCAGAGAGGGGTTGGGATGTGTGTGAGTGTGCAGAGTCTGGCTTTGCCTTTTTCCCTGTGCCCAGCACAGCAGGGAGCAGATCCAGCCCCTGGAATTCTCTCCCTGCAGGGCTGGGATGTCTCTGAGTGTGCAGAGTCTGGCTTTGCCTTTTTCCCTGTTCCCAGCCCACCAAGGAGCAGATCCAGCCTCTGGAATTCTGTCTCTGCAGGGCTGGGATGTGTGTGAGTGTGCAGAGTCTGGCTTTGCCTTTTTCCCTGTGCCCAGCCCAGCAGGGAGCAGATCCAGCCTCTGGAATTCTGTCCCTGCAGGGCTGGGATGTGCAAAGCAGCTGCTGGGCTGGAGCCTCTTCCCCAGGCTGGTGTTTCCTCCTCTGGGGAGGGGAACATTTATCCAGGTTTAGGAAATTCAGTTTAAACTTGGCCTTAGGACAGGGTCCTGCTGCCCCCACAGCTTTTAGCACCTGATTTCCCCCAAAAATCAGGGCTCTGGATGAGGTTTTAAAGAAGCTCTAAGACCCAGGTGGGAATTTGGGGCTGTCCCACCTCAGGCAGGGTTTGGGGATTGAGCTGGGGCTGCTCAGAGCTCCCTGATGTCTAAGGGGTGGCTTTGGGGCCACCACAGCCCCTTCACACCTGATCACCAATTAAATTCAGTCACTGACACTTCGCCAGCATTTAGGAGCTCTTTTTTCTTCTTCTTCTTCTTTTTTTTTATATATTTTGTTTTCCCTTCTTAGTTATTTTTTCCCCCTGACAGTAATTAAAAGTGAAATTGTACATTTCTTGACAGACTCTCGCACATATGGAGAGTTTGCATTTAAACGTGCCTCTTTCAGTCATACAGATTTTGGGTGCTCTTTTTTCTTATTTATTCCTTCCCTTTCCCGCCGGAATCTTCCCCCGGCGCTCAGCCCCAGCCTCTGCCTGGCCCTGGTTTGTTCCTGAGCTTCGCCATCCTGCTGGCTCGGGGGGCACGAGGTGGCCAGGGGCCAGCGAGGTCCCGGCCCGCGCCTTCGTTTGGGGCTGCGCTAATTAATGCCGAGCTCCGCGTGGGGGAGCGCAGCCGTAAATTAGTGGGAGCTGGATCCGGGCCAGGGAACAAAGTCACTGCAACTCCACGAGAGTGGGAGGAAAAGCTGGAGGAGGAGGAGGGAGAGGAGATGGGAATGAAACGAGGCCGCCCAAGCGCTGTCCCCTTTTTGGTGTCGCTTCTCCGCGTCCCAACGGAGACGTTTACTCCTCTCCAGATGTGCTCCAGCTCACCCCTGGCCCCCTTCCTTCTGTCCTGCTTTGGAGGACAGGTGTCTGCCAAAAAAGGCAGGAGCTTCTCTTTGAAATGCAGAATGTAAACCCTCTTCCTCCAAATTATTATTATCATTTTGAAATTAAGGTGCTCTCAGGCAAAGAGATGGGAATTAGGAATAGCAGTTCTTTACTAGGAAAATTAAAATAGAAATGCAGTATTACACAGAACAATCCCAAACCCTGCCAGAGTCAGAATCCAAGCTGACACCCGTCAGTCAGTCAGGGTGTTGGCAGCAGTCCCATTCCATGGTGGCTGCATCCTCCTGCAGGGGCAGATGTGGTTCAGCTGGAGCAGTGCTCCTGGAGAAGGTGCAGTTTCCTCTGAAGCTCCAGGGATGATGTGCAAAGGTCTGGTTTTCCTCTGGGATCCAGTGGAAAGAAGGTGCCTTGGTGTCCAAATCTCAGTTTTTATCTGGGTAGGAAAGGCTTGGCTCCTGCCCTGGCTGGAGCATCTCCCAGTGGGATGATGGAATTTTATCAGCCATGCCCTGGGACTCAGTGGCCATGAACAGGAGATATCTCCTGGAGGGAGGATGGGCTGTGGGAAGATAAAGATGATTGCCCAGCTGGGTTAAAGATGGCCCATTAGCAGAGAATATGTGCCAGGAGATCAGGGTCACTGCCCCACTCAGATGGGACAGAATTCACATTTCTGGCCACATCCTGTACTGCAACTCAAGACACCTTCCCAAATTTTTGGGAAGAAACTGAGAGGAAAAATGTTGGGGGAAGATCTGATTTGGGGATCAACTCGTGGATTTCCTGCCACGGGGACGCGAGCAGGCTGGAAATAAACGGGTGGGATTTAGGAGCCACTAAAGGTCTTTTACAGCCAGAAAACACCTCCAGAAATTTGGGGTGAGGTGTTCAGGGCTCAGGGAGTGATGGCAGGGATTGTTTTGTCTTGCTGAGGATTCGTTGTCCTGTCTGTGTTTGTTGGGTTGATCGTTGGGATCCTCTTCTTGCATCCCTTTCTTCTTCTTGAGCTTCTTATGCTCTTGGAGGAAAAATGGCCTTAAACCAGGAAAATTTGCCTGAAATTAGGAAAAAATGGTCTTAAACCAGGAAGAAATTATCCTAAACCAGGAAAAAATGGTCCTAAAACAAGGAAACATGACCCTAAACCCAGAAAAGTGGCTCCAAACCAGGAAAAAGTGGCCCTAAACCAGAAAAAGCTGCCTTAAACCAGGAAAAAATAACCCTAAATCAAGAAAAATGGCCCTGAACAAGACAACATAGCCCTAAACTAGGAAAAAGTGTCTCTAAAACAAAAAAGCTGCCCTAAACCAGGAAAAATGTCTCTAAACCAGGAAAAATGGCCCTAAAACAGGAAAAACTGCCTTAAACCAGGAAATGATCAATTAATTAAAATAAATTCAAATTAAAGCCAGGCTCCAAAGAGGAGTAGAGTGCTCCCAGGTGTCTCTGCTGTCCTCAGGTGTTCCAGTGGGATTTTTTTCCTGCTGCCCCAAGCAGGGAATGCACCAAAGGGAAATGAGAACCCCCAAACAGTGACAGCTTTGAACTCCTGCCTTCGTGCAGCGTTTGTGTTTCCCTCCAGAAATAGCTGGGTTAGGGAATTGGGATTTTAATGGGATCTTTGGGCAGTGTCAGCTGCCAGGGGATTTTCAGGGTGTATCATAAGCAGATAACATGATATAATAGTTTAATATTAATTACTAAGATAATTAATTTAATTTAATTAGATCATTAAAGGTGCTGAGCTCTCAGGGGCAGTGACATCAGTGAGTTCCACCCCTGGAAAATGGAAAGACAGGAGGCTGATAACGACTGGGATGGCAAAAAAAAAAAAAAATAACGGGAATGAAATGAAGCCAGAAATGAGGATAATTTATTCAAGTGCCTGGAATATCAGCTTGGCTGTTTGCACGCCTGGAAAAGCAAAGCAGGGATGCTTTAATCATGAATCTCTTCCCTTGCAGGTTGTTGGTCTTCTCCTGCCCAACCAGACCCTGGCCTCCACGGTGTTCTGGCAGGTAACTCCGTGGGAGGGGTGGGGATGTGGGCAGGGCAGAGCTGAGGTCTGCCCGGGGCACAGGCTGATGTTTTAGGGACTGAATGCATCCAGGGAAAGGCCTGGAAGGAGCTGGAAACAAATCTTGGCTCCTCTTTTCATCCCACACCTTTCTGTGCCGTGGTGGGAAAGAGGCAGAACAGGGCAGCACCAAAAATCAGCTTTCTGGAGCCGTTTTGTCCGGGTGTAAATGGTTCTTCCATGTGCACATCCATGGAAGTGTTGGCCCTAAACGCACACATCTGCCTTGGGAGGACAAGGAGTTGGGATTTCCCTTGGGGGAGGAAAGATGTTGGAAGGGCAACATCTGTGCAGGGCTGGGGATGATGGGACTCCTGGGAATCCCAGTTCCCAGGAATTTTGGGAAGAGGAGTGCATAGCACAGCCCAGGACTCTGCATTCAGTCTGCTACAGGAACTCTGGGGGGAAATAATCTGTGTGTAGGGAGGTGCTGGTGTGATTTCCCATTAAAATTCTGGGAATTAAGAGTAAGGGGAAGAAGCAGGCAGGGGAATGAGAGATCCATAGTAAACACACCACGAGTGTGATTCCAGCGCCAGCTGAAAGGAAGGAACGAGTTATTTTCAGCTCCTTTCTAGTGCAAATGTATTTTATTGTCTGCAGTGTGAGTGGGGATGGAGCTGTGCAGCAGGGTGGGATCTGCCTGGAGCGTGGGGAAGGTGGGACAATGTGCCAGGAATTTGGGATTTGCCTGGGAGCTGTCCCGGGTGGCAGAGGAGGAGGGGCTGGACACGTCCTGAGTCACTCAGGGGTTTGAAGGGCACTCCCTGTCCTGTTTGGGGACATCTGGGAGGGAATCTCAGACTGGTTTGGGTGGGAAAGGACCTCAAATCCCACCTCAGGTGGGCAGGGACACCTCCCACCATACCAGGCTGGTCCCAGCCCCAATGTCCAGCCTGGCTTGGGCACTGCCAGGGATCAGGGCAGCCCCAGCTGCTCTGTCCTAGTGCCAGTTTAATGCCAAGCTGGGACAGCTGCTCATCTCCTGCTCCTGTGAACCTCTGGAGCTCAGGAAGTTCCTGCTGGAATGGCAGCTGGGCTTTTGCTGTGTCCTGATTGCCCTTGGATTTGGCCAGCACACCAGGAGGAATTTCTTCACATTGAAGGTGGCTGGATAGTGGAAGGGGCTGCCCAGGGCAGTGCCCATCCCTGGAGGTGTCCAAGTGTCCTGGTTTGGAGGACAGGTGTCTGCCAAAAAAGGCACGAGCTTCTCTTTGAAATGGAGAATGTAAACCCCCTCCCTCCAAATTATTATTATAAATTTGAAATTGAGGGGCTCTCAGGCAAAGAGATGGGAATTAGGAATAACAGTTCTTTACTAGGAAAATTAAAATAGAAATGCAGTATTACACAGAACAATCCCAAACCCTGCCAGAGTCAGAATCCAAGCTGACACCCGTCAGTCAGTCAGGGTGTTGGCAGCAGTCCCATTCCATGGTGGCTGCATCCTCCTGCAGGGGCAGATGTGGCTCAGCTGGAGCAGTGCTCCTGGAGAAGGTGCAGTTTCCTCTGAAGCTCCAGGGATGATGTGCAAAGGTCTGGCTTTCCTCTGGGATCCAGTGGAAAGAAGGTGCCTTGTTGTCCAAAATCTCAGTTTTTCTCTGGGTAGGAAAGGCTTGGCTCCTGCCCTGGCTGGAGCATCTCCCAGTGGATGATGTAATTTTATCAGCCATGCCCTGGGACTCAGTGGCCATGAACAGGAGATATCTCCTGGAGGGAGGATGGGCTGTGGGAAGATAAAGATGATTGCCCAGCTGGGTTAAAGATGGCCCATTAGCAGAGAATATGTGCCAGGAGATCAGGGCCAATGCCCCACCCAGATGGGACAGAATTCACATTGCTGGCCACATCCTGGATTGCAAACCCAAGACACCAAGGAACACCTGGAGGTGGCACTCAGTGCTCTGGGCTGGGGACAAGTTGGGGATTGGTGATTGGTGACATTGGAGGGATTTTCCAGCCTCAGTGATCCTGTGATTCTGTGATATTTAAACCCCACAGCACTGAGGGAGATGAGGCCAGGAAGGAGCTGCCCAGCAGCATCCAGGGACACAGAGCTGCCCTTGGACACCTTGGGATTCCCATCCTGCATCTGCAGGGCATCCAACCAGACCTACCCCTGCCCCAGCGAGGTGCTGAGCTGGGAGCAGCCCCAGGGCTGATGAGTTTTCCCTCAGAGCTGCCAGAATCGGGGGTTTTGCTGGCTGTGTGCTGATTTTTGTCCCCTCTGTCCCGCAGTGGTTGAACCAGAGCCACAACGCGTGTGTGAACTATGCAAACCGCAACGCGAGCAAGGTGAGCACCAGCCCTGCCTCCCCCGGCCTCTGAGGGGCCACTGAGGGAGCCAGATCGGCCACTGTCCCCTGGAGGAGCTCAGTGTCACCAGCACCAGGGCTGGGAATGGCTGGAGGAATGGAAATGGGGCCCTGGAGCTGAACCAGCTCCTAACTGGTCTGGAATGGTGTAACTGGGGTCTAAAAAAGAACAGAGCAGCGTGGTGCCTGGGAGGGGGAGCAGGAGGAAGCTCCAGGATCCCATTGCCCGAGGGTTTTGGTCATGCTGGTAGCAGTGAGAAGTGCTGGGAATGTCTCTGGGACCTGCTGGGAATGTTCCTGGGATGTTCCTGAGAAGGTCCCTGGGATGTGCTGGGAATGTCCCTGGAATGTCCCTGGGGCTGTTCCTGGGATGTGCTGGGAATATCCCTGGGATTTGCTGGGAATGTCCCTGTGATGTTCCTGGAATGTCCCTGGGGTTGTTCCTGGGATGTGCTGGGAATGTGCTGGGAATGTCCCTGGGATGTTCCTGGGATGTTCCTGGGAATGTCCCTGTGATGTTCCTGGGAATGTTCCTCCTCCCCTCCTTCTTCTCAGCCTCCATTCATCCCGTGTTGGGATGTGGGAAGCTGAGCTGGAATCCATCCAGCTCATTGAGAGAACATTTCACAGACAAAATATTGACTGTGGCGAGTTTGGGGTTCAGCACTCAAGGGTAGAAATGCTAATTTGGTACCATTTGCTGAATTTCACTCACATCCTTCCTTTGAGCTGCTATTATTATAATTTTCTGGTGCCAATTAATTTTCCATTCCCTGTAACCTTGCTCGGGAGGCCACGATTTCCTCGCTCTTGCCTCTCGGGATGACAGACCATGTGTCACAGAACAATATGACAAAACTAAACCTGTCTCTGCTTTGAAACAAATACACCCCAAACAAAACAAACAAACAAACAAAAAAAAAAAAACTGGGGAGGGGGGAAATGGGTTGAATATTAATAACCAGAAGTTTGTTTATTGAAAATGTGTTTTGTTTTTCTCTCCAAAGCCTTCTCCGACATCCAAGTTCATCCAGGGCTACTTGGGAGCTGTCATAAGTGCTGTCTCAATAGCAGTGGGTAACTCTTTATATCTCTGCATTTCATGATTCAGGGGGCTGCTTGGGAGATGTTTTTTGGATTGCCAAGCATGTTTTTATCTTTGAATTGTCTCAAGTCTGTCTTGATAAGCAGCAAATGCAGTCAGTGAGGTGTGGCTGTGCCTGGATGGCCAAGCTTCCAGCAGAACCAGTAACCTGGATTAAAATCCAGGTGATTAATGCCATTAATAGCAGCTCCTAATGACCCACCTTGGACTAAAGTACCTCTTCATGGGCAGACCCAGAGCTCTTAATTTTGGACTTTTCCTGCAGAACCAGAGTCCCACCCAGCACCTCCTGCCCTGTGCTCTGCTGCTTTGTGCATTAATTGGTGGTGGATTAATTAACCAGGCTGAGTTGGAGACCTCGAGGCTGCAGGGCCCTGGGTGCTAGGAGAGGAGGAGAGTTCTGGAATGTTCTCTGGGGATGGAATTACATCTTCTCCTGTTTTGAGCTGGAGCTGGTGTTCAGGTCACAGCGTGGAATCCTGGAAGGGGTTGAGTGGGAAAGGGCATTAAATCCCATTAAATCCCATTAAATCCCATTAAATCCCATTCATTCCCACCCCATCCATGGCAGGGACACATCCCACTGTCCCAGTGTTCAGCCTGGCCTTGGGCACTGCCAGGGATCCACAGCGAATCTGGGAATCCCATCTCTAATATCTCTCTTTCTATGTTTGTAATTTATTTTTATCCCACTCTCCCCCACCAGCCTCTTTCCTGCCTTTTCTTTTGCTCCCTCACTTTACTGCTGTTCTGAACAGAGTGATAATGTAATTTTTTTCCCCCATCAATTGAGTGGATTCCTGGGATTGGGCTCCAATTCCTGATATCTGGCTGCTGTTCCTGCTGGTGGTGCATGAAGTGCAATTAATACCAGCTGGTTTTCCTAAACAAGGCAAACAAAGGCAGGCAGAAGTAAAAAGACTCGAGAAAGACCAAGTGTGTTTTAAATGTTTGGATTTTTTTTATTCCCCCAGTACTCCAGTGCCAAGAGCTGCACAGATCAGGGGGAATGTGATGAGACAGAAACTCTTTCCAGCTGACACACTCACTCTTACTCTGCTATTTTTCACACTTTTAGAAGGTTAAAAAAGCTGCATGAAGCCTATTTTAATGGTAATAGTTGCCTTTTAGATATTTTAATTTTATGTAGATAATTATTGATGACAATTTGATTATTCCTATATGGAAGAGGAATTTTTGCCCAGGGAATTTGGGGCTGCCCCATCCCTGGCAGTGTCCAAGGGCAGGTTGGAGCACCCTGGCACTGGAAGGTGTCCCTGATGATGATATGAGATGAGATGGGATGAGAGGGGATTTTTCCAGCCCCATCCATTCCAGGATTTCCCAATTTCAGATCTCAGCTCCATTTGTTATGGCATTGCTGATCCCTTTTGGTTCTGGCTCAGCTCTTCAGGGCTTTGGCCTTAGGCTCAGGCTTCTCCCTGGAGGCTGAGGTGACTCTTGGGACTGTGCTGAAGGGCCTGGAATTAAAAACCAGCCCCAAGAACCAGGAGCAGCCATTCCCTGTTCCCTGCACTGGCACTGCTGCTGGGACCTTTGGATTGGTGGCTGCTGGGCTGAACCTGGGCTGGCTCCTCTGGAGTCACCCTTGGGGTCTCCTTGAAGCCTCTCCCAGTTTCCTGTGGGTCTCTGTTGGGACTGGAGATTTCTCCCTCAGCTTTTCAATTCAATCCAAATCCTTCCCTTTCCAGCAATCCCATTCCAGTAATCCCATTCCTTCTCTTTCCATCAATCCCAAATCCTTCCCTTTCCATCAATCCCAAATCCTTCCCTTTCCATCAATCCAAATCTTTCCCATTCCAGCAATCCCATTCCCTCCCTTTCCATCAATCCAAATCCTTCCCTTTCCATCAATCCCAAATCCTTCCATTTCCATCAATCCAAATCCTTCCCATTCCATCAATCCCAAATCCTTCCTTTTCCATCAATCCAAATCTTTCCCATTCCAGCAATCCCATTCCTTCCCTTTCCATCAATCCCAATCTTTTCCTTCCCATCCATCCCCCTCCTTCCCGTGCCCTGTGCTCCCCATCCCGGGGCTGCTCCTCCTTCCCTGCCCACGCTGCACTCTCTCTCTCACTCATTTCTCGCTCTCCTCCCCGGGTGCAGGTGTCCCTGCGGGTTTTCCAATCCCATTCCCTGCTCCTGATAATTGTCTGTGAGCTGTGCTGACAGCCTGTGAATGGGCTGTGATGTCCATCAGCAGCCAGGGCTGCAGCCTCCCCCGACTGGGCTCTGTCCTGCCCAGGGCAGCAGAAACATCCAGGAGAGAATTGGGGAGAGGGGTGGGAGGGGATGGAGATCCCTGGGAGCAGGAGGAAAATCCCAGCGGATCCGAGGGACTGTGTCCTGGTTTAAGGACAGGTGTCTGCCAATAAAGGCAGGAGCTTCTCTTTGAAATGCAGAATGTAAACCCCCTCCCTCCAAATTATTATTATAAATTTGAAATGAAGGGGCTCTCAGGCAAAGATATGAGAATAGGAATAACAGTTCTTTACTAGGAAAATTAAAATAGCAATGCAGTATTACACAGAACAATCCCAAACCCTGCCAGAGTCAGAATCCAAGCTGACACCCGTCAGTCAGTCAGGGTGTTGGCAGCAGTCCCATTCCATGGTGGCTGCATCCTCCTGCAGGGGCAGATGTGGTTCAGCTGGAGCAGTGCTCCTGGAGAAGGTGCAGTTTCCTCTGAAGCTCCAGGGATGATGTGCAAGGTCTGGCTTTCCTCTGGGATCCCGTGGAAGAAGGTGCCTTGGTGTCCCAAATCTCAGTTTTTATCTGGGTAGGAAAGGCTTGGCTCCTGCCCTGACTGGAGCATCTCCCAGTGGGATGATGGAATTTTATCAGCCATGCCCTGGGACTCAGTGGCCATGAACAGGAGATATCTCCTGGAGGGAGGATGGGCTGTGGGAAGATAAAGATGATTGCCCAGCTGGGTTAAAGATGGCCCATTAGCAGAGAATATGTGCCAGGAGATCAGGGCCACTGCCCCACCCAGATGGGACAGAATTCACATTGCTGGCCACATCAACCAAAAACGCTGGTGATCAACTTCTGTTTGAAATAAAGTTTCAAATAAAGCAGTGCCTGGCTCTAAAGTGTGCATCTCTCTGCTCCCAAGCTCCTGTTCCTGCACATCCCTTTGTCTGTTCATTCTGGGTTCCAGAAGGGAGGCGTTGGATGTGTCAGGCTGGAGCCTCAGCCTGGCAGCTCCTCCACAGGAGCCCAGAAATCGCTGGAGCTGCAGCAGCCCTTCCCAAAGGCACAGCCTTGAGCTGTGGGGGCAGTGGGAGACAAGGACGGGGGGTTCTCTGGGAATGCTCCCAGTGTCCATCATCATCATCATCATCATCATCATCATCATCATCATCATCATCACCATCCTGTCCCTCTGGGAATGATCCCAGTGTCCATCACCATCATCATCATCATCATCATCATCACCATCCTGTCCCTCTGGGAGTGATCCCAGTGTTCATCATCATCATCAATTGTCATCATCATCATCCTCTCCTTCTGGGAATGCTCCCAGTGTCCATCATCATCATCATCATCATCTTCATCATCATCAATCATCATCCTGTCCCTCTGGGAGTGATCCCAGTGTCCATCATCATCATCATCATCATCATCATCATCATCATCCTGTCCCTCTGGGAGTGATCCCAGTGTCCATCATCATCCTGTCCCTCTGGGAGTGATCCCAGTGTCCATCATCATCCTGTCCCTCTGGACAGGGTCCAGGTTCATGGAAACAAGCCCCTCTCATCTTGGGCACGGCCCCTCACCCTCCTTTCCCCACATCTCCCAGACCAAGTCTGTCTTGTTCTCAGCATGGTTCCCATTTTCTGCACTCTTGCTCCAGACTGCACTGTTGCCTTCCCTGGAAGCATCCAGCTGTGGGGCTGCTGTGGCCATCCCTCCTGGAATTCTCCTGGCAGTGATGTTTCCTCCTTCCCTCGCTCCTGCTGCTCTCCAACTTCCTTCCCCACTCGGATCCTCATTGCTTTCCCTTCCCTTCGACTCCTCCATTCTGTTCTCCTTGCCTTGGGAAGGCTCCAGTTGGGACAGAGCCCAGTTTTCCATCCCTCTGCCTCCATCTTCACCTCCCAGCCCTAATGAATGGGTTTTTTCCTTCCTTCTCCTAATGCTCTTTTCTCCAGCTTGGCTGGATGGGACTCACCAGATCCAATTAGTTCTACTCCAATCTGGTGACTGGGGGATGAGGGATAACCTCCCTTGGAGCCAGTCCCTCTTTCCAAGTTGACTTTCCAGGTCCCTTGGAAGAGCCAGCTCCAGCTGCAGAGCTCAGGGATGCTGAATCCCTTAAATCAGTGGAGATTTCTCCAGCACAGTCCATGAAGTCCAGAGAGTGGCTCAGCAACGTTTGGGTGGTGCCATCTATCAGCTAATGCTCGCTGGATTCCTGACATTCCTTTATTTCATAAAAATCCCCTCTCAGTGTGGAGTGAAATAACTCCCTGGATGGATTTATTGCTCTAGGCTGGGTTTAAGAGGTGTGGGATTGGTCATTACCAGTGTCAGGCATTCAAAACCATCTCTCAGGCTTCAAAAATCTTCATAAAAAGGAGGAAAAAAGCAGGGATATTTTTTTTAATTCCCACGGTTTTGGAATTGGTGTCTTCATAGACATGAGGTCAGAACTTTTTGAAACAGAGAGGAGAAGAAAAGGGATGAGAAGTGTTGGTCCCTGACAGTGTCTGATGGTTCTGGCTTCCACGTGTGGTGATGTCACAAACGTTCTGCTGAGGGAATGTTGTTGATGCTGAAACAAAACTGGGAGCTAAAGAAATGGCAGGAATCCGAATGGCACCTGAGGAGGAGGAGGGAGGGAGGAAGGGCAGAGAGCTGCCAGAGGCACAGGAGAGCCCTGGGGGAGCTTTCTGTCCCAATGATGGTTTGATCCCGGATTTGTGTTGTGGGATGTTAGGAGGTGCTGGTGCCATGTGTCCGTGTGTCACTCCTGTGTCCCTGTGTCCACTCTCATGTCCCTGTGTCCAGTCATTTATCCCTGTGTCCACTCTCATGTCCCTGTGTCCATCCACGTGTCCCTGTGTCCACTCCTGTGTCCCTGTGTCCATCCACATGTCCCAGTGTCCACTCTCATGTCCCTCTGTCACTCCTGTGTCCCTGTGTCCAGCCACATGTCCCTGTGTCACTCCTGTGTCCGTCCACATGTCCCAGTGTCCAGCCACGTGTCCCTGTGTCACTCCTGTGTCCCTGTGTCCCATCCCGTGTCCCTGTGTCCAGCCACATGTCCCAGTGTCCACTCTCATGTCCCTGTGTCCAGTCATTTATCCCTGTGTCCACTCTCATGTCCCTGTGTCCATCCACATGTCCCTGTGTCCCTCCCATGTCCCTGTGTCCATCCACGTGTCCCTGTGTCACTCCCGTGTCCCTGTGTCACTCCCGTGTCCCTGTGTCCATCCACATGTCCCTGTGTCCATCCACATGTCCCTGTGTCCATCCACGTGTCCTTGTGTCCCTCCCATGTCCCTGTGTCCATCCACGTGTCCCTGTGTCACTCCGTGTCCCTGTGTCACTCCCGTGTCCCTGTGTCCCTCCCATGTCCCTGTGTCCATCCACATGTCCCTGTGTCCATCCACGTGTCCTTGTGTCACTCCTGTGTCCCTGTGTCCAGCCACATGTCCCTGTGTCCACTCATATGTCCATTCACGTGTCCCTTTGCCCCTCCCGTGTCCCTGTGTCCCTCCCATGTCCCTGTGTCACTCCTGTGTCCATCCACGTGTCCCTGTGTCCCTCCCTTGTCCCTGTGTCACTCCTGTGTCCCTGTGTCCCATCCCGTGTCCCTGTGTCACTCCCGTGTCCCTGTGTCCATCCACATGTCCCTGTGTCCATCCACGTGTCCCTGTGTCCCTCCCGTGTCCCTGTGTCACTCCCGTGTCCCTGTGTCAATCCCGTGTCCCTGTGTCCAGCTCCCCTGGCTCCCCCAGCCCATCAAGGAGGACTCCTCAGCAACTGGGAAAAGCTGGATTTGCTGGATTTGCTGGATTTGCTGGATCTGCTGGATTTGCTCTTGTCCCGGTGCAAACCTGCACCATGGACAGCTCCCACCCTGCAGTGTCCCCAGGCTGGCCAGGGCGGGACACCCTGGGACGGTGCCAGTGTCCCTGACACGGGTGTTCTGTAAGGTCCCTTCCCACCCAACCCATTCTGGCATTCTGCCCATCCCTGGGGCTGCAAAGGGACAGGAGGGAGCAGCTGCCGGCTGGGCCAGGGGAGGTTTAATTAAAGATTTCCTTCACCCAAAGGTTGTCAAGCACAGCTGTCCAGGGCAGGGTGGAGTCCCCGTCCCTGCAGGGATTTTAAATCTGTGCATGTGGCACTTGGGGACAGGGGCAATGCTGGGGATGGTTGCCTCCATCTCAGAGGGCTTTCCCTGCCATTTCTGTTCCCTCTGAGGATTTTTCCAGATTCTGTGCCTGTGCCAGGTTTGGTGAGGTGAATCCCCCCTGATTCTGTTCCATGTTTCCATCACCAGTGACTGGGTGATGGTCACAACAATAAACCTGAGCTTGGTTTTTAATGATGATTTCACCTCAACACATCCTTCAGCCAATCCCAAGTAATTAAACTCATTAACATCTTGATGACCCTTTTGCTTTGGTGGCCTGAGGCTGAGCAGTCCCTGCCCTGTTTGCCCTGTGGGAAGGAGCTCACAGATCAGCGACAGCAATTTCCAAACTGTGCCAAACAAACCCTCATTAGTTTCCTAAACCCAGTCCTTGTGTTGAGGATCTGGTTGATGGGATTTAATCTCCAGCAACATTTAATTTCATATTCCCAGCAGGAGGGCTGCTGCAAGTGGGGACTGAGTTCATCACATTAAATCTGGAAGTAAAATGCTTTTATTGCCCTGCCCTCACCTTGCTGGCTCTCCCAGGCTCAGCTTTGCTCTTTCAAAAGCTGCTGCTCTTCCACCTCAATGTCAAATCCTCCCTCAAACCTCCGAGCAGGGGCTACAAACCCAACAAAATCTGTCATGGGAACAGATTAACCATATCCATACTAAATACCCAAATCCATGGGGCAGACCAGCAAAGCCAGGCTTAAAACTGGCTTCTCTTAAAGCCTCATGTTTTAGACTGTATTACTGTTTCTGGAGGTGTTCAGACTTTGAGAAGATTCATCCCAATACCCACAAGATGAAAAAAGAAAAAAAATCAGTCCTTTTTGAAGGGGGAGAAGTTCAAGGGTTTGGGGTCTGGGTGAAAACCTTGAGAAAGGCTCTGGAAAAATTTCCTGGGGCTGGAGAAGCAGCCCTGAGCTCAGGCAGGGCTTAGCCAGCAGTCGTGCTTCTCCTCCTCTTCCTCCCAGGCTGGGATGTGCTGGGGTTCAGTCTTTCATTTAAACACAAGAGCTGGGTTCAACCCTTCTTTTAAACCCACAGGCTGGGTTCAATCCTTAATTTAAACCAAATGGTTGGGTTCAACTCTTCATATAAACCTGAGTTGGGTTCAACCCTTCATTTAAACCCTAAAGTTGAGTTCAGCCCTTCATTTAAACCCTAAAGTTGAGTTCAACTCTTCATTGAAACCCAAGAGTTGGGTTCAATACTTCATTTCAACCCCAGATGGGTTCAATACTTCATTTAGACCCAAGTTGGGTTCAACTCTTTATTCAAACCCAAGAGCTGGGTTCATCTCTTCATTTAAGCCCAAAAGTTGGGTTCAACCATTCATTTAAACCCAAAGGTTGGGTTCAACTCTTCATTTAAACCCAAGAACTGAGTCCTGCCCTTTATTTAAACCCAAAAGTTGGGTTCAACCCTTCACTTAAACCCAAGAGTTGAGTTCAACTCTTCATTTAAACCCAAGCTGGGTTCAACTCTCTCGTTTAAGCCCAAAGGTTGTGTTCAACCCTTGTTTTAACTATTGGATTTAACCCTGTATTGACTAAAGAGTTGAGCCCAGCCCAGCCAAGCCCTGCACTGGGGAGAGGTTTAATTCTCAAACACCTCTTCACGGGGGCAGACCCCACACTGTGCCCTCTGCCCTGCTCTGCTCATGAACTCTGTTTTTCTCCTTTCCAAGGTGGGCCTTAACGTTCTGATCCAGAGAGCAAACAAGTTTACCCCGGCCACCCGGCTCCTGATCCAGAGGTTTGTGCCATTCCCTGCTGTTGGTAAGGAAAAATTCCTTTTTTTTTTGTCTTCCAAGCTGTGGCTGCAAACCTGCAGGTGGACACAGCTCCTCCCTTCCTGCTTGTGTCCTCTCAGGGGTGGTGCCTGAGCTGGGGCAGGCAGGGGTGGGACTCTGAAAAACAGAATTTTGGCAGAAAAATGCTGGTGAAGGATTTTCAGCTGCACTGTCCACTCTGAAGCAGCTTCCAGCATGATCAGCCCTGACTGGTCCTCAACCATTCCAGTCTGGGAGCATTTCACCTGCAAAATCTGGGTTGAGCTGGGTCAAATCCTCAAATAAGCAGCAGCACTGTGGTCAGTTTGCAATAAAATGCATTGGTTATTTTTAGATAAAATGCATTGGTTATTTATAAATAAAATGCATTGATTATTTTTAAATAAAATGCATTCCTTAGTTTGCAATAAAATGCAAAGAAATGGTTCTTTCTTTCTTTCTTTCTTTCTTTCTTTCTTTCTTTCTTTCTTTCTTTCTTTCTTTCTTTCTTTCGTTCTTTCTTTCTTTCTCTCTCTCTCTCTCTTTCTCTCTTTCTCTCTTTCTCTCTTTCTCTCTTTCTCTCTCTTTCTCTCTTCTCTCTTTTCTCTCTCTTTTTCTCTCTCTTTTTCTCTCTCTCTCTCTGTCTCTTTCTTTCTCTCTTTCTGCATTTCTTTCTGCATTTCAGAGGCTGAAATCCCAGTTTAACCATAATTAGCAGCATTCTCTGCTCTCCCAGGAGACAGAAGGGGGAGAGGTTTGGGAGCAGCTCTTGGCTTTGGGATCAGCTCAGGGAACCCAGAATCCTTGGGAGAAAAACATTTTGGGAGCATCAGTGAGGTCTGGACCCCCCATCCTGTGAGCTCTGCTCAGTGTTTGAGCTGCTCCCTGTGATTGACAGCGAGGAGGATGGGGCACGTGCTAAAAATGAAAAAAAAAACCAAACAGGGGCTAAACTTTCCTTAAATGAAAGGCCTTGTTTTGTTCTTTCTCTGAGCTTGAGGAGCTGAAGGGTTGGGAACACAGATCTTTTGATAGATGGGAAGAGTGGTCTGGTAGTTGGAATATTAACGATATATAAATATATAAAGGGAGAGACAGAGTGTGCGTGTGTGTGTGTTCCTCTCCCTCTGGAGTGGAAGGAGCATTTGTCACCACAAATCATCCTTGATTGCACAGAGCTGCCTTCAGAGAGGGCTCAGCCACCCACCACCCTCAAAAAATTAGACATTTGTTATATGACATGAATTGAGATTAATTAGCGGATATTAACCCGTCAGAAACACATTTTTGGAAGGCACTGGTGCTTGCAGCAGTGGGCTTGTCTCAGTTCTGGGTGGAAAGTTTGCAGGGAAATGTTGGGGGAAAAGGGGGGAGGTGCTGGAAAATGCCACTTGATCAGCCCAAAAGTTTGGTGGGAATTTGCAGCTTTGCTTTGGGAGAAGCGCCTGAGCCCCGGGGAGGATGCTCAGCCCCAACTCTTGATCAGAATTTGGGGTCACCTCGAGGCCTCAAAAGCCACAAAAGCTGGGAGAGGAGCGGGGGTCTCAAAGGTCCTGGTGCACTGAGCCATTTTTTCCCAAAAATAGAGAAAATCCTGGAATGGTTTGGGCTGGAAAGGACCTAAAGACCATCAAACTCCAGCCACTGCCAAGGACACCCTGCACCTTCCTTAGTCCTATTTGCCCTTATTGTCCCAGAGAGAAAAAATAAAAATGGTTCTTGTTCTCCTTGAGAATCCCATCTTTCTTTTTGGGATCAGAACAATTCACCTCAGCAGAGTGAGGGAAGGAGATCTGGAGGGCAAACAGCAGCTGCCAGTGGGGATTGAGCAGGGCTGCTCTGACAGTCACTCAATTAGTGACTTGGGGGTTTTTTTTAGATGTTTTTTTGGGTTTTTTGGGGGGATTTTGAGGTTTTTTGGGAGGGTTTTTTTTGTGGGTTTTTTTTGTTTGGTTTTTTTTTTGGTTTTTTTGTTGTTTTTTTTTCTTTCACTTAGAGTCAGGATTAAAGCACAAAAGAGACTGATTATTTTTGTGTTCGGGTTTAGTTGTTTATTAATTTTTTCTGTAGTACAAAGAATTTTGCAGCAGTTGTAGCTAACAGCTAAAACTGGAGGTGTATCTAGCTGGTTTCAAGGTCTTTTAAAGCCAAGCAGCTCAATTAAAAGCTAATACTTGTATTATTGATACTTTTGACCCAATAACCAAAGCCCTGTGACCCACAGTCCAACCAAAAAATGCCTGAAATCAGCAAGGAGGAAGATGGACACAGAAAGAGACAACACCCAAAATCCTCCATCTTATCTCACATCCATCACTATATTCTAAACCCCCCAAAACTCCAAACCCTTCAGTGTGTGACACCACACAGCTCTACTCACTCCTCACCTGTGATTTTAACTCCATCACCCAAATTTGGGGTCTTTCTCCAAGGCCTCAGGTTAAAAGCTGTGTTCTCCAGGGGGTCGGTGCCACAAGGCACAGAAAGTTTGGAACTCCCAGGCCCCAGGGTTCCCACTCTGATCCTGCTGCCCTTCTGCTCCCCAGCCAGTGCCAACATCTGCAACGTGGTCCTGATGAGGCACACGGAGCTGGAGGAGGGGATTGATGTCCTGGACAGCAGTGGGAACGTGGTTGGCTCCTCCAGAGTTGCTGCCAAACATGTGAGTATGAGCTGGGACAGCTGGTTCCAGGCTCAGCACGTCCCTCAGCCACTGCTTTGGGGATAAATTCATGGCTTTAGGGGGTGGGAGTGAGGAGAACCCAGATTGTGCAGGGAAATTCGGGGCTGGCCCTGGTTTGGAAGGGCACAGTGACACCAAAAACAGATCCTGTGCCTGATGCTTGCACAGGAATTCCCAGCCAAGATCCCTCACACCTTCCCCCAAAGGAGCTGAGCAGCTTTTCAACCCTCCCCTGCCACACCTGCACTGAGAGCTGCCCCCAGAGCTGGCTGAGGGCAGCCAGATGTTGTAACAGCTGTGCACCCACCCTGTGCCATCTGCCTGAGCTGCCCCCTCCCCTCCCTGGCGTGGCTCTGCTCCTGAGCCCCCCTGAGCTGTTTCCAAGTGGGCTCTCAGCTGAGCACACGCCCAGGCACAGGAGTTAATAATATAATGCTTGGCATTTCCCTCCCTCCTTCTGTCCAAGGCACTCCAGAGACAGCAATTAATGTACAGCTCTGCAGGAACGGGGAGATCTCGAGTGGAGTCCATATTGTTGGTTAACAGGGGGATTAAAACAATCTGCTGAAGGGCTCAGAGACACTCCTCAGAGCCAGTTTTCCTCACTTCCATCCACTCCAGCACCCACTTTCCCCTCTCCATCCTGATGGTTGGAAGAGAAAATGAAAGATTAAAAGTGAAGGGGCTGTGAGAGTGATGGAGGTGGAGCTTAGAGATAAAATTTGGGAGTTCTGGGAACTTCTGCTCAGCTGCCATCTAATTAATTCCTGGATAGGTTAATCCTGGTTTTTGTCATGTAAAACGTGGCAGATCCTCAGTGTGACACAGCTGTCCCTGTGTGAGGGTTTGTTGTGGCATAAAATCATGGAATGGTTTGGGTGGAAGGGACCTTAAATCCCATCCATTCCCACCCCATCAATATTCCCCCTGCAACATTTCCTTCAGCACTGTCCCTACATCTGCCCTCCAACATCTCCCTTACATTTCCCTCCAACATTTCCCTCCAACATTTCCCTCCAACATTTCCTCTAACATTTCCCTCGAAAATTTCCCAACATTTACCCCACAACATTTCCCTCCAACATTTCCCTCCAACATTTCCCTCCAACATTTCCCCTCCAACATTTCCCTCCAACATTTCCCTCCAACATTTCCCTCCAACATTTCCCCTCCAACATTTCCCTCCAACATTTCCCTCCAACATTTCCTTCCAACATTTCCCTCCAACATTTCCCTCCAACATTTCTCTCCAATATTTCCCTACAAAATTTCCCAACATTTCCCCCACAACATTTCCCTCCAACATTTCCCTCCAACATTTCCCTCCAACTTTTCCCTCCAACATTTCCCTACATTTCCCCTCCAATATTTCCCCTCCAACATCTCCTCTCCAACATTTCCCTTCCAACATTTCCCACAACATTTCCCCACAACATTTCCCTCCAACATTTCCCTCCAACATTTCCCCACAACATTTCCCTTCCAACATTTCCTCCAACATTTCCCCACAACATTTCCCCACAACATTCCTCTCCAACATTTCCCCTCCATCATCTCCCCGGCAACATTTCCTTACAACACTGCCCCATCATCTCCCCTACATTTCCCTGAAACATTTCCCTTATAATATTTTCCTACATTTCCCTCCATCATTTCCCTCCAACATTTCCCCTCCATTTCCCTCCAACATTTCCCCTACAACATCTCTCCTAGATTTCCCCTCCAACATTTCCATCCAACATTTTTCTCCTACAACATTTCTCCTCCAACATTTCCCTCCATCATTTCCCTACAACCTTTCCCTCCAAGATTTCCCTCCAACATCTCCCAGCATCTGTCCCACGCCCAGGCAGCCCTGACCTGTCTGTGCAGGAATCTTTGGGATGTTTGGGCACTTTTGCTCACAGCAGGTGGGGCCAGGGAAGCTCTGTTTGTCTCTGTTTGTTTACTCTGCTGCCTTTGTGACCCAGAATGTCGAGATCAAACGTCCCATGGCAGGGCTGGCAGTGTCTGCAGAGCCTCTCCTCCCCATCAGAGACAGGTCTGAGCCTGGCAGGTGCGTCCTGGGGAGTATGTTTGGGATGTCTGGATGTGTTTGTGTGTTTGTTTTTGCCCTGCAGGCTCTGCTGGAAACAGCCCTGACCAGAGTGGTCCTGCCCATGCCTATACTGGTTCTACCTCCCATCATCATGTCCGTGCTGGAGAAGTGAGTCTGAGGGGAGGGGGGAGTTCCCAGGGGAACGGAGGAAGGGTCCTCAGTGGGTGTCAGGCACTGGGATTTCGTGGAATCATGGAGTGGTTCAGGTTGGAAAGGTCCTGCAAGGTCACAAGTCCAACCATGGCACTGGCTCTAAAATCCTGCAGGGATGGGAACCCCAGCCCAGCCCCTTCCAATGCTCAACAAACCTTCCTGCGGGAGTCTCTGTGTCGGGATAGACGGTCAGAGACAAAACTCATGCACTCTGCATAGGCTAAAAGTTACAGTTGCAGTTTATTATAAGAGAGCCCGGCTAGGAGCTGCCAGGTGCTGCTCAGAGTAGGACAAAGAGAGATAAAAGGGGGCAGAGAAAGAGCAATGGGATAAAAGGGTGATGGGGTAATAGAAGAGGGAGAGGAAGAGCAGGAGGGAGAGTAACAGAGAGAAGAAGAGAGGATTTCCCATTTACAATACAATAAATCTTCTTCCATGATGAATATTCTAATTTCCACTAACCAATGTAATACAAGATACAAATTCTATAGCATTTACATCCAGCCTATAGGAATCCTTACATTACCATAGTGTGTTACACTTTAAACTCTAAAAACTCATTTTTGGACCCTGTCAAGTCTTTCTGTGCCCTTCGGAGTTGCTATCAGGCAGAGAGCATTGTTCTATCCAGAGGGGGTTGCCTTCAGGGGCCATCCTATTGTCTCATGATAATTCAGTAACTAAGGCTTGGCATCTCAAAAGTGGCTTTCATTTCAATCTCGCTTATGGTTTCAGAATCTGAGCATTCATATTTGTAAGATTTCTCTGTTTCATCTTTCCCAACACCTTCCCATGAAAGAATTCTCCCCACATCCAACCCAAACCCTCCCTGAAGCTCTTCCCTCCCTCCTGTCCCTGTTCCCTGGGCTAAGATCCCAAATCCCTCCCCTCCTTGCAGAGCCACAAGATCCCCCCTCAAATTTCATCCACAAAATATATTTTTTTCTTTTTTTTTTTTTCGCTTATTAAATTTCCACATTCCATCATTTCAGACCAATGTCAGGCTCGTTGAAGTTTCTGTTGAAGTGGTTATTTTAACTCATCCCTGACACCCCAGCAGTTTGGATAAGCCAGTGGGAGACAAAACCCTCTGAATTCAGTTCAGAATGGAAAACTGTCCATGAATTTCAGTTCTCCACTCAGCAATCATTAGAGATTAATGATGTTCAGCCAGAGATTATTATGGAATCATGGAATTATTTGGGTAGGAAGAGACATCAAAGTCCATCTAATCCCAGTGAGGAGCAGATTCCAACCCTAATTTTGTGCAAAACATTTGACTTTTATTTCATTCTCCTTGGGGACAAAATCCCTGCAGCCACTTCCCTGCTCCAAGTCCCTTTGTCACCCACTTGGGCCAGGATTTTCCTGCAGGATCTCTGGGAATGTTCCTGGCAGTGGTCATGCTTTACTCTGGAGTAATTTACTCAGGGCTTACTCCAAGCTGTGTGTAGGAACTCACTTTGCACTGAGGTGGTTTTGTGTGTTCCCACTGGTTTAACTGGATCCCATTTAACCATGCCAAAAATTCAACACCCAGGACAAATGATTTTATTGTTTCAAAGGACATCCACAGATAAAATCCTTTATGTGCAAAAAAATTTGGAGAAATCTGGAGGAAACTCCTCTCTAAATTAATAAATTATTGTCTCCAGCAGGACACACTTGGGCCATCCCCAAGCTGAAATAAACCTGACAGTAAAATTGGATTGACACCTGAGGAGAAAATAAAACTAACAGTGAAATTGGCTTCATCCTCTGCAGCAAAACAAAACCAATAAATCATTTTTTTGTCCTAAGGGGCATCATAAATCCTTGGGCAGATACGAGTTTTGCTGAATGCACCTGTGCTCAGTGCAGGCTTTACTAAAACTGATTTTATCTGTGAACTTTAGGAGGGTGCCCTCAAAAAAAAAAAAATCATCATTTTGACTTACTGAAAGCTTTAATTCACGTTTGTGAGGGAAAATTTCCCTTCTCACTGCCATGAAACTCTGTGGGTGTAAAAATATCTGGGCTCTGCTTTTGCCTGCCTGAATACTCCCCAGAGCTTTGTGCCCCCTTCCTTTGCCATCAAATGTCCTTGGGTTCCTGGAGGGCTGGTTTGAGGAGCTGAAAGCTCATTTTGGGAAAAAAAACCACCTTTGGAGCATTGGGGTAAAGTGTAACTTTATAAATTTATTAGGGTTTGAGCTCAAGGAGGGTGTTGGTAATGGGGGTGAGACCCAGGCAGGCATTTATTATTTATTGTTTTATTTATAGAAATCTCTGTGGGGGCTGTAAATGGGAAGGATGAACGTGTCACTCATTATTTGGAGGCAGGAGAGCTGGGATCAGGAGTTACTGTCTGCATCCTGCAGTGGGTTTGCATTTGGGATGTGGGAAGGAGGGGACGATTCCTCCAATGGATTTGAATTTGGGATTGTGAGAAGTGGGGGATAATTCTTTCAAAGGATTTGCATTTGGGATATAGGAAGGAGGGTATGGATCCCCCAATGGATTTGCATTTGAGATTGTGAGAAAGGAGGGGATGATTCCTCCAAGTGGTTTGAATTTGGGATGTGGGGAAGGAAGGCAACATTCCTCCAATGGATTTGCATTTGGGACATGGGAAGGGGGAGATGGATCCCCCAATGGATTTTCATTTGGAATATGGGAAGTAGAGGATGATCCTCCCAATTGATTTTCTTTTGTGATATGAGAAGTAGAGGATCATTATTTCAATGGATTTGAATTTGGGATAAGGGGAGTAGGGGATAATTCTTCCAGTGGATTTTGATTTGGGATTGTGGGAAGGAAGGGACGATTCCTCCAAGTGATTTGAATTTGGGATGTGGGGAAGGAACAGTTCCTCCAATGGATTTGCATTTGGGATTGTGAGAAGTGGGGGATAATTCCTCCAATGGATTTGAATTTGGGATGGTGGAGAAGGAAGGGAGTGATTTCTCCCAGTGGTTGGAATTTGGGGTGTGGGGAAGGAAGGGAGTGATCCCTCCCAGTGGAGAGGGTTTGGAATTTGGGGTGTGGAAGGACAGGACAATTCCTCCCAGTGGATTTGTGTTTGGGGTGTGGAAGAGGGGACGATTCCTCCCAATGGTTGGAATTTGGGATGTGGAGAAGGAAGGGAGTGATTCCTCCCAGTGGTTGGAATTTGAGGTGTGGAAGGAGGGGATGATTCCCTCCAGTGGTTTGAATTTAGGATGGTGAAGGAAGGGATGATTGCTCCCAGTGTTTGAATTTGGGATGTGGGGAAGGAGGGGATGATTCCCTCCAGTGTTGGAATTTGGGATGTGGAGAAGGAAGGGATGATCCCTCCCAGTGGTTGGAATTTGGGATGTGGAGAAGGAAGGGATGATTCCTCCCAGTGGTTTGAATTTGGGATGTGGAGAAGGAAGGGATGATTCCTCCCAGTGGTTTGAATTTGGGATGTGGAGAAGGAAGGGATGATCCCTCCCAGTGGTTGAATTTGGGATGTGGGGAAGGAGGGGATGATTCCCTCCAGTGGTTTGAATTTAGGATGGTGAAGGAAGGGATGATCCCTCCTAGTGGTTTGAATTTGGGATGTGGGGAAGGAGGGGATGATTCCTCCCAGTGTTGGAATTTGGGATGTGGAAGGAGGGGATGATTCCCTCCAGTGTTGGAATTTGGGATGTGGAAGGACGGACGATCCCCTTGCCCGCTGCTCAGCCGGTGCAGGTGGGTGCTGCTGCTCAGCTGGGTGGGACCCCCACCCCTGCAGGGCCCAGCCCTGCTCCCAGCAGGGTTCAGCCCCCAGGAATCCTCCCTGCCTCATCTGCCCCTCGCTGCTCCAGAGTTTATTTTAAGTGGCCGCTTCCCGGCCGCCGTCTCCGCTCGGATCCAGGTCTTTCCTCTCTCCCAGCCATCTCTCCATCTGCATGTTTTAACTCCCCCAGCTGCCTCTCTCGTCTCTTGTGCCATTTTTTTCAGCTCTCTTGGCTCCTCTCATCTCTTTGCCTGCTGTGTATTTTAACTCCCGGGGCCGCCTTCTCTGCTCTCCAAGTGATTCCGTGTTCCCTCCCACTGCCGCGCTCCCATTCTTCCTTCCCCATGTTTCATGCATTTCCTGCTGCTTGGACTCTCTGCTGGAGCACTCAACATATAGAAGCAATGTTTATTTTCAGCCTGCATATGCCACGCAGGGAACACGGTGTCAGTTATTGCGTGCAGATGTATTTCTCATTGAGGTTTTATAAATGATATCCGTGCTGGCGGCTTCGGTGGGGGAAAGTATTATCTTGGTTTGGTGGTGTCTGTGAGGGGTGAAAATGGGAATTCTTTGGTCACCTCTCACTGCAGGAAGTTGGGCTCTTCATCCCCATTTCCCTTTATTCCCTTTATTCAGACATGTCTGGGAATCCTTGGTTTGGTTGTTCTGATGAAATTTGGGAAGTGGAGCTGTTTGCTCCACCATCCAAGGCTTCTCCACTGTCCTGCAGCTGGTTTGGGTGGGACTGCAGCAACAAGTGCAGCCTCAGTCAAAATTTTGACTCTTGTGGTCTGGCCAAGAGTTGGAGGAGCTCAGTCCATCACCAGCATCTGCTGGGGACGCTCTGGGGATCTCTGAGTGGAGAGTGACGAACCTGAGCTTTCCTTTCCTTTCCTTTCCTTTCCTTTCCTTTCCTTTCCTTTCCTTTCCTTTCCTTTCCTTTCCTTCTTCTCTTCTCTTCTCTTCTCTTCTCTTCTCTTCTCTTCTCTTCTCTTCTCTTCTCTTCTCTTCTCTTCTCTTCTCTTCTCTTCTCTTCTCTTCTCTTCTCTTCTCTTCTCTTCTCTTCTCTCTCTCCTCTCCTCTCTCCTCTCCTCCTCTCCTCTCCTCTCTCTCCTCTCCTCTCCTCTCCTCTCCTCTCTCCTCTCCTCTCCTCTCTCTCCTCTCCTCTCCTCTCCTCTCCTCTCCTCTCCTCTCTCTTCTCCTCTCTTCTCCTCTCTTCTCCTCTCTTCTCCTCTCTTCTCCTCTCTTCTCTCTTTCTCTCTTTTTTCCTTTTCCATTCTTTTCCCTCCTCTGTGTCCTGCAGAGGGTCTGGAGCACAGGGCAGGGCTGGGAAGGTTCCAGGAGCTCAGGAATGTCAGGATGCACTGGAGAAGGCCTTGGAGCTGGCTGGGCAGTGTCTGTGAGGAGACAAATCTGGAGCTGCTGGCCATGGGCAGGGGGCAGAGCAGTTCATGGAAGAGGAGCATTTCTGCTCCTCTTCATCTCCAAATCCTCATGCAGCAGCTCCCAGGGCTGTTTTCCTGTCAATCCCATAAAACCAGGGTGCTCCCAGGCTGGATCAGCACTGCAGAGCTGCTCTGGCTGAACTAAATCAGCAGCACCAGGAAAAATGGATTTTGCTGGGGGCTCTGTGGTGCTGGAAGGGAATTCTCCTCTGCTGGAGCCCTGTTTGTCTCTGCAGAGCTGGGGGAGGCAGGAGGCCCTGCTGGCCCTCCATGGGCTTTCCCTGGGGATATTTAGTGGGTGCAGGGTGTTCCCACAGGTGCTTTTCCTCCAGCTGAGCTCAGTGAAGTTTGTTTGGGCTCAGCAGCTGCCAGCAGCAACACCTTCCCAGAGTAAACACGGGAACTGCTCCTTTAATGGTGTCAGTCAAGCACAAAAACCCCAGCCTCCCTCCTGTGGCATCTGCTGTGCACTCTGGAGGGGCACCAGGGCGGGGACAGGGGGACACGGCCACTGGCAGAGCTCAGATGTCCCAAAACGGCCCCAAAATGAGTGAGAAAAGCTGGGGGACAGAGCAGGCTCTGCACAACGGGGATCTGGGGATCCCAAATTTCCTTGGGAGACCAGAAAGGGATCCTGAGGAGCTTGGAGCCCCCAGGATCAGATCTGGGGACCCCAAACTCCCTTGGCACATCAGAGGGGGGTTCTGATGAGCTGGGAGCCCAAGGATCAGATCTGGGAGCCCCAGGATGGGATCTGGGAGCCCCTGGATGGGATCTGGAGCCCCAGGATCAGATCTGGAGCCCCAGGCTGGGATCTGGGAGCCCAGGGTTGGATCTGGAGCCCCAGGATGGGATCTGGAGCCCCAGGATGGGATCTGAGGCCCCAGGATGGGATCTGGGAGCCCAGGGTTGGATTTGGAGCCCCAGGATGGGATCCTGGAGCCCCAGGATGGGATTTGGAGCCCAGGGTCGGATCTGGGAGCCCAGGATGGGATCTGGAGCCCCAGGATGGGATTTGGAGCCCGAGGGTTGTATCTGGAGCCCCAGGATGGGATCTGAGGCCCCAGGATCTGATCCTGGAGCCCAGGGTTGGATTTGGAGCCCCAGGCTGGGATCCTGGAGCCCCAGGCTGGGATCCTGGAGCCCCAGGGTTGTATCTGGAGCCCCAAGATGGGATCTGGAGCCCCAGGGTTGTATCTGAAGCCCCAGGGTCGGATCTGGAGCCCCAGGGTCGGATCTGGAGCCCCAGGATGGGATCCTGGAGCCCAGGGTTGTATCTGGAGCCCCAGGCTGGGATCTGAAGCCCCAGGATGGGATCTGAAGCCCCAGGATGGGATCTGGGAGCCCCAGGGTCGGATTCTGGAGCCCCAGGCTGGGATCTGGAGCCCCAGGATGGGATCTGGGAGCCCCAGGGTCGGATCTGGAGCCCCAGGGTCGGATCTGGAGCCCCAGGATGGGATCCTGGAGCCCAGGGTTGTATCTGGAGCCCCAGGCTGGGATCTGGAGCCCCAGGGTCGGATCTGGAGCCCCAGGATGGGATCCTGGAGCCCAGGGGTTGTATCTGGAGCCCCAGGCTGGGATCTGAAGCCCCAGGATGGGATCTGAAGCCCCAGGATGGGATCTGGAGCCCAGGGTCGGATCCTGGAGCCCCAGGATGGGATCTGCAGCCCCAGGATGGGATCCTGGAGCCCCAGGGTGGGATCTGGGAGCCCAGGGTTGGATCTGGAGCCCCAGGATGGGATCTGGATCCCCAGGATGGGATCTGAGGCCCCAGGATGGGATCTGGGAGCCCAGGGTTGGATCTGGATCCCCAGGATGGGATCTGAGGCCCCAGGATGGGATCTGGGAGCCCAGGGTTGGATCTGGAGCCCCAGGATGGGATCCTGGAGCCCAGGGTTGGATCTGGAGCCCCAGGATGGGATCTGGGAGCCCCAGGATGGGATCTGGAGCCCAGGGTTGGATTTGGAGCCCCAGGATCGGATCCTGGAGCCCCCGGGCCCCGGTGACCCCCCGGCTCCGGCGGCGTCTGGCGGTGTCGGCGCCGCCCCTGAGCCTGTTCACAGCAAACAGCCCCCGAACCCCGGGGTCTGTCGGCTGGGAGGCTCGGGCTCGCTCCTGCCACGTCGGGCTCAGCAGCCGACAGCTCCTCCCGGCAGGCGCGGCCCGGTTCAGCGCTCCCGATAGCTGCTGGGGAGTGACTCCATATGGAGCAAACTGCAGCACCTCCTGAAAAACGCCAGAGGCAGCTGCCAAATCGTGCAGGATTTAAGCCACTAATGAAGGCTGGTGAGGGCTGAGTGAAGGTGTGTTTACAGCAGCCCCAGCACGGCGTGTCTGCGGGTGCTGGACGCCGGGCTGGGCCTTCCCGGGCCCTCCCGCCCCTCCAGGGCCTGCCCAGCACGAGACTTAGGGGGGAACAGGTTTTGGGAGCTTGGCAGGGGTAAAGGAAGGAAGCTTCAAGGAAAAGAGAAAGAGGAGGAGGGGAAATTTGTGAAATTTCCTGTTCTTCGCCGTGCGAAGGTCAGGGAGAAACGTGGATTTGTTGTGCCAGTGAGACAGATCAAAATTGTCATGTTATAAAATTGGGGACAGTAAAATAAACGTGTTAAAGTGGGTTATGAAAGGCTGGAGAGGGAGTTTTCCCAAGAGCAGGAGTGGAAGGACAACGGGAGATGATCCCAAGCTCAGGGAGGAGAGGTTTGGATCCGATCTCGGGAGGGAATTCCTGGCTGGGAGGGTGGGGAGGCCCTGGGATGGAATTCCCAGAGAAGAATTCAATTTCTGTGGCTGCCCCTGGATCCCTGAGAGTGCCCAAGGCCAGGTTGGGCACTGGGGCTTGGAGCAGCTGGTCACTGGGAGGTGTCCCTGATGGGCTCCAAGGTCCCTTCCAACCCCAGCCATTCCATGATTCCATGATTCCCTTGTCCTCCTTTCCCGTGTGAGAGCTCTTGGTGCAGCTTCTCCAGCTCCTTGTCGAATAATCTGAGCCAGGGCTTCATTCCAAAGCTGCTCCTGTCCTGTGTGTGGGGTGAGGCCTCTGAAACTCCTGCTCTCCTGTGGAACAGCACCAGCACTTCTGCAGAGTCCTGGCGGGCTGGGGTTTGCTCTTGTGAATAAATCAGGTCCTTCCTCTGCTTTTTGAACATCCCTGGAGATGTTCAGCAATTCAATTTTTAATTTCTCTTTGTTGAGTGTCTTTTGAGATACTCAAAGTCCATCTGGACACAGTTCTGTGCCCCAGGGGAGCCTGCCTGGGCAGGGGGGTTGGACTGGGTGAGCTCCCTCCCAGCCTTACTCACCCTGGGGTTGTTTAGGCTCCAGAAGATGCCAGAGTTGGGCTCTGGAGGTCCAGAGCTCCCCATTCCCTGACCCAACTCTTTGGCAGGGCACTGGTGTAAATGAAATCCCTCTTCACCAAAATGGAGGTTAATTTTATTTATTTTCAATCTGTGCTGATCCTCTGCAGTGAAAGCCTTTGGAAGCTCCTCACCACTCCCTTCCAGGGGGTTAATGGGTGAAAAGAGGGATTTGCATTGCAGCTGACAGCTCACAAAATGCAATATTTAACTCCCCATCCTCCCCAGCTCGGGAGCAGGGATCCCAGGGACAGGAGAAAACTGGACCTCTTGGCTAATTATGAGTCATTTGTGTGAACCACACAAATTCTCCAATCTGAATCCCAATTAAGACATTACACTACATGTGTTAATTAGCCTGCTCTCCTTTTTAAATCGAGCCATAACTCTTCCTAATTAGGAGGTCGGCCCTTGTAATTTGAACTGGCCTGAGCTGGAAGCTCCCCTGGAAGTCACACCTGGGGGCTGGACCCGGGATCATTTTAAATTGGCTGAGGTTTTACTCGGGTGATTATCAGGTCCCCGACAGGGCAATAATTACAGAGGGTGCAGTTCCAAATTAAGATGTCAGGGGTGCTGTCAGCAGCCGTGTCTGGGCTCTGAGCTGAGCCCCGGGGAGGCTGGAGGATGCTGCTCCTGGGGGTGTCCCAGCGAGGGCTCACGGACCACAGCAGCTCCAGCAGGGAAAAAACAGCTCCAGGAGCTGCCCCTGTGCATCCCAGGGGTGGTCACAGCTTATCCTGGAACAGGGCAGGTGTTACAGGTGTGCAGCAGGTCAGCTGCTCCCCTGCTGGGACTGGTCAGCTTTTGTCCTTGAACAGCTCAGCTTTCCTGCTGGGACAGGGCATGGTTCCTGCTGGGACAGGTCACCTGCTCTCTTCCCTGGACAAATCACCTGCCCTGCTTGGACAGGGCACCTTTCCTCCTTGGACAGGTGTTAAAGGGTGTGGAACAGGTCACCTGCTCTCTTCCTTGCACAGGTGACCTCCTTTCCTCCTTACACAGGTCACCTTTCCTCCTTGCACAGGTGTCTCCTTTCCTCCTTGGACAGGTCACACTCTCCTCCTTACACAGGTGATCTCCTTTCCTCCTTACACAGGTCACCTTTCCTCCTTGCACAGGTGACTCCTTTCCTCCTTGCACAGGTGACCCACTCTCCTCCTTGCACAGTCACCTTTCCTGCTTGGACCAAGCCCTGCAGCCTTCTCTGGAGGCTCTGAGCTGCAGCAGTGCTCTCTCTGTGCAGCACAGAGCAGCTCAATATTGGAGAACAGAAGCTTGACTTTCACAGCACAAATTGACAGGATCAACTCCGTCTCGAGAGCTTATTAGCGAGAGCTGAGACGCTGGAGGAGTCAGACTCTGCTCTCCCCACGTCTCCCCAAGCTCCTGGAGAGGAAGGCAGCTCTCAGCAAGGCTGAGTGTGCCCAGACTGGAGCAGGGGATGGATTCCTTCCCAGCAGATCCCCCAGATGTGTTTGCAGCTGGCACTGGATGTGGAGCAAGGGGCTGGGGTGTGCTGGGATCCAGCCTGGCTGCAATCCTGCCAAGGCTGGGAGGGGACAGCCCTGGGCTGGGAGTGGCACCTCTGGGTTGGGAGTGGTTCAATGCCGGTAATGTCACCACAGGGATGGATGTTCAGGGCTTGGTGTCACCTTTGTACCTCCCCTGGCTAAGGAGGGCTCCTGTGTCTGCCCCAGAGGGAAGGAGATCATGGAATATCCTGAGCTGGACCCACAGGGATCATCCATCCAACCCCTGGCCCTGCACAGACACCCCAAAATGCCCCCCTGGGCACCCCTGTCCAAACTCCCCTGGAGCTCTGTGGGGCTGTGCCCATTCCCTGGGAGCCTGGGCAGTGCCCAGCACCCTCTGGGGAAGAACCTTTCCCTAAAATCCATCCCAAATCCCCTGACACAGCTCCAGCTGTTCTCTAAATAACCCAGGAGCAAATCCACTCCCTGTCCACATTGCTCATACACACTGAACACTCCAACAGAACTCCCTGTCCATTTGTTGGTTTATATTCCCATTTTTTCCATTGAATGATAGGGATCCTTTTTGTACATGGCTCCAGAATAAATCCTTCACAATTACATTTTCCCTTTTAACACTGGCAAACTTCCTGAGGCCCCAAATCCTGGAATATATTTAATATACCAGCCTCTACCAGCCAAATGTTGTCCTGGTTTTCCAGAGTTAATTCCATCAGAAGGGTCACTTTTGGGTCATTACCAGAGCCTGACCTTGCAGATATCTTCAGGAGTTTGCTGTTAACAAGTCTTGAACTCATAAACCTCCCCCAGGAAGAGCAAATGTTAAAACATCCTTGTCACCCACTGGAGATGTTCGATTTTAACAAATTAAGGGATTATCAATGTTGTGGTTTTATTACCCCATTAAAGAAGCTGTTTTGCCTTTTCCAAAGCTCCTAGTGCCTGGCAAGGGCCTGATTTCCTTCTGCTCACTGGGCATCAGCTGCACCTTGCTGCAGGTGTCACCTGTGGTGGGTGCTCTGGTTTGAGAGACTCAGGTGTCTGCTGAGGAAGGCAGGAGCTTTTCTTGAAATGGGAAATGGAGAATGTAAACCCCCTCCCTCCAAATTATTATTATAATTTTGAAATGAAGGGGCTCTCAGGCAAAGAGATGGGAATAGGAATAACAGTTCTTTACTAGGAAAATTAAAATAGAAATGCAGCATTACACAGAACAATCCCAAACCCTGCCAGAGTCAGAATCCAAGCTGACACCCGTCAGTCAGTCAGGGTGTTGGCAGCAGTCCCATTCCATGGTGGCTGCATCCTCCTGCAGGGGCAGATGTGGTTCAGCTGGAGCAGTGCTCCTGGAGAAGGTGCAGTTTCCTCTGAAGCTCCAGGGATGATGTGCAAAGGTCTGGCTTTCCTCTGGAATCCAGTGGAAAGAAGGTGCCTTGGTGTCCCAAATCTCAGTTTTATCTGGGTAGGAAAGGCTTGGCTCCTGCCCTGGCTGGAGCATCTCCCAGTGGGATGATGGAATTTGATCAGTCATGCCCTGGGACTCAGTGGCCATGAACAGGAGATATCTCCTGGAGGGAGGATGGGCTGTGGGAAGATAAAGATGATTGCCCAGCTGGGTTAAAGATGGCCCATGAGCAGGAGATATCTCCTGGAGGAAGGATGGGAAGATGGGAAGGTGGAAAAGAACACTGCCCCAGCTGGATTTAACAGCTGGCCCATTAACAGGAGATATCTCCCTGGAATTATGGGTCCTGGAAGAGATAAAATACACTGCCCTACCTGGATTTAACAGCTGGTGATGGAATGGAATGGAATGGAATGGAATGGAATGGAATGGAATGGAATGGAATGGAGTGGAGTGGGGTGGGGTGGGATGGGATGGGATGGGATGGGATGGGATGGGATGGGATGGGATGGGATGGGATGGGATGGGATGGGATGGGATGGGATGGATGGGATGGGATGGGATGGGATGGGATGGGATGGGATGGGATGGGATGGGATGGGATGGGATGGGATGGAATAGAATAGAATAGAATAGAATAGAATAGAATAGAATAGAATAGAATAGAATAGAATAGAATAGAATAGAATAGAATAGAATAGAATAGAATAGAATAGAATAGAATAGAATAGAATAGAATAGAATAGAATAGAATGCTGGTTACCTCCTGCATTGCAGACACGGGTCCCCTGGTGAAACTGGGGCTGTGGGGGGAACTCGGTGCTGGCCCACTAAGGAAGTGGTATCCTCCCTGCAGTGTCCCAGACCAGGCTGGACAGGGCTTGGAGCACCCTGGGATAGGGGCAGGTGTCCCTGCCATGGCAGGAGGAGGAATTTGCTCATCTTTGAGGTCCTTTCCAAGCCAGGCCATTCCATGACTCTGTGAAGCACCAGTGAGAGAGGGGCCAGCAGGTCCAGGTGGGGGCTGTGCTGCACTCCCCTGCCCCGGGGGTCTCTAACCAAACCTTTCCCTTGCAGAACTTCTCTGCTGAGGGCCCGGCCCCGGCTGCTGCTCCCGGTGCAAAGCCTCGTGTGCCTCGCTGCCTTTGGCCTGGCCCTGCCCCTGGCCATCAGCCTCTTCCCGCAGATGTCCGAGGTCAGTGCCTGTCCTGCTCCCACGGGGGTGACAAACCCCTCCCTGCCCTCCTGGGGAACTGTGCCCCTCCTGTGCCTCCTCCTCCATGCCTGGAGCTGGGTTCCATGTTCCTCTCCTGAGCAGTGCAGCTTCACCAGGCAGGGGAAGGTGCCTCCCTCACAGGGGGGTTAAAATATTATATATTTTATATATATCTATACCTATTATTATAAATATTACTATATGTTATGTTATGTTATGTTATGTTATGTTATGTTATGTTATGTTACATAATATAATATATAATATATAACATTATTGCATTATTATTTTTAAATATAATATAAAATAATATAATACAATACATTAATAATTATAGTAATATATAGTAGATAATATAGTATGTTATTAAAATAGATTATTATAAATATATTATTATAGATTATTATAAATAATATTATATAGTATTATGAATATATATTATAAATATATTATTTATATAATAATATAAACATTGTTATATATTATTGTAAATTATATTATATTATATTATATTATATTATATTATATTATATTATATTATATTATATTATATTATATTATATTATATTATATTATATTATATTATACTCCCTCCTTGGAGTTAAAATATTGAATCCAAGCTCTGTCCATGAGGCCAAGAGCCTGGAGCACCCACTGGAGGGGATGTTCTTCCCCAGAGCTTCTCTGAGGGATTTTGCTTTTTCATCTCCTGGGAGGACCCAGCCTGGGGGTGGATGAAGGTAAAACCAACCAGGGAAACAGGGAATGAATGCAATCACTCAGACAGCTCATTTGAACAAATTGCTGGGGTGGATTTATGTCTAAGCCATTAATTTTGGTGATGGGAGCTTTTCCTGGTTGTAAATCTGTGCATTTCCAGAGAAGGTCTCTATTCCTAAGGGACAAAACCTCTCTCAAACAGGGACTGTCTCACCAGGTTCTTTCTGTGTCATCTGCAAGGGTTGATCAGGAGTTTGTATCACTGTCTGCAGGTTAATTCATATTTTTTCAGTCTGGATGGGTTTTTCCATGACTTCCAGCCAGGGAATCTTGTGTGCTGATTGACAACCACGTTGGGAATTCTCTGTTGTCCTTCTTGCTGTCTCCAGGCTGAGAGAAAACTGTCCCTTCTCTCTAAGAACCTGAATTTATCTCAGTCTTGGAGCCTCTTGCTAAAAGACGTGTTTGCTGAAGCTTTAATGATTCACACAGCTCTTCCTTAAACTTTTTCTAATTAGTCAACATGGATTTTGGAGCCCTTCCATCAGGAGCAGACACAGCACTGCAGTCAGAGGCTGCACAAGCCCCAGTTGCAGGATCAATGTGATTTCCCTGCCTCTCTGTGCGCCCCCAGAGCCTGGCAGGGCTTTTGGCAGCAGCTCAGCCTCAGCTCCCCGTGCTCTGATCCCCAGTTCTGCTCCAGGCTCGGCTGGGGAGCGCTGCCAGCTCTCACACCTGCTCAAGGTGCAGCCTGGAGCACGGCCAGCCTGCCCTGTGTGGGCACACAGCATCCCTTCTGCACCTCTCCAGGCAATCAGGAGTTTGCAAGGCTGGAAAAGCCCTCTGAGATCATCCAGCCCTTCCCAGCACTGCCAGGGCCACCTCTGACCATGTCCCCAAGTGCCACATCCACAGGGCTCTGAAATCCCCTTCCAGCCCTGGCTGTTGGGAAAGATGAACCAGGAAAATCTTACAAATATGAATGCTTAGATTCTGAGAATATGGAAACCATGAGCGAGATTGAAATGAAAGCCACTTTTGAGATACCCAACCTCAGTTACTGAATAACTTAAAGACAATAGGATGGCCAGCTGAAAGTAATCCCCTCTTGACAGAACAATGTCTTCTGCTGGAGAGCAAGTCCAAAGGTCAGAGAAGACTTGCCAGGGTCCAAAGAGCAGTTGTTAGAGTTTAAAGTGTAACACACTATGGTAATATAAGGATTCCTATAGGCTGTATGTAAATGCTACAGAATTTGTATCTTGTGTTACATTGGTTAGTGGAAATTAGAATATTCATCATGGAGAAGATTTATTGTATTGTAAATGAGAAATCGCCCTCTTACCCCTCTTGCTCTTCTCCCTCTTACTGCCACCACCCCTCTATTACCTCACTCCCTCACCCCCTCACCCTCTTATTCTCTTACTTCTTTGTCCCCAAGTGCCACATCCACAGGGCTCTGAAATCCCCTCCACCCCTGGCCACCCCTTCCAGGAAGAATTCCTTCCTCATATCCAGTTTGAACCTTCCCTGGTGCAATTTTCCTGGAAATTTCTGATTTCTTTCCTATTTCCAGGAAAAATCTTTCAGGGAAGCAAGAGCACAGCAGGTAGCACCAACCTCATTTATGCCAAAGGTGACATTGCCACTGTTCCTGCAAAATCCTGGAATCCTAAAGTGATTATGGGTTGGAAGGACCTTCAGGACCCTCTTGTTTCATGCCATGACAGGGACACCTCCCACTGGAATTGTGGCTCTCTGGGTGACACATAATTTCTCCTGTAGCAGTATCTGACAATTCAGCAGGGAAAAATCTCATTGATTTTCAGCAGCTGAATGAGTTCTAACCCAGAGGGAAAATCCAGGACTGAATTTAGCTCTGAGGACAGTGGGATTGCAGCCCTGAAGGGAGGGAGTGACTTCCTGAAGGCAGCTGGGATGTTGTGGCAGTGCAGAGTGAATCAGCTCTGCTGGGGGATCAGCCAGGGAAAAGGAACCTCCCCTGCCCAAGCTCTGCCTGCTGGGCTCCAGCTCTGCTCCTTGGGATGAGAGCCCTGCACAGCTGGATCCCACATCTGCTCACACCACAGGCTCAGGGGCAGTCAGGGAATCCCAGAGGGGTTTGGATCAGGAGGGACTCAAATCCCACCCAGAGCCACCCCATCCATGGCAGGGACACCTCCCACTGTGCCAATGTCAGCCTGGCCTTGGGCACTGCCAGGGATCCAGGGAATTCTCTGGGAATCCCAGCCCAGGCAGGAATTCCTTCCCAAGATCCCAGCCCCATCTCCCCTTTCCCAGTGGAGCCATTCCCTGTGTCCTGTCCCAAATTCCAGCTCTCCTGGAGCCCCTGCAGGCCCTGTAACAGGCTCAAAGTTCATCCCAAATCCTTCTTTTTTTCCAAGCTGGATATTCCCAGCTCTCCCAGCCTGGCTCCAGAATCCTGGGATGTTCTGGGTTGGAAGGACCTTAAATCCCACCCCATCCATGGCAGGGACACTCCCACTGTCCCAGGGGGATCCAGCCTGGCCTGGGGCACTGCCAGGGATCCAGGGGCAGCCACAGCAAATCTGGGAATCCCAGCCCAGGCAGGAATTCCTGCCCAAGATCCCAGCCCCATCTCCCCTTTCCCAGTGGAGCCATTCCCTGTGTCCTGTCCCCAGTTCCAGCTCTCCTGGAGCCCTGCAGGGACTCTGAGCATTCCCTGGAATTTTCCCTTCTCCAGGGAACATTCCCAGCTCTCCCAGCCTATTTTCTCTTCATGTTTGCATTTTCTATAAACATGTGAGTGTTTCCAAAGGACATTCCTCTCGTTCTCCACAATCTCTTTGGAGGTTTCTGTGGTGATGCTCAAGGGAGCAAAGCAAGTGGTTTACCTGCAATAATCTCTATTTCTGGGTAGGGAATCCAAATCTCCTTGCAGGGAGTGTTTCTCAAAACCTGTGAATTTTTGGGCACTCATCACCATGAACTTCAGTGGTTGGGCTCGATGACCTTGGAGTCTTTTCCAACCTGGGTGATTCCACATTTCTATCAGACAGGGAAATTCAGAGGTGTTTAAACCCTGATCTCTGTGCAGGTGGGAATGTCTTTGCTTTTCCCATGGACACAGCAGGACAGGACAGGGAGCAAATCAGCACCAGGGTGCAAGAGACGTGCTCTGTTCCAAAAACACAGCTGTGGTCTGGCACAGGAATTGTGAAAGAACCAAATTCTGCCCTTTATTACACACTCACAACCTTTGTCAAACTGGCTGATGGGTCACTCAGGGGGTGTTTTGGGCCAGGAGTTTGTGTGGCCACCTTTGATCCTCTCTCCTAACAGGGCTCAAACTCACAACTGGTTTTCCAGCAGAACTGGAAATAGTTTTAATAAATTTGCTGGATGAATGCAGCCACCTTGTCCCATCAGCAGGAACTTCAGTGAAATCAGAGGCACCAATGTCAGGGAAGGTTAATGCACCCTGAGCCTTTTTTTTGGCTTGATATCCAGCCTGGCTTTTGTAGGGATGAAATTCCACTCGGATTTCTGCAGTGGTGCTCCAGAATCACAGCTTGTTTCGAGGTATTATGGCTTTAAAGAGAACATTATAAAAATAAACCCCTCGTATCAGCCACGAAACCACAGATCCTTGGGAATACTCACGCTGGAGCTGCTGAGAAACGTTCTTGTCATCCCAGGATTGTGTTAACTGTGGTACCTAAACCCATCAATATGCATTGAGTAATTCACTGCTGTTAAGTTTGGGAGAAACATGTAGTTAATGCATTTAGCCCACAACCTCCAAGTGCCTCCCATGCCCCCCGGGGAATCTCTTCCCTCTCCCAATCCCCACTGACAACTCCTACTCAGCTATGCACTGCCAATGGAAACAGCTGTGACAGCTCCAAACCGAAAATGGGACTTGTGCAAATGAAATTCAGTGTAGCAGCAGAAAGAAAGAGCCACGGGGTTGCTCCTCTGCTTTGCTGCCCTGCTCCTCCTGATCGCTCCAGGAGCTGGTGGCACCCTGAGCCTGGTGGGATGGTGGGATGGGGATGGCCAGAAATGGAGAAATGGAGAAACAGAGCTGGGGAATGGCAGAGAAACCTTCCACCACCACCTGAGCGCTGCTGCTCCCACCTGGGGGAGGTTTAAAGGGCATTTTTTGGGTGATGCTCGATGATAACTGTGGCTGGTTTCAGCCTTTCCTTAAAAACAATCTTCCTTTTGGATCTCCAGGACAAGGGGAATAAACAGCCTAAAAACCAAGGCTGAGCTATTGTTTTCCAATCTGTTTTAGCCTTCATCTTGTTGGCAGGCTGCTTTAGAAAAGCAAAAGGTTAATGAGCCAATGTGCAGTGGGATTATTGCAGTAAAGATGACAGTGAACCAGTAATTACTAATTAGATGCAGTTTAACAGGAGGAACAAGTGAAATCTCCTCTTCACCAACTGTCAATAATTAGCAGATTTGGTGAGGTTGAAATGTGTCCACAGTTAAAAGGCTGATTTTTTAATGAAATGGCACTTGACAAAAGAGCTGTGTGGAGGTCACAGCCACAGCCCCCGAGACGCTTCCCCATTCCAGACTTGGGAGGGAAATCAGATGCAATCCAGCAGGGGGTCCCCACGGAACCATCCCTCCCTTGGGATTGCTCTGCATGGGGGGAAGGGGAGCAGGAGGGATTCTCTGCAGAAATTTTGTCCAAGTTGGATGAGCAAGCCAGGCAAGGAATTCGCCAGCTGCCATGGTGGGGGGAAAAAATTGTTTGAGAAGTGCGAAGTTGTGCTTTGCTTCTGGGGCTGGGGAGCGGTTTGCTGGGATTGTGGGGAGCCTTGGGCTGGAAGGAGAGGCACGAGGTCCTGGCAGGAGGCTGGGGCTCGGTGGGAAGTTCTCCCAAAGGCTGCAGAGCACCCAAGCTGTGCCTGGGAGAGCTGAGCTCCCTCCTGCTCTCGGTGCCTCCAGCAGCGCCACGAGGTTCAGCTGAGGCGCCTCTCCCGAGTGCTGGCCCAGCTTAGCTCCAGGCTCATCTCCTGTTCGTCTCCTGGTTCATCTCCTGGTTTATCTCCTGGTTCATCTCCTGTTCATCTCCTGCTTCATCTCCTGGTTTATCTCCTGGTTCATCTTCTGGTTTATCTTCTGTTCATCTCCTGGTTCATCTCCAGGCTCATCTCCTGTTCATCTCCTGCTTCATCTCCTGTTCATCTCCTGTTCATCTCCTGCTTCATCTCCTGGTTCATCTCCTGTTAATCTCCTAGTTCATCTCCAGGCTCATCTCCTGTTCATCTCCTGTTCATCTCCTGCTTCACCTCCTGTTCATCTCCAGTTCGTCTCCTGGTTCATCTCCTGGTTCATCTCCTGGTTCATCTCCTGCTTCATCTCCTGGTTCATCTCCTGCTTCATCTCCTGGTTCATCTCCTGGTTCATCTCCTGGTTCATCTCCTGGTTCATCTCCTGCTTCATCTCCTGGTTCATCTCCTGCTTCATCTCCTGGTTCATCTCCTGGTTCATCTCCTGGTTTATCTCCTGTTCATCTCCTGGTTCATCTCCTGGTTCATCTCCTGGTTTATCTCCTGGTTCATCTTCTGGTTTATCTTCTGTTCATCTCCTGTTCATCTCCTGCTTCATCTCCTGTTCATCTCCTGGTTCATCTCCTGGTTCATCTTCTGTTCATCTCCTGGTTCATCTCCTGTTCATCTCCTGTTCATCTCCTGGTTCATCTCCTGTTCATCTCCTGTTCATCTCCTGTTCATCTCCTGGTTCATCTCCTGTTCATCTCCTGTTCATCTCCTGTTCATCTCCTGGTTCATCTCCTGGTTCATCTCCTGGTTCATCTTCTGGTTTTTCTTCTGTTCATCTCCTGGTTCATCTCCTGTTCATCTCCTGTTCATCTCCTGGTTCATCTCCTGGTTCATCTCCTGGTTCATCTTCTGTTCATCTCCTGGTTCATCTCCTGTTCATCTCCTGTTCATCTCCTGGTTCATCTCCTGTTAATCTCCTAGTTCATCTCCTGGTTCATCTTCTGGTTTATCTCCTGGTTCATCTTCTGGTTTATCTTCTGTTCATCTCCTGGTTCATCTCCTGGTTCATCTCCTGGTTCATCTCCTGTTCATCTCCTGTTCATCTCCTGTTCATCTCCTGGTTCATCTCCTGTTCATCTCCTGGTTCATCTCCTGGTTCATCTTCTGGTTTATCTCCTGGTTCATCTTCTGGTTTATCTCCTGGTTTATCTCCTGGTTTATCTCCTAGTTATCTTCTGTTTAATCTTCTGGTTTATCTCCTGCTTCATCTCCTGTTCATCTCCTGGTTCATCTCCTGGTTCATCTCCTGTTCATCTCCTGGTTCATCTCCTGGTTCATCTCCTGGTTCATCTTCTGGTTTATCTCCTGGTTTATCTTCTGTTCATCTCCTGGTTCATCTTCTGGTTTATCTCCTGGTTTATCTCCTGGTTCATCTTCTGGTTTATCTCCTAGTTTACATTCTGATTTATCTCATCTCCTGGTTTATCTCCTGGTTCATCTCCTGGTTCATCTTCTGGTTCATCTCCTGGTTCATCTCCTGGTTCATCTCCTGTTCATCTCCTGTTCATCTCCTGCTTCATCTCCTGTTCATCTCCTGGTTCATCTCCTGGTTTATCTCCTGGTTCATCTTCTGGTTTATCTCCTAGTTTACATTCTGATTTATCTCATCTCCTGGTTCATCTCCTGGTTCATCTCCTGGTTCATCTTCTGGTTCATCTCCTGGTTCATCTCCTGTTCATCTCCTGTTCATCTCCTGTTCATCTCCTGGTTCATCTCCTGTTCATCTCCTGGTTCATCTCCTGGTTCATCTTCTGGTTTATCTTCTGTTCATCTCCTGTTCATCTCCTGTTCATCTCCTGGTTCATCTCCTGGTTTATCTCCTGTTCATCTCCTGGTTCATCTCCTGTTCATCTCCTGTTCATCTCCTGGTTCATCTCCTGGTTTATCTCCTGTTCATCTCCTGGTTCATCTCCTGTTCATCTCCTGGTTCATCTCCTGGTTCATCTCCTGGTTCATCTTCTGGTTTATCTCCTGGTTTATCTCCTGGTTCATCTTCTGGTTTATCTCCTAGTTTACATTCTGATTTATCTCATCTCCTGGTTTATCTCCTGGTTCATCTCCTGGTTTATCTCCTGGTTTATCTCCTGGTTCATCTTCTGGTTTATCTCCTGTTCATCTCCTGGTTTATCTCCTAGTTTATCTTCTGTTTCATCTTCTGGTTTATCTTCTTCCTTATCCTCTGGTTTATCTACTGGTTCATCTTCTGGTTTATCTCCTGGTTTATCTTCTCGTTTATCTTCTGCATTATCTTCTGATTTATCTTCTGGTTTATCTCCTGGTTTATATTCTGGTTCATCTTCTGCATTATCTCCTGGTTTATCTCCTGGTTTATCTTATGGTTTATCTTATGGTTTATGTCCTGGTTTGTCTTCTGCATTATCTCCTGGTTTATATTCTGGTTTATCTTCTGTTTCATCTTCTGGTTTATCTTCTGCATTATCTCCTGGTTTATCTTCTAGTTTATCTTCTGGTTTATCTCCTTGTTTATCTTCTGATTTATCTCCTTGTTTATCTCCTGGTTTATCTTCTGCCCTATCTTCTCTCTTATCTCCTGGTTCATCTTCTGCCTCATCTTCTGCTTTATCTTCTGCCTCATCTTTGGGTTTATCTTCTTGCCTTCCCCTTGTTGACAAAGGCAAGAGTGTCTTTGTTCCCCATGTGAACCTCAAGTCAAAAGTTGATCCCAGGGGGCTTCTGTGATGAGATTATTTGGGCAGAACCCCCAGGATTAACGTGACAGTGAGGGGCTGAGCACTGACATTGTTCAAGTAGGACTGGAGGGAAAATCTGAGGTGTTTGGGAAAGTGTTGAGCCCCTTTCTGGCCTTCAAAGGAAGGGTGGTGGTGCCCAGTGAGGTTTCTGGTGTTCCTGGGTCCTGCAGCCCTCTGCAGTGCTCAGGGAGTTGTGCTGGGATGGTTTTTCCTGTTAATCCTCTCAAGACAGGATTTATCTGAGCTGAGTTTTGACATCAGAGGACCAGAATCCCCCTTTGAGGGGTCCCTGCTCCAGGACAGCCTCAGGTGACGTTGGAGGGCAGAGATCTCAGGTTTTGCTGCCAGAGTCACCAGTGAAGGGCACACCTGTCACCCCATGGCCCTGGTGGAACCTGTCCCTGCTAACAGGACAGCTCTGGGCTGCAGGGACCTGCCCCAGCCCCTGCTCCCACCTGGAGTTCCTCCCTCTGGCATCACCCCCACCATCACAGGGAGACCTGGAGCTGGATTTGCTTTAGAGAGCACTCTCCATGGGATAAACTCCAGATCGAGGTGACAGCAGAGCTTTCTGTGGAGCTCAGGTGCATTCAAGGCAGGTTCAGGTGCTCCAAACCTCCCCAAGGCAGCTCAGAGCATTCCTGGCTGCAGGTATTCCCAAAGAACATGGGAAAGGATGTCAGGTGTCCTGGTTTGGAGGACAGGTGTCTGCCAATAAAGGAGATTCTCTTTGAAATGGAGAATGTAAACCCCCCTCCCTCCAAATTATTATTATCAGTTTGAAATTAAGGGGCTCTCAGGCAAAGAGATGGGAATAGGAATAACAGTTCTTTACTAGGAAAATTAAAATAGCAATGCAGTATTACAAAGAACAATCCCAAACCCTGCCAGAGTCAGAATCCAAGCTGACACCCGTCAGTCAGTCAGGCTGTTGGCAGCAGTCCCATTCCATGGTGGCTGCATCCTCCTGCAGGGGCAGATGTGGTTCAGCTGGAGCAGTGCTCCTGGAGAAGGTGCAGTTTCCTCTGAAGCTCCAGGGATGATGAGGAAAGGTCTGGTTTTCCTCTGGAATCCAGTGGAAAGAAGGTACCTTGGTGTCCCAAATCTCAGTTTTTCTCTGGGTAGGAAAGGCTTGGCTCCTGCCCTGGCTGGAGCATCTCCCAGTGGGATGATGGAATTTTATCAGCCATGCCCTGGGACTCAGTGGCCATGAACAGGAGATATCTTCCTGGAGGGAGGATGGGCTGTGGGAAGATAAAGATGATTGCCCAGCTGGGTTAAAGATGGCCCATTAGCAGAGAATATGTGCCAGGAGATCAGGGCCACTGCCCCACCCAGATGGGACAGAATTCACATTGCTGGCCACACCAACCCGACACACCAGGCTTAGTCCTCTCCTCCCCTGCCAGTGGTGCTGTGTCCTGATCCAGCAGCCTCCAGCTCCTTGCTGCTCCAGGAGGGCTTTGGCTCAGCCTGGAGCTTCTGCAGAGACCACACAACCCAAACATTCCACACCCTGCATGGCTGGGGGTCCCAGGCAGGAAAACCCCCCAAATTCCCCTTTTTGTGTGGTAGCTCCACATTCCCACCACGCGATGCTCTCTTAGGTTCTTCTGGGATGCAGCAGATGTTGTGTGCCTGTAATTCCCTGCTGCCTGCTCCACCTGGTGGAATTCCAGCTGCAGGCCCATGGTGGTGATCCCAAGGAGCAGCTCTTGCCTTGTCCCAGGGTCATTTCCCAATTTCCCGTTTCCCAAACTCATTTGGAAGCTCTTCCCTGCTGTGCCCTTTGGATTCTTGTCTCTTGACCAGGAGAGAAGGAACCAGTTTGGCAAAGCAAAGAACATTTCTGGATCATGACATCTCCCATTCCCATGGGGTTTTCTCCCCCAGTTCTTCCCCAAAATCTCAAGATCAAAGCATTCCCCAGAGCTCTGGAGCTGGGAGATCTCAGTCACTTCAAATGCCTTTCTTGGAATCCTGGAATCAGGGAATGGCTTGAGTGGGAGGTGACCTTAAAACTCATCTTGTTCCACCCCTGCCATGGGCAGGGACACCTCCCACTGCCCAGGCTGCTCCAAGCCCTGTCCTGCCTGGTTTGGGACATTTCCAGGGATCCAGGGGGAAGGAGAAGGAGAAGGAGAAGGAGAAGGAGAAGGAGAAGGAGAAGGAGAAGGAGAAGGAGAAGGAGAAGGAGAAGGAGAAGGAGAAGGAGAAGGAGAAGAGGAAGGAGAAGGAGAAGGAGAAGGAGAAGGAGAAGGAGAGAAGAGGAAGAAGAGGATGAAGAGGATGAAGAAGAAGAAGAAGAAGAAGAAGAGGAAGAAGAAGGGAAGAGGAAGGAGAAGGAGAAGGAGAAGGAGAAGGAGAAGAGAGAAGGAGAAGGAGAAGGAGAAGGAGAAGGAGAAGGAGAAGGAGAAGGAGAAGGAGAAGGAAGAGGAAGAGAAGAAGAAGAAGAAGGAGAAGAAGAAGAAGGAGAAAGGAGGAAGGAAGAAGAGGAAGAGAAGGAAGAGAAGAGGATGAAGAAGAGAGAAGAAGAAGAAGAAGAAGAAGAAGAAGAAGAAGAAGAAGAGGAAGAGGAAGAGAAGAGGAAGAGAAGAAGAGGAAGAGCAAGAAGAAGAAGAAGAAGAAGAAGAAGAAGAGGAAGAAGAAGAGAAGAAGAAGAAGAAGAAGAAGAAGAAGAGGAAGAGGAAGAGGAAGGCTCTGGCCGTCAGGCAGTGCTCAGGGGCCCCTCAGGGTGGCTCTGTCCCCTGCCCCGCCTGTTTGGGTGCCTGGGCTCGGTGACAGCGCGGGCCAGGCAGGCTCAGCAGCGAGCCAGCCCGGCTGCTCTGGGGCTGAGCCTTTGTCCCCCTCCCTGCCCCGCAGCTTGGGTTTGTGACCCCGCTGCTCTGCCTTTGTCCCCTCGCCCCGCAGTGCGAACATTTCCAAAGCCCCGGCAGCAGCAGCAGAGCCGGGCGTGTGGGCAGCGGGGCGGGTCTGGGGTCGCAGGGGGAGCCCGGGGGCTCCTGCCAGACGGGATCTGGTTTCGTGTTTATACCCCTGGCCCTGGGAGACAGGTTCAAGTATGTAAACTATCCCCTGCGAGCACAGGCTGCTGCAGGTGTGTGGCTGCTGGTGGGCATAAAAAAACATTCCTGACACCAGCGCTATTGAGGAGCCCTCAGCCCCTGACGGCCATGAGCCATTAGCAGCCAAAAAGAGCTGACATCCGACAGCTCCGGATAAACAGCCAAACATTAACCCTCGGAGCGGCCCGAAAAACAGACTTAAAAGGCTCTTTGTGGAAAGAATCCTTTTTTTTTTTTTTTTGGTGTTAATTGCTGTCTTTCTTCGGGACACCTTTCAGCAGCACTCCTGTAAACACAGGGGCTCCTCCCCAGGATTCCTGAGCCCTCCCTGGCCTTGCTGCTCCGTCCTGGCCACAAACCCAGTCCCATTCCCTCCTCTGAACACCCCGGGGATCCTGGAACATTCCCTGAGCTGGAATCATGAGGGGTGCACAAGGATCATTCCACTCCTGGCCCTGCACAGGAATCATTAAATCACAAAATAACTTTAATATCAAACCCAACCATTCGTGCTCTTCCCTGCCTGTTCCCTGCTTTGCCCCCTCTTGTCACACAGGGTTGGATTTGTCCTGTTTTTTGGTGTGTTTGGGGTTGTTTTGGCTCCTCTGGAGCAGCTCTGACGACTCCAAGAGGTGCAGGATGCAAAGGAAGGGGATCAGCTGTCCAGACTTGCCTGCTCAGGGCTGGGAATGCCTTATTAATCACACCTCACATATATAATTATCTCTGATTGCTTTTTGAGTTTCCTGCTCCCAGTCAGGCTGGTGGTCTGGGGCAGAAGGAAATGTGCTGGAGGTTGGGAACCTGAGGAATTTGTTCAGCTTCCCTGAAGCACCAAGGGCACCCCTGAATCCTGCTCTTCCTCCTGAGCAGCAGGAGAATTCTGGGGTCGATGTCTTCAGCAAAGAGCAGCAAATCCCTCCTTCCTTGTCAGAGCTGCTTGAGGAATTCCTGCTGGAAGGGACCTGAGAGCTCATTTTCATCCACTTGTGATCACGTCCACGTCCAAAATAGGATTTTTTTTCAGTTCCAGGAAAGGAGAAACTCAGTGTCTGTGCAGGTGCTTTTCATCCCAGCAAGGATCAGGAATCACAACCAAACTCTGCAATTTTGGGAGCTCTCAGGGCTGGTGACTTTTCCACCAATCCATCAAAAATCAGCATGCTGTGATGGGAGGGCTCTTCCAGGGAGAATTTTCTTCTCTCTGAGGAAGGTCCTGGTGAGGCCACGAGCCCTGAGGTCGCCTCAGACCTTTCTGGAGCTGCTGTGGAAATGAATTTACTGTGGGAAATCCAGATTAACCCCGTGGGCACCCACCCCACACTCCCTCAGAGCCCTGGGTGTCTCCTCTCTCTGCAAGACAGAAAGGGAACTTTTTGTGAACTTGCTGTTTGAAATCTTAGGGTGTCAAACTTTTATTTGGGGCTTTTGGGTGGTTCTGGTGCTGTGGGCAGCCCTCTGCTCTCCCAAAAAACTCAAACTCTGCAATGACTTGGAGGTGCTGCCTGCTGGGGCTTGTCCTCCCAGTTTCCATAAATCTGGAACTGCTGAGGCTCTGAGAGCTCAGTGTCAACCAAACCCCAAATAAAGGTTTAGAAACCTGAATATTCCAAACAGCAGGGCCAGGAGGAGGTTCCTGTGTGTGCCAGGTGTCCCTGGTGTCACCTTGCACCCCAGCCCAGCCCAACCAGCACCACCAGACCGCAGAGCCACGGGGTCATTTAGGCTGGAAAAAAACCTTTAAAATCATCAAACCCAGCCGTGAAGGCAGCCCTGAGCAACCCAGTGAAGTGGGGCAAGTGGAATCCCACAGCTGCCCCAAAAATCCCCAAATCTGCTCTGCTTCAGGGAAATTTGTAATTTGCATTTAGGCAGGGGCATCCCTGCAAAGCATCCCTGGCAAACAAAAAAAGGCTCCTGAAATGGAAAACCTTCAAAAACCTCAACAGCCAAATATTCCAGGGCAGCCAAATATTCTCAAATATTCCAAAACAGCCAAATATTCCCAAACAACCAAATATTCCCAAATATTCCAGGACAACCAAATATTCCAGGACAAAAAAAATCTCCTGAATTTAACAAATATTCCCCAGCAGCCAAATATTCCAGGACAAAAAAATCTCCTAAACTTAACAACTCCCAAAAGCCAAAACAACCAAATATTCCAGGACAAATTAAAATATTCAAACTTTCCTCCTTTTTTTTTCTTTCTTTCTTTTTTTCTTTTTTTTTTTTTTCTTTTTTTTTTTTTTTTGTCTATGATGTCTGGGTAGGCCTGAAAAGCATCAAAAAATCTGTGGAGGGAAAAAAAATAAGTCTGCTGACAGCTCAGGAGTAGAATTGTGGAATTATGGAATGGTTTAGGGTTAAAGGGACCTTAAAAATTCTCTCATTTCTACCCTGTCCTACAGCAGCTGGAGGTGGCCAAAACATCCATGGCAAAAAAAAAAAAAACCAAAAAAAACCAAAACAAAAACCAGAAAAATCTTCTAGAATGGATAAATCTCAGCAGCTAGAGCATCCAAATATTCCAGAGCAGCCAAATATTCCAACTTTCCTCCATTTTTATTGTTTCAAGATAATTAAAGTAATTGAATTTAATTTAACCATTCCATGATTTCATTATTCTGATCTTAAGCTCTCAGGAGACTTTCCATAGTTTTGTGAAAAACATTTTGACACTACAATAGTTTTTTATTATGAAAATTGAACATTTCTTTCAAAGATGGGTCAAAAAGACTTGAGAGAAACCTAAAATGAAGAGAATGCAACTGGTCACCTCTTAAATTCAAGTTTTATTATTAATTTGAAGGAACACTTCACAAAATTCAGGTTTCTCTCAAAACTATTTTCCCCCCCAACTCTGTGATTTGGGCAGAAAACTGAATAATTCATTAATTAATGAGTCATTCATTTGTACTTCAGTCATGAGAGCATCTCCCAAGCAGCGTGTCCAGTTTGGGGACACGGTGGGATTTTGGAAAAACTGGGAAATTGTCAGGAAAGAGCTTCCACAGCAACATTTCAGGCTGAAATCTGCCTTGCTGAGCAGGAGTTCAGTCAGTCAGGCTGAACAAAGCTGGGCTGCTGATCCTTGGGCTTGCACGGGGAGGGAATCCCTGGCAGGAGAGGTGGGTGGGTGAGGAGCTGGAATTGGGGATTTAGGGAAATTCCAGCTCTGGGGGTGCCTGGACACGGACAGGCTGCTTGGCTTGGGGCTCTGCAACCAGAGAAATATTTTCTGGGATGTGATCAGGAGGGTTTTGGAGGATTCCCTGGATTCTCTCACTTTCAGGTCCCTGCAGGTCTGTGGCAGTTCCAGGAGGAGCAGCACTGCTGCCCTTGTCTCACTCCTTAGGGGTTGATCCATGGGGGCACTTGGGTGGTTTGGGTGGGATGGGACCTGAAAAACATTAATTCCACCCCCTGCTGCGGGCAGGGACACCTTCCAGGGACAGGGACAATTTCTGAGGGCAGGGACACATTTCAGGGACAGGGACACCTTCTATGGACAGGGACACCTTCTATGGACAGGGACACCTTCCAGGGACACTTTCCTTGGCCAGGGACACATTCCAGGGACAGGGAAGCCTTCCATGTCCAGAGACACCTTCTATGGACAGGGACAATTTCTGTGGGCAGGGACACCTTCCAGGGACACCTCCTATGTCCAGGGACACGTTCCAGAGACAGGGACACCTTCTATGGAAAGGGACAATTTCTGTGGCCAGGGACATCTTCCAGGGACAGGGACATTTTCTATGGACAGGGACACCTTCCATGATCAGGGACACATTCCATGGATAGGGACACCTTCTATGGACAGGGACACTTTCTATGGACAGGGACACCTTCCAGGGACATCTCCTATGTCCAGGGACACCTTCCAGGGACAGAGATATTTTCTATGGACAGGGACACCTTCTATGGACAGGGACATTTTCTATGGACAGGGACACCTTCCACGATCAGCAACACATTCCATGGATAGGGACACATTCCATGGATAGGGACACCTTCCAGGGACAGGGACACATTCCATGGCCACCTTCTATGTCCAGGGACACCTTCCAGGGACAGAGATATTTTCTATGGACAGGGACATTTTCTATGGACAGGGACACCTTCCATGATCAGGGACACATTCCATGGATAGGGACACTTTCCTTGGGCAGGGACACCTTCCATGGTCAGGGACAATTTTTGTGGTCAGGGACACCTTCTATGGACAGGGACATTTTCTATGGACAGGGACACCTTCCATGACCAGGGACACTTTCCATGGATAGGGACACTTTCCTTGGGCAGGGACACCTTCCATGTCCAGGACACCTTCCATGGTCAGGGACACCTTCCAGGGACAGGGACACCTCCCAGGGACACCTTCCAAGGACAAGGGACACCTTCCATGGTCAGGGACACTTTCCATGGTCAGGGACACCTTCCATGGACACCTTCCACCAGGCCAGCTGCTCCAAGCCCCACAGTCCAAGGGCAGCTGCTCAGTGACCTGAAATGCTGCTGAGACACCACAGATCCATGGGGCAGGATGGATCCATCCCAAGGGGCTGGGAGAGCTGGGGGAGGGACTCACTGAGACAATTCCATCATTTATCAGCACTCCTGGAGAGCTGGGAAGGTGTCTGGGAATGCAAATGGGTGGGGAACCCATGGCAAGAAAGGGGCTGGAGAATTCCTGAGGGAATGGGAAGGGGATGGAGAATTCCTGAGGGAAATGGGAAGGGGCTGGAGAATTCCTGAGGGAAATGGGAAGGGGCTGGAGAATTCCTGAGGGAGCTGGAAGGGCTGGAGAATTCTGAGGGAAATGGGAAGGGCTGAGAATTCTGAGGAGCTGGGCAGGGGCTCAGCTGGAGAAAAGGAGGCTCAGGGACCTTGTGGCTCTGCACAACTCCCCTGCCAGGAGGGGACACTGGGGGATTTGGGATCTGGGAACAGGGACAGGGACAGGAGGAGAGGGAACGGCCCCAGGGTGGGAACTGGGGAATTTCCCCATGGAAAGGGGGTCAGGGACTGGGGTTGCCCAGGGAGCTTTGGAGCCCCCGTCCCTGGGGGATTTCAGAGCCCCGGGGATGTGGCACTTGGGGACACAGTGGTGGCAGGGCTGGCACGGTTTGGCTCTGTGATCTCCGAGCTCCTTCCCAGCCCCAAGCAGTCCCTGATCCCGAGGTCCCTATCCCTGGAGGTGCTGGCCCTGCCCAGGTGGCCTCGGGCCTGCCAGGAGGTGGCCGGGAGCCGCTGGAAGGGCCAGGAGCCCCGAGGCAGCCAGCAGCAGACACAGTGACCATCCCGCTCCTCCCTTCCCCCAGTCCCCGTGACCCTCCCCCCTCCCAAAATTGGCTGCTTTCTCCCTTCTTCTCCCCCCCTCCTTTTTTTTTTTTTTTTTTTTTTTTTTTTGGCTGAGTGATGAGCTGTATGCCAAATCCATCTGCTCCTGTCTCCCCTAGCTGCCTTCCATATCGTTCCAGGATCCCTGGCAGCCAGCCTAGACCTATCTCTCTCCCTGCACTCTCCGGAGCACATTCCTTTCTACACCTTTTCCCGAGCTGGGATAGAAACGAGTATCAACCCCAAACAAAAAGCATCTGCTTTCTGCCTGCTGCTGCCTCACCGGCCTCGCCCGCACGTTCCACGCGTGTCACGCCGTGCAAAACACACAGAGCCCCCCCCGGCAGCGCTGCCGCTTTTTGGGGGTTCGGGGCGCCCCGACTCCCCCGCGCCGCTCCCGCGCCGGCTCCGCAGCGCCAGCTGTGACCATTTGTTCCTGCAGCCCACGCCAGCACTCGGAGCCAGTTCTTTATCACCCCAATTAGCCTTGTCGGAGCTGATGAGAGGAGAGAGGCTTCCACTGCAAGGCAGGGATGGGGGAAGAGAGCTGGAGAGCCGCGGGGACCCGCCGGCGGCGCCCGGCTCTGCTCCAGGGACCGGGGATGGGTTTTACTGGGTCAGGGGCACTGCTCGGCTACCTGAGGGATTCCCAGCTCTGTTCCAGGGATGGTTTTACTGAGTCAGGGGCACTGCTCGGCTACCTGAGGGATTCCCAGCTCTGTTCCAGGGATGGTTTTACCGGGTATGGGGCAGTGGCTCTGCTCAGCTACCTGAGGGATTCCCAGCTCTGCTCCAGGGACGGTTTTACTGGGTCTGGGGCACTGCTCGGCTACCTGAGGGATTCCCGGCTCTGTTCCTGGATGGTTTTACTGGGTCAGGGCACTGCTCGGCTACCTGAGGGATTCCCAGCTCTGTTCCAGGGACGGTTTTACTGAGTCAGGGGCACTGGCACTGCTCGGCTACCTGAGGGATTCCCGGCTCTGTTCCTGGGATGGTTTTACCGGGTATGGGGCAGTGGCTCTGCTCAGTTACCTGAGGGATTCCCGGCTCTGTTCCAGGGATGCAGAGATGGGTTTTACTGAGTCAGGGGCACTGCTCAGTTACCTGAGTCATTCCCAGCTCTGTTCCTGGGATGGTTTTCACTGAGTCAGGGGCACTGCTCAGTTACCTGAGGGATTCCCAGCTCTGTTCCAGGGATGCAGGGATGGGTTTTACTGAGTCAGGGCACTGGCACTGCTCGGCTACCTGAGGGATTCCCGGCTCTGCTCCAGGGATGGTTTTACTGAGTCAGGGGCACTGCTCAGTTACCTGTGGGATTCCCAGCTCTGTTCCTGGGATGGGTTTTACTGGGTATGGGGCACTGCTCGGCTACCTGAGTCATTCCAGCTCTGTTCCTGGGATGCAGGGATGGATTTTACCAGGTACAGGGCACTGCTCAGCTACCTGAGTCATTCCCAGCTCTGCTCCAGGGATGGTTTTACTGAGTCAGGGGCACTGCTCGGCTACCTGAGGGATTCCCAGCTGTTCCTGGGATGCAGGGATGGGTTTTACTGAGTCAGGGGCACTGGCACTGCTCAGCTGCCTGAGACAATTCCCAGCCTTGTTACCTGGGATGGATGGATGGGTTTCACTGGGTGAGGGCACTGGCACTGCTGCCATCCTGCCAGAGCTACCTGAGTCTTTCCCAGCTCTGTTCCCTGAGAGGGATGGGTTTTACCAGGTCAGGGTCACTGTCACTGCTCAGCTACCTGAGCAATTCCCAATTTCTTCCCTGGGATGGAGGGATGGTTTTACCAGGTCAGGGATACTTACACTGCTGCCATCCTGCCAGAGCTACCTGAGCAATTCCCAGCTCTGCTCCAGGGATGGATGGATGGGTTTCACTGGGTGAGGGCACTGGCACTGCTGCCATCCTGCAGAGCTACCTGAGTCATTCCAGCTCTGTTCCAGGGATGGATGGATGGGTTTTATCAGGTCAGGAGCATCAGTGCTGGCACTGCTCAGTCACCTGGGCAATTCCCAGCTTTCTTCCCTGGGATGGAGGGATGGATTTGTTTTATCAGGTCAGAGGCACTGCTGCCATCCTGCAGAGCTACCTGAGCAATTCCCAGCTCTGCTCCAGGGATGGATGAGTTTTATCAGGTCAGGGCACTGGTGCTGGCACTGCTGCCATCCTGCAGAGCTACCTGAGCAATTCCCAGCTCTGCTCCAGGGATGGATGGATGGGTTTCACTGGGTGAGGGGCACTGGCACTGCTGCCATCCTGCCACAGTTACCTGAGTCATTCCAGCTCTGCTCCAGGGATGCAGGGATGGGTTTCACGTGGGTGAGGGCACTGGCACTGCCACCACCCTGCAGAGCTACCTGAGCAATGCTGGCCCAGAAACCCTTAGCAAGGTTCAGGGCACAGCATTTCTTGGCGTTTTCTCCTTTCTCCCTCCTGCTCTTGGCTGTCTGCTGGAGGGAAAGGAGCATCCTCAGGATTCCCCTGCTCCCAGGGGCTGGGACGGGCTGTGGTTCATCCCAGCCACATTCCTGGGGGGCTTGGGGTGAGCTGGGGTGAGCTGGATGAGCTGGGATGAGATTGGATGAGCTGGGATGGACTGGGATGGACTGGGATAAGCTGGGATGAGCTGGGATGGACTGGGATGAGCTAGGATGGACTGGGATGAGCTGGGATGGACTGGGATGGACTGGGATGAGCTGGGATGAGCTGGGTGAGCCGGGAGCTGCACCCTGCTGTGTCCCCAGCCAGGCTGTCCCTGGCTCTGTGGCCTCACAGGGCACTGGAGGAATTGCTGCTCCTCCCAGGTTGGGTCCCACGCTGTCGGTGCAGCCATCAGCCCCCAGTCCTGGGCTTTGCCCCAAACTCCCCCTTGCAGCCCACCCTGGGTCCCCTGGAGCTCCTGTCCCTCCTGGAACTCTGCTGGATTCCCTGGGGAGGGTCCTTTCCAAAGGCAGGTGGGGAGGAAGAGGATGGGCATGATCCAAGCCCACGGGGGCTCCTGGTTCGAGGGGACAGGGGGACAGGTGCCACCAGTGCAGCCCATCCTGCTCTCCACATCCATCCCAGCTCTGTGGCCAGGGGGAGCTTGGCTGAGCTGGTGCAGGATTTTGGACAGCAGTCTACCCCAAAATGGATGAAATGACAACAAAAAACTCCAACAGGGGAGTCAAAGCTGGCCTGGTGCTCAGCAAGGTTGTGTTTAATTAAGGTTTATATTTAAGGTTGTATTTAATATTGTTTTAATATTATATTAAGGTTTATTTAAGGTTGTATTTAATATTATTTTGATACCTGTAATCCACCAGTTTCTCCAACATCTTCCAGGGCTTGGGGAAGGTGTTTGAGTTTGGTGTCCCCAAACTCAGTGTCCCCAAGTGCCACATCCCTGTGGTTTTTAAGCACTATGTCCCCAATGCCACATCCCTGTGGATTTTGGACACTGTGTCCCCAAGTGCCACATCCCTGTGGATTCTTAGCACTGACCATGTCCCCAAGTGCCACATCCCTGTGGATTTTGAACACTTCCACCTCAGACATGAAGCCCCAAGTCCTGCTCAGCCCCCAGAACAATCCCACCTCCATCCCACCTCAGACCCTCCTGTACAAAAACCCTTCCCATGGATCAAAACCCTTCCTCATGGGTGAAAACCCTTCCCATGGATCAAAACCCTTCCCATGGGTGAAAAACCCTTCCCATGGACAAAAACCCTTCCCATGGGTCAAAACCCTTCCCATGGATGAAAACCCTTCCCATGGATCAAAACCCTTCCCATGGATCAAAACCCTTCCCATGGTGAAAACCCTTCCCATGGATAAAAACCCTTCCCATGGATCAAAACCCTTCCCATGGATCAAAACCCTTCCCATGGGTGAAAACCCTTCCCATGGATCAAAACCCTTCCCATGGATGAAAACCCTTCCCATGGATCAAAACCCATCCTCCCGTAGGGACAGGAGCCATGTCCCCCTGCACCAGGGGATGGGAGCTGGAAGCACCCACAAACAATTATCTCATCTCTTCCTTCCACCACGACCAGCCCAGCTCTGCCTGAGCTATTCTTGCTGGGTTCCCTGCAATTTGTGCTGCAGACTTCCCACCACAGACGCCCCACACCTTCCCCAGCAGTCGGCTGCGATATTCTGCTCTTCCCACCAGGATCCTCTTCCTGCTGTTCAGCCTGGATTGTGCTGGCTGCTTCTTGAATTGTGTCCCAAGAGAGCGTGAGCACAGCACTGCTCCTTCCTCCCTTCCCTCTGCCAGGCTCTGCACACCCCCTGTGCAGCAGCTCTGCCTCCAGCCTGGCACGGCCCCATCCCAGCGCTCCTGGGGCTGCCAGAGCTGAGCCAGGGCTCTCCTGGGGCTCCAGACCTTTGCAGAGGGTGGCACGGGGCTCTTGGGTGTCTGTGGGACTGCCCAGAGGGGGCTGGGTGGGAGCTGCCCCATTCCCAAGGTGGAATTCATCTCAGGGAATGAGTTTCAGTGATCCCAGCATCACTGAGATCCCAGAACCCGACCCGTGCCCATCCCCCGTGAGACTGCCCAGAGTGAGCTGGGTTGGAGTTACCCCAATTCCTGAGTGGAATTAATTTCAAAGAATGAATTTCAGTGATCTCAAGATCAACGAGATCACAAGGCCCAACCTGTGCCCATCCTCTGTGAGAATTCCCAGAGTGAGCTGGGTTGGAGCTGCCCCATTTCCCGAGGTGGAATTCATCTCAAGGAATGAATTTCAGTGATCCCTGAGATCCCAGAACCCGACCCATGCCCATCCCCCGTGATACTTCCCAGAGCAGGCTGGGTTGGAGCTGCCCCATTTCCCAAAGTGGAATTAATCCCAAAGTGCAGAATCCCACACAGAACCCAACCTGTGCCCCCCCGTGAGAATTCCCAGAGTGAGCTGGGTTGGAGTTACCCCATTTCCGAGGTGGAATTAATTTCAAAGAGCAGAATCCCAGGATCTCTGAGATCTCAGAACCCAACCTGTGCCCATCCCCCGTGAGACTGCCCAGAGCAGGCTGGGTTGAAGTTACCCCAGTTCCCAATGTGGAATTCATCCCAAAGCACAAAATCCCAGCATCTCTGAGATCCCAGAGCCCAACCTGTGCCTATCCCCTGGGAGAATTCCCAGAGCAGGCTGGGTTGGAGTTACCCCATTCCAAAGTGGAATTAATTTCATAGAATGAATTTCAGTGATCCCTGAGATCCCAGAACCCGGCCCGTGCCCATCCTCTGTGAGACTGCCCAGAGTGATCTGGGTCGGAGCTGCCCCATTTCCCGAGGTGGAATTAATTCCATAGAATGAATTTCAGTGATCCCTGAGATCCCAGAACCCAACCTGTGCCCATCCCCTGTGAGAATTCCCAGAGCAGGCTGGGTCAGAGCTGCCCCATTTCCCGAGGTGGAATTAATTCCATAGAATGAATTTCAGTGATCCCTGAGACCCCAGAACCCGGCCCGTGCCCATCCCCTGTGAGAATTCCCAGAGCAGGCTGGGTCGGAGCTGCCCCATTTCCCGAGGTGGAATTAATCTCATAGAATGAATCCCAGCATCCCTGAGACCCCAGAACCCAACCTGTGCCTATCCCCTGTGTGAATTCCCAGAGCAGGCTGGGTTGGAGATGCCCCATTCCCAAGGTGGAATTAATTCCATGGAATGAATTTCAGTGATCCCCGAGACCCCAGAGCCCGGCCCGTGCCCGTCCCCTCTTGGCACCGCCGTGCCATCCCCACATCCATCCCCTCCCAGCCCTGCTGGCGCCCCGCTCCCCACCTGCACATTTCCCTCCCCAGCCCCAGCCCCGGGAGCTCTCCGCGCGTCCCGGGCGGACAAACCCGCGGACAAAGGAGGAGAAAGGGAGGAGAAGCTGCGCCAGCGGAGGCAGCGAGGGGAGCCCCGCCCGGCCCGCGCCCCTGCCCGCTCCCGGCTCCGCTCGGCGCCGCAGCGCCCAAAGCAACGGTGAAGTTGCTAATAATGGCACTAAAAGAAAATATGCTACATCTGTTATGGATAGCAGTACAAAATTAGCTGATCACACCTCTGACACCCAAGATGTCTTCACTTAAAATACTCGTTGGCTTTACTTTACATAATTTGCTGATTATATTTAAAAGAAATACAATTTTGCAATTACTGTTCTTTCTGGTGTGCTATCTATGCATCATTTTCTTTTTATGTTTATATATTTCTCCTTCATTAGTGCAGTCTGAAGGGTGATTAGATCCCTTCAAACATTTTACAGAGGTTAAACGTTGATTAAGATTTAATTATTACTGTAAATAGCTTGGAATGACATATGGTGCAAAAACCTGACATATGTGCATTTGAATAAATGAAGTGCTATTTCCCATGATGCTTCAGTAGCTGTTTAACAGCTTTGCTGAAGGGTTATGTTGCACCTCATGTTAAGATTGCTTTGATGTTATATTTTGTTGGGTTTTTGCAGCTGAAAGCTAAGAACAGTTTTTCCAGTTTTTAAAAACATTGAATATTTTAAATACCTAAATTGTTTTGCACAAATTTTTGCTAATTTGTCTAACTAGGTTAAACATTTTCAAAAGCATTTCGATTTTTAACGTGGGTTCCTCGCATTGTGTCAGCAGCAGCGTGGGTTCCGTGCACAGGATTTCGAAAATTCCAGTTTTTCTGAGGTGTCCTGTCCCGGCTGGGAATGGGGACTGGGAGTGCCACGGATCCCTGCTGGGGATGAAGAGATTCCAAATTATTTCAGAGCAAGGGGAAGCTTCAGGAGAAGCTGGTGGAGGGGAAAAAACAAGGAAAGGGATGGAGATTTGGTGGAGATGGAGAAAGGGGCAGGAAGGGTTTGGCTGTGAGGGTGGAGCTGAGCCAGGCTCTTCCCTCGTGGCACTTTGGCTTTGCCAGGTCCAGCTTTGGGCTGCAGGGAGAGGAAGGGGTGGGAAACTGGGATGGAAAGGAAGGGATGGAAAACTGGGATGGAAGGAAAAGGGATGGAAAACTGAGATGGAAAGGAAGGGATGGAAAATTGGGATGGAAAGGAAAGGATGGAAAATTGGGATGGAAAATTGGGAAGGAAAACTGAGATGGAAAGGAAAGGATGGAAAATTGGGATGGAAAGGAAAGGATGGAAAACAGGGCTGAGAGGGAAGGGGTGGGAAACTAGGATGGAAAGGAAGGGAAGGAAACCTGAGCTGAAAGGGAACGGGATGGAAAACTGAGATGGAAAGGAAGGGAAGGAAAATTGGGATGGAAAGGGATGGAAAATTGGGCTGTAAGGAAAAGGGTGGAAAACTGGGATGGAAAGGAAAGGATGGAAAATTGGGATGGAAAGGAAGGGATGGGAGCTGGGCTGGAAAAGGAGGGATGGGAGCTGGGGCTGATGGTGGGAAGGAGGGGAGCTGGGACTGGTGGGAAGGGATGGGAGCTGGGCTGGAAAAGGAGGGATGGGAGCTGGGCTGGTAGGGAAGGGATGGGAGCTGGGCTGGTGGGAAGGATGGGAGCTGGGCTGGAAAAGGAAAGGATGGAAAATTGGGATGGAAAAGGAAGGGATGGGAGCTGGGCTGGTGGGAAGGATGGTAGCTGGGCTGGGAAGGAAGGGATGGGAGCTGGGCTGGAAAAGGAGGGATGGGAGCTGGGCTGGTGGGAAGGAGGGGAGCTGGGCTGGTGGGAAGCGTTGGAGCTCAGACACTCTATAATTCATCATCTCTAATTCCATAATCCATCCAGCGCTGGCAGGCAGGGAACGTGCAGCGCTCCGTGTGCCACAAACCCATCCACGTCAGGGGGGCTGAGCCGGGAGCACAGCACGTGAACCAGCAGCTAAAGGAGTGATTGACACAGAATTAACCCCATCTCCGCCGGGTTCTGATCCTGCTCCTCTTGCTTCGCAGATCGAGACATCCCAGCTGGAGCCAGAGATTGCCATGGCCACCAGCAGCAAGACCGTGGTCTACAACAAAGGCTTGTGAGTGCCAGAGGAGAATCCCAGCCCAGGGAAGAGGGGGAACTCCGGACCCCGCCTGGGAGAAAGAAGAAGAAGAAGATGAGATAACAGAGCTCAGCGATAGGAGCTGCTCCCGGCAGCCCGGGAGGGAATTAACACCTGCACAGAACTGACACCTCACACCACTCAAAAAGATTCACATTAAAAGTTTTAACCTAGCAACAGGAGCAGCCACTACAACAAATAAAATCCCGTTGAACCACTGGCTGACAGCAGTCAGAGTCACTGGCACTGCACGGAGGGAGTGGAGGGCTGAGCCCGGAGCTGCAGGACACAGACACCACCCAGCACCAGCAGCGCTGCTGCTCAGCGAGCCCAGCCCCGTGGATGTGACTGGTCAGGACCGATCAGGCGCTGGCGATGCCTGGCATTGAATTCCTGCCCAGCCCACCCAGCAGCCCAGCGCTGAAGAGGAGTTCCAGCTCGGTGTGCCCAGCCCGGGCTCTGCTGTGCCCCTCCATCCCTCCCCCTCCTCCTGCAGACTCTTGCCCTCCCCTGCGAGACTGGCTGGCCCTGGATCCCCCCGCCTGGAATTCCACTGGGTTTTGCCTGGATTTCGAGGTCCTGGAAAGCCGAGGTGCCCACACTGGAGTGATGCTGGAGCTGCTCTGTTCCTTTGTTTGTGCCACCCAGCACGGACCCTCTGGCAGGGATGGTGCTAATCTGAGCTTGTTGGCTAAGCCACACTTTGCTGAGCTCGTGTCTAAGGACAGGATGTGGTTTGAGCTTGGATCAATCCCCAGCTGGGCAGGCAGCTGGACAAGGATCATTGCAGGCCCCTTCCAACTGGAATAATTCTCCTTCTCCTCCTTCTCCTTCTCCTTTTTCCCCTTCTCCTTCTCCTTCTCCTTCTCCTTCTCCTTCTCATTCTCCTTCCCCTTCCCCTTCCCCTTCCTCTTCCCTCCCTTATTTTTGCCAACCCCTCACCCAGCAAAGCCAACTGTGCCCAAAGCCAGGTGCTGGCAGCTGTGCTGAGCTGGTGGCTGTGACACTGCACCTTCAGAGGGGACACTGCCCTCAGGGGACATCTGCCTGTCTGTCTGTCCCTTCAACAGCTCTGCCCTGGGGTGGTTGAAGGGGAGGGCTGAGTCAGCCCCACACTGCACCAAGTCCTGCCCTCCCTGGCTTTGGGGCCACAGTTTGGCTTTCTGGTATCTCACACCCAAAATTCAAGCCTGAGAGAACTCACTCGGGTTCATTTGGAGCGTGGCCACCAGCAGAGCATTCCAAAGGCAGGATGTCCCTGCAGGATCCCTGTCCCTGTAGGATCAGTGTCCCTGCAGGATCAGTGTCCCTGTAGGATCAGTGTCCCTGCAGGATCCCTGTCCCTGCAGGATCAGTGTCCCTACAGGATCAGTGTCACTGCAGGATCCCTGTCCCTGCAGGATCCCCATGGGGACAGAGCCATGCTCCTTCCCCTCGAATGCCCATTTCTTGTGGGGTTGGGGAGGGTGGGGGGAAAGGGGAAACCAAATCACCACTGACACAGAATGTATTTGATGGATTTATTGCAGTGCCTGGAACTGGGGGCCCTGAGCCCCCCAGGTGTGGAGTCAGACCCACAGGAGTGGGAACCATCACTGTGGGGCAGCTCAGGGCTGCTGGTTCTGCCCTGCCCTGGTGTAAATCAGGAATAATTGCACAAAAGGGGTCAATGCTGGGGGTTTGCACATCAGCAAACAGGACAGGAGGGGCCAGCTCCAGACCCTTCACAGCTGCTCCTGGGACAGCTCCCAGCCCCAAACCCTGCTGGAAACCCAGAGTGGGCTCAGCTCACCCCTGGGGTGTTCTGGATTTACACCAGGACAGCAGGATTTGGCCCAGTGGAGTTCCTCTAATGCACCAGATGAGATGAATGTACACCCCAGAGGATGAGGCTGGGATCTGGGGAGGCCACAAGGAGGTGACAGCTGTCCTGGGGACACTTATGGTCTGTCCTGCTGGGGAGCAGATACTCCTGCAGCAGGGAGCTCCTCCAGGGGAGGGGAGAAGGGATGCTGGCAGTGCCCAGCCTGGCAGAGCAGCTGGGCGTGCAGGTTCCCCACATCCAGGGGGGTGTGTGGGGCAGGGAAAAGCTGCTGGGAGGCTGAAGCTCCTGTCAGGGCTCCGTGGAGCCGAGGGGGATGTGCTGCAGGAGGCACAGCTCGCTGCCCTCCTCCTGCTGGGTGGGCAGGAGAGGAGGCAGGAGAGGAGGAGGCTCCTGGCTCCATCCCTCTCCGGGTGCAGCCCCTTCCCAGTGGGTTTGGGTGATGCTGGAACCCTTCTGCTTCAGCTTCCCCAGCCCAGGCTTTTGTCTGGAGGAGGGGGAAGGAGGAAGGGATGGAGGCTGAGCTGTGCCGTGAGATTCAGGAGAGCTGGAGCGAGCAGGGAGTGATTGTTCAGGTTTTTTGGGTGATTTGGGTTTGTCACAGATCCAGCGTTTGGGGGCTCACCTGACTCCAAGGAATTTCCAGGGGATGAAAGGAGGCTGGCTCTGCTGCCTGTGCTTCCTCGGGAGAAAAGCAGGGACGGATCGAGTTCTGCCTTGGGGAGGAGCAGCAGGTTTTCCCCGGGATGGGAGGGGTGCGGAGGCTTTCCCTGCACACCCACATCACCTGTTCGTCCCCTTCATCCGCCACCATCGCCGGGGGCTGGAGCAGCTCGGAGAAGAGAGGGGATTTACGGATTTGTCAGCTCCAGGGAAGGCGGAGGGCCCGATCCTGGCGGGACCAGCTTGGGGGATGTCAGAGGAGCTGTGCTGCGAGCGTGGCTCGGCTCAGAGGCAGCTGCTGCGTCAAACAAGTGACAATCACAGGCCCTAAATGAGTCTGGATTTGTGTCTGCCCGCACAAACCCCGTCAGACTTGTTTGGCTTCGTGCGGCAGCAGAGCGGGGCTCAGGCAGCGCGCAGGGTTTGTGCTGAGCAATGAAACACCGGGCGCTCCCCGCGCTCACCTCTGGCAGCAGCGGCCGCTCCCAAATTTTGTCCCAGCGCCACTGCAAATGTCGAGGCTCAGCTCCGTTCTGCAGCCCCCCTCGTGCAGAACCGCGGGACGGTTTGGGCTGGAAGGGACCCGGGATCTCAGCAGCTCCACGCCCAGCAGAGCCGGGCGCTCCCTGCGGGTCTGGGCGGGAGGTGGTCCCGGAGACCCCGGGGCTTGTCCCCACACCTGCCCCGGGACAGTCGGGGGCTCTCTGCGGCCCCTCTCCTGCTGTCCCCGGCTTGGTGACCAGCGGGACGAGGGCTCTGCACGACGGGCTCCCGAGGTCACGTCCCCAGCTGAACCCGGCTGAAGCTCCAGCGTCCCAGCGAGGCTGGGCTGGAATTCCAGCTCGGAGCTCGAGCCTGGGGAGGCTCCAAGGCAGCTCCACCCTCAGCGCCGGGAGGGATTTGGGAACGTCCCGCTCACCCCTTGCCGTGTCCCCGGGGTGGGTTTTGGGACAGCGAGCCGTGCCAGGCAGACTCCAGAGCACAGCTAATCACATTCTGCACGTTCATTTAACCACTAATTAATCTCCTAATGCACAGAACGGAGCCCTGGGTCTGGGGACAGCCCTGAGTGTTTGCTGCGGTGGGGGGCGCAGGGCGGGGGCGCCGCTCGCATCGGGCACAGCGCCGTAATGAGACCGCCATGCCTCGCCTCCCCGAGTGCTTAATTAGAAATGCCACCGTTAATTGATTTCTTGGCGATGTTAATTAAGGAATAATGAGGAGCAGGTTGCGGCGAAAGGTGCCAGTGAGAAGGTTTGGGTCTCTGCTGGAGGATGGGGCTGCTGGCTGCTCCCTGAGCCAGGGGACAGCCAGGGGACAATCCCAGGGTGGTGTCACCTGTGTCCCAAACCTTCCAGCAGCCAGGGGACAATCCCAGGGTGGTGCCACCTGTGTCCCACCTGTGTCCCAGACCTGCCAGCAGCCAGGGGACAATCCCAGGGTGGTGTCACCTGTGTCCCAAACCTGCCAGCAGCCAGGGGACAACCAGGGGACAATCCCAGGGTGGTGTCACCTGTGTCCCAAACCTTCCAGCCAGCCAGGAGACAATCCAGGGTGATGTCACCTGTGTCCCACATGTGTCCCAGACCTGCCAGCAGCCAGGGGACAGTCAGGGGACAATCCCAGGGTGATGCCACCTGTGTCCCACCTGTGTCCCAAACCTGCCAGCCAACCAGGGGACAATCCCAGGGTGGTGCCACCTGTGTTTGAGACAGAAGTTGAGCTCCGGGTCCATCCCGGGATCAGCTCCCCGGGATGCTCTGGGGACATTCCCAGGGTGGCAGTGCCAGTCCGGGTGGTGGCGCCTGTCCCAGCTCTGGGTGTGTCCCCAGGTCCCTTTAGCAACCCCCACTTTGGGGTTTCCCCGTTTTTGCGGCTTTGTCCACCCCTGGCGGCTCGTGCTGTTCACCCTGACAGGGAGAGGCGAGGGCTGAGCTGCCAGCAGCGGCGGGGGGCACCCCAACACCCCAAAACACCCCCGGGACACCCCGGGACATCCGGGGACACACCCAGGACACACCCAGGACGTCCTGGGACACACCCAGCACATCCTGGGACATCCTGGGACACACCCAGCACATCCTGGGTCATCTCGGGACACCCCGGGGACACTCCAGGATATGCCCAGGACGTCTTGGGACACCCCAGGACACCCCAGGACAACCCCTGGACATCCCAGGACATGCTGGGACAGGCTGGGACACCTCGGGACATTCTGGGGCACACCCAGGACATCCTGGGTCATCTCGGGACACCCCCGGGACACCCCCGGGACACCCCAGGACGCCCTGGGACAGGCTGGGACACCTCGGGACATTCTGGGACACCGCCAGGACATCCTGGGACACACCCAGCACATCCTGGGACACTGTGGGACACCTGGAGACACACCCAGGACACCCCGGGGACACCCCCAGGACATCTTGGGACACCCCAGGACAACCCCTGGACATCCCAGGACATGCTGGGACAGGCTGGGACACCTCGGGACATTCTGGGACACCCCAGGACATCTTGGGACACCCCAGGACAACCCCTGGACACCCCAGGACATGCTGGGACAGGCTGGGACACCTCGGGACATTCTGGGGCACACCCAGGACATCCTGGGTCATCCTGGGACAAACCCAGCACAACCTGGGACATCTCGGGACATCCTGGGACATCCTGGGACATCTTGGGACACCCCAGGACACCCCGGGGACACCCCGGGACAGCCCGGGACACCCCGGGACAGCCCAGGGCTCCGGCTGTTTTTAACCCTTCGGTAGCCACCGCCCGCGGCTCCTCGTGTAACGCTCGGAAGTGTCGGAATAAAAGAGTCCAAAACTCAGCTGAGCTGCAGGTGGGACTTCACTGGGATTGGGATAAAGGATGGGGTTACTGGGATAAAGGATGGGGTTACTGGGATAAAGGATGGGGTTACTGGGATAAAGGATGGGGTTACTGGGATTAAAGGATGGGGTTACTGGGATTTAAAGGATGGGGTTACTGGGATAAAGGATGGGGTTATTGGGATTAAAGGATGAGGTTATTGAGATAAAGGATGGGGTTACTGGGATTTAAAGGATGAGGTTATTGGGATAAAGGATGGGGTTATTGGGATTAAAGGATGGGGTTACTGGGATAAAGGATGGGGTTACTGGGATTTAAAGGATGAGGTTATTGGGATTTCAAGGATGAGATTATTGGGATTTAAAGGATGATGTTATTGGGATTTAAAGGATGGGGTTATTGGGATTTAAAGGATGGGGTTACTGGGATTTAAAGGATGAGGTTATTGGGATAAAGGATGGGGTTATTGGGATAAAGGATGAGGTTATTGGGATTTCAAGGATGAGATTATTGGGATTAAAGGATGAGGTTATTGGGATAAAGGATGGGGTTATTTGGGATTTAAGGATGGGGTTACTGGGATTTAAAGGATGAGTTTATTGGGATTGAAGGATGAGTTTATTGGGACATTGGGATTTCAAGGATGATGTTATTTGGATTAAAGGATGACGTTATTTGGATTGAAGGATGGGGTTACTGGGATAAAAGGATGGGGTTACTGGGATTTAAAGGATGAGGTTATTGGGATAAAGGATGAGGTTACTGGGATAAAGGATGAGGTTATTGGGATTTAAAGGATGATGTTATTGGGATTTAAAGATGGGGTTATTGGGATTTAAAGGATGAGTTTATTGGGATTGAAGGATGAGTTTATTGGGACATTGGGATTTCAAGGATGACGTTATTTGGATTGAAGGATGGGGTTATTGGGATAAAGGATGGGGCTACTGGGATAAAGGATGGGGTTACTGGGATAAAGGATGGGGTTACTGGGATTTAAAGGATGGGGTTATTGGGATTTAAAGGATGGGGTTACTGGGATTTAAGGACGAGGTTATTGGGATCAAAGGACGAGGTTATTATGGGCTGGTTTTACAAGGAAGGAGCTGCTGGGGATGGGGATTTTCCTTGGGAAAGGGGCTTTGCCAAGAGCAGAAATTATGGATTTGGTGTGTTTGTTTATAATTATACATAAATAATTTAAAAATCTATATGATGCTAGAATATAAAAATATGTATAATTATAGGCTTTTTATATATAATTCTCCTCTAGTACATATAATAAAATATATAAGGCAATTGATAAATTTTAATATATGTAATTAGATATTATTATATATAATATAAACCTTATAAAGCACAACTGATATTTTATATATACACATTAGGTACACAATAGATATGGGCACACTAATAAAATATATAAAATATAAATTAAAAAATATGATATGCACATGTACAATAATAAAATATGTAAAATATAAATTAGAGAATACGATATGCACATGCACAATAATAAAAAGATATAAAATATAAATTAGAAAATATGATATGCACATGCACACAAATAAAAATATATAAAATATATAAAATATAAATTAGAAAATATGATATGCTCATGCACACTAGCAAATATATATAAAATATAAATTATAAATTATTATATGTATATTATATATGCATTTGTATGGATATGTTTTATTCATGCATATATATGTGTGTATATGATATATTTTAGATATAATTATTTTATTTATATATATAATTTTATACAGAATTATATATAATTATATATAATTTATCTATCTATATAGTTATCTATATATTATTTTATCTATATAGTTATCTATATATTATTTATATTTATTTTTAATTTTTAATTTTTATTATTTATATTTATATCTATATTTATATCTATATTTTAATTTTATTTTTAATTTTTATTGTTTATATTTATATTTATATTTATATTTATATTTATATTTATATTTATATTTATATTTATATTTATATTTATGTGTTTTCGCCCAAATTCCAGGAAAAGCTGGGCAGGATTCCTGACCTTTTCCCCTGAGCTCCCCGCCCCGATCTCCCCCCGTGGCCGGGGGTCCCGGGGGTCCCGGGGTCCTGTCCCTGCAGGGACATTCCTGAGGGAGCTGAGCTCTCCCAAAATCCCGTCCCTGGGCAGGGGAGGAGCTGGGACACCTGGGGCACCTGGGGGACCCCCGGGACACCCCCGGGACACCCCAGAGACACCCCAGGGACACACCAGGGACACCCCAGGGACACTCCAAATTCCTGTGACACCTCTGGGACCCCCAATGACACCCCAGGGACACCTGTGGGACCCCCAGGGACACCCCAATGACATCCCACATTCCTGGGGCACCTGGGGACCCCAGTGACACCCCAGGAACACCAGGGACACCCCAAATTCCTGTGACACCTCTGGGACCCCCAATGACACCCCAGGGACACCCCACAGACCAGTGACACCAGTGGGACCCCCCGTCCTCACCCACGGCCATGGAGCCACCGAACCCCGCTTGCCCCCTCTCCCCCAGCTCCTCCCAGTCCCTCCCAGTTCCTCCCAGCGCTTCCCAGTTCCTCCCAGTGCCTCCTAGTTCCTCCGAGTGCCACCTAGCACCACCCATTTCCTCCCAGCTGCTCCCAGTCCCTCCCAGTTCCTCCCAGTGCCTCCCAGTTGCTCCCAGTGCCTCCCAGTTCCTCCCAGTTCCTCCCAGTTCCTCCCAGTGCCTCCCAGTTGCTCCCAGTGCCTCCCAGTTCCTCCCAGTGCCTCCCAGTTCCTCCCAGTGCCTCCTAGCACCACCCATTTCCTCCCAGCTGCTCCCAGTTCCTCTCATTCCATCCCAGCGCTTCCCATTTCCTCCCAGTTCCTCCCAGCTCCTTCCATTTCCTCCCAGTCCCTCCCAGCTCCACCTAGTTGCTCCCAGTTGCTCCCAGTCTGTCCCAGCATCTCCCATTTCCCTCCCAGTTTCTCCCAGTTCATCCTAGTTCCTCCCAGTTTCTCCCAGCTCCTCCCAGTGCCTCTCAGTCCATCCCAGTGCCTCCCATTTCCTCTCAGTGCCTCCCAGTTGCTCTCAGCTCCTCCCAGTTCCTCCCAGTTGCTCACAGTGCCTCCCAGTCTCTCCCAGTGTCTCTCAATTGCTCCCAGTGTCTCCCAGTTCCTCCCAGTTGCTCCCAATTTCTCCCAGCATCTCCCAATTGCTCCCAGTGCATCCCAGTTCCTGCCAGCTCCTCCCAGTTCCTCCTAGTGCCTCCTAGCACCTCCCATTCCTCCCATTCCCTCCCAGTGTCTCCCAGTTCCTCCTATTTCCTCCCAGTGCCTCCCAGTTGCTCCCAATTTCTCCCAGTGCCTCCCAGTTGCTCCCAGTGCATCCCAGTTCCTGTCAGCTCCTCCCAGTTCCTCCCAGCACCTCCCAGTGCCTCCCAGTTCCTCCCAGTTCCTCCCAGCACCTCCCAGTTTGTCCCAGTGTCTCCCAGTTTGTCCCAGTTGCCCCCAGTGCCTCCCAGTTTGTCCCAGTGTCTCCCAGTTTGTCCCAGTTGCCCCGGCGCTCCCGCAGGACCAGCTGCGTTCCCAGCACGTTTGTTTTTATTTCCAGGCAGGAACACTCACTACAGCTGCCACCTACGGCAGGAACCGCGCACGGGGCGGGGCAGGGAATAAATTAAACCTTCGGCGTAAAAACCCAAACAACGGAAAACGAGAAAAACGGAGAAAAACGGGAGAGAAACGGGAGAAAAACGGGGGGAAAACGGGAGAGAAACGGAGAAAAACGGGGGGAAAACGGGAGAAAAATAGGAGAGAAACGGAGAAAAACGGGGGGAAAACGGGAGAGAAACGGAGAAAAAAGGGGAAAAAACGGGAGAAAAACGGGAGAGAAACGGGAGAGAAACGGGAGAGAAACGGAGAAAAACGGGCGGGAAACGGGAAAAAAATGGGAGAAAAACGGGAGAAAAACGGGCGGGAAACGGGAGAAAAATGAGACAGAGGAAAGCGGGAGAGAAACGGGAAGAAAACGGAGAGAACACGGAGAAAAGCGGGAGAGAAACGGGGATGAAAACTGGCGAAACAAGAAAAAATGGGAGAAAAACGGGCGGAAACGGGAGAAACGGGAGAGCTGGAACACTGGGAGAGCTGGGGACACTGGGAGAAGACGGACTGGGAACACTGGGAAGGGCTGGGGACACTGACGGAAGGACTGGGGACACTGGGAAGGAAGGACTGGGAACACCGGGAAGGGCTGGGGACACTGGGAAGGAAGGACTGGGAACACCGGGAAGGGCTGGGGACACTGGGATGGGCTGGGGACACTGGGAAGGAAGGGCTGGGGACACCGGGGAGGGTTGGGGACACTGGGGATGGGCTGGGGACACTGGGATGGGCTGGGGACACTGGGGAGGACGGACTGGGGACACTGGGATGGGCTGGGGACACTGGGAAGGAAGGGCTGGGGACACCGGGGAGGAAGGGCTGGGGACACTGGGACGGGCTGGGGACACCGAGCTGTGCGGACGCGCTGTTGGATGTCACGGCTCCGGCGCCGGGGCGCTCGCGCGGTTCTCCGCCCTGGCAGCTCCTCTCCCCTCCTGGGCTGGGCCGGAGCTCCCCGAAAAACCCCCCCGAGGTTTGGGGGGGCCGGGGGGACGGGGGTCGGGCCCTGCCCGGGCCGCACCCGCAGCAAAGGGCCGTGTCCCTAGAGTCCGGCGGGTGGCGCCGCCTGTGTCCCCCCGGCCTGGCCGGGGCTCCTGGCCATGGTGGCCGCAGCGGGGACCCCGCCCCGCCTTAGTCGTTGGAGGTGACGTCGATGTCCTCCCCGGCCGCCTGCTTGGTGGCCAGGCGCCATCGGTTGATGTGGTGCGAGCCTTTCTTCTTCTGCTCCGAGTCGGGGCCCTCCTCCTCCAGCTTCTGCCGTTTGTACTTCGTCCTCCTGTTCTGGAACCACACTTTCACCTGGGACAGGACACGGGGGGCTGGGGGGGGCTGGCACAGCTGGCCTGGCACAGCTGGATCTGCACAGCTGGGCTGGCACAGCTGGTCTGGCATAGCCGGCCCTGCACAGCTGGCCCAGCACAGCTGGCCTGGCACAGCTGGATCTGCACAGCTGGCTGCTGCAGCCAGGCAGGAAGTTTGGATTTCACTGGAGAGTGGCCAAACTGTCCCTGTCCCTGGCCCTGTCCCTGTCCCTGTCCCTGGCCCTGGCCCTGTCCCTGTCACTGTCCCTGGCCCTGATCCTGTCCCTGTCCCTGTCTCTGTTCCTGGCCCTGGCCCTGGCCCTGTCCCTGTCTCTGTTCCTGTCACTGTTCCTGTCCCTGTCTCTGTCCCTGTCACTGTTCCTGTCCCTGTCCCTGTCCCTGTCCCTGTCCCTGGCCCTGTCCCTGTCTCTGTTCCTGACCCTGACCCTGGCCTTGTCTTTGTCCTTGTCCTTTTCCTTGTCCTTGTCCTTGTGCCTGTCCCTGTCACTGTCTCTGTCTCTGTCCCTGTCCCTGTCCCTGGCCCTGGCCCTTATCCCTGTCCCTTATCCCTATTCATTTCTCCTTTTCCTTTGTCACTATCCCTATCCCCACCACTTATCCCACTGTCCCTACCCTGATCCTTTATCCCTGTTTTTATTCCTTATGCCTATTCTTATTCTTTATCCCTATGCTAATCCCTTATCCCTATCCCTACCCTATATCCCTGCCCCAGTCCCTGTCCCCTGTCCCTGTCCCTGTCCCTCCAGCAGAGCTCCCACAGCCACCCTGCCCTGCCTCAGTTTCCCATGGCAAGGTGGGACACAGGGGACAAATGTGGTCACTGCCACCTCACAGCCCTGGAGAAACACGAGGGGGTGCAGGCAGGGTTATGGGATGTGGGATGATGCAGGAAGGGTTATGGGATGCTGCAGGCAGGGTTATGGGATGCTGCAGGAAGGGTTATGGGATGCTGCAGGCAGGGTTATGGGATGTGGGTTGCTGCAGGCAGGGTTATGGGATGTGGGTTGCTGCAGGCAGGGTTATGGGATGCTGCAGGCAGTGATGCAGGACGTGGATTCTGCAGGTGGGATGGGGTGCCCCAGATGAAATCCAGGTTGGCCCAGGTGCGATCCAGGATGCCCCAGATGGGATGAGGATGCCCCAGGTGCTGCTCAGCCATTGCTGCCAGCCCAGCCCAGCCCAGCCCGGCCAGGCTGAGCCTTCTCCCCCTGCAGCTGTTGGGGATCCTGCAGCCGCTGGCAGCGCTCACCGGCCCCTTTCCCATCCTTCAGCACCAACCACGGGCACTGCCTCAGAGCCTGCCCAGCAGCACAGCCCAGCATTCCCATCCCAGACCAGCATTCCCATCCCAGTCCGACATTCCCATCCCAGACTGGCATTCCCATCCCAGACTGGCATTCCCATCCCAGTCCACCATTCCCATCCCAGTCCACTCCCATCCCAGTCCGGCATTCCCATCCCAGACTGGCATTCCCATCCCTGTCCACCATTCCCATCCCAGTCCGACATTCCCATCCCAGTCTGGCATTCCCATCCCAGTCCAGCATTCCCATCCCAGTCCACCATTCCCATCCCAGTCCGACATTCCCATCCCAGTCCAGCATTCCCATCCCAGTCCAGCATTCCCATCCCAGACTGGCATTCCCGTCCCAGTCCAGCATTCCCATCCCAGTCCAACATTCCCATCCCAGTCCGACATTTCCATCCCAGTCCGACATTCCCGTCCCAGTCCACCATTCCCATCCCAGTCCGACATTCCCATCCCAGTCCAGCATTCCCATCCCAGTCCAGCATTCCCATCCCAGTCCGACATTTCCATCCCAGTCCGACATTCCCGTCCCAGTCCAACATTCCCATCCCAGTCAGCATTCCCTGGAGCCAGCCCAGCCCATCCCATCCCATCCCATCCCATCCCATCCCATCCCATCCCATCCCATCCCATCCCATCCCATCCCATCCCAGCCCATCCCAGCCCTCCCAGCCCAGCCCAGCCCACCCAGCCCCATCCCGGCAGTCCCGGCTCGGAACGGCTCCTCCCGGACACACCCCGCTGCTTTTCCCACCTCTGGGGCATTCCCGGAGCAATCCCGAGCCGGCGCCTTCCATTCAGAGCGCTTTGCAAACTTTAATTAAAGCTCTCTGGGAGCAGCGAAGTTGCCTTATCCCTAAATTAGGGAAGGGAACCAAGGCATGAAGCGATTAAAGTGCCGGGACGGGGCGGGGGAGCAGCGGCTCTGCCCGGCTCGGTTCGGCCGGGATGCGGGATGAGGGATGCGGGATTTTGGGATCTGGGAATGGGGATGTTCCCAGGCTGGAGGAGCTCCCTGGCTCGGCCGGGATGCGGGATGCGGGATGCGGGATTTTGGGATCTGGGAACGGGGATGTTCCCAGGCTGGAGGAGCTCCTGGCTCGGCCGGGATGCGGGATGCGGATGAGGCTCCCCGGGATTTTGGGATCTGGGAATGGGGATGTTCTAGCTGGAGGAGCTCCCTGGCTCGGCCGGGATGGGGGATGCGGGATGCGGGATGCGGGATGCGGGATGCGGGATGCGGGATGCGGCTCCCCAAATTCCGGGATCTGGGAACAGGGATGTTCCCAGGCTGGAGGAGCCCCCCGACCCTCCCATGCCGCCGCCCCCATGGGAAAAGTGTGGGAAGCTCTCAGTGGGCTCTGCGGATAAGCCGCCCCCTCCAGCCTCATCCCGACTCCGGCAGTAATTGGTTTAAACCCCGAGCCCGGCCTTTTATCCCTTCCCAAATTAATTAACCCTTCTCATGCCGGGGTTTGTGCACCCCGGGGTCACCTCTCGCCCCGAGCTGCTCCTGCGACCCCGCACGGCTCCCGCCCGTGTTTCCCTGCCCGTTCCCAGCTGGGCGGTGCCCTGAGGGCCACCACGGCCACCGGGACATCCCGCTCTGCTCCGGGAGCCAGCGCTGGCCCGGCGGTGACATTGCCACCACCGCGCTGGGGACAATTCAAGAGCTCCGTGTGGAGCTTCCCCAGGCGGTGACACAAGGGCTGAGAGCGCTGGGGTGGCCCTGGATGGGGACACAGAGGGACCAGCTCCGCTGTCACAGGGTTGTCACCCCAAGTGCCACCACCCCCAGTGCCAGCGCCGCCCCTCCTCCGTCCCTGCTGTCCCTGCGCTCCTCAAGACACCCCAAAACTCCTGTGGGTTGTTTTTGGGGGCAGTTCTCGGGCGGGGAGGGGACAAGTGCCAGCCCCGGGGCACTCTCCGGCTCTATCTGGGCATCTTTCTCCTCCTGTGGTTCCCAGGCATTCGCTCCGTTAATTATTAATTATCAATTACGGAGCGGCTGCGATTCCCAGCCGGCCCCGAGCCGCTGGCCCGGGCTGCTCTGTCCCTGCAGGGACGGCTCCAGGAGGGGACTGCGGGGCTCATAATCACCCCAAAACTGAGAGGGGACACCGGGGTATCCAGGGGTTCATAATCACCCCAAAACCGTGAGGGGACACCGGGGTATCCAGGGGTTCATAATCACCCCAAAACCGAGAGGGGACACCGGGGTATCCAGGGGTTCATAATCACCCCAAAACTGAGAGGGGACACCGGGGTATCCAGGGGTTCATAATCACCCCAAAACTGAGAGGCGACACCGGGATATCCAGGAGTTCATAATCACCCCAAAACTGAGAGGGGACACCGGGATATCCAGGGGTTCATAATCACCCCAAAACCGTGAGGGGGGACACTGGAATGTACGGAGAGCCCATAAAAATCCCAAAGCTGTGAGGGGACACTGGGGTGACTCCATAACCACCCCAAATTTCCCTCTGCTTGGGGAATGCAGATTTGAGACCCCAGGTGGGGTTTGCCGGGGGTGGAGCGGCTCTGCTGGGAAGTCTGGGCTCAGAGGGGCGATGTCCAACCCCACAGGGCTCAGAGGGCCATGTCCAACCCCACAGGGCTCAGAGGGGCGATGCCCAGCCCCACAGGGCTCAGAGGGGCGATGTCCAACCCCACAGGGCTCAGAGGGGCGATGTCCAACCCCACAGGGCTCAGAGGGCGATGTCCAACCCCACAGGGCTCAGAGAGGTGATGCCCAGCCCCACAGGGCACAGTGGGACACTGCCCAGCCCCACAGGGCACAGGAGGTGATACCCAACCCCACAGGGCTCAGAGGGGCGATGTCCAACCCCACAGGGCTCAGAGGGGCGATGCCCAACCCCACAGGGCACAGTGGGGCGATGTCCAACCCCACAGGGCACAGAGGGCGATGCCCAGCCCCACAGGGCACAGAGAGGTGATGCCCAACCCCACAGGGCACAGAGGGGCGATGTCCAACCCCACAGGGCACAGAGAGGTGATGCCCAACCCCACAGGGCACAGAGGGGCGATGTCCAACCCTACAGGGCACAGAGGGGCGATGTCCAACCCCACAGGGTACAGTGGGGCGATGTCCAACCCCACAGGGCTCAGAGGGCGATGCCCAGCCCCACAGGGCACAGAGAGGTGATACCCAACCCCACAGGGCTCAGAGGGGCGATGCCCAACCCCACAGGGCACAGTGGGGCGATGTCCAACCCCACAGGGCACAGAGGGCACTGCCCAACCCCACAGGGCACAGAGAGGTGATACCCAACCCCACAGGGGCTCAGAGGGGCGATGCCCAACCCCACAGGGCACAGTGGGGCGATGTCCAGCCCCACAGGGCACAGAGGAGCGATGCCCAACCCCACAGGGCACAGAGGGGCGATGTCCAACCCCACAGGGCACAGAGGGGCACTGCCCAACCCCACAGGGCACAGAGAGGTGATACCCAACCCCACAGGGCACAGAGGGCACTGTCCAACCCCACAGAGCACAGAGGGGCGATACCCAGCCCCACAGGGCACAGCACAGTGCCCCCAGCTCGTCCCGTTCCCAGCACACACCTCAGATCCCAGCCCAGCACACAAACCCAGAGCACCCAGAGCTGGGAGCCCTGCTGGTCCCACAGATCCCTGCTGGTCCCACAGATCCCTGCTGATCCTACAAATCCCTGCTGGTCCCACAGATCCCTGCTGACCCCACAGTGCTGGAATCCCTGCTGATCCCACAGATCCCTGCTGATCCTACAAATCCCTGCTGGTCCCACAGATCCCTGCTGACCCCACAGTGCTGGAATCCCTGCTGATCCCACAGATCCCTGCTGATCCCACAGATCCCTGCTGGTCCCACAGATCCCTGCTGGTCCCACAGATCCCTGCTGATCCTACAAATCCCTGCTGGTCCCACAGACCCTGCTGACCCCACAGTGCTGGAATCCCTGCTGATCCCAGAGCCCCCAAAGTGCTGGGATCCCTGCTGATCCTACAGGGACTAGGATTCCTGCTGACCCCACGGATCCCTGCTGGTCCCACAAATGCCTGCTGGTCCCACAGACCTGAGATCTCTGCTGATCCCGGATTCACCACAGAGCTGGGATCACTGCTGATCCTACAGATCCCTGCTGATCCCACAGGTCCCTGCTGATCCCATGGATCCCTGCTGGTCCCAAAATCCCTGCTGATCCCATGGATCCCTGCTGATCTCACAGATCCCTGCTGATCCCACAGATCCCTGCTGATCCCATGGATCCCTGCTGGTCCCACAAATCCCTGCTGATCCCACAGATCCCTGCTGATCCCACAGATCCCTGCTGGTCCCACAGATCCCTGCTGATCCCATGGATCCCTGCTGGTCCCACAAATCCCTGCTGATCCCACAGATCCCTGCTGATCCCACAAATCCCTGCTGGTCCCACAGATCCCTGCTGATCCCATGGATCCCTGCTGATCCCACAAATCCCTGCTGATCCCATGGATCCCTGCTGATCCCATGGATCCCTGCTGATCCCACAGATCCCTGCTGATCCCATGGATCCCTGCTGGTCCCACAAATCCCTGCTGATCCCACAGATCCCTGCTGACCCCACAAATCCCTGCTGACCCCACAAATCACTGCTGATCCCACAGATCCCTGCTGGTCCCACAGATCCCTGCTGGTCCCACAAATCCCTGCTGATCCTACAAATCCCTGCTGACCCCACAGATCCCTGCTGATCCCACAGATCCCTGCTGATCCCACAGATCCCTGCTGACCCCACAGATCCCTGCTGATCCCGGTGCCCCCCCCTCCCCAGGACCCCCACCACACGCCCAGCTCGATGCCACCTTTGTCACACCCCGTGTCCCCATCACACCCAACCCTCCTCTTGCTCAGGCCATCCCACATTCCCTGCAGAGCCCCGCTCCCCTCCTGGAACAGCTGGATTTGTGGCAGCAGCTGCATTTTCTCCCCCGACCCCTTTGATTTCGCTGCTCCTGTTGTCCCAACCTCATCCCGGATTCTCGCAGCTCCGTGGCGGGAGAGCGGCCGGGAAGGGGTTAAACAGCCGCACGTCCCCACCCCAGGTCCCAAAGGCATTTCCTGACGCTGGGCAGCACCTGAACCCTTCTCACCTTCCCAGGGCTGCCGGGGGGACCCGCAGCTGGCAAAGCCCAAAGGGCAAAACTCATTTTTCCAGGGGGAAAAGCAGCTGGGAAATAGGGCCAGGCACAGGCAGGAGCTGCAGCCCCAGCTGGGACTTGGCAAATCCATGAAAAAATGATGAAATCCCCCCTAAGGGTGGGCTCAGGTGCGGGGCCCCAGGTGAGAACACACCTGTGTCACACCGGGGCGGGTGTCATGGATAACACGGGCTGGTTTTTTGTGGAAATTTGATTCCATGCAGGATTTACCACCGAATTTTTTCGAATTTTCGAATATAATAATAATAATAATAATAATAATAATAATAATAATAATAATAATAATAATAATAATAATAATAATAATAATAATAATATCGTGGGTTTGGCACAGCCAGGGGCTCCAATCCCAATACCTGGCTGTATCCCATCCCACACCCCATCCCTCGGCACACTGGGAATATTTCCTCCAGGTAATTAAACCAGATTTTTTTCCTCTTTTTTTTCAATTATTTTTCAAAAGCCACAAAATGAGGGAAAAATATTTTTTCCCTGCAGCCTGAAATTCCCTCTGCCGGGTGCCCATTCCCGGACGGATCCGTGGGGAAGGACGGGAGCCTTTCCCAACCTCCCGTTGTCCCCGTGCAGCTTCCCAAAATCATGGAGACGCCACACTACCCAACAGGCTGCAGCACACAAAAAAATTTAAATTAAAAATATCCCCGTGTCCCCTTTGCACTCGGAAATCTCCCGGGGATTTGGGTTCAACGCCGCCGCATTTCCCCAGTGAATGGAATTTTTGCATTTCGGCAATGCTGGAAAAGGCCCGGGAAGGGCTCAGCTGCCCCCGGGGCATCCCACAGCTGCCCTTTCCACCCCGACAAGTTCCTGGCTGTTCTTTGACCTTTGGGTTTTGTCCTTTTTTTCTCTTTTTTTCCCTTTTTTTCTCCGTTCCAGCCCGGGGAGCGGCGGGAAGGGACCCGAGCCGGTGTCGGGACAGCATCACCCTCGGGATCCGAACACCCTCGGGCTTTGGGGGGCTCGGTCCCTGCCTCCAGACATCCCCAGCTGCTCCTCCCCGCTGTCCCCGTGCCGGTGACATTTTCATTTTCCTCCCGGGAACTTCCTGCTCCCGGGGATGCGTCTGGAGGTTTTGTTTGGCAGAGCCTGGGCAAGGATGAGCCAGGCGGGTACTGGGAACACCCACGGCTCCAGCTTGATTTCCCAATTAAATTTAAGATTAAAAATTCAATTAATTCACCGCATAGGCCCAACCACCTCACCAGAATTTGGGGGAAAGTTTCCCTCAGCTGCTGAATACCCCGGGAAATATCGCTGCTTCCCCCGGAGCGATCGGGAACCAGGACACCGGGCCTGGGCACACAGAGATGCTCAGCCCCAATTCCCTCGTTTTCCCCCAGCTCTGTTCACTTTTCCTTTCACCCTTGTGCTTCTCCTGGGTCTCCTTACATCTCAATTCCTGGGAAATGTCTGTTCTGATCCCAGAAAGTCTCATCCAAAGCCATTCGGTGGCTCTGTCTCCACACCCATCCTGAATTCCGGGTGCTGGAGCACAGAGCCGGAGCTGCTCGGCTCAGCCAAAGGTTTTCCACATTTCCTTTCCTAACTGGATTTTTAAACCCATCAATTGCTCCCGGGGAAAAACACCCCAAACCAAGGAGAAAACACGGGAAAAGTGCTCGGGAGAGCGGGACGGTGGCAGAGCTGCATTGCCAGCCCCAAACCTGCCACAGCTTCTGTGGCACCCGAGTGCTGCCACACAAAAACCCCAAATGCACCCCGAGGGGCTCAGGAACAGCCAGAACCCCAAATCCACCCCGAGGAGCTCAGGAACAGCCACACAAAAACCCCAAATCCACCCCGAGGAGCTCAGGAACAGTAAGAACCCCAAATCCACCCCGAGAGCTCAGGAACACCCGCAGGGCCTGGGGCAATCCCAGCTGGAATTTCACACCGAGCGCTGTGCGAGTGCCGAGTGCTCCCGGGGCAGGGACAGGGTGGGACAGGGTGGGACACAAAGGGACAGGGTGGGACACGGTTGGACAGTGGAGGACAGGGTGGGACACAGTGGGACAGAGTAGGACACGTTGGGACAGAATAGGACACAGTGGGACACAGAGGGACAGGGTGGGACATGGAGGGACATGGAGGGATAGGGTGAGACACATTGGGACACGGTGGGACACGGCAGGACAGGGTGGGACACGGGTGGACAGAGTAGGACACGGAGGGACACAGAGGGGCAGGGTAGGACAAGAAGGGACATTCTGGCACAGAGTAGGACACGGTATGACACGGTGTGACATGGTGGGACACAGAGGGACAGGGTGGGACACAGAGGGACAGGGTGGGACACGGAGGGACACGGCAGGACACGGTGTGACACGGTAGGACGTGCTGTGACACCCTGGCACAGAGTAGGACACGATGTGACACGGCAGGACACGCTGTGACACGGTGGCACAGAGTGGAACACGGTAGGACATGCTGTGACACGCTGTGACACGGTGGGACACAGTAGCACACGCTGTGACACGCCGGCACAGAGTGGGACACGGTGGGACACTGTGGGACACCTGGCATAGGGTGGAACACGGTGGGACACGGTGGCACAGAGTAGCACACGCTGTGACACGGCAGGACACGCTGCAGACACGCCGGCACAGAGTGGGACACAGTAGCAGACGCTGTGACACAGTAGCACACGCTGTGACACGCTGTGACACGCTGCGACACCCGGCACAGGGTGGAACACGGTAGGACACGGTGGCACAGAGTAGGACACGGTAGGACACAGTAGCACACGCTGTGACACGGTAGGACACGGTGGTACAGAGTAGGACACGCTGTGACACGCTGTGACACGGTAGGACACGGTGGCACAGAGTAGGACACGGTAGGACACAGTAGCACACGCTGTGACACGGTAGGACACGGTGGGACACGGTGGTACAGAGTGGGACACGGTAGGACACAGTAGCACACGCTGTGACAGAGTAGCACGAGCTGTGACACGGCAAGACACGCGACAGCGCCACCCGGCACAGGGTGGAACACGCTGTGACACGGTAGCACACGCTGCGACACCCGGCACAGAGTGGGACACGGTAGCACACGCCGTGACACGCTGTGACACGGCAGCACACGCTGCGACACCCGGCACAGGCCCGGCCCGGCGGCAGTACCTGCGTCTCGGACAGGCTGAGGCTGCTGGCCAGCTGCTTGCGCTCCGCTCCCACCACGTAGTGGTTCTTCTCGAACGCTCTCTCCAGGCGCAGCAGCTGCGACGGCGAAAAGGCCGTGCGGATGCGCTTGGGCTTGCGGGCGAAGGGGCCGTGCAGCAGGAGGCTCTCCTGGGACACCTCGCTCCCTGCGGGCACACGCACAGCTCAGCACCCCCGCACGGCGCTGATTGCCCTGCCCTGCCACACGGCAAGGGCATAAAAAATGGAATCGCGGCGTTTTGAGAGCTTTCCCCACCGCAAAATTTGTCTCCCGTTCTCCCTTGTAGCTCATCTCAGCCCCAAAGGGAGGGGAGCGAGAAAGAAAGAAAAAAGAAAGAGGGAGAAGGGATGGATGGGGAGAGCAGCAGGAAGAGGAAAGAAAGAGGTAGAGAAAAAAGCTGAGACGGAGAGAAAAAGAAATTATAAAATAAGAGGAAGAGTGAGAAAGTGATAGGAAAAATTAGAAAAGGGAAACTATGAAACAAAACAAGTGGAGGGGAGAAAGAAAGAGGGAAGAGAAAAGAGGAAGGAAAGAAAAGTGGGAAAGCGATTTTAAAAAGAGGGAAAGAAAGAGAAAGAAAAAAAGAAGGAAAAGAAAGTGAAAGGAGAAGGAAAGAAAGAGACAAGAAGTGAGAAAGCAAAAAAAAAATAAAAGGAATGAAAGAAGCAAAGGATAACGAACGAGAGAAGGAAAGCTGTAAAGCAATCGAGCGAAACAAGGCAGAAAGGAACGAAAGCAAGGGAAGAAAATGAAAATTCAAGGCGGAGAGAGAAGGCAGGACGGAGGGACGGCTCGGGAGAGCGGCGGGCCGGGCCCGGGGGCAGCGGCCGCAATCCCCGCGGAGCCCCGGGGACAAGCGAGGGCTTGGTGCCGAGCAGATAAAACTAATCCGGGCTGCGGGACCCCCCGGCACCGCGGCGGGACAGAGGGGAAACCGAGAGGCAAAAAAAAAAAAAAAAAAAAAAAAAAAAAAGAGGAAAAACCCGAGAAAAAAATAAAACGAGGAAAAAAAACATGGGGGAAAAAGGAAAGAAAAGGACTCAGATAAAGAAAAGAAAAGGAAAAGAAAGAGGGTAGGAAGGAAGGGAGAGAAAGAAAAGAAAGGTAAAAGAAATAGAGACAGAATCAGAAAATTAAGAGAAAGAAAGAAAGAATGAAAGAACGAAAGAATGAAAGAACGAAAGAAGCAAAACAAGAAAGTGAAGAAAAGAAAGAAAAGGAAAGAAAGACAAGAAAGAAATACGGAGAAGCAAAGGAATCGGGAGAAAATCTACAAAACCAAACAACATCTCTCTGCGCAGCCGAGATCCGCCGCACCGAAATCCTTCCCTTCGTTCCCGGCGAGGAGAAAAAACCAAATTGGCGGCTCGGCTGCGCACGGAGGCGGCGGCGCCGGTCCCGGGCCCGGAGCTCGCGATGCTCGGCCGGGACTCCGCGGGGCTGCCGAGCTCCGGGGGCTCTGCCCGGCACCGGCACCGGGCATTCGGAGCGCCGGGAATGCGGAGAGACCGGGAATTCGGAGATATCGGCACCGGGAATTCGGAGATATCGGCACCGGGAATTCGGAGATGGCACCGGGAATTTGGAGATGCCGGGAATTCGGAGATGGCACCGGGAATTGTGGAGCGCCCGTGGCCGCGGCCGTGAGTGCGGGCACGGCAGCAACAGGTCCTGCCCTGCAGCCCCGACCCCCGGCAAGGAGCCCCCCGGTCCTGCAGCCCCCGGTCCTGCGCCCCCCGGCTCCGCAGCCCCCGGCCCGCGCCCCCCGCAGCCCCCGCTCACCTTGGAAGCGGTGGCCGAAGAAGCGGTTCCGCAGCACCCAGGGGTAAAAGTTGAGCGGGTCGCGGTGCTGCGGCCCGAAGAAGGGGTGCGGATGAGGCAGGGCCGAGCCCCCCAGCTGGGGGGGCCCCACGGGCAGCGCCGGGTGCCCCACGGCCTCGGGGAAGACGAGCTCGGCGCTGCCGTACAGGGCCCGGCCGGCGGCTCCCTGGAAGCCGGGGGCGAAGGCGGCGGCGTCGGCGGCGGCGGGGCCGGGGTAGGCGAGGGCGGCGGGGCGAGGGGGCTCCTCGGGGCCCAGGGGGGTGTCCTTGCCCACCAGGGACTCGATGGTGAAGCAGCGCTTGGCGGACGGCTGGAACATGGTGTGAGCCGGGAGCGGGGCGGGGGGGCCGGAGCGGGGCCGGTGCTGCGGGTGCGCGCGTGTGTGCGGTGTGTGTGTGTGTGTGTGTGCGTGTGCGTGAGAGAAACCTCCCCCTGGGCACGGCACACACACACACGGACCGCGGCCCCAGCCCTCCCCCCTCCGCCGCCCCCGCCCCGCGCCCACCCGCGGGAGCCCACGCGGCCCCGAGCCCGCTCCGAGCACGGGCGGTACCTGCGGGGCCGGGCTGGGGCGGCCGCACCTGGGCCGGGAGGGGAGGCAGGGCCGGGATGGGATCCAGGGGTGGGGTGGGGTGGGGTGGGATGGGATGGGAATTTAGGGATGGGATGGGAATTTAGGGATGGGATGGGAATTTAGGGACCAAATGGGATGGGAGAGCAGAGTAGGGAATATAGGGATGGCAGAACAGGGCCGGGATGGAAGTGCAAGAGAAAGTAGTGACGGGATGGGACGGGAGAGCAGCGAATTTAGGGAAGGGATGGGAGAGCAGGGAATTTAGGGATGGGATGCTATAATGGGATGCTCTAATGGGATGCGATAATGGGATGGGATAATGGCATGGGATAATGGGAAGACAGCAGGGATGGGTTGGAATAGGACGGGCAGTGCGAGGTACAGGCGGCAGCGCGGATCAGAGAGGGGTCAGGACAGGCAGAGGAGAGAAAAGGAAGCAAGAGGAGCCGAGGAGGAGGAGGAGGGAGCCGGGAAGAGGCAGAGGAGGCACAAGGAGGCCAGGGGAGGCAGGGGAGGACAGGGGGAGATGGGGCAGGAAGGGGAGGCAGGGGCAGCCAGGGGAGGAAGGGGAGGCAGAGGAGGCAAAAGGACGCAGAGAGCGCCCGAAAAACTGGACTGGAGCCGCTCCCGCAGGCGCCGCGAAGTTGTGGCAGAGGGGCTCCGGCTGCGCGGGGGTTTCCCTCCGTATTTAAAACAAAACATAAAAAAATCTTTAAAATTTCCTGATTGTTTTTTCTTCTTTTTGGGTTGGTATTTTTCTGTTTGTTTCTTTCTTTCTTTCTTTTTTTCTCTCTTTTTTTGCTTGGTTTGGGTTTTTTTTCTCTATTTAAATAAAAAAACCAGCCCTGCCCGCAGCTGCGGAGCAGAACTCCGGCCCGCGGGGGAGGGACAGGTGAAGCATCCCCACCTCTCCCGCCCCCCGCGCAAGCTCCGCTCCTCCGCGTGTCCCCTTCCAAAGGCAGGGACCGAAACCTCTTCCCACGGCTCCGATCCTGCGCCGGGAATTGAAAAAAAAAAAAAACTAAACCAAAAACAAAACAACAAAGTCCAAGCTCCCAGTTTGGCGGCTTTGCGCGGGCGCGCAGCCCCTGCGCGGGCCGGTCCGAGTTCACTCCGCAGTTTGGCTCTGCTCGGAGTTCTGTCGGCCCGCGGAGGCGGGGCCAGCCCTCCTCCCGCACAAAGGGGGTTGAAAGTCTATTTTCCACTTGGCTGGATCGAAATACTCCGCGCGGGATCCTTCCCCCCGCGGAGAGCAGAGCGCTGCTGCGCGCCCGCGGGCGCGCTCCCGCAAGAGGCTGCGGCGACAACGATGCGGGGAGGAAAGGAAAAATTACACCAAATCCAGAGAAGTGAAAGCCTAAAAATGGAGCGAGAGCGTCGGCAAAACGTGGTTTTTTTTCTTTTTTTTTTTTTTTTATTTCATTTCCGCAAGACAGAGAGAGAGGGGGAAAATAATCGACATTTTAAATATTTTATAAATAGGTTTTAAAATATATATTTCTTTTTTTTTTAATAGGAAGAGTGGAAATAAGCGGAGTTGGGTGAGAGCTGGCGGAGAGGGCAGCGGGAGCGGAGCGGGGAACGCGCGGAGGGACGGGGATGGAAGGGGAAGGGATGGGGAAGGGGAAGGGGAAGGGATGGAAATGGGGAAGAAGGAAAGGGAAGGGATCGGGAAGGGGAAGGAGGACACGGGGACAGCTCGGCTCAGTCGCGGAAACCTGGCTCAGGACCTTTTTTGGAATTTCATTTAAATCAATTTAATCCGATTGAATTCAATTTAATTTTTTTTTCTGCTTTTTTATTTTTTTTTTCTCGACCCCTCCGGCGCTGCCCTGCGGCAGCCGCGGGTGCGGAGCGGCCGCTGCGGGATCCGCGGCCCCGGAGCGCGGCGCGGGGCCGGGATTTCGTTTCGTGCGGATTTCTCTCGCTTTCAGCATCTTCTGCGGGAGAAAAAAGCGAACGGGGCCGGGCCGCGGCTGCTTCCATGGGATCCCCGCCGGCGGCATCTCCCCTCGGCGCCCCGGCTCCTCCGCAGCATTTTTGGGAGGGAGCAGCTTCGGTTTGGGGGTGAATCGCCCTCTCGAGAATTTATAAATCTTTCTTTCTGATTATGTTTTTTTTTTCCCCCCCCAATTCACCCCGGTGGTTTTCAGTCCCGGCTCAGGGTCCAGGCAAGGCTGCTCGGATGCTCCGAAGGGAACCGGGGAGCTTCTGCGCTGAAACCCAGCGAGAACCCCAAATTCATCTTTAAATTCCTTTTCCCCCTCTGCTTCCAGGCCTGCTCCCAGCCCCAGGAGAGCTCAAGCAGGACTCTAATCCTTTGGGGAATAAACTGAGCGGGGGTCTTGCTCGGGCTGGAATTTTATCGAGAGGAAAACTTTCTCCACGGAATGCTCAGGAGAGGGGAGCGGGGATGGATTCCTTGCCGCTGGATTCCGGCCGGGAGCAGCTTCGGGAAAAGGGAAAAAAAAAAAATTTCCTTTTGAACCAAAGAGCCGCCGCCGGGGCCGGGCAGGGGCGGCTGCACCGGGATCGGGGGTGCAGGGAGGGGAAAAGAGGGGTCTGTAAAATCCAATCCTGTAAGGTGCAAAGCAAAGAGGAGAGAAGGAGACGGAAAGAGCTGCGACAGGCAGCGAGGAGCGGTACAGGGTGGTTTATGGGGTGGCAGAGGGACAGCGGGACCGCTGTGTCTGCGCCACCAGCACCCCCAGACCGGAGCCCCGCGCAGGGCGCTGTCCCCGCACGCCGCAGCTCTGTCCCCTCGTTAATCGGTAACCGCGGCATCAAAGGGCCCCGATGGGAAATGAGCCCCGGCCCGCAGCGCTCAAACTTGAGCAGACTTCAAAGCGCGGCGGCGTTTCCCCCTCCTGCTCTTCCCGCGGGCGCAGCTCCTGCCGGATTCCTCCGCACCGGCCATCCAGGCAGCCCCGGGGGCAGAGGGGAAATGGGGGCGGATTCAGGGCTGGCAGCTTCAGGAGGTTTTCCTGCTTTCATTTTATTTCGTTTTTTACATTTTCTTTGGTTCAGGGATATTGTGGATTGCAATAAATGGTGCCTGAAGCCGGCGGCTTCCAGCGGGTTATTGCTGTCACCTCCCTCAGTTCCTTTATGGAGGTGCTTTAGTCAGCTGGTCCCTGGATGGAGGGAGGGAGGGATGGATGGATGGATGGATGGATGATGGATGGATGGATGGATGGATGGATCCATGGATGGATGGATGATGGATGGATGGATGGATGGATGGATGGATGGATGGATGGATGGATGGATGGATGATGGATGGATGATGGATGGATGATGGATGGATGATGGATGGATGGATGGAGATGGATGGATGGATGGATGGATGGATGGATGGATGATGGATGGATGGATGATGGATGGATGATGGATGGATGGATGGATGGATGATGGATGGATGATGGATGATGGATGGATGGATGGATGGATGGATGATGGATGGATGATGGATGGATGATGGATGGATGGATGGATGGATGATGGATGGATGATGGATGGATGATGGATGATGGATGGATGGATGGATGGATGGATGGATGGATGGATGGATGGATGGATGATGGATGGATGATGGATGGATGATGGATGGATGGATGGATGGATGATGGATGATGGATGGGTGGATGGATGGATGGATGATGGATGATGGATGGATGGATGATGGATGATGGATGGATGGATGGATGGATGATGGATGGATGGATGGATGATGGATGGATGGATATGGATGGATGGATGGATGGATGGATGGATGAATGATGGATGGATGATGGATGGATGATAGATGGATGATGGATGGATGATGGATGGATGATGGATGATGGATGATGGATGGATGGATGGATGGATGATGGATGGATGGATGGATGGATGGATGGATGGATGATGGATGGATGATGGATGGATGATGGATGGATGATGGATGGATGCTGGATGATGGATGGATGGATGGATGGATGGATGGATGGATGGATGAAGGGATGGATCCATGGATGGATGGATGGATGGATGGACGGTGGATCATGGATGGATGGATGGATGGATGGACAGTGGATCATGGATGGATGGATGGATGGACGGTGGATCATGGATGGATGGGTTTTTTGGGATCAGGCTGACTGAGAGAGGATCCCACCCCAGCTCTAAGAACAGGAAGCCACCCAGTTCCCCCAGTTCTGGACTGGGAGAGGCCATTCCAGCAGGGAAAGAGGCTGCTGGGTTCCCCACACCTCCACAGGCTCTCAGTGGCTTTTCCACAGGGCACATCCACCCTCCCGTCCCCAAACCCTGCCGGGCACGGTGGGATCTGATGTGCCAGCTCCTGGCTGGGCTCTGGGCACACTCAGGGCTGGCACACCCAGGGCTGGCACACCCAGGGCTGGCACATCCTGAGGGCCCTCGGAGGGGACACAGCTGGGCTCTGGGGGTGGCATCAGGAATTCTGAGCCTGCAAAGCAAACAGGATTTGGCAGCCAGGTCCTTGTAGATGTGGAAGGTCCAGCTCCTGACGGGATCATCCCCAGTAGGGGAACATCCCCAGGGGACTGTGAGGGGCCCATGGGCCTGGGAAAGATTTCCAGGAGCTGGGACACCTCCTGCCCTTGGTGGAACTGGGACAGGGACAGCTCTGGCCACCTCTGCCCAAGTGACACAGGACAGGGACAGCTCTGGTCACTCCTGTCCAGCTGGGACACAGGACAGGGACAGCTCTGGTCACCTCTGCCATGGTTCTGTGACACTGCCATATCCGTGTGGCACTGCCATGTCTGTGTGACACTGCCATGTCTGTGTGACACTGCCATATCCGTGTGGCACTGCCATGGCTCTGTGGCACTGCCATATCTGTGTGACACTGCCATGTCTGTGTGGCACTGCCATGTCTCTGTGACACTGTTATATCTGTGTGGCACTGCCATATCTGTGTGACACTGCCATATCCGCGTGGCACTGCCATTCTCTGTGACACTGCCATATCCGTGTGGCACTGCCATATCTGTGTGACACTGCCATATCCGTGTGGCACTGCCATTCTCTGTGACACTGCCATATCCGTGTGGCACTGCCATGTCTCTGTGACACTGTTATATCCGTGTGGCACTGTTATATCTGTGTGGCACTGCCATATCCGTGTGGCACTGCCATGTCTCTGTGACACTGTTATATCCGTGTGGCACTGTTATATCTGTGTGACACTGCCATATCCGTGTGGCACTGCCATGTCTCTGTGACACTGTTATATCTGTGTGGCACTGCCATATCCATGTGGCACTGCCATGTCTCTGTGACACTGTTATATCTGTGTGGCACTGCCATATCCGTGTGGCACTGCCATATCCGTGTGGCACTGCCATGTCTGTGTGGCACTGTTATATCCGTGTGGCACTGCCATATCCGTGTGGCACTGCCATATCCATGTGACACTGCCATATCCGTGTGACACTGCCATGTCTGTGTGGCACTGCCATATCCGTGTGGCACTGTTATATCCGTGTGGCACTGCCATGTCTGTGTGGCACTGTTATATCCGTGTGGCACTGTTATATCCGTGTGGCACTGCCATGTCTGTGTGGCACTGCCATGGCTCTGTGTGGCACTGTTATATCCGTGTGGCACTGCCATGTCTCTGTGACACTGTTATATCCGTGTGACACTGCCATATCCGTGTGGCACTGTTATATCCATGTGGCACTGCCATGTCTGTGTGGCACTGCCATATCCATGTGACACTGCCATATCCGTGGCACTGTTATATCCGTGTGGCACTGCCATGTCTGTGGCACTGCCATGTCTGTGTGGCACTGTTATATCCGTGTGGCACTGTTATATCCGTGTGGCACTGCCATGTCTCTGTGACACTGTTATATCCGTGTGGCACTGTTATATCTGTGTGGCACTGCCATATCCATGTGGCACTGCCATGGCTCTGTGGCACTGCCATGTCTGTGTGACACTGCCATATCCGTGTGGCACTGCCATGGCTGTGTGGCACTGCCATGTCTGTGTGACACTGCCATATCCGTGTGGCACTGCCATGTCTGTGTGACACTGCCATGTCTGTGTGACACTGCCATATCCGTGTGGCACTGCCATGGCTGTGTGACACTGCCATATCTGTGTGACACTGCCATGTCTGTGTGACACTGCCATGTCTGTGTGACACTGCCATATCCGTGTGGCACTGCCATGGCTGTGTGGCACTGCCATGTCTCTGTGACACTGTTATATCCGTGTGGCACTGCCCTGGCTCTGTGGCACTGCCATGTCTGTGTGACACTGCCATGTCTGTGTGACACTGCCATATCCGTGTGGCACTGCCATGTCTGTGTGACACTGTGGCACTGCCATGTCTCTGTGACACTGTTATATCCATAGGGCACTGCCATGGCTCTGTGGCACTGCCATGTCTGTGTGACACTGCCATATCCGTGTGACACTGTTATATCCGTGTGACACTGCCATATCCGTGTGGCACTGCCCTGGCTGTGTGGCACTGTGTGGCACTGCCATTCTCTGGCTGGCAGCGGACACCTCCCTCACCCTGCTCCCTAAATCCCCTCGTGTGCCGCGCCTTGCACCCCCTGCCCAGCTCTCATTCCCGGCTCTATCCACTGCCAGCTCCAGGAAAAGCTGGCACACGGATTTTCGGGTCAGCCCGGGCTCCCCAGGGGTGCAGACTGGTGTCCTGGTCCATGTCCCACCACAGACCTTCACCAGGGCCATCAGGTGTCCCCCCAGAACCCTTCTCCACTCATTCCAGCCAAAACGTCTCTCTGGGAGAGCTGCGGGAGTTTCCCCGGGGAAATGGCACATCCATCCCCGGGGGGGTTTGGGAGCGTGACCCGCCTCCTCCCCGCTCCAGCACCGGGACAGAAAATCCCCAGCGATGGCAGGAGAGAGGAGATCCCTGCCCAAAAACCCGAGGGCACCCGGCAGCGTCACATCAGCCGGGACCAGCAGCCCCAAAATCCCATTAAAGGGCGCTGGGACACTGCACCAGCCACCCACAAATGTCACTTATGGACCCCGAACTTCCCAGCACAAAACCACCGCAGGGATTTTCCTGCTTTTCCCACCCCTTGTCCCACGTGGAGAATTCCCCTGTTGGAAGCACCTGGACACGGAAACACGGAAATATGGAAACGCCTGGGCTGCTTTTCCTGTGGCACCAAGAAAACCAATCTAGAAATCACCCAGGGCAGCTTCGGGGACACCTCAGAGCGGAGGGGGGGTTCAAGCCAATCCTGGCGTGGAGTTGCCCCCAAGCACGGAGAAAATGCGCTTTTCCAGGGGGTTCTGGTGGGTTCTGGTGAATTCCGGTGATCTCCCCCACCCCCAAACCTCCGAATCCACGGATCTCCCTCCCCCTTCCCTCCGGGAGTGGTCGGAGGGGGCCCCTGGCTGAGTCATTTATTTATTTTGCCGGTGCCATATGAAAGGCAGCCCCGGGTGTTTCCATACGAGGCGGATAGGTGCTTCCAACACTGACATTCTCCAGGAGAAAAATAGGCAGGAAAGCTCCTGGCGCAGCAGTTTTATTGTGTTAATAAGTTTGGCGTCTATAAGCACCATATGTAAATGACTGCTATAGTGCCGTGCTGCCATTTAACATTATGTTGGGGAGGTGAGCGGGAGCCAAGTCTGCAGCATTTCCATTAATACTCCACGAGCTGCCAATTCCGGAGGGGATTTTTTCCCGCTTTTTTTTTTTTTTTTTTAAATTTCTTTTTTTTCTTCCCTTTTTTTTTTTTTCCAAAATGGGAAAGAGCCGCGGCGCCAAGATGCTGCCTCGGACCCCTGGGCGGGGTGGGAAATGGGTAAATATTGTGTTCATTTAGCCCCGGAGGCAGCACCAGTGCTTGAGCTGTGCTGGAAATGGGTTTGCCGAGTATCCCGCGGCTGTGCAGAGCGAGAGGGGCCGAGGGATGGGCAGACCCGCTGCCAGCGCGGCCGTGCCAGAGGTGCCAACATCTCCCTTCCCTGACAAGCAGGGAAAAACCACAAAAACAACAACAAAAAAAAAACAAAAAAACAAAAAAAACAAAAAAAAAAAAAAGGGGGGTAAAAATTGAGATACGAAGCACAGCGAGTTTCTTCCTCCTGCAAGGAATTTTCAGCGGGTTTCTGTTGAATCAATGGTTCCGTGCAGTCATATGGATGGCAGGCTCCCAGCCATTATTAGTGTAAACAGATTTGTGAGCAGTATATTTAGCTGCTCCATATTGCTTTTAGGAAATGTGCACATTTCCATGGCACACGCTCCCGGAGGGCCATACCCTGCCGCGGCTCGCAGGTGGGGACGGGGCCGTGCCGAGCCTCCCCAGCCCCCAAACCCCGGCAGGCAGCCCGGGCTGCGGGGCTGGTGTCCCCTGGGGACAGAGCCCTGGGGGGGCAGCGCTGGGGCGGCTCCGGGGGTGCCCAGCGCGGATTTTGGGGTTCGGGGCACCCGGCCCTGCCCGGAGCTGTGGGTGCTCAGGAGGGGGTGCTGGGGGAGCACAGGGGACACTCGGGATGGAGGGGACACAGGTAAGGGACACTCTGGGATGGGGGTGACACAAACACCCTGGGATCCAGGTGACACAGACACCCAGGAACACTCTGGGATGGAGGTGACACAAATAAGGGACAGTCTGGGATGGAGGGACACAGACACCCAGGAATGTCGCTGGGACCCAGGTGACACAGACACTCAGGGATTGTGCCAGGATCCGGGTGACACAGACACCCAGGAACACTCTGGGATGCAGGTGACACAAATACCCAGGAATGTCGCTGGGATGGAGGTGACACAAATACCCAGGAATGTCGCTGGGATGCAGGTGACACAAACACCCAGGAATGTCGCTGGGATGCAGGTGACACAGCCACTCAGGAATGTCGCTGGGATGCAGGTGACACAGATAAGGGACACCCTGAGATCCAGGTGACACAGATAGGGAACACTCTGAGATGCAGGTGACACAGACACCCAGGAACACTCTGGGATGGAGGTGACACAAATAAGGACACTCTGGGATGGAGGTGACACAGACACGCAGGAACACTCTGGGATGCAGGTGACACAGACGCTCAGGAATGTCGCTGGGATGCAGCTGACACAGATAGGGAACACTCTGGGATGCAGGTGGCACAGATAAGGGACACTCTGGGATCCAGCTGACACAACCACTCAGGAATGTCCCTGGGATCCAGGTGCCACAGCCACTCGGGGAACACTCTGAGATCCGGGTGACACAGACACCCAGGGATTGTACCAGGATCGGGGTGACACAGACACCCAGGAACACTCTGGGATGCAGCTGACACAGACACCCAGGAATGTCGCTGGGATGCAGATGACACAGGGCACACTCTGGGATCCAGGTGACACAGATAAGGGACAGTCTGGGACGGAGGTGACACAGCCACGCACAGACCCTGTCACCAGGCGGGTGACAGCTCCCGCAGCCACACCCCCGCCGCGCCAGGACAGCTCCGGGCCCTCCCTGCTCCTGGCGAGAAAAATCCTGCGGGAAAAGCCCCGAGCGGGCCGGGACCAAACCCCAAAGGCGCTAAAAACCCGAAACAGCGGGAGCGGCTGGCACGGCTGGCACGGCGGCACGGCTGGCACGGCTGGCACGGCTCGGCCCGGGCTCGGGGGTCTCCCCAGCCCCTCTCTCGCAGAACGCGCCGCGCCCCCGCTCTGCTCTTGGATGTCACCGTCTCCCTCCCACCGGCGTGAAAAATCAATTAGGAAGAATTAGCGACGTGTCGCCGGGGCTCGGGAGGGGACACTGCGGGTCCTGCTCGGTGGCACCGCTGTCCCCAGCGCCCCAGCGCTGCAGCCCCGAACCCTTCGGGATGCGGGTGCCCGGGAGCGGGAGTCCCCGCGGCGCTGCCCCAAGCCCGAATCCTGCAGCTTCCCCCGCTGGAAATGCCATTCCCGCGGCTCCGGCTCCCCGAGAACGGAACTCGCCCCGTGTCGCCTCTTTTCCCTCCTCTTTCCGCGTGCGTGTGGATATATATAAATCAGAAGGGGAAAAAAAATTCCCAAACTCTGATTAAAATCCCTTTTTTTATTCACCTGCCCATCTTTCCTGTCTGCATCTCCCCTTCTATCCAAACTCATAATTAATCGCTCAAGGCAAAAGTAATGAATGTTAATTGGCCATCTGTACAAAGACTAATTAAAATCTACCATGCTGGGGATTAAAACATACCTATAGCAACTGCCTGAATTGAGAATGAGACAGAGGAGAGATTGAGAAAACAGCTGAAAGGCTTGTGCAAAACGCAATCTCGCTTAGGTGTGAGATGAGTTGCAGCTCCGAGATCTGAGATGCTTTATTACTAAATTAAAAAAAAAAACCAACAAAAAACAAAAAAAACGGGGGGGGCGGGGGAGGAGGGTGGGAAGAAACTTCTGAGCTGGGAGCCGGTTTAATGGGAAGAAAGGCCGCGGGGGATTTCAAAGGAGGAGTGACCCCAACATTTCGCGTCGGGTTTGGAGGAGGATAAAAACTGCCCGCTCCCCTCCCCGCCCGCAGGAAATATTCGGTGGCGTTTGTAGCTTTTTTAGGATTATTTTTTTGTTTTGTTTTAGGGTTTGTGGCTGTGAATAAACCGCGCCGGGGATGGGGAGTGGGGAGAGCAGCATCCCGTGGGTTTGGGGGGTGAGGGGTGGATTCCCCCCGTTCCCTCCTTTGTCCCGAACTCGCGGCTTTTCAGCGCGGCCGCCCCTTTGTTGGGAGGCTTTGGAAATTGGGGGAATTTCCCAAAGGAAGAAGCGGCCCTGAGATTCCCAGAGCTGCTCTTCCTCCTCCTCCTCCTCCTCTGGGGACGCCGCTGGAGGTGGCAGCGCTGGAAGGACCCCGGGGGATGCTGAGGGGGCTGAACCCTCACCCCAAACAGGTGCCCCAGGCTCAGGGCAGCTCCGGGATGTGCAAAACTCCATTTCCAATTTTTATTTTTTTTTTTTTGAAGTTCAAAACCCCGGGAGCAGCAGCAGCTGCGTTTGTGCTGGAAGTCACCGAGCTGCTGCAGGACAGGGATGCCGCCTGCACACCCCAACATCCCCCTCTGAACCCCAAATCTGCGGATCCACGCTCCAGGGGTGCCGGATGCCCCCGGCAGCGCCCCCCATCCCCGCCGGGCGGATTTTGGGGTGGGCGGGGGGGGCTGGGCGCCCCCTCCCCGGGGAGCAGCGGGGCTCTGCAGCCGTGCCGGGAGCTCGGGGCTCTGCTCTTGTTTTCTCAGATCGGGCTGTGTTTACTCCCAACACGAGTGACCGCCGTGGCCCCATTACGGCGGCACTGACAGCTCGGCTGACAAGTGCGCTCGCGGCAGGAATGCGAATGCGAATGCGGCTCCGCCGGGAACCGGGGCGGGAGAGGGACGGGGAGGGACCGGCTGGGATCGCCTGGGATTCCCCTGGGGAAGGGACGGGCTGGGATCGCCTGGGATCGCCCTGGGGGAAGGGACGGGCTGCGATCGCCGTGGGATCGCTTTGGGATTGTCCTGGGATCGCTATGGGATCGTCCTGGGGGAAGGGACGGGCTGGGACCGCCTGGGATGGTCACGGGATTGTCCTGGGATCGCTTTGGGATTGTCCTGGGGGAAGGGACGGGCTGGGACCGCCTGGGATCGCCCTGGGGAGAGGGACGGGCTGGGATCGCCCTGGGATTGCCTTGGGATCGTCCTGGGATCGTCCTGGGGATCGCCCTGGAATTGTCCTGGGGAGAGGGACGGGCTGGGACCGCCTGGGATGGTCATGGGATTGTCCTGGGATTGCCATGGGGGAACGGACGTGCTGGGATTGTCCTGGGATTGCCATGGGAGAGGGACGGGCTGGGATCGCCCTGGAATTGTCCTGGGGAAAGGGACGGGCTGAGATCGCCCTGGGATCGCCTTGGGATTGTCCTGGGATCGCTATGGGATTGTCCTGGGATTGTCATGGGGAGAGGGACGGGCTGGGATCGCCGTGGGATCGCTTTGGGATTGTCCTGGGATCGCCCTGGAATAGTCCTGGGGGAAGGGACGGGCTGGGATCGCCGTGGGATCGCCTTGGGATTGTCCTGGGATTGCCATGGGGAGAGGGACGGGAGGACCGGCTGGGATCGCCGTGGGATGGTCATGGAATTGTCCTGGGATCGCTATGGGATCGCCCTGGGGAGAGGGACGGGCTGGGACCGCCTGGGATGGTCACGGGATTGTCCTGGGATCGCTATGGGATTGTCCTGGGGAAAGGGAAGGGCTGGGATCGCCCTGGGATGGTCTTGGGATTGTCCTGGGATTGCCATGGGGAGAGGGACGGGCTGGGATCGCCTGGGATCGCCCTGGGGAAAGGGACGGGCTGGGATCGCCCTGGGATCGCTTTGGGATTGTCCTGGGATCGCCCTGGAATTGTCCTGGGGTAAGGGACGGGCTGGGATCGCCGTGGGATCCAGCCCAGCCCAGCCCAGCTCTGTGCCTGCACCAGCTCAAACTGGTTTAATCAACCACAGATCATTTCTGCAGTGCCTCCCCATTACCCCCCATAGCAAAGTAACTAATTCCTCATTAAGGCATGGAAGATCTCTGGGACAGGACACTTTACCACGGACCTCTGCTCCTGCCCTGGGCTGGGTTAATCTGTGAGCTCCTGGTTACTCATTGATGGGGACCTGACTCATCAAAGGCTTTGGGACGAGGGGACCTCAAGGATCATCCAGTTCCAGTTCAGGGACACTCCCACTGTGCCAGGGGGATCCAGCCTGGCCTGGGATCCAGGGGCAGCCCCAGCAAATCTGGGAATCCCAGCCCAGGCAGGAATTCCTTCCCCAGATCCCAGCCCCATCTCCCCTTTCCCAGTGGAGCCATTCCCTGTGTCCTGTCCCCAATTCCAGCTCTCCTGGAGCCCTGCAGGGACTCTGAGCATCCCCTGGAGTTTTCCCTTCTCCAGGGAACATTCCCAGCTCTCCCAGCCTGGCTCCAGAATCCTGGCAGCATTTCCATGACTCCTCTGGACTCTCTGCAGCAGCTCCACGTCCTCCTGAGTTTGGGCTCCAGGGCTGGGGCAGCGCTGCAGGTGGGGTCTCACCTGAGCCTGGGGCACAGGGACACAATTCCCACCTTTCCTTGGGATCAGCCCAAATCCTCCTCCCAGGGCTGCTCCCAGTCCCTCCTGTCCCTGTCCTGTCCTTTCCCCCAGCTCCAGACACAAATCTGGGATTTCCACATGGAATTCCTGCTGCCAACACCTCCCCGTGCTCTGACCCCAGCAGGACTCTTTGTTTGGGATCATTTCTCTCCTTGATTTTATTTTTCACAGCAGCGTCACTCAGGCTGGATCTCCACTGCATTTCCTGCTTTTATTCCCAATTTCCATTTCTTTCCCTGGCCTGGGCACTGCCTGCAGAGGCAGAATCCTCCCGCTGGAGCTGCTCCTGAGGCCACCAAGGGCAGGGGACAGCCAGGAGGGGACGTGGCTGAAACTGTGACACTGGGCAGAGAGCAGGGACAGGAGGGGGACAGGACGGGGGTCAGCGCCGGGAGGAGGCTCTGTGAGCACCTGAAAGGAGTTTATTGCTCCAGCACTCTCACCCTGCACATCCCAGCACCGCCCCAAGACATCCCAAAATCTCCTGGCTGGTGGCAGTGGCAGCCTGTGGCCGGTGGCTGTGACCCCACGGGCAGCCCCGGGGCAGGGTGGGGGTCCCACCGGCCCTTCCCCCCCTTGCGGGGGGCAGCAGCTCCTTTACCTTTGGCCCGGGCAAAGGCAGCCGTGTTTGCTGTTTGCTGCTCGCCGCAGCTCGGGCGCTCGCTGTCCTGCTGAGTCAGCATTCTGGCGCCGGGACACCGGGGTCGCGTTCCCCCCGTGCTGGGGAACCGCTCCCTGCCGAGCCAGGGCCAGCCCGGGCACAGCCGAGCTTTGGGAGGTCAGGGGGTGAGCTGCCTTTCATTTGGGGTGGCTTTGGGGGGGATTTAGGGGCTCAGCCCCGCTCCTGGCTCCGCTCACAGCCGGGGAAACAAAACCCGGCAGCTTTCGGCTCCTGTGTGAGCCGGCCCAGCGCGGGCACAAAGGGCACAGTGTGTCCCCAGCGCGGGGAGGGGGCTGGCCAGGGACCCCCGGCCACCTGGGGTCACTCAGGCTGCCGGTGTCACCCCAAAACATCGCCCAGCCCCCTCCCCTCCTGCCCCAAGCTGCTCTCGAGGCCGTCACGGGGCTTTGTGCGGCATTTTTAGGGATTTCACCCGAGGAGGCACCTGAGAGCTGCTGCTGCTGCTTTGCCTCCCTGCTCAGGGGGATGGAAAAGCAGGAAAAGGGGTGAAAGGCCCTGCACAGCTTTAGCTGCGGGAGGCAGGGTGGGAACCTGTGGAATTTGGGGGAAATCAGAACTGCCTGGAGGGACACCCCAGGCCTGGAGGATTTTTGGGTTTGAGAACCCAAAACCCACCTCTGGGTTGAAAACTCACCTCTGCACTTGATTCCCTGCGGGGAGAACAGAATCCCTGGCTCTGCTGGGGTGGGGGGGCTCATTTTGGGGTCACTCCCTGCCGAGTTCATCCCCAGCCCAAACCCCGGGGACACACAAATCCGCTGGGACACACCTGCCCAGGTGAGCTGGCAGCTCCTGCCTCTGGAATCGGGACAGCTCCGGAGAGCTCCAAACTCCTTCATTTTTAACACCCTTCTGTACTTGCCCTACCCCAGCCTCTGGCAAAGCCCCCGGCGCCGGGGATGCGGATCTTTAATTAAAAAATGCGTGGAGAGGGGTCTCGCTCCATCCCCTCCCGGCTGCTTTCCCAGAGGCGTCCCCGGGCTCTCTGTTCCCCGGTCTCGGCACGCCCTCAGCTGGTGACTGAAAATGTCGGGAAAAAGAAATAAAATCCGTGAGATTTAGCATCGCACAGCGCCCACCGGGGCACGGGCTGGCTGCCCGGGGAGGGAACGCCGGAACCCCGGGAGTGTTGGCACCCGGAGAATCCTGGAACCTGGAGAATCCTGGAACCCGCAGGGATGCTGGTGCCCACCGGATTTTGGTACCCAAACATGCTGGTACCCAGGGATGTTGGTACCCAGGGTGATGCAGGTACCTGGAGGATGCTGGTATTTGGTGGATTTTGGTATCCAGGTGATATTTGCACCCAGGAGATGCTGGCACCCAGGGGATGTTGGTGCTTAGCAGATTTTGGTACCCAAACATGCTGGTACCCAGGCGATGTTGGTACCCAGGGTGATGCAGGTAGCTGGAGGATGCTGTACCTGGTGGATTTTGGTATCCAGGTGATATTTGCACCCAGGAGATGCTGACACCTGGTGGATTTTGGTATTTAGGGGATGCTAGTACCTGGTGAATGTTGGCACCCAGGGGATGTTGGCACCCAAGGAATGTTGGTACCTGGTGGATTTTGGTACCCAAGAGATGTTGGCACGCAGGGAATGCTGGTGCCCAGAGTGACATTTGTACTCAGGGGATGTTGGCATCCAGGAATGGTGACACTCAGGAAATGTTGGTCCTCGGGGATGTTGGTAGCTGTGGATTTTGGTACTTAGGGGATGTTGGTAGCTGTGAATGTTGGTACCCAGGAATGGTGACATCCAGGGGATGTTGGTACCAGGAATGGTGACACCCAGAGAATGTTGGTACCTGGTGAATGGTGGCACCCAGGGAATGTTGACACCCAGGAGATGTTGGGATCTGGTGGATGTTGGTATTCAGGAGATGTTGGTACCCAGGGGATGTTGGTACCAGGAATGGTGACACCCAGGGAATGTTGGCACCCAGGGGATGCTGGCACCCAGGAAATGGTGACACCCAGGGGATGCTGGCACCCAGGGAATGGTGACACCCAGGACAATGTCCCAAAAGCATCTCTGTCATTTCTCCCCGGGCAGAGCTCTGCTCCTGGAGTGGGAATCCCAAACCCAGCACAGCCCTGGGGATCCCAGAGCCATCCCAGCAGCTGCACAGAGAAATGGGGACACTGAGGGGATGAAACCCCAAAAATGAGAGCTGGGAGCACAAAGTGAGGGATTGCCAAGCTGTGACCCAACTGTGAGCACGAGGCTTTGACAGGGAATCAGGAGGGGGACATCCCATCCGTGGGCTTTGTGCCTGGGGTGTGCACATCCCCTTGGAGCAGGTGTGGACTTTCCTCAGGGGCTCCACCACGGATTTGTGCTGCTGCTTCTTGTGGGGAGGGAGAAAAAGGGGCTGGAAAATGATCCAGGGCCCAGCAGGCCTGGCTGGGGAGGAGGGATTTAGGAGCTTGCCAGGATTAAATGAGCACAGAATTAATCAAAGGGCTCAGGAGGGAATTCTGGTGCCTTGCTGGGTGAAGCCAGTGCTTAACCAAGATCCTCCTCAAACCCCTGCCAGGAATTCACCCACCCTTAAAGACACAGCAGAAACCCCAGAGCAGACTTTAAAATTGATGATTTTAGAACTTTTAATGACTGGAGAGCCAGGGTGACACAATCTGAGCTGCAGGGTTGGGTGGAGGGGGCACAGAGGGGCATTTCCAGGGCACACAGGGGGTGTGCTGGCCTTCAAAACAACTTTCCTGCATCAGCTTGCCAGAAGAAAAGCCTCTGTGTGTCTGTGCCTGCTGGAATCTGATGGAAAAGTGACAAAAAACCTGCACAAATCATTCAAGGAAGGGGCTGAAGCCCCAAAGCAAGGCTTGGACCCCAAACCTGCAGCAGGAGCAGGGCAGGAGCTCGGGGCTGTGTCTTTGCTCTGATCAGGTTTCCCCCAGCTGGTGACCCCAGCCAGGCTCCCAAAATTCCCAAAATTCCCGATTTCTCCACGGCCAGCTCCCTCTCCTGGTGATTGCTGCTCCTGCTGCATCTTAACTCAGGATTCAGAGACAGGAGGAGAGGGCAGCCCCCGGTGAGCAGGGCACAGAGAGGGGGCTCGGGGGGACAGTGCCACCCTCCCAGCCCCAGGAATGGCTCCTTGGGGACCTGGGGCTGAGGGGACACAGCCCGGACACAGCCCCCTGCTGCTGCTGGCTCCTTTGGGGCTGGCAGGGACATCTCTGCCCCCTGTGCCCCACAAAACTCCTGGGCAGGGCACTTGGAACCTTCCAGGGCCATTCCTCTCCTCCCAAACCCCAGAACTGAGGGACTCCAGCTGCTGCCCAACCCCAAAAGGCCACCAGGGCTGTTTATAAGGCACACAGAGGAATCTTAAAACTTCCCAAACCCCAAGAGTTGAACCAAGTCCTGCTGGAGGCACCAGGGAAAGGCTGAGCTGGAAGCAAAGCAGGGAGGCAAAGCTCAGATGTCATAGAAATCCACGTGAGCTCCAGAGGGGAAGGAATCCTCCAGCAGGAGCTGGAGCAGCTTCTGGGCTGACACAGAGCTGTCAATGAGCTGCCCCTTCTCCTGCAGCCTCTGGAAGTGCTGGAGCATCCCAGGGTCTCCAGTCTTGGTCCGAGCCAGGAGCTGCATGTCTGTGTCCAGAGGTCCTGGGGAAAGGGAAAAAATGCAGCAAAAATATCATTTAAGGATTTTAAAAAAATCCAGGGCTCATTTTTCCTTCTGGAAATAGGCTGGGGATGTTCCCCTGGAGAAGGGAAAACTCCAGGGGATGCTCAGAGTCCCTGCAGGGCTCCAGCAGAGCTGGAATTGGGGACAGGACACAGGGAATGGCTCCACTGGGAAAGGGGAGATGGGGCTGGGATCTTGGGCAGGAATTCCTGCCTGGGCTGGGATTCCCAGATTTGCTGGGCTGCCCCTGGATCCCTGGCAGTGCCCAAGGCCAGGCTGATCCCCCTGGGACAGTGGGAGTGTCCCTGCCATGGATGGGGTGGGAACGGGATGGGATTTAAGGTCCCTTCCAACCCAGAACATCCCAGGATTCTGGAGCCAGGCTGGGAGAGCTGGGAATATCCAGCTTGGAAAAAAAGAAGGATTTGGGATGAACTTTGAGCCTGTTACAGGGCCTGCAGGGACTCCAGGAGAGCTGGAATTGGGGACAGGACACAGGGAATGGCTCCACTGGGAAAGGGGAGATGGGGCTGGGATCTGGGGAAGGAATTCCTGCCTGGGCTGGGATTCCCAGAGAATTCCCTGGATCCCTGGCAGTGCCCCAGGCCAGGCTGGACATTGGCACAGTGGAAGGTGTCCCCGAAAATGGAACTGGATGATCCTTGAGGGCCCCTCCTGCCCCTGGCACAGTGGGAGGTGTCCCCTGGCAGGGATGGGACGGGTTCAAAGCCCCTTCCCACCCAGCCCAGCCTGAAATTCCCCCATGGAAAACCTGAGAGCAGCATTTGAGCTGCCCACCGCAGGCAGCTGGGCTGCCACTGGTGCTGCTCAGGAGGGGCTGGGCTGCAGGGATGCCCCCTGGCAGCAGGAATTGCCAGCTCCTCACCCGGGGCATAGCTGAGCACACGCAGCTGGGGCTGCTCCAGGGCCAGCACCCTGAACATCATGTCCCGAGCAGCTTTGGCTGCACAGTACAGAGCCCAGCTGGGGAAGGGCTCCCGGGCACACAGCGAGGAGATGTTCACCACCGTCCTGCTGCAGCCAGGCCGGGCCCCAAACGCCCCCAGGGCCGTGGAGGTGAGGCACAGCGCAGAGCTGATGTTGAAGGAGAAGTAGGTGTTGATCTCCTGCAGGTCAGTGAAGTCCAGGAAGGATTTGGAGATGTCTCCCAAGGAGCCTGGGAATCACAAATGTGGATGGTTTGGTCTGGGGGGGATCTTAAAGGATGTCCCACCCTGCTGAACTGATTTACCAAAATAAGATACTGGTCTAATAAATACTGAACTGTGATGGACAAACAGAGTCTGTTTATTGGCAAAGGATTCAAACAAATCCATGTTCATAGTAACAGCCCCTCCCATCCCCCTTCCCATGGTAATTAGCTGGAATAGCTGTTAAGCATTGATTGACTTCTTAAATTAAGTGTGGGGTCGTTTTTGTGGGGAGGGGTCTTAAAAGGAGGAAGTAAGGCGAGTCTTCCTCACCCTGAACTCTTGACCCTTTCTATCACTGACAACACAAATGATTTCTGGGGACAGTCCAACTTTCCCAGAAAGAATGGGTTTCTGGTTGCATTGTCTGTGTTCCTTTGGATCTGCTCACTAATTTCATCTTTTCCCATTGTAAGCACAGCTGAGCAAACACAAAATGACAGACATCAATTATTGAAGTTTCAGGTAACTACTCCCTTCTAACTTCTAACAGAGGAGTCCTTTTTGCTTTATTCAAATATTATTTTATTCCTCTGTCTCCTTTTTTGGACATAAACCTCTGGTGTTTGTGCATTAATTTCCCTGACAAACTGTTCTTATGTCACAGTAAAACCTCGAGAGCAGCAAAGCACTGCCAGGGACCCGCCCCTAATTAATTCCTTTAATTAGCCAACACCCAGACAGGGGGAAATCCCCGCAGTGCCATCACTCCTTTGGGACATTGGCTGGCACCACAAGCAAGAAACGAACCCCGGAGGGAGCGGGGCTGACCCGGCTGTTCCCGGGGATGGAGGGGACAGGAGGGGACGGGAGAGGACAGAACGGGACAGGAGGGGACAGGAGGGACAGGAGAGGACAGGAGGGACAGGAGGGACAGGAGGGACAGGAGAGGACAGAAGGGGACACGAGGGGACAGGAGGGACAGGAGAGGACAGGAGGGACAGGAGGGACAGGAGGGACAGGAGGGACAGGAGGGACAGGAGAGGAAGTAGAGGACAGGAGGGGACAGGAGGGGACAGGAGAGGAAGTAGAGGACAGGAGGGGACAGGTGGGGACAGGTGGGGACAGGTGGGGACAGGAGGGACGGGAGAGGACGGGAGAGGACGGGAGAGGACAGGAGGGACAGGAGGGGACAGGCGGGGACAGAAAGGGACAGGAGGGAACAGAACGGGACAGGAGGGGACAAATGGGGACAGGAGGGGACACGAGGGGACAGGAGAGGACAAATGGGGACAGGAGAGGACAGAACGGGACAAAACGGGACACGAGGGGACACGACGGGACACGAGGGACAGGAGGGACAGAACGGGACACGAGGGACAGGAGAGGACAGGAGGGACAAAATGGGGACAGGAGGGACAGAAAGGGACAGGAGGGGACAGGAGAGGACAGGAGGGGACAAATGGGGATAGGAGGGGACACGAGGGGACAGGAGGGGACAAATGGGGACAGGAGGGGACAGAAAGGGACACGAGGGGACAGAAAGGGACACGAGGGACACCCGAGCGGTTACCGGCGTTGTTGACCAGCAGCAGGCGGCCGAAGGACGCGTCCTGCAGCAGCTCCCGCACGGCAGCGCTCGCCCTGCGCAGCCCCTGCTCGCAGCCCAGGTCAGCGGCCACAAACTGCACCCGCAGCCCGGTGTCACTGCCGGTGTCCCTGCCGGTGGCCCCGGCTCGCAGCTCGCTCGCCAGCTCGCCCAGCGCATCGGCGGATCGCGCCAGCAGCAGCAGCGCCGAGCCGGGCCCGAGCTGCGGCGCCAGCAGCCGAGCCAGGCTGCGGCCGAAGCCGCGGGAAGCGCCCGTCACCACGCAGGCGGTGGCGGCCCAGCGTCCCGATCCCGGTCCCGATTCCGATCCCGGTCCGATCCCGATCCCGGTCCCGATCCCGATCCCGGTCCCGGTCCCGGCTCCATCCCGGAACCCAGCGCCGGGGCCGTGGGAACGCCTCTGCCCACGTGACCCGCCCCATTCATGCCCCCGCCGCTCTGTGAATGGCCGCCCCGTGGGCGCGCGCGGCGCCGCCGCCTCTGATTGGTCAGCGCCAGAGGGGGCGTGGGCGGGGCGGGGCGCCCCCTTGCGGCCGCTGTGAGGGCGAGCGGCCTCCGTGAGGGAGCGGGAGCGGGAAAGGAGCAGGAACGGGAAAAACAACCGGAATGGGACGGGAAAAGAAACAGGAACGGGAAAAACAACCGGAACGGGACCGGGAAAAACAACCGGAATGGGAACGGGATCTGAGCCAGCAGCAGGAGCGCGAACGCCAGCGGGTCTGGCAATGCGGCTGCGGCCGCTCTTGGCCTTTCCCCCATTACGTTTGTTTCAATGCACTTTTCCATTTATTTTTCAAATATATTTTTAATCAAATTCTTAATAATTTTAATTTTTTTTAAATTTTGTAAATTCCCTTTTATTGTCCCAGCCTGCCACTCCTGCTGTACCACAAACCTTCCCTCCCCTTTTCCCTCTGCAATCCCCAATTTTGGCACCCAGCTCTGCTGCTTTACCAGGGGGTAAAAACCCTCTCTGGTCACAAACAGCCCTGAAAATCCTTAAAAAAAATCAAATATTTCTGTGCACAGCTTTCCAGGAGGGTTTTTCCCAGGAATACCTGGTTTGTATGGAATGGGCTGGCAGCAGGATTGGATCCCAGCTGTTCACTGAGACCAGATGGTTCCAGGTAATGAAATGAGATTTCACTCAATTAAGCAGCCACAGGCTGGGCTGGAACCCTCCAGCATCTAATAAAGCATGAAAAATTCATGGCATGGCAAAAACCCAACAGCAGTATTTGTTTTGTTAAAGCAAATTTTACACGTTCAGCGAAATTAAGATCGTCAGCAAAAAGAAAAAATTAAAAAAAAAAAGACAGCAAATGTGTATTTTTTTCACAAGTAGCTTCTTGATGGCAGAAGTTGCTTCAGTCACTTCCCAGTTTGGCAGCTCCAGTCTCCTGCATCCATCAGCTCTTCCATCAGGAGATCCCTGAGCCCTGCAAAGCTGGAATTACCTTGGAATTATCCTGCTAATGGCAGGGGGATGGGATAATGGGATAATGGGATAATGGGATCCAGGGATGGGATAATGGGATCCAGGGATGGGTTTTAAGGTCACTTCCAGCCCAAACCATTCTGTGGTTCCAAGCAGGAGGGAGAGTTTTGGTTTTAGCTGCTGAAAGTTGCTCCTGCTAAATTTAATTTTAAATCAGTGGGAGGGAACGGGTGAGAAAACGAGCCCAGAGTGGAACTGGAGAGCAGAGAAATTATCATGGAATCCAGAATTTGGGTTGGAAGGGAATTAAAGGTCATCCCATCCCACCCCTGCCATGGACAAGGGGAGCCTGGCTGTTGTCACTGTTATTGTGGCTCCTGAGGTCACCTGGAAAATCCAGCAGGGAAAGGAAGGAGAAAATCCAGGAGATGTTGCAGGAGTTGACCAAACCACAGCACAAAATGAAACCCCCAAATCAACACAGCAAGAAGAGGTTGTGAAGTTAAAAATAAAACAAAACAAACAAACAAACAAAAGGAAATAAATTCTGATAATGGTGTTGATCCCACTGCTCCTGGATTTGGGAAGTCACGGACTTTTGTCCATGAGGCCAATTGCTGAACCAGAAAGGAACTTGCACATGAGGCTTCTCCAGCTCGCTGACCCAGCACATTGATTTTTTAGGAAGTTTTACCCCACTTGGGAAGTTCTGGAGGCCTGGGAATCACTGTGAGTCAGTAATTAAAATTCATTTTAAAGCATTACCAGGCTGGTGTCAGCTCCATAAAACCACAATTATATGGAACTTCATTAGGAGGAAATTAAAGCAACATAGAAGAGTTAATGGCAATAGAATCTGTCAGGCAAAGCCAATCTCATTTTTTAGGATTATGAGCTGGGCAGAGCCATCTTTGCTTGCCTGATGATTTGATTAATAAATTCCAACAATACCCACTCAGCATGGGTATGGCAGTGAGTGGGGAGAAAAATAAATAAAATTCTTGTGGACAGGCTCTCAAAGGAGACAAAGTTTGTGTGGCAGCAAATAAAAAGAACAAATCCCAGGCAAGGAATATTCGTGTGAAGGTGACAAATGCTTGGGGAGATTTCTTAGGGAATGGGACATTTTATCCTGAGGGTGGTGATGGGTTCCCTTTGGATTTTGATTTTTGGGGGTTTCTGTTCCTTGTGTCAGGAAAATGAATCCACAAACACCAAATGTCCAAAAAGGAGACAGAGGAGTCCTGTAACTTTATTTGAATAAAGGGAGAGGCCATGGGGCATTCCCCTGGGGTCTCTGAGATTTTTGGAGGACTCAGCCTCCTTTTTATCCCAATTTCCCTCCCTTTTCCTTTATCCCAATTTCCCTCTCTCTTTCCCCATGGGCTGAGGAGAAAACAGACTTCCCAAACCCCTGATACCTGAGATTCCCCTCTAATGTACAACCCTCCCTTTCAATTTTTAATTCTTACAGAATTCATGGGTTTTCCCCATTGTTTCTTACATCTTCCAATATCCAATTCCATTTATCAGCAACCCTGTTTGTAAAGACAAACATCTTTTCCATTCATCAATCAGTGGAATCCTTCCATTGTTTCTTTTATCTCTCAGTGCTGGTTTTATCTACCAGCAGATCTACAGCTCGTTTGTAAAGACAAATTCCACATTCCTCTCAGGGGATAGAGATAAGAGGGAGAGAGACTTTTTATACAGGCTCATAGAGTAGGAAGAGAGAAATTATTTTAAATTAAAGAGATTTATGGTGGGATTTTGGGAAGGAATTCCTGCCTGGGCTGGGATTCCCAGATTTGCTGTGGCTGCCCCTGGATCCCTGGCAGTGCCCAAGGCCAGGCTGGATCCACTGGGACAGTGGGAGATGTCCCTGGCATGGATGGGGTGAGCTTTAAGATCCTTTCCAGCCCAAACCATTCAGTGATTTTAAATTCCCACCGCCGTGATTTTAAATTCCCGTCCCTGGGATTTTGAATTCCCGTCCCTGTGCTCAATCCCTTTCACCACCGTCTCCTGGGCTCAGCAGCCTCCTCCCAGCAGATCCAGCTCCCCAGATCCGCGCCCTGGAGCTGAAGCCGGCGCTGGTGTGGCTGACATGCTGTAATTAAATTAAATTAAACCCATCACGGATCATTAGCAGCCTTGTTTAAACCCGCCTAAGCATCGCAGGGAGATCCGCTGCCTGCAGCGGGATCGGCTCAGCGCAAACCCCGCTGGTTTCAGTGGGAACAATCACTGACAATGAACAACCACTGATAATGAACAATTAATCACTGATAATGAATCACTGACAATGAACAATCACTGATAATGAACAATTAATCACTGATAATGAACAATCATTGATAATGAACAATCACTGATAATGAGCAATCATTGATAATGAACAATCACTGATAATGAACGAGCACTGATAATGAACAATCAATCACTGATAATGAACAATCTATCACTGATAATGAACAATCATATGAAAATGAACAATCACTGATAATGAACAATCAATCACTGATAACGAACAATCACTGATAATGAACGATCAATCACTGATATTGAACAATCCCCTATAATGAACAATTCCTGATAATGAAAATCACTGATAATGAACAATCAATCACTGATAATGAACAATCACTGATAATGATCAATCACTGATAATGAACAATCACTGATAATGAACAATCACTGATAATGAACAATCAATCACTGATAATGAACAATCACTGATAATGAACGATCAATCACTGATATTGAACAATCCCCTATAATGAACAATCCCCGATAATGAAAAATCACTGATAATGAACAATCATTGATATTGAACAATCATTGATAATGAACAATCACTGATAATGAACAATCACTGATAATGATCAATCACTGATAATGAACAATCCCCTCCCACGGTGGCACCGGAGCCCGGTGTGTGTCCCACGGACAGCCCGGGAGGGATCCCGGCACCGCAGGAATTCCTGCAGGGATTGTCCCTGTGCTCCAATCAGGGATTGTTGGGAATTCCTGCAGGGATTGTCCCTGGGATCCAATCAGGGATTGTTGGGAATTCCTGCAGGGATTGTCCCTGGGATCCCATGGGATTGTTGGGAATTCCTGCAGGGATTGTCCCTGGGATCCAATCAGGGATTGTTGGGAATTCCTGCAGGGATTGTCCCTGGGATCCAATCAGGGATTGTTGGGAATTCCTGCAGGGATTGTCCCTGGGATCCAATCAGGGATTGTTGGGAATTCCTGCAGGGATTGTCCCTGTGCTCCAATCAGGGATTGTTGGGAATTGCTGCAGGGATTGTCCCTGTGATCCCAAGGGGATTGTTGGGAATTCCTGCAGGGATTGTCCCTGTGATCCCATGGGGGATTGTTGGGAATTCCTGCAGGGATTGTCCCTGGGATCCCATGGGGATTGTTGGGAATTCCTGCAGGGATTGTCCCTGTGATCCAATCAGGGATTGTTGGGAATTCCTGCAGGGATTGTCCCTGGGATCCAATCAGGGATTGTTGGGAATTCCTGCAGGGATTGTCCCTGGGATCCCCGGGGATTGTTGGGAATTCCTGCAGGGACTGTCCCTGGGATCCAATCAGGATTGTTGGGAATTCCTGCAGGATTGTCCCTGTGATCCAATTAGGGATTGTTGGGAATTCCTGCAGGATTGTCCCTGTGCTCCAATCAGGGATTGTTGGGAATTCCTGCAGGGATTGTCCCTGTGCTCCAATCAGGGATTGTTGGGAATTGCTGCGGGGATTGTCCTGTGCTCCAATCAGGGATTGTTGGGGAATTCCTGCAGGATTGTCCCTGTGATCCCGAGGGGATTGTTGGGAATTCCTGCAGGGGATTGTCCCTGTGATCCAATCAGGGATTGTTGGGAATTCCTGCAGGATTGTCCCTGGGATCCAATCAGGGATTGTTGGGAATTGCTGCAGGGATTGTCCCTGTGATCCAATCAGGGATTGTTGGGGAATTCCTGCAGGGGATTGTCCCTGTGCTCCAATCAGGGGATTGTTGGGAATTCCTGCAGGGATTGTCCCTGGGATCCAATCAGGGATTGTTGAGAATTGCTGAGGGACTGTCCCTGGGATCCAATCAGGGGATTGTTGGGAATTCCTGCAGGGATTGTCCCTGGGATCCAATCAGGGATTGTTGGGAATTGCTGCAGGGACTGTCCCTGTGCTCCCAAGGGGGATTGTTGGGAATTCATTTGTCTCTTCGATTTTGCTCCTCAGAAAACTTCTCCAGATCCCGGGGTGAGCTGGCAGAGGAGACATTCCTCCCTGGGGTCACATCCCAAGGGACACCGTGCTTGGGAAACCATGGGAGAGTTGGTGATCTCCACGTGAACTGAGAAATGGAGCACGAGTGGTGGAGGAACGGCTGAGGGAGCTGGGAACGGGAATGGAGAACCCCTGAGGGAAATGGGAAGGGGCTGGAGAATCCCTGTGAGAAATGGGAAGGGAATGGAGAATTCCTGAGGGAAATGGGAAGGGGCTGGAACGAGATGATCTTTATGGTCCCTTCCAACCCCGCCAATTCTGTAATTCCACGTTATTTAATTAATAATTCCACCTTCACAAGCAGCAGCGGGGAGGCCCCAGATGTGCTCACACAACTGGGAATATTTTATTTATATCTGGGAATATTTTATGCATATATTTATTTGTTTCTATTTTATGTATTTATAAAGCAAAGGCAGAAGCCCTCGCTGGTGTCGGGGATCCCTGCTCTGCATCTCGCTGTGCCCGATAAGGCTGCGGCCGAACGGGACATTCCAGCGCTGTTTTCCCGACACAAACTGATCCCGGGAACAAGCAGCTGCTTCCAGAGGGAGACCTTGGCACCCAGGGGTGCTCCTGGCTCGGGGAGGATCCGCTGCGTCCTTGGATCCCGCGGCTCCGGGGATGAACCGCGCGGGGCGGGTCCGGTCCAGCTCGGACCTGCTGCCGGGGAGATTTTAACAGACCATCACAAACCATTACAAACCACTACAAACCATCACAAACCGTTACAAACCATCACAAACCATCACAAACCATCACAAACCATCACAAACCACTACAAACCATCACAAACCATCACAAACCATCACAAACAATCCCGTGCGGGTGAGGAGCAGCGGAACGGCTTTGAGATGGGGCTGAATGTCTCAGGTTTGTCACAGAGCGGGAACAGACTCCAGAGTCAGACAAGTGGGAATTCCTGAATTTTGGGTTTATTTTACAACCTTGACTCCTGAAACAGATAAGTGGGAATTCCTGAATTTTGGGTTTATTTCAAACCCTGAGTCCTGAAACAGATAAGTGGGAATTCATGAATTTTGGGTTTATTTCAAACAGCAAGTTTGGCACAGTCCGGACACCCTGACTCCTGCAACAGACAAGTGGGAGTTCCTGAATTTTGGGTTTATTTACAAGCCTGACTCCTGAAACAGACAAGTGGGAGTTCCTGAATGTTGGGTTTATTTCAAACCCTGACTCCTGAAACAGACAAGTAGGAATTCCTGAATTTTGGGTTTATTTCCAACCCTGACTCCAGAAACAGACAAGTGGGAGTTCCTGAATTTTGGGTTTATTTCAAACAGCAAGTTTGGCACAGTCCGACACCCTGACTCCTGAAACAGACAAGTGGGAGTGCCTGAAGTTTGGGTTTATTTACAAGCCTGACTCCTGAAACAGACAAGTGGGAGTTCCTGAATTTTGGGTTGATTTCAAACCGCAGGTTTGGCACAGTCCGGACACCCTGACGTCCCCTCCTGGGAAGGACATGGCGCTGTGTCATTCAGGGAGGTGTCTGAGCCGTGGGGCTGTGTCCCCTTCAGCGACACGACACCGTCCCCACCCGACCTGCCCCCGGCGCTCCCGGTCCCGGGGCCGCTCCCGCTCCGTCCCTCCCTCCCTGGGCGGAGCCGCCGCGTAGGCCCGGCCCCCTTCCGAACTACATCTCCCGTGATTCCCCGCGCGGTCCAGCCCCTCCTTCCGAACTACATCTCCCGTGATTCCCCGCGCGGTTCAGCCCCTCCTTCTGAACTACATCTCCCGTGATTCCCGCGCGGTTCAGCCCCTTTGAACTACATCTCCCGTGATTCCCCGCGCGGTTCAGCCCCTCCTTCCGAACTACATCTCCCGTGATTCCCCGCGCGGTTCAGCCCCCTCCTTGAACTACATCTCCCGTGATTCCCCGCGCGGTTCAGCCCCCTTGAACTACATCTCCCGTGATTCCTCTCGTGTCACAGCCCCACCCGGACTACATGTCCCATGAGTCCTCGCGCGATCCAGCCCCTCCTGGACTACATTTCCCGTGATTCCCCGCGAGATCCAGCCCCTTTTGAACTACAGCTCCTGTGATTCCTCGCGCGTCCCAGCCCCACCCGGACTGCATGTCCAATGATTCCCCTGGTTTAGCCCCTTTTGGACTACATTTCCTGTGATTCCCCGCGCGCCCCAGCCCCTCCCGAACTACATCTCCCGTGGTCCCGCGCGGCGGAGCGGAGCCGAGCAGCCCCGGCGGTGGCGGTGCCGCTCCCGGCGGGGGGAGCCGGGCTGGGCCGGGCCGGGCGCAGGTGGAGCAGCGGCCCCATGGAGCGGCCGAAGATGGCGGAGCTGGAGAGCCTGGAGACGGCGGCGGAGCACGAGCGGATCCTGCGCGAGATCGAGAGCACGGACACGGCCTGCATCGGCCCCACGCTGCGGTAGGCGCGGGGCCGTGCGCGGTGCGCGATGCGGATGCGCGGTGCGGGATGCGCTGCTGCCTGCGCCGGGCTCCCGGGAACGCGCTGCGCCCTTCGCCGCCTCCTGTCACCGACCGCCGCCGCTGCCCCCGGTCCCGCCCGCACCGGCACCCCGGGGCTGCTCGGGCTCCTTTGTTCTCCCCGTTCCCCGCTTCCCCATTCCCTGTTCTCCATCCCCGGGTTCTCCTCATTCTCCCCATCCCCGGTTCCCCCTTCTCCCCGGTTCTCCCCATCCCCGCTTCTCCCCATCTTCCGGTTCTCCCATCTCCCGGGTTCTCCATTCCCGCTTCCCCATTCCCCTGCTCCCCTCCATCCCCGGGTTCCCCATTCCCCATCCCCGCTTCTCCCCATTCCCCGGTTCTCCATCCCCGCTTCTCCCCATTCCCGCTTCTCCCCCTTCTCCCCGGTTCCCCATCCCCGTTCTCCCCATTCCCCGGTTCCCCATTCCCGCTTCCCCATCCCGGTTCTCCATTCCCCGGTTCTCCATCCCCGTTCCCCATCCCGTTCCGATGGAGCCTTTCCCCGCTCCCTCATCTCCTTCCCGTCCCTCCGCACCCGCCGATTTTTGGGGATGGTTTGTGCGCCGCAACGCCTTCTGTGATTTAATCTACAAGCTGTGTCTGATGAGGAATCACCCCATTTCTTAAAAAACATGATTATTTTGGATCATTTATCCACCTCTGATCCCCGGAGCGAGTCAGCATCGCTGCCCTGCGGTGCTGAGGTGACCCACCCGTCCCTCCCCGCCCTTAAACCACGCAGAACCTCTCCCAAAAACTCTGAATCCCCCCGAAACGCGGGCTGAGCGCAGGTGTAAGTGTTACCCTGCCTTAGGGGCGTTTATTTCCAGCTCTGATCCGCACGGGAGAAATTCACAGCCAGAAATTCACAGCCAGAAATTCACACAGAAACAGACCCGGCTGCGTTATCCCGGGGTTAAACTGAACCTGGAGAGGAGAATTTGGGGTTGCAGCTGCCTCAGGTGAGCGAATCACAGCCAGGTGGGATGGGAGGGGCTGCAGCTCATTTCTGTGCCTCCACTTCCCCAAAATCCTGGTTTGGAGCAGCTCCTGGAGCCTCTTCCCAAAGCAGAGGTTCGGATCGGGGAGATGTGCAGCGATGCTAAATAAGGAAAACTTGGAATTTATGAGCAGCAGAGCTCTGGAGTCACTGCAGCGTTGCCCATTCCCTCACTTATATTTGGATTTGTGGCAGTTTTTTCTTCCTGGAGTTGTCCCCTGAAACTTGTCAAGGTAAACTGAGCGGTGGGAGATGCTGGGAATGCGATTTATTATTCTGCAAAAACGGGTTGGGATGGGTGGGAAGTGCCGGGGTGAGGAGTGTGGGTGGTTTTTATTTCCATTTCCGAGGACAAAGTGCAGCTGATACCGTTCCTTGATAATAAAGTTGGGTGTGGAGCTCGGTTTGATGTGGAGCTTTGCATTCCCACAGAGAAACACTCAGAGTGTCCAGGCTGGGAGAGATTTGGGTTTTATTCATTCCCTGCTGGGTCTGAGGCTATTTAATTGTAATTAACAATCAGCAAGGGTGGCAGAGTTAAACTGGAGCAGCTCAGGGTAAACACGAGAGGCAGGAAAAGAGGATGGTGGAAACTTTTTTTTTTTTCTTAAATTTATTTTAAAAAGGTGACTCATTTCTTGTGGGCATCATGGAATAATTGAGTGTCCAGGAGCCAGGCTGGCTTTTCTTCCGGGGCAGCATTGCCCGGGCTCAGCTCTGAGCCGGGGCTTTTATTGGTTCTTTGGTTTGCAGAATCGGGTTTTTATCAATTCCTGGCCCCTTTGGTTCACAGAATTGGGTTTTTATTGATTCCTGACCCCTTTGGTGTGCAGAATTGGGCTTTTATTGGTTCTTTGGTTTGCAGAATCGGGTTTTTATCAGTTCCTGACCCCTTTGGTTTGCAGAATCGGGTTTTTATTGATTCCTGACTCCTTTGGTTTGCAGAATTGGGCTTTTATTGGTTCCTTTGGTTTGCAGAATCGGGTTTTTATCAGTTCCTGACTCCTTTGGTTTGCAGAATCGGGTTTTTATTGGTTCCTGACTACTTTGGTTTGCAGAATCGGGTTTTTATTGATTCCTGACCCCTTTGGTGTGCAGAATTGGGTTTTTATTGGTTCCTTTGGTTTGCAGAATCGGGTTTTTATCAGTTCCTGGCCCCTTTGGTTTGCAGAATTGGGTTTTTATTGATTCCTGACTCCTTTGGTTTGCAGAACGGAGCTTTTATCGGTTCCTTTGGTTTGCAGAATCGGGTTTTTATCAGTTCCTGACCCTTTGGTTTGCAGAATTTGGCTTTTATTGGTTCCTTCGGTTTGGATAATCGGTTTTTTATCAGTTCCTGACCCCTTTGGTTTGCAGAATTTGGTTTTTATTGGTTCCTTTGGTTTGCAGAATTGGGTTTTTATCAGTTCCTGACTCCTTTGGTTTGCAGAACGGGGCTTTTATTGGTTTCTTTAGTTTGGAGAATCGGGTTTTTATCAGTTCCTGGTTCCTTTGGTTTGCAGAATTGGGTTTTTATCGGTGTAGAACCGGGTTTTTGTTGGCTCTTTGAGTTTGCAGAATTGAGCTTTTGTCGGTTCCTGACCTCTTGAGTTTGCAAAATTCGGCTTTTATTGGTTCCTTTGGTTTATGGAATTGGGCTTTTATTGGTTCTTTTAGTTTGCAGAATCGGGTTTTTATCTGTTCTTGACCCCTTTGGTTTGCAGAATCGGCTTTTTATCTGTTCTTGACCCCTTCGGTTTGCAGAATTGGGTTTTTATTGGTGCAGAATTGGGCATTTGTTGGTTCTTTTAGTTTGCAAAATCGGATTTTTATTGATTCCTGGCCCCTTTGGTTTGTAGAAATTGGGGTTTTTTCTGTTCCTTTTGGTTTCCAGTTGGGGTTTTTATAAATTCCTGAACCCCTTTTGGTTTGCAGAATTGGGTTTTTATAAATTCCTGAACCCTTTGGTTTGCAGAATTGGGTTTTTATAAATTCCTGACCCCTTTGGTGTATAGAATTGGGCTTTTATCGGTGTAGAACTGGGTTTTTGTTGGTCCTTTCAGTTTGCAGAATTGAGCTTTGTCGGTTTCTGACCTCTTGAGTTTGCAGAATTTGGCTTTTATTGGTTCCTTATGTTTGCAGAATCAGCTTTTATCAGTTCCTGACTCCTTTGGTGTGCAGAATTGGGCTTTTATTGGTTCCTTTGGTTCACAGAATTGGGTTTTATCAATTCCTGACCCTTTGGTTTGTAGAATCGGGCTTTTGTTGGTTCTTTTAGTTTGCAAAATTGGGCTTTTATTGGTTTCTTTTGGTTTGTGGAATTGAGTTTTTATCAATTCCTGACCTCCTTGGTGTGTAGAATTGGGCTTTTATTGATTCCTGAATTATTTGGTGTGCAGAACTGGGCTTTTATTGATTCCTGAATTATTTGGTGTGCAGAACTGGGCTTTTATTGGTTCCTTTGGTTCACAGAATTGGGTTTTCAATCAATTTCTGACCCTTTGGTACAGAATTTGGGCTGGTATTGATATTTTCCTGCCCTTCAGCCTCTATTTACACCCACAACTTCTAATTCCACTTCTGCTCTCCTTCCCCTTTTTCCCTCTCTCTGTCCTTCCACCTGATTTTACAGAGTCATTTTGGCTCCTCTCCTGATCTGGATTTTCAAAGATCCTTTAATTCTGCAGAAAACCTTTTTGGGGAAGTGTTTCTACCTCAAAGGCAGCTCTTGGCTGTGACTCTCATTTTTATCATGTTTACTCGAAATTCATTCTTTCTTTTCTTCTGTGTTTATTTTGTCCTGTACATTACACAAATATTTCTGTTTTCTTCGTGCTATTTTAGCTCTGCTCACCGAGATGGGTTTTTTTAGGGTAAAACCTCCCCTTTCTCCCTGAAATTTGGGAATTTCCAACCTTTTTAGAGTTTTTGGGGATGTTCTGCTGCCCCTCCTCCCCTGAGTCTGCAGTGTCCTTCCAGTGTCCCCTCCTGGCTGGAGCTCAGCCCGGATTAAATCACTTTTTAATCCTCTCTCCAGCACCTCGAGCTGTGCACGGCCCTGGGAAGCTGATGAAGGATTTTAAAGCAGCGTTTGAGACATTCAGGAGGTTTTTAATCTGAGTTCAAGCACACAGGTGTGCTCACACTATTTTTGTGTTTTCACTCTAAAATCACATCGTGCTGGAAAATCCTCCAGCAGGAATTTTTGTTCCTTCCAGGGATTCCCCTGGCAGCTCAGGGCTCCTTGCTGGGAAAACTCAGAATTTCCAGGTGCTTCTTACAATTCCCTGCCTGATTCTGTGGCTTTTTGTCATCTGGAAATGATTTCCAGGTGAATTTTGTCATTCCCTGTCTGATTTTTGTGGCTTTTATGTCCCCTGGAAATGATTTCCAGGTGAATTTTGTCATTCCCTGTCTGATTTTTGTGGCTTTTTGTCCCCTGGAAATGATTTCCAGGTGAATTTTGTCATTCCCTGTCTGATTTTTGTGGCTTTGTGTCCTCTGGAAATGATTTCCAGGTGAATTTTGTTATTCCCTGCCTGATTCTGTGGCTTTTTGTCCCCTGGAAATGATTTCCAGGTGAATTTTGTCATTCCCTGCCTGATTCTGTGGCTTTTTGTGTCCCCTGGAAATTATTTCCAGGTGAATTTTGTGATTCCCTGTCTGATTTTTGTGGATTTTGTGTCCCCTGGAAATTATTTCCAGATGAAGTTTGTTATTCCCTGCCTGATTCTGTATTTTTTTTTTTTTTGTCCCATGGAAATGATTTCAGGTGATTTTTGTGATTCCTTGCCTGATTTTTGTGGCTTTTGTCCCCTGGAAATGATTTCCAGGTGAATTCTGTGATTCCCTGTCTGATTCTGTGGCTTTTTTTGTCCTTTTCTAACTATTCCAAGGTGATTTTTGTGATTCCCTGTCTGATTTTTGTGGCTTTTTGTCCCCTGGAAGTGATTTCCAGGTGAATTTTGTCATTCCCTGTCTGATTTTTGTGGCTTTTTGTCACCTGGAAATGATTTCCAGGTGAATTTTGTCATTCCCTGTCTGATTTTTGTGGATATTTGTCCCCTGGAAATGATTTCCAGGTGAATTTTGTAATTCCCTGCCTGACTTGGTGACTTTTTGTCCTCTTCAAACTTATTTCAAGGTGATTTTTTTTTTTAATTTCCTGCCTGATTCTGGGGCTGGTTTTGTCCTGTTCAAACTATTTCAAAGTGGTTTTTATTTTTTTTTTTTAATTTTCTGCCTGATTCTGTGACTTTTTTGTCCTCTGGAAATATTTTGAGGTGATTTTTGTGATTCCCTGCCTGATTTTGTGGCATTTTGTCCTCTGGAAATAATTTCCAGGTGAATTTTGTGATTCCTTGCCTAATTCTGTGACTTTTTTGTCCTCTGGAAATTATTTTCAGGTGATTTTTGTCATTCTCTGTATGACTCCATGGCTTTTTGTCCTCTTCAAACTATCTCAAGGTGATTTTTGTTATTCCCTGCCTGATTTTTGTGGATTTTTGTCCTCTGGAAGTGATTTCCAGGTGATTTTTGTCATTCCCTGCTTCATTCTGTGGGTTTTTTGTCCCCTGGAAATGATTTCCAGGTGAAGTTTGTTTTTCCCTGCCTGATTCTGTACTTTTTTTTTGTCCCATGGAAATGATTTTCAGGTGATTTTTGTTATTCCCTGCCTGATTTTTGTGGATTTTTGTCCTCTGGAAATGATTTCCAGGTGATTTTTGTCATTCCCTGCCAGATTTTGTGGCTTTTTCTGTCCTGTTTAAATGATTCCAAGGTGATTTTTGTGATTCCCTGTCTGATTTTTGTGGATTTTTGTCCCCTGGAAACGATTTCCAGGTGATTTTTGTCATTCCCTGCCTGATTCTGTGGCTTTTTTGTCCTTTTCTAACTATTCCAAGGTGATTTTTGTGATTCCCTGTCTGATTTTTGTGGATTTTGTGTCCCCTGGAAATGATTTCCAGGTGAATTTTGTAATTCCCTGCCTGACTTGGTGATTTTTTGTCCTCTTCAAACTTATTTAAAGGTATTTTTTTTTAAATTTCCTGCCTGATTCTGGGGCTGGTTTTGTCCTGTTCAAACTATTTCAAAGTGGTTTTTTATTTTTTTTTTTTAATTTTCTGCCTGATTCTGTGACTTTTTTGTCCTCTGGAAATATTTTGAGGTGATTTTTGTGATTCCCTGTCTGATTTTGTGGCATTTTGTCGTCTGGAAATAATTTCCAGGTGAATTTTGTGATTCCTTGCCTAATTCTGTGACTTTTTTGTCCTCTGGAAATTATTTTCAGGTGATTTTTGTCATTCTCTGTATGACTCCATGGCTTTTTGTCCTCTTCAAACTATCTCAAGGTGATTTTTATCATTCCCTGCCTGATTTTTGTGGATTTTTGTCCTCTGGAAGTGATTTCCAGGTGATTTTTGTCATTCCCTGCTTCATTCTGTGGATTTTGTGTCCCCTGGAAATGATTTCCTGGTGATTTTTGTCATTTCCTGCCTGATTCTGTATTTTTTTTTTGTCCCATGGAAATGATTTTCAGGTGATTTTTGTTATTCCCTGCCTGATTTTTGTGGCTTTTTGTCCTCTTGAAATCATTTCCAGGTGAATTTTGTGATTCCCTGCCTGATTTTGTGGCTTTTTCTGTCCTGTTCAAACGATTTTAAAGTGATTTTTGTGATTCCCTGCCTGATTTGCTGGCTTTGTGTCCCCTGGAAATATTTCCCAAGTGAATTTTGTGATTCCCTGTGGCTTTTGTGTCCTGTGCAAACGAGCTCCTCCCTTGCTTGTGTTCCCTCCCAGGTGTGTATTTGCTTTCCAGGCTGTGCCTTGCTGCTTTCCCAGTTCCCTGCTGGAAAATCAGGAATGTTCTTGTACCTCAGATGGGTTTTTAACCAAAATCAGGGAGATCTGAAACCATATTTAAACAATAAATAAATTTATCTGGAAGATAAAATGGGCCTGTGAGTTTGCAGTGGAAGGAGGTGAGCTCCTGTCTCTGGGAGCAGCTCCTAAGTGGATTAATTAAATTAATGAATTAATTAAAGCAGGGCTGGAATTAAGCTGAGCTCCCTAATTCCTGTGTCAGCTTTTCCAGGGCAGTGCCTGGGTTGGTGTTTTCCATGTGTTCAGCTGAGACAGAGCTCCTCATTCCTTGATTTTTTTTAATTTTTAATTTTATTTTTTGGATGATGTGTCTTTTTGTCGGGAATGTTGGACAGGTCAGGGAATCCTGGAGTGGTTTTGGTTGGAGCTGAGTTGGAATTCTGAGTCCTGTTCCTGCAGCATCCAGGATTCTGGAGGTGGAAAACTTTTCCCTGGGACAGAAATTCAGGGATGGAGCAAATCCTGGGATTCTTCCTGATCCCCTCTGAGCCCCCAGCAGGTCCTGAGCTGGAATTGGGCCTTTGGGAAAGGATGGAAAAATAACCAAATAAAAAAAAAAACAAAGCTAAAGAAGGTTTTTGGCTGTGGAATATCCCAGATTTCCAGCTCAGGGCCTGTCCCATCCTGATCCTCTGGAATTCTGGCTCTGTCCTTTCCCTGATCCTTTTTCCCTGTGGGATGCAGGGTTTTTTTTCCCATATGGGATGCAGGTTTGGTTTTTGTTTTTTTTTTGGGGGTTTTTTGTTTTTGGGTTTTTGTTTTTGGTTTTTGTTTTTTGGTTTTTTGTTTTTTGGTTTTTTGGTTTTGTTTTTTGGTTTTTGGTTTTTTGGTTTTTGTTTTTGTTTTTGGGTTTTTTTGGTTTTTTGGGTTTTTTGGGGTTTTTTGGGTTTTTTTGGGTGGTTTTTTGGGTTTTTTTGGGTTTTTGGGTTTTTGGGGGTTTTTGGGGTTTTTTGGGGTTTTTTGGGGGTTTTTTGGGGTTTTTTGGGGTTTTTTGGGGGTTTTTTGGGGTTTTTTGGGGTTTTTTGGGGGTTTTTTGGGGGTTTTTTGGGGGTTTTTTTGGGGGTTTTTTGGGGTTTTTTGGTTTTTTTTTTTGTTTTGGTTTTTTTTTTTTGTTTTGGGGATTTTTGGGGGTTTTTGGGGTTTTTTGTGGGGTTTTTTTGTTTGTTTTGTTTTTTTGTTTTTTTTCTTTTGGTTTTTTTGTGGGATGCAGGTTTGTTTTTCCCTATGGGATGCAGGTTTGTTTTTCTGGGATGCAATTTTTCTCTGGGATGCAATTTTTCTCTGGATGCAGATTTCTCTGGATTTATGGCCAAGGGCTCAGGGGCATTTCCTGCTTTATTTCCCTTTTATGCAGATTTCTCTGGATTTGTGACCAAGGACACAAATTTCCTGCTTTATTTCCCTTTTCCCTTGGCTCTGCTGTGCCCCTTCCCTCAAAACCCACCTGGGACCCCCCAAAATCCCTCAAATTCATCCTCAAATCCCACCTGGGATCCCCCCAAACCCAAATCCTCAACAAAACCCGTCAGGGACCCCCCAAAATTCCTCAAATCCCACCTGGGAGTCCCTAATCCTCAATAAAAACCCCTCAGGGACCCCCCCAAAATCCCTCAAATTCCTCCTCAAAACCCACCTGGGATTCCCCAAAACCCAAATCCTCAACAAAACCCCTCAGGGACCCCCCAAAATTCCTCAAATCCCACCTGGGAGTCCCAAATCCTCAACAAAACCTCTCAGGGAGCCCCCCAAAATTCCTCAAATTCCCCACAATCCCCCAAAATTCACCCCAAAATTCACCTGTGACCCCCAAAATTCACCTCAAAATTCTCCTGAATTCCAAAAATTCACCCCAAGGTGAATTTCTTCCCCTGGAGCCCCTCAGTACTGGGAGATTTAAATGATTTAAAAAAGGATTTTTCCCCTGAGTGTCCCCCAGCCACCCTCCTGGTCCTTTGTCACCTGCTCCTGGTGCTGCCTCATCTCTGCTGTTTTTAGTTTGGAGCTCTGTGTCCTCTGCCCAGTGCCAGCTCCAAACTCGGAATTCCAGGAGCTCAGATTTATTAGTGCTTTCGATTTTGGTGGTTTTTCCCACAGTGCTTTCAACATTTCAAGTGGGTTTGGGTGTCCACGTCCCCCTCATCCCAGGAGTCCTGCTGGAGGAAATGTGGCAATGCCACCCAGAGAATCTCTTGTCTCCTTTGCTCTGTTGTGCTTTTTATATATTTATTAACTATTCCATTAAAAAAAAAATTTAAATTCCTGTTGCTGCTTTGCCCAGTCATGTAGAGGAGTTTCAGGAAAACTCCCACTCCCCCGTTCTGGCAGCCCTCCTGATGCTTGAAAAGCTCATTATTCAAATATTAACTAATTAGCTCTTCACACAGCTCTGATTCTGGAGAATTTTAATTTTGCACGTGTGCTTAGCTGAGTTTTCCAGGGTAGGAATTTTTTTTTTTTTTTGGCTTTTATTCCTTGAAATTCTCCTTTGCTGCTGGTGAGGGGGGTGAGTTTGAATTTCTCTTTTTCTCAGAGCACAGAAATGCTTTTGGAGCAGCTTTGCAGCATTTAATGCTTTGAGCTGCCCCTTTGGAATTCCCTTTTTTGGGAAGGGAGGGATTGGATTCTGCTGAAGCTCCCTGGGGTGGTGCCAGGTTTGGGGTTTTATCCCATCGTTAACACCTCAGAGGATGCAGGAGCAGCACTTCCTGAAATCCATCCTAAAACACCTAAACTCGGCCAAAATTCCAAGGACTGCTGGGAAAAGCATCAGGAAAAATCCAGGGAAAATTCAGCCTAACAAATTGGCACTAAGAAACAAAAATCCCCTCAAAATCCATATGAAAATGGCCAGAAATAGTCCTACAATCGACACTGAAACAGCCCAAACCGGTCAAAATTCCAAGCATTATTGGGGAAAACATCAGGAAAAAATCCAGCAAAAATCGAACCTTAGCAAACCAGTAAAATGCCTAAAAATTCCCACTAAGAAACACAGAAATCCCCCAGAAATTGTACAAAGAATGGCCAGAAAAACTCCTAACATCTGCACTAAAAACCAAACATGGCCCCAAAATCCAGTGAGATTCTTGGAATTTCTGAGGAAAAAACTGGTGAAGTGAGTGGACAAAATATCCAGAGAAAATGTGACTTAAAATGGCCCAAAATGCCTGGAAATGACACGAACAATGGGATTGGGGGTGCAGTGGAATGGAGCTGGGAAGGGAATGGAGAATTCCTGAGGGAAATGGGAACGGGAATGGAGAATTCCTGAGGGAAATGGGAACGGAATGGAGAATTCCTGAGGGAAATGGGAACGGAATGGAGAATTCCTGAGGGAAATGGGAACGGGAATGGAGAATTCCTGAGGGAAATGGGAAGGGAATGGAGAATTCCTGAGGGAAATGGGAAAGGGAATGGAGAATTCCTGAGGGAAATGGGAACGGGAATGGAGAATTCCTGAGGGAAATGGGAAAGGAATGGAGAATTCCTGAGGGAAATGGGAAAGGAATGGAGAATTCCTGAGGGAAATGGGAAGGGGCTGGAGAATTCCTGAGGAAATGGGAAGGGCTGGAGAATTCCTGAGGGAAATGGGAAAGGAATGGAGAATTCTGAGGGAAATGGGAAGGGAATGGAGAATTCCTGAGGGAAATGGGAAGGGAATGGAGAATTCCTGAGGGAAATGGGAAGGAATGGAGAATTGCTGAGGAGCTGGGAAGGCTGGAGAATTGCTGAGGAGCTAAGGCTGAGAATTCCTGAGGGGAATGGGAAGGGGCTGGAGAATTCCTGAGGAGCTGGGCAGGGGCTCAGCTGGAGAAAAGGAGGCTCAGGGACCTTGTGGCTCTGCACAACTCCCTGCCAGGAGGGGACACTGGGGGTATTTCGGATCTGGGAACAGGAGGAGAGGGAATGAGGATGGAAATTTGGGAATTTCTCCATGGCAAAGGCAGGAGTGGAATCCCCATCCCTGAAATTTCAACTCCCTGTGGCTGTGGCACTTGGGGACAAAGGGCTGGGGATTCATTTAGGGTTTCACTGGATGATCCTAAAAATCCTTTCCAGCCTTAAGGATTCTGTGCTTCCAGAATTCCCAAATTTCCTGCTCTCTGTGGGTCTCAGAGCTGTCCCATCACCCCAGGCCAGAATTCCTGGAAAATTTGGGATCCAGGCTGGGCAGGATTTCCTGTGGCTGTGCATGCATGCATTTATTTATTTATTTATTTATTTATTTATTTATTTATTTATTTATTTATTTATAATTTGCAATAAATCTCCAGGTGCAGCTTTTAGGTCATTGTGGGAAGATTTATTTGGACAAAACTCTCAGGGACAGGGTGGGATTGTTGGACCTGTCCTGGGCAGGGTCAGGAGTTGAATTTGCTCATCCTTGTGGATTTTTCCAGAATTTGTTGATAATTTTGGTTTTTTTCCAGAATTTGTTGATAATTTTGGATTTTTTTTCCTTAATTTGTGGATCCTGTGACTTTTTCCAGAATTTTTGACCCTTGGTTTTTTTCTTTAATTTGTGGATCCTTGTGGATTTTTCCCAGAATTTTTCAATCCTTGTGGGTTTTCCCAGGATCTCTTGATCCCTTGTGGGTTTATTCCAGAATTTGTTGATAATTTTGGGTTTTTTCCTGGAATTTGTTGACCCTTGTGGATTTTTTTTTCCCTGGAATGTGTTGATCCTTGTGAGTTTTTCCCAGATTTCTTTGACCCTTGTGGATTTTTTTCCTTAATTTCTTGATAATTTCTCTTTTTTTCCTTAATTTGTGGATCCTTGTGACTTTTTTCCCAGAATTTTTTGACCCTTGTGGGTTTTTTCCTTAATTTGTTGATAATTTGTGGATCCTTGTAGATTTTCCCCAGGATCTCTTGATCCCTTGTGGGTTTATTCCAGAAGTTGTTGATAATTTTGGGATTTTTTCCTGGAATTTGTTGACCCTTGTGGATTTTTGTTTTTCCTGGAATGTGTTGATCCTTGTGGATTTTCCCAGAATTTTTGACCCTTGTGTGTTTTTTTCCAGAATTTGTGGACCCTCATGGGTTTTTCCCAGAATTTGTTGATAATTTTGGATTTTTTTCCTTAATTTGTTCATCCTTGTGGTTTTTTTCCCAGAATTTTTTGATCCTTGTGAGCAATAAATATAAAGTAAGGGGAGGTTTTAGGGTGGAGATTTTGTCCTTCTTCACCTTTTTCCTTCTTCTTCTTCACCTTTTTTTTTCCTTCTTCTTCTTCTTCACCTTTTTTTTCCTTCTTCTTATTCTTCTTCTTCACCTTCTTCATCTTTTTTCCTTCTTCACCTTTTTTTTCCTTCTTCACCTTCTTCACCTTTTTCCTTCTTCACCTTCTCCATGGGTTTGGGTGATTTTGTGTGATTGGACAGGAAATTCCACATTGGCTGGTTATTTGGTTAAAAGTAAAAATAATTTAGGTGTCATTTCTTAATTGGATAATTTATCCTTAAAAGGCCTTGTAGAGAGATGGGGCCCCATTTTTAATCAGGGCCCCATTTTTAATCAGGCTCCATTTTTAATCAGGGCTCCATTTTCAGTTTTTTAGCTTGAAGTGCTGCAGAACTCAAGTTTGTGGGACTGGGATGTGGATGGGAATTAATGAACATCTGAGTCCCAACAAGAAATTCCCTCAATTAATCCCCACCCTGGCAAAAAGAACATTAAAAAATGCAATTTTATCTGTGGAGTTTGCAGTGACCTGCTACTGATCTTGGTTTGAATAATTTTCTTTTGTCTCACCACCCAGCCAGGGCCAGGGATGGGAGCAGAGCTCAGCTTTGTCTTTAGGCCACACACAAAAAAAAAATAAAAACAACCAAATTTTCCTCCTTAAAATCTGTCAGTGATGGGAAAAGATTTCCCAGATTTTCCATTAAAAATTTCACTGAGAAGCCAAATGTGTTTTGGTTTTTTTCTTTTTTTCTTTTTTTTCTTTTCCTCTTTTTTCTTTTTCCTTTTTTTTTCTTTTCCCTTGTGACCACTGTCCCAGGGGGATCCAACCTCTTCAAACCCAAATTTTTGTTGGAATTTATCCTGCACAAACCCAACCCCAGATTCCTCCTCTCTGCTATCCCATATTTCTCCCATTTTTCTTTTTCCCTGAGCTGCAAATTCCCATTTGCAGTTGGAAAATGGAATTGAGCTGTGCCAGCCAAAACTGGGAAAGAATTCCAAAATAGGCTGGAAGGGAACTGAGGGTGACACATCCATGGCTGTGTTTTTATAAATTCTTTAAATATTATTGTGCAGCTCAAGGGGGTCAAATCCTCAGCTAAAAATAGTGGTGGCAGGAAAACCCAGCAGCTCTTGGTTGGATTTTTACACTTAATCTTCATTTCTGGATTTTATTTCTTAACCTACATTTATGGCAGTGTGAGTTAATGACTTAATATTCTCTCCTGGGAAGTAAAATCTAATTTAATTCCTGTTTGGGTCTCACTAAGAATAGAAATCCAGGCAAAATAACCTTGAAATAAAATTGTGTTTTGTAATTTTCCTTCAGATCATATCTGTTGGAAATCCAGGTGAGGTTGTGGCTTTTGAACATCTAATTCCAAGTCATTTTCATGGCTGGGATGTGGATTCAGGTTTTTGGGTTTTCCTCTTGAATGGGTCTTTGTGTCTTTCCCAGGATAAACTTTAGGTCCTGCAGGTTGAGAGCCAAAATCAGAATTATTTTTTTCCGTATTTTTAATGCTGATGCTCAGATTTGCTCCACAAGTTTGATGTGCAGGATGCTCTGTTAAATTCTGCTCCAAATTTGGCTCATTAAAATAATTTTTATTGGGAACTCTAAATAATAATAAAAATGGGGTTAAAAAGGCAAAATCTGAGGGGTGTTGGTGCTTGTTTTGCTCCCTGACTGTCCTCAGATTTTTGGAGGGAATCACAACAATTTTAATTTAATTTAATTCTTCCTGGGGTTCAGCTGCAGGCAGTGCCCAGGCCAGGAAAAGAAATGGAAATTGGGAATAAAAGCAGGAAATGCAGTGGAGATCCAGCCTGAGTGACGCTGCTGTGAAAAATAAAATCAGAAATGATCCCAAACAAAGAGTCCTGCTGGGGTCAGAGCACGGGGAGGTGTTGGCAGCAGGAATTCCATGTGGAAATCCCAGATTTGTGTCTGGAGCTGGGGGAAGGACAGGACAGGGACAGGAGGGATGGGAGCAGCCCTGGGAGGAGGATTTGGGCTGATCCCAAGGAAAGGTGGGAATTGTGTCCCTGTGCCCCGGGCCACAGGAATCCTGGGATCTCCTGATAGAAAAAATTCCCAATTCCACATGTGCATCCTGGGGATATCCTGAGGGCAAGAATTCCCAATTCCAGAATTCCCAGCTCCACACAGGAATCCTGGGGTGTCCTGATGGGAAGAATTCCCCATTCCACACAGGAATCCTGGGATCTCCTGAGGGCAAGAATTCCCAATTCCAGAATTCTCTATCCCACACAGGAATCCTGGGATGCCCTGGGGAAGAATTCCCCATTCTATACAGGAATCCCTTTGATCTCCTGGAGGGAAAAATTCCATATTCCAGAATTCCCAATTCCACAGATGAATCCTGGGGTGTCCTGAGGGCAAGAATTCCCAATTCCAGAATTCCCAATTCCACAGATGAATCCTGGGGTGTCCTGAGGGAAGAATTCCCCATTCCAGAATTCGCAATTCCACACAGGAATCCTGGGGTGTCCTCATGGAAAGAATTCTCCATTCCACACAGGAATCCTGGCATCTCCTGAGGGCAAGAATTCCCAATTCCAGAATTTCCAGTTCCACACAGGAATCCTGAATGTCCTGATTGGAAGAATTCCCAATTTCAGAATTCCCAATTCCACACAGGAAGCCTGGGGTATCCTGATGGGAAGAATTCTCAATTTCACACAGGAATCTTGGAATGTCCTGTGTGGAAAAATTCCATATTCCAGAATTCTCTATCCCACAGAGGATTTCTGGAATGTCTTAGGGGAAGAATTCCCTATTCTATACAGGAATCCCTTTGATCTCCTGAAGGGGAAAATTCCATATTCCAGAATTCCCAATTCCACACAGGAATCCTGGGATCTCCTGATGGGGAGAATTCCATATTCCAGAATTCCCAATTCCACACAGGAATCCTGGGATGCTCTGAGGGCAAGAATTCCATATTCCAAAATTCCGTGTTCAGGGACACTCCCACTGTCCAGGTGGATCCAGCCCGGCCTTGGGCACTCCAGGGATCCAGGGGCAGCCCCAGCAAATCTGGGAATCCCAGCCCAGGCAGGAATTCCTGTCCAAGATCCCAGCCCCATCTCCCCTTTCCCAGTGGAGCCATTCCCTGTGTCCTGTCCCAAATTCCAGCTCTCCTGGAGCCCCTGCAGGGACTCTGAGCATCCCCTGGAGTTTTCCCTTCTCCAGGGAACATTCCCAGCTCTCCTGCAGCCCCTGCGATGTGCAGGAATTTCCCCGGGTCCTCTCCAGAGCTGATAATTGAGTGAATTCCTCCTTCCATCACTGATTTTATCCCCTTTGTGCCTTTCCAAAGCTTTGAGTTGTTCCTTCAATCCCTTTTTCCTCTTTCCCTTCAATCCCTTTTGTCCTCTCTCCCTTTCCCTTCAATCCCTTTTCCCCTTTTTCCCTTCAATCCCTTTTCCCCTTTTTCTCTTTCCCTTCAATCCTTTTCTGCCTCTCCTTTTCCTTCAGTCCCTTTTTCCTCTCCTTTTCCTTTCATTCCCTTTCATCTTCAATCCCTTTTCTCTCTCCCTTTCCCTTCAATCCCTTTCTCTCTCTCCCTTTCCCTTCAATCCCTTTTTCTCTTCTCCCTTTCCCTTCAATCCCTTTTCTCTCTCCCTTTCCTTCAATCCCTTTTTCTCCTTTCCTTCAATCCCTTTTTTCTTTTCCCTTCAATCCCTTTTCTCCCTTTCCTCAATCCCTTTTTCTCCTTTCCCTCAATCCTTTTTCTCCTTTCCCTCAATCCCTTTTTCTCCCTTTCCCTCAATCCCTTTTCTCCTTTCCCTCAATCCCTTTTTTTCTCTTTCCCTCAATCCCTTTTTCTCTTTCCCTCAATCCCTTTTTTCTCTTTCCCCTCAATCCCTTTTTTCTCTTTCCCCTCAATCCCTTTTTTCTCTTTCCCTTCAATCCCTTTTTCCTCTTTCCCTTCAATCCCTTTTTCTCTTTTCCTCAATCCCTTTTTCTCTCCCTTTTCCTTCAATCCCTTTTTCTCTCTCCCTTTTCCCTTCAGTCCTTTTTCTCTCTCCCTTTTTCCTTCAGTCCCTTTTTCTCTCTCCTTTTCCTTCAGTCCCTTTTCTCTCCCTTTTCCTTCAGTCCCTTTTTCTCTCTCCTTTTCCTTCAGTCCCTTTTCACCTTCAATCCCCTTTTCTCTCTCTCTCTTTCCCTTCAGTCCCTTTTTTCTCTTTCCCTTCAATCCCTTTTTCTCTCTCTCCCTTCAATCCCTTTTTCTCTCTCTCCCTTCAATCCCTTTTTCTCTCTCTCCCTTCAATCCCTTTTTCTCTCTCTCTCCCTTCAATCCCTTTTTCTCTCTCTCCCCTCCATCCTTTTTCCCTGCTCCCGGGCATTCTTCCCCCGGGCAGGAAGGTGGGACTCAGGAATGCTCCGTGTCCCGATCCTATCAGCAGCCCTATTTTTACACATCCTGTGCCTGGGGCCGTGACTTTTTCAGGTTTTTTTCCAACTGGAAGCAGCATCCCGTGGTGTTTTTCCCTTTGCCCATTTCCCAAACAGGAAAAGTGTGGAGTTTTATTTTTTCCTCTGGAGGAAAGCAGAGGAACTGCTCTGAAGGGCACCGAGTGTGACAGCCAGGGGTGAAAAAGGATGGGAGCTGGGATTTGGTTTCTTCATCTGCACTGGGATGTGGGACTGGGCTCTGGGAGTGAATTCTGCAGGTTTGGGGAATTCCTTCCATGTGGGATTGGGGTTTAGGGAGTGAATTCTGCAGGTTTGGGGAATTCCTTCCATGTGGGATTGGGGTTTAGGGAGTGAATTCTGCAGGTCTGGGGAATTCCTTCCATGTGGGATTGGGCTCAAGGAGTGAATTCTGCAGGTTTGGGGAGTTCCTTCCATGTGGGATTGGGCTCAGGGAGTGAATTCTGCAGGTTTGGGGAATTCCTTCCATGTGGAGTGTAGGATGAGGCTTGGGAGAATGAATTCCACAGGTTTGTGGAGGGAATTCCATATGGGACTGGGGCTTAGGGAATGAATTTCACGGGTTGGGGGAATAAATTGCACAGATTTATGGAATTCACTCCACGTGGGATGGGGCTCTGGGAATGAATTCCCCAGGTTTGTGGAGTTCCCTCCACGTGGGATATGGGATGAGGCTCAGGGAAATGAGTTCCACAGGTTGGGGGAATGAATTCCACGTGGAGTGTGGGATGAGGCTTGGGAGAATGGATTCCACAGGTTTATGCAGGGAACTCCATGTGGGGATGGGACTTAGGGAATGAATTCCACAGATTTGGGGAATTTCTTCCACATGGGATATGGGATGAGGCTTGGAAGAATGAATTCCACAGGTTGGGGGAATGAATTCTACAGGTTTATGGAATTCCTTCCACGTGGGATGGGGCTTGGGAATGAATTCCAGAGGTTTGTGGAATTCCTTCAATGTGGGATATGGGATGAGGTTTGAGAGAATTAATTCCACAGGTTTGGGGAATGAATTCTACAGGTTTGTGGAACTCCCTCCATGTGGGATGGGATTCAGGGAATGAATTCCACATGTTTATGGAGGGAACTCCATGTGGGGATGGGGCTCAGGGACTGAATTCCAGAGGTTTGTGGAGTTCTCAGTGTGGGATATGGGATGAGGCTTGGAAGAATGAATCCCATAGTTTGGGGGAATTCCCTCCTCATGGGACATGGGATAGAGCTCAGGGCAATGAGTTCCCCACGTTAGGGGAATAAATTCCCCAGGTTTGTGGAATTCCCTCCATGTGGCTGGGGTTCAGGGAATGAATTCCCCAGGTTTGTGGAGTTCCCTCCACGTGGGATATGGGATGAGGCTCAGGGAAATGAGTTCCACAGGTTGGGGGAATGAATTCTACAGGTTTATGGAATTCCTTCCACGTGGGATGGGGCTTGGGAATGAATTCCAGAGGTTTGTGGAATTCCCTCAATGTGGGATATGGGATGAGGTTTGAGGGAGTGAATTCTACAGGTTTGTGGAATTCCTTCCATGTGGGATGTGGCTCAGGGAATAAATTTCACCAGTTGGAAGAATGAATTCCCCAGGTTTGTGGGAATGAATTCCCCAGGCTTGTGGGATGGGGCTCAGGGACTGAATTCCAGAGATTTGTGGAATTCCCGTCTGTCTTTGCCTGGAGGTGACACGTGGCTTTGGAAGCTGATTTTGGGGAAATCCCTGGGATGAGAGGGCTCGTTTCCTGGTGGTGTGGCTGTGACAAAGTTCCCCAGGGAATTCCTGTGATCCTGAATCATCCCTGAACCAAGCACATGCAGCAGATCCCAGTTGTGCAGCATCCCTCACCTCCCCCTTCCTTGGCCGAAAGCAGAATTCCCAAGTGCTTTAAATCCCAGAAATGAGCAGCAGTTCCTGGGTGGATTGAGGATGATTCTCCCTGGCTGCTCTCTGTGTTCCAGGAGCTCCATGGCCTGGAAACACCTGGGTCTGGTGATAAGGAGCAGCTGCAGGAGCTCAGAGGGGCTGGGGGACACAAATTCCATGCAGAATTCCTTTGTTTCCCACGAGGTTTTTTTTTCTTTTTGTTGTTTTGTTTTGGTTATTTTTGGGTTTTTTTTTTTGTTGGGTTATTTTTGTATTTTTTTCTCCTTCTTGTCCTTAATTTTCCCTGTGGGGACGCTTGAGGGCTTTGAAGGAATTGGCTGCAGGCCTGAGGCAGGAGATGTTGCCTTTTAAAATTCCTTGTGCACTATCAGCTGGACACAGCATCCTCAACTTCCTGCCCCTCCCAGGACAGGGGTGTGACAGGGACAGGGGCTGGGAGTGACAGCAGCAGTCCTGGAGAGCTGCTGCCCTCTTTTGGGGATGGGGATGTTCCTGTGCCCACCACCTCGGGGTTTGTCCCACGAAATCCCCTCCAAAATGAGCTGCAGGAGTTTGGGAATAACCAGAGGAGTTTGGGAATAACCAGGGGGCAGTTTGGGAATAACCAGGGGGAATTTGGGAATAACCAGTGGGGGAGTTTGGGAATAACCAGTGGGGCAGTTTGGGAATAACCAGGGGGGAATTTGGGAATAACCAGAGGGGAGTTTGGGAATAACCAGGGGGCAGTTTGGGAACAACCAGGGGAATTTGGGAATAACCAGTGGGGAGTTTGGGAATAACCAGGGGGGAATTTGGGAATAACCAGGGGGCAGTTTGGGAATAACCAGAGGGGCAGTTTGGGAATAACCAGGGGGGAATTTGGGAATAACCAGGGGGAGTTTGGGAATAACCAGGGGGGAATTTTGGGAACAACCAGGGGGAGTTTGGGAATAACCAGGGGGAGTTTGGGAATAACCAGGGGGAGTTTGGGAATAACCAGAGGGGAGTTTGGGAATAACCAGGGGGAGTTTGGGAATAACCAGGGGGGAGTTTGGGAATAACCAGGGGGAGTTTGGGAATAACCAGGGGGGAGTTTGGGAATAACCAGAGGGAGTTTGGGAATAACCAGGGGGGGAATTTGGGAATAACCAGGGGGAATTTGGGAATAACCAGGGGGGGAATTTGGGAATAACCAGGGGGAATTTGGGAATAACCAGGGGGAATTTGGGAATAACCAGGGGGAAGAGTTTGGGAATAACCAGGGGGAAGAGTTTGGGAATAACCAGGGGGAAGAGTTTGGGAATAACCAGGGGGAAGAGTTTGGGAACAACCAGGGGGGAGTTTGGGAATAACCAGGGGGGAGTTTGGGAATAACCAGGAGGGGAGTTTGGGAACAACCAGGGGGAGTTTGGGAATAACCAGGGGGGAATTTGGGAATAACCAGGGGGAATTTAGGAATAACCAGGGGGAATTTGGGAATAACCAGGGGGGAATTTAGAATAACCAGGGGGAAGAGTTTGGGAATAACCACGGGGAGTTTGGGAATAACCAGGGGGAATTTAGGAATAAACCAGGGGGGGAAGAGTTTGGGAATAACCACGGGGGGAGTTTGGGAATAACCAGGGGGAAGAGTTTGGGAATAACCAGGGGGGAAGAGTTTGGGAATAACCAGGGGGGAAGAGTTTGGGAATAACCAGGGGGGGGAGTTTGGGAATAACCAGGAGGGGAGTTTGGAACAACCAGGGGGAGTTTGGGAATAACCAGGAGGGGGAGTTTGGGAATAACCAGGGGGAGTTTGGGAATAACCAGGGGGGAATTTGGGAATAACCAGGGGGAATTTGGGAATAACCAGGGGGAATTTAGAATAACCAGGGGGAAGAGTTTGGGAATAACCACGGGGGAGTTTGGGAATAACCAGGGGGAATTTGGGAATAACCAGGGGGAATTTGGGAATAACCAGGGGAATTTGGGAATAACCAGGGGGAATTTAGGAATAACCAGGGGAAGAGTTTGGGAATAACCACGGGGGAGTTTGGGAATAACCAGGGGAATTTAGGAATAACCAGGGGGGAAGAGTTTGGGAATAACCACGGGGGAGTTTGGGAATAACCAGGGGGAAGAGTTTGGGAATAACCAGGGGGGAAGAGTTTGGGAATAACCAGGGGGAAGAGTTTGGGAATAACCAGGGGGGAGTTTGGGAATAACCAGGGGAGTTTGGGAATAACCAGGAGGGGAGTTTGGGAATAACCAGGGGAGTTTGGAATAACCAGGGGGAATTTGGAATAACCAGGGGGAATTTAGGAATAACCAGGGGAATTTGGGAATAACCAGGGGGGAATTTAGGAATAACCAGGGGGAAGAGTTTGGGAATAACCACGGGGGAGTTTGGGAATAACCAGGGGGGAATTTAGGAATAACCAGGGGGAAGAGTTTGGGAATAACCACGGGGAGTTTGGGAATAACCAGGGGAAGAGTTTGGGAATAACCAGGGGGGAAGAGTTTGGGAATAACCAGGGGGGAAGAGTTTGGGAATAACCAGGGGGGAGTTTGGGAATAACCAGGAGGGGAGTTTGGGAATAACCAGGGGAGTTTGGGAATAACCAGGAGGGGAGTTTGGGAACAACCAGGGGGAGTTTGGGAATAACCAGGAGGGGAGTTTGGGAATAACCAGGGGAGTTTGGGAATAACCAGAGGGGAGTTTGGGAAATAACCAGGGGGAGTTTGGGAATAACCGGGGGAGTTTGGGAATAACCAGGGGGAGTTTGGGAATAACCAGGGGGAAGAGTTTGGGAATAACCAGGGGGAGTTTGGGAATAACCAGGGGGAGTTTGGGAATAACCGGGGGAGTTTGGGAATAACCAGGGGGGAAGTTTGGGAATAACCAGGGGGAGTTTGGGGTCTTGGCTGTGGCAGCTCAAGGATTTGTTGGGATTTGTTTGGTCTCAGGCTGGATTTGGGGAGCACTGGGGAAAGCTGCTGGGATTGGGAAGGGTCAGAGCTCTGCCTGGGAGAGGGAAATGATTTCTGAACTTAAAGGGGTCACAGGGTTTGGGGTGTTGGGGGTGAGGCTGGGATGGGCTGATCCCAAGGAAAGGTGGGAATTGTGTCCCTGTGCCCCAGGCTCAGGTGAGACCCCACCTGCAGCGCTGCCCCAGCCCTGGAGCCCAAACTCAGGAGGACGTGGAGCTGCTGCAGAGAGTCCAGAGGAGTCATGGAAATGCTGCCAGGATTCTGGAGCCAGGCTGGAGAGTTGGGAATGTTCCCTGGAGAAGGGAAACTCCAGGGGATGCTCAGAGTCCCTGCAGGGCTCCAGGAGAGCTGGAATTGGGGACAGGACACAGGGAATGGCTCCACTGGGAAAGGGGAGATGGGGCTGGGATCTGGGGCAGGAATTCCTGCCTGGGCTGGGATTCCCAGATTTGCTGAAGCTGCCCTGGATCCCTGGCAGTGCCCAAGGCCAGGCTGGATCCCCTGGACAGTGGGGTGTCCCCGACAGATTGCGGCTGATCCTGACAGTGGGAATGGAATTCCTGAATGGAATTTTCTGTCCCTTCCCAACCCAATTCCATCATTCCATGACTCCAATCCAGGGTTCCATCCCTGATTTAATTTAAACCCAGCATTCCCTGCCTGTGGATACTGGAGGATTTTTCCCGTTTATTTCCATGAGCTGGAAGGGACCAGGGATCAGTTCCTGCCCTGGGACTGAGCCCTCCACCAGCCAAGCCCCTCTCAGGCTCTAAAACTGCCCTAAATTCTCTTTAATATCATTTATTTTAGTTCTTTGTCCCTAAATCCTTCCAGTGTAGTCCCAGCCACCTGCATGAGCAGCACTCACCAGCCTGGGATCCCTTGGGGAGAATTCATTTTGTTTTTTGGGATTTGCTGCTGAGAATTTTTAGAGGATTTGGGATTTCCTCTGGCAGAATTAATTTTATGTGGTTTTTTATTTTTTTTTTGGGTTTGCTGCTGAGAATTTGCAGAGTGATTTGGGATACCCTCTGGCAGAATTAATTTGGTTTTTGGGGTTTGGTTTGGGATTTCCTCTGGCAGAATTATTTTGTTTTTGGGGTTTGGGATTCCTCTGGCAGAATTTATTTTGGTTTTTGGGGTTTGGTTTGGGATTCCCTCTGGCAGAATTAATTTTGTTTTTAGAATTTGCTGCTGTTTGCAGAGAGTTTGGGATTCCCTCTGGCAGAATTCTTTTTATTTTTTGGGATTTGCTGCTGAGGATTTGCAGAGTGTTTGGGATATTCCCTCTGGCAGAATTAATTTTGGTTTTTTTGGGTTTACTGCTGAGAATTTGCAGAGGATTTGGGATTCCCTGTGGCAGAATTAATTTGGTTTTTTGGGATTTGCTGCTGAGAATTTGCAGAATGTTTGGGATATTCCCTCTGGGATAATTAATTTTGTTTTTTGGGGTTTGCTGCTGTTTGCAGAGAGTTTGGGATTCCCTCTGGGAGAATTCATTTTGTTTTTTGGGATTTGCTGCTGAGCATTTTCAGAGGATTTGGGATCCCTCTGACAGGATTAATTTGGTTTTTTGGGGTTTGGTTTGGGATTCCCTCTGGCAGAATTCTTTTTATTTTTTGGGATTTGCTGCTGAGAATTTGTAGAGGATTTGGGATTCCTTCTGGCAGAATTCTTTTTATTTTTGGGGTTTGGTTTGGGATTCCCTCTGGCAGAATTAATTTGGTTTTTGGGGTTTGGTTTGGGATTCCCCCTGGCAGAGTTGATTTTGTTCTTTGGGGTTTGGTTTGGGATTCCCCTGGCAGAGTTGATTTTGTTCTTTTGGGGTTTGGTTTGGGATTCCCCCTGGCAGAGTTGATTTTGTTCTTTGGGGTTTGGTTTGGGATTCCCCCTGGCAGAATTAATTTGGTTTTTGGGGTTTGCTGCTGAGGATTTTTAGAGGATTTGGATTCCCTGCAGGTGGAGGATTCCCAGCCCACTCTGAGGACAAGCTCCTTTGCAATTTTCTTCTTTTAATGAAGATTTCCAATGCCTGGGCTAAGAACAGCAGAGAGAAATTGGAGTTTAGATCCTCTTGGATGAGAAAATCCCTTTTTTTTTTTTTGGACTCTTGGCACAACGGGACCATTTCCCAGCATTTCCTGCTGTGCTCAGACACTCAGACCTGGCTTTTCGTTATTCCCAGAGAATTCTGGCTCTGTTTTGTGGCCGGCCCAGGCTGTTAATTGCTCAGAATTAAGAGGTGGTTTGTGGGAAGCAGAAATAAATGTGGGATCCCAGGGATTCTCCTTATGGACAAGTCCTGCTGAGGGATGGAAATTTTTTTTTTTCATTTTTGTTGGGTTTTTTGGTGGTTTTTTGTGGCTTTTTGTGTCTTTTTTTTTCCTTCCTTTTCTTTTTTTTTTTTTTTTTGAGGCTTGGGATTTTTTGGGGGAATGAAGGCTTGGGGGTGACCCTGGCCCTGGTTTGGGGTTCCTGCCCTTGGGGTCGCTGCTGTCATGGGGAATTTGGGATTTGGCTTCCTTGGGCACTGGGAAGGTTCTGGAATTCTGTGCCTGGAGCAGGGAAGGAGCAGGATTGGGTCCCTTCTGCAGGAACATCCACCACGGACACACTGAGTGATCCTTGGGGCTTGCCGTGGAATTATGGGGTGGGATCCACGTCCCAGGGGGATCCGGGGGCAGCCACAGCAAATCTGGGAATCCCAGCCCAGGCAGGAATTCCTGCCCCAGATCCCAGCCCCATCTCCCCTTTCCCAGTGTCCTGTCCCCAATTCCAGCTCTCCTGGAGCCCCTGCAGGCTCTCAAAGTTCATCCCAAATCCTTCTTTTTCCAAGCTGGATATTCCCAGCTCTCCCAGATCAGAGGGGCTGCAGAATCCTGGAATGGTTTAATTGGGAAGGGACCTTAAATCCCATCCCATTCCCACCCCATCCATGTTCAGGGACACTCCCACTGTCCCAGGTGGATCCAGCCTGGCCTGGGGCACTGCCAGGGATCAGGGGCAGCCACAGCAAATCTGGGAATCCCAGCCCAGCCCCTCCCACCCTCACCCACCCCAAATCCCATTAAATCCCTTTCCCAGTGGAGCCATTCCCTGTGTCCTGTCCCCAGTTCCAGCTCTCCTGGAGCCCCTGCAGGGACTCTGAGCATCCCCTGGAGTTTTCCCTTCTCCAGGGAACATCCCCAGCCCTGCAGCAGCTCCAGGATTTTCTCTGGATTCCTCCCAGCAAATCCAATTTTTCCTCCCCCTTTCCTTTCCCTTGGGCTTCTCCTGTAGAATTTGGATTTTTCTTTCCCTGAGTTTTCTGGACTGGAAAATTTAGGATTTTCCTCTGGTGCCACCCAGTGGTGAAATCTGGGATTGCAGCTGGGCTGGGACGAGCGGAGGAAATTGGGGGAAAAAAAAAAAACAAAAAAGACTTTGAAGGATGCAGAAAATCCTTGGGATGCACTGGGGCGGGGACAGGACGTGGGAATATCGGGAATATCGCGACATTGCTCCGTGGGGTCTGATCCCATCCATCTCCTTTTGCTGTTTCATCCTGCCCTGAGTGATTCAGTCAATTTTATCGGCTTGGCTTATCATTAATTTAATATAATTAAATTATAAATAAGTTATAATTAATTATAATTAATTTTATAATAATAAATTAAAATATAAAAATTATACTTGCAATTATTTTACATGGTTTGCAGTTAATTGCCATGATTTACCATTATTTTACCATTACTGTACATGATTTATAATTAATTCACCTGGTTTACAATTAATTACCATGATTGGTAATTAATTACAATTATTGTACCTGGTTTACAGTTAATTTATGTGGCTTACAATTAATTTATGTGGCTTACAATTAATTTATGTGGCTTACAATTAATTCAAGTGGCTTGCAATTAATTTATGTGGCTTGCAATTAATTTATATGGTTTACAATTAATTGCCATGATTTACAATTAATTTATATGGTTTACAATTAATTACCATGATTTACAATTAATTTATATGGTTTACAATTAATTACCATGATTTACAATTAATTTATGTGGTTTACAATTAATTGCCATGATTTACAATTAATTTATGTGGATTACAGTTAATTACCGTGATTTACAATTAATTTACCTGGTTTACATTTAATTTACCTGATTTACAATTAATTGCCACGATTTACAATTAATTTAATTGCAAACCAGGTAATTTACCATCCAGCTCCTGATTTTCCCATTTATTTCTAAAATCTCCTCTCAGCTTCTCACTCTGGATTTAATAAAATACAAATAAATAAATTCCTATTTTAATATTAACAAATAAATTTATAAATAATAAAATTTACTAAATTTTAATAATTTAATAAAATGTAATAAAATGTAGTAAAACTGAAAGGTCCAATGGAATAATAAATTCTATATTTATAAATAACTCCTTAATGAGAGTGAAAAGTGGATAATGAACTTCTTTAATTAGAGGAAGGCAATTAAGGGAGAAATGAGAGGAGCTGGGCTCAGCCAGGGCTTTTTATTCCTATTTAGTTATTTATTTGTTCCTACTCCTATTTATTAATTCATTTATTTATTTATCCTTATTTATTTATTTATTCTTATTTATTTATTAATTCTTATTTATTTATGTATTAATTCCTATTTATTTTTGTATTTATTGCTATTCCTGCCCATTCCCAGGGTCACTGAGAGCCCCAACCTCTGCCCAGACCTTTTTATTCCTATTTATTCCTACCCCTATTAATTTATTCCTTCCAATTCCTATTTATTTATTCCAATTCATTTATTCCTATTCCTGTTTATCAATTCCTACTTCTTTATTCCAATTCATTTATTTCTATTCCTATTCATTTATTCATTCCAATTTCTATTTTTTAATGGATTTTTTCCTATTCCTGCCCATTTCCAGGGTCCTTGGGAGTCCCAAGCTCATCTGAGACCTATTAATTCCTATTAATTTATTCCTAATTGTCTATTCCTATTAATTTATTCCTAATTGTCTATTCCTATTTTATTCCAATTCCTATTAATTTATTCCTAATTGTCTATTCCTATTAATTTATTCCAATTCCTATTAATTTATTCCTATTTATTTATTCCAATTCCTATTTATTTATTCCAATTCCTATTAATTTATTCCTATTTATCTATTGCTATTCATTCCTATTCCTAATTATCTATTCCTAATAATTTATTCCTATTTATCTATTCCAATTGTTATTTATTTATTCTTATTCATCTATTCATGTTCCTATTTATCTGTTCCTGTTTATTTATGTTTTTTTTCCTATTCCTGCCCATTCCTGGGGTCCTTGGGAGGCCCAAGCTCATCTGAGACCTTTTAATTCTTACAAATTTATTCCTAATTGTCTATTCCTATTAATTTATTCAAATTCGTACTGATTTATTCCTAATTATCTATTACTATTAATTTATTCCTAATTATCTATTCTTGTTTATTTATTCCTATTTATTTATCCTAATTCCTATTAATTTATCTCTATTCATTTATTCATGTTCCTATTAATCTATTCCTATTTATTTGTTCCTATTCCTGCTCCTTCTTGGGGTCCTTGGGAGACCCAAGACCTTTTTATTCCTATTTATTTACTCCTCTTAATTTATTCCTATTAATTTATTCTGATTCCTCTTAATTTATTCATATTCATTTATTTGTATTCCAATTTATCTATTTTTATTCTTGGGGTCCTTGACAGGCTCAGGTTCATCCAGGACATTTTTATTCCTATTTATTTATTCTCATTCCTCTTCCTATTTGTTTATTCTGATTTATATTTATTTATTCCTGTTTATTAATTTATTTATTTACTCCTGTTCCTGGGGTCCCCCCAGTCCCTCCCCTTTTTTCCCTTTTCCTTTTTTCTTTCCCCCCTTTTTTTCCCTTTCCCCCTTTTTTTCTTCCCTTTTTCCTTCCCCCTTTTTTTCCCTTTTCCCCCTTTTTTTCCCTTTTTCCCCCTCTTTTTTCCCCTTTTCCCCCTTTTTTTCCCCTTTTCCCCCCTTTTTTTCCCTTTTTCCCCCTTTTTTTTCCCTTTCCCCCCCTTTTTTCCCTTTTTCCCCCTTTTTTTCCTTTTCCCCCTTTTTTTCCCTTTTCCCCCTTTTTTCTTTTCCCCCAATCCCTGTGCAGGTGGCAGCTGGAAATGGGAATTTTTTTCTTTTCCCTCAGTGCTCCTTTCCAAAGCAGCATTGCTGGAAAATGAGGGTTAGAACAAACCTGTCCCTGTTTTTTCCCTGTTCTGGAGCTTGGGGTGCTGTTTGATTTGGGGGTGTAGGAGTGGATTGAGGGTTCATGGAATTATGAAATGGAATTTTTAGGTTGGAAAAGAGATGGAATGCAGACATACCCGAGGTGCTGTGTCCAGTGTGGGATTTTCTGGGTGCATTTTCTGACTGGGATTTGGAAATTCTGCCAGTTTTGTGCTCTGGGTTTGAGTTTCCTTCCCATAGAAGTTCCCAGTGAAGGTGACATCGCTGTGGTTTCACACCTGGGAAATTCAGAGTTCACTGCAGGTCAGGCTGAGACCCCCAGGGCAGAGCAGAGGATCCCCTGTCCCAAACCCCACAGCTGACCTCTGCTGCATCCCCCCAGTGTGTCCTGTCCAAACCCCACATCTGCTCCCCCAGTGTGTCCTGTTCCTCATTCCAAACCCCACAGCTGACCCCACTGGGGTGTCCTATCCCCTGTCCCAAACCCCACATCTGCTCCCCCATGGTGTGTCTTATCTTGTCCCCTTCCAAATCCCATACCTGACCCCACTCTGCTGTGTCCTGTCCTGTTCCTGTCCCAAACCCCACATCTGCTCCCCATGGTGTGTCTGTCCTGTCCCAAACCCCACATCTGACCCCTCTCCAGTGTGCTCTGTCCTGTCCCAAACCCCACATCTGACCCTGTTCCCCCAGTGTGTCCTGTCCCCTTCCAAACCCCACATCCAATCCTGCTCCATCCCCCGGTGTGTCCTGTCCTCCACACCTGACCCCACTCTGGGGTACCCTGTCCCAAACCCTACATCCAATCCTGCTCTGCTGTGTCCTGTCCCAAACCCCACATCTGACCCTGCTCTGCTGTGACCTGTTCCTCATTCCAAACCCCACATCTGACCCCTCTCCCTGTGTGTCCTGTCCCCTTCCAAACCCCACATCTGCTCCCCCAGTGTGTCCTGTCCTCATCCCAAACCCCACATCTGACCCCACTCTGCTGTGTCCTGTTCCTCATTCCAAACCCCACATCTGACCCCCTTCCTGTGTGTCCTGTCCTGTCCCAAACCCCACATCTGCTCCCCACAGTGTGTCCTGTCCCTCATCCCAAACCCCACATCTGACCCTGCTCTGCTGTGTCCTGTCCCAAACCCCACATCTGACCCCTGCTGCATCCCCCCAGTGTGTCCTGTCCCAAACCCCACATCTGCTCCCCCCAGTGTGTCCTGTCCCCTTCCAAACCCCACAGCTGCTCCCCCATGGTGTGTTTTATCTTGTCCCCTTCCAAATCCCATACCTGACCCAGCTCTGCTGTGTCCTGTCCCAAACCCCACATCTGACCCTGCTCTGCTGTGTCCTGTTCCTCATTCCAAACCCCACATCTGACCCCTTCCTGTGTGTCCTGTCCCAAACCCCACATCTGACCCTGCTCTGCTGTGTCCTGTTCCTCATTCCAAACCCTACATCTGACTCCTTCCTGTGTGTCCTGTCCCCTTTCAAACCCCACATCTGCTCCCCCCAGTGTGTCCTGTCCCTCATCCCAAACCCCACAGCTGACCCTGCTCTGCTGTGACCTGTCCCAAACCCCACATCTGACCCTGCTCCATCCCCCCAGTGTGTCCTGTCCTGTCCCAAACCCCACATCTGCTCCCCCCAGTGTGTCCTGTCCTGTCCCAAACCCCACATCTGCTCCCCCAGTGTGTCCTGTCCCCCTCCTGTGTGGTGTCCCCAGACGTGCAGGGACCCTCAGCAGATCCCCCCAGAACATTCCTGCTGCTCCCCATCCCCTGTGGCTCCTTGCCCCCTGATTTCGACACTTTTCCCCAGGATTTTCCACATTCCAAACCTCTGGGCTGGATTTGGGATGGAGGCTGTTTACAGGCAGAGTGGAGATGATTCATCCCCTGCCCTGATGTTCCCCAGCTTGGATGGGCTGGAATTTCTGTCACCTTCTGGAGCGTTCCCTGCCCACACATGGCTCAAATCAAGTGTCCTTCCAGCTTTTGTTCCCGGGAATTGTTCCCGAAATTGTCCTCCCCAAAAGGGGAGGGGCAGCTGGGAGCTCAGCTCGGGGCCACCTCTCCCCGTCCTTGCTGTGTCCTGGGGCTGCTCTGCTTTCCCAGAAAAAACATTCCTGGTTCTTCAGATCATCCTGGAGATGGATTTGTTCTTCTGAAATTCCTTCTTTAATAGGGATTGATGATATGGTTAATTAGGGGAATTATCCCTCATTTCCTTGGGTGTCTTGCCTGGCAAGGAAGAGCTGGATCCCATTCCAGAGGTGGCTGTGGCCTTACATGGGCTCTGTTTTCCCCTGATTTATGCTCTGAAAGTGTTTCATTGTCATTTGTAAGCTCTTCAGGAGACTCTGGAATATTTACCCAGCAAGGTTCCCAGAGAAGCTGGAAGTGTCCTGGGCCTGCTTGGAGCCACCTGGGCTAGTGGGAGATGCCCCATCCTTCAGATCCCTTCCAACCCGAACCATTCCATGATTTTTTATGCCCTGATCATGAGAGAAATGGGGATTGATTTACCTGTTCCTATCAGACAGAAAAAATTTAAAAGTTGAGTTGGGTTCTGTAGAAACTCTTGGAAAATCTGGCAGGATTTGGAGTCAGAGCTGTCAGTTCTTCCAGCTCCTGGGAGCTCTGGTGAGGATCAGGGGAGTTTCCAAAGAGCTCCAGCTCTTCTGGAGTTGAAACTGTGCAAAAAAAAAAAAAAAAGGATTTTGGGGACCTGCAGAAGGCACCTTCAGAATCCTGGCCCTGCCTGAGGAGAGGTTTGGATTTATTCCTTGGGATAATCACTTTAAATCCCAGAGCATTCCCTGATGATCCCTGCTGGAAACTCCATCCAATGTTTAAACAATTTCTCCTGGGCAGTTGAAGCCCATTTCTGTTCTTCCCTTCCACAGACACAAACATTCCCATGGGAATGTGAGTCCTGGCCTTTCCTGCTCCTCACAGATCCCAAATCTCCTGCCTTTGAGTCCAGCTTTCCTCTCTGAGGTGTGGCTGTTAAAACTCTTCTCTGATGAAGCTTTTGGGAGGTTTCATTGGAAATCCATCATCCCCTGGTCCTGTGCATCCCTAATTCTGACTGCACAGCTCCTGGGGATGGGGGAGAACATCAGCCTGGGGAAATGAGATGATGGAGAAGCACAAGAGGAGAGTAAAGCACAGAAAATCTCCTGCCATTCCCACTTTTCTCTTTGGAGAAGCCACGTGGGATTTTGAGGGTGTCTCCTGCAGGACTTCTCAGCTTTTGGGATCATGACCTGGATCTTCTGCAAGGGAACCCGAGGGATTCTGATTCCTGAACCCCCTCCCAGGGACTGGGCCACAGAACCCGACGTCCCTGGTGCTGCTGGGATGTCCTGTCCTGTCCCAGGGATACTCCAGGACATGGAATCCAGCACCTGGAGCCACCAGGTGTGCTCTGAGCCCAGACTGGCCCCTGGGTGCTGGGAGCCAGAGCTGCAGTGAGGGTGGGTTCCTGTGCCTGAGGCTGTGCAGAGGAGAGGAACCAGCTCAGAACATTCCTGTCCCTCTGCCGTCTCCACTGGAGCTTTTCCTTCAGGAGATGCTGCTGGGATGGCTCCTGGTCCTTCCTGGGGGTTTAGTGGAGCTGGGGCACCCCAGGCTTTCACAGGAGCCTGGCTGGGTGGGGCTCTGGGAAGGGGCTGGGTGGTTTTTAGGGTCCCCAACCATCCCATGGTCCTGGGGGAGGCTCCGAGGGCCGGGCTGGAGCTGCCAGGGAGGAATTTCCCCAGCACAGAGCCTGGATCCATCTGCTGCTGGAGCAGGAGCTTCCCGTTGCCCAGACAGTGGGTTTGGCAGCCAGGAGCTGATGGGCTCATCCCGGTGAATTCCTGCCCCGAGGAGGGAGGGAGGCCTGGGCTGACCTCCATCCTCACCCAGGCACTGCTGGAAGCTGCTGAGGCTGGGATGTGGTGCCAGGAAAGGAGAGGCTGCTGCCTTCCTCTAAACCCCTGGGTGGGCAAAACCCCCTGGGTGGGCAAAAACCCCCCCTGGGTGGGCAAAAACCCCCCCTGGGTGGGCAAAAACCCCCCCTGGGTGGGCAAAAACCCCCCCTGGGTGGGCAAAAACCCCCCTTGGGTGGGCAAAAACGTCCTGGGTGAGCAAAAACCTCCTGGGTGAGCAAAAACCCCTGGGACAACCCAACACTTGCTGGGCTGGGCTTTTGCCGGGCTGGGTTTTGCCGGGCTGGGTTTTTGCCGGGCTGGGTTTTGCCGGGCTGGGTTTTGCCGGGCTGGGTTTTGCCGGGGCTGAGCTCTGGTCTTTGGTCCTGGTCTTTGGTCCTGGTCTTTGGTCCTGGTCTTTGGTCCTGGTCTTTGGTCCTGGTCTTTGGTCCTGGTCTTTGGTCCTGGTCTTTGGTCCTGGTCTTTGGTCCTGGTCTTTGGTCCTGGTCTTTGGTCCTGGTCTTTGGTCCTGGTCTTTGGTCCTGGTCTTTGGTCCTGGTCTTTGGTCCTGGTCTTTGGTCCTGGTCTTTGGTCCTGGTCTTTGGTCCTGGTCTTTGGTCCTGGTCTTTGGTCCTGGTCTTAGGTTTTGGGTTGAAATTTTGGGCATTGACTTTGTGGAGCTGCTGGGCACAGTCCAGAGGAATCCCCCGAGCTCTGGGAACCCTCAGGGGCTGGAACTGGGATTCCTGTCGCTGGAAGTGGCAGAAAGGCCTGGATGTGGCACTTAGGCCAGGCTTTGTTAGCGCTGGCTTACGGGATGGGCTGGAGCATCTCAGCTTTTTCCAGCCTTGATCGTTCCGTGTTTTTAGAGCAGAGGATTTTCCCGTGGCTCTGTGCTCCCCATGTTCTCCTCCTCAGATCTGGACCCAGTTCTCTGGTTTTCCACAGATAAATAAATGGGGAGTGTGGCTGGGGGGAATTCGGGGTCTCTCCTTTCCCAATCCTTCAGATTCCTGACCCTGCTCCTGTTTCCTTGGAGCTGTGCTGCCCTTCATCCTCCTCCTTCACTCCCAGATTCCCAGTTTTTGGGGAACACACACATTTCCAGTTTTTGGGAAATGCCCAGATTTTTGGGAAACGCCCACTTTTCCATTTTTTGGGAAACTTTCAGATTCCAGTGTATGGGAAACTCCCAGATGCCCAGATTTTTGGGAAACATCCTGATTCCCAGTTTTTGGGAAATCCCCAGATTCCCAGTTTTTGAGAAACTCCAATTTTTGGGGAAACTCCCAGTTTTCTATTCTTTGGCAAACTCCCAGATCCCCCCCTTTTTTTTTTTTTTTTTTTTTTTTTGGAAATGCCCAGATTTTTGGCAACTCCCAGATTCCCAGTTTTTGGACGACTCCCATTTTTGGGAGATGCCTAGATTCCCATTTTTTGGGTAATGCCCAGATTCCAGTTATTTTGGAAACGTCCAGTTTTCAATTTTTTGGGAAACTTTCAGATTCCAGTTTATGGGAACTCCCAGATGCCCAGTTTTTTGGGAAACTTACAGTTTTCCAGATTTTTGGGAAATGCCCAGATTTCCAGTTTTTGAGAAACTCCCATTTTTGGGGAAACTCCCAGTTTTCTATTCTTTGGCAAACTCCCAGATCCCCTTTTTTTTTTTTTTGGAAATGCCCAGATTTTTGGGCAACTCCCAGATTCCAATTTTTTGGGAAATGCCCAGATTCCAGTTCTTTTGGAAACGTCCAGTTTTCCATTCTTTTGGGAAATGCTCAGATTCCCAGTTTTTGATAACTCCCATTTTTTGGGAAACTCACAGTTTTCCATTCTTTGGGAAATGCTCAGATTCCCAGTTTTTTGGGAAACTCCCATTTTTCCACTTTGTTTTGGGATGATCCCTCTATTCCCAGCTTTTACTGGGAATTTGGCCATGGAAGAGGTGTGGGGTGAGTGGGTGTATCATGTTTCAATGATAACAATGGCACATAGTTTGGATTGAAGGTTTTATTTCTAACAGAATGGACAAAAATTTGTTTTTTCTGTGTTTTTGGTGTAAATGTGGAGCTGTGTGGGTGACAGGGCACAGCAGGGTGGGCTTGGATTTTGTGTTTAAATTCTGAGCTTAAATTTCAGGCTTGATTTTGGCCTTTGGTTCTAAGCTTTAGTTTAAGTTTGGGGGTTTGAAAGTTTGGGGTTTAAGTTTTGAGCTTGATTTTGTCCTTTAGTTCTGGGCTTTAGTTCAGTTTGGGGTTTAAATTTTGGGCTTAAATATCGAGCTTTAGTTCTGGGCTTCAATTCAGTTCTGGATTTACATTTGGGTTTTAAGTTTTGAGCTTAAATTTTGGGCTGGATTTTGACCTTAGTTTTTGGCTTAAATTTGGGGTTTGCATTTTTGAGCTCGGTTCTGGACTTTGGTTCTGGACTTTGGTTCTGGACTTTGGTTCTGGACTTTGGTTCTGGACTTTGGGTTCGGGTTTAAATTTTGGGCTTCGATTCTGTCCTTAAATCAATTCTGTTTAATTGGCAGAATTCAAACAAAAAGTGAATTTTGCACTTGTTTTCCCCCCCAGATAAGCCCAGTAGGAAGTTTTGGAGAGCTGATGCTATGTCCTAATTGGATAAATTTTGGAATCATGAGGTTTAAACTCCTGCCAGTTCCATCCTAACCAGGCATTAATCCTAAAACTTTCTTTTTTTCTTGTTGCACCACTCTCGAAGTCGCCATGCTCAGTAGTTAATTTGTTTATTACAAAAGTTAGGCTAAGATTAAACAAACTGCTAATGCTTTTATGTAGCTTAATGAGAAGAAAATGGTTTGGAGGGACTCAAACCACTACAGAAGTTTTAAAAGGGGGGAAAAAATTGAAGTTTGCAGCAGAGTCAGGAATTTGTTCCTTTATTAATTGGAAACAAAAGCCCTGGTGTGTCAGTGCTGGTCTCTAAGCCTGAGATCAGTCACCACAACTTTTGGTGTTTAGAGTTGGTGTTCTCCCAGCTCGAAGGACGAGTCACAAGTTGTTTTCTGAGGTTTCCAAGGTTGTTTATTCTTTCCTATCTAAGGAATTATTTCCCTGACTCACAGGGGTCTGTCTGGCAGGTCAGTCGAGGCACACTGCCTGCCCTCTGGGCAGGTCTTGTCTTTTGTACTGTAAATTTATACTATAAATTTATACTTTAAATTTTATACTATAAATTACGTACATGATGGTTACAATCACTTTCCAATCCATGGCCCTTTCATTGCCCTGTCCAGCTTTCTCCCAAACCAATCCAGAAGTGCCATCCTGGCCCAAAAGATGGATGCCACGAAGAAGGAAAGACGTACCACGCCCAAATTCCTCCATCTTTGCTCTAAACTCCTTATAAACAATTCTATAAATTCACTTGTCTACCTTCTAACAATCTAATGGATGCTCTACTTAGTTTTTGTGTCTTGTGATTCTTCCTGTAGTGGTGATAATTTTTCTCAGGGACTGAGATCAAACCTGTCACTGTCTGAAATCACTCCTGATTCTGAGATCCCCAGAGCAGGACGTGTTGGTGGTTTAAAGTCTGTGTTCTTCCCAGCCCCAGAGCCGAAGGAAATGCAGGAGGAATTTTCTGAGGTTTTCAGGACTGTTTTTTGTTTCTTATCTAAGGAATTTTTTCTCTAGCTGACAGCAATTGTTCAGCACGAGATCCAGGGCACACTCTGCCTGCCCTGGGCAGGTCCTATCTCAGATACTTGTCATGGTTTGGAGGACAGGTGTCTGCCAAGAAAGGCAGGAGCTTCTCTTTGAAATGGAGAATGTAAACACCCTCCCTCCAAATTATTATTCTGATTTTGAAATTAAGGGGCTCTCAGGCAAAGATATGGGAATTAGGAATAACAGTTCTTTACTAGGGAAATTAAAATAGAAATGCAGTGTTACAAAGAACAATCCCAAACCCTGCCAGAGTCAGAATCCAAGCTGACACCCGTCAGTCAGTCAGGGTGTTGGCAGCAGTCCCATTCCATGGTGGCTGCATCCTCCTGCAGGGGCAGATGTGGCTCAGCTGGAGCAGTGCTCCTGGAGAAGGTGCAGTTTCCTCTGAAGCTCCAGGGATGATGTGCAAAGGTCTGGTTTTCCTCTGGAATCCAGTGGAAAGAAGGTGCCTTGGTGTCCCAAATCTCAGTTTTGATCTGGGTAGGAAAGGCTTGGCTCCTGCCCTGGCTGGAGCATCTCCCAGTGGGATGATGGAATTTTATCAGCCATGCTCTGGGACTCAGTGGCCATGAACAGGAGATATCTCCTGGAGGGAGGATGGGCTGTGGGAAGATAAAGGTGATTGTCCAGCTGGGTTAAAGATGGCCCATTAGCAGAGAATATGTGCCAGGAGATCAGGGGCACTGCCCCACCCAGATGGGACAGAATTCACATTTCTGGCCACACCAACCCGACACAACACTCTAAATTACACATCCAATATCTACAATTACTTTCCAATACACGAAAATTTTATTACAGTGTCCAATTTTGTCCCAGTCCAATCCAAGAATGCTGGCTTGGCTCTGGGCTGAGTTTATTTGGGTTCCTGGTTTTTGGGATGGAGCTGGCTCAGCCCTGCCTGGGGCTCTAGGCTGGGTTTATTTGGGTTCCTGGTTTTTGGGATGGAGCTGGCTCAGCCCTGCCTGGGGCTCTGGGCTGGGTTTATTTGGGTTCCTGGTTTTTGGGATGGAGCTGGCTCAGCCCTGCCTGGGGCTCTCTGCACTGCCTGGGCTCCCTAGGAATGGGCACAGCCCCACAGAGCTCCAGGAGGGTTTATGATGGACTGGGGGGATTTTGGGGTGTCTGTGCAGGGTCAGGGGTGTGATCCCTGGAACAGGGTGAGATTTTTGGGTTTTCTGTGCAGGGTGTGGTCCATGGTCCCTGTGGAGCTCAGGACATTCCATGACCTTATGACTTCTGGCAAAGGCTGAGATTTTGGGGTGTCTGTGCAGGATCAGGGGTGTGATCCATGATCCCAGTGGATCTCAGGACATTCCATTACTGCCCCCTGGCACAGGGTGAGGTTTTTGTGGTGTCTGCAGGACCAGGGTTGGGTGGATGATCCCTGTGGATCTCAGGACATTCCATGACTCTGACCCGTGGCACAGGATGGAATTTTGGGTGTCTGTGAGGGTCAGGGATGTGATCCATGATCCCTGTGGATCTCAGGATATCCCATGACTTTCTCACCCCTGGCACAGGGTGGAATTTTGGGATGTCTGTGCAGGATCAGGGGTGTGATCCATGATCCCAGTGGATCTCGGACATTCCATTACTGCCCCCTGGCACAGGGTGAGATTTTTGGGGTGTCTGCAGGACCAGGGGTTGGATGGATGATCCCTGTGGATCTCAGGATATTCCATGACTTTGTGATTCCTGGCCAAAGTTGAGTTTTTGGGGTGTCTGCGAGGGTCAGGGATGTGATCCATGATCCCAGTGCATCTCAGGACATTCCATGACTTTGTGACTCCTGGCACAGGGTGGAATTTTGGGATGTCTGTGCAGGGTCAGGGGTGTGATCCCTGGCACAGTCAGGTGGAATTTTGGGGTGTCTTTGCAGGGTCAGGGATGTGATCCATGATCCCAGTGGATCTCAGGACATCCCATGCATTACTCTGGGCCCAGGATGGAATTTTGGGGTGTCTGTGAGGGTCAGGGGTGTGATCCATGATCCCAGTGCATCTCAGGACACCCCCTGACTTTCTCACCCCTGGCACAGCTGGATTTGGGATTCGGGATCTCCAGGAGGATTTTCTGATCTGCTTTCTCAGCAAACACCAAAACAGGTGGAAAAAAGAAAATAATCTTTGGAATAACAACATTTTTAAACCCAATTTAATGCCTGGCTTAGGAGCTGTCCCTTTGTCCCAGGGGGTCGTTTTTGGGGTCACATTTTGGATATTCCTGACAGATCCTGGATTTTTGGGCCATCCCTTTCCCAGGTTTGGCTGCTCCCTCTGCTCCAGCTTGTCCCTATTTTGGGGAATAAACTTTGCAGAACTCCAGGCTGCACGTGGCAGCTCCTGATCCATTTGTGGCTTTCCTGGAAAGATTATTTTTTTCCAGTTTGACCTTTCAGAAAAAAAAAAAGGAACAATCCCAAAGTAAAATGGATTTTTAACGGATGCTGAAATTGTGAAACTTAACAACCCAATCCAAGGAATTTCAAATTTCAAAGCCCTTTTCTATAGTTTTGTTGTGAGTGCACTTAAAAGCCCTAAAGCAGAACAGCCAAAATTGAATTTAATTCTCGTTTTCTCCCCCCACTGTGTTGTGCTGTCAGGGTTATTAATGGCTAGAAATGCAAATTTCAGATAATTTTCATTTCAGAGTGGTTTTTGTGCATCACCCTCCACGTCTCCATGAATTCCTGGTTATTCCAGGAGAATTCCAGGCTGTGTTTGGATCAGGAGAGATGAGAGGGAGCTGGAAATGCAGAGCAAGTAATAAATTTAAAATCAATAAATTAATAGCAGTGGGTGATTTCACATGGTGAAGTTGCATCATGATTTTTGTACATATTTTTGTAGACAACCTGATTTGGAGTGATGTCTGTCAATTTGTCTTTGCTTTGACCCAGGAAAATATTATACAAATAATATTAGAATTTATATTATACAAAATATTATATTTTAAAAAATATTAGATTATACAAATATAATGTTATGTTATACTAATATTTCATTAAAACAAATATTGTACAAATAATATTATAATTTATATTACACAAAATATTATATTAAATATTAGATTATACCAATATAATGTTACATTATACAAATATTTCATTAAAACAAATATTGTACAAATGATATTATAATTTATATTACACAAAATATTAGATTATACCAATATAATGTTATAGCATACAAATATTTCATTAAAACAAATATTGTACAAATGATATTATAATTTATATTATACAAAATATTAGATTATACCAATATAACGTTATAGCATACAAATATTTCATTAAAACAAATATTGTACAAATGATATTAAAATTTATATTATACAAATATTATATTATACAAATATAATGTTATAGTATACAAATATTGCATTAAAATAAGTACTATACAAATGATATTAGAATTTTTATTATACAAAATATTAGATTATACAAAATACTAGATTATACCAATATAATGTTAGATTATATCATACAAATAATATTAGAATTTATATGATACAAAATACTAGATTATACCAATATAATGTTAGATTATACAAATATTTCATTAAAACAAATATTATACAAAAACTATTCTACACAATAATATTCTACCAAATCCCATTTTCACAGAGGCAAGAATTCCCAGTTCTGAGGTTGATGGGATGCCTGAGGAATCCGCTGCTCACTGGGGTGGGTGCTGCTCTCTGTGCCCAGAATTTGGGATTTCCAGGAGGATTTTTGGAGACTGATTTCAGCTGAGGAATTTGGATCTGTACCAGAACCAGGGTGATGGTGGAATTTGGGATTTTGGGAGAGGTTTGTTCTTTGCACCATCAAACTGAGGATTTAATGTTGATTATTTGGATGTGAGAGTCCCAAAGTCACTGAGTTCTGTGGGAGGATGTGCCAGAGGCAGAACCAGATCCAGAAGGGAAGGGAAGGGTCAGAGCTGGTTTATTCTGGAAAATCAGGAGCGCTCAGAAGGGAAGGGTCAGAGCTGGTTTATTCTGGAAAAGGGATCCTGGAAAATCAGGAGGAAAGGGCCAGGATTGGTTTTCCTTGGAAAAGGGATCCTGGATGAGCAGAAAAGCTCAGGAGGGAAGGATCAGGGATGGATTTCTTTTTTGGAAAAGGGATCCTGGAAAGTCAGGAGAGCTCAGATGGGCAAGATCAGGGATGGATTTCCATGGAAAATGAATCCTGGAGGAGCAGGAGAGATCAGAATGGAAAAGCCAGGGATGGTTTTCCTGGAAAAGGATCCTGGGAAATGAGGAGCTCAGGAGGGAAAAGCTGGCCGTGGAAAAGGGATCCTGGAAAATCAGGAGAGCTCAGAATGAAAGGGCCAGGATTGAATTTTCCTGGTTAAAGGATCTTGAAAATCGGAGAGCTCAGGAGGAAAAAGCCAAGGCTGGTTTTCCTTGAAGGGATCTAAGAAAATTTTCCTTGGAAAAGGGATCCTGAAAAATCAAGAGAGCTAAAATGGGAAGGATCAGGGCTGGATTTCCCTGGAAAAGGAATCCTGGAAAATCAGCAGAGCTCAGAAGGAAAAAGCCAGGGATGGATTTTTCCTGGAAAAGGGATCTTGGAAAATCAGAAGAGAAAAGCCAGGACTAGTTTTCCTTGGGAAGGGATCCTGCAGGAGCAGGAAAGCTCAGGAGGGAAGGATCAGGGCTGGATTTTCCTGGAAAAGGGATCCTGAAAAAGTCAGGAATGCTCAGCAGGAAAGGTTTGGGGCTGATTTTTCCTGGAAATGGGATCCTGGAAAATCAGGAGAGCTCAGATGGGGAGGATCAGGGATGGGTTTCCATGGAAAATGAATCCTGGAGGAGCAGGAGAGATCAGGAGGGAAAAGCCAGGGCTGGTTTTCCTTAGAAAAAGGATCCTGGGAAATGAGGAGAGCTCAGAAGGGAAGGGTCAGGGATGGATTTTTTTGGAAGAGGGATCTTGAAAAACCAGAAGAGCTCAGATGGGAAAAGCCAGGGATGGCTTATCCTGGAAAAAAGATCCTGAAAAATCAGAATGAAAGGGCCAGGACTGGTTTATTCTGGAAAAGGGATCCTGGAGGAGCAGGAGAGCTCAGGAGGAAAGGGGCAGGGATGGATTTCCCTGGAAAATGAGTCCTGGAAAATCAGGAGAGCTCAGAAGGGAAGGTTTGGGTCTGGATTTCCCTGGAAAATGAATCCTGGAAAATCAGGAGAGCTCAGAAGGGAAGAGTTTCCCATCATGTGCTTCTGTTTCCTTCCTGTCTGACATCAAACTCCATTTTTTCCACACTAAAGTTTTGGCTAAAAAGGAATAAAATAATCTAATTTCTAACAACCAAAGGGTTTTTAGTCACCAAACTTTCATTTCTTAGCTTTGCCACCTCCAAAGGGAATTTTGCCTGGACTTTTTAAGGAATTTTGAGGATTTTTTCCCACCCATTGTCAGATGTAAATCCCAAATTGGCCTTTGAAGACAAACATTTTTTTTTTTTGTATTTTTTCTTGGGAATTCTCACCTTTGAGCTGAGAATCCTTTGGATGGATGAGACCCTGCTGAGAGGCTGTGCAGCACTAGGTGGCACTCGGGCTCCAAATTTCACATTTCAGCAGCCAAAACTCCAGGAAATTTAAGGAAAATCCAAAAATCCAGCAGCATCCTTCCAGTGCTGCCTCTCCTGGAATGGCAGGAGGTTTTTTTCTCTTTTTTTTTTTCCATCTCCTGACCAACCAGGAAAAGGCAAAATCCTCCCCTTCACCTCTGGGTTCTTTTCCACACCGAATTGAAATTTTGGCAGCTTTGTTTTGCCACTGCCAGTTTTTTACTGAACCTGCAGAGCTGAAATGGCCTGGAAGAATAATAATTAAATAATTAAACAAAAAATTTTAATCTCTCTGCTCATTCCCATTTTTTTCCTCTCTGCTCATTCCAGTTTTTTTTTCTCTCTCTTCATTCCCATCTTTTCCTTCTGCTCATTCCCATTTTTTTTCCTCTCTGCTCATTCCTGTGTTTTCTCTCTGCTCATTCCCATCTTTTTTTTCTCTCTGCTCATTCCCATCTTTTTCCTTCTTCTCATTCCCATTTTTTTCTCTCTTCTCATTCCCATCTTTCCTCTCTGATAATTCCCATTTTTTCCTCTGCTCATTCCTGTGTTTTCTCTCTGCTCATTCCTGTGTTTTCTCTCTGCTCATTCCCATTTTTCCCTCTCTGCTCATTCCCATTTTTTCCCTCTCTGCTCATTCCCATTTTTCCCTCTCTGCTCATTCCCATTTTTCCCTCTCTGCTCATTCTCATTTTTCCCTCTCTGCTCATTCCAGTTTTCCCTCTCTGCTCTTTCCCATTTTTCCTCCCTGCTCATTCCCCTTTTCTCCCCAAAGGCTGCCTGGAATCCTCTCTATCCCAAGCTCAGATCCATGACCCTCACTCCAAACTGAACTCTTGGACTGGGAGGAAATTCAGATTTAGGAGCCAAAACTTTCCAAAGTCGGGGCCAGGGGTGGGATTGCCACAATCCTTTAAAAATATCTGGAAAAAAACCAGGAAAGCAACCTTGGAATTCCCTGAGTGTGACTTGGTCCCTTTGCTTCCTAGGGAAACATTTGAAGGACAGAAATCTGATTTTAGCACCCATCCTTATATTTAATTTTAGGCTGAAGGAGGGCAGGGGGATGATGGGGTTTTTGGGCAGGAATTCCTGCCTGGGCTGGAATTCCCAGATTTGCTGTGGCTGCCCCTGGATCCCTCAAAGTGCCCAAGGCCAGGCTGGATCCACCTGGGATGGTGAGAGTGAAATAGGATTGAAGTTCCTTTAAATCCAAATTTCAATCCTGAAATTCTATGATTCAACACTCTAAACATTCCATAAATTGGATCTGGATATTTGGGCTTTTTTTAAATCAAAAATTCAGACTGTGCTGGCAGAATTTGGGGTGGGAAGGGGATCCTGTTTTCCATTGTCCCTTTGACTCTCAGATCCCAGAGGATTCTCCAGGAGGGATTTCTGGGCAGGGGGATCAGAGGAGGCTCAGCTCAAAAGCAAAACTTTGTTTCAGGAGCTCCTGGGATGTTCTGATCTGTCAGGGAACATGAAAATGGTGGGGAAAGGGAAAAAAAAGTTGGAATAGAAACATTTTGGGCTTTGTTTGTCTCTCAAGATGGTGGAAAAAGGAAAAAAAAAAGTTGGAATAGAAATATTTCAGGTCCTTCTGGCTTGTTCTGATTTCATGAAAATGGTGGAAAAAGGGAAAAAAAGTGGAATAGAAACATTTCAGGCCTGGTTTGGGTGGTTCTGGTCTCTCAGGGAGCAGCAGAATGGGTGGAAAAAAGAAAAAAAGACTTGGGATAGAAACATTTTAATAAACCCAGTTTGGTGTCTGGTTTATGAGCTGTGCCTTTGTCCCAGGAGGGGGTTTTGGGGTCAGAATTTGGGTATTGCTGGTAAATCTTGGTGGTCATGGCTGGGATTGCTGAGCTGTGTGTCCTGAGGAGATTTTGGGGTGACGTTTTGGATATTCCTGGTAAATCCTGTTGGTCGTGGCTGGATTGCTGAGCTGTGTCCTGAGGAGATTTTGGGGTGACATTTTGGGTGGTCATGGCTGGGAATGTTGAGCTGGCATTTTTGGGGTCAGAATTTGGGTATTGCTGGTAAATCTTGGTGGGCACAGCTGGGATTGCTGAGCTGTGTGTCCTGAGGAGTTTTGGGGGTGACATTTTGGATATTCCTGGTAAATCCTGTTGGTCATGGCTGAAAATGCTGATGCCTGTGTCCTGAGGCATTTTTGGGGTCAGATTTTGGATATTCCTGGTGAATCCTGTTGGTCATGGCTGGGATTGCTGAGCTGTGTGTCCTGAGGAGTTTTTGGGGTCACATTTTGGGTGGTCATGGCTGGGAATGCTGAGCTGGCATTTTTGGGGCTGGATTTTGGATATTCCTTGGTAAATCCTGTTGGTCGTGGCTGGGAATGCTGAGCTGTGTGTCCTGAGGAGTTTTTTGGGTCATATTTTGGATATTCTTGGTAAATACCGTTGGTCATGACTGGGAATTCTGAGCTGTGTCCTGAGGAGTTTTTGGGGTCACATTTTGGGTGGTCATGGCTGGGAATGCTGAGCTGGCATTTTTGGGGTTGGATTTTGGATATTCCTGGTGAATCCTGGTGGTCATGGCTGGGAATGCTGAGCTGTGTGTCCTGAGGAGATTTTGGGGTCGCATTTTGGTTGGTTATGGCTAGGAACGTTGAGCTGATGTTTTCTGGGTCAGAATTTTGGATATTCCTGGTAAATCCTGTTGGTCATGGCTGGCTATGCTGATCCCTGTGTCCTGAGGCATTTTTGGGGTCAGATTTTGGATATTCCTGGTGAATCCTGTTGGTCATGGCTGGATTGCTGAGCTGTGTGTCCTGGAGGAGTTTTTGGGGTCACAGTTTGGGTGGTCATGGCTGGGAATGCTGAGCTGGCATTTTTGGGGTTGGATTTTGGATATTCCTGGTAAATCCCATTGGTCATGGCTGGGAATGCTGAGCTGTGTGTCCAGATGAAATTTTTGGGGTCACATTTTAGGTGGGCAGAGCTGGGAATGCTGAGCTGGTGTTTTTTGGGTCACATTTTGGATATTCCTGGTGGATCCTCTTGGTCACAGTTGGCAATGCTGATCCCTGTGTGTGTCCTGAGGAGTTTTTGGGGTCCCATTTGGGAATGCTGATCCCTGTGTGTGTCCTGAGGAGTTTTTGGATTCCCATTTGGGAATTCTGATCCCAGTGTGTGTCTGGAGGAGTTTTTGGCGTCACATTTTGGGCTCCCAGCTGGGATTGCTGACCCCACTGTGTGTCCTGAGCAGTTTTGGGGTCCCATTTAGGACTGCTGACCCCAATGTGTGTCTGGAGCAGTTTTGGGGTCCCAGCTGGGGTTGCTGACCCCAGAGTGTGTCTGGAGCAGTTTTTGGGCTCCCAGTTGGGAATGCAGATCCCAGTGTGTGTCCTGAGCAGTTTTTGGGGTCCCATTTGGGAATGCTGACCCCAGTGTGTGTCCTGAGGAGTTTTTGGGCTCCCAGCTGGGATTGCTGACCCCAGTGTTTGTCCTGAGCAGTTTTTGGGGTCCCATTTGGGAATGCTGACCCCAGAGTGTGTCCTGAGGAGTTTTTGGGGTCCCATTTGGGAATGCTGATCCCAGGGTGTGTCTGGAGCAGTTTTGGGGTCCCAGTTGGGAATGCTGACCCCAGAGTGTGTCTGGAGCAGTTTTTGGGGTCCCATTTGGGAATGCTGACCCCAGAGTGTGTCTGGAGCAGTTTTGGGGTCCCATTTGGGAATGCTGACCCCAGAGTGTGTCTGGAGCAGTTTTTGGGGTCCCATTTGGGAATGCTGACCCCAGTGTGTGTCCTGAGGAGTTTTTGGGCTCCCATTTGGGAATGCTGATCCCAGGGTGTGTCTGGAGCAGTTTTTAGGGTCCCATTTGGGAATGCTGACCCCAGTGTGTGTCTGAGGCAGTTTTTAGGGTCACAGTTTGGATATTCCTGATAAAAATCCCATTGATCATGTCTGTCAATGCTGAGCTGTGTGTCTGGAGCAGTTTTGGGGTCCCATTTGGGATTGCTGACCCCAGAGTGTGTCTGGAGCAGTTTTTGGGGTCCCATTTGGGATTGCTGACCCCAGTGTGTGTCTGGAGCAGTTTTTGGGGTCCCAGCTGGGATTGCTGACCCCAGTGTGTGTCTGGAGCAGTTTTTGGGGTCCCATTTGGGAATTGCTGACCCCAGAGTGTGTCTGGAGCAGTTTTTGGGGTCCCAGTTGGGATTGCTGACCCCAGTGTGTGTCTGGAGCAGTTTTGGGGTCCCATTTGGGAATGCTGACCCCAGTGTGTGTCTGGAGCAGTTTTTGGGGTCACATTTGGGAATGCTGACCCCAGAGTGTGTCTGGAGCAGTTTTTTGCTCCCATTTGGAGTTGCTGACCCCAGTGTGTCCCTGCAGCTCCGTGTACGATGGGGAGGAGCACGGGCGCTTCATGGAGAAGTTGGAGGCTCGGATCCGGAACCACGACCGGGAAATTGAGAAAATGTGCAACTTCCACTACCAGGGGTTCGTGGATTCCATCACGGAGCTGCTCAAGGTGCGGGGCGAGGCCCAGAAACTCAAGGTGAGGCAAAATCTTATTTTAAATGGCTCCACCTCTGGGATTCTCTGGAACCACAGCACTGTTCTCTCCTTTAATTTAAATTTCTGTTTAAATTTTAATTAAAATTTATATTTAAATTCTATTTCTATTTTTTCTATTTTTCTTTTTTCTCTATTATTCTTTCTCTCTACTATTCTCTTTTTTTCTATTTCTGCCTTTTTTTTCTACTTTTCCTTTTTTTCTATTTTTTTTATTCTTTTTTATTTTTTCTATTTTTCTGTTTTTTGTTTTTCTCTATTTTTCCTTTTTTCCTCTGTCTTTTTTCTATTTTTCCATTTTTTTCTGTTCTGTTTTTCTATTTTTTCCTCTTCCTCTTCTCTTCCTCTTCTCTTCCTCTTCTCTTCCTCTTCTCTTCCTCTTCTCTTCCTCTTCTCTTCCTCTTCTCTTCCTCTTCTCTTCCTCTTCTCTTCCTCTTCTCTTCCTCTTCTCTTCCTCTTCTCTTCCTCTTCTCTTCCTCTTCTCTTCCTCTTCTCTTCCTCTTCTCTTCCTCTTCTCTTCCTCTTCTCTTCCTCTTCTCTTCCTCTTCTCTTCCTCTTCTCTTCCTCTTCTCTTCCTCTTCTCTTCCTCTTCTCTTCTCTTTCTCCTTTTTTTTCCCTTACTATTTTAAAAAATAAAATTAATTCTTCTTGGAGCAATGGTCATCAAAAATTTTATGACCATTGGGCCAAACTGGAGCAGTGTGATGCATTAAGAGCACCAAGAAACCTTTTGTGTTTTTCCTCATGGATATTATCCCAATTTCTTTGGCTAAAATAAGTCTAGTGGCTTTAAAACTGTGCAGAAAGGTGAGGGGAAGGTGGGATTTACCCAGACCTTGGAAAAGTGTTGAGAAATGTGTGGAAAAATGTGTGGGATGAGAATGTGGAGGAGGGGAGGGAAGGAAACTGGAGATGCTTCAGGAAAAGGGACCAGGAGGTTGGAGGTGCTTGGCTTCAAGCTTGGTTCCTGTGCCTTGAAATAAAAAAAAAATCCAGATAAAATACAAATATTCCGGATAAAATACAAAATACTCAGGATAAAAATACAAATATTCCGGATAAAATACAAATACTCAGGATAAAATACAAATATTCCGGATAAAATACAAATGTTCAGGATAAAATACAAAAATTCCGGATAAAATACAAATATTCAGGATAAAATACAAATGTTCAGGACAAAATACAAATGTTCAGGATAAAAGAAAAGAATTCCAGCTAAAATACCACAATTCCAAATATTCCAGAGTTTTCCTTCCTGGTTTTCCTGCACAAATCCAAGCAGGGAGAGGAGGCTGCCCCTCTCTGGTCCCTTCCTGCAGGAACCTGGGTTGGAAATCCCAAAAAATCCCAAAAATTCCCTCCCAGAAGAGTCCCGAAAAGTTGTGGGTTGTCCCCAGGAACAGCACAGGGAGATGTTGTGGCTTTTTTCCTAAAAATTGGGAAAAACCTTCCTGGTGTTCAAGAGAAGAGCTCAGTCATAAAATCAAATATTCTGGGGGGAAAAAAAAAAGGAGCTCCAAGTCAGGATGCTGAGTGCTGCTTTTAACAAATTTTTAATTAATTTATTAATTCACAGCTACCTGTGGCATTTCCTAGCAGGATTTTTACTTCACACACCCCAAGTGGATTTTTCCTCTCAGGAACATTTTCCTGAGAATTCATCCAGCAGGATGAACCCATTGGAATTACTATGAAATAAGTTTTTTTTTATTTTTTTATTTTTTCTAGCCATTGTTTCCAGCCAAGAATTGCACATTGTTTGTTTGCTGGGAGCTGCTCCCCGTTCTGCCGGCAGCCCCTTTGTTGGTGGCTCACTGTGAAGTCCCTCCCTGTCCCCTCAGGAGATCTCCCTTGATTTCCACGATCCATAAAAACACAAAAACACCCCCGGAAAGTCTTTTCTGAAAAGCTTTGTGAGGCTTTGTCCCCGAGGGGATCATCTGTGGATCAAGTGCTGAGAGCGGGTTTGGTTCCAGCCATTCATCCCTCATTTGATCTCGGGCTTTTCCCACTTAGGCTGGGCTTGGAGCAGTCCCTGCTGCTCTCTGTGCTCCTGCCTCTGCTGTCCTGCACTCTGCTGCCCCTGAGGTGCATTTGTCACCTCGTGTGGCTCGAGTGTCACTCAGCCCCGTGGCCCCGAATGAACCAAAGCCTGAGCACCACCTGAATTTTTTCCCCCTGAGAACGTTGGGTTGGGAATTTCTATCTCCTTGAGCTGGACAGGTGGGCAAGAGGCCACTGGGCAGTGTCCTTGTCCCCTGTGCTGGCCCTGCTGGGGCAGCTCTGAGAGCCCTGGAGGGGCTGGAGAACTCCTGAGGAAATGGGAAAAGGGCTGGAGAATTCCTGAGGGAAATGGGAAAAGGGCTGGAGAATTCCTGAGGGAAATGGGAAAGGGCTGGAGAATTCCTGAGGGAAATGGGAAAGGGGCTGGAGAATTCCTGAGGGAAATGGGAAGGGGCTGGAGAATTCCTGAGGGAAATGGGAAGGGGCTGGAGAATTCCTGAGGGAAATGGGAAGGGGCTGGAGAATTCCTGAGGGAAATGGGAAAGGGCTGGAGAATTCCTGAGGGGAATGGGAAGGGCTGGAGAATTCCTGAGGGGAATGGGAAGGGCTGGAGAATTCCTGAGGGAAATGGGAAAGGGCTGGAGAATTCCTGAGGGAAATGGGAAGGGGCTGGAGAATTCCTGAGGGAAATGGGAAGGGGCTGGAGAATTCCTGAGGGAGCTGGGAAGGGGCTGGAGAATTCCTGAGGGAAATGGGAAGGGGCTGGAGAATTCCTGAGGAGCTGGGAAGGGGCTCAGCTGGAGAAAAGGAGGCTCAGGGACCTTGTGGCTCTGCACAACTCCCTGCCAGGAGGGGACACTGGGGGGATTTGGGATCTGGGAACAGGGACAGGAGGAGAGGGAACAGCCCCAGGGTGGGAATTGGGGAATTTCCTCATGGAAGGGGCTGCCCAGTGGAGCCTCCACCCCTAAAAGGGTTCAAACCCTTTGGTGGTTCCCAAAACCGTGTGAGGATGTGGCTCAGTGGAACATGGTTCTGGCTGGATTTAAAAATCTTCAACTTTTCCAACCACAACTCCATGACCCCACAATCCCCATAATTTCTGAGCTCACCAGGTCAGACTGAAGGGGAACTTGGGATTTACCCACATTAAACAGATCCAGGATCCATTTATTTTCCCTACTGGAAAAGATCCTGGGCAATCACCATTTCCACTTTGGTTCCAGCTCCCACCATCCAACCTCAGAGCTCCCTGCATTCCCAGCCATGGTGCTTTTTCAACTTTAGGGTGGAAAAAAGGAGTTTTCCACGATTTCCCCTTCAGCATCTGCATCCCATCTCTGCCCTGTGCAGTAGCTCTGCTGGCTGCCTGCCCTCCCCAAAACCTGCTCATTTCCTTTATGATGTATGCAGCTTTTACAAGCAGCAGCCCAGCATCTCTCCCAAAGATTATTTGATTTGCTCAGATCCCGAAAAATCCCACCAGGAAAAAAGGAATCCGTGTTGGGTAATTTAAAACCACTCCTAAATAAGGCAGGGGCTGGAGGAGTTTGCTGTTAAATCACACAGCAACCCCAGCTCTGGGTTTTGGGGGGCAGGGGTCGTGCTTGGGATTGCTCCTGCAGGAAAACAGGGATGGTTATTCACACAGACCCCCTGTAGCTAAGCCAGGCTTTGCAGAGCTGGGGTTTGCTGAGCCAGAGCGGGACACAGGTGGCAGGGGAGGGATGAGGGAGCACTGCAGGGATTTTTGGGATGGCTGAGCTGTTCCTGCATCCACACCCCCAAAACAGGGGGCTCAGAATCCTTGGGATCATTGCAGAAGGAGCTGGGGAGGGAGCAAACAAACAAACAAAGCAAACCAGGCTGCAAGCCACAAAAAAGACTTCTGAATTTATCATCTGCTTTTGCTGTTTAATATTGTTCATTTTTGTGCTTAAAAGTACTTGGCTTATTAAAAAAACAGGGTTTTTTTTCCCACTTGTCTCAAAAAAAAATTTCCCTGAATCAGTTAAAAAAAAAATTACTTAAATTTATTTCCTAAAAAAAATTAAAAATGTCCCCACCCCTCAGGGGTTTAAAGCCATGGATGTGGCACTTGGGGACATGGAGCAGGGCTGGGGATGGTTGGGCTCCAAGCTGAACAATTCTGGGATTCTGTGAAATTAAGGAAAAATCTCTGATTTGTGATTGTGACAGGTCCAAAATCTGCAGAATTAAAAAGGAATTTACAGCCACATGAGCTGAGATTGCTGGAAAAGGAGAGGAGGGAGAGGGAGGAGAGGAAGCCCCACCTGGGATAACACTGGATGAGGGGGGATAAAAATCCATCAGGAGTGACACAGATGAATGAGAGAGTCATGGAATGGGCTGGGTTGTGTTGGAAGGGAACTTAAATCTCATCCATTCCCACCCCATCCATGGCAGGGACAATTCCCACTGTCCCAGGTGGGATCCAGCCTGGCCTTGGACACTGCCAGGGATCCAGGGGCAGCCCCAGCAAATCTGGGAGTTCCAGCCCAGGCAGGAATTCCTGCCCAAGATCCCATCATTCTGTCCATGGCATGAAGGCAGCAGCAGCTTTTTGCAGGAAATCACAGAATCCTGAAATCGTCAAGCTTGGAAAAGATCATCCAGTCCCACCATCCCCAGCACTGCCCCCTGTCCCCAAGTGCCACATCCACAGGGCTCTGGGAATCCCCCAGGGATGGGAAATCCAAACCTCCCTGGGCACTTCAAATCCCTGACCCCCTTTCCATGAAGAAATTCCCCAATTCCTACCCTGGGGCCGTTCCCTCTCCTCCTGTCCCTGTCCCTGTTCCCAGATCCCAAATCCCCCCAGTGTCCCCTCCTGGCAGGGAGTTGTGCAGAGCCACAAGGTCCCTGAGCCTCCTTTTCTCCAGCTGAGCCCCTGCCCAGCTCCTCAGGAATTCTCCAGCCCCTTCCCATTTCCCTCAGGAATTCTCCAGCCCCTTCCCATTTCCCTCAGGAATTCTCCAGCCCCTTCCCATTTCCCTCAGGAATTCTCCAGCCCTTTCCCATTTCCCTCAGGAATTCTCCAGCCCCTTCCCATTTCCCTCAGGAATTCTCCAGCCCCTTCCCATTTCCCTCAGGAATTCTCCAGCCCCTTCCCATTTCCCTCAGGAATTCTCCAGCCCCTTCCCATTTCCCTCAGGAATTCTTTAGCTCCTTTCCCAGCTCCCTCAGCTGCTCCCTTCTGTTTTTCTGCTCCAGGATGGATTTTATCTTCCCAATCCCCTTTTGAGCTCCTCCTGTTCCTCCTCCTGCTCCTCCATCCCCATCCTGCTGGAGAATGGGAGAACCTCACATGTTCCTTCCCTGGGATGAAATTCATTAGAGACTCCTCTTTCCATAATTATTCCAAGGGAAGCAAAGCTCCAGGGTGGATTTGTGAGATCTCCCACTCCTGGAAGTCCTTTGAGGGCTCTCTCCCAGTTCCTGGTCTTCTCCAAGCTCTGGGAAAGGTTTTGCTTCCAGAAGAAGCAGAACTCTGAAAAACAGGGAACAAATTTTTGTTGCTAAAGTGGGGCAGGAATGCAGCAGCAGCTCCCACAGTGGGGAGAGCCTGGATCAGACCCAAAACCTTTCACAGGGATGTTGTATAAACATGAACATTTCCAGCTGTAGGTGCTGCAGAAGGAGATTTTGGGGGAAAAAATGGGGTTTTGTTGCCTGGGAATCTCAGCACCCTGAGCTGTCCTGTTGGAATTCCCTTGGAATTGGCTGAATTGCTGGAGATCTGGAGCTGGGAGTGTTGCCTTGGAGGTTTGTGTTGGCTTTTTTGCCTTGGAGGTTTGTGTTGGCTTTTCCAGCTGTTCCAGGGTTTCCAAACCTTCCCTGGCTGAACTCAGGAGAATTCCCAAACTCCTCTTCCCATTCATTGGGTGAATAATGGGAGAACTCCTGATTTTCCATCCTGATGAAACCCAAAATCCCCTTTGTTCTCCTGTGGTTCCTACTGGGCTCTTCCCACTCCAGGTTTGCCTGAGGGAAATTTTCCAGCTCTGAGCCCCAACTTGGTGGGATAATCCAGGAAAAAAAAAAAAAAATTTTTATGCCAGATATATAAAAATAATCTTAAACCAGGCAGGACCCATCCAGAGGGAGATGAAGATCCCAAAGGAAGTTTTATGAAGATTTCTGTAAATATAAATAATTATTTCTAGGGAGAGCTCCTGGTAAAGAATCCTTCCCTGCTGGGATATGAAAGCGTTAAAACCTAAGTGGAATTTATTTGGTGATGGAGAAGAGAATTAATTCCTCCCTCACTGAGGTGAAAACTGCATTTTTCCAAACTGGATCCATGAAAACTCCAGCATTTTGAGGCTTCCCTGCCTCTGAATGAATTCCTGTTAATTCCTTCCCCTTTTACTCCAGTGGCAAAGAGGAGAATCCCTGGGTTTGTCCCCCGGTGGCAGTGGCTGTTAAATCAGCCATAAACAGCTTTTCCATGGGATGGGAGCCGTGGGGAGGGATGGTGTTTATGGCCAGTTTGTTTTGGTGGGAAGAGCACTGTCCTGATTTATGGGATGTGCTTTTCCCAATATTCCCACAGAACCAAGTGACCGACACCAACCGGAAGCTGCAGAACGAAGGGAAGGAGGTGAGTGATGGATGCAGAGCTGGAATTCCAGCCCTGCTGCCCTGGCAGGGACAATTCCCTGGCCTTGGATCCCTGGTTTGCCATTTTCCACATCCCAGGATTTCTCCTGGAGCCTGAGCCTTGAAAAATCCCTGGATTTTGGGAAGTGAGAATTCCTTCTTTGTATCCTTGTTTTTCCCTTGTCCACATCCCAGGATTTCTCCTGGAGTCTGAACCTTGAATAATCTCTTTTAGTTTTGGGATGTGAGAATTCCCTGTCCAACCTGTCCCTGTATCCTTGATTTCGTTTTTTCTACATCTCAGGATTTTCTCTTGGAGCCTGAGCACTGAATAATTCCCAACCCTGCCAGAGTCAGAATCCAAGCTGACACCCGTCAGGCAGTCAGGGTGTTGGCAGCAGTCCCATTCCATGGTGGCTGCATCCTCCTGCAGGGGCAGATGTGGTTCAGCTGGAGCAGTGCTCCTGGAGAAGGTGCAGTTTCCTCTGAAGGTGCAGGGATGATGTGCAAAGGTCTGGTTTTCCTCTGGAATGCAGTGGAAAGAAGGTGCCTTGGTGTCCCAAATCTCAGTTTGTATCTGGGTAGGAAAGGCTTGGCTCCTGCCCTGGCTGGAGCATCTCCCAGTGGGATGATGGAATTTTATCAGCCATGCCCTGGGACTCACGTGGCCATGAACAGGAGATATCTCCTGGAGGGAGGATGGGCTGTGGGAAGATAAAGATGATTGCCCAGCTGGGTTAAAGATGGCCCATTAGCAGGAGATATATGCCACATATGGGGACAGAATTCACATTTCTGGCCACATCCTGCACTGCAACCCCAGACAGGTTACCCTGGGGTGCAGCTGATCCTGAAGGAGTTTTTCCCATTCCCAGCTGCTCCTGGCCATGGAGGAGCTGCGGCAGTGCCGGCTGCAGCAGAGGAACATCTCAGCCACGGTGGACAAGCTCACCCTGTGCCTCCCTGGTGAGCAGCCACGACATTCCCGATGGTTTTGTTCCTTTTGGGAGCTGTTTGGGTTCCCAGCTGGGTGCTCCTGTCTCAGAGCTGTGTTTTTTCTTTCCCCAGTGCTGGAGATGTACAGCAAGCTGCGGGAGCAGATGAAATCCAAGAGGTAAATTTGGGCTGAGTGGGGTTTTGTGGGAAGAGTCTGAGGAATTATTTGGTGCTGGGTAATTGAAGGGGAATCTCAGCAGTTCAAAACTAACATTTCCAGGTGAAATTTCCTGGGTTTGGCTGCTTTTCAGTGGGTAATACAAATGTCAGGGTTTTTCAGTGATGTTCATTTGTTTTTTACCACCAAAGACTGTTTATCCCCCAAAATTCCAGCTGGAATTGCCCAGGATTATCCATGGATATATCAGCTAAAATTCCCTTAATTCCCCCTCAAAGTGGCTGACGTGAGATTTATTGATCATAAGTCTGTTTATTTTAGTGTCTAATAAATATTAATATTTATAGTAATAATTAACATATAAAGAACTAATTTTAATTATATATATGTAATACATCCAAATATTAAGGAAATAATATATATTAAATTTATAAAATATTTATTATATATTATTTATAGTAACTATTAATATATAAAATTAATTTTAAACTTTAAATCAATGATAATGCAACAAAAATATAATAACACAAGAATTTAATAATATTAAATAAATAATATAAATAAAAATATAAATAGTCATTAGATATTACTTTATTATGTTATTAAACCCTTTTAATGCTTCTAGGGTGGTTCCTATTAACATATAAAGAAATATTTAATTTTTAATGTATAGTGGTACAACCAAATATTAAATAAATAATATATGATATATAAAATATATAAATATTTATTACGTATTGTTTATTATGCTATTAAATGCTCTTAATACTTCCTAGGTGGTTCCTTTTAAATTAATTTTTCCTTTTGACCAGAGCTGTGCTCAGGACAGGAGGATGATCTTGAATCTTAGGTGGTCCCATATTCCAAAAAAATGGCAAATCCTGTGGATTCCCACTTTCCAAAGGGGAAAAAGATGGGAGGGCATTTGAGAAAAATGAATTTCCCAGCTCAGTTTCCTATTTGGTGTCTGAAATTTGCTTTTATGCAGCAAAGGATATCGGGTATGACCAAAAATAAGGAAGAATTCTTTATCCATGGGATTCCTGCATTTTTAAATGTATAAAATAATTGATTAAATGAATCCATCCATTTAAGGATGGAGAAGGGAGTTGTTCCAGTGTGGAGAAGGTCATGGAATCAATGGCTGTGGTGGAAAATGGATCTGTTGGATCTGGGATTTGCATCCAGATTTAAATAAAGATTCTTTGGGTGGGAAGTGGATTTTTTTTTATGGGATTTGGGAGGGGAAAAAGGGATCAGATCCTGGAATGCTAAAAGCACCAACTCTCCCCAGTCCATACTCTTGTATAGGATTTTTCCAACAAGCAAAGACACAAACTCAGACCACCACTCCTTAACCTGTTAGAATTCCAGTTTCTTTCATGCTAGGTTATGTTTAGAACTACTCATACAATTTATCTTGTTCTATGTGAAAAATGTCAGCAATATTCTTACTATAACTCTATTATGTCTAAATCCTGTCTACAACTCTGGGCCTGGAGCCTCCACTGGAAACATCAGTGTGTTTTTTAACCTTCATTAGAACTTGCACTGCTACTCTGGCATCTAAACTTTTCACTTAGTAAAAGCAGTAGAGCTCACCCTAAAAATAAAAATTGCTGACTAACTTCTCCTTAAACCTCTGCTTTATGTGTGAGTGGCTTGATAGAGTTCCATCCATCTAAAATTCAATCCCTGCACTCTGATTTCTCTCTGAATTCTTCAGAGATCCCCTGACTCACTGACTCCAACTAGGTAGTAAAACATGGAGGAAAGCAGCTAAATGTAGTTTGCCTGGTGCACACAACACAGAGCAAGGCCTGGGTTTGTTCAGACATGTCCAGTGTGGCCTAAATTTGTTCAGTATTACACCAAATTAATTCAATCTCTGCAGTTTTAATTTCTTTCTGAAAAATTCAGATTGATTTGATTTTCTTTTGGCAATGTTGGGAACATTTTTCCTTTGATTCTTAGGGGATTTTTCCTTTCTTAGTGTGAATTGTCAGGGACTTTTCTGGTTTGTTAGGCTCAATTTTTCCTGGATTTTTCCTGATGCTTTTCCCAGCAGTCCTTGGAATTTTGGCAGAGTTTAGGTGTTTTAGTATGGATTTCAGGAGTCTTTGGGCCATTGTTCGTGTCATTTCCAGGCTTTTTGGGCCATTTTAAGTCGCATTTCCTCTGGATGTTTTGACCACTCACTTTGGCAGTTTTTGCTCAGAAATGTCTCACTGGATTTTGGGGCCACGTTTGGTTTTTTGGTGCAGATGTTAGGAGTTTTTCTGGCCATTTTTGGTGCAATTTCTGTGGAATTTCTGTGTTTCTTAGTGCGAATTTTAGGCATTTTCCTGGGTTGTTAAGACAGACTCCAGCAGGCTGGGCGTGACCCCACAACTTGAAGGTGTTTTCCCAACCCAAAATTTTTTTATGACTCTCCCGCTCCTTCAGGCACTACCCAGCCCTGAAGACCCTGGAGCACCTGGAGCAGACGTTCCTGCCCCAGGTGAGCCACTACCGCTTCTGCCAGGCCATGGTGGACAACATCCCGCGGCTGCGGCGCGAGATCCAGGAGCGCTCCATGTCCGACCTCAAGGATTTCCTGGAGAGCATCCGCAAGCACTCGGAGCGGGTGGGCGAGACCGCCGTCAGACAGGTGGGCTGGGGGAGCCACAGCTGCGTTTGTGCCCCCGAATTCTGACTTCCCGAGCTGAAACCGCCATGGGTTTGGAAGGAGTGGTTGTTCCTGGGAGATTTGGGTGGAGTTGGGTCGTTCATTCCATGGAATTCTGATTTTCTGAGCTAAAATGGTGATTGAGTTTGGGATTCTGGTTGTTCCTGGGAGATTTGGGTGGAGTTGGGTCGTTCATTCCATGGAATTCTGCTTTTCTGAGCTAAAATGGTGATTGAGTTTGGGACTCTGGTTGTTCCTGGGAGATTTGGGTGGAGTTGGGTCGTTCATTCCATGGAATTCTGCTTTTCTGAGCTAAAACCGCGATGGAGTTTGGAAGGGTGGTTGTTCCTGGGAGTTTTGGGTGGAGTTGGGTCGTTCATTCCATGGAATTCTACTTTTCGAAGCCAAAACACTGATTGAGTTTGGGATTCTGGTTGTTCCTGGGAGATATGGGAGGAGTTGGGTTGTTCATTCCATGGAATTCTGCTTTTCTGAGCTAAAACGGTGATTGAGTTTGGGATTCTGTTACTGGGTGAGGAATGGTTGTTCCTGGGAGTTTTGGGAGGAGTTGGATCGTTCATTCCTTGGAATTCTGCTTTTCCAAGCCAAAACACTGATTGAGTTTGGGATTCTGGTTGTTCCTGGGAGTTTTGGGAGGAGTTGGATCGTTCATTCCTTGGAATTCTGCTTTTCTGAGCTAAAACTGTGGTTGAGTTTGGGATTCTGTTACTGGGTGAGCAGTTGTTATTCCTGGGAGTTTTGGGAGGAGTTGGATTTTTGTTCATTGCATGGAATTCTGCTTTTCCAAACCAAGGCGTTGTTTGAGTTTGGAATTCTGTTACTGGGTGAGGAATGGTTGTTCCTTCCCTGGTTGTTCCTGGGAATTTTGGGAGGAGCTGGAGGATCCGTCATTCCATGGAATTCTGCTTTTCTGAGCTAAAACTGTGGTTGAGTTTGGAATTCTGTTACTGTTCTTTTTTGTCTTACAAACCCCAACCTTTCTCTGAAACAGCCAAACCTGAGGAATTTATTAATTAATTTAATTCCTTGTTTTTCAGTGCCTTTTCATGTTCCCTGCTCCTTCCTGTTTTTTTTTTTTTGTTTTTTTTTGGTTTTTTTTTGGTTTTTTCTTTTTTTTTGGGAAAGCACACCCATCCTTCCCTCATGGAATGGAGCTGTGGGGAGAGCTCAGCAAAATTTTTATTCAGATTAAACTTCCTGAAGGTGCAGAAACCTCTCCCAATCCAGATGTGCATCCAGATGTGCACGGGGCTGATGTCTGGGAGGGCTCCAGGTGCTGGATTTACCTGAGGCAGCAATTTCTGGAGCAGAATTCCCAATAAAAATTCCCCTTTAGTTCCTTGTGCAGGCAGAGCTTTGGGAAGATCCTTCCTTGCTCCCTGTGGCTGGGAAGGAACAGGAATTTCATTTATTTTTGGTGTCCATTGAATGCAGGCAACACTTGATATAATTATTTAATCTTTTTTATCCCCTGAATGATGTTTCTCAGTTTTAGGGACATCACAGGGTGGAGGTGTTGTCTGGTAGTTTCCAGTTCCATGTTCAGGATTCTGGGAGAGGCTTCCAGTCTCCTGGCTCTGTGCTGATGGATGTGCAGCCACATCTGTGGATTTTACGTGGAAAATTAGCAGAAATTTCCATCATTTCAGCACCTTTTTTGCTCTTCTGGTCGGAGAAATTTCTGTACCTTTGTTTCCATCCCTTCCCAATCCACTGCTCTTGCTGTTCTTTGTGTCCCTCCTGCTCCTGTGGCTCTGTTCCTTCTCCATCTCCCACTCTGAGGGAATTCTGTGGCTTCTCCTGGTGTTTTCCTCACCAATTCCAGCCCTTCCTCCTCCTCCTCCTCCTCCTCCCATATTCCCAGTTGGAGGTGCTGGGGATTGGCTGCTCCTGCCCTGCCCAAATTCAGGGATGGGAACAGCCTGGAATGAGGGGTCACTAAAATTGCCTGGAAATAACAGGGGGAAGTTCTTCATCCTGGAGGGGACAGAGCTGGGAGCAGCTCCTGCATGGTTTTCATGGAATCCTGGAATGGTTTGGGATGGAGGGGACCTTAAAGTTCATCTCATCCCACCCCATCCATGGCAGGGACACTCCCACTGTGCCAGGGGGATCCAGCCTGCCAGGGATCCAGGGGCAGCCACAGCAAATCTGGGAATCCCAGCCCAGGCAGGAATTCCTGCCCAAGATCCCAGCCCCATCTCCCCTTTCCCAGTGAAGCCATTCCCTGTGTCCTGTCCCAAATTCCAGCTCTCCTGATCCCCTTGTCTTTAATTTTCCTCAGGATAACACAGCAAATTTGGCATCTTCCAGCTCCTCCAAATCCCAACTTTCTGCTGTTTTCTGGGGTTGACGTGCAGATTTCAGGAGGGTTTTTGGGAGCTCCACGTGCCACTTTCCCTGGAGAAGCTGATGTGGGGCGATCCTGGACCTGGAGTTTGGGGTGGCTCTGGGCAGGGTGTCTGGCAGGGCTGGGCGCTTTCCCTGGCCGGGATGTGCATCTGGCAGGAATCCCAGCGAGCCAGGGATTGGCAGCTCCCCACATTGGGTTTAAATTAGGATCATATAAATTCCTTTCAAATTGTTTGATTTCAGCAGCGGGAGCGGGGGAGGCCTGGCTCGGCGGGGAGAGGAAATGGGGTTTGTGTAACGTTACAGACGCGAGCCTGCCGCTGACAAGGGCTGAACATTTCATTTTGTGATAATCAGGAGGATCTGGCCAGCTCCTCCTGGGATGGAGAATCCTCAGTGCTCCCCATCCCTGCTGGGCTTGATCCCAATCTGAGCTTTATTACCCAAATTCCGCGGGAATTCGCCGCCTTCCAAATCTCCTTGTTAATTCCGGGGCCTGGAGGGGATGAAAGGAGCTGCACACACTTGAACTCCACTTGGACTTTGGCCCTGTGAACCTGCCTGGGTGTGTTTGGGTTGTGGTGAGGTTTTTTTTTTTTACAGGGCTCTGAGCTCCAGGCCTGAATTACATCCCATTAACACGTGCTGGTATCCGGGCTGGCCTTTGTTATCCCGCTCCAGGCTGGAATGTGGAGGAGGCCGCTGGGGATGGAGCTGCTGAGAGCCAGGGGCCAAAAACAAGGCAGCCAAGAGGCAGCCACGGATCCAGGGCTGGGCACGGGCAGAAATGGCAGAGCTGCCTCTCCAGAGGGGCAGGAAAGGCTGGGGCTGTTTATGGGAATCACTGGGATCAGGGCAGAGGTGGGCTGGGGTGGGACAGGAGGAATTTGGGATAGGTTGGTCCATGATTAATTTGGACAGGTTGATCCAGAATTAATTGGGACAGGTTGATCCAGGATGAATTTGGGACAGATGTATCCAGCAGGAATAGGGACAGGTTGATCCCATAGGAATTGGGACAGGTTGATCCAGGATTAATTGGGACAGGTTAGTCCAGAATGAATTGGGGTAGATTGATCCCTAATGAATTAGAACCCGTTGGTCCAGCAGGAATTGGGACAGATTGATTCAGAGGGAATTGGGGCAGTTTGATCCAGAATGAATTGGGACAGGTTGATCCCAATGGGAATTTGGACAGGTTGATCCAGGATGAATTTGGGACCGGTGTATCAGGCAGGAATTGGGACAGGTTGATGCCATAGGAATTGGGACAGGTTGATCCAGAATGAATTGGGAGAGGTTGATCCACTGGGGATTTGGACAGGTTGGTCCATGATGAATTTGGACAGGTTGCTCCAGGAGGAGTTGAAATAGGTTGGTCCAGTGGGAATAGGGACAGGTTGATTCAGAGGGAATTGGGGCAGTTTGATCCAGAATGAATGAGGACAGGTTGATCCCAATGGGCATTGGGACAGGTTGATCCCAATGGGCATTGGGACAGGTTGATCCAGGATGAATTTAGGACAGGTGTATCCAGCAGGAATTGGGACAGATTGATCCTATAGGAATTGGGACAGGTTGATCCAGAATGACTTGGGAGAGGTTGATCCGTGATTAATTTGGTCAGGTTGATCCAATGGGAATTGGGACAGGTTGGTCCAGCAGGAATTTGGGACAAGTTGATCCTGTAGGAATTTGGACAGGTTGGTCCATAATTAATTTGGACAGGTTGATCCAATGGGAATTGGGACAGGTTGATCCAGAATTAATTTGGTCAGGTTGATCCAATGGGAATTGGGCCAGGTTGGTCCCATAGGAATTGGGACAGGTGTGTCCAGCAGGAATTGGGACAGGTGTGTCCAGTGGGAATTGGGACAGGTTGGTCCCATAGGAATTGGAAGAGGTTGGCCCAGGATGAATTGGGAGAGGTTGATCCAATGGAAATTTGGATAGGTTGGTCTATGATTAATTTGGGCAGGATGATCCAGTCGAAATTGGGACAGTTTGATCCAGTGGAAATTTGGGACTGGTTGATCCAGCAGGAATTAGGGTAGGCTGATCTTGTAGGAATTGGGACAGGCTGGTCCAGGAGGAGTTGATAGATTGATCCTGGAGAATTTGGGGCAGGTTGATCCAGTGGGAATTTGGGGCAGGTTGATCCAGTGGGAATTTGGGACAGGTGTGTTCAGCAGGAATTGGGAAAGATTGATCCAGTGGCAATTGGGACAGATTGATTCCATAGGAATTTGGACAGGTTGATCCTGCAGAATTTGGGGCAGGTTGATCCAGGATGAATTGGGACAGGTTGATCCAATGGGAATTGGGAAGGGGGTGGGGATGAGGGCTGGGAAGGCCAGCAGAGCCCTCGGGGTGTGAAGCTTTCCCAAGCAAACCCTTTGCCCAGGAGCTGCTCTGGTGCCATTCCCAGCAGGAACACCTCCCCCTGTGCTCAGGGCTCCCATCCCAGCCCCAGCTGTGCCAGCCTGTGCAGCACCAGGCACTTGGAGCAGTCCCTGGCAGGGCTGGGTCACTGGGACATGGCACGAGGTGATTCCAGCACTGTTGGGAAATCCTGGCCCTCCCTGGGCTCTGCTTAAACACAACCACATTTCCCTCTCTTGCAGAGCCACAGGAGCTCTGCCCAGCTCTGCAGGGGACACAGGGACACGTCCCAGGCTCCAGACACTGCCTGGTGGCCTTTGGATGGCCTGGGGCAGCATTCCAAAAACACACTTTGGGTCGTGTTCCCAATTATCCTCCTCCTCATCCCTGACTTTTCTGGGCTCTGGGTAATGCTGGGATGGTTTGGGCTCAGCTGGATCCTGGACAGGGAATGTCCCAGTGCTGGGTGTCACCATTCCAGAGGTCACAGAGGCCTGGCTGGGGTTTGTCCCTGTGCCAAGGCTGGGGTTTATCCTGTGCTGGCACTTCCAGAGCTGAACTTCCTGCTGCTTCCAGCTCCCCATTCTGGGGGTTTGCCTTAACAAGTCAAAATAAACTGGTTATTAAAAATTGGGAGTTTTCCAGGTTTGGCTGCAGCAGGAAAGGTCCCTGTGCTGGCTGGGAGGATTTCCACGGCGGGGTGGGGATAATGGGATGGGGGTTTGTGCTCCTGGGCAGGTTTGGGGAGCAGGAATTTGATTTTCCAGTCGAATTTAGGAAGGAGACCTTCTTAATCTTGGCTCCTGCTGCTCGTCTGCTTGGGGTATTAAAGTCTTAGGAGAGGAAATGCATCCTTGGGGCTGCAGAGATGGGAAGGGACCTGGGCTTGCAGGATTTTGGGATGGAGAAATGATGGGTCAGTGTCGCTGCAGTGCCTTGGTTTAGCTGCTCTCAGGATTTAGGAGCTGTTCACACCCATCCCCTTCCCCCTGAGCAGCAGGAATTCTGCCCTCAGCATCCTCTGTTTCACCTCCTCGAGGAAAACACCGGGAGGAGATTTCTGTCTTTTGTGCTGGGTGAAAACCTCAGCTGCCTCTGGAAGCCCCTGCTATTTTTCATTAAGCCCTGGCCCCAAAATGTGTTATTTTGAGTGTTGAGCAGCCCTCTCTGGGCAGGGGATCCATCTCTTGCCACTGGTGTTTGATCTGGAAGGTTTTTAACCTCCCCAAGTCTCTGCCCCGAGCCGGAGCCTCTGCTCCTGTCACCATCCAGCCCCGAAAATTCTCGAGTCCAACCTGTGAAATTTGGGTTTTCTTCACTCCCTGGGCTCTGGGGATGAGGTGTGAGAAATCCCAGAGGTGACATTCTGTGGGGTCTGTCACCCTCTGCCACCCCCTGCTCGTGCTTTGGGGTCCCTGAGTGGTACCAGGGATGGGATGAGATAGGAAATGCAGGAAAAAGAACAGCAGGAGATGGGAATGATCTGGGAATGGTTTTTGGGGTGAGATGTGAGGCCAGGAGCTTGAGGTTACAGGGATGAGGTGTGAGAAACCCCAGAAGCAGGAGGAGGTGACATTTTATTTGGTCTGTCACCCTCTGCCAGCCCCTGCTCATGTTTTGGGGACCATGAGTGGTACCAGGGATGGGATAAATTGCAAGAAAAAGGAACAGGAGGAGATGGGAATGATCTGAGAATTGGGAAGGGTTTTTGGGGTGAGATGTGAGGCCAGGAGGTTACAGGGATAGAAATCCCAGAGGTGACATTCTGTGGGGTCTGTCACCCTCTGCCACCCCCTGCTCGTGCTTTGGGGTCCCTGAGTGGTACCAGGGATGGGATGAGATGGGAAATGCAGGAAAAAGAACAGCAGGAGATGGGAATGATCTGAGGACTGAGAGGGATTTTTTTTGGAGTGAGATGTGAGGCCAGGAGCTTGAGGTTATGGGGATGAAGTGTGAGAAATCCCAGACAGGGGGAGGTGACATTTTGTGGGGTCTGTCACCCTCTGCCACCCCCTGATCATGTTTTGGGGACCATGAGTGGTACCAGGGATGGGATGGGAAATTCAGGTAAAATAACAGGAGGAGATGGGAATGATCTGAGAATTGGGAAGGTTTTTGGGGTGAGATGTGAGGCCAGGAGTTTGAGGTTATGGGCATGAGGTGTGAGAAATCCCAGAGGTGACATTCTGTGGGGTCTGTCACCTCTGCCACCCCTGCTCGTGCTTTGGGGTCCCTGAGTGGTACCAGGGATGGGATAAACTGTAGGAAAAAGGAACAGGAGGAGATGGGAATAATCTGAGAATTGGGAAGGGTTTTTTGGGGTGAGATGTGAGGCCAGGAGGTTACAGGGATGAGAAATCCCAGAGGTGACATTTTATTTGGTCTGTCACCCTCTGCCACCCCCTACTCGTGTTTTGGGGACCATGAGTGGTACCAGGATGGGATGAGATGGGAAATGCAGGAAAAAGAACAGGAGGAGATGGGAATGATCTGAGAACTGAGAGGGATTTTTTGGAATGAGATGTGAGGCCAGGAGCTTGAGGTGTGAGAAATCCCAGAGGTGACCTTGTCACCCTCTGCCACCCCCTGCTCATGTTTTGGGGACCATGAGTGGTACCTGGGATGGGATGGAAATGCAGGAAAAAGAACAGCAGGAGATGGGAATGATCTGGGAAGGGTTTTTGGGGTGAGATGTCAGGCCAGGAGCTTGAGGTTATGGGCATGAGGTGTGAGAAACCTCAGAAGCAGGAGGAGGTGACAATTTATTTGGTCTGTCACCCTCTGCCACCCCCTGCTCGTGCTTTGGGGTCCCTGAGTGGTACCAGGGGTGGGATAAACTACAGGAAAAAAAGGAACAGGAGGAGATGGGAATGATCTGAGAATTGGGAAAGGTTTTTGGGGTGAGATGTGAGGCCAGGAGTTTGAGGTTATGGGCATGAGGTGTGAGAAATCCCAGAGGTGACATTCTGTGGGGTCTGTCACCCTCTGCCACCCCCTGCTCGTGTTTTTGGGACCATGAGTGGTACCAGGGATGGGATGGGTTGGGAAATGCAGGAAAAAGAACAGGAGGAGATGGGAATGATCTGAGAATTGGGAAGGGTTTTTGGGGTGAGATGAGCTCGAGGTTAAATGTGCCTGGATGGGAAAAGCAGCCAGAGGCACTGGGAACTCCTGGGAGTGCAGGACACTCCTGGGGAGGTGCTGAGGGCCCTGTGCAGATCTCAGCAGGTTCTGCTCCCTCCCACATCACAGAAGTGCAGTGCAAACGTGCTGATTGTCATAAAAGAGCTTTTTATTCCCCTTTCCTGGCGTCCTGGGAAGGTTTCACTGTTTATTTAACAGGAATTCTGTGCCTTTCAGTCTGCCTTGCAAATTTATACTCCATAGGAAGTTCATTAATAAATGGGCATCCCTCTCAATCCCTTTTATGGCCTCAGAAATGAAACTGTTAAATCATGGCCTCTTTTATTTCAGCATCTGGGTGAGGAAGGGGCTGAGGGATCCCAGCAGTGGATCCACATCCCCTGGGCACCAGAAAATTCAGAGTTTAACTCCAGCTTTTTGTGTGGTTGCCTTTTAGACCTTTAAAAAGTCTTAAAATCCAGAGATGTTCTGAATAAATCCTTTATTTTCCAATCATGGAATGGTTTGGGTTGGGTGCTAAAATCCAGCTCCAGCCTCATGCTGTGAGCAGAGACAAATTCAACACTCCCAGGGTGCTGCAAACCAGATCCAGCCTGGCCTTGGGCATCTTCCAACCCCTGGGATAGAATTAATATTAATTAATAATTAATAATTAAGCACAGAGAAAGTGCCAGGTTGGAGGCATGAGCACTCCTTGCTCCTTCCTTTGAGCCCTCAGGAATTGTTGTTGTTTTTTTGGGGTTTTAGCTGGGGAAGAGGAGCTGGGAACCTCCTTTCCTTTCTCCTGGGCTGGGATTTTTGGGTTGGGCACTGTGATTTCTCCTGCTTTGCATTTTGGGGCTGGGAAGTTGCTCCCAGGAGCACCTGTGGCCCCACAATAAACTCAATTTGTGCCTGGTTTTGGTGTGGAGGAGCTCAGGGTTGGAATCACCTCAAAAATCCCTGGGCATGGGGTCAGGATGCTGCTGCTGCCCAGGATGATAAATTCCACAGCTCACTGTGATGTGGCTGCTCAGAAACCTTTTAAATGGACTTCTTTTGGGGTTTTTTTTGTTTTGTTTTCCTCTTAAAAATTCCAGGGGTGGTTGTGGTGACATGGAGGGGTTTGAGCTCTCCAGCTGGGCACTGCTCCTGCCATGGGACTCTGGAGATGTGGAAAAATCTGGGGAGCAAAAATCTGAGTTGAGCAAAGGAAGGAGCAGATTTTACCCCTGAGCTGGGCTGTGGAGCAGGAATGGAACCTTCTGTGGGGTTTTGGGCAGGAATTCCTGCCTGGGCTGGGATTCCCAGATTTGCTGTGGCTGCCCCTGGATCCCTGGCAGTGCCCAAGGCCAGGCTGGATCCACTGGGATGGTGGGAGATGTTTGGATCAGGATCCTCTTTAAGGTCCCTTCCAACCCAAACCATTCCAGGATTCTGGAGCTGCTCTGCTCTGGGAGAGCTGGGAATGTTCCCTGGAGAAGGGAAAACTCCAGGGGATGCTCAGAGTCCCTGCAGGGCTCCAGGAGAGCTGGAATTGGGGACAGGACACAGGGAATGGCTCCACTGGGAAAGGGGAGATGGGGCTGGGATCTTGGGCAGGAATTCCTGCCTGGGCTTGGATTCCCAGAGAATTCCCTGGATCCCTGGCAGTGCCCCAGGCCAGGCTGGATCCCCCTGGACAGTGGGAGTGTCCCTGCCATGGATGGGGTGACTCTGGAGCATCTTGAGGATCCTTTCCCACCCATTCCATGATTCCACAATATTTATTGCTCTGATAATTTGTCCCTCCTGTTAATTTGCCCTCTGGACAAGCAGCCCTTTCTCCACTGGCTGATGTGTCCATGAAGTTTCACATCTGCTGGATCCTTCCTCTCTCCTTTCTTCCCCTTTTCCCAACATAATCCAGATTAGTTTTTTCCTCTCCTTTTATTCTGCTTTGCCTCTTTGCAGCCTCCATTGCTTCCTTTCCGTCCACATTTTGCTAAAACTTGGAAAAATCCATCCCTGCCCTCATCCCCACTAGGAGCTGCTGATGGGGAGGTGGGACAGCCTGGGATGAATTTTCCACCTCTGTGGTTTGATTCCTTGGGCTCTGAGTGAAAAACCCACCCAGAATGGATGAATTCCTCTCTCTGCACCCAGTGCTGACTGAATTTATTGGTGCTGGACTTTGAGGACTGTTTTTTTTTTTAATATTTCATATTTCAATGAAATTTTTCAAATTACAACGTTTAATATTAAATTAATATTTAATTAATTTCTGTGAGGGCTTGCTGAGAGGAATCCCAGAATCCTGGCATGCTGTGGGTTGGAAAGAGCCTTCAAGGCCATCCCATCCCATGGGCAGGGACACCTCCAGCAGCCACAGCTTTTTTGGGAATGCATTCCAGGCCCTCAGCTGCCTCTGAGTGGGGAATTCCCTCAGTGTTCTCTTCCTGCTGCTGCTGGTCCCCAGCAGCCTCTGCTGGGACTTCCAGAAACCCACTGGGAGAACTGGAGATCTCTGTGACCAGAAATCCAGTGGAAAAATTGGAGATCTCTGTGACCAGAAATCCACTGCAAAATTGGAGATCTCTGTGACCAGAAATCCACTGCAAAAATTGGAGATCTCTGTGACCAGAAATCCACTGGAAGAACTGGAGATCTCTTTGTGACCAAGGAATCCACTGGAAAAATTTGAGATCTCTTTGTGACCAGAGATACACTGGAGAACCTGGAGATCTCTTTTTGACAAGAAATCCACCAGAAGAACTGGAGAACCTGGAGATTCTTTGTGAGCAGAGATCCACTGGAACTGGAAAAATTGGAAATTTCTTTGTGACCAGAAATCCACTGGCACAGAAGAACTGGAGATCTCTTTGTGACCAGAAATCCACTACCACTGGAAAAACTGGAAATCTCTTTGACCAAAAATCCACTGGAAGAACTGGAGGTCTCTTTGTGACCAGAGATCCACTGGCACTGGAAAAATTGGAGATCTCTTTGTGACCAGAAACCCACTGGCACAGGAGATCTTTTTGTGACCAGAAACCCACTGGAAGAACTGGAGATCTGTCACCAGAAATCCTGTGGCACTGGAAAAATTGGAGATTTCTTTGTGACCAAGAATCCACTGGAAGAACTGGATATCTCTCTGTGACCAGGAATACACCAGCACTGGAAAAATTGGAGATCTCTTTGTGATCAGAGATCCACTTGCACAAGAGAGCTGGAGATCTCTTTGTGACCAGAGATCCATTGGAAGAACTGGAAAAATTGGAAGTTTCTTTGTGACCAGAAATCCACTGGAAGAGCTGGAGATCTCTGTGACCAGGAATCCACTGGAAAAATTGGAGATCTCTTTGTGACCAAAAATCCACTGGCACAGAAGAACTGGAGATCTCTTTGTGACCAGAGACCCATTGGAAAAACTGGAAATATCTTTGTGGCCAGAGATCCACTGGAGAACCTGGAGATCTCGTTGTGACCAGAAATGCACTGGCACTGGAAAAACTGGAAATATCTTGGTCACCAGAGATCCATTGGAAGAACTGGAGATTTCTTTGTGACCAGAAATCCACTGGCACAAGACAACTGGAGATCTCTGTGACCAGAGATCCTGTGGCACTGGAAATATTGGAGATCTCTTTGTGACCAGAAATCCATTGGAAAAACTGGAAATATCTTTGTGACCAGAGATCCATTGGAAGAACTGAATTTCTCTTTGTGACCAGAGATCCCCTGGCACTGGGAACACTGGAGATCTCTTTGTGACCAGAAACCAACTGGAACTGGAAAAACTGGAAATATCTTGGTGACCAGAAATCCACTGGAAGAACTGGAGATCTCTTTGTGACCAGAGATCCATTGGCAAAACTGGAGATCTCTTTGTGAGCAGAGATCCACTGGAGAACCTGGAGATGTCTTTGTGACCAGAAATCAACTGGAACTGGAAAAACTGGAAATATCCTTGTGACCAGAAATCCACTGGAAGAACTGGAGATCTCTCTGTGACCAGAAATCCACTGGCACAAGACAACTGGAGATGTCTGTGACCAGAAATCCTGTGGCACTGGAAATATTGGAGATCTCTTTGTGACCAGAAATTCATTGGAAAAACTGGAAATATCTTTGTGACCAGAAATCCACTGGAAGAACTGGAGATCTCTTTGTGAGCCGAGATCCACTGGAGAACCTGGAGATATCTTTGTGACCAGAAATCAACTGGAACTGGAAAAACTGGAAATATCTTGGTCACCAGAGATCCATTGGAAGAACTGGAGATTCTTGGTGACTTGCAGTGTTTTCCTTTTGCTGGAGGGTGACACAAGTGGAACGTGGAGCCATTAATGAGCAGATCTGCAGGGAAAGGGAATTTCATGTCCCGTGGATCAAAGGCATTTGCTGGGGATTAATTCCATTTATTGACAAGCTCAGCTGCTTTGTGAAGGTCTCCTCGTGGGGCTGTTCCTGCTAACAGCAGCTGGGGCTGTTTTTAATAACCTTTTATTTGGAACAAAGCTGGCAGGAGCCTTCTCTGCTTTCCTTCAGGCTTGGTGGCATTGCCTTCAAGCTTGCCTGGCCTCAGAGGCCGAGTTTAACCCCTTGTTAGCCATGGATCCACTGCAGACAGGGAATGTCTGGAAGCACTTGGCACAGCCTGCAGGGATCTGGTTTAATTCTCCCAGCCCAGCATTTGACATGCAATTAAAAGGCTGCCAGCTTTGCTCAACTCTTATAAATTTCTTTTGCAAGTGTGGCTGTTAAAGTTCACTTTTATCAGCCACCTGTGCCCAGCTTGGCTGTTTCACAGAGGGGCACTGGCCTCATAAAGGGAGTTTTTTGCATCCCCTGCTCCAGGGGCTGTGGAGGAGCATTTCCAGCAGCTGCAGCTGGGAGGGTTTGGGGTTTGCAGCTACTGCAGATCCCCTGTGGGGTGGGAGCTCGTGTGGGGCCAGGGGTGATGCACATGTGGAGAACTGGCTGGAAAAACTGGACAGGGAGAGGAGCTGCTGCTTGGGCTGCAGGAGCTGGGGGAGGTTGGAGCAGCCTGAACCCTCCTTGTGGTCTGTCTGCAGCCTGGGGTGAAAAACATGAACTGGAGCTGTTGGATTGAGTCTGGAGGAGGTCAGGGAAATGCTGCCAGGATTCTGGAGCCAGGCTGGGAGAGCTGGGAATGTTCCCTGGAGAAGGGAAAACTCAGGGGATGCTCAGAGTCCCTGCAGGGCTCCAGGAGAGCTGGAATTGGGGACAGGACACAGGGAATGGCTCCACTGGGAAAGGGGAGATGGGGCTGGGATCTTGGGAAGGAATTCCTGCCTGGGCTGGGATTCCCAGATTTGCTGTGGCTGCCCCTGGATCCCTGGCAGTGCCCAAGGCCAGGCTGGATCCCCCTGGACAGTGGGAATTGTCCCTGAACATGGATGGGATTTTCTGTCCCTTCCACCCAAATCATTCCATGGCTGTGAAATCACCACACCCCAAGGAGCCCATGGCTCCAGAATCCTGGGATGAGTTATTTTACTACTATTACTATTTATTTTTTATTTTATGTCACTATATTACATATGTTATTTTATGTAGTATGTAATATTCTTTTTTTTATTATCCAACTTTTGGTTGGTTTGGGTTGGAAGGATCCTAAATCCCATCCCATCCCCACCCCACCTGTCCCAGTGGATCCAGCCTGGCCTTGGGCACTGCCAGGTCCAGGGGCAGCCCCAGCAAATCTGGGAATCCCAGCCCAGCCCCTCCAGGAGTGAAGGACTCGTGCTGGGAAGTTTTGGGGTGACCCTGGTGGAGGTTCCTGTCCCTGCCCTGAGCTCTGTGTGAGATCACTGTCCTGGAATGTGGGTTTATCCCATCCAGGGGGGCTGGGACAATAAAATTCCATCCCCCAGGGAGGGATGATGGGATTTATGGGGGGTGCACGTGGCCCAGCCTGGCTCTGCCTCTCCCCTGTTTTTTGGAAACCTCAGAAATCCGGGAGTTCTCCCCAGCCCTGGGGGCTCAATCCTGAATTTCCTGTGGGGTTGTGGCCAAGGACTGGACAGCAGCCTCTGCCTTTATTCCCTAATCCCATCTTCCTCCTCTCCAGGGATTTTCTCTGCAGAGCTCTGCCCACCTTGGAGTCCTTAGGGTTTAATTTTGTGCTTTTATTTTGTATAGAAATAAGGACACAGGATGAGTTTGCTGTTGGCTAATTGGATTATTTCCCTCATTTTATCAATTCCTGCCCTATGGAGCCTTAATATCCACGCTGGCACTCCCCAGTTTGCTCCTGAAAAGCTTTTTGGGGATCCATTTTCCCCTGAGATCTGCAGATTTTGGGTGCCACGTCCTCTCCCCAGCCCCACACCCCGCTTTGTGTGATGTGGTTTTTCAAATCCCAACGATTTGCTGTGACTCAGAGCCTTCCCCTCCCGAGGAGAAGGAGCTTTTTGTGCCTCACCAGGCCCTGGGAGCAGTTGCTGCTGATCAAATGCTGACAGACCCCCTTGCTGGTGGTGCCACTGCAGGGAAATGTCACCAGCCTGGAGACAGCTTGTGTACAGCTGAGCTTTATCACAAACAAACAAGCCTCCAGTAATTCCCATTTTTTTCCCTCCTCTTTGAGCATTTATTTGCTTTTCTCCCTTTTAAGCTGAATTTACAGTTTCCTGGCCTTGCTGATTCCCAGTGGGCTGAAAGAATCATCGTAAAGAGAAGCTCCTGTGGAGCTGGAGCTGCTGAAATGCCTCCAGGCTGTTGGTTGTAGGTCCATGTTCCTCTCTGCCCGGGGAAAGTGAGTCTTTAATGCCTTCCACATTTCCTGGGCTCTCAGGCAGAGCGCTGTGGCCTTTGCTGATGCTTTTTGCTGCTTTTTCCTGCTTTTTTTTTTGGGTTTCTGATGGAAATGTTGGCAGCCAGGGTTGGGATTCTGCCTCTGCAGGTGAGGCTGATGTGTCTGGAAGGCTCAGTGTTGAGGTTTTATCTGCTTTTTCCAAAGTTGGGGTTAAATGTGTGAGAGGAAATTTCATGTTGGGACTCAGATTTGGTTTATTTGGTTCTTATCTATGGTTTTGGTTCTTATTTGGTTTATTGGTTCTTATCTCTATTACACATTGTGAGTTCTGCAGCACTTCAAGCTAACAAACTGAAAATGGAGCCCTGACTGAAAATGGAGCCCATTTCTCTCTCTACAAGGCATTTTAAGGATAAATTGTCCAATTAAGAAAATCCACCTAAATTATTTTTAACCAAATAACCAGCCAATGTGGAATTTTCTGTCCAATCACACAAAATCACCCAAACCTGTGGAGAAGAAGGTGAAGAAGAAAGACAAAACCTCCACCCTCAAACCTCCACCTTGCTTTATATTTATTGTTATATCCTAAACCCTCAAACTCTGATTTCCCCCTGTGATGTCACACACTCCTATCCAAACTGCACAGCCATGGTCCCAGTTCTGCCATCCCAGTCTGGAAGTTTCTCCACAGCCCCAGGTCAGGAGCTGTCAGCACAGAATTCTGAAATTTTCCCTGCCCAGGGTTCCACCAGTGCAGAGCTTCCAGAAGATGCTGCTGGGTGAGTTTTGCTCTGGAGGGTGAGAAAGGCCAAGTTTTTCCAGGCTGGACAAGCTCCAAGAACAGGAAAACCTGTGGAAGATGCCCTGGTCCCACCTTTGTTGGAACCCATTCCAGGACATGGATTTGGGACATGGACATTCCAGGACACAGAACTGGGACATGGACATTGAAGGACAGGATTTGGGACATGGAGAGACACAGACTGGAATATGGACATTCCAGGGCATGGATTTGGGACATGGACATTCCAGGACACAGATTTGGGACATGGACATTGAAGAAAATGGATTTGGGACATGGAGAGACAGAATTGGGACCTGGACATTCCAGGGCATGGATTTGGGACATGGACATTCCAGGACATGGATTTGGGACGTGGACATTTGAGGACACAGATTTGGGACGTGGACATTCCAGGACATGGATTTGAGATATGGACATTGAAGGACAGGATTTGGGATGTGGACATGGATGTTGGAGGCCACGGATTTGGGACACGGACATTGTAGGACATGAATTTGAGACATGGCAAGACACAGAATTGGGACATGGACATTCCAGGACATGGATTTGGGACATGAACATTCAAGGACACAGATTTGGGACGTGGACATTAAAGGACAGGATTTAGGACATGGACAATGAAGGACATGAATTTGAGATATGGACATTCCAGGACAAGGATTTGGGACATATTTGAGGACATGAATTTAGGACATGGACATTGAAAGACAGAGAATTGGGATGTGGACATTCAAGGACACAGATTTGGGATACGAGCATTGAAGGACACAAAATTGGGACATGAACATTCACGGACATGGATTTGGGACATGGACATTGAAGAATATTGATTCAGGACATGAACATTCCAGGACATGGATTTGGAACGTGAACATTGAGGACACAGATTTGGGACATGGACATTGAAAGACACAGAATTGGGATGTGGACATTGAAGGACACAGATTTGGGACATGGACATTGAAGAACACAGATTTGGGACATGAACATTCAAGGGCATGGATTTGGGATTTGGCCTTAAAGAACAGGATTTGGGACATGAACATTCCAGGACACAGATTTGGGACGTGGACATTGAAGGACAGGATTTGGGATATGGAGAGACACAGAATTGGAATATGGACATTCCAGGACATGGATTTGGGATATGAACATTGAAGGACACAGATTTGGGACGTGGACATTGAGGAACATGGATTTGGAATATGGACATTCCAGGACACAGATTTGGGACATGGACATTGAAGGACACAAACACAGGATACAGACATTGAAGGACACAAAACTGGGACCTGAACATGGATGTTGAAGGACACAGATTTGGGACATGGACGTTGAAGGACATAAATTTGAGACATGGAGATTCCAGGACACGGATTTGAGACCTGGACATTCCAGGACACAGATTTGGGACATATTTGAGGACATGAATTTAGGACATGGGCATTGAAAGACAGAGAATTGGGATGTGGACATTCAAGGACACAGATTTGGGATATGGACATTCAAGGACATGGATTTGGGACACGGCATTGAAGGACAGGGTTTGGGACATGGACAGTCCAGGACACAGATTTGGGACATGAACATTGAACGACAGGATTTGGGATATGGAGAGACACAGAATTGGGACATGGACATTCCAGGGCATGGATTTGAGATATGGACATTGAAGGACAGGATTTGGGATGTGGACATGGATGTTGGAGGCCACGGATTTGGGACACGGACATTGAAGGACATGAATTTGAGACATGGCAAGACACAGAATTGGGACATGGACATTCCAGGACATGGATTTGGGACATGAACATTCAAGGACACTGATTTGGGACGTGGACATTAAAGGAAAGGATTTAGGACATGGACAATGAAGAACATTGATTTAGGACACGGACGTTCCAGGACGTGGATTTGGGATATGAACATTCAAGGGCGTGGATCTGGGACTTGGCCTTCAAGGACACGGATTTGGGATGTGGGCATTGAAAGACACAGAATTGGGATGTGGACATTGAAAGACAAAGAATTGGGATGTGGACATTGAGGACACAGATTTGGGACATGTTTGAGGACACAGAATTGGGACATGAACATTGAAAGACACAGATTTGGGACATGGACATTCAAGGACAAGGATTTGGGACCTGAACATGGATATTGAAGGACACAGATTTGGGACATGGATATTCCAGGACACAGAACTGGGACATGGACATTCCAGGACACGGATTTGAGACATGGACATTCCAGGACATGGATTTGGGACATATTGAGGACACAAATTTAGGACATGGACATTGAAGGACACAGAAATGGGACATGGACATTGAGGGACATGGATTTGGGACATGGACATTCCAGGACACAGATTTGGGACAACCTGGAAGCAGTGCTCACTTTGGCTCTAGAACAGCTCCATGTCTGATTTTTGATGTGCACATCTGAGTTTTCCTGTCCTGTCTCACCTGATGGTTCCTTGTGGGAGCAGCTCTGGAGAAATTTGGTGGAAATTTGTCAGTTGTGTGTCCCAGCTCAGCCTTGGGATGGGGCAGAGAGGAGTCCCACAGCTGCTTTTCCACCTGGGCATCGAACTGGACCTGCAGAAATCCCTTGGCACTGGAGGAATCCCTTTTTCCCTGATTTTCCTGGAGCAGGAACGTGAGGAAACTGCTGTGGCCAGGAGGGATCAGCTGGAATCATTGTGCTCCTGGTGAAGAAATTTGGGATTTTCTTTGGTCTTAATACCCCCAAAAACTCTTTGTTTGCATTCTAAACCCCTGATTTAGGAATCCCAGCTGAACAGGTCAGGCTTGTGCACAGGAATTCCCAGAGCTGAGCTGGAGGAGCCTTGGCATCAGGGCTGGGGTTTGGGATTTTTCCCATGGGAGGTGCTCTGACCTCATTCCTCTGCTGAAAAAGGATTCTCAGCACAACCTCTCTGCTCCTAAGTGCACATAGAGCGTGAAAAATAAGATTTCACCTGGAATTTTCCCTTCCTCGTGGGGCTCAGTGGCAGGGGAGGGGCCGTGGGGCAGTCTGGGGTTTGGGGTTGTGCACTGCTGGTTTGGGGTGTGCAGGCTCTGGGCAGCTCCTGCTGGCAGCTCTGCCTTGCCCAGGGCTGTGCCAGGCTGGCCCAAGGCTGCAGCTCTTGGAAACCACTTCAGTGGGGCTGGGAGCCACGGGCATTATCCAGCCACAGCAATCCCTCCCTTATGTCCCAGACCTTCAGATCCAGCCTAAACTTCCCTCACTGGCTCCTCACACTGAATCCACTTCTCTCTTTTTTTTTTTTTTTTTTTTTGTATATTTTTTTTTGTAAAACCATTCCTCCTTTTGAGTTACGGGCAGAGCGAAGGGGGCTGGGGATGGGAAGCCTTTGTATGGCAGCCAGGATTTATTTTATTTTATTTTATTTTATTTTACATCATCCCAGGGCTGTTCTTGAGGTGGTTTCTCCTTCCCTCCTGATGTCTGTGAGAATCCAGCTCCTTCTCCTGTTGCTTTTCCAGTCTCGTCCAGCTTTGCTCTTCCCTTGGCTCAGTGTTGCAGAATGGGGGAGCAGCCAGGAAAGGAAAAGAACAGAAAGGGGAAGGGAAGGAAAAATGGAATGAAAAGAGAAAAAGGGAAGGGAAGGAAAGGAAAAAGGCAAGGAAAATAAAAGAGAAAAAAGGAAGGGAAGGAAAGGAAAAAGGCAAGGAAAATAGAAAAAAGGAAGGAAGGAAAAATAAAAGAGAAAAAGGGAAGGGAAGGAAAAGAGAAAAAGGAAAGGAAAAAGGGAGGGGGAGGAAAAGAAAAGAGAAAAAGGGAAGGGGAGGAAAAGAAAAGAGAAAAAGGGAAGGAAAAAGGGAATGGAAGGAGAAAGAAAAGAAAAAATGGAAAGGGAAAAGGAAAAGAATGGGGAAAAGAAAGCAAAAAGGGAAGGGAAAGAAAAGGGAAAAAGGGAAGGGAAGGAGGAGGCCCCATCCCTGAAGTGCTCAGGGACAAGGGGATGGGCACTTTGGGCACTTTGGGGTAGGGTTGAGTGAGGTTTGGGTATTTGTACAGAACTCAGAATTGATGATCTCAGGGGGTTTCCCAACTTTTCTGATGCCCTGGGAAGCCCAGGGAAGAAGTTTCCATCCTCCATTTCAAAGAGAAGCTCCTGCCTTTTCTGGCAAATACCTGCCCTTCAAACCAGGACACGTGTCCTTTCCAGCTTCCCTCAATTTCCCATCCCTGATGTGCAGCTCATCCTTTCCAGCTTTTTTTTTTTTTTTTAAGACTGGAGCCTTACCACTTTCTCATATTGAAAAAAAAAAAAAAAAAGCTTTACAGGGTTGTTTTTATACAAAAAGTCTCCATTTGGGGTTGGTAATGATGAGGGGCAGCCTTTTGTAGTGCCTGGGTAAATGTGTTCCAGTGTTTGCATTAGTGTGTTAATTCCTTATATTTGGGGAGTTCTGATCCATGGAAAAACAAAGTAATGAAAGGGTTTTTTTATTCCTTTTTTCCCCCTCTCTTTCTCTCTCTCTCTCTCTCCATAAATTAGAAACATTCACTTTTAGGGAGAGAGAAAAAAAAAATGGTGAAGTTAAAGGCAAAATTATGGCATTTATTATCTTGAATTTCCATGACTGGTTAATTTTGCCTGTGTGTGGGTGGCTAAATAATCCTTCTGTTTCCGAAATCTTCCCCAGGAATTCTTTGTTAGTGCAGCGAGACAGACGCCCACTGTGGAGGGTTGAAATGGTCAAATCCCAGATCCCAGATCCCCTCCTGGTGCTGGGGATGGTGGGGCTGGGGGGGATCCCTCATTTCCAGGGGTTCATCCCTCAGCTGCCCAGAATTCCCAGTGAGGAAGGGCAGGGATGGGATTTCTGTGGGATTGAGGCTCCAGGGCCTTGCTGAGGGATCCTGGCAATCCATGGGAAGGGATTTGGGATAATTCCTGGCTGTCTGCAGCCCAAGTCACTCCCATCTCCCACCTGCATCCCTCTCTCCTGGTGCTTTGTTGTTGCTTTTTGTTCTGAAGTCCTTCAGAGCCCTCAGGAGCTGATTTCCTCTGTGTCCATCTGTGCTTGTGGAATCCTGGAATGGTTTGGGTGGGAAGGGACAGAAAATCCCACCCAGAGCCACCCCATCCATGGCAGGGACAATTCCCACATCCAGGGGGATCCAGCCTGGCCAGGGATCCAGGGGCAGCCCCAGCAAATCTGGGAATCCCAGCCCAGGCAGGAATTCCTGCCCCAGATCCCAGCCCCATCTCCCCTTTCCCAGTGGAGCCATTCCCTGTGTCCTGTCCCCAATTCCAGCTCTCCTGGAGCCCCTGCAGGGACTCTGAGCATCCCCTGGAGTTTTCCCTTCTCCAGGGAACATTCCCAGCTCTCCCAGCCTGGCTCCAGAATCCTGGCAGCATTTCCATGACTCCTCTGGACTCTCTGCAGCAGCTCCACGTCCTCCTGAGTTTGGGCTCCAGGGCTGGGGCAGCGCTGCAGGTGGGGTCTCACCTGAGCCTGGGGCACAGGGACACAATTCCCACCTTTCCTTGGGATCAGCCCATCCCAGCCTCACCCCCAACACCCCAAATCCTCCTCCCAGGGCTGCTGGAACAGACCAGGACACCCCGTGGGCCCCCGGCCTCCCCCATCACCCATCTGCACCCCGAGCTCAGCAGCCCCATTGAGAAACACTTTGGAGCCGTTAAAATTTTTATTTTTTTTAAATCCTGGAATGAAGGGAGCTGTGGGGGGGCCAAGATGACATCCTGGATTTGGGATTTCACCCTGGCTCAGGGATCCCCCGGGATGGGCTTTGAAAGCCGAGGCTTCTCGGGGCTGAGCGCTGTGAATACCTTGGGCTCAGTGGCATATGCAGAACAAATGTGAATCAAACACAGAAATAATTCCTTCAGGAATGTTATTTATTGATGTGGCAGAGCAATACTACACTGTTTACAATAGAGAGTTAAGTGGGATTTGGGGTTTGCTGGGAAGTTGACAGCTTGCGGTCCCGAGCAAAATTTCTGCCTTTTGTGGGATGAAAGGAGAAAAGCTGTGCTCTTGAAATGGTTATTTAGAAATGATTGGGAAGTTTGTTCCCTTTCCAGGAGGGGGAGAGGCTGCCAGGCCTGTGGTCACAGCAATGGTGAAATGCTGGATGTGAAAGAGCTCACAGAAGTCTGTTTGCATTAGGGGATGAGATAAAGGGAAGAACCTCCCGTTCCCTTTCTCCCAGGGATCACCCAGGAACGGAGCCTGCAGCTCAGGCAGGGCTGGGACACGAGGCAGAGCTGGGGCACTGAGGCTCTGCCACTCCTCTGCTGGGTTTTGGGTTGTTTGGGGGTTTTTTTGGGGGCAGTTTTCTGCCCCATCCCCTCCTCAGCCCCAGACCTGCAGCCCCAGGGAGGCTGGGAGTGAAATCTGGGTGCAAAAGGAGGAAATGACTCCTCATGGATTCTCTTTTTCCGTTCTGTGCCAGAGTTCTTTTGCCCTAAGAGTGCAAATGTGGTGCTGAAATGGCTCCTCTGTGGGACGTGCAGGGCAGGAGTGCTGTGTCCCTGTCCCTGCTCAGTGACCCCAACCCTGCCCTGGGGTCGGTGCCATCAACCCCCCTTGCAGGAGAAATGGAGAGAAAAGCCTGGGGGAGCTGTGAGGAACTGCCAGGGAATGACCTGGATGAGGTTTTGGGGTTTTTCCGTGGGGTAAGAGCTGAGGGAGGGGCCCCAGGGGGTCCTGCAGCAGTTTGTGGGCAGGGAGGGGATTTGGGGAGGCAGAGTTGGGTTTTGGTGAGTGAAGGAGTCGTGGCACAGCCCCTGTGCTGATCCTGCCGGGTGCTTTGGGGTTGTTGGGATCCTGCTGGATGGGGCATGGCAGGGATCCGTGGGGATCACAGCACCCCATAACCCTGGGCCAGTTCTGGCCACAATCCCGACTCTGGGGCCAAGGAGATTTTCCAAGTGCTTGGGCTTGGCAGGAAGCTCCTGGTGGAATGACTGTCCCTGGAACTGGGTTTGATTTTGGGGTGTCTGTGCAGGGCTGGGAGATCCCTGGGGATATTCCCTGCTCAGGATATTCCTTGGGTTTATGATCTGCTCCTTGTTCCTCTGCTGCTCGTGGCCCAGGGGGTCACCTGGGATGGTGGCACTGGGGTCAGGATGGTGGCACTGGGATGGTGGCACTGGGGTCAGGATGGTGGCACTGGGATGGTGGCACTGGGATCAGGATGGTGGCACTGGGATCAGGATGGTGGCACTGGGATGGTGGCACTGGGGTCAGGATGGTGGCACTGGGATGGTGGTGTTGGTTTTGGTGTTGGTTTTGATGCTGGTTTTGATTTTGGTGCTGGTTTTAGTTGTGGAGCTGGTTCTGGTTCTGGTTTTGGTTCTGGTGCTGGCCAGGTTTTGTGGGACCCCAGAACTCTCTGGGAAGGAAGTTTCCAGCTCCAGCCCCTTCTCTGCCCCTTCTCTGTCCCTTTTCTTTCCCTGCCATGTCCCTTTTCTGTCCCTGTCCCTTTTCTGTCCCTATCCTGTCCCTTTCTGCCCCTGCATTGTCCCTTTTCTGCCCCTGCATTGTCCCTTTTCTCCCCTTTTCTCTCTCCCCTTTTCTCTCTCCCCTTTTCTCTCTCCCCTTTTCTCTCTCCCCTTTTCTCTCTCCCCTTTTCTCTCTCCCCTTTTCTCTCTCCCCTTTTCTCTCTCCCCTTTTCTCTCTCCCCTTTTCTCTCTCCCCTTTTCTCTCTCCCCTTTTCTCTCTCCCCTTTCTCTTTTCTCTCCCATCCCCATCCCCACCATCTCACATCCCCCACAGACCCAGGCAGGATCAGGGGCACATTTTGGGTGAGGTTGTGCAAGAGCTCTGCTCTCAGTGCCAACTATTTGTTTATTTGTTGCTGCTTTCAAGCTGCAGCATAATGAGTTTGTTTACGAGGAGGGGCTGCAGCAGCAGGAACCCATTTGGTGCTGGGGAGAAATCAGCTCCCCAGCCACTGCTTACACAACACCCTGACCTGAGCAGCTTGTGCACCCTGCTTGGGCACTAAACACCCCCAAACCTTCCCCTTCCAACCCCAGAGTAACAACTGGGCTGGCTCCTCGTTTGCTGCTGATTCCCTGTGAAATTCCTGTGGGTTGTTTTCGGGGATAATTTGTTGTTCAGAGTGTCCCTGTGGTGCCACTGGGGGGGTGACAACCTGCAGCAGGGTTTGGGGTAGAAGCAGCTCTGAGCAGAGCTCCTCCTGCTCCCTTGGAAATCCTGCCCTGCACAGCTGCAGGGAAAACACTTTTCCCTGGAATTCTGTTGGGTAATGGGAATATGGGAATAACACTGAGGGCAGGTTTTATTTAGGGAGCTCATTTTATCCCAGGGATTGGGTCTGATCATTCCTGGCTGTGGCTCCAACAGGAGCTGGAAAATCCATTTAAAATTGGGTTTGGGATGTGGAGTGAGCCCTGGTGTTCCCCTGGCACCTCTGGCAGTTCTTAGGCTTGGTGGAAATCTCCACTTGGGATATCCATGATGTTTCCAGGGCCCAGCTGCTCTGGGAGCAGTTCCAGGGAGGGTGGGCAGGGGCACACAGCAGGAGAGCCTGGAAAAGTGGGAATTACAGAGAGAATTCCCTGGGGTTTGGGAAATGAGAGCTCAGGGGATGGGAGAGCAGGATGAGTTCAGCATCAGCTCCTGAGCTGCTCCTGCTCTGAACTGGAAAGGTTTAAACCTCAGGAATGATTCCTCGAGCCTGGAAAAGTGGGAGTACTGCAGGAGGAGCAGAGGTGAGGTGGGAAGGTCTCTGTCTCCTGACCCAGAGCAGCAGCAGGAGAGTTCCTGTCCCAGGGAGTTGGGTTTGGTCCCAGAGCAGTGGTGGCAATTCTGGGATGGAGAGGAGGGAGCAGTGCTGAGCTGTGTGGACTCTGCTTGGCTGCTCCCAATTCTTTTTTTGGGAGCTGGTGGCTGCTTCTGGTTTCAATCAGGGCTGGGATTGCATAAGTGGGAATGTTTTCCTGTTTTGATGTCTATTAAAATCCCAAATTGCTGCGAGCGACCCCGTGCACGGAGCAGGAGCTGCTGCCAGGGGCACTTACATAATTCTGGATCTGGAGGTGAAGCAGCCCCCTCCTCCTGGGCTTGGGGGGGAAGGAATCCCAGCAGGAGCTGCCAGACAGGGAGAGGTGGCAGATGAGGGGAGAGGAGCTGGGATTTAGGGAGGGCAAGGTGGAGGAAGGAGGCCAGAACAGAAGAAATCACAGTGGAGTGAAATGGAAAAGCTGCTGGGTTTTTTTTTTAGGGAGCTGGGAGCTGTTCCCAAATCCCAGGGTCTGTGTCTGCCTTGGCTCCCACAAAAATAAATGGGTTCTAAATGAGAGCCATGGTTTCTGTTGGAAAAGGGAGCACTGCTCTGTCCAAGGAAGGTTGTTCTGCACCTTCCCTGGCTCCTGCTGACTCCTGGTAGCTCAGACCTCCTAACTCCAGCTTGGAAACAACTTCATCTCCTGCTCTCCTGGGAATTTAACCATCCCATTCCCCTTTTTCCCTGTCTTTGCACCACTTCCTCTGCCCATCTCAGACCTTTCAAAGTTCTCATTGCAGTCCCAGAGTGAGAATTGAATTTCTTGGCGTGGAGATTTGAGCTCAGCCTTTTCTTGGAGAGGGCCCAGGCAGCTGGGGAGATTTGCTGCAGCCATCCCAGTAGCAGGAATTCTGCAGGAATACCTGGAGCTTTTCCTGCCACGGGAGCAGAATTGGGGCAGAACCTCCTCAGGGCTTGGAACTGGAATGGTGTGAGCAGAGCAGGCTGGAGTCCTGGGATAAAGGCTGGATTGGTGATCTTGGAGGTCTTCTGCAGCTTTTCCAGGAGGTGAGGCCACAAGGAATATCCTGGAGGGTGGGATTTGGGTTCCTCCTGCTGCCCTTTGCTTCCCAACCTGCAGCATCCACAGCCTGGTGCTCTTTCCCAAGGGAGATTTGTGGCTGTGGGGTTTTTTTTGAGAACCTGGTGTGTGGGTGATGACAGCTGCAGGGAATTATTCTGCAGGGATTGGGAATTCTACACCAGCCTTGACAAAAAAAAACCCAAAAAAAACCCAAAAAAAAACTGTGTGGCCAGAGCAAAAGCCCCGGCGTCCTCCTGCAGCCTCTCTCCTCCAGAGGATTCCAGAAGGATAAAAAAAGAAGCTGCTCATTTAATTTCCTCTCTTGGAAGAGCCAAAACCAACAGTGTAAAACCAGACACATGGCAGGGGAAGAAAAGCCTTTCCAAGGCCTCTCCCCCCCTGGAGAAATTGGGATTTGTTGACATTTTGCTCTGGGTTCCTGCTGCTGACCTTGGTGATCCCAGCCAGGAGCCAGAGGAGGAATTTGTCCATCCTGGGGGGGCAGCAGGGCTTTTTCCAGAGCAGCTTTGGGGATGGCAGAGCCAGGGAGGAGCCCTGGCATCAGGGAGGAGCTCGTGGAAAATCAGGCCCTGAGTGATCCCAGCGGTTCCTGTGCTTGTCTCAGATTTTTGGAGCCTTTTGGGGAATCCCTCAGCTCCTCCCTGGATCCCCTGGGAGCTGTGGAGGGCAGGGATGGGCAGGACATGTGTGGATCTTTGTAATTCCTAATAATTCCTGAGGTTTAAACCTTTCAAATTCAGAGCAGGAACAGCTCAGGAGCTGATGCTGAACTCATCCTGCTCTCCCAGAACCTGAATTCTCATTTCCCAAACACCAGGGAATTCTCTCTCCATCATTCCCACTGCTCCTTCCTCCCTCTCCATCCCAGAATTCCCAGATTGGTCTGGAACCAAACCCAAATCCCTGGGACAGGAATTCTCCTGCTGCTCTTGGTCAGAAGGAAACACCTCCCAAGCTGCTCTTCCCACCTCACCTCTGCTCCTCCTGCAATATTCCCACTTTTCAGGCTCTAGGAATCATTCCTGAGGTTTAAACCTTTCAAATCTAGGGCAGGAACAGCCCAGGAGCTGATGCTGAACTCATCCTGCTCTCCCATCCCCTGAGCTCTCATTTCCCAAACACCAGGGAATTCTCTCCATCATTCCCATTGCTCCTTCCTCCCTCTCCATCTCAGAATTCCCACCACTGGTCTGGAACCAAATCCAAATGCAATTCCTGCTGCTGCTCTTGGTCAGAAGGAGACAGAGACCTTCCCACCTCACCTCTGCTCCTCCTGCAGTATTCCCATTTTCCAGGCTCGAGGAATCATTCCTGAGGTTTAAACCTTCCAAATTCAGAGCAGGAGCAGCTCAGGAGCTGATGGAGAACTCATCCTGCTCTCCCAGAACCTGAATTCTCATTTCCCTAAACACCAGGGAATTCTCTCTCCATCATTCCCACTGCTCTTCCTCCCTCTCCATCCCAGAATTCCCAGATTGGTCTGGAATCAAACCCAAATCCAGCTCCTGCTGCTGCTCTTGGTGAGAAGGAAACACCTCCCAAGCTGCTCTTCCCACCTCACCTCTGCTCCTCCTGCAATTATTCCTCTTTCCAGACTCTAGGAATCATTCCTGAGGTTTAAACCTTTCAAATCTAGGGCAGGAACAGCTCCCAGAACCTAAGGAAAACTGAAAAGCTCTCTCATTTCCCAAACCCCAGGGACTTCTCTCTGTATTTCCCACTTTTCCAGGCTCTCCTGCTGTGTGCCACTGCCCAGCCTCCCTGGAACTGCTCCCAGAGCAGCTGGGCCCTGCCCAGTCTGGAGCTGCAGGGGTTAAAGGAGCTCTGCAGGAGCCAAAAATCAGGGAAGAAACACAAATCAGGGAAGGAATGGGATCAAACTCCAGGATTGCCTTTGTGGCTCCTTCCCAGGAGGATTGGAACAGGAGCAGGGGGAGAGAGGTGACACTGGGGGAAGAGGAGATGGAAAAGCCACAAGAAGTGAAAGAAGTTTGGGAAATCTGCAGAGAAGGGGCAGGGCTGGAACTGCTGATACCTGAGCTGATTTTTTCTTTTCCTCCCTTGGAGTTTGAAACCAGCAGGTGAAGGGAAAAAGGGAAGTGTGAGGATGGAATTAGAGACAGGAATAAGTTTGGAATTCCATCCCTGGAGGTGCCCAAGGGATGTGCCAGGGTGGGGATTTGGTCCTGGAGGGATTTTCCAGCCTCAGGAATTTTGGGATCTGAGCTGATTCTCCAGCAGAACCTCCCCAGGGCTTGTGGAAAATCTGGGAACGTCCTTCTGGAATCTGCTGCTCCTCCAAAGCCTTTGGCTCCTCCTCTGTGGGTGCTGCCAGGTGATTTTTGGGAATTCTGAGGTTTTTTGGGAACAGCTTCTCCCAGGGAACGTGGCAGAGATTTGGGAAATCTGCAGAGAAGGGGCAGGGCTGGAACTGCTGATACCTGAGCTGATTTTTTCTTCCTCCCTTGGAGTTTAGAACCTGCAGGTGAAGGGAAAAAGGGAAGTGTGAGGATGGAATTAGAGACAGGAATGAGTGACTCCAGGAACTGGTGAGGTTGACAAGGCTCAGCTTTGGCTCAGAACATTTTCTGAGATGTTTTGGAGGAAGGGAATCTCTTTGGCTGCCAGGGCTGGAGGAGCAGCACCACTCCTGCAGTGCTCAGCTTCCATTCTGGGTCTGGCAGTGAATTAATTCTGTTTCATCTCAGGGGTTTGGAGGAGGAGTTGAGCTGAAATGAGGATTTCAGGGTGGCTTTTGGGAGAATTCCCACTTTTCCAGCATGGTGCAGATTCTCTCTGATGAGGCTGATTTGCTCAGTGCCCCAATAATTTTATTGAAAACTTCCCAATTTGGTGATTCCTTGTTGTTTCATCCAACATTTCCTTGGGCACTTCCAGGGATTTGTAGTCCACAAACTAAAAAAACCCTAAAATCAAAAATGAAATTCAGATCAATTCAACCTTAGCAAAAACGACTTTTACAGAAGAAATCTCTATAAAATCCCTCTGATTTCTGACAAGGAGCTGCCATTGTTCAGAAATCCAACCAAAGTCTGAATCAGACGGGATAAAATGGGAATAATTCAGCTGAGCAAATAATTCCTGTCCATAAAGTGGCCTGGAATAACAGGGGGAGGGCTGGAAAAACACAGCAGTGACCAAGGAAAACACCACCCCATCCATATTAATTTTTCATTTTCACTTTGGAGAAAAACCCTCAGTCACTATTAAAGTGTATTTTCAATTTTTATGGGTTTTTTTTTTCATGCCCTGATGGAGCAAACCAGGCCTGTTCAGGAAAGGCTTTCAGCGTGCCTGAGTCACCTTCAGGGGAAATCAAAAATCAAAAATTAAAGCTGAGTTTGATTCCAGCATCCCAAATTCCCAAGCTTTGCTGGAAAACAGCTGAAATTTGGCACTGGCTGGAAATTTAGTGGTAGCAAACAGCCAGAAGAGAAGAAATATTTCCCCAGTGTTGTTAAAACAGGGAGGAATATTGTTTTAGGGAGAGCTTTTATTGCATTGTCTGCAGCCTGAGAAAATCCAGAGCAGCAAAATCCGTTTTGATGGAACTGGAATTTTCTAATTCCTCGTGTCAGTGTGAGGGGGATATATGGAGTGCACGCAGTGGGATTTTCAAAACAAGGTCCCTGGCAGCTTTTAGTAATTATTGGGAATCAAGAAGAGATTAAACAGCCTTCCCCCCATCCTCACCCTCACCCTCATCCCTGCTGCCTTCCCTGGGCAGCAAGAATTGGGGGTGCACTGGGGAGCTCCTGGTGAGGATTTGAAAATTCCAATTTTCCAATTTTTTCCTCACTTTTTCTGACTTTTCTCACTTTTCCCCCCTGGAATGGCTGCACTGGGGAGGTGTTTACAGGACCCCGACTGGGGCTGTGTGAGGAGGGGAAGCAGCAGCAGCTGCTGGATTTGGGAGCCTGGAGCTTCCCAAATTGAGATGTTACAGAGCTGGGAGGGGAAGGGAAGGAGGAGATGGTTGGGAATGTGGTTGGGATGGGTTTTATTGTGCTGGCAGCGTGGGGGGCATCCAGACCCTCGGGATGAGCTCCTGCTGCCTGGAATTCCCAAAATTCCCGCTGGGATTTGGGAAAGTTCGAGCTCAGCCCCTGGGTTTGGGGTTGCTGACAGGACCCTGATGGGGTTGGGGTCACCATTCCTGGTTTCCAGGGGGCTCAGCCAGGGAATCCCAGCACCCTGGGAACGGGCCCATCACATCCACACAGAGTTTTTGGAGCAGTGTCAGTCTTGGTGTCGCCTCTTTCTGAAGGAAAATGTTCCCCAGGGAAAAGAGATGAAATCGTGGGATCCATCCCAGAGGAGCAGCTGGGGGAGTCTCAGAATTCCCTGCAGGATCCCACTTCAAGGGCATCCCTGAGTTTATGGTGCCACACACGGAGCTGCAGCTGCTTGGGGAAACATTTCCTTGTTTCTCCATCTTTGTTCTGTGCAAAGGCACGAGCTGAGAGAGGAATCCAGCCCCAAATTCCAGGGGTTTGCCCTTCCCACCATCCCCCTGCCTCTGGCACTGAGGTGTCCTGCAGATTTTTGGCTCTCCACAAATTTCCAGGCTGCCTTTTTCAGCCCAAAGGTTTGTGGGGTTTGTGTTTTCCCTGTTTTCCTCCCTTTCCCAGCTGTGAGTTCACCCCAGGCATTTCCCATTCCCGCTGAGTTTCCATCACTCTGGATTGTGGAGTTTGGGGTGATGGGAACATCTCCTGCTCCTTCTCCAGGATCTCTGGGAAATCCTTGGAGCTGCTGATTTTAGGGCTCTTTTCCAGCCTCAGGACTCTGTGGATCCTCAGCTCTGCTCTGCTCAGGCAGGTGCACTAAAGGATTCCCGTGAGCCACCAGCTCTCTCCCTAAAATATTTTCCATGTGGAGCAGTGGGAAGCCTAGGCAGGACAAGGCTCAGGGAATTCCTTGTGGAACTCTGGGATGAGAGGGACCTTAAAGATCATCTCATTCCAGCCCTTGCCATGAGGATATTCCATGACAAGGATCATCAGCCCAGCTCCTGATCCTGACCCCAAAATCCCATTTTGCCCATGTGCCCATTCCTTGGGGAGCCATTCCAGCTCCCTGCAGATTTCCTGAAGAGTTCAGGGGAGCTCTGCAGAGCTTTTATCTCCAAACCTCCCTCAGAAATCACTTTGGAAAAGCTTGGAGGCATTTGGATGTGTGAGAGGTTCTGGGGTAGAGCTGGACACAGTGGGAAGCACAAGGCTGGAATCTCCTAAAATTCCATCCTGGTTTTGCAGCTCAGCTGTTGGTTTTTGGCAGAGAAGGTCCCTGTCCTGGTTTGGAGGACAGGTGTCTGCCAAGAAAGGCAGGAGCTTCTCTTGAAATGGAGAATGTAAACCCCCTCCCTCCAAATTATTATTATCAGTTTGAAGTTAAGGGGCTCTCAGGCAAAGAGATGAGAATTAGAAATAACAGTTCCTGACTAGGAAAATTAAAATAGAAATGCAGTATTACACAGAACAATCCCAAACCCTGCCAGAGTCAGAATCCAAGCTGACACCCGTCAGTCAGTCAGGGTGTTGGCAGCAGTCCCATTCCATGGTGGCTGCATCCTCCTGCAGGGGCAGATGTGGTTCAGCTGGAGCAGTGCTCCTGGAGAAGGTGCAGTTTCCTCTGAAGCTCCAGGGATGATGTGCAAAGGTCTGGTTTTCCTCTGGAATCCAGTGGAAAGAAGGTGCCTTGGTGTCCCAAATCTCAGTTTTTATCTGGGTAGGAAAGGCTTGGCTCCTGCCCTGGCTGGAGCATCTCCCAGTGGGATGATGGAATTTTCTCAGCCATGCCCTGGGACTCAGTGGCCATGAACAGGAGATATCTCCTGGAGGGAGGATGGGCTGTGGGAAGATAAAGATGATTGCCCAGCTCGTTTAAAGATGGCCCATGAGCAGAGAATATGTGCCAGGAGATCAGGGCCACTGCCCCAGCCAGATGGGGCACAATCCACATTGCTGGGCACATCCTGTACTGCAACTTTAAGCATCCCTGAGCCCAGGGAGCTGCTGGGTGGGAAGCTCAGCTCGTGTTTCCACAGGGAGCTGCTCTGGCGTGAGGCCGCCCTGGGAACGCAGAGATAAGAGAGCTGCATCCATCAGATTGCAATCAGCTTTTATTCCTCCTCCTGCTTCTCGCTTCTGAGGTTGGGAACAAACCCAACATTGTCTCAGTGATGTTCTAAAGGGGGCTTCACCTCCCACTCTGCTATTTATAGAGGGTTCTTTCCTGGGGCATATGGAGAGCAGCTTGGTTTCCCCTCCTCAGCAGCTCCTGTGCATCTTCAAGGAGTGGGGATCAATAATTGATCCACTCAGGGCTGAACTGGAAGTTTAAAATGGCTCAAAGTTGGGTTGGATGGGGCTTGGAGCCACCTGGGACAGTGGGAGGTGTCCCTGCCCTGGCAGGGGTGGCGCTGGGTGGGATTTAAGGTTCCTTCCCACCCAAACCAGTCTGGGATTCTCTGATTGCCACATCCAGGAGATGCTCAGCCAGTGCTTCTCCTCCTTCTCCTCCTTCTTTTCTTCCTTCTCCTTCCTCTTTCTCCTCCTCCCCCACAGCTTTTCCCTCCCACTGACATGGTGGAACTTGGTGCTTCTCCAGCCACTCCTCATTTTCCTGATGTTCTGTGCTCATCCTGCTCAGTCCAGTTGAATGGGGATGAATTAATATTAAATACAAAATCAAGGGATCTGAGTGTGCAGGAACTCCCTGATATCACTGAATTTCCTGCAGATTCCTTGCAGGGTTAGGAGGGTCATTATTCCTCAAAATTCCTCATTATTCCTCTACCCCATCTGAACTAAAGAGCCTGAGGAATTGGGATCATCCCATTTACATTCCCTCTTTTATCCCTGAACCAAATCCACCACTGCTGCAGCTCCTGCTTGGTTTGTCAGCTCTCAGCAGTTTCTATCAGGTTTGGAACATGTCCCAAGCCTGGCTTCAGAGAATTCCAGGACACCTCAAGTGACGTTTGTGACTTGTGCAGCTCCAGCTCCACGTTGTCCTTCTGAGAGAAAACAGGGAGTGCCAAGATCTTCCATCAGCCTCAAATCCTTCCCACGCTCTCTTGGCTCCATCTCAACCTGTTCTTCTCCTGCTTTCCATGAGTGACCCAGTTGTGATGAGAGGGAAGGGATTGTACTGGATCCCATTTTTATGCTGAGAATTCCATGCAGCTCCATCTTCACGTTGTCCTGAGAGAAAATGAGGAGTGTGCCAAGATCTTCCATTGGCCCCAAATCCTTCCCACACTCCCTTGGCTGCATCCCAACCTGTTCTCTCTCCACAAGTGATCCAGTTTGGAAGAAGCTGAAGGATCCAGAGAAGTTCTTGGAATTAGAGGGAGGGGATTGTGCTGGATCCCATTTTTCTGCTGGGAATTCCATGGAGCTCCATTTCCACATTGTCCTTCTGAGAGAAAATGAAGAGTGTGCCAAGCCATTGGCCCCAAATCCTTTCCACACTGTCTTGGCTCCATCCCAGCCTGATCTGCTGCTGCTTTTCACGAGTGACCCAGTTTGGGAGAATCTGAGGAATCCAGAGAAGTTCTCAGGATGAGAGGGAAGGGATTATGCTGGATCCCATTTTTCTGTGCTGGGAATTCCATGGAGCTCCATCTCCACATTGTCCTTCTGAGAGATAATGAGCAATGTGCCGAGATCTTCCATCGGCCCCAAATCCTTTCCCTGGCTGCATCTCAGTCTGTTCTTCTGCTGCTTTCCACAAGTGTCAAGTTTGGGAGAAGCTGAGGGACCCAAGGAGGTTTTTGGGATGAGAGGTAAGAGAGTGTGCTGACCTGTATCCCATTTTTGTGCTGGGAATTCCATGGAGCTCCATCTCCACATTGTCCTTCTGAGAGAAAACGAGGAGTGTGCCAAGATCTTCCATCGGCCCCAAATCCCTTTTCTCCACAATCCCTTGGCTCCATTCCAACCTGTTCTGAGCTGTCCCAAGCTCTGAACTCTCTCCAAACCCTCCCTCCCTCCTTCCCCTGTTTGCTCAGTGCCCTCAGTGAGTCATGAGCTGGGAAATTGGGGATCAAAGCCGTGCTCGTGTTCCCAGCCATTCCAGCAGCTCCTGCTCCTTCCAGGGCTGCTCAGGCTCGGGGCTGGGCACAGCAGCTGCTCTGGAGGCCTGGGACAGGGTTTGACAGCAGCAGCAGCAGCAGCAGGATTTGCTTTAATGAGGCTCAGCAAAGTGTTTCAGTTTTCAGTGAAACCTTCCACTTGGTGCAGCCCTGCTCAGTCCCAGCTGGGGTGTGAAGGGAAGGCTGAAGGGATTCCAGAGGAGAGTGAGGTCGTGGGGAGTGGGTTCAGGAGGACACAAATCCACCTCTGGAACATCCCCAAGGCTCCAGGCCTGGCTCCCATCTCAGAATGCTGGAATGGTTTGGGTTGGGACCCTAAATCCAACCCATTCCCACCCAGGGACACCTCCCACCATCCCAGGGATCCAGGGGCAGCCCCAGCAAATCTGGGAATCCCAGCCCAGGCAGGAATTCCTGCCCAAGATCCCAGCCCCATCTCCCCTTTCCCAGTGGGAGCCATTCCCTGTGTCCTGTCCCAAATTCCAGCTCTCCTGGAGCCCTGCAGGGACTCTGAGCATCCCCTGGAGTTTTCCCTTCTCCAGGGAACATTCCCAGAGCAGAGGGGCTCCAGAACCCTGGAATGGGATGGGTTGGAGGGGACCTTAAAGAAGATCCTGATCCAAACATTTCCCACTGTCCCAGGGGGATCCAGCCTGGCCTTGGGCACTGCCAGGGATCCAGGGGCAGCCACAGCAAATCTGGGAATCCCAGCCCAGGCAGGAATTCCTGCCCAAAATCCCATCTCTCCCTGCTCTCTGGCAGTGGGAAGCCTTTCTTCCCCTCTGGTTTTTTAATTATTTTGAGAGGTTAAAGACTCATGCTGTGAATTGACCTTCACAAGTCTGAAACGAATATTCAGGGTTTTAGCCTAAAATCTGAATATTTAGATGGAAATTCTGGATGTGCAGAATGTTGGAAGTGACCACAAGGATCATGGAACCACCTCTCGTGGAGTTGGCTCTGGTGGTCACACCCCTTGCAGGGAATCATCAGTGCAAGCAGGGAATGATCCACGTGCACGTTCTGTGCAGCTGCAGAGAGGAACATTTAATTAATTCTGAGCTAATTACCCTGATGAGCTGGTCCAGCTCCGAGCAGGGACATTTTCCCAGCTGCTGTGTGGAGGCCAGATGGGAGCCCAGGCTGTGATTAGGGCTTGGCTTGTCCCTGCTGAGGCTCCTGGCAGGTAATCAGTGTGTTTTTCCCATTTGGGTTTTGGTGTTCTGGGAATTTGGCCCACAGGGATGTCCAGGAGATGTTTCAGTTTGAATGGAAGGGGTTTTCTGAATATTATTTATTTATTATTTATTTATTTATTATATGCTTTGATTATTTCATTTTATATTTATTATATTATTTCAGGGCACAAAGAGCATCTGGCTAGGATGGAGTTAAATAAGTTCTGATGTGGATTTAGGATGTCCAAAAGGAATGGGTTTTCTTATGGCCAAAATCCATATGGGAACAGAGGGAGCTGCTTTCCTTTTTCACCTTTCTTGGGAGCAGCATCTTCTAAATGAAATTTTCACCTGGTCTTGTGCCCTTTCCTCCTGGCATGCTGCACATTTTGGGATGTGGGATGAAAGATTCCAATGGAATCTTTTCCCTGTGCTGAGAAATTCCAATGGAATCTCTTCCCTGTGATGAGCAATCCCAATGGAATCTTTTCCCTGTGATGAGGAATCCCAATGGAATCTCTTCCCTGTGCTGAGCAATCCCCGTGGAATCTCTTCCCTGTGCTGAACAATTCCAATGGAATCTTTTCCCTGTGCTGAGAAATTCCAATGGAATCTCTTCCCTGTGCTGAACAATTCCAATGGAATCTTTTCCCTGTGCTGAGCAATCCCAATGGAATCTTTTCCCTGTGCTGAGCAATCCCAATGGAATCTCTTCCATGTGCTGAGAAATTCCAATGGAATCTTTTTCCTGTGATGAGAAATTCCAATGGAATCTTTTCCCTGTGCTGAGCAATCCCAATGGAATCTCTTCCATGTGCTGAGAAATTCCAATGGAATCTTTTTCCTGTGATGAGAAATTCCAATGGAATCTTTTCCCTGTGCTGAGCAATCCCAATGGAATCTCTTCCCTGTGCTGAGCAATCCCAATGGAATCTCTTCCCTGTGCTGAGCAATCCCAATGGAATCTCTTCCATGTGCTGAGCAATCCCAATGGAATCTCTTCCCTGTGCTGAGAAATTCCAGTGGAATCTCTTCCTGTGCTGAGCAATCCCTCTGGAGCTCCTCGTGGCAGGTCCTGGTTGGGTTCCACCTGCAGAGCTTCACCTCAGGCAGCAGAATTCACCTTTGAGCCCTGGGGTTTGTGCCAAAGATGGGACAGTTGGAATCTGTATCAGTGTTGAAGTGGGATTTGTGAGGGAGTGAATTTATTTAATTGATTTGTCAAAGAAGGGGTTTGGTTTGTGTTTGGAGAGCACTGATCCCAGCCAGTGCCTAAAATGAGCAGTTGAGGCATTTAGGGACAAAGAGGGACAGTTGGAATCTTTATCAGTGTTGAAATGGGATTTGTGAGGTATTTAATTGATTTAATTGATTTATGAAAGAAGGGGTTTGGTTTGTGCTTGGAGAGCACTGATCCCAACACTAATCCCAGCTCTGTTCAGAATGAGCAGGGGCTGAGGAGTTGAGGGACAAAGATGGGACAGTTGGAATCTTTATCAATGTTGAAATGGGATTTGTGAGGTATTTAATTGATTTGATTTATCAAAGAAGGGGTTTGGTTTGTGTTTGGAGAGCACTGATCCCAGCCAGTGTTTAAAATGAGCAGGGGCTGAGGAGTTGAGGGACAAAGATGGGACAGTTGGAATCTTTATCAATGTTGAAGTGGGATTGGTGAGGGATTTAATTGATTTAATTGATTTATCAAAGAAGGGGTTTGATGTGTGCTTGGAGAGCACTGATCCCAGCCAGTGTCTAAAATGAGCAGTTGAGGCATTTAGGGACAAAGATGGGACAGTTGGAATCTTTGTCAGTGTTGAAGTGGGATTTGTGAGGGATTTAATTGATTTAATTGATTTATGAAAGAAGGGGTTTGGTTTGTGCTTGGAGAGCCCTGATCCCAGCCCTGATCCCAGCCCTGATCCCAGCACTGATCCCAGCTCTGATCCCAGCCCTGATCCCAGCCCTGATCCCAGCCCTGATCCCAGCCCTGATCCCAGCCCTGATCCCAGCCCTGATCCCAGCACTGTTCACAATGAGCAGGGGCTGAGGGTCAAAGCTGGCTCGTGGATCTGGGACAATCCATCCTGGGAAACTTCTCCATCCCAGTGAGTCATTTTCCCTAAAACCTCCCAGTTCCAGCCACAAGCCCTGGTCAGAGGTGGGCACTGAGCAGTGGCCAGCAGCTCCTGCTCTGCATTTTTGGGATCCAGGTCCACGGAGGAACTGAGGATCCCAACTCGTTTTTGCTCTTGTGGCAAAGAGCAGATTTGAGCAGCTGGGAGGATTTGGAAGCTGAGCTGCAGCTGGGGCAGCCAAGGGTTTGGGAGTGTGATTTGGGCTCTGATAAGGCTCCTTGTGTGGCCTCATCCAGAGGTGCCAAATCATCCCTGGAAGGAGGTTTTTTAACAGGCTGTTAATGTCAATAGGGAATAATTAGCAGCTTTTTATGGATATTTGGTTTATGACCAAGGGGTGCCTGTGGTGCCCATTTTCCAACCTCCTCCATTTCACTCCTGGGAGATGTTTTGGCCTCTTCCAAAGAGGATTTTTCTTGACTGGCAGCCACAAGCTCAGCGTTCTCCTGGATGGAACAAAACGTGTTTATGGATTTTGGTGGAACTTGGAGGTTCTTGGAGTGCTGAACTCTCCTCCTTACGGGAAAAGGAGTCGAGCTCTGACTCACTCCTGGGGGAGAGGGTGGCCTGGGGCACCCGGCTTGGCTGAGTCAGAGAGGCTTTGTTGGTGTCAGGGGCATGGATTTATTTTGGGAATGATCCCAAGGCTGGTATCAGATGGGCCATGAGGGATGAGGCGTGGCCTTGCTGCCCTTTTCTGATTTTTCCCTCTTTGTTCCTCTCTGTATTTACATTTTTTCCTCACCAAACCATTTCCAAGGTTAAGGTTCTCTGTCTGTTCTCGCTCCAGACCCAAGTGTTTGGGCAGCTTGCAAAGCACAAGATTTTTTTACAGGAAAATTCGTTTTAAGTGAGAATATTCCATTGTTCACAAAGTCTGAGGGTTCAGCAGGCTGGCCCAGCACTGTCAGTCCTGTGCTCTGGCTTTGCAGAAACAACTCAAGGTGTGAAAATGATGAATTCCTCATCTCCAGGATTTGATCATGGAATGGTTTGTGTTGGGAAAAACCTGAAATCCCACCCAGAGCCACCCCATCCATGGCAGGGACACTCCAGCCATCCCAGGGGGATCCAGGGGCAGCCCCAGCAAATCTGGGAATCCCAGCCCAGGCAGGAATTCCTGCCCAAGATCCCAGCCCCATCTCCCCTTTCCCAGTGGAGCCATTCCCTGTGTCCTGTCCCCAATTCCAGCTCTCCTGGAGCCCTGCAGGGACTCTGAGCATTCCCTGGAGTTTTCCCTTCTCCAGGGAACATCCCCAGCTCTCCCAGCCTGGCTCCAGAATCCTGGCAGCATTTCCATGACTCCTCTGGACTCTCTGCAGCAGCTCCACGTCCTCCTGAGTTTGGGCTCCAGGGCTGGGGCAGCGCTGCAGGTGGGGTCTCACCTGAGCCTGGGGCACAGGGACACAATTCCCACCTTTCCTTGGGATCAGCCCATCCCAGCCTCACCCCCAACACCCCAAATCCTCCTTGGCTCATCCCAATCCCTTCTTTCTCTTCCCAGCCTGGATTTGTTGCCCTGACCCAGGGCTTTGCCCTTGGCCTTGGTGTAGCATCTCTGCGTTTAATTTTCCTTTCAACTCCTTAATCCCATTTATTTTTCAGCTTTCTGCTCTCTTTCCTTTCCCTTTCCAGGAATTTCCCTGGCCTGTCTGCTCTCTGTCTTTCTGCTGTGTCCCTCTTTCATTGGTGTTTGTTCCCTTCATTCCCTAAAGGATTGCAGATTCAATCAGTGGAAAATTATTGCCAGAATATTCTTCAGTCTCCTGCTCTCTCCAAATCTTCAGGTACTTTGCTCTGGTCACTAATTCCCTCTCCTGGAGAATAACCTGGACCTAAATTCCAACCTAAATTCCAATTCTTTGGCTTTTTTTGGCCTCTTGGAATTGATTTTTTTTTTTTTGGTGGCACTAAACTGCAAATCTGAGTTCCCTGGCTGAGGATTTACACCTCACTAACCTTGCTGTGTTTATAAATCAGCTTCCCAAAGGAAAAACTCCCAATTTTCCAGTCTGGGCGTCTGCTGGGGTGTGAAATGAGAGGTTTTGCACCAAACTTGTGGAATTTGGGATGTCAGAACCGAGCCCAGCCATTTCTGTGGTTGTGCACCTGACCTGGACCATCTGCTCATCCAAAATCTCTTTTACTTGCCATCCAAACTGTGATCTCCATGCTGGGATTCCCTCACCTCTCCCAGCTATTCACAAAATTGAGATTTTTTTTTTTCCCCACAGTTTTTCAGGGAAAAAGGAAAAAAAATTCATGGATTCTCTGAGGTGGTTTGGGTTGGAAGGGACCATAAACCCCATCTCATCCATCCCACCTCTTCTATCCCAGCTTGGCCTTGGACACTTCCAAAAATTCCCTTTTAGAGCAGAAGTCTGTTGGATATTTTTTAATATTCTCAAAAAAAATAAAAATAAATCAGGGATAAACTTCAAGAGCAATTTCTCCATGGATCTCTTGCTTCCCATATCAACCCCTGCACATCCCAACACCAGATTTCCCTCTGTCAGCTTGAGCTTTTCCCTTTATCCCATTTGTCATGTCCCCTTTTTTCTTTTTTTCTTTCTTTTTTTTTTCTTTTCCCCTGTTTTTTTATGGCCTCTTTAACTCCCATCTGTGCCAGGTTTGCCTTTTAAGCAGCTCAGTTGTGGGATTGTGGCTTCTGGAGCATCTCGTTAAAATGTTCTTCAACAATTTTCAATTAGGCTTCATATTTTTCTGATTACCTTCTTTCTCCCCACTGATTTTTTTGCCTCTTAATTATTTTCAGCTTGATGGAGCTGGTTCCTCCTTTAAGATGTTGTGTTGGTGGTGCTGGTTTATTCCTAATTTTTTAAAATAGATTTATATATTTTAGCACTGTTATTTGGTTATTTGGGTTTCTGACACAACAAAAATAAAAAGTGGGAGAAAAAGTTGTAAAACTGAATTTTTCCAAGGGGACACTGGCCCAGGGGGTGCTGATTTCCTGGGAATGAATTGGAAAAGGAGAGGAAATCCCAGATTCCTGTGGGAGGTGACAACACCACCAGTCCCACCTGGAGACCTCAGGGAAATATTTTTTTGGGGAGAAGAGGAAAAAAGAACAAAACTCTTTATTTAACAGGTAAAGCACAAAAATGAACAACACTGAGCAGCAAAACTTTGCTCTGAAGAGATGAAAATTCAGAAAAGTTCTTTTTGTGGGTTGCAGCCTGGCTGGTTTTAGGTGTTTTTTCTGGTGCTGGGAAATAACTTTTGGTGCTTTTTTTGGGTTTTTGGTTTAGAGCAGATTCAACAATTGTAAGAAAAAGGAAAAATAAACCCAAACTGTAGTTTAAGGAGCTTTTTTTTTTAGCCTCAGCCAGCCAGAAACTAAATCCAAGAGCAAGGGAGAGTTTTTTTCTTGCTGTTCACTGCAGACAACACAGACTGTGTGAAGAATAACAAACTTTTCACTTTTTCTTTCCCCCTTCACTCCTGGAAGAACCAAAATAAGAGATGTGGGGCTCCAGATGCCTCTTTAAATGCTGTTTGTTGCATTTAAATGGTACAGCAATGTATTTATTATTTAAAATGCTGTTTGTTGCATTTAAATGGTACAGCAATGTATTTATTATTTAAAATGCTGTTTGTTGTATCCAAAGGATTCAGAAATTAATGGGGCTGTGGGTGACAGAGCCCAGCCTGCAGCTTTTTCAGCATCAGCTGTGGGTTCATCTGAATCCACTCTAGTTCTGGTTCCAGGAATTTATTTAATTTTCTTTTAATGCATGACAACCAATCAATACCTTTACTATTATCTACCAACATTACCATATTCATGTTATTATTTTCCAATCAGCCAAAGTTAGTGTCTTACAGTGTAAGCTACAAGTTTATTTTTCAGTTTTCTTGCAGTGGCAATTCTCAGATCTTTTCTTTACTTGCAATATTGGTTTTCTTGTTTTCCTATGAAAATCTTTTTGCTTGGTAAAACCATCTTTTGTTGGAGGTGGATTTATCCTTTGCTCAGTTGTGAAAACCCCTTCAAACTCCATTTTACCCTTTGGTTTCTTACTTATCCAGTAAAACTGGCTCAGCAATTCTTTTTTTCTATATCAAAACTTGCTTTCATTTCTATTCCTTCTTCAGCTTGTACATCCAAATTTTTTCTTTGTTATACACAAATATCTGTGAGACTTTTCTGTCACATCCTTATCCTTCCCCCAGGAACAGCCTTAAAGCTTAAAACTCAATATCCAACAGCAACAGGACAGACTGGGGGTACAAGGGTCATAAAGGGGGTATGAGGAACATAAAATCACCCCAAAATGGGGGATACAAAGCATCATAAAGGGGATATGAGTATCATAAAGTCACCCCAAAATGGGGGTACAAGGATCATAAAGGGGGTATGAGGAACATAAAATCACCCCAAAATGGGGTACAAGGATCATAAAGGGGATATGAGTATCATAAAGTCACCCCAAGATTGGGGATAAAAACATCCTAAAGCCATCCCAAGATTGGGGATACAAACATCATAAAACCACCCCAAGATTTGGGATAAAAATATCATAAAGTCTCCCCAAGATTGGAGATACAAACGTCATAAAACCACCCCAAGATTTGGGATAAAAATATCATAAAGTCTCCCCAAGATTGGAGATACAAACGTCATAAAACCACCCCAAGATTTGGGATAAAAATATCATAAAGTCTCCCCAAGATTGGAGATACAAACGTCATAAAACCACCCCAAGATTTGGGATAAAAATATCATAAAGTCTCCCCAAGATTGGAGATACAAACGTCATAAAACCACCCCAAGATTTGGGATAAAAATATCATAAAGTCTCCCCAAGATTGGAGATACAAACGTCATAAAACCACCCCAATTTTGGGGATATGAGCATCATAAAATCACCCTAATATTTGGGACAAAAACATCATAAAGCCATCCCAAGATTATGATGTTTGTATCCCCAAAGCCACCCCAAGATTGGGGATACAAACATCATAAAACCACCCCAAGATTGGAGACATGAGCATCCTAAAGTCACCCCAAGATTGGGATATGAGCATCCTAAAGTCACCCCAAGAGTGGGGATAAAAACATTACAAAGTCACCCCAAGATACCCCAAGATTGGGGATTTTGATCTGTGGGGTCTCTGTGGGGTCTCTGTGGGGTCTCTGTGGGGTCTCTGTGGGGTCTCTGTGGGATGCTCTGTGGGGTCTCTGTGGGGTCTCTGTGGGGTCTCTGTGGGGTCTCTGTGGGATGTTCTGTGGGATGTCTGTGGGATGCTCTGTGGGATGCTCTGTGGGATGCTCTGTGGGATGCTCTGTGGGATGCTCTGTGGGATGCTCTGTGGGATTCTCTGTGGGATCTCTGTGGGATGCTCTGTGGGATGCTCTGTGGGGATCTCTGTGGGGGTCTCTGTGGGATGCTCTGTGGGGTCTCTGTGGGATGCTCTGTGGGATGCTCTGTGGGATGCTCTGTGGGATGCTCTGTGGGATCTCTGTGGGATCTCTGTGGGATCTCTGTGGGATCTCTGTGGGATGCTCTGTGGGATGCTCTATAGGATCTCTGGGATGCTCTGTGGGATGCTCTGTGGGATCTCTGTGGGATCTCTGTGGGATCTCTGTGGGATGCTCTGTGGGATGCTCTGTGGGGTCTCTGTGGGATCTCTATAGGATGCTCTGTGGTGCTCTGTGGGATCTCTGTAGGATGCTCTGTGGGATCTCTGGGATGCTCTGTGGGATGCTCTGTGGATGCTCTGTGGGATGCTCTGTAGGATTCTCTATAGGATGCTCTATAGGATGCTCTGTGGGATCTCTTTGAATGTTCTGTGGGGTCTCTGGGGGGGAATGACCCCGTTCACCCCACACTGACCCTGCCCAGGCTGGGAGGGATCCCCTCAGTGCAGTTCCATGACCCTGCACACACAGAGCTCTGCTCGGCCTCATCTGCTTCCACTTTCCCAGGAACACGAGGAAACATTGGGAGCACATTCCCTCCATCCAGTTTCACTTGTTGGGATGCCTGGCATGCCTGGAACCCACATCTTTGGGGTTTCCAGGGCCGAGCCCCGGCCACCATTTCAGATTTGGTTTTTTTATTTTTGTTTTTTATTCCAAAATTGCCCTGGAGCTTGCATTGTAGGGCCTTTTCCTTATGCAAAACATAAAAGTGCTGCTTTTTTTTTTTTCAAATCATAACCATATTTTTCATTAAAATCAGTTGGAGTCCCAATAAACAATCAACTCCAAAAAATTTTCCAAATGTTCGCTGCAGCGCCGTTTCTATTTTTAATTATTTTTTAAAAAACTTTTTTTTTTTTTCCTTAAGAAAAAAACCAACAAAAACACAGCTTGGCTTAGAATTGAAAGAAGCCATCTAGTAAATCATGAGAAATGCACATATAATGGAAATGCAGTGTGATGGGAGCCTGCTCTGGGGGAGTGCCGGGCTCTGTCGCCGTGTCCTCGCCGTGGGAACTCCTCCTTTCTGCTCCAGCACCCCCAGCCTCTCCCAGCCTGCCTCTACATTTGTTTTATATAAATTGATTGCTCTGATCCTATAGAGAGGGATGTGAAAAACTCTTCAAAGCGAGAGCAGCAGAAATTTCTTTTTTTTTCTTTTTTTGTTTCTCCCATCGCTCCTTGGGGGTTTTTTTTGGGAATTTCGTTGCTTTGTTCTTACCTGGTGCAATCATTATTTTGCTGTCTTAAAAACCCAACTCACAACTAAGAACCAAACCCCCGAGTTTTGCATCAAAAGTTTATTTTTTGGTTGTGATTTTGGGTTTGTGCAAAGCAGGTAAAGGTGCCTTGGTTAAACACTCAGGGTTGAAGTTTTTTATTGCTGGAGGTTGAGGAATATTTCAGGATATTCCTGCAGTGCAGCCAAATGTCCAAGGAAAATCTGCATTTCTGGAAATGAAGGTGCTGGGACAAATGGTGGTGATGGGGAACCTGTTCTTGGTGCAAAGAAAAACTGGAGGAGAGGAGAAAATGTGGAGTTTATCCATTTATCCATTTATTAATTTATCTATTTATCCATTTATTAATTTATCCATTTATCCATTTATTAATATATTAATTCATTCATTTATCTATTTATTAATTTATCCATTTATCAATTTATTAATTCATTTATCAATTTATCAATTTATTCATTTCTCCATATATCAATTTATCCATTTATTAATTTATTCATTTTTCAATTTATTAATTTATCCATTTATCAATTTATCAATCAATTCATTTATTAATTTATCCATTTATCCATATATTAATTTACTCATTCATTTATCCATTTATTAATTTATCCATTTATCCATTTATTAATTTATCCATTTATCTATTTATTAATTTATTCATTTATCCATTTATTCATTTATCTGTTTATCCATTTATTAATTTATCCATTTATGAATTTTATTTTTCCATTTTTCCATTTATCCATTTTTGTTCTGCTTTCCCGTTTTCCATGGATCACTGTGATCAGCTCAGCTTGGGCTGAGCCAGGGAATGAGTTTGATTTGTCCCTGGGCAGGTGGGATGGAAGGTGAGATGTCCAGGGTTTGGCTTTAAGTGGAAAAAAGAGGTTTAGATGTGGGACAGGTGTGAAAAGCACTGGAAAAATCTGTTTAGGGGTGGGCAGTTCCTGCTGGATTTTAACAAATTTTTGTTTTTCCTGAGGGACAGGGATGTCAAAGTGGAGCCTTGGGCTGAGCCCTCGGCCAGAGGAGAGCAGAAAGTGGAGTTTGGGTCTCTTTGGTTAGAAATTGTGGCGTTAATCTGCTCATGAAGGGTTTAATTATCAACACGTGCTAATGAGGGTCCAGCACGATCCAGTTTGGTTCTGCTGAGGCTCCAACCCCCTGTGGCAGCAGAGCTTTGGGATTGGTACATTGGGATTTGGGATGGGTACATTGGGATTTGGGATTCTGGGATTATTGATACATTGGGATTTGGGTATTTGGGATTGGTACATTGGGATTTGGGATTGCTACATTGGGATTTGGGATTGGTGCATTGATATTTGGGATTTGAGTATTTGGGATTGGTACATTGGCATTTGGGATTGGTACATTGGGATTTGGGGATTTGGGATTGCTACATTGGGATTTGGCATTTGGGATTGGTACATTGGGATTTGGGGATTTGGGATTGCTACATTGGGATTTGGCATTTGGGATTGGTACATTGGGATTTGGGATCGGTACATTGGGATTTGAGTATTTGGGATTGGTACATTGGGATTTGGGTATTCGGGATTGGTACATTGGGATTTGGGATTTGAGTATTTGGGATTGGTTCATTGGGTTTTGAGTATTTGGGATTGGTACATTGGGATTTGGGTATTTGGGATTGGTACATTCGGATTTGGAAATTTGGGATTGGTACATTGGGATTTGGGGATTTGAGTATTTGGGATTGGTACATTGGGATTTGGGATTAGGTACATTGGCACTTGGGGTTTGGGGATTTGGGATTGGTACATTGGGATTGGTACATTGGGATTGGTACATTGGCATTTGGGATTGGTACATTGGGATTTGAGTATTTGGGATTGGTACATTGGTATTTGGGATTGGTACATTGGGATTTGGGGATTTGGGTATTTGGGATTGGTACATTGGGATTTGGGATTTGGGTATTTGGGATTGGTACATTGGCATTTGGGATTGGTACATTGGGATTGGTACATTGGGATTTGGGATTTGGGTATTTGGGATTGGTACATTGGGATTTGGGATTGCTACATTGGGATTTGGGATTGGTACATTGGGATTTGGGATTTTTTTGGAATGGTGCAGAGCCTCTCATCCCCCTGAATCCCTGCAGCTCTGCAGGAATTTCTCCTTTGCTCCTGCACCTTCTGCAGGGGGTTGGGATGGAGGTGCCACCTGCAGCTCTGGGACAGGCTGTGCTGGGGCAGGCAGGATTTTTGGGAGGGATTTTGGGCTGGATTTTGTTCCTGTGGAGCAGAGGAGCCTCCCCTCCCCGCTGGTGGTGCCGTTACCTTCCTGGCTGTGGCAGGACCTCCCAGCAGGAGATGAATGCAGCTCTGCAATCTGCCCGAGCCACGCTGGAGGCTCAGCAGTGCCTTAACTCCCTTCCCTTCCCTTCCCTCCCATTGTTCCCCCGTGCCAGGCTGGGGTGGGATCTCTGCTGAGAGCCCCGAGGAGCAGGGCAGGGGCTGGGATGGCACTTCTGCAGAGATTGGGATCTCTTTCAGCACATCCTCACCCTGTGCCCACTCCTGGGTCGTGCCTGCCTGGGCAGCCCGAGGAATTTGTAGGAACGTCGTGGATGCTCCCAAGCCTTTCACATTTTTACTGTTGACTTCTGTAGGGAAGGAGCATCCATCAAGGGGACGAGGATTTGTCATTGTTCCCCCAAAAAAGGGCAGTGGCATTGTTAAAGCCCAATGGGAACCCTTTGGAACGAGGAGCCTCCAGGGAGAAATGCAAATTTATATTGAGTTTTAAGACAGACATTGCCCAGCAAGTCCCTTTTAAATCAGAAGATGGAAAGATTGTTTTATCTTTGGTAACTCTTTCCAGAGGACCCACACAGCACAGCCACAGCTTTTGGGGTGAGGAGCTGCAGCCACTTGTTTTCTGGGACTTCGTGGTGGGGCTGGGAGCTGATCCCAAGGCGTGGACACTGCCCCTCTGGTCAGTGGGACTGGGCATTTGGGGTGGCAGCTGCCACCTTTTGTGGAGGGAAGGAAGGGATGAAAGGAGTTTTATGTGGCCATTGAGGAGGTTTATTGATCCCAGATACGGTGTGGCTCCAGGATTGCGGGAAAACAAGCTTCCCTTTCTGGCAGGAGCCACTTGTGGGGGATTGCTTCACTGGGCAGCCCGGGCAGGGCTGGCTTGGGGCATGGGAATGGTTTTGGTCATGGATCAGATCAAATCCCCCTGCTGGGCCCTTCTCCTGCCCCAGATCTGTTCTCCATCCAGACCACAGCAGTTGTTTACCAGAGTGGCTTGTGCTAAAGTGCCCCAGACCCCAGTTTGCCCAGTTTGCAGGAGAGCTGCAGCCCTGGAACTTCCCAGTCAGGATCCCACCACAGGGGTTGTGGCATCCTCATCAAGGGGGGCAGATTTTATGGCAGGGCCTGGTGTGAGGGACAGGGCTGAGGGCTGGAGCTGCAGGAAAGTTGATTTAAATGAGAAGTGAAGAGGAAATTTCTATAAATGTCTTTAAATGAGGGTGATAAATCCCTGCTGCCCAGAGGGGGGTGGGTGCCCCATCCCTGCAAACACTCCAGGCCAGGTTGGACAGGGTGTGATGCTGGGAGATGTTTCTGGTGTTTTGATGTTTTGTGGGTGCTACTCAGCCCAGCCCAGCTGGGATTCCATGAAACCAGGAATTTTTCCAAATATTCTCAAAGATACTCCAGCATCTAACTGACCATGTTTTTTAAAAGGTGTTTGACCATTCTTCCTGGAATTTGGATGAATCCCATCTCTCCTTCCTCCACACATTTGTTGAGATATTTCTTCTCCTCACCTTTAGGTGTTTCCAGTGTTTATTCAGCTTCCAGTCTGAAATTCCCTTGTCTCCAGAGATGATGCCACATCCTCAGGGTGGCTTTTCCATCCCTCCCCATGTAGGCTCTGATCTTCCTCTCCTTTCCCTGTGGCCTCTTTGTCTTCCTGAGCTCCATCTCCCATTCCTGGCTGTCCCCTCTCCTCCCTGGTGTGGCTGAGGTGTGGATTCCCCCTTTTCCCTCTCTCCAGGTCTCTCCTAAGGCCTGAGCCCTGCTCAGGGATTTGCTCTTTAAGCCAGGCTTTTCTTGGTGCCAGGGTTCATTGATCCCTCCCGAGCACCAGGACCCTCAGTTTTCCTTCTGTTCCACGTTTCCCACGTGGGAATTTGAATTGAATTTGAATTTCTTCCCCCTTTGAGGAGAGCAGCCAACTTCCCTTCCCAGGGAAGCCACATCCACAGATGGATCTCCTTGGAATCTCCTTCTTGGGAATTTTCCTTCTTCTTGGGAATTATCATCATCTGAATCTTTTCTGAATCTTCTTTGGAATCTCCTCCTTGGGAATAATTTCCTTCTTCTTGGGGATCATCGTCATCATCTTCTTCATCTGAATCTGAATCTTCTTCTGAATCTTCTTTGGAATCTCCTTGGGAATCATTTTCTTCTGAGGAATCATCATCATCATCTTAATCTTCTGAATCTTCTTCTGAATCTTCCTTGGAATCTTTTTCTTGGGAATCATTTCCTTCTTGGGAATCATCATCATCATCTTCTTCTTCTGAATCTTCTTCTTCTGAATCTTCTTGGGAATCTCCTTGGGAATCATTTTCTTCTTCTTAGGAATCATCATCATCTTTTTAATCTTCTGAATCTTCCTTGGAATCTTTTCCTTGGGAATCATTTCCTTCTTGGGAATCATCATCATCATCATCTGAATATTTTCTGAATCTTCTTTAGAATCTCCTTCTTGGGAATCATCATCTTCTCCTTCTCCTTCTCCTTCTCCTTCTCCTTCTCCTTCTCCTTCTCCTTCTCCTTCTCCTTCTCCTTCTCCTTCTCCTTCTCCTTCTCCTTCTCCTTCTCCTTCTCCTTCTCCTTCTCCTTCTCCTTCTCCTTCTCCTTCTCCTTCTCCTTCTCCTTCTCCTTCTCCTTCTCCTTCTCCTTCTCCTTCTCCTTCTCCTTCTCCTTCTCCTTCTCCTTCTCCTTCTCCTTCTCCTTCTCCTTCTCCTTCTCCTTCTCCTTCTCCTTCTCCTTCTCCTTCTCCTTCTGAATCTTCTTTGCAATATTCTTGAGAATCATCATCATCATCATCTTTTTGAAGTCTTCTCTTTCTCCTTTGGAATTGTATTTTCTCCTTTGAAATCTTATATTCTGAAATTGTCTTCTTTTTCTTCTGCAGAGGAATTTTCTTCTTTCCAATCCCTTGACTTTTCCAATGTCAAACAAATTGTCCTGTGATTTTTTTCCAGGATAGGGAGTTGCAGGAATTTTTTGGTGGGATCAGTGTAGGATGTTGTTGGTGTTTCTCCTCCTGGCTCACAAAAATAATAATTTTTCCTCCTTGGAGAGGAGCTATCCGTGAAATCCCAGGGGTGAAATCCTGTTTCCAAGTGATTGCCTTAAACACCAAAAAGAACCATTGGGATGAAGAATTTTCTTTCACATCTTTGGGGTGAAGTTTTTTTTGTTGATTTTAAAGAAGCTTTTCTTCCCTGACATGAAACTCTTGGGGACAGACTGATACAAAAAATCAGGGAAGGGATTTATGGGAATGGGAGAAATGGAATGGTTGGAGGATTTTATTGTCAGGGCTAAAGAGAGTGAGGGGAAATCCTGGGCTGTGGAGTGCTGAGAACTTTTATTAGTCTTTGAAAAAATATGGGATCCACTTAGAGGAGCAGGGAATGGTTTCTTCTCTCCCTCCCAGGGAACAATTCCTGCCCCAGATCCCAGCCCCATCTCCCCTTTCCCAGTGGAGCCATTCCCTGTGTCCTGTCCCCAATTCCAGCTCTCCTGGAGCCCTGCAGGGACTCTGAGCATCCCCTGGAGTTTTCCCTTCTCCAGGGAACATCCCCAGAGCAGAGGGGCTCCAGAATCCTGGTTTGGGTTGGGAGTGACTTTAAATCCCATCCCATTATCCCATTATCCCATTATCCCATCCCATCCCATCCCAGGGACACAATTCCCACTATCCCAAGTTGCTCCAAGACCTGTCCAGGCCCTGATAAATTCCTTCAACTCTCCCATACAATTCCACGAGTTCCCCTTTTCCCACTCTCCCAACATTTAACTGGACCCATCCCTGGAGGCACAACCAGAACTGGTTTCCTGTTTTATTTTTTTTTTAAAATTCCATATTTCCCACACCCCTTGGCTTTTCCCTAAATCCAGAATTCTCCCCAAGCTTTATATCCCAACTTTGGGAAGAAAGAACCGACTGAGGATCCCCCTGAACATTCTGGGCTGGGGGAGATTTTATAAATAAATTTTATATAGATATATATATATATTTAAGTCTGGCTGGAAAAGGGGAAGGTCCCAGACATTTTCCTGCTGGAAATTAGGAGCACATTTTTGGTGTTTCCTCCCTGTGCTGGGAGCTCCTTATTTTTCATTAGTGTCAGACTGGGCAGCTCCAGGCTTGGGACAGGGGCTCATCCACAGCCAAATTTTCCTGAATATCCCTTCCAGGAGTGTGGAATTGAGTGATTCCACTCAAAAAAATCAGGAAAAAGGGGATTTATAACAAAGCCCTTGAGGTTCTCCAGGTTTTGAGCATCACCTTAAAGCAGGAGGGATTTGGGAGCAGGGGGTGAGGCTGGAATGTGGAATGAGCTCCAAGGCTCTGGGATGAAATCCTGCTTAGTTTTTCTTCAGTCCTTTCTCTTGAAGCATCTCCAAAACGTTTGAAGAACATTATTAAGAGTTTGGGAGAAGGGAGGATCTCTCTTTGCCACCCCACTTGGAAAGGGAAGAAAAAGGCAGCTTGGAATTTATTTGGAGGATGAGGAGGCTCCAGGTCCTTGAAGATTTTTTTTTTTTTTCTGATTATTTGCAGAAGCAAATCTTTGGGGTTGTTCTGGCAGAGCTGCTCTCCCAGTCACTGGCTTGGGGGAAAATAAAGGACATTTTTAGGTGGGATTCTTCCCTGCTCCCATTCCTGGGAGCTCTGGGCAATTCCAGTGGGTTGGGACGAGGCTGGGAAGAGTTTTTGGGGCTGCCTGGAATTGTCTCCCTGATTTTCTTCCTCAGCTGTCACCTGATTGCCTAAAATAATCTGAATTTCATGGCTCTGAGGGAACAAACATCCCAATAAAATCCCCAGGAGTTAAGGGAACTCTTCCCTCTCCCAGCAAGGAATGAAATTCAAGGATTATGAACACAGGGATTGAGTGAACTCAGGTTTTTTGATTCTCTTTGATCCCAGCTGTGACCAAGGGCTTGGGGGTTGTTCTGCCCTTGGGGGCTGTGGGTGGAGCTCAGACATTGGCAGGTGAATGTTCATTTTTCCCTTTTTTTCCCTTTTTTTCCCTTTTTTTCCCTTTTTTTCCCTTTTTTTCCCTTTTTTTCCCTTTTTTTCCCTTTTTTTCCCTTTTTTTCCCTTTTTTTCCCTTTTTTCCTCTTTTTTCCCTTTTTTTCCCCTTTTCTCCCTTTTTCCCCCATTTCCTGCAGTCAGTGCTGTCTCTGTCCCCTGTCCCATCCCATCCCAGGGAATTCTCAGTCCCTGCTGCAGAGCAGGTTGTCCTGCAGGGAGGAGCCATTCCCAGGAGGAATTTGGGACATCCCAGTGTCCAGCTCAGCCAGGAGCTGCCCCAGAGCCTCTGGCTGGACTCATCCCTGTCCAAAGGCAGCTGGGATTTCACTGCAGAAATTCCACTGAACCTCCTGGGAAACCATCAGGGCTGGGGGTGCTGGATTTGAGTCACCTGTTTCTTTTTCTCATGTGTCCTTTGTGAGAGGTATCCCGAAATCCCAGACTGGATTGGGATGGAAGGACCTTCAATCCCACCCCATCCATGGCAGGGACATTCCCACCATCCCAGTGGATCCAGCCTGGCCTGGGATCCAGGGGCAGCCCCAGCAAATCTGGGAATCCCAGCCCAGGCAGGAATTCCTGCCCCAGATCCCAGCCCCATCTCCCCTTTCCCAGTGGAGCCATTCCCTGTGTCCTGTCCCCAATTCCAGCTCTCCTGGAGCCCCTGCAGGGACTCTGAGCATCCCCTGGAGTTTTCCCTTCTCCAGGGAACATTCCCAGCTCTCCCAGCCTGGCTCCAGAATCCTGGCAGCATTTCCATGACTCCTCTGGACTCTCTGCAGCAGCTCCACGTCCTCCTGAGTTTGGGCTCCAGGGCTGGGGCAGCGCTGCAGGTGGGGTCTCACCTGAGCCTGGGGCACAGGGACACAATTCCCACCTTTCCTTGGGATCAGCCCATCCCAGCCTCACTCCCAACATCCCAAATCCTCCTCCCAGGGCTGCTGGAACAGACCAGGACACCCCGTGGGCCCCCAGCCTCCCCCATCACCCATCTGCACCCGAGCTCAGCAAACCCATTGTGAGAAACACTTTGGAGCCGTTTAATTTTATTTTATTTTATTGAATCCTGGAATGAAGGGAGCTGTGGGGGGCCAGAGATGACATCCTGGATTTGGGATTTCACCCTGGCTCGAGGTTTCCCTGGATGGGTTTTTTTTGTGCTGCAGCTCCTGGCCTGGCTGAACCTCGTGGCCTTTCTCTCTCCCAGCTCTGAGGGTTTCATGTTCTGCTCCCAAACCTTTTCCCCCTGGATTTCTCTCCCCCTGGGATCAAGGCTGGAGCCTCTGAGCTCTTTGGGGGGTCACATTCACACCTTGTGAAAAGCAGGTGCAGCCCCATTAGCTCCAGATGGAGGCAGAGCCCTCAAACCCTTTGGAATTTCACCCTCCAGCTTCCCCATCCTGCAGGGAGAGCAGCATTCCCTGGAAAAAGGGATTTTTCCCTGTTTCAGTAGCAGGTGGGGTTGATCACCTGGAAGAGGGGATGGCTCCATAAACTGCTCCCTCCCAGGGATGCCACATGTGTGGCACTCGTGGGGACCTCCCAGCTCCACTTTCCCCTTTTTAAAGTCCCATAAATGAAAATTGGAAAGGGCTGGAGGGGAGGTGTGAGATTTTTTTCCTGGTTTATTTTTTTTTTTTTTATTTTATTTCCAGAGTTACAGGTTTTTTTATCCTTAATACATTTATAATACTCAGCTCCCTTGATTTGTTGCCATAAAATTAACCAGTAAATTTCAAATGGAACAAAAAAAAAAAAAAAGCCCCTAATAGGAACCACCTTGGCTGTGCTCAGGAAAGGTGGGCCAGGACATTTTCCCCTCTGCCAGGTTTTCTCCTGGAGTGCCACATGTTGGAGGGATATAAAACTTTTACTAACAAGAACTTGGAGGAATTCTGACTTTCTAATTGCCCCCTTTTTTTTTTTTTTTTAATTTAATTTTTTTTTTCCTGGTACAAGCTGCTGTTTATTTTGAGCTCTTAAAAACCAGGATTGTAATTTGGAAGTCTGGGAGTTTCAGACTTTGGGCAAGGAGGGGTGGGGAGGATCCAGGCTGGATTTCCTGGCTGGGGGAGGCTCTGCTGATTATCCTGGGGTTGGCATCGTTGGGATTTTATCCTTTTAATATTTTTAAATTATTTTTGAGCCAGGATTTTGTTGTGGTGTGCACAGAATGAGGCCAGGCTGTTGCAGCATCCCTGGTGTGCTGGGATGAAGGATTCTGGGGATGGAGGATCTTAAATTCTGGGATCTGCCTAAATCCTGAGTTATTGCTGCTTGGGATGTTTATGGGATGGGCTGGGTGGGAAGGGACCCGAAATCCCATCCAGCTCCACCCCCTCCCATTGTGCCAGGGGGATCCTGCCTGGCCTTGGGCACTGCCAGGGATCCAGGGCAGCACAAATGGGGATTGTTGGGAATCTGGGGCAGAACAAATGGGAATTGTTGGGAATTTGGGGAAACATGAACAGGAATTGTTGGGAATTTGGGGGAGAACAAACAGGAATTTGGGGCAGCAGAAACAGGAATTGTTGGGAATTTGGGGCAGGACAAATGGGAATAGTTGGGAATTTGGGGAAGCACAGATGGGAATTGTTGGGAATTTTGGGCAGAATAAATGGGGATTGTTGGGAATTTGGGGCAGCAGAAACAGGAATTGTTGGGAATTTTGGGCAGCACAAACTGGAGTTGTTGGGAATTTGGGGAATTACAAATGGGAATTTTTGGGAATTTGGGGAAACACGAACAGGAATTGTTGGGAATTTGGGGCAGAACAAACTGGAGTTTTTGGGAATTTGCGGCAGAACAAACAGGAATTGTTGGGAATTTAGGGAAGCACAAATGAGAATTGTTCGGAATTTGGGGCAGCACAAACTGGAGTTGTTGGGAATCTGGGGCAGCACAAACTGGAGTTGTTGGGAATTTGGGGAATTACAAATGGGAATTTTTGGGAATTTGGGGATAGCAGAAACAGGAATTGTTGGGAATTTGGGGCAGCCCAAACTGGAGTTGTTGGGAATTTGGGGAATTACAAATGGGAATTTTTGGGAATTTGGGGCAGCCCAAACTGGAATTGTTGGGAATTTGGGGCAGCACAGACTGGAGTTGTTGGGAATTTGGGGGAGAACAAACAGGAATTTGTGGGAATTTGGGGTAGCAGAAACAGGAATTGTTGGGAATTTGGGGAAGCACAGATGGAATTATTGGGAATTTGGGGCAGAATAAACTGGAGTTGTTGGGAATTTGGGGCAGCCCAAACTGGAGTTGTTGGGAATCTGGGGCAGCCCAGACTGGAGTTGTTGGAGTCTGGTGGGCACAGCAGGGCCCTTGCCCTGCCCAGGGGTGCTGGGTGACACCCGTGGGTCAGGCTGGGTTAAACCCTGGCTGTGCCTGCTGCCCACCCTCAGCACCCGTGGGGCAGATCCCGGCTCTGTCCTGGGCACTTCTCTGGCTTTAGGGCGGTCCTGGCTGGGCTGGGCTCGGGCTGAGCTGGTTCAGCTGAGCTTTGGACCCTGCTGAGAGCTTGGGCCAGCCAGGGAGGGAAGGAAAAGGAAAATCAAACCCTCCCAGGGCTTGTGGAATGGCTCAAAAATCCCTTTGTGCTTTCCCCAGCTGCCTTTAGAGGGCAGATCACGCCCGGGAATCACAGATTGGGATGTTCCTGGTGCTGGATTCCTCAGCTTGGAGCACTCAGAAAAAAACACGGAGAGGTTTTTTTATTATTATTATTCATTTTTAAAAGCATAATTTGAATTCTGCAATAACTTGTGGTGCTTTCAAGGCTGACCATGAAGTGAATTTACAGCAGGGAGATGAGATCAGGTTTTGATTTATCACTGAGGACTTAAAATCTTTTTAGGTTCAGTCCTAAAAATTGTGGTGTGAGTGAAATATTAGTGATGGATGCAGGGAGAAAAATCCTGGGAACATACTGTGGGAGAGGAGAATTATGTAATGTGTTGACTAAGTTCATTTTTATGTTAAAAAAGACCACAAGAAGTGGTTTCAGTTGGGAGAGTTGGTTTTGGAGAGCAGTGCTGAGTGCTGAATGTATAATTTCATTTTTCTCTGCTGTAATCTCTCCTCTAAATCCCCCAACCCTCACACCCCAGTGCTTAGGAAAAAAAAAAGTATTTATCAAGAGAGTATTTCACATTATCAGAGGGATCTTTGTGAAGTGAAGGCAGGAAAATGAAATTGAAGCTCTTCTGTAAAGTTGAAACTTTTCATATTGGGATTAAATATTCCTTAAAGTCACCGTGCTGGGGGAGGCAGGGCCTGGCTAATTCTGTGATTAATTAAAACCAGCACTAACCAAATCATGCTCTGCTTTCTTCTGCTGCTCCCTGAAGCTCAGGGATCCCGGGGAAGATGATTATTCCTGAAAAAGCCATTTTGTTCTTTGTGGCTCAGCCCCCTTGGCAGCTGCTTTGTGGGTTTCTCATCAAAAAAACCAGAGGGGTTATTCCCAAACAGAATGAAAAGGGCTTTGTTCCAACCAGGGTTTATCCTTTTTTTAAAATTTATTTTAAATAATGTTTTAAATCTCCTCAAGGTGGAGGAGCTGCTGCTCCTGGGATGTGCTGGGGGTCCTTTGGGGTTTGGGGTTCAGCTTTGCACTGTGATCCTTGCCCAGACCCCTCCTGAGGTGTTGGTGGAAAAGGGGAAAGGGACAGAAGTGACCCCGGGGGGTCTGTGCACAGCATCCCTGACCCCAGGCTGGACAGACAGAGAGTGGACAGATGGACACTGGGGTGGGGGATGGGCTGGGGGTCACTGCCAAAGGGCTGGGACAGGCTGAGAGCTGGAGCTGCAGCTGGGCTGGGGAATGCAGCACAAACCCGGGCTGGGGGAGAGGGAGGGACTGGGAGCAGCCCTGGGAGGAGGATTTGGGCTGATCCCAAAGGAAAGGTGGGAATTGTGTCCCTGTGCCCCAGGCTCAGGTGAGACCCCACCTGCAGCGCTGCCCCAGCCCTGGAGCCCAAACTCAGGAGGACGTGGAGCTGCTGCAGAGAGTCCAGAGGAGTCATGGAAATGCTGCCAGGATTCTGGAGCCAGGCTGGGAGAGCTGGGAATGTTCCCTGGAGAAGGGAAAACTCCAGGGGATGCTCAGAGTCCCTGCAGGGCTCCAGGAGAGCTGGAACTGGGGACAGGACACAGGGAATGGCTCCACTGGGAAAGGGGAGATGGGGCTGGGATCTTGGGAAGGAATTCCTGCCTGGGCTGGGATTCCCAGATTTGCTGTGGCTGCCCCTGGATCCCTGGCCAGGCTGGATCCCCCTGGCACAGTGGGAGGGAGTTTTTAAGGTTTTTAAGGTGGTTTTTAAGGTTTCCTTCCCACCCAAACCATTCCATGAGGATTTCATCCCAGATCCCATCCCTCTCCCTCCATCACTGAATGTGTCCCCTTAGGATCTGTCACCCCAGATTTCTGTGGGAGTGCTTCAGGATATTCTGGGGCCTGAGTTAGATCCAGAGGATCTCTGCAGCTCTTCCCAGATCCCATTTAAAGACTGACAGCTGCCCTGTTTAAAAGTCCAAATCCTGTTTTGTCCAGATGCTTTTCCTGGGATTTTTCAGAGTCCTGTGCATTCCAGGAGATTCAGGACCATCCCAGGGAGGTGCTGTGCCCATGGCCAGTCCCTCAGAACCCTTCAGAACCCCAGCCCAGGCTGAGGAATGGAAACAAAAGCAGAATCTTGAAAGGACCCTTATCTGCAAAGGCCAGAGCCCAGGGAGGGGGTGTGGAACAGAACTTTGGGAACTCCCACAGACAGCAGGATCCAGGGATTCCATCCCAGGCCAGGCTGGGGTGACTCCCTGGGGAGCTCTGGGAGGGTCAGGGAGAAGTGGAGCATCCATGAGGGATCATCCAGGGCTGGGGGAGCAGCTCCTGAAATCAGGGATGGCAGGCAGGAAACCAGCAGGGAGGGGAAACTGGGAGGAAAAGCAGTGGGAAATGTTGGGACTGGACTGGAGTGAGAGCCCTGTGTGGTGTCAGGGCAGGGGCAGCTCCAAGCTGAGCACTCTGGGGTGGCTTTTCCAGAATTCCCCCTGGGAATTCCAGCCCAGCTCCTTCCCCCTTCAGTGAGATCTCACTGATTTTATCCTGAATATCCAGAGGGGTGAGGTCCCACCTTCCTGGGCAAGGACAGAGCTGGGGACAGCACCTGGAGGGTCCCCAGGGGCTTTGAGGGGCTCCTGCAGCCAGCCCAGGGAGGGCAGGGAGGTCTGGAGCACCCTGGGGTGGTGGGAGGGCTGGAACAGGATGAGCTTCGAGGTCTGATCCAGCCCAAACCTCTCCTGATTCCCCACTCTGTAATTCTGCAATTCTCTGGTAGAATGGCCTTAAGTCAAAGCTTGAATTTGTCCCTTTAACTCCCCTCTCCTCTCCAGCTTCATTCCCTTTTCCTCTGTTCCTTTTCCTGAGCAAACAAAGCGTTCTGCCTGGATTTCTCCTTTTTAACAGTTTCACTGGGGGGGAAAAACCCAAAACAACAAAAAACAACCAAAGCAACCCCAAGCCCTGTTCCCTGTGCCATGCCTGGCTTGTCAGGGAGCGTGCTGGAACAAAGCCTGGCTTGGAAAACAATCCCAGTTCCCTGGGAGGGCTCCCAGGGGCAGGCCCTGCATGGCTGGCTGCTCCTGAGTCATTCCAGCCCCTCTCACCTGTGACCAGGTTTGCCTGTGATCCCTCTGCTGCTCCCTCTCTTACTCAGGGCTTTGGTTGGGTCTCAATTAAAGAGTGAGGAGAGGTTAAACCGGGTGGGAGTTTCCAGTGGAGTTTGAGTCATGGTTTTGTGGCTCACAGAGGGAGAGGAGCCTCCTTGGGCAGAGTTAGAGCAGCTCCCAGGGCGGGGGATTTCATCCTGGAAAAAGAATTTTCAATTTTCAGTCGAAGAATCTCAGTTCCATCTCAGCTCAGATGGGTTGTAAAGCATTTATCTGCCCAAGAGCTTGTCAGGCTGAGGATTTTCATGTGTTTGAAATTCCCTGTGGAACACCCATCCTCCTCCTCCTCCTCCTGCTGCTGCTGCCCTCGCTCCTGAGCTCATTCTCATTCTCTGTAAATGTGATAAATAAACTCTGGAATCGCAGCACTGAGCTCCCTTTGAAGCTGCCCACAGATCTGGATCCCACAGAAGTGTAAATCAACACTTTGGCCATAAAGGGCTTCTTAAAAAGTGGCTTTTTTTTTTTTTTGAGCAGCTGACCTGAAGGCTGTGGTTGCCCAAAGCTTTTTTATCAATCCTCGTGTGATGAATTCCTCCTTAGAAGGGAGAGTCTGGAGCATTCCCTTCTCAAAACAGCTGAGGTTTAATGGGTTTTGTATAAAAAGCTGAATTAGCCCAGGTCCTGAATGAACTCTGAGGGTGTAAATATGGCTGAGCTCATCCTGTGGGTTTGATCCCTCCAGTTCCATGGGCAGGGACCTCCCACCAATGTCCAGGGATCCAGGGGCAGCCCCAGCAAATCTGGGAATCCCAGCCCAGGCAGGAATTCCTGCCCCAGATCCCAGCCCCATCTCCCCTTTCCCAGTGGAGCCATTCCCTGTGTCCTGTCCCCAATTCCAGCTCTCCTGGAGCCCCTGCAGGGACTCTGAGCATCCCCTGGAGTTTTCCCTTCTCCAGGGAACATTCCCAGCTCTCCCAGCCTGGCTCCAGAATCCTGGGGTGGTTTAGGTTGGAAGGAACTTTAAATCCCATCCCATTCCCACCCCATCCATGGCAGGGACACTCCCACTGTCCCAGGGGGATCCAACCTGGTCCTGGACACTCCAGGGATCCAGAGCAGCACAAACAGAAATTTTTGGGAATCTGGTGGGCTCTTGTTCTGGCCAGGGAATATTGAACTGTAAGATCAGTGGAATTAGGCCTGGATTAAATCCAGGTTTGGGAAAGGAGCAGGAGCAGGGGGTGAGGGTGAATCATGGGGTGAGAGCAAAGCAAAGAGGGAATTGCATTTTCCTCATCGCACACTCAATGCCAAAAACTTGTATTTGAGGAAAATTGATATTTAGGGCCATCAGACCCGAGGTGGATTTCAGCTCTGGATGGGCTGAGGTGGAAGAGAATTTTTAGGAAATGAGGAGTGGGGGATTGAGGCCGAGTCTGTGCAGGGCACTGGGGAGAACAAACCATCCAACGCTGCATTTCCAAACTCCTTTTATTCCATGACCTGGAACAGAGTTCAAAAAAAAAAAAAACTCCAAAAAAAAAAAAACCCCAACCACCCTGCCATTGTTGGGCCTCGTTTCCTGAGCCCAGGGAGAACTTTGTCAGCCAAACCTCCAACAAATTGTCTGCTCTGATAAGGAGTCAGCAGCGAGCCCCTCCCCGTCCCGACAAACCCAGGGCAGGAGCTGTGGCCGTGTGCTCAGTTTACACCTTGCAATAATAATCCCTGCTTTTATCTGATCCCAGGGGGATTCTATAACTTTGGAATGGCTCTCTGGCAGCGTTCCAGCCCTACTGTCATTTTTTATTAATGTTCTTTTTTTTTTTTCCTACCCCTGTAGCCAGTCTGCTTTGCTGCTGCTTTTTTTTTTCTTTCCCCCTCCTCTTTTTTTTCTTCCTTAAGATTGTTTAAGGAATATGTATCCCATTCCTTGGGATATTGGGAAATGATATTTGAAAATTTGGTGTCTCAGCCCATTAGAGGGGTCTGTAAAACCATCACAGCAGGAACTAATCAGAACTACCAAAGCCAGCCTGTAAATCATCGCTCCCTTTAAATCACCAACCCCTTCTCCCCGGGCCTTATCTCGTGTCTCATCAGGAAAATCCTAATTAGATTCTGCTCAAAAGTAAATATTGGTGGGTGGAGGTGAGGGGAGGTGAGACTCGAGCGTTTTGGCTGTGGAAAACAAGGTGAAGTTCTGAAAAGAGCAATTTTGGAGTTTTAAAGGAGCTCCTTCCTCCTGGGGGTGGTGAAACAACTTTTCCTTAGAATGGGTCTGGGGGCAGAGCCTGGAGGAGTCCCTGGGCTGCTCTGGGAATGATCCCATGGAGTTGGGAATGAACCCATGGTGCTGGGAATGAGCCTGTGGGGCTGGGAATAAGGCCATGGTGTTGGGAATGATCCCATGGCATTGGGAATGAGCCCATGGTGCTGGGAATGAACCCACGGTGCTGGGAATGATCCCATGGCATTGGGAATGAACCCATGGCATTGGGAATGAACCCGTGGCATTTGGAATGAACCCGTGGCATTTGGAATGAGCCCATGGAATTGGGAATGAACCCATGGAATTGGGAATGAACCCGTGGCATTGGGAATGAACCCATGGAATTGGGAATGAACCCGTGGCATTTGGAATGATCCCATGGCGTTGGGAATGAACCCATGGAATTTGGAATGAACCTGTGGCATTTGGAATGACTATGGTGTTGGGAATGATCCTGTGGCATTGGGAATGACTCTATGGTGTTGGGAATGATCCCATGGTGTTGGGAATGAGTCCATGGTGTGGGGAATGAGCCTATGGCATTGGGTATGATCCCATGGTGTTGGGAATGAACCCATGGAATTGGGAGTAAACCCATAGTGCTGGGAATGATCCCAAGGTGTTGGAAATGATCTCATGGAATTGGGAATGAGCCCATGGCACTGGGAATGATCCCAAGGGTCTGGGAATGACCCCATGACAACACAGGAATGAGCCCAAACTGGTGCCACTTTTGTGGCATCCTCACCAAAACCTGGGGGGATTTTGGATTGGATAACCCCAAACTGGTGCCACTTTCATGGAATCCTCACCAAAACCTGGGGGGATTTTGGATTGGATAACCCCAAACTGGCCCCACTTTCATGGACACCACACCAAAACCTGGGGGGATTTTGGGCTGGATTTGTCACCCCAGCCCTGGTTCCATCAGTTTTCCAAAGGCACCCCAGGTGTCTTCCCTGGGCTCCTCCAGACCCTTTTTTGGGAACAGAACCCCCAAACCCCCCCAGTGCTCCTCTGCTTGATCCTTCCTATGGATGGATCCAGGGAAAAATGGATTCCATGGAAATCCATGGGAGGGTTGTTCTGCTGCAGCCCAGGGAGGGGCTGGGAATGAGCTGGGGGTGGGAGTTCTTTAGGATAATCCCAAATTTCTCCAGAGCTGCTTCCTCTGGGCCTCCCCCCAGCTCACAGTGAAACCAAAACCTCAGTGATTCACCAAGCTGAAGAAAATTCGATATTTCTCACTTGTAGGTCACCTCGGTCCAGATTGTTTCCTGCCAGGAGAGGGGGGTTGGGAATGCCCTGCTGGAGATGGAAAAGCCATTCCCATTTTTCTGGTGTGTGCAGGATCCAGGTCTGGGATCATTCCAGGCTCGGGACACTCCTGTTCCTGCAGGTGAAATGTGCCCAGGTTGGCATGAAGGGAGTGAAATGGAATGAAATCCCAGGTTGGGATTTGGGAGCACCACTGACTGAATGTCAGGCAGAAATCCCTGGAAAATCTCATCTCATTTAAAACTTCCCCCCACAGAAATCCTGAAAGGTGAAGATTCCTCAAGGTCCAAATTGCTCCTGGTGGGCTGGAAAACTTTTGTGCATCCTCCAGCTGCTTTTTAGGATATCTGGGAGCTGGGACATAAATTTTTTTTCCTTTTTTTTTTTTTTTAGTTTTTAAAGAGGGTATTTTTTTTTCAAGAGGGTAGTGAGGCTCTGGCACAGAGAGGCTGTGGCTGCCCCTGGGTCCCTGGGAGTGTCCAAGGCCAGGCTGGACACGGACTTGGATCCACCTGGGATTGTTGAGCTGTCCCTGGGGGTGGAATGGGATGGGATTTTTATGGTCCCTCCTAACCCAAACCATTCCTGAATTCTGTGATTTTCCCATCTGCTGCTCGGACTTCAGTCCAGGTCAAAATTCTTCTCTTGATAAATCAGTTTATTTGCATTGAAAGAGCAAAATCAAAGTGTTGGGGGGGTAAATTCCACGTGGGGCTTCTTGTCCTGGAGCGATGCCGGAGGTGCAAATTTCCTTCATTTATAAATAATGGAATTTATGAATTCTTATCAATATTTGGTTTGGATCTTATCAATCTTGACACCTGGCCACATCCTGCTGTGCAGAGGTGGACTGAGGAGAGATCAATCTCTGTTGGAAAAATGGTGGGAACAAGATGCTTGGAGAGCATTTCCCTGGATCCTTGGAGAGCATTTCCCTGGATCCTTGGAGAGCATTTCCCTGGATCCTTGGTGACACCAATTCCGTGTCCAGCCTGAAGTCCTGGAGTGTTTCACTTCCAAGGGCTGGGGCAGAGCAGTGCAGGGCTGGCAGCAGCATCCTGCAGCTCCTCATCCCAAATTTCCCTCTCCCATGACTGCCTGTGCTCCGCCCTGCTTAACGAGCCGCGTCCAGCTCGGGGCCTGCGTCCAAAACTTCTCCTCTTCCCACTCTTTGATTCTCCCCTCTGCAGAAGGAGAGGGATTACACAAGCTGCAGGGTTTAATGAGTGTGCTGGGCTGGCTTTTGGGGCAATTTCCAGCGGGTTCAGGGTTATAACTTCATTAGGCCTGGCTTGGGAAACTCAGCGCAGGGCGGGCCCGAGCCCCGGCCCTTTGTTGTGTTCTCTTCTGAAGGACCCTTTTGAAGTCCTAATTCCCTTTATGGGATGTCGCAAGGCCTTTCCATAGAGCTGTGCCTCTGAAGTCCGAAATGCCGGGGCCAGAGTCCCCCTTTCCCCTGGCGTGGGGTCCTGGGCAGTGTCCACCCAGACCTTTCCCCCTGGGGCCTCGTTGCAAAATTCCCATTGTTGGGATTCATCCCTGAAGAGGGTTTTTGAAAGGGGTGGGTTGGGAGTCCCCTGGCTCAGCTGGGAGGAGCAAATAAATGGAGTAAATAATAAATAAACTCCAGGGCTACTCCTGCTTTCCAACCACTAGAGGTCAAGGTTGTGCTGTGGGATAAAAAATCCCACACGGATGATAATCTGAGGATTCGCTCTGGTTCCTGCTGCAGCCACCTCCAGGAATGGCTTTGTACACGGAATTTTGTTATTAATTACCCAGCTCGTTAATTAATTTAAAGCTGATTGTATGTGCTCAGGGTGAGGAGCAGTTTGAGGTGGATTTTCCAAGGAATGGGAAACTTCGATTTCAGTATTCCTCAGATACAGGAATTTCCCCAGTGCTCAGTCCCTGCTGGGGTTTTGCTTCCCAAGGAGAGAATCCAAAGGGATTTGGAGGCTGGCAAAAAATCAAAGCTGCTCCTGAATTATTTTTTGGGGAGGGGATGTTAAAACTTCCAAGTGTTGAACAGGAAATAATTCAGGAGGTTTGCACAGGGATGAAGGTTTGTGCTTTCTGCGGTTCAGGTAGCAAAAGCAATTAATAATTAGAGATTTTTAATAGCAATTAATAATGTTTTAATTCTCTCTTGGTGTCACTGGCAGATGGATCTCTTGGTTTTCCTGCTTTTTCCTAAATCCAGGCTGCCACATTCCCATAGGGAAGGGGATGGGCCCCTTTTGTCACTTCAGAGAATCCTGGAATTCCATAATATCCAGGAGCTACCTGGATCCTGGAATTCCAGAATATCCAGAATCCTACCTGAATCCTGGAATTCCAGAATGTCCAGGAACTACTTGAATCCTGGAATTCCAGAATATCCAGAATCCTACCTGAATCCTGGAATTCCAGAATGTCCAGGAACTACTTGAATCCTGGAATTCCAGAATATCCAGGAACTACCTGAATCCTGTAATTCCAGAATATCCAGGAACTACCTGAATCCTGGAATTCCAGATTATCCAAGAATTCCCTGAATCCCAGAATTCCAGAATATCCAAGAATTACCTGAATCCCAGAATTCCAGAATATCCAGGAGCTACCTGGGCTTGTGGAAAGTGTCCTTGCCCATGGAATCAGAGGATTTTTAGGATCCTGCATTTTTAGGATTCCCACAAGCTTTTCTTCTGATACATTAAAAAATCGCAGCTAAAGTCGAGGAATTCTCTAAATCTGTGTCTAAATCCATATAAATTCCAGGTTTTCCCAGTGTTTATTTTCCAGTATCCCCAGCACACAAACCCAGCACTGCCACATCCCTGGGATTGTTTTTTTTTCCCTGCTTTTATCTGGATTTGGTCTTGGAGATTCCTTGTGTGTCCATTCCTTCGATCAGAACTCGATCAACTGCTCAACAACTGGGGCTGAGCCATTTTTCCTGTCAATTATTCCCATATCAAAGGCAAAAAATAGGGAATTTTTGCAGGAGGGCACAGCCCCGAAATCCCTGGAATAACTCCACGAAATCTCTGGGATAACTCGCCGTGTTCCCGCCCCTCCATCGAGCACCTTTTTACAGCTCGTTCTGCACATCAACAACGTGCAATTAAACCCTCCTGGGCTCCCACAAAAATGCTTTCAGGAACCTCTGGGGTCCAGATGTGGAATGTTTTCTGTGGGAACTGGAAGAAGAGGAAAGAATCCAGCGGTTCAGGGGGTGACAGTCACCACATGGCCCGCGGGCCGACACCGCTGCAGCTGGGCTGGAAATGGAGCAATGTGGCAGCACTGGCTGGGATTTGGGATTTGGGGTTTGGGGTTTGGGGTTTGGGGAGAATCAGGAGCGTGGTTGGATTGTTGCATAATCCCTGAGCTGCTCTGCAAATGGATCTGGGAATATCTGGGCTGGGAAGGGGGGAAAGGCAAAATTCCGAGTGCGAATTCCTTCCACCTCCTTTGTCCCCTTCCAGAAAACCAAATTAAATCCCAGGTGGAATCTCTTTTTTTTTTTTTTAATTTAGGCACAGCAGCAGAGAAACCTGGACAACATCGTGTCCCAGCAGCCCAGGATTAGCGGGGGGAAGAAATCCAAGAAGGAATTCAGCGCCAGCTCCGAGCTGGAGGTGAAGAACACCAGCCCCATGTCGGAGCAGGACTCGGGGATCCTGGATGTGGAGGATGAGGATGAGGAGGAGGAGGTAAAACAACACCAAATCAGGGATCTGGGCACTGAGGGGGGGCTGTGGGGGCTCAGGGGGGTTGTCCTTGCTCGTGGGGGAGTCCTGGAGGTGCAGAAGAGGCTGGAGAACCTGGGAAATCCCAAAATTTGGGCATTTTGTGGTTTTATCCCTATTCCCACTTCCAGGCTCAGCAGAGAGGCCAAGGATTGAGAACTGCCCATCCCAGTCTTGTGGGAAATCCCAAAATTTGGTTATTTTGTGGTTTTATCCCTTTTCCTTTGTCCTGGTTTGGATAAGGGGCTGATAAGGAGTTGGAAATTTGAATTCATTGATCCTTTCCTTGATCTTTCTCCTTGCCTTGCCTTGCCTTGCCTTGCCTTGCCTTGCCTTGCCTTGCCTTGCCTTGCCTTGCCTTGCCTTGCCTTGCCATTTTTTTTTTTTTTTAGAATTTCCCTCATCTGTCAGTGATATTTTAATGCTGCACTCATTAATTATTTTAATTAAATTCTCACAGTTTCCCTTCCTCACCCCCATTTTTTGTGGATTTTCTGCCTTTTCCAGGTGCCTGGAGCCCAGGATTTGGTGGATTTCTCCCCCGTTTATCGCTGCCTCCACATTTACTCCGTCCTGGTGAGGGAATTTTCCTCTTCTTTCAACTCAAAATATTGTTTTGATCCTTTTGTTAATTTTTTTGGGGATATTTTGAAGGAGATAAGGCACAAATACTCTGATAATTAGGATGGTCATTAAGATAAGTCAATGTGGAGTTCTTGTTTTTTTACTTATTTTATTTATTTATTTATTCATTTTATTTTATTTATTTTATTTATTTTAATGATATATTTTATTTATTTATTTAATTTATTTTATTGGCATATTTCACCTATTTATTTATTTAATTTATTTACTTTATAAATATATTTTTATGTAATTTATTCAATTTATCTTATTTATTTCATTAATTTCATTTATTTAATTTACATATTTTATATATTTATTTATTCTATTTCTTTGCTTATCTATTTTATTTATTTAGGAAATTTATGCAATTTATGTAATTAATTTAATTTAGTTTGCATATTCTATTTATTTATTTTTTATTTTTATTTTTATTTATTTAATTTATTTATTTTACTTATATATTTTTATTTATTTATGTAATATATGCAAAACTTTATTATTCCATGGAAATGTGGGAATTTTGGGCAGGAATTGGTTGGATTCTGATGCTGTTTGCTCCAAGTATTCTTCTTTGTTTGCAGTAATTTCATTTTTCAGTGAAAATTGGAGATTTTAGGGCAGGAATTTGTTGGATTCTCATCCCATTTTCCCCAAGATTTCTTTGAATTCAATAATTTTGTTATTCCATGGAAATGGGAGAGTTTTGGGGTAGAATTGATTGAATTTTGATGCTGCTTTCTCCAGGAATTCCTCTGTGGATCCAGTGATTCCATTATTCCATGGAAATGGGGGAGGAAATCCAGAGGATTTCCAGGAATTTCTGGATTTCAGAAATTGGGATTGGGAATCCTGTTGGAGGGACTGCTGTGCCTGGTTTTAACACGGGGGTGTGGGTTTGATGTGGGTTTGATATGGGTTTGATAAAGATTTGGTATAAATTTAATATGGGTTTGATATAAATATAGTATGGGTTTGATAGGGGTTTGATATGGGTTTGATAGAGGTTTGATGTGGATTTGATATGGATGTGATATAGATTTGATATAAATTTAATATGGGTTTGATATAAATTTAGTATGGGTTTGATTGGGATTTGGTCTGGATTTGACATTGGTTTGATATGCCTTTGATATGGGTTTGATATGGGTTTGATATGGGTTTGATATGGATTTTATATGGGTTTGATAAGGATTTGATACAGATTTTATATAGATTTGTTATGGATTTGATATGGATTTGATATAGATTTGATATGGATGTGATGTAGATTTGACACAGGTTTGATATGGGTTTGATAAGGATTTGAGATGAGTTTGATATAGGTTTGATATGGGTTTGATATGGGTTTGATATGGATTCGATCTGGTTTTGACATTGGTTTGATATGGGTTTGATATGGATTTATCTTAGATTTAATTACTGATTTGATAAGGACTTAATTAGGATTGAATGGGGATTAAATTAGGATTTAATTAGGATTAATTGTGGATTTGGGGTGTGATTGTCCCAGAGCTGCCCTGAGGGGGCTCAGCAGCTCCTGCTGCTGCCGGGGGCAGGTTGGGACATTCCCAGTGCTGAACCCATGGATCCCATCCCATGGATCATCTCCATCCCATGGATCCCATCCCATGGATCATCTCCATCCCATGGATCCCATCCCATGGATCATCTCCATCCCATGGATCCCATCCCATGGATCATCTCCATCCCATGGATCCCATCCCATGGATCCCATCCCATGGATCATCTCCATCCCATGGATCCCCATCCCATGGATCCCATCCCATGGATCCCATCCCATGGATCCCATCCATGGATCATCTCCATCCCATGGATCCCATCCCATGGATCCCCATCCCATGGATCCCATCCCATGGATCATCCCCATCCCATGGATCCCCATCCCATGGATCATCCCCATCCCATGGATCATCTCCATCCCATGGATCTCCATCCCATGGATCATCCCCATCCCATGGATCATCTCCATCCCATGGATCATTTCCATCCCATGGATCATCTCCATCCCATGGATCATCTCCATCCCATGGATCCCATCCCATGGATCATCCCCATCCCATGGATCATCTCTATCCATGGATCCCCATCCCATGGATCCCCATCCATGGATCATCTCTATCCATGGATCCCCATCCCATGGATCCCCATCCCATGGATCCCCATCCCATGGATCCCATCCCATGGATCCCATCCATGGATCATCTCCATCCCATGGATCCCATCCCATGGATCCCATCCCATGGATCATCCCCATCCCATGGATCATCCCCATCCATGGATCATCCCATCCCATGGATCATCTCCATCCCATGGATCATCCCATCCCATGGATCCCCATCCCATGGATCCCATCCCATGGATCCCATCCCATGGATCATCTCCATCCCATGGATCCCATCCCATGGATCATCCCCATCCCATGGATCATCTCCATCCCATGGATGATTTCCATCCCATGGATCCCATCCCATGGATCATCTCCATCCCATGGATCCCCATCCCATGGATCATCCCCATCCCATGGATCATCTCCATCCATGGATGATTTCCATCCATGGATCATCCCCATCCCATGGATCCCCATCCCATGGATCCCCATCCATGGATCATCTCCATCCCATGGATCATCTCATCCATGGATCATCTCTATCCCATGGGTCATCCCATCCCATGGATCCCATCCCATGGATCATCCCCATCCCATGGATCCCCATCCCATGGATCCCCATCCCATGGATCATCTCTATCCATGGGTCATCCCATCCATGGATCCCCTTACATGGATCATCTCATCCCATGGATAATTTCCATCCCCATGGATCACCTCTATCCATGGTCCCCATCCATGGATCATCCCCATCCATGGATCCCATCCCATGGATCATCTCCATCCATGGATCATCCTCATCCATGGATCTCCATCCATGGATCATCTCTATCCATGGGGTCATCCCATCCATGGATGATTTCCATCCCATGGATCCCCATCCCATGGATCATCTCTATCCCATGGATCATCTCTATCCATGGATCATCCCCATCCCATGGATCCCCATCCCATGGATAATTTCCATCCATGGATCCCCATCCCATGGATCCCCATCCCATGGATCATTTCCATCCATGGATCCCATCCCATGGATCCCCATCCATGGATCCCCATCCCATGGATCCCCATCCCATGGATTCCATCCCATGGATGATTTCCATCCATGGATCCCCATCCCATGGATCCCCATCCCATGGATCCCATCCCATGGATGATTTCCATCCCATGGATCCCCTTCCCATGGATCATCCCCATCCCATGGATCCCATCCCATGGATCCCATCCCATGGATCATCTCCATCCCATGGATCCCATCCCATGGATCATCCCCATCCCATGGATCATCTCCATCCCATGGATCATCCTCATCCCATGGATCTCCATCCCATGGATCTCCATCCCATGGATCCCATCCCATGGATCTCCTTCCCATGGATCATCCCCATCCCATGGATCCCCATCCCATGGGATTGTTCTGATCCCGTTACAGAAATGGGATTTTTTTCTGCTTTGGGGTTTTTGTTGTGTCACTGCTTCAGTTTTAACCCCAAATCCTCAGAGCTGTGGGGGAGCAGCAGCTCCATGGGATGGATCAGGGTGGGATTGATCCTCCTGCAGCTGGGGATGGTGCAGGGGTGTCCCCACAGGGATGGGGTGAGAGGGGAGGCTTGGGTTGGAGACTGGGATGATTCCCATGTGGGAAGGGATTCCCAGCTGTCCCCATCCCCTTGGGGACACAGGGGTGGCCCTACAAGGATGGGGACAGCAGGATTCCATCCCAGGGGGTTTCTCCAAGCTCAGGGATTCCCTCAGGGCTCTGTGGCAGCCCTGCCCTACTGGGATGGGATGAGAGGGGAGGTTTGGGTTGGATGACGGGGACGATTCCTTCATGGGAAGGGATTCCCAGCTGTCCCCATCCCCTTGGGGACACAGGGGTGTCCCCACAAGGATGGATGGCTGGATTCCATGCCAGGGGGTTTCTCCAAGCTCAGGGATTCCCTGCAGAGGTTGAGCCAGGACAGGGGGTCTGTGCCAGCCCTGCTCCTGCTCCTCCTGCCCGTTCCCAGCCCTACAAACAGAAATCAGCACTCAACTCTAGAGAACACATCTTAGGGAGCCAGGAGCAGGGAAAAAAAATTTTAAAAAAATCCCCTGAGCAGCAAATTGCCCTTTTGCTGACCTGGGACTGAATCCTGGCCGGGCTTTCTAGGCCCAGCTCGGGTGGAACAATGTCAGAGATCCTGCACAGCATCGAGGGAAGTGTCAGACGGAAGGATCATAATGTAATAGTTCCCCAAAACTCCCAATATTTGTCATTTACAATAGCGTTATCTCAGAGCTTGGCCCGCAGTTAAAAAGGCCCACGTTGAATAAACACTGAGATATTTATTATTTTGAGTGAAATCGACCTTCCAGTCACCTCACTTTTATGGCTGTGCTGCTTATAAATTCCCAAAGGATTATTTGCAAACTCCTGCTCCTATCTGGCTGCCTTATCAGCAGGGCAGGAGTTCACGTATTGTGCCGGGGGGTCAGCCCACGGTCACGGGCTTCCAGAGGGGGCCAGGCACCTGCAAATCCCACAAACCCTTCCCTCAGCCAGCAAGGCGAAGGACAACATCCAACAGGCACCCAGACTTCTCCAGGAAACGCTGAACTTTGGCAGGAAGGGCAGAGCAGGGGGAAAGAAAGTGAAGGAAGGTCAGGCGGGGGTTAATTGAGAGCTGGACCTTGGCGTGGGGCAGGACGGGCTCTGCTGGGGTGGCTGGTGGGATTGTGCATCCCATAAATCCCTTTCCTGCTGGGGAAAGGGCTCTGGACTGGATTTCTGCAGATAGCAAACAAAAAATCCCAAATTCTTTGGGGTGCCTCCATCCCAAACCAGCCTGGGAATCTGTGGATGATTTAAGGCCAGTCCAAGGCATGAGGATTTTAGGATCAGTTGTTCTGTTTGAGCTGATCCTGAGCCCTAAGCCCAGCCCAGGTTGAATTCAGCCTTTTCAGGCTCTGCTGGGATGTTTTTTGGGATTGTGCATCCCATAAGTCCCTTTCCTGCTGGGGAAAGGGCTCTGGACTGAGACAGGCGTGGATTTCTGCAGATATCAAACAAAAAGTCCCAAATTCTTTGGGGTGCCTCCATCCCAAAACCAGCCTGGGAATCTGTGAATGGTTTAAGGCCAGTCCAAGGCTTGAGAGTTTTAGGATTTAGAGTTTGAGCCCAGCCCAGGTTCTGTTCAGCCTTTTCAGGCTCTGCTGGGATGTTTTTTGGGATTGTGCATCCCATAAATCCCTTTCCTGCTGGGGAAAGGGCTCTGGACTGGATTTCTGCAGATAGCAAACAAAAAATCCCAAATTCTTTGGGGTGCCTCCATCCCAAAATCAGTCTGGGAATCTGTGAATGGTTTAAGGAGGGGAGTCAAATCCAGATCCTGGAGAATTGGAGTAGGGAGAGTTTGGATCTCTGGGATTTGGGATAAAACATCCCAAAACCAGCCTGGGAATCTGTGAATGGTTTAAGGCCAGTCCAAGGCATGAGAATTTTAGGATCACTTCTATTTGAGCTGATCCTGAGCCTTAAGCCCCAGGTTCTGTTCAGCCTTTTCAGGCTCTGCTGGGATGTTTTTTGGGATTGTGCATCCCATAAATCCCTTTCCTGCTGGGGAAAGGGCTCTGGACTGGATTTCTGCAGATAGCAAACAAAAAAATCCCAAATTCTTTGGGGTGCCTCCATCCCAAACCAGCCTGGGAATCTGTGAATGGTTTAAGGAGGACAGGCAAATCCAGATCCTGGAGAAATGGGAGTGAGGAGAATTTGGATCTCTGGGATTTTGGATAAAACATCCCAAACCAGCCTGGGAATCTGTGAATGGTTTAAGGCCAGTCCAAGGCATGAGAATTTTAGGATTTAGAGTTTGAGCCCAGCCCAGGTTGAATTCAGTGTTTTCAGTCTCTGCTGGGATGTTTTTAGGGATTGTGCATCCCATAAGTCCCATTCCTGCTGAGGAAGGGGCTCTGACGACATGGATTTCTGCAGATATCAAACAAAAAAATCCCAAATTCTTTGGGGTGCCTGCATACCAAAATCAGTCTGGGAATCTATGAATGGTTTAAGGAGGGGAGTCAAATCCAGATCCTGGAGAAAAGGGAGTGAGGAGAATTTGGGTCTCTGGGATTTGGGATAAAACATCTCAAAATCAGCCTGGGAATCTGTGAATGATTTAAGGCCAGTCCAAGGCATGAGAGTTTTAGGATTTAGAGTTTGAGCCCAGCCCAGGTTCTGTTCAGCCTTTTCAGGCTCTGCTGGGATGTTTTTAGGGATTGTGCATCCCATAAATCCCTTTCCTGCTGAGGAAGGGGCTGCCTGAGAGACGGATGGGAGTGAGGAGAGTTTGGATTTCTGGGATTTGGGATAAAACATCTCAAAATCAATCTGGGAATTTATGAATGGTTTAAGGCAAGTCCAAGGCATGAGAATTTTAGGATCAACTGTTCTGTTTGAGCTGATCCTGAGTCTTAAGCCCAGCCCAGGTTGAATTCAGTGTTTTCAGGCTCTGCTGGGATGTTTTTTGGGATTGTGCATCCCATAAATCCCTTTCCTGGTGAGGAAGGGGCTGCCTGAGAGAGGGATGGGATTTAGGAGAGTTTGGATCTCTGGGATTTGGGATAAAACATCCCCAAATCGTTTAGGGTGCCTCCATCCCAAACCAGCCTGGAATTTATGAATGGTTTAAGGCCAGTCCAAGGCATGAGAATTTTAGGATCAGTTGTTCTGTTTGAGCTGATCCTGAGCCCTAAGCCCAGCCCAGGTTGAATTCAGCCTTTTCAGGCTCTGCTGGGATGTTTTTTGGGATTTTTTTCCCAGTTCTTTCCTGGTGAGGAAGGAGCTGCCTGTTGCTGAACTGAGGGAGAAATGAGCATGGGAAGGATTTGCATTTTTGCAGGTATCAGAGAAAACATCCCAAACCCTTCAGGGTCCTCCATCCCCAACCAGTGCAGGGTTTCAGGAGGGGCCCTGGCAGCCAGTCCAGGGTTTAGGGTTGCTGTGCCTGGTTTGAGCTGAGCCTAAGCCCAGCCTAGGCTGAGCTCAGCAGCCCGGGGCTATCTCAGGACATTCACCTGCAGCCTGGGGGGCTCTGCTGGCATCAGCTCCCCGGGACAGGAGCTGTGAAAAATGACAATATTTTGATTTAAAGACCAAACCCAGAAGGTGATTTCACCATTGATGTGGAAAATGACAATATTATGACCGAAAGAAAAAAACCCAGAGTGTGATTTCACCATTGATGGGTTGATCTTTTATGTTGCCTCTGACCAAAACCTGTGTGACTCTGGGGCTGCTTTGATCAATATCCAAAATAAACCAGCAGAGGTGAGGCCTGGGCCAGCTGCTTTATCTGCAGCAGCATCTCAGCAGCTGCTGGAGGTGCCTTGGATTTCCAGGCCAAGCCATGGGATGGCTTCACTTTACACAACACAAAATGAAAAGCCAGTTTTGTGTTTCATGTTTCCAGTAAGCTGCAGCGAGGCAGAAAGCAGAAAAAAAAAATTAAAAAAGAAAAAAGCCAAAAAAAAAAACTCCAGGCAGAGTGGGCTGCACTGAAGGTGCTCCCAAAAAGTTGTCTGAGGGTGATTTAAGTCCCTGAAACTCCTCCCTGTGCCTGTTTGGTGCTGGTTGAGGGTTTTTTTAGCTTTGTGCTAATTGCTTCCCAATTACTTTGAGGTTCTTCACATGTTCCTGAAGACACTGGGATTGACACTCCCAGCTCTTTGATCCCAGCTACAAAGGGGTCATTCTAGGGGAAAGAACAAGTGTCCAAAAAACAGAGGCAGCAGCACAGGGAGAAAATTCCGAGGTAAAAAACAGCCTTAAAGCTGGAGCTGCTGAAGGATTTCTGGAGAATCCAGAGCTGGATAATTGAGATAAATGGGAGCTGACAGGAATTTGCTATAAATTTGTCCTATCTCACCACTGACATTTTTATCTGTGCTGCCTCTCTCCCCCAACCCTGGAGCTGCTTTGATGCACAAAATGCATTAAAAAGGTAAAAAAAAAAAAAAAATACAGTTGATAATAACCCTGCTGTTTTACTGAAAACAATCCATGTCTTGTCAGGGTGGATAGCCTGTATCCATTTGGGCCAGCTCTCCTTGGGAATTTGAGGCAAGGACAAGTTTTGTATCTTAGTGCAAAGCCAGCCCAGCCTTGGGAGGAGAAACAAGGTTTTCTTTTGGAATTATTTTCAGAATTATCACTGGAACGTGCTCAGGGGTGCCTGGGCTCAAGGTGAAATTCCCACCTTGGGTGGACAGATTCCATTGGGATATCCCATAGATTCTGGTTCCCCCAGCCCTGTATTTAAATTATTCTAATTCCTCTCCAGGTGTGGTGCTGCTGGGGCTGCCTGCCCCAATCCTCCTTTTCCTGCTTTTTTTGGGGTGGGATGGGGCAGGGGGTGCTCAGCTCATCCATGGGAACCCTCTGAGGGGCTCAGCATCCCCACCACAAATATTTGTGTTTTGCAGAGGGGGCAGAACAATCAAAATTCTCCTTTCAAAGCACGAGGGAGGCTCTTCAGGAACCACAACTCCAACAGCCAGAGCCACCCAGCTTTGCCTTTCAGATGAAACCAAACTTTTTTTTTTTTCTTCTTTGTAGCCCCTCTGGGCTGATGCTGATATTTCACTTTTAGGACTCCTTTTGGCTCCTAAATATCAACAAAAATCTCTCTCTGTGCCATTTCTTGGGGACATTCAAAAACTGAAATCTAACCCTGGTGAGCAGTTCCAGTTTTTCCTGATTATCCCTAAAACTGGAGGGAGAGGGAGCCCTGTTAGAGGTGGCACTGGGTGCAGCTGTGGCAATCATGGAAAACTCTTCAGGAACCACAACTCCAACACCCAGAGCCACCCAGCTTTGCCTTTCAGATGAAACCAAACTTTTTTTTTTTAATTTTCTCTTTGTAGCACCACTTTGTAGCCCCTCTGGGCTGATGCTGATATTTCATATTTAGGGCTCCTTTTGGCACCTAAATATCAACAAAACTCTCTCTGTGCCATTTCTTGGGGACATTCAAAAACTGAAATCCAAGCCTGGTGAGCAGTTCCAGTTTTTCCTGATTATCCTACAACTGGAGGGAGAGGGAGCCCTGTTAGAGGTGGCACTGGGTGCAGCTGTGGCAATCATGAAAAACTCTTCAGGAACCACAACTCCAACAGCCAGAGCCACCCAGCCCTGCCTTTCAGATAAAACCAAACCTTTTTTTTTCTTTAATTTTCTCTTTGTAGCACCACTTTGTAGCCCCTCTGGGCTGATGCTGATATTCCACTTTTAGGGCTCCTTTTGGCACCTAAAAATCAACAAAAATCTCTCTCTGTGCCATTTCTTGGGGACGTTCAAAACCCAAATCCAAGCCTGGTGAGCAGTTCCAGTTTTTCCTGATTATCCCTAAAACTGGAGGGAGAGGGAGCCCTGTTAGAGGTGGCACTGGGTGCAGCTGTGGGAATCATGGAAAACTTCAGGAACCACAACTCCAACACCCAGAGCCACCCAGCTTTGCCTTTCAGATGAAACCAAACCCTTTTTTTTTGTTGTTGTTTTTTTTCAATCTCTTTGTAGCACCACTTGTTCCTTTTATTCCACAACACCCACCGTGGAAACTCTGCGCTTCTTTCATTTCTGAGCTCAGGCTTGATGAGTTTTCCTCGAAAAAAAAAAAATCCTGATTCTGCAGTGACTCCTTGTTCATCTCAGGCACTTTGCAGCCTGTCCCCTGGCTGAGTCCTGGCATTTCTCAGCGTCTGCTGCCTGGGCTGGTGCCTGGTGTGGGGAGATAGCCATAAACAGAGCTCTGAGATCATAGGGGAAAGGCTGGGGGAGCCACTTTGTGCACAGCATTGATAAGGGCCACAGGAAAAGCCATTAGAGTGTCAGTGACCTGTGATAACCAGGCTGTCCTAGTGCTGCTGGAGCCTGGCCAGCGGGCTGGGCTGGGGGAATTGTCCCAGCTCTGCTTTTGTCACCCCCTGACCTCCTGCAGCCAGGGCAGCAGCATCAAAGCACAGAAACCACACTCGGGCTGGGGGCATGAGAGGGGATGTTTGGAATGTTCCCCGTGGAAAACAGAGCTGGAAAAGGGAGGGGGAAAGAAAAAGGAGGTTTTTCCTGCCATAGAGTGCTCATCAACTGAGGGGAAGGCAGCAGAGCTTTCCCAGGGCTGGGGAGTTTGGATTTGGGGCTGGATTCATCCTAATTCCCTCTATCCCATCTTGCTCTCAGTGCCCAGTTCTATTTGTCCTGGGAGTTTGGATTTGGGGCTGGATTCATCCTAATTCCCTCAATCCCATCCTGCTCTCAGTGCTCAGATCTGCTTGTCCTGGAAATTTGGATTTGGGGCTGGATTCATCCTGGATCTCTCAGTCCCATCCTTCTCTCTGTGGTCCTGAGCTGTGTTTGTCCTGGGAGTTTGGATTTGGGGCTGGATTCATCCTGGATCTCTGTCCCATCCTGCTCTCAATGGCCAGATCTGTTTGCTGTGCATGGTGGAAATTCATGGAATCTCTCAGTGCTGGTTCTTCTGGGCTGATATGGGATGTTTGAAATGTTCCCCGTGAAAAGCAGAGCTGGAAAAGGGAGGGGGAAAAGAAAAAGGAGGTTTTTCCTGCCATAGAGTGCTCATCAACTGAGGGGAAAGCAGCAGAGCTTTCCCAAGGCTGGGGAATGTCTTGGGAGTTTGGATTTGGGGATGGATTCATCCTAATTCCCTCAATCCCATCCTGCTCTCAGTGCCCAGTTCTGTTTGTCCTGGGAGTTTGGGTTTGGGGATGGATCCATGCTAATTCCCTCCATTCCATTCTGCTCTAAATGGTCCTGAGCTGTTTTTGTCCTGGGAGTTTGGATTTGGGGCTGGATTCATCCTGGATCTCTCAGTCCCATCCTGCTCTCAGTGGCCCTGAGCTGTGTTTGTCCTGGACTTGGGATTTGGGGATGGATTCATGCTAATTCCCTCAAACCCATACTGCTCTCAATGCCCAGTTCTGTTTGTCCTGAGTGGTGGAAATTCATGGAATCTCTCAGTGCTGGTTCTTCTGGGCTGATATGGGATATTTGAAATGTTCCCCGTGGAAAACAGAGCTGGAAAAGGGAGGGGGAAAGAAAAAGGAGGTTTTTCCTGCCACAGAGTGCTCCTCAGCTGAGGGGAAAGCAGCAGAGCTTTCCCAGGGCTGGGGAATGTCCTGGGAGTTTGGATTTGGGGCTGGATTCATCCTAATTCCCTCAATCCCATCCTGCTCTCAATGGCCAGATCTGTTTGTCCTGGGAATTTGGATTTGGAGCTGGATTCATCCTGGATCTCTCAGTCCCATCATACTCTCTGTGTTCCTGAGCTGTGTTTGTCCTGGGAGTTTGGATGTGGGGATGGATCCATGCTAATTCCCTCAATCCCATCCTGCTCTAAATGGTCCTGAGCTCTCTTTGTCCTGAGTGGGGGAAATTCATTGGAATCTCTCAGTGTTGGTTCTTTTGGGCTGGAGAATTCCTGAGGAGCTGGGCAGGGGCTCAGCTGGAGAAAAGGAGGCTCAGGGACCTTGTGGCTCTGCACAACTCCCTGCCAGGAGGGGACACTGGGGGGATTTGGGGTCTGGGAACAGGGACAGGGACAGGAGGAGAGGGAACGGCCCCAGGGTGGGAATTGGGGAATTTCCCCATGGAAAGGGGGTCAGGGACTGGGATTGCCCAGGGAGGTTTGGATTTCCCATCCCTGGGGGATTCCCAAGCCCTGGAGATGTGGCACTTGGGGACACAGTGCTGGGGGAGTATTTGGACCCAGTGATCCTGGAGCTCTTTTCCATCCTTAAGAATTCCACCATTCTGTGACTCTTCCCCCCAGTTTGGAGTCACTGGGAGCTGGACATGTCCCAGCACTGGCCCTGCCCTGGTCCCCACTTGTCACCAGCTCCCTTTGGGGAGCAGCTCCTTGATCCCAACCCTCTGGAATTCACCACCCCCCTGATTATTTATTTATTTATTTATTTATTTATTTATTTATTTATTTATTTATTTAGCTGTCCCTCATCCACGTTGGGAATATTAAGGAAAAGCACATTAAATCCTGGATAAAGCCAGGGACACCCTCTGCTTTCCCAGGATCACCACTGGCAGAATTCCCAACTCTTTCCTGGTTTTCCCCACTCCCCTTCTCCTCCATTCTGGAATTTTGGCCCAGGAGGGCTCAGCTCAGCTGCTGAAAGTTCTGGAATTCCTCCCATCATTTTTTTTCCACCTTTTACTGCAACATCCACCTTTCCCCAGTCATTTCCAAGGTTTTTTTGGTTTTTTTTTTAAGGAATTTTAGCCTCTCTGGAGCTGCTGGATGCAGGGAGCTCCAAGACCATCAGGATTTTTTTTTTTTTTTTTGGGACTGTTCACCTTGCTGAATTCCAGCACTGTGCAGGCGTGGGAAGGCTCTTCCCAAGATTTGCTGTTTCCTGCCTTTGGGGCTCAGGAGGGTCCCAGGAATGTTTGGAAAACTTCAGCTGCTCCTGTGGGGGTGTCCAGAGGGGAGATATCTCAAAAACAACAAGTGATAGGGGTGGAAGTGAAGTGAGTTGGAAGGAATTTCCCAGGAGAACATTTGTGTTCTAAGGTAAAACTCAGTTTTAGCACAAAGGGAAATGGTGAATTCCCACTCTTTCCTCATCCTCTGCTCCTGGAATGCTTTGGGCTGGAAAGAACCTTAAATCCCATCTAATCCCCATGGCAGGGGCACCTAATTCATGGAAAAGTTGGTCCAAGTCTCCTCAAAACTGAAAAAAAATCAGGAATCTCCAAACCTTTTCCATGTGAATTTTGGGGATCTCCAAGGCTGGAGGCTGCCCAGCCCCTCTGTGGAATTTTTTTCCCCTCATTTTCATTATTTTTAATTCCTTCTTCTGTATTTTGTCCCATGCTCTGTTTTGCTGTTGGTTGTGCTTCCTCATCCTTCTCTCTCCTCCCCCAGCTGTCCCTCTGGGCTGATGCTGATATTTCACATTTAGGGCTCCTTTTGGCTCCTTAAAATCCACAAAAATCTCTGTCTGTGCCACTTCTTGGGGACATAAAAAAACCCAAATCCAAGCCTGGTGAGCAGTTCCAGTTCTTCCTGATTATCCCTAAAATTGGAGGGAGAGGGAGCCCTGTTAGAGGTCAAGTCTTGGCTTTAGTGGCACTGGTCCAGCTGTGGCAATCATGGAAAAATGGAAGGGATTGGACATGGATGGGAGCAAAGTTGGGAGGATTTTGTGAGTGGGAACAGAGGATGTGTGAGAGAGGAGCTCTGAGATTGCAAGGAGAGGTTTCAGATCATAAAATCATGGAATTGCTGAGGTTGGAAAAGCTCTCTGAGGTCACCAGGGCCAGCACTGCCACATCCCCAGGGATGGGGACTCCACCCCATCCTTTCCACCAGGAATTTTCCCAAATTTCCAACTCCTGTTGAGGCCTTTTCCACCCTCCTGTTGTTCCCTGAACCTCCATCCATAAATAAATCCTTGAGGAATTCTCCTGGGCAGCCCAGAAACTCCAGAATTTTTCCTTTTTTTTTTTTTTTTGGAGGGTGTTTTTGGGGTGCTCTGGAGCTGTAAATTCACACTCTCCTCCCCCTTTTCCATCCCTCCCCCACTCTTTTCCTGCTCTTTATGTTTCCCCTCCTAAAACCCTATAAGCTGGGAAATGATTCCCATCCTGTTTGCAATAAATCCCAGGTTTTATGAAGGGTCCCCAAGCTGGCTGGACACGAATTCTCTGCATGTTTACAAATATTTGTGCAGGAAAAAAAAGGGGTGAGCAACATCCAGGACGAGCTTCTGACGCATTTTGCCCCTGTTTCAGTCCTTGGTTCAGGAAAACCTGGAAGCTGCACAATGAACAATTCCTGAAGCAGCAGGAATGGGAGAAGCTCCCACAAAAAAAAAAAAAATTAAAAAAAAATTGAAAAAAAAAGGGGTTTTGGGGTCGTGCTGGATGGGAAAGCTCTGCAATCTCTGCAGATAAAAGTTGGGATGTTGGTGTTGCCCTCAGAGAGGGTTTTCCTTTGGAATCCACAGGGTTTGGCTGTGGGGAGAAGAGGCTCTTTTATGGTTTGGAGGTGGGAGCTGGAGGTCTGGGGGACTTGTGATCTTCGGGTTTCACCTTTTTGTGGGGGTTTAATCACCTCCTGGCAGCCCAGAGGGGCTGTGTGGGGAGCAGGGGTTTGGCTCTTCCCTCAAATCCCCTCTCCTGACTCCAGGCTGTGGTGTGGGATCCTTCAGGATACAAACTTGTTGGGAAAACCAGAGGCTTGAAAAGCTGCTCCTGTTGCATCTTGTCATGGTTTCAGCTATTAACCAAAGGACAAGGGCGGATCTGTGTCAAAAACTTCTTTATTGGGATGCTCCAGGACGTGTTTTTCCACACAGGTGTTGGGTGGGAAGGTTCATCCTGGTTTTGTTCCTAGACCCTGGAAGTGCTCAGAGCCAGGCTGGAGGAATTTCGGGGGGTGGAAGGTGTCCCTGTCTGTGGCAGGGGGTGGTCTTCAAGGTTCCTTCCCCCCAAGCCATTCCATGGTTGTGTAATCCCTGGAGCACATCCAGAGGCCTCCCAGGGAAGGTTCCCTCTGGGATCTCCGTGTCCAGCTCCTCTCAGGGGTTCTCAGCTCTGTGTCCCGTTGGGATGGAGCTCCACATCCTCTTGGGTCCTGTCCCAGCAGGGATCATCCTCCCTGGGGGTGTCCATGGGAATTTCCATGGGAATTCCTGTGAGCAGGGTCTGGCTCCTCTCTGTGTCCTGTTGGGATGGAGCTCCACATCTCCTCTGGGTCCTGTCCCAGCAGGGATCATTTTTCCTGGGAATTTCCATGGGAATTGCTGTGGCAGGATCTGGCTCCTCTCTGTGTCCCGTTGGGATGGAGCTCCACATCTCCTCTGAGTCCTGTCCCAGCAGGGATCATTTTTCCTGGGAGTTTCCATGGGAATTTCCATGGGAATTGCTGTGGCAGGGTCTGGCTCCTCTCTGTGTCCTGTTGGGATGGAGCTCCACATCCCTCTGGGCATCCTGTCCCAGCAGGGATCATTCTCCCTGGGGGTTTTCCTTGGAATTTCCATGGGAATTGCTGTGGCAGGGTCTGGCTCCTCTCTGTGTCCTGTTGGGATGGAGCTCCACATCTCCTCTGGGTCCTGTCCCAGCAGGGATCATTTTTCCTGGGAGTGTCCATGGGAGTTGCTGTGGAGGGTCTCAGCTGTGCGTGGTGAGAGGCTCCAGGGCGGTTGAGTTCGCTGCATGGCCTCAGCATTTCCCACCCTGGTTATTGCCCCGTTCCTGCCGCTCCCACTCCTCCTGCAGCTCTTCCTGCAGCTGCATCTCGGCCACGGCCTCAGCCCTGCTGGCACAGGTGCTGTCCAGCCACTCCAGGATCCTCTGGTACCTGGAGATCTCCCCGAGCTGCCTGAGGCCGGCCTCGGTGAGCCGCGCCAGCCTGGCCGCGGCCGGGGGCAGCGCCGGGCCCGGCCTGGGCTCGGGGGCCGTGCTTGGGCTGCGGGCAGCGGCCAGGGGCAGCGCCGGGCCCGGCCTGGGCTCGGCCAGGGGCGGCACAGGGCTCGGCCTGGGCTCGGCCAGTGGCAGCACCAGGCCTGGCCGGGCGGCTGCCGGGCCCTCCTGCGCCAGCCGGGCCCGGGGCGCGGCCACCTGCGGGGACACAGGGTGAGGGTGCTGCTGCCACAGGGATGGGGCCAGCTCCAGGGTGTCCCCAGGGCTCTGGGTGCTCTCTGGGCTGCTGGGCCTGGCAGCATCATCCCACAGGGACTGGCCATGGCTGCCCTGTGTCCCACTGTGCCACCTTCAGCTGCCTCTGTCACACCAGCCATTCCCTGTGTCCCACTGTGCCACCTTCAGCTGCCCTGTCACACCTGCCATTCCCTGTGTCCCACTGTGCCACCTTCAGCTGCCCTGTCCACCTGCCATTCCCTGTGTCCCACCTGTCCCACTGTGCCACCTTCAGCTGCTCCTGTCACCTGTGTCCACTGTGCCACCTTCAGCTGCCCTGTCACATCAGCCATTCCCTGTGTCCCACTGTGCCACCTTCAGCTGCCCTGTCACACCTGCCATTCCCTGTGTCCCACCTGTACCCTGTGTCTCATCCTTTACCTGTCAGTGTCCCTCCTGTTATTCCCAGTGTCCCACCTGCCATTCCCTGTGGCCCATCTCTGGTTGTTCCCAGTGTCCCACTCTGCCTGTGTCTCACCTTTACCTGCCAGTGTCCCCCTCAGGTTGGGATTCCCTGTGTCCCATCTCTGGTTGTTTCCCGTGTCCTGTCTGTGCTGTGTTCCCTGTGTCCCACCTGTAGCTGTGTCTCACCTTTACCTGTCAGTGTCCCTCCTGTTATTCCCAGTGTCCCAGCTGCCATTCCCTGTGTCCCATCTCTGCTTGTTCCCTGTGTCCCACCCAGGATTCCTCGTGTCCCACTTGTTACTCCCAGAGTCCCCCTGCAGTTCCCTGTATCCCCCCTGTGTTCTCTGTGCTCCATCTGTGGCTCTCCATGTCCCCACCTGCCATTCCCTGTGTCCCAGCTGCCATTCCCTGTGTCCCATCTCTGCTTGTTTCCCCTGTCCCACCTGTGGGTATTCTCTGTGTCCCACCTGCAGGCAGCAGGAGCTGTGGGAAGCAATCCTTGGCACATCCCATCCCTGGATCCATCCCTGGATCCCATCCCATTATCCCATCCCATTATCCCATCCCATTATCCCATCCCATTATCCCATCCCATTATCCCATCCCATTATCCCATCCCATCCCTGGATCCCATCCCTGGATCCCATCCCATCCCATTATCCCCATCCCATTATCCCATCCCATTATCCCATCCCATTATCCCATCCCATCCCATTATCCCATCCTATCCCATCCCATCCCATCCCATTATCCCATCTCTGTGTCTCCCCTCCCTCACCTGCTGCCTCCTCTGGGGGCTCGGTGGTCCCTTCCTGGGCTGGAATTTGGGATTTCCCTTCTCTGCCATCTCTGTGATCCTGAGCCTCAGGGGGCTCTGGGATGCTCTGGGGGATCCCAGGGGGGAGTTCCTGGCAGTGTCCCCAGGGCTGTGGGGTCACAGTGGGCACAGCCCCGTGTCACAAAGGGCCTGAGGCCATGGGACTGTCTGGGTCCAGCTGGAGCTGGCTGGAAATTGTTGGAAATTATTGGAAATTATTGGAAATTATTGGAACTGGCTCAGGGGCAGCCACAGCAAATCTGGGAATCCCAGCCCAGGCAGGAATTCCTGCCCAAGATCCCAGCCCCATCTCCCCTTTCCCAGTGGAGCCATTCCCTGTGTCCTGTCCCCAATTCCAGCTCTCCTGGAGCCCTGCAGGGACTCTGAGCATCCCCTGGAGTTTTCCCTTCTCCAGGGAACATTCCCAGCTCTCCCCGCCTGGCTCCAGAATCCTGGCAGCATTTCCATGACTCCTCTGGACTCTCTGCAGCAGCTCCACGTCCTCCTGAGTTTGGGCTCCAGGGCTGGGGCAGCGCTGCAGGTGGGGTCTCACCTGAGCCTGGGGCACAGGGACACAATTCCCACCTTTCCTTGGGATCAGCCCAAATCCTCCTCCCAGGGCTGCTCTCCATCCCTGCTCCTCCATCATTGCCCTGACCTCTGTTCCTTTGGTTTTTGGACCTTCCTGAGGTCCTGTGTGGCTGCCCCATCCCTTCCAGAGTCCTCTCATTCCACAACCATCCCCTCCCAACATCCCACATGTGCTTCCCACTCCTCAGAGTGTGACCTCTGTGGACTTCCCACCATCCCTTTATCAGGAATTTTCTGTTTGGATCGATTTTTGTGGATTATTGCCTCAAAAAGTGGCACAACCCAAATTTGGGAAAGGGCCAGTACAGAGGGTGCAGCCTGTGCTGGCTGTGCTCAGAACAGGAGATTTATTTACCAGTTTATCCTGGTTTATTTACCAGTTTATCCTGGTTTATTTACCACTTTATCCTGCTTTTTATTTCTCCCTGCTCCCCGTGTTCTTCCAGGGGAGAACACAATAATCACGATGCAAATGGGATTTTTTTTTCAACCCGAACATTTCCCAGTGGAGCTGTGGGAGTCAGGCTGGGATGGGGCAGAGGGATGTCAAAGGGCTTGGACCTCTCATCATCCCAATTTCAGGATCTTTTTGATTCTCTAGGAGCCTGAACCCCACAATTTCAGGATCTTTTTGGTTCTCTGGGAGCCTGAACCCCACAATTGCAGGATCTTTGTGGGATCTCTCTGGGATCTTGAACCCCACAATTTCAGAATCTTTTTGGGATCTCTCTGGGATCCTCAACCCCACAATTTCAGAATCTTTTTGGGATCTCTCTGGAATCCTCAACCCCACAATTTCAGGATCTTTTTGGGATCTCTCTGGAATCTTCAACCCCACAATTTCAGGAGCTTTTTGGGATCTCTCTGGGATCCTCAACCACACAATTTCAAAATCTTTGTGGGATCTCTCTGGGAGCCTGAACTCCACATCACTGTGGAAAAAGGGCAGGATTTGCTGCAGGTTCTTTTCTCTTCCCTACATTTCCCTCTGGAGCTGCCCTTCCTCCTCCTCAGAGATGCTTTTCTCCCAATTGTAATTTATTTTTTTCCCTCTCATGGATGTGAGCTGGAAACTCTGGGGTTTGGATCCCTCCTTTCCCCCCCAGCAGTGTCCCCCAGGGGTTTTCTGCACTTTTTCCTGACATGGAAGACCCTGTGGGGCTCGTCCTGAATCCATTTGTTTCCCTGGCAGCTCGTTGCTGATAAAGTTTTAATGGATTTTAAATTTATCATGAAACAGGGAGGTCGGCAGCCAGCTCTGCTCAGGGTGGGATTTTTGGGATGGGATTTTCCTTGAGGGGAGAGGCACATCCAGGTGTGTTCATCCTCCCTGGGATGGGAAGAGCCCAAAATCCCATCTACTGGGTTTTATATTGATATTTGGTGCTGCTGCTGGGGGTAAGGAGGAGATCTCTGCCGACATCATCACTTTGTAAAATCATGTAAAAAAATCACTTCTGCAAACCCTGCTCTGGCAGGGGAGGGAGAGGCTGCAGTGGGAACAGCTCAGTGGAGTTTTGCAGATGAAAAAACACAGGTTACTTGTCCAGACCATGGGGTTTTGGTCAGCTGGAGTTTGGGAAGCAGGTGGTGGCTGGGCTGGGCTGGGCTCTGACACATCCCCCATTGCTGATCCTCCCCTGGGGCTGCAGGAGGGGCCCGAGCTCCAGGTCCAGGATTTGGCTCCCCAGGAGGGGATTGCACTGAGGGAGAGGCTGGGGGGAAGCTCAGGGGGTTTGGGCTCTAGGGGTTCAATCTGGGGATGTTCATGGTGAGCAACTTGGGTCCTGGGTGTGGAGTCTGGGATGGGATGGGATGGGTGAGAAGAGCCCTAAATCCCATTCCCATCTCCATTCCCATCCCATCCCATCCCATCTCATCTCCATCCCATCCCAGTTCCAGGGACAATTCCCACATTCCCAGGTGGGTCCAGCCTGGCCTTGGGCACTGCCAGGGATCCAGGGGCAGCCACAGCAAATCTGGGAACTCAGAACCAGGGAAAAGGGAAATGGGAAAAGAACTCAGAATTCAGAAATGGGAAAAGAGCTTGGAACCAGGAAAAGGGGAAATGGGAAAAGATCTTGAACCAAGAAAAAGGGAAATGGGAAAAGTTCTTAGAACCAGGAGAAAGGGAAATGGGAGAAAAAGGCGAAATGAGAGAAGGTCTTGGGACCAGGAAAAAGGGAAATGGGAAAAAAATTGGAACCATGAAAAAGAGAAATGGGAAAAGTTCTTGGAACCAGGAAAAAGAGAAGTGGGAAAAGATCTTGAACCAGGAAAAAGGGAAATGGGAAAAGTTCTTATAATCAGGAAAGGGGGAAATTATAGAAGGTCTTGGAAACAGGAAAAGGGGAAATGGGGAAAGTTCTTGGGACCAGGAAAAAGGGAAGTGGGAAAAGGTCTTGGAACCAAGAAAAAGGGAAATGGGAAAAGTTCTTGGGACCAGGAAAAAGGAAAATGGGAAAAAAAATTGAACCAGGAAAAAGAGAAGTGGGAAAAGTTCTTGGAACCAGTAAAAAGAGAAGTGGGAAAAGATCTTGAACCAGGAAAAGGGAAATGAGAGAAGGTCTTGGAACCAGGAAAAGGGGAAATGGGGAAGTTCTGGTGAGCAGGTCTGCTGGGTGTGATGTGACTTCAGAAGTCCGTGGGAGGTGGGAGTGGATGGGGCATCCCTGGAGATCCTGATCCCAGTGTTCTCTGTCTTCATCCACGGAATTCCTGCTGGGCTGGATCCATTCTCCAGCCACCTCCCCCTCTGCCGGTGCTTGGGGAGGGATCAGCTCTGGCTGGGTGGAATTCCTGCCAGAGCTGGGTTTGGGATCTGCCAGGGCCCCACCAAGTCTCTGCTGGCTCCAAAATGCACGTTTTGGGTGGCCCAGGCAGGGCTGAGCTGCAGATCCCTCTGTCCCCTGCAGTTTTCAGTTTTCCCTGGGCTCCCTCTGGAGTTCTTGGGTTATCCAGGGTGGTGAATTAATGCTTAATTAGCAGGAGCTGGGGAGGCTCTGGCTGCTGGAAAAGCCCTTTGGGAAGGAGTTCCATGGGATGGGATAATGGGATGGGATCCAGGGATGGGATAATGGGATGGGATGGGATGGGATGGGATGGAATGGGATGATGGGATGGGATGGGATGGGATGGGATAATATAATGGGATGGATCCAGGGATGGGATAATGGGATAGGATGGGATAATGGGATGGGATAATGGGATGGGATGGGATGGGATAATGGGATAGGATGGGATCCAGGGATGGGATAATGGGATGGGATAATGGGATGGGATAATGGGATGGGATAATGGAATTGGATCCAGGGATGGATCCAGGGATGGGATGTGCCAAGGATTGCTTCCCACAGCTCCTGCTGCCTGCAGGTGGGACACAGGGAATACCCACAGGTGGGACAGGGGAAACAAGCAGAGATGGGACACAGGGAATGGCAGGTGGGGACATGGAGAGCCACAGATGGAGCACAGAGAACACAGGGGGGATACAGGGAACTGCAGGTGGGACTCTGGGAATGGGATGGGACAGGACTGGACAGGACTGGAAAGGACAGGATGGGACTGGACATGACTGGACAGAACGGGATGGGACAAGACAGGACAGGATGGGACAAGCTGGGACAGGGCAGGATGGGACAATATGGAACAGGATGGGATGGGACAGAGCGGGGTGGGACTGGATGGGACAGGACAGGAGTGGATGGGACAGCCTGGGACAGGATGGGACAGGATGGGACAGGAGAGGCTGAGACAGGGCAGGCTGGGACAGGACAGGACTGGATAGGACAGGCTGGAACAGGACAAACTGGAACAGGCTGGGACAGGAGTGGATGGGACAGGACAGGAGAGGCTGGGACAGGCTGGGACAGGAGTGGATGGGACAGGACAGGACAGGCTGGGACAGACTGGGACAGGATAGGACAGACTGGGACAGACTGGGACAGCACAGGACAGGCTGGGACAGGACAGGACAGGCTGGGACAGACTGGGACAGGACAGGACAGGCTGGAACAGGACAGAGAGACTGGGACAGCCTGGGACAGGACAGGACAGGCTGGGACAGGCTGGGACAGGACAGGACAGGCTGGGACAGGACAGGACAGGCTGGGACAGGCTGGGACAGCACAGGACAGCACAGGAAGGACCCTCCCAGGTCGCTGCAGGGTCACTGCTCCAGGGCCACACCAACACAAACACAGGTGGCCCTGACCCACATCAGTCCCTGTGCCAGAGCTGAGCCCCCTCAGCCCGTGGGGAACCTGTCCCAGCTCTGGGGCAGCCCCACAACCCCAGGACACCCCAAACTTTCCCTCACCCCTTCCCCTCTCTCCCAGTCCCCCCTCTCCAGGATGTGCTGCCAGGCTCCAACATTAGAGGGCATCTCCTCCTCACACTTTTATTCCCTGCTTATTTCTGCTTTTACTGCAGTGGGGCCTGTCCTGAAAAAGCCAGGAGAGCCTTTTCCCTGCTGTGCAGAGCAGCCAGATGGGAAGTGCAATATCCCTCTGCCCCTCATTAGCAGCCCCAAAGAGCAGCTCCCCCCTTCCCACATGTGACCAGATTAAAGTGGCCTTTGCAGCCTTTCCCTCCATATAAAACTGTCTTCACTCCTGCAGCCCAGGAGTTAAAAGGGAACTCCAGCTGCAGGCAGGAGGCTGAAATTAAAGGCTTTGCCCTGCTCTAAATGGAAAATGGATATTGCTTCCCCCATCCAGGGCTGGGAACAATGGGGCTCCAGGCTGGGGTAATGGGGAGGAAGGAGCAGAGAGGAGGGGCTGGGGGCTGCCTCCAGCAAGGGGGAAAAGGGGGAATCTCACCTTTTTACTCATGGTTAACTCTTCCATGGCTGGTGGGGAGCAGGAGGGGCTGAGCCAGGAGCTTGGGATGAGCAGTGGGTTTTGTAGGAGAGCTGAGGGAAAGGCTCCAGCATCTTCCCCCAGAGAGAATGGGGTTTGAAACAGTTCCCTATGGAGAGAATCAGATTTGGGACTATTCCCCTGGAGAGAAAGGGGTTTGAAACAATTCCCTATGGAGAGAATCAGATTTGGGACTATTCCTCCTGGAGAGAATGGGGTTTGGGACAATTCCCCTGGAGAGAATGGGGTTTGGGACTATTCCTCCTGGAGAGAATGGGGTTTGGGGCAATTCCCCTAGAGAGAATGGGGTTTGGGGCAATTCCCCTGGAGAGAATGGGGTTTGGGACTATTCCTCCTGGAGGGAATGGGGTTTGGGACAATTCCCCTGGAGAGAATGGGGTTTGGGGCAATTCCCCCAGAGAGAATGGGGTTTGGGACAATTCCCTGGAGAGAATGGGGTTTGGGGCAATTCCCCTAGAGAGAATGGGGTTTGAAACAATTCCCTATGGAGAGAATCAGATTTGGGACTATTCCTCCTGGAGAGAATGGGGTTTGGGACAATTCCCCCAGAGAGAATGGGGTTTGGGACAATTCCCCTGGAGAGAATGGGGTTTGGGACAATTCCCCTGGAGAGAATGGGGTTTGGGACAATTCCCCTAGAGAGAATGGGGTTTGGGACTATTCCTCCTGGAGGGAATGGGGTTTGGGGCAATTCCCCTAGAGAGAATGGGGTTTGGGACAATTCCCCTGGAGAGAATGGGGTTTGGGACAATTCCCCTAGAGAGAATGGGGTTTGGGACAATTCCCTATGGAGAGAATCAGATTTGGGACTATTCCTCCTGGAGAGAAAGGGGTTTGGGACAATTCCCCTAGAGAGAATGGGGTTTGGGGCAATTCCCCCAGAGAGAATGGGGTTTGGGGCAATTCCCCCAGAGAGAATGGGGTTTGGGACAATTCCCCCAGAGAGAATGGGGTTTGGGACTATTCCTCCTGGAGGGAATGGGGTTTGGGACAATTCCCCCAGAGAGAATGGGGTTTGGGGCAATTCCCCCAGAGAGAATGGGGATTGGGACAATTCCCCAGAGAGAATGGGGTTTGGGACAATTCCCTGGAGAGAATGGGGTTTGGGACAATTCCCCTGGAGAGAATGGGGTTTGGGACTATTCCTCCTGGAGAGAATGGGGTTTGGGTCAATTCCCCCAGAGAGAATGGGGTTTGGGACTATTCCCCCTGGAGGGAATGGGGTTTGGGACTATTCCCCTAGAGAGAGTGGGGTTTGGGACAATTCCCCTGGAGAGAATCAGATTTAAAACAATTACCCCTGGTGAAAATCAGGTTTGGGACAATTCTTCCTGGAGGGATTCAGGTTTGGGACAATTCCCCCAGAGAGATTCAGGTTTGGGACAATTCCTTATGGAGAGAATTGGGTTTGAGACAATTCCCTCAAGAGAATCAGGTTTGGGATAATTCCCCCAGAGAGAATCGAGTCTGGGACAATTCTCCTTGGACAGAATTGGGTTTGGGACAATTCCCCCCATATCAAATGGGGTTTGGGGCAATTCCCCCATATCAAATGGGGTTTGGGACAATTCCCCCCATATCAAATGGGGTTTGGGACAATTCCCCCATATCAAATGGGGTTTGGGACAATTCCCCCATATCAAATGGGATTTGGGACAATTCCCCCATATCAAATGAGATTTGGGACAATTCCCCCATATCAAATGGGATTTGGGACAATTCTCATATCAAATGGGATTTGGGACAATTCCCCCCATATCAAATGGGATCTGGGATAATTCTCCATCTTTGGATGGATTTGAGCACCTAAGAGGAGGTTTTAGGGATGGATTTTGGGACCTAAGAAGGATTTTACTTGGATTTTGGGAACTAAGAAGGTTTGGGGATGGATTTTAGAACATAAAAAAGTTTTTTAGTTCTATTTTAGAACCTAAAAATGGTTTTTTGGATGGATTTGAGCACCTGAGGATGTTTTGGGGATGGATTTTGGGACCTAAGGGGGTTTTAGGGATAGATTTGAGCACCTAAGAAGGATTTTATTTGGGTTTTGGGACCTAAGAAAATTTTGGGGGTTGATTTTAGGACATAAGAAAGTTTTTTTTTTCATGGATTTGAGCACCTAAGGAGATTTTAGGGATGGATTTTGGAACCTGAGGAGGTTTTGGGGATGGATTTTAGAACCTAAGAGGATTTTTGGATAAATTTTAGGAGCTAAGGAAGTTTTGGGGGTTGAGAAAGTTTTTTGAATGGATTTGAGCACCTGAAGGTGTTTTAGAGATGGATTTTGGGACCTAAGAAGGATTTTATTTGGATTTTGGGACCTAAGAAAATTTTGGGGGTTGATTTTAGGACATAAGAAAGTTTTTTTTTTCATGGATTTGAGCACCTAAGGAGATTTTAGGGATGGATTTTGGGACCTGAGGAGGTTTTAGGGATAGATTTGAGCACCTAAGAAGGATTTGAGTTGGATTTTGGGACCTGAGGAGGTTTTGGGGTTGGATTTTAGAACCTAAGAGGATTTTTTTTGATGGATTTTGGGACCTAAGAAGGTTTGGGGGTTGATTTTAGGACCTAAGAAAGTTTTTTGGATGGATTTGAGCACCTGAGGAGATTTTGGGGATGGATTTGAGCACCCGAAACTCCAAATTCCCTTGAAATTCCCAACCTAAATTTGAGATTTACTGCTTAAATTTGGGATTTACTGCTTAAATTTGGGATTTACTGCTTAAATTTGGGATTTACTGCTTAAAGAAGTTTTTTTTTTTCCAGGACACAGGTGAGGGTCAGGGCTGGGTGGGGAGGGGCCTCCTGCAGCCACTCTCTCTCCCCCCACGCAATCCCTGCCCCACTTCATCTCCTGTTTTTGGTATCCAGGGGATGTTTACAGTCAACAAGCAGCAGCCTCCTTTTTGATCCCAGCCTTCCCCTGCTGAGCACCTGTGGGTGCATCCACGTGCTCCATGGGATTTCTTGGGAATATTTGCATTTTCCAGCAGGAGCATCTGCTCAGGAGTTGGGCTCTGTGTGGCTCCTTAGTGTCTCTTTTCTGCTCCCATCTCCAGGGCATGTTGGGATGATTTTTCTGAGCTGCTTTTTTTGGTGTTCACTGAAGTGCATTCTGATTTTGGGGTAAAAAATGGGGATTTAAAGGTTTTAAAGCTCCTGTGCTGCTGTTGGTGAGGTTTGTCCCATCCAAGGTGCTGCTCTGAGGAGCTGAGGTTGGGTTTGGGGTGTTTCCATGGAGATGGGATCCAGGCTGGACTGAGTTTTTTAGCATGGATGTGATGCTTGGCACTTGCAGGCAAATTGAACTGGAGCCCTGAGCTGGGGCTGTGAGGTGAGGGTGACACAGGTGGGAGGGGAAGGAAATGCTGGTTTTTGTTGGAGTGAGACTGGAATCGCCTAAACCCCCCCAGAAATGGGATTTTGGCCCCAAATCTGATTTTTCCTCCTGCCAGAACTTGGGGCAGGGCTGGTGATCAGGATCCTTGGAGTCCTGGCTGGGGGATGAGAGGGGTGTGGGGTGCTGAGAGCTCCAGGGATGGGAGGGGATGGGAAAGGATGGAAGGGATGGAATGGGATGGGAAAGGTGGGAAGGGGATGGAATGGGATGGGAAAGGATGGGAAAGGTGGGAAGGGATAGAAAGGGTGGAAGGTGGGAAGGGATGGAAAAGGTGGGAAAGGATAGAAAGGGTGGGAAGGGGTGGGAAGGGATGGAAAAGGTGGGAAAGGATGGAAAGGAAGGGAAAGGATGGGAAAGGATGGAAATGATGGGAAAGGATGGAAATGATGGGAAAAGATGGAAAGGATGGGAAAGGTGGGAAGGGATGGAAATGATGAGAAGGGATGGGAAAGGATGGAAAGAATAGGAAGGGATGGAAGGGATGGAATGGGAAAGGATGGGAAAGAATGGGAATGGTGGGAAGGGATGGGAAAGGTGGGAAGGGATGGAAAGGATGGAAAGGATAGGAAGGGATGGAAGGGATGGAATGGGAAAGGATGGGAAAGAATGGGAATGGTGGGAAGGGATGGGAAAGGATGGAAGGGATGGGAAAGGATAAGAAAGGTGTGAAGGGATAGAAAATTGGGAAAGGATGGGAAGAATGGGAAGGTGGGAAGGGATGGGAATGGTGGGAAGGGATGGGAAAGGATGGGAAAGGTTGGGAGGGGATAGGAAAGGATGGAAGGGATGGGGAAGGATGGGAATGATGGGAAAGAATGGGAAGGTGGGAAGGGATGGAAAGGATAAGAAAGGTGTGAAGGGATAGAAAGGTGGGAAAGGATGGAAGGGATCTCAGCAGGGCTCCAATCCCACCTCCTGCCTGCAGCTGGGACATCAGGCTGTGTTTTTCACCCAGATTTGTGAATTCTTTCTGCTGCTTCATGCAATCATGGGGAATTCTGAGCTGGAATCTCCCAAAGGTCCAGCTCTGGGGAAAAACCAGCCAGGGGATCAAACCCACACCTTGGTGTTAGCAGCACCCTGCTCCAGCCAGTCTCTGGGGTTTTTATTGTTCTCCTTGTGGAAGAACTTCCTGTGCACCCCAAAATCCCCATCTTTGTCCACAGAGGAGCTCCCAGGCCGGTTTGAGAGGTCTCAGGGTTCTCCCTTTCCAGGGGGAACGTTTGGAATTTGTCCTTTGGGATGTCCCAGCTGTGTTGGGTTGTCCCTCCAGCCTGCCCAGGTGTTGGCCCTGCCACATTTTCACCCAATTTGGGGACATTGCAAAGTGCAGAGACCTTGTCCAGTGGGAGCAGCTCCCAGAATTGCTGGAAATTCCCAGTGTTCCCACACCTGGTGTGAGCCCCGTGTTCAAACTTCACTGGTTGTCCTAAGGTTGGACACTGGGGTGGGAGCACCTGAGGAATGTCCCTGATTTTTGGGACTGGGGGGGCTCTGAGGTCCTTCCCATCCCAACCCTTTCCCTGATTCCATGATTTTAGTGCTGATAAATCCAGCTGGGTGCCGGGTTTGGGATTCCCCAGCACAGAATTCAAGCTGGGTTCATCCCTGATGATTTAATTTCACCCACAGCTGCAGTGATGGGACTGAGCTGCTCTGTGTTTTTTTTAACAAAGACCTTCTCCAGTGGCTGTAAAATTCTGCTGGATTTGGGCTTTTCCCGTGGATTCTGTGGATTTATTTCCCTGGTGTCAATTGATCCACAATAAACTGGCATCACCTGGCTTTTCCAAGGTTTTCTCTTCCCAGCAGATCTTGTGGTGAATCCTTGCTGTTGTGGTGATGGGATTTTAATGGGATTCACGGATTTTTGGGGAATGGTGAATGATGTTCCAAATGGAAAGGGTTTGGGATGGCTCAGGCAATAACATCCCATGGGAATGTTGGGTTCTGCATACCCTGGGAGAAGTCAGGGCTCAAACCATCATCACCCCAATTCCAACAGTCCCATTTCCCTCAGCACTTTAATTATTCCTGGAGAGTAAAAACCAGGAGTTTCCTTTCCTTTCCTTTCCTTTCCTTTCCTTTCCTTTCCTTTCCTTTCCTTTCCTTTCCTTTCCTTTCCTTTCCTTTCCTTTCCTTTCCTTTCCTTTCCTTTCCTTTCCTTTCCTTTCCTTTCCTTTCCTTTCCTTTCCTTTCCTTTCCTTTCCTTTCCTTTCCTTTCCTTTCCTTTCCTTTCCTTTCCTTTCCTTTCCTTTCCTTTCCTTTCCTTTCCTTTCCTTTCCTTTCCTTTCCTTTCCTTTCCTTTCCTTTCCTTTCCTTTCCTTTTTCCTTCTCTTCTCTTTAATTCTATTCTAGTCTAGTCTATTCTATATTTTATTCTATTCTATTTTGTTCTATTTCATTTTATTTAATTTAATTTTTTTTTCCTGGTGTAATCCCAGCTCCCCAGCTCGACTCTCCCAAATCCCAAAACATTTTTGGGTTTGTTCAGCTGCTGTTTTTGCTTTCTTGTGATTATCCTCTCTGTTTTCCCTTCTGTGGTGTTCATCCCCACTGGTAATTATCCCCCTCTCGCTGCCAACTCTGTGAACTCTGGGGCTAATTTGAGCAGGAGAGTTCTGCCCAGCAATTTGACAGATGTGAGGTGTTATTGAGGGTTTTTCCTGGACCTGGTGATTACAAGGAATGGGTACTTTGGATTCCTCTGCTGCCTCTCAGGGGTTGAGAGCTGGGTGAAACTGGGATTAAAGCTGATTAAAGCTGCTCCTCTGCTGGGTTCCATGGCATGGCTGAGGTTGGAAAAGCCCTCTAGGATCCCATCCAGCTGTGCCACCACTGTCCCCAAGTGCCACATCCACAGGGATGGGGACTCCAGACCTCCCTGGGCATTTCCTTTCCACGAAGGAATTTTCCCAAATAGCCAATCCAAACTTCCCCAAGAGTTTCCTCTGGTTCTCTCCTTCAAACTGTGAGAGAGGAGCACAGAAAAACACAAAATCCCACCTGGAGTTTCAGCTGGGCAGCCCAGAAAACTCAGAGAATTTTCTCTGAAATATTCATAAATATTCATGGTCTGGTTGGTGTGTTTGTTTGGTTTTTTGTCCTTTTTTTTTGTTTTTTTGTTTTTTTGTTTTTTTGTTTTTTTGTTTGTTTTGGATTTTTTTGAATCCAGAGGAAAACAGGATTCAGGCATGGAATTCAGAGGAGTAATGGATTATCTGGAGACCTGAGAAGCTGAATAGTCCCAAACAGATCAAATGTGGGAAACTGGGTGGTCTGAGCTCAAACTGCCACAGAGAGGAAGAAATATTTTTTCCATTTTGAGGAGAATGTAATTAGGGAGCAGTGGGAATATCTGGGGAGATGAGGCAGGAACACACTGAGGAGAAAGGGATGGATGAAAAATGGGAGCAGGGTCACGAGAGGGGCTGGGGAGAGGATGAGTTTTTTTGGCTGGTGGGCCAGTCCCTGATTTTTGGGGCAGCCAAAAATGGCTGAGGAAGGGGAATCCAGGGAGCAGAGCCGTGAGAGGATGGGCTTGGTCACGCTGGGCCATAAATTTTTTGGGAAATTGCTAAAATGTGAAAAGGATTATTTGATTTTTATTGATTTTTAAAAAATTTTTTTGTTTTTTTGGGAATGGTTTCAAAAGCTTTTGCTGCTCCTTCCCTCCTGCTGGGCTGGAAGGAGGAGGTGGAATCCCAAAACCTTCAGAGGAGAATCCAGGGATGTGGCTCAGGTTCTTGTGGCATCTCCAGCCTCTGGAAAACTCATTTTTCCTCTGGAAGTGATTCCAGAGTGATTTTAACTTCTGGAGGTTGTGGTGAAGCTGCTCCAGGTGCCACCAGGGATGGAGACCCAGCCTGGGGTTTGTCCCCAAGGAATTGGGAATTTGGGTTCCTGTGTTTCCCCATCCTCCCGAGGAGCTGGAGGGGAAAATTCCCCATGGGAATGGTGGAATAAATCCTGGAGCTGCAGCAGGGTTCTGCTCTGGGAGAGCTGGGAATGCTCCCCTGGGAAAGGGAAAATTCCAGGGAATGCTCAGAGGGGCTCCAGGAGAGCTGGAATTTGGGACAGGACACAGGGAATGGCTCTCACTGGGAAAGGGATTTAATGGGATTTGGGATGGGATGAGAGTGGGAGGGGCTGGGCTGGGATTCCCAGATTTGCTGTGGCTGCCCCTGGATCCCTGGCAGTGCCCAAGGCCAGGCTGGATCCCCCTGGGACAGTGGGAGTGTCCCTGAACACGGATGGGGTGGGAATGGGATGGGATTTAAGGTCCCTTCCCAATTAAACCATTCCAGGATTCTGCAGCCCCTCTGATCTGGAAGAGCTGGGAATATCCAGCTTGGAAAAAGAAGGATTTGGGATGAACTTTGAGCCTGCAGGGGCTTCAGGAGAGCTGGAATTGGGGACAGGACACAGGGAATGGCTCCCACTGGGAAAGGGGAGATGGGGCTGGGATCTTGGGCAGGAATTCCTGCCTGGGCTGGGATTCCCAGATTTGCTGTGGCTGCCCCTGGATCCCTGGCAGTGCCCAAGGCCAGGCTGGATCCCCCTGGGACAGTGGGAGTGTCCCTGCCATGGATGGGGTGGGAATGGGATGGGATTTAAGGTCCCTTCCCAATTAAACCATTCCAGGATTCTGCAGCCCCTCTGATCTGGGAGAACTGGGAATATCCAGCTTGGAAAAAGAAGGATTTGGGATGAACTTTGAGCCTGCAGGGGCTTCAGGAGAGCTGGAATTGGGGACAGGACACAGGGAATGGCTCCCACTGGGAAAGGGGAGATGGGGCTGGGATCTTGGGCAGGAATTCCTGCCTGGGCTGGGATTCCCAGATTTGCTGGGGCTGCCCCTGGATCCCTGGGAATGTACAGAGATGGATGAATTTGGATCCACCTGGGACAGTTGAGGTGTCCCTGCACATGGATGGGATGGAATTCCATGATTTTTCAGATCCTTTCCCACCCAAACCAGTCTGGAATTCTGTGGGATGGGGTTGGACACTGGGAGTGCAGCCGGGTGTGGGATGAGTCCTTTCCTTCCTCTCCTGGAGGAGCAGGAAGAGTCCTGGGTGTCCTGGTTTGGAGGACAGGTGTCTGCCAAGAAAGGCAGGAGCTTCTCTTAGAAATTCTCCAAATTATTATTATAATTTTGAAATTCAGGGGCTCTCAGGCAAAGAGATGGGAATTAGGAATAACAGTTCTTTACTAGGAAAATTAAAATAGAAATGCAGCATTACAAAGAACAATCCCAAACCCTGCCAGAGTCAGAATCCAAGCTGACACCCGTCAGGCAGTCAGGGTGCTGGCAGCAGTCCCATTCCATGGGGGCTGCATCCTCCTGCAGGGGCAGATGTGGTTCAGCTGCAGCAGTGCTCCTGGAGAAGGTGCAGTTTCCTCTGAAGCTCCAGGGATGATGAGGAAAGGTCTGGTTTTCCTCTGGAATCCAGTGGAAAGAAGGTGCCTTGGTGTCCCAAATCTCAGTTTTTATCTGGGTAGGAAAGGCTTGGCTCCTGCCCTGGCTGGAGCATCTCCCAGTGGGATGATGGAATTTTCTCAGCCATGCCCTGGGACTCAGTGGCCATGAACAGGAGATATCTCCTGGAGGGAGGATGGGCTGTGGGAAGATAAAGATGATTGCCCAGCTGGGTTAAAGATGCCCATTAGCAGAGAATATGTGCCAGGAGATCAGGGCCACTGCCCCAGCTGGTTTTTAACAATGGCCCATTAGCAGGAAATATTCCCACAGAGATAAGGATCACTGCCACACCCGGTTTTAAACAATGGCCCATTAACAGGAGATATCTCCTGGAGGGAGGATGGGCTGTGGAAGATAAAGATGATTGCCCAGCTGGGTTAAAGATGGCCCATTAGCAGAGAATATGTGCCAGGAGATCAGGGCCACTGCCCCACCCAGATGGGACAGAATTCACATTGCTGGGCACACCAACCCAGCACAGTGGAGGATTTGGGAACAATCCCAACTCTGCCTCAGCAGAAACCTCCAAAATCTGCTCCTCATACTGGTCTGAGCCCTCCTGCCCTGATGCTCTTGGAGATTCCAACAAATCCCATTCCCAAAATTTCCCCCAAAATCTTGGGGGAATGGCAGCTTCTGGCAGCTCAGTGATGAGTTAATTACTCATTAATTAAGGGGTCAGTGTCCAGCCATGGTGCTGTGCTCCCACCTTTGATGCTGCCACACCTTCTTAATTTCCTTAAATTTCTTAAATTTCCACAATTTCCACAATTTCTTAAAGAAAGTGTTTTAAAAACACTTCAGTTTTAAATTATCCCCAAAACCCCATAATTTAATTAATTAATTAATCACTCCAAGCAGGGCTGGGTGATGAGGATGGAGATGATCAGGGGGCTTTGGCTCAGCAGAAATTAATAAATTTAATGAATTCAATAAATTTAATAAATTTACCAAATCCCTCTGGTTTGGTCTCCTCTGTGGGACATTTTCCTTGGTTTTTCCTGTGGTGGAGAGGAGATGGATCCTGAGATTCACCAACTTTAGGTCTTGGAATTTATCACTTTTTAACTTCAGGCATCTCTTGGTGTGATAAAAAACAAAAATAATTTCTAATAATCCTCCTTTTCCTGATTTCTGCCTCAGGATCCTTCCCTTAAGGAGGTTTTGGGGATGGATTTTAGGACGTAAGAATTTTTTTTAAATTAATTTGAGCACCTAAGAAGGTTTTTAATTGGATTTTGGGACCTAAGAAATTTTTTGATGGATTTTGGGACCTAAGGAGGTTTGGGGAATGGATTTGAGCATCTAAAAAGTTTTTTGGGGGATGGATTTGAGTATTTAAGAAGGTTTTGAGGGTTGATTTTAGGACCTAAGAAGTTTTTTTGAATTAATTTGAGCACCTAAAAAGGTTTTTTGGATGGATTTGAGCACCTGAGGAGGTTTTAGGGATGGATTTTGGGACCTAAGGAGGTTCTGGGGATGGATTTTAGGACCTAAGAAATTTTTTTTAAATTACTTTGAACACCTAAAAATGATTTGAGTTGGATTTTGGGACCTTAGAAGTTTTTTGGATGGATTTTGGGACCTAAGAAAGTTTTGGGGGTTGATTTTCAAACATAAAAAAGTTTTTTAGTTTAACACCTGAAAAGGTTTTTTTTTGATGGATTTGAGCACCTGAGGAGATTTTGGGGATGGATTTTGAGACCTGAGGAAGTTTTGGGGGTGGATTTAAGCACCAAAAAAAGTTTTTTAGTTGGATTTTAGCACCCAAAAAAGTTTTTTAGTTGGATTTTAGCACCTTCAGATTTTTTGGATGGATTTGAGAACCTAAGAAGGTTTTGGGGATGGATTTCAACGTAATAAAGGTTTTTTTATGGATTTGAGAACCTAAGAAGGTTTTTTTTTGAATGGATTTGAGCACTTAGAAGGTTTTGGGGATGAATTTTAAAACCTGAGAAGATTTTAAAGTTGTATTTTAGCACCTAAGAAGTTTTTAGGGTGGATTTGAGCTCCTCAGAAGGATTTATTTGGATTTTAGAACCTAAGAAAGTTTTCTGAATGAATTTGAGTACTCAAGAAAGTTTTGGGGTTGGATTTTAGAACCTAAGAGGATTTCTTGGATGGATTTGAGCACCTAAGAAGGTTTTGGGGATGGATTTTAAAACCTAAAATTTTTTTGGATGAATTTTGGGACCTAAAGGGAATTTGGGGATGGATTTTGGGACCTAAGAAAGTTTTTTGGATGGGTTTGAGCACCAAGAAAATTTTGGGGATGGATTTTAGAACCTAAGAGGATTTTTTGGATGGATTTGAGCACCTGAGGAGATTTTGGGGATGGATTTTGAGACCTGAGGAGGTTTTGGGGGTGGATTTGAGCACCCAAAAAAGTTTTTTATAATGGATTTTGAGAACCTAAGAAGGTTTTTTTGAATGGATCTGAGCACTTAGAAGGTTTTGGGATGAATTTTAAACCTGAGAAGATTTAAAAGTTGTATTTTAGCACCTAAGAAGTTTTTAGGGTGGATTTGAGCTCCTCAGAAGGATTTATTTGGATTTTAGAACCTAAGAAAGTTTTCTGAATGAATTTGAGTACCTCAAGAAAATTTTGGGGGATGGATTTTGGGACCTAAGTAAGTTTTTTTGGATGGATTTGAGCACCAAGAAAATTTTGGGGATGGATTTTGAGACCTAAGAAAGTTTTTTGGATGGATTTGAGCACTTAAGGAGATTTTGGGGGTGGATTTGAGCACCCAAAATGTTTTTTAGTTGGATTTTAGCACCTAAAAAGATTTTTTGGATGGATTTGAAGCATCTAAGAAGGTTTTGAGGGATGGGTTTTGACCTAATACAGTTTTTTCTTTATGGATTTAAGAACCTAAGAGGATTTTTTTTGGATGGATTTGAGCACCTAAGGAGATTTTGGGACCTAAAAAGTTTTTGGGGAATGGATTTGAGCACTTAAGAAGGTTTTGGGGATGGATTTTGGGACCAAAGAAGGATTTCTGGATGGATTTGAGCATTTAAAAGGTTTTAGGGATGGATTTAAGCACCCAAAAAAGCTTTTTAGCTGTATTATAGCACCTAAAAAAATTTTTTTTTATGGATTTTGCCACCTTTGGGAAGGTGAGAGAGCTCTGGGCACATCCCTGGGCTAAAAAAAAAACAAAAACCAGGATCAAGTGAGGCAAGGGCTCCTCACGAGGCCTTGGTTGTGTAATGCCACAACAGCTGGGGAATCATTAAATTACCATCAGGGCTGGCTTTTAATTAATTCATTTTCTGGAGAGGAGCAGGTTGACAGCTGGTGCCTCGCTCAGGTGATATTTGTTGTTGCATGTTGTTTGTTTTGTGAATTCTAAATGAGCTGGAGTTGGGTTTTTTGTTTTTTTTTTTTCCTCTCCCTGGGCTCCCAACAGTTCAAAGCAAGATTTTTGTCCCTTGCTGGAGATGTTTGTGATGCAGTTTCAGACAGAAAACAGGGTGGGGTGGAGGGGGGAGGGTGGGGTTGGGTGGCCTGGGGGGCTGGGGTGCTCAGGTGGAGCCTGGATTGGGGAAAAATCACCCCAGAGGATGGTTTGGGGTAAAAAATACCCCAGAGCCTGGATTGGGGAAAAATCATTTTGATTTCTTAAATTTCATAGTTGAAAAATGGGCTGAAAAATCAAATCCAGAGGGAGAGAACCCCAAGATCACTTTGAGTGAAAATTTGGGAAAAGATGGGAAAAATCCCAAAAAAACGGGGAAAAGCATCTTTTGGCACAATGAAATTTCATAGAGAATCAGGGAATCCCAGGATGATTTGTGTTGGAAAGATGACCTTGATTTCTTAAATTTCATGGTTGAAAAATGAGCAGAAAAATGGGCAGAAAAACCAAATCAAGAGGGAGAGAACCCCAAGATCACTTTGGGTGAAAATCTGGGAAAAGTCCCCAAAAAAAGGGGAAAATTATTTTTTTGTCACAATGAAATTTGATAGAGAATCAGAGAATCCCCAGGTGTTTTGGGTTGGAAATATCACCTTGAATTCTTTAATTTCATGGTTGAGAAATGGGCTGAAAAACAAAATCAGGGGAGAGAGAAGTGCAAGAGCACTTTGGGTGAAAATCTGGGAAAAATCCCAAAAAACTGGGGGAAAAGCATTTTTTTGGCACAATGAAATTTGATAGAGAATCAGAGAATCCCAGGGTTGGAAGATCATTTTGATTTCTTAAATTTCATAGTTTAAAAATGAGCAGAAAAATGAGTAAAAAACCAAATGCAGAGGAAGAGAACCCCAAGATCACTTTGAGTGAAAATCTGGGAAAATCTGGGAAAAATCCCCAAAAACTGGGGAGGAAAATTATCTTTTTGTCACAATGAAATTTGATAGAGAATCAGAGAATCCCCAAGTGTTTTGGGTTGGAAATATCACCTTGAATTCTTTAATTTCATGGTTGAGAAAATGGGCTGAAAAACCAAATCCAGAGGGAGAGAACCCCAAGATTTATTTTTTTCCACCTTTGGGTGAAAATCTGGGCAAAGCTGAACACCAGGTTTGCAGTGGGAGGAGCCAGGTGGGATTTGGGATTTGGAATTTGGGATTTGGAATTTGGGATTTGGGATTTGGGATTTGGAATTTGGAATTTGGGATTTGAGATTTGAGATTTGAATTTGGGATTTTGGGATTTGAGATTTGGAATTTGGAATTTGGGATTTGAGATTTGGAATTAGGGATTTGGAATTTGGGATTTGGGATTTGAGATTTGAGATTTGGAATTTGGGATTTGGGATTTGGAATTTGGGATTTGGGATTAGGGATTTGGAATTTGGAATTTGAATTTGGGATTTGAGATTTGGAATTTGGAATTTGGGATTTGAGATTTGGAATTAGGGATTTGGAATTTGGAATTTGGAATTTGGGATTTGGAATTTGGAATTTGGGATTTGAGATTTGGAATTTGGGATTTGGGATTTGGAATTTGGGATTTGGAATTAGGAATTTGGGATTTGGGATTTGGAATTTGGAATTTGGAATTTGGGATTTGGGATTTGGGATTTGGGATTTGGAATTAGGGATTTGGAATTTGGGATTTGGAATTTGGGATTTGAGATTTGGGATTTGGGATTTGGAATTTGGGATTTGGAATTAGGGATTTGGAATTTGGGATTTGAGATTTGAGATTTGGAATTTGGGATTTGGAATTTGGGATTTGGGATTTGGGATTTGGGAACAGGGGCAGGAGCAGAGGGTGGAAATTGGGGAATTTCTCCGTGGAAGAGGAATCAGGAATCGAATGTTTGGATTTCCCATCCCTGGATGTGACACTGTGATCTTTTCCAACCTCAGCAATTCCAAGATTTATTTCTTTTATAATAATAATTTTTAATTTATAATAATTTCTTTTTTTCTTGTTTTCCAGGGAGCCAGGGAGACCTTTGAGAGCTACTACAGGAAGCAGAGGAGAAAACAAGCCCGGCTGGTGCTGCAGCCTCCCTCCAACATGGTCAGTCTGGAATTCCAGCCCAAAAAACTCCTTTTTAAAAAATAATAAAAATGAATTTTTAACCTCTGTCCCCTCTCTTTTTGCAGCATGAAACCTTGGACGGCTACAGGAAATATTTCAATCAAATTGTAGGGTAGGTGTTCCTTTTATACACCAAAATTTTGGGTGCTGGGCTGGGGAGGAGCCAAAAAAAAAAACAAAAAAAAATTGGAGAGGAGGGAATGTTGGGATTTTGGGTGGGGCTTGAAGGGAAAAGTGGAAGAAAAATAAAAAAAAAGAAAAAAAAAGAAAAAAAAAAGGTGGTTTATGTTTTTGAAGTGGTGGAAAGTGAATTTTATTCTCTTTGCTGTGGGGAGAGGAGAGGGACCTGCCAGTGCTCGAGCAGCCTGGGAATTCTGGGAAATTTGGGAATTTCTGGGAAATTTTGGAAATTTCTTGGAATTTTGGGAATTTCTTGGAATTTCTAGGAATTTCTGGAAATTCCAGGGAATTTTTAGGAATTTTCTGGAAATTCCTGGGAATTTTGGGGAATTTCTAGGAATTTTCCTGGGAATTTCCTGGGAATTTCCTGGGAATTTCTGGGAATTTTGGGAATTTCTATGAATTTTCTGGGAATTTTTTAATTTTCCTGGGAATTTTTGGGAGAGTTTTGCTGGGAATTTCTGTGAATTTTTGGGAGTTTCCTGGGAATTCAAGGGAACTTTTTGGAATTTCTGGGAATTTCTGGGAATTTTTGGGAATTTCCTGGGAATTTTTGGGAATTTTCTGGGAATTCTGGGGAATTTTGGAGAATTTCTAGGAATTTTTTGGGAATTTCTGGGAATTTCCTGGGAATTTTTGGGAATTTCTTGAAATTCCCAGGAATTTTGGGAATTTCTGGGAATTTTTGAATTCTCAGGAATTTTTGGGAATTTCCTGAGAATTTCTGTGAATTCTTGGGAATTTCAGGGAATTTTTGGGCATTTCTGGGTATTTCTGGGAATTTCCTGGAATTTCCTGGGAATTTCTGGGAATTTTGGGAATTTCTATGAATTTTCTGGGAATTTTTAATTTTCCTGGGAATTTTGGAGAGTTTTGCTGGGAATTTCTGTGAATTTTTGGGAGTTTCCTGGGAATTCAAGGGAACTTTTTGGAATTTCTGGGAATTTCTGGGAATTTTTGGGAATTTCCTGGGAATTTTTGGGAATTTTCTGGGAATTCTGGGGAATTTTGGAGAATTTCTAGGAATTTTTTGGGAATTTCTGGGAATTTCCTGGGAATTTTTGGGAATTTCTTGAAATTCCCAGGAATTTTGGGAATTTTTGGGAATTTCTGGGAATTTTTTGAATTCTCAGGAATTTTTGGGAATTTCCTGAGAATTTCTGTGAATTCTTGGGAATTTCAGGGAATTTTTGGGCATTTCTGGGTATTTCTGGGAATTTCCTGGAATTTCCACAGAATTTCTGGAAATTCCAGGGAATTCCTGAGAATTTTTGGGAATTCCTGGGAACTTTTGGATAAATCCCTGTGGATGATGTGAATCTTCTTGCCCCACTAATCACACGACCAATTCTCTGCATTCATGATTCTGGAATATTAAATAATTATTCTCTAATTATTCCCCAGAGCTGCTTTTTTCTCCCACTCACATTTAACAAAAATCTCCCAAATCTCCCTGAGAGGAGAATTCCAGAAGCTGCTGATCCACAAAAACAGGACAGGATTGATAAATTTTTTTCCCTGTATTTAAAACAATTTTCCCTATATTTAAAACATTTTTTATCTTTATTTAAAACATTTTCCCTGCAGATAAAACATTTCAGATCCCTGAAATTCAGAATTTTACTTTGGATTTTGTGTTTGGATCCTTGAAATTCAGAATTTTCTCTGGTTTTTCTGTTCAGATCCCCAAAAATTCAGATTTTTTTCTGGTTTTTATGTTCAGACCCCCAAAATTCAGAATTTTCTCTGAGTTTTTATGTTCAGATCCCCAAAATTCAGAATTTTCTCTGGTTTTTATGTTCAGATCCCCAAAATTCAGATTTTTTTCTGTTTTTTATGTTCAGATCCCCAAAATTCAGAATTTTCTCTGTTTTTTTGTGTTCACATCCCCTAAATTCAGATTTTTCTTTTTTTTGTGTTTGCATCCCCATAATTCAGATTTTTCTCTGAGTTTTTTTGTGTTCGGATCCCCAAAATTCAGATTTTTTTCTTTTTTTTAATGTTCAGATTCCCAAAATTCAGAATTTTCTCTGGTTTTTGTGTTCAGATCCCCAAAAATTCAGATTTTTTTTCTGTTTTTTTATGTTCAGATCCCCAAAATTCAGATTTTTTTCTTTTTTTTAATGTTCAGATCCCCAAAATTCAGAATTCTCTCTGAGTTTTTATGTTCAGATCCCCAAAATTCAGATGTTTCTTTTTTTTGTGTTTGCATCCCCAAAATTCAGAATTTTCTCTGGTTTTTATGTTCAGATTCCCAAAATTCAGAATTTTTTCTGTTCAGATCCCCAAAATTCAGAATTTTTTCTTTTTTTTTAATGTTCAGATCCCCAAAATTCAGAATTTTTTCTGTTTTTCTGTGTTCGGATCCCCAAAATTCAGATTTTTTTTATGTTCGGATGCCCAAAATTGAGATTTTTTCCCGCTCTCCTTCGTTCCTGCAGGTTTTTCGTGGTGGAGGATCACATCCTGCACACCACCCAGGGGCTGGTGACCCGAGCCTACATTGATGAGCTGTGGGAGATGGCTCTGTCCAAAACCATCGCTGCTCTCAGGACTCACTCCGTGAGTACAGCCCAGCCCAGCTCAGCTGTTGCTTGACTGGCCTTGACATGCTGCAATTCTCTTTTTTTTCTCTTTTTTTTTCCCCCTTCGTTTTCCCCTCTTTTCCAATGAGTGTTTAAAAGAGTGACACAGACACACAGAGAATTATTTTTCTCTCTTTTAATGCATTTCCCCCACCAAACTCGGTATTTTTAAGAGTAAAGCTGTCGTTTTATAATTTTGTTGTTATTTTTTTTGAGGAGCAACACTTGATTTTTCCCCAAAAAAAAAAAAAAAAAAAAAAACGGGGAAAAAGCATCTTTTTGGCACAATGAAATGGGACCTTGTTTGAGAGAGAATCAGAGAATCACAGGGTGGTTTGGGTTGGAAAGATCACCTTGATCTCTTAAATTTCATGGCTGAAAATGGGGAGAAAATGAGCAGAAAATGAGCTGAAAATGAGCTGAAAAATGAGCAGAAAAAGCAAATCTAGAGGGAGAGAACCCCAAGAGAACCTTGAGTGAAAATCTGGGAAAATCTGGGAAAAATCCCAAAAAACTGGGGGAAAAGCATTTTTTGGCACAATGAAGTTTGATACAGAATCAGAGAATCCTGGGATGGTTTGGGTTGGGAAGATCATCTTGATTTCTTAAATTTCATGGTTGAGAAATAGGCTAAAAATGGGCAGAAAAAACAAATCCAGAGGGTGAGAACCCCAAGAGAACCTTGGGTGAAAATCTGGGAAAAATCCCAAAAAACTAGGGGGAAATCATCTTTTTGGGACACTGAATTTTGATATAGAATCAGAGAATCCTGGGATGGTTTGGGTTGGAAAGATGACCTTGATTTCTTAAATTTCATGGTTGAAAAATGGGCAGAAAATGGGCTGAAAAAACAAATCCAGAGAGAGGGATAACCCCAAGAGAACCTTGGGTGAAAATACAGGAAAAGATTAAAAAATCCCAAAGCAATTTTTTTGACACACTGAAGTTTTATGCAGAATCAGAGAATCTCAGGGTGGTTTGGGTTGGAAGGGACCTTAAAGATCATCTTGATTTTTTAAATTTCATGGGTTGAAAAAGGACTGAAAATGGGCAGAAAAATGAGCAGAAAAATGGGCAGAAAAACCAAATCTAGACAGAGAAGCACCTTGGGTGAAAATATGGGAAAAAATACGAAAAATCCCAAAAAAAAGGTGATGGAAAGTTGCCTCCTTCCCCCTGAGCTCCTGTTCTAAACACCAAGCCCCTGCTGAGCTGAACTTTGTTTATTTTCATTTCAAGTGGGATTTTCTCTGAGCTGGAAGCAGGAGGCTGAGCCAGGCCCAGCCACGGGGTTGTTTTTGGTTTTGTTTTTTTATTTTTTGGTGCTCCCAGCTTTGTTGCCACGCAGGTCGTTTCAAGTGGTGCCAAAACAGGGGAGGCTTTTTCAGCAATCCCAAAACATTCCCTGATTTCCCAACCTCCCTTTGCTGGGAACACTCCCAGTTCAACCAGTTCGTCCCAAGCTGGGATTTGAGCAGGGTCTCACCTTGCTGAGGTTATTTGGATTCTTCCAAGGCAGACAAATTTATCCCTGGATTTTCTTCCTCGCCGCAGACAGGGACGTCTTTAATCACTTGTGCTGCTGCAGGGCGTTATCTTTCTTCCTGACTCTCCTTTTTGGACAGGGAGATGGAAAACCTGTGTCTCCCAGTCCTTCCTGCTGATTGATGGAGCTGTTCCTCCTGGAGTTTCCAGCGAGCCCTAAATCCCTCTCTCCTTCCAGCCTGACTCTATATTTGGGCAGGCACTGTCTCAAACCTGACATTTTTCAGGATTTTTGGCTGCTCCTGGGGGTGCTGGGGTGGCTCTGGGGACACTGAGCTGTGTGCTGGGGGGTTTGGAGCAGGGTAAATCCCCGTGCTGGAGCTGGAGCCTGGTGTGTTTTCTGGCTGAGATGCTTCATTACCATCAGACACAACACAGTAAATATTAAATGAGAGGTGACAACGCTGAGGGATGCAGCTCCTCTCACTGCCCAGCAGCTCCTGGGCCATTTTGGACACGTCTCAGCCATTTCTGGAGCAGCCCAAAGGCTTTTCCAGCCTGGAGAGCAGCACTGGGAGCAGGGACACCTTTACCTGGTTTGGAGGGCAGGTGTCTGCCAAAAAAGGCAGGAGCTTCTCTTTGAAATGGAGAATGTAAACCCTGTTCCTCCAAATTATTATTATAATTTTGAAATTAAGGAGCTCTCAGGCAAAGAGATGGGAATTAGGAATAACAGTTCTTTACTAGGAAAATTAAAATAGAAATGCAGCATTACAAAGAACAATCCCAAACCCTGCCAGAGTCAGAATCCAAGCTGACACCCGTCAGTCAGTCAGGGTGTTGGCAGCAGTCCCATTCCATGGTGGCTGCATCCTCCTGCAGGGGCAGATGTGGTTCAGCTGGAGCAGTGCTCCTGGAGAAGGTGCAGTTTCCTCTGAAGCTCCAGGGATGATGTGCAAGGTCTGGTTTTCCTCTGGAATCCAGTGGAAAGAAGGTGCCTTGGTGTCCCAAATCTCAGTTTTTGTCTGGGTAGGAAAGGCTTGGCTCCTGCCCTGGCTGGAGCATCTCCCAGTGGGATGATGGAATTTTATCAGTCATGCCCTGGGACTCAGTGGCCATGAACAGGAGATATCTCCTGGAGGGAGGATGGGCTGTGGGAAGATAAAGATGATTGCCCAGCTGGGTTAAAGATGCCCCATTAGCAGATAATATGTGCCAGGAGATCAGGGGCACTGCCCCACCCAGATGGGACAGAATTCACATTGCTGGCCACACCAGCCCAGCCCAGCCCTCCCTGCCCTGCTGGGCTGGGGGTGAAGCTGCTGCTCCCCAGTTTCCAGCAGAGCAGGGCTCAGGGCTGGGCTTTGTGCTGTGCCAGCCACTCAGAGCCGTGTTCTCCTCTCTCCCTCCCCTCCAGTCCTACTGCTCTGACCCCAGCCTGGTGTTGGACCTCAAGAATCTCATCGTGCTCTTCGCCGACACGCTGCAGGTACGGGGGGCTCCTGCTGCTCCTGCTGCTCCTGCTGCTCCTGCTGCTCATCCTGCTGCTCCTGCCCTGCCCTGGGGGCTGAGCTGGGCTGGCCAAGCTCCTCCTGGGACAATTCTGGGCCCAGGCACAGCCTGGGTTGGTCTCTGCAAGGACCAGGCCTTGGCCAAGCTCCTCCTGTGACATTTTTGGGGCTGGGCACAGCCTGGGTTGATCTCTGTAAGGACCAGGCCTTGGCCAAGCTCCTCCTGGGATATTTTTGGGCCTGTGCACAGCCTGGGTTGATCTCTGTAAGGACCAGGCCTAGGCCAAGCTCCTCCTGTGACATTTTTGGGGCTGGCACAGCCTGGGTTGATCTGTGCAAGAACCAGGCCTTGGCCAAGCTCCTCCTGTGACATTTTTGGGGCTGGGCACAGCCTGGGTTGATCTCTGCAAGAACCAGGCCTTGGCCAAGCTCCTCCTGTGACATTTTTGGGCTGGGCACAGCCTGGGTTGGTCTCTGCATGACCAAGCCTTGGCCAGCTCTCCCAGCTCTCAGTGGGTTCAATCACCCCCAAAACGCCTCCAGCAGCACCAGGGGTGGTGCCAGGGGAGATCTGGCCCCTGATAAATCCAGAGACCAGCCCCCAGTGGTGTGGTGGCCTCATCCCCTCCCCTCCTGCCCTGCAGGGCTACGGCTTCCCCGTGAACCAGCTCTTCGAGATGCTGCTGGAGATCCAGGACCAGTACAGCGAGACCCTGCTGAAGAAATGGGCTGGGGTCTTCAGGTGAGGGGATCCCAAGAAACAAAACCACCTGGGGCACCTCTCTTGAGGAGTTGTGGCCCCCCCACGAGGGATTTTTTGAGGGATTTCTTAGAGGGTTGAGGAATGGGTTGGGTGGGAAGGGAATTTGGAATTCACCCAGTGCCAGCCCTGCCATGGAGCTGCTGGGATAAATCTAGAGGAGTCATGGAAATGCCATCCCAGGATTCTGGAGCCAGGCTGGGAGAGCTGGGAATGTTCCCCTGGAGAAGGGAAAACTCCAGGGGATGCTCAGAGTCCCTGCAGGGGCTCCAGGAGAGCTGGAATTTGGGACAGGACACAGGGAATGGCTCCACTGGGAAAGGGGGATGGGGCTGGGATCTTGGGCAGGAATTCCTGCCTGGGCTGGGATTCCCAGATTTGCTGTGGCTGCCCCTGGATCCCTGGCAGTGCCCAAGGCCAGGCTGGATCCCACTGGGACAGTGGGAGTTGTCCCTGAACATGGATGGGGTGGGATGGATGAATTTTAAATTCCCACCCAAACCATTCCAGGATTCTGTGCCCTCACCCCATCACCTCTGGCTGCTTTGGGATATCCCCAACTGCTGCTGCAGGAGTTTGGGATCACACCTTACCTCTGGGAATCTCCTGAGCCAGCAGGAAAACTTCCCCCTCCCAGTTGTCTCCTTAACTCCTCACTTTCCTTTCCCAGAAATATCCTTGACTCAGATAACTACAGCCCCATCCCGGTGCCAGATGAAGGAGTTTATAAGAAAATCGTTGGGCAGTTCCCATTCCAGGATGCTGAACTTGAAAAGGTAAATTCTGGGATGGGGAGAGTGGCCTGGCCTGGCTGCTGGGACAGCAGAACCTCACAGCCCTGTGGGCACTGAAAAAACCACCAAATCAACCCCCCAGCCCAAACCAACAACAAAAGAGAAAATAAAACAATGGGAAAGGACAAATCTTGCTGCCATGGGATGCATTTCTGCTGCTGTGGATGAGGGAGTGTGATTTGTGTTCCTCTCAGGCTGTTCTGTCACACAGGTACAAATATCCACTTCCTCTGGCATTTTATTCCCATTTGTGCACCCTGGGATTGACCTTCATTGGTTTAATCTCATATTTAGAGAAAAAGAGCCCCAAAAAAGTGGTGGATTGTGGCCTTGGCACAAACTTGTGCTTGGAAATCCAAAGTGTGTCCAGGTGTCCCCTAAATCCCAAATCCTAAATCCTAAATCCCAGATCCTAAATCCTGCCTGGCCTCGTGGCAGCAGCAAACCCAACCCTGGAGATCCCAATCAAATTCAGATTTTTGTGTCCTGCCCCAAAATTCAGTCCTGGGGTTCAGCTGCTCCCAGCTTTGAGTGCTGGGGGTAAAAACTGGGGAAATTCAGTGTTGGAAAATCTGTTTTCTCCTGGATTTTGGGGATTTTTGGGGAGGTAACCAGGAAAAAAACCTGGTGGATGGTGGGGGAGGAATTCCAGGTGTCCCCAAGGAGGGAGGGAAAGGATTTGGGATGGGGAATGAGGGGATGTCCCCAACCCCTCCTGCTCCAGGTGCCATTGGCTGAAATGTTAAAAAAAAAATAAAAAAAATCCAGGATAAATCCCAGAACTCCTCTGCCTGCTGGGAGTTCCCTGCTGTCCCTCTGGAATTCTCTCTCCTGTTTTTTTTGTTTTTTTTTTCCCAGCAACCCTTCCCAAAGAAGTTTCCCTTCTCAGAGTTTGTGCCCAAGGTTTACAGCCAGATCAAGGAGTTCATCTACGCCTGCCTCAAGTTCTCTGAGGACCTGCACCTCAGGTGGGGAATGTGGGCAATTAAATTTAATTCAATCAGCTGAATGAAAATATGGATTATTCCCCTCACCCTTTGGATAAACCCTGTCCAGGCTGGAGTGAGATAAAATATAAAATATTACTTTTTTATTTATGTTACAGTGAGTGTTACAGCAGTTCTAGCTAACAGATTAAAAATGGTGATGTGTATTTCAAGGTTTTTTAACTCTCCAATTAAGAACAAACACTTAAATTATTTTTATTTTTAACTCAATAACTAGTTACTCATGACCTGTAATGTGGAATTTTTTATTCAATTACAAAAGTAACCACTCAAATCCATGAAGAGGAAGGTGAAGAAGAAAGAAACCTCCACCCTAAAACTTCCATTTTGCTTTCTATCTATTGCTATATTTAAAAACCTTAAATGTTGATTTTTTTACTAAAACTTCCATTTTGCCTTCCATATATTGCTATATTTCAAAACCTTAAATTTTAGTTTTTTTACTAAAACTTCCGTTTTGCCTTCCATATATTGCTATATTTCAAAACCTTAAATTTTAGTTTTTTTACTAAAACTTCCATTTTGCCTTCCATATATTGCTATATTTCAAAACCTTAAATTTTAATTTTTTTACTAAAACTTCCATTTTGCCTTCCATATATTGCTATATTTCAAAACCTTAAATTTTAATTTTTTTACCATCTGACATTACACACTTTTATTTAAACTCCCCACCAGTGATTCTTGTCATGTTATTCAGTTTTGGAATATTTTGACTCAGGTCAAAAGCAGCTTTTTTCTTGAGGATCAGTACAGAAATTCTAAAATTCTGAATTTCAGGAGTTCCAGCTCTGGAGCAGTGGAATCCTGGCTGGATCCCCTGCAGGGGGAGACCCCAGCATGCTTTGGGTGGGAAGGAATTTTGGGAATTGTCTCATTTTAACCCATCCCAGGCTCCATCCTGGTCTTGCAGGGAATTCCCCACTCCCACTTCTGTTTCTGCATCCTGATTTATTTATATAAAATTTCATTTCTGTCAATCAATGAGCCCTGCAGAAAGGCTCTGCTGGCCACTTGCCCCACACTGGGACATCCCTTCCCCCCTCCCTGCCCCCAAAACTGGGAATTCCAGGGAAATGTTGTCAGGAGCACTCTGAGGTTTGGATTTTTTTGGTCAGGAGTGAGTTTCAGCTGCTGGTTTTGTGCTTTTGTTGTTCTTGTTTCTTCGGGGAGTTTATATACAAATAATGTGATTTTTTTTTCTTTTTATTTTTTTTTTAAAGCCTCCAAAATGCTGCCTGTGTTTACCCTCCCTGCTTTGATGCTTTTTCCCCCATGGGCTCTGCCAGGAGCTGCCAGCTGGGGCTTGGCTCCTGCACCAGCAGCGTTGGGAGCCCAGGAGAGGCTCAGAAATTCAGGATGAGATTTTGGCTGGGAGGATTCACCCTCCTTCCCTTCCCTGGGTGGACAAAAACCTGGATTGGGGTGGGGAAGTTTCAGCTCCTTGGGGAATTTCGTGTCCTGACACTGGAGAGAGTCCAGAGGAGATCATGGAGGAGATTCCAGGATTCTGGAGCCCCTCTGCTCTGGAATGTTCCCTGGAGAAGGGAAAATTCCAGGGGATGCTCAGAGTCCCTGCAGGGGCTCCAGGAGAGCTGGAATTGGGGACAGGACACAGGGAATGGCTCCACTGGGAAAGGGGAGATGGGGCTGGGATCTTGGGCAGGAATTCCTGCCTGGGCTGGGATTCCCAGATTTGCTGTGGCTGCCCCTGGATCCCTGGCAGTGCCCCAGGCCAGGCTGGATCCCAGCTGGGATGGTTGGAGTGTCCCTGCCATGGATGGGGTGGGATTTAAGGTCCCTTCCAAACCAAACCATTCCAGGGTTCTGGAGCCCCTCTGCTCTGGGAGAGCTGGGAATATCCAGCTTGGAAAAAAGAAGGGTTTGGATGAACTTGAAGCTCTGGTGGCCATGGGGTGGCCATGGAGGTCTGGTGGCCATGGGGTGCTGGTGGCCTGAACTCAAGAAGCAGCAGGGCAAGAAGGAAGAAAAACCCTCCACCCTAACCCCTCCACCCATCCCTGCATCCTAAACCCCCAAATTCCACATTTTTCACCCTGTGCCATGACACACTTCTATTCTAACTCCTCACCAGTGGTTTTATCCTTGTCACTCCATTTTGGGAGCTTTCTCCACAGTTTTGGGTCAAAGGCAGAGTTCCCCTGGTGATCTCACAGCACAGAGAGTTCAAAACTCCCATTTTTCACAGTCCCAGCCCAATTCCAGGTGGATTCTGTTTCCCCTGAGCTCTGTGCCCTTCCCCATCCCTGGGTGATTATTTTGGAGCAGAGGGGTCCCCGTGGCTCCCTCCAGACCCCTCATTAAAATTCCTCTCCTCATTGGATCCTCCAGCCCTTTAGGAGCACCAGGGGGAGGGAGGGGAGCCCCTCTGCTCCTCTTGCAGCCAAACATTTGGAACATTTCTCTGCAAACCCCTGTTGACACTTTCTTCATTTCACCCTGACAGCTTGAATTAGGTTTTATTAGGCAGCTTGGCTACAAAGCCTCCAGCCAGTTCCCTTTTCTCTTCCCTTTCTTTTTTAGTTTTATTTTTTTTTTTTGCCCTGGCCTTGTCATTTAGGGAGCACCCCGGAGTGCTGGGGGTCAGCCTGTCACTCACAGGGGCTGGAGGTCACCACAGCTGCCACAGGATCTGGGACAGGAGCTGTCATTAGCCCAGACAGTTCCCTTCAAGCCTTTTCCTGCACAGCTCAGCCCGTGGCAGAAAATGGAGCTCTCTTTTTTTTTTTTTCTTTTTAATTTTTTTTTCCTCCCCCTAATTATTTTGTTAAAGCAGCTCCTCGTGTTTGTTGGATGGCAGGGTTCTCTTTTTTGTGGGGTTGTTTCACTTCAGGGAGGTTTGGAGTTTTGGTTATTGGCTCTGTTAATTGGATTAGAGCAGGAAAACTTCCTTTATCTCCTCAGCACTTTGGGCTTTTTGCAAATCCATCAGGTTGTTTTAAAAGTGGCTTTTCCCAGTGGAATTTCTCTTTGGAAAACAGGGAATATCTTTGGGAATTGGTGAAGGATGAGATGGACCAGCTCTGATCCACCAAGACTTGGGTTTGGGTTGGGAGTTTTTTTCTACAAATTTCCTTTATCTCCTCAGCACTCTGGGCTTTTTACAGATCTATCAGGTTGTTCTAAAAGTGGCTTTTCCCAGTGGAATTTTTCTTTGGAAAACAGGGAATATCTTTGGGAATTGGTGAAGGATGAGATGGATCAGCTCTGATCCACCAAGACTTGGGTTTGGGTTGGGGTTTTCCTTTAATCTCCTCAGCACTTTTGCTTTTTACAAATCCATCAGGTTCTTTTTAAAGTTATCCTGTTGCTTTTTCCAGTAGAATTTCCCATAGAAAAACAGGGAATATCTTTGGGAATTGGTGAAGGATGAGATGGATCAGCTCTGATCCACCAAGACTTGGGTTTGGGTTGGGAATTTTTTTCTGCAAATTTCCTTTATCTCCTCAGCACTTTGGGCTTTTTACAAATCCATCAGGTTGTTTTTAAAGTACCCTGTGGCTTTTCCCAGTGGAATTTCCCATTGGAAAACAGGTTATTTCTTTGGGAATTTGTGAAGGATGAGATGGATCAGCTCTGATCCACCAAGACTTGGGTTTGGGTTTTCCTTTATCTCCTCAGCACTTTTGCCTTTTTACAAGTTGAGTTCCTCAGGTTTTCTTTAAAGTACCCTGTGCCTTTTTCCAGTGGAATTTCCCATTGGAAAACAGGGAATATCTTTGGGAATTGGTGAATTCCTTCCCTCCAGGACACTTTTCCCATTGCTGATCCAGAGCCAAGCACAGATCCAAGGAGCCTCTGGCAGGGTGGGTTGGAAAAACCTCCTGGAGAAAGGAGAGGTGGCACCTTGGAGGGGCTGAAATCCCAAATTCCAGCAGTGCTGCTGTTCCCAGCACCTGGGAAAGGGCAGGAATGGGGTGCAGGAGTTTCCAGTACTGGGAATGTTTCCTGGAGAAGGGAAAACTCCAGGGGATGCTCAGAGTCCCTGCAGGGGCTCCAGGAGAGCTGGAATTGGGGACAGGACACAGGGAATGGCTCCACTGGGAAAGGGGAGATGGGGCTGGGATCTTGGGCAGGAATTCCTGCCTGGGCTGGGATTCCCAGATTTGCTGTGGCTGCCCCTGGATCCCTGGCAGTGCCCAAGGCCAGGCTGGACATTTGGACAGTGGGAATTGTCCCTGCCATGGATGGGGTGGGAATTAAGATTTCTTCCATCCCAGCCCATGGTGGGATTCTGGGAGATGGGAGCTGTGCTGTGCTGAGGAGCCCCTGTGTGGAAATCCAGGGATCATTGGAGGTTTGTCCTCCTAAACCCATTCCCTGTGACCTCTCTCACTCTTGGAATTTTTCCAGTTTTCTTTCAAGGTCCATCCCAAGCCATTCCATGGTTCTGCCATTTTGTCTAAAAGCCCTGAAAGGGCTGAGAGGGGAATTTTGGGAGATTTGATTTGGGGTTTCACCACTGGAGATCTCTTCCCTGGCCCTGACCATACAAATCCCCATTTTTGGGTTGTGCTGATTCCATGGGCAGCTCCTCCTCGGGCTGGACCAGCCCCTCTAGGATGGGAGGCTGAGGAATGTGAGATTTGCAGGTGTTCATCCCCCTTTCCTCCTGAAACAGGGAGGAAAAGCCCTGAATTGTATTTTGATGTAATTCCAGCATCAGCTCCTGTGAGTGGGTGAGGCAGGGAAGGAGGATGAGGAGAATTCCTGGTGATTTTTTTTTCCATGGAGCATCCCTCAAACTCCTCTTTAAATTTTACTTCACAGCTCCACAGAAGTCGATGACATGATCAGAAAATCCACAAATCTGCTGCTGACCAGGACCCTGAGCAACTGTTTACAGAATGTCATCAAGAGGAAAAACGTGGGGCTGACAGGAGGTGGGATTTGGGAATGGAGGGACAGGACACAGGGAATGGCTCCCACTGGGAAAGGGGAGATGGGCTGGGATCTTGGGAAGGAACTCCTGCCTGGGCTGGGATTCCCAGATTTGCTGTGGCTGCCCCTGGATCCCTGGCAGTGCCCCAAGGCCAGGCTGGATCCACCTGGGACAGTGGGAGGTGTTTGGGTCAGAATTAAATCCTCTTTAAGATCCTATCCAGCCCAACCCATTCCAGGATTCTGTGATTCCAGGGCAGGAGGTCCCTTGGAACTCCTTCAAGCCTCATTAGAGGTGCTGGTTTGGATCATTCCATGAAATATTTGCCTGGAAAACAAAGGGACTGCTCAGCGTTGTTGTACAAATCAAAGAATTTTGGATTGTGGGAAATCAAAGAGATTTCTTTGCTGTTGATGGTGAATTTTTGAATTTTTGTGCATTTTGGGGAATGTTACAAACGTGAATTAAAGTCTGAGGACTTCAGGGAGGACCAGGGAAGATCCAGGAGGGAAATGTGAGGGAATGGGGGAGCAATCCTCATTTTCAGGTGGTGGTGGAGTGGTTTCAGCATGTTGCTGCAGCACAAACTCAAATTTGGGATTTTCTTCCCAGTGCTCCATCCTTTTCTCTGCACAAAACCAGGTTTCTGATGATTTTAATCCATGTAAATCCACAGGTCCCCAGGACAGGTGGGACCTCTGTGTGCTGCTATTAAACAAGAGTTATTAATTGTTCACTTAATTATTGCTGTCTTGGATTGTGCCAGCCATGGCTTTTCCCTTCCCAAGTCTCCATTTCTCCCATTCATCCCACAGCTTCTCTGGACACCCTGTTCCACTTCTGCACCTTTCAGAGTCTCCTTTCCTCCTCAGTGTCCAGGCTGAACCTCCCAGGGTGTCACCACCACCTTTCTGGTGTCACCAGTGCTGGCATCTCCATGGTGCCACGTGGCACTTTCTGCTCCTGCCCCTCTGAAATTGCTGATGAATCCAATCTCCTTCAGAGCTGGGAGTGTTTCCAAACCCTTCCTGCACGGGAGGTGGCTCCAGACAGCCCCAGCAGTGAAGTGACACCAAAGCCAGGGCGTTCTGCTCACCCCACACCCGCCAGAGCCAAATCCTTTGTTCCAATCCGTGTGATGTCACTCAAATTTGGGGTAATTTTCAGGTTCAGTGGCAGCCAGGAGCCTCCTGATGTGTCCTGGCAGTTTTTCTTTTTTTTTTTTTGGAGAGTGACAGCTCAATGTAGGAAAGCCCTTCCATGAAGTAGAAACTTGTGGTCATGGGAAATGCTTTCCCCCAAAAATTATCTTGGATTTGGGAGAGGCTGGGGGTGTTTGCACATCCTCAGCCAGGATTTCCTGGAATTGGCACCCCTGGCACAGCCCTGCAAAGCCTCCTTTGCCTCCCCAGCTGGTGCAGATCATCATCAACACCACCCACCTGGAGAAATCCTGCCGCTTCCTGGAGGAGTTCATCACCAACATCACCAACGTCCTGCCCGAAACCGTCCACACCACCAAACTCTACGGCACCACCACCTTCAAGGTCAGCAGGGCTTGGGGGTCTCCAGTGTCCTGGTTTGCAGGACAGGTGTCTGCCAATAAAGGCAGCAGCTTCTCTTTGAAATTCTCCAAATTGTTATTATCATTTTGAAATTAAGGGGCTCTCAGGCAAAGATATGGGAATTAGGAATAACAGTTCTTTACTAGGAAAATTAAAATAGAAATGCAGCATTACAAAGAACAATCCCAAACCCTGCCAGAGTCAGAATCCAAGCTGACACCCGTCAGTCAGGCAGGGTGTTGGCAGCAGTCCCATTCCATGGTGGCTGCATCCTCCTGCAGGGGCAGATGTGGTTCAGCTGGAGCAGTGCTCCTGGAGAAGGTGCAGTTTCCTCTGAAGCTCCAGGGATGATGTGGAAAGGTCTGGCTTTCCTCTGGAATGCAGTGGAAAGAAGGTGCCTTGGTGTCCCAAATCTCAGTTTTTATCTGGGTAGGAAAGGCTTGGCTCCTGCCCTGGCTGGAGCATCTCCCAGTGGGATGATGGAATTTTATCAGTCATGCCCTGGGACTCAGTGGCCATGAACAGGAGATATCTCCTGGAGGGAGGATGGGCTGTGGGAAGATAAAGATGATTGCCCAGCTGGGTTAAAGATGGCCCATTAGCAGAGAATATGTGCCAGGAGATCAGGGGCACTGCCCCACCCAGATGGGACAGAATTTACATTTCTGGGCACATCTTGTAATGCAACCCAAGACATCCAGTTTGGGATTTTCCTGCTGTGGGGTGGATTAGGAGCAAGGCAAAACAGGACCAGCTTTAAATGGTACAAAGAGAAACTTTATTGCTAGAAATTATAAAGGAAAAAAAAACTCAGAATAAAACTTTCCACTGCTTTTCTTCCCACCCCACACAATTAATTTTTTTTTTAACATACAGAAAACAACTTAGTTTTTTACCATCTCTAAAATAGTCTTTTACCAGGTCTTGGCAGGTAAAAAATTTCAGAAGACCTTTACAAACCAGGGGTCCCACCCTGGGTGGGTGCTGGGAGGGATCAGCTGGGCTGAGCCCAAAGTTAATCCTGGCCTATTTTGGGCATGTTGCGCCATCGCTTTGGGTTTGCCCTCGGCAGCGTTGCTGCTGTTGAGATCCTGCGAGGTTTTTTCCTTAAATTACAGCTCTAATTAGCTAAAGGATTAAGGAGATTTTAAACAAAAGGCTGGTCATGTATTTCTGATTTAAACAAATCCCCACTGTGCTGTTGGTGTGCTGTGTCATGGACACCACTCTCCTCTTCCACCCAGAAGGATTTCCACAATTTTTATTTCTGCATCTTTCCGCTCCTTTTAGCGTTATCCCCTACAAATCGGGGCTGACAGAAACTCCCAGAGTTTTGGGAGTTTTTCCATGGGAGATTTTGGGAGTGTGGAGCTCCCATCTCATGTAGGATCTCACTGATATGGAGCCCCCATTCCATGTGGGATTTTCGGGGTGTGGAGCCCCCATCCCATGTAGGATTTTTGGGGTGTGGAGCCCCCATTCCATGTGGGATTTTCGGGGTGTGGAGCCCCCATCCCATGTAAAATCTCAGTGGTTTGGAGCCCTCCTCCCATGTGGGATTTTGGGTGTATGGAGCCCCCATCTCTATGAGATTTTGGTGGTGTGGATCCCCCATCCCATGTGGGATTTTGAGGATTTGGAGCCCCCATCCCATTGGGATTTTGGGGGTGTGGAGCCCAAATCCCACATAGGATTTAGGGACTATGGAGTCCCATCCCATGTGGGATTTTGCTGGTATTGAGCCGCCATCCCATTTAGGATCTCATTGATATGGAGCCCCCATCCCATGTGAGTATTTGGAGCTGTGGAGCCTCCATCCTATGTGGGATTTTGGGTGTATGGAGCCCCCATCCCACTGGGATTTTGTTTATGTGGATCCCCCATCCCATGTAGGATTTTGGGCCAGTGGAGCCCCCGTCCCATGTAGGATTTTGAGAGTGTGGAGCCCCCATCTCATATGGGATTTTGGCTGTATGGAGCCCCTATCCCATGTGGGATTTCGAGGGTTTGGAGCCCCCATCCCATGTAGGATCTCACTGATGGGGAGCCCCCATCCCATGTGGGAATTTGGGGTGTGGAGCCTCCATCCCATTGGGATTTTGGAGCTGTAGAGCCTCCCCGTGTGGGATTCCATCTACGGGATTTTTGTGGTGGAGCCCCCATCTCGATGTAGGATTTTGGTGGTTCGGAGCCCCCATCCCATGTGGGATTTTGAGAGTTTGGAGCCCCCATCCCATGTGGGATTTTGAGAGTTTGGAGCCCCCATCCCATGTAGGATTTTGGGTGTGTGGAGCCCCCATCCTGTGTGGGATTTTGGTGGTTTGACTCCCCCATCCCAGTGTGATTTTGGATGTGTGGATCCCCTCTCTCACCCGCTGCCCCATTCCCAGGACGCCCGGCACGCCGCCGAGGAGGAGATCTACACCAACCTGAACCAGAAGATCGACCAGTTCCTGCAGCTGGCCGACTACGACTGGCTGGCCCCGGAGCCGGGCAGCCGGGCCAGCGACTACCTGCTGGACCTGATCGGCTTCCTGCGCAGCACCTTCGCCGTGTTCACCCACCTGCCGGTGAGTTCACCCCTGGCAGCTGGGAACCAGGGGTGGGACCCCCAGGGGCTCCTCAAAGTGCTGTGTATTGTATTTGGATGATACTGTAATTTATTTACTATTTAAAATGCTGTTTGTGCCGGGCCAGCAGCTACCTGCTGGACCTGATCGGCTTCCTGCGCGGCACCTTCGCCGTGTTCACCCACCTGCCGGTGAGTTCACCCCTGGCAGCTGGGAACCAGGGGTGGGACCCCCAGGGGCTCCTCAAAGTGCTGTGTATTGTATTTGGATGATACTGTAATTTATTTACTATTTAAAATGCTGTTTGTGCCGGGCCAGCAGCTACCTGCTGGACCTGATCAGCTTCCTGCGCGCACCGTCGCCATGTTCACCCACCTGCCAGTGAGCACCCTGGGAGGGCTGGGAACGAGAGTGGGACCCCCAGTGTCACAGCCCGAGGTGTCTCCTTAACCCTGAGATGAAGCACATGGCCCTGATCTCCTGGCACATATTCTCTGCTAATGGGCCATCTTTAAACCAACTGGGGCAAGGTGGTTTGGAACCCAGCTCTCTTCGATGCCCGCCCATGAGAGACTGCAGGAGCTGTTCTGAGAGGTTTCATGGCTGTTTATTCTTCCTGATCTCAGGATTGCTCTGCCCAGCTCACAGCTCTGCTCGCCAGACGTCCAGGGCAGAATCTGCCTGGCAGAGGCAGGACTGATCTTTTATAGTCTAAATTACCTACTAGGGATTTACAATTATTTTCCAATACAATACAATCTTGTTAAACGGTCCAGCTTTGTTCACATCCAATTTGAAAGTGCCAGCATGTCACCCAGCATGGAAGGCACGGAGAAGAAGGAGGAAGAAGTATCCACACCCCCAAATTCTCCATCTTGGTCATGTGTCCCTTATCACAAACATTCTAGAAATCTGCTAATTCTACATTCTAACAGTCTAATTTACACTCTATTTATTTTTGCAGCTTGCATTTCTTCTCTCAATGTTGGTAAATTGTTCCAAGGAGCTGAATCCAGCCCCTGAGACACCTGGGTCTCATTTGAGGGTCTTTGAGACCCTCTCCAGGGGGGTTTTGAGACCCCCAAGGAGGCCAGAAGAATACTCTGGACTCCTACACCCCAGGGGCTCCTTGAAGTGCTGTTTATTGCATTTAGATGGCATAGTAATTTATTTATTATTTAAAATGCCGTTTGTTGTATCCAAATGATACAGCAGTTTATTTATTTATTTATTATTTAAAACGCTGTTTGTTGTGTCCAAATGATACAGCAGTTTATTTATTTATTATTTAAAATGCTGTTTGTTGTATGCAAATGATTCAGGAATTCACGGGTTGTGGGTGACAGAGCCCAGCCCACAGCCTGACAGCCACAGCTGTGGGTTCTTCTGAGTCCACTCCAGTTCTGGTTCCAGTGCATTATTTACTTTTCATTGCAAAGCATCTTGAAACATGACAAGTGATCAATAACTTTACTATTCCCTGTAGCCTATCATACCTACTAACATTACCATATTCATGTTATTATTTCCAATCACCAAAAGTTAGTGTGTTACAGTTTAAGCTAGAAGTTTATTTTTTAGTTTTCTTGCAGTGGGAAATTGTGAGATCTTTTCTCTACTTGCAACATGGCATTTTGTTTGTCTGTCCTGGTTTGGAGGACAGGTGTCTGCCAAAAAAGGCAGGAGCTTCTCTTTGAAATGCAGAATGTAAACCCCCTTCCTCCAAATTATTATTATCATTTTGAAATTAAGGGGTTCTCAGGCAAAGAGATGGGAATTAGGAATAACAGTTCTTTACTAGGAAAATTAAAATAGAAATGCAGCATTACAAAGAACAATCCCAAACCCTGCCAGAGTCAGAATCCAAGCTGACACCCGTCAGTCAGTCAGGGTGTTGGCAGCAGTCCCATTCCATGGTGGCTGCATCCTCCTGCAGGGGCAGATGTGGTTCAGCTGGAGCAGTGCTCCTGGAGAAGGTGCAGTTTCCTCTGAAGCTCCAGGGATGATGTGCAAAGGTCTGGTTTTCCTCTGGAATCCAGTGGAAAGAAGGTGCCTTGGTGTCCCAAATCTCAGTTTTACCTGGATAGGAAAGGCTTGGCTCCTGCCCTGGCTGGAGCATCTCCCAGTGGGATGATGGAATTTTATCAGCCATGCCCTGGGACTCAGTGGCCATGAACAGGAGATATCTCCTGGAGGGAGGATGGGCTGTGGGAAGATAAAGATGATTGCCCAGCTGGGTTAAAGATGGCCCATTAGCAGATAATATGTGCCAGGAGATCAGGGCCACTGCTCCACCCAGATGGGACAGAATTCACATTGCTGGGCACATCCTGCATTGCAACCTCAGACAGTGGGGCACCCCTAAAATTGATGGGGTCAGGTCTGAACAGAGAATGGAGCTCCCAGGATATTGCAAAAATCCTGTTTTTAAAGGTGTTTCACAAACCAGGAATTTCTGTTTTGGTTTAGGTTAAATTTAGGAGGAAATTTTTGAATGTTTTTTTTAAAGGAAACAGATTGGAGCAGTTCTTTTCCCCAGCTTGTCTGGGAAAATTATTTTTTGGAGAGAAGTGGGGAAAAACCTGTTTATTTAACAGGTAAAAAACTTTTTAGCACAAAAATGAACAACACTACACAGTAAAACTTCTTGCTGCTTTAAAGAGATGACAAATTTAGAAGAGTTCTTTCCGTGGGTTGCACTCTGGTTTATTTAGCTTGTTTTTAGTTTTTTTGGTGCTGGGAAATGTCACAGCTTAGGGCAGGCTTGGTGGGCCACAGGTGTGAGTTCCTGGTGCTTTTTTGGGTTTTCAGTCCAGAGCAGGTTCAGACAATTCTAAGAAAAAAAAGCCAAAAAAACCAACAAAAAAAATAAAATCCAAAAAACCCCCCAAAAAAACCAAACCAAAACAAAACAAAAACAAACCCACTGTCCAGGGAGCTTCTTTGCTTTATTTAACCAAAAAAAAAAAAGAGATTTTTTTGCTGTTCACTGCAGCCTGTGTGAAGGATGTGGGGCAGTCTCTGATAACAAACTCTGCTCCTCTTCACTCCTGGAACCAGTTTTAAACTGCAGAACTCACAACAGAACAGACAGTTGGGGATAAAAGCATCATAAAGTTACTGCAAAACCCTCTCCCTAAATTTCGTGGGACTGAGGCTCTATCCCATCCCACTGTCCCAGCAGGATCATCATTTATCCCCCACCTGTATTTTAGATATTTTAACTTCTAGTTAACAACCATCCAGGATTATTTTTTTTCTCCAGAAAATCAGCCCATGGGTGCATTACTCAAACTACACTTAGAGTTTCCAAGTGTTTGTCAAGGCCCTGATGCCTCCCATCCCAAAATTGCTCCCTTGGAAGACACCATATGTTTCTTTCCTCCCTCCTGTCTCAAGTCCCTGTGTTTATGCTGCTGTTGCCATCAGAAATTTGCTTTATGTTGCTTTTTGCACTCAGCTGAGTGGTGTCTCATTGGTAGGAAAAATCCAATCACCAGGGAGGTTCCTTTTTTTTTTTTTTTGCTCCAGCAGCTTTTTTTTGTTTTGTTTTTTTCCTCCTTTAAATGGGATTTATTCTGAGCTGGATGCACTCTGGGGATCAGCAGGTATTTTGAAACAGCAAATCCCCCTCAACTCTGCGGTCGTCCTAAAAGCAATTTCAGATCTTTCTTTCTTTATGAAAATTCGCTGCTTTCACCAGCTGAGAATAAACAGGAAAGGGAAGATTTAATATTTATTTAATTTAATATTCCCCCAGTGGCAGCTTCCTGGGATTCTCCTCTGTTTTGGGAGGTGCCACACCCCCAAATCTGCAGCCTCGTGTTTTTGGGCATCCCTATCCCAGCAGGAACATCTGGGAGCTCAGACTGATTTTTTTTAGGGAGGAAAAACCCCAAAAAAGGACTGGGAGTGGCTCCCCTGCTGCTCTGCACCTGTGTTGAGGAGAAGAGGCTTTTTCTGTTATCAGTGGGATAAATTGATAAATAATTTGATAAATGAAGTGTTGCCTCCTGAGCAGAGGTGAGCAAGGCTCTGATCCATCTCCCTGGCCAGGTTTGTCCCAAAATGTCCCCAAGCAGGTGTCCTGTGGCAGGTGCTAGAAATGGCTGGATTTCTCCTTAAAAAATGGAGAAATGGTGTTTAGCCCCTGGATTTCTCCTTAAAAAAAAAAAAAAAGAAAAGTAGAAATGATTTAGCACCTGGATTTTTCCTTTAAAAAATGGAGAAATGGTGTTTAGCACCTGGATTTCTTCTTTGGAAAAGGAGAAATGGTTTAGCACCTAGATTTCTTCTTAAAAAAAAGGAGAAATGGTTTAGAACCTGGATTTCTTCTTAAAAAGGTAGAAATGGTTCAGCACCTGAAATTTTTTCTTGAAAAAAAATGGGAAATGGTTTAGTATCTGAATTTCTCCTTAATAAAAAGGAAAAATTGGTGTTTAGCACCTGGATTTCTTCTTAAAAAAAAAAAGGAGAAATGGTTTAGCACCTGAATTTCTTCTTTAAAAAGGAGAAATGGTTTAGAACCTGGATTTCTCCTTAAAAAAAGAGAAATGGTGTTTAGCACCTGGATTCCTTCTTAAAAAAAAAAAAAGAAGAAATGGTTTAGAACCTGGATTTCTCCCTAAAAATAGAAGGAGAAATGGTTTATCACCTGAAATTTTTTCTTGGAAAAAAAGGGAAATGGTTTAGTACCTGGATTGCTCCTTAAAAAAAAAGGAGAAATGGTTTAGCACCTGGATTTCTCCTTTAAAAAGGAGAAATTGTTTAGAACCTGCATTTCTCCTTTAAAACAAAAAAAGGAGAAATGGTGTTTATCACCTGGATTTCTCCCTAAAAAATATGAGAAATGGTTTAGCACCTGAAATTTTTTCTTGGGAAAAAAAAGGGAAATGGTTTAGCACCTGGATTTCTCCTCAAAAAGGAGCTGTGGGCTGGTTCAGCACCTGGAGGTTTCCAGCCATCAGGCTGGGGATGCTCAGGAGCCAGTAATGGAATTTGACAGGGAGATTGGTCTCTGCACCAGAGCATGAAGCAGCAGAGATGAGCTGGGGGGGGATGCCCACAGTGATTTATGAGGTGGGCCAGGAGTGATTTATCTTCCTTAAATATTAATGTTTCCTTTTGGAACCAGTCAGGGTTGGTTTGGAGGCTGGGAGGGCTTGAATTGGTCTAAAAAGCACCAGGACAGATGGAGGCAGCCTTTTGTCATGCAGAGCTGGCTTAGAAAAGCCCCAGCTGAGGAGAATTTTGGATTTTTTGGGCAGCTCCAGAGCCCCCCCAAAGCCTGGGGAGGCAGGAGAGGCACCTCAGCCTGGTTTGGGCAGCTGCAGGTTTGGGATTTTTTAATGTTGACTGGAGTTTTTTCCTTCTGTTGCTGATGGATCACCCAATTTTGGGTGAGAGCAAGGCAGGAAGGACCAGGCTGCATCCCAAAGGTCTCCACATCCTTTGGTGTCAAGGCTTTTCATCCTTGGAGGGTTCAGGGAATTTTTTTCCAGTGGCTGATTTAGGAGCACTGAAATTCCTGGGCTTTGTTCTGGAGTGCAGGAGATAAAGGTGTTGTCCAAGGTGCAGAAAATGATGGAGGTGTTTGTTAAAACACCAAAAATGTGGGGTGAGCATCAGATGGGGAAGGAAAGAGCGAGAGGGGTGAAGGAACAAGGCCTTGGGAGATCCTTGGGGTTCAATATTGGAGAGGGGTGAAGAGGAACTGAAAGGAATTTGAGCCAGGATTTGGGATTAGGGTTTGTGTTTCCCTCTTCAAGCTGATTTTTTCCTGGATTTCTTGGGAATCCCAGAATTTTTGTATCGAGCAGTTTGGGTTGGAAGGGCTCCTCAAATGTCACCAAACCCCTGCAATGAGCAGGGACATTTCCAGCTGGATCAGGTTTTCCAGAGCCATGGTCTTGGATTTTTCCAGGGATGAGATCTCCACCATTTTTCTGGACACCCAGCAAAAATTACCCAAAATCCTGGCTCATAACCTAAAGAGTTTCCATTTTCTCTGGGGCTCAAACAGGAATTTGAGTCCCTCATTTTTCATTTGAATGGGAGATGATGGAAACCAGTTGATACTGGGAATTCCTGGGATTTATTTGCACGTTGCAGTTTTCTGGGGAACATCTCCAACTGGATCAAGCCATGGCCTTGGATTTTTCCAGGGATGAGATCTCCACCATTTTTGGACACCCAGCAAAAATGACCCAACCCAAAATCCTGCCTCATAACCTAAAGAGTCTCCACTTTCTCTGGAGCTCAAGCAGGAATTTGAGTCCCTCATTTTTCCTTTGGAGTAGGAATTGTGGGAGATGATGGAAACCACTCAGTCTTGTGAACTCCTGGGATTTATTTGCATGTTGTAGTTTTCAGGGGGAAATCTCTAACTGGATCAGGTTGTCCAGAGCCATGGCCTTGGATTTTTCCAGGGGTGAGATCTCCACCATTTCTCTGGACACCCAGCAAAAATGACTCAACCCAAAATCCTGGCTCACAACCTAAAGAACTTCCCATTTTCTCTGGAGCTCAAGCAGGAATTTGAGTCCTAGATTTTTCCTTTGGAGTAGGAATTGTGGGAGATGATGGAAACCACTCAGTCTTGGGGAACTCCTGGGATTTATTTGCATGTTGTAGTTTTCAGGGGGAAATCTCTAACTGGATCAGGTTGTCCAGAGCCATGGCCTTGGATTTTTCCAGGGATGAGATCTCCACCATTTCTCTGGGAACCCAGCAAAAATAACCCAAAATCCTGGCTCACAACCTAAAGAACTTCCCATTTTCTCTGGAGCTCAAGCAGGAATTACAATCCCAGATTTTTCCTTTGGAGTAGGAGTTGTGGGAGATGATGGAAACCACTCAATTTGGGGAATTCCTGGGATTTATTTGCATGCTGTACTTTTCTGGGGGATATCTCCAACTGCATCAAGTTTTCCCAAGTTTTCCAGAGCCATGGGGCCTTGGATTTTTACAGGGGTGAGGTCTCCACCGTTTTTTGGACACCCAGAAAAATAACCCAAAACCCAAAATCTTGGCTGGTGCAGCAGCCTAAAGATCCTCCACTTCTTCCAGGCCTTGCAATCCCAGATTTTTCCTTTGGAGTAGGCATTGATGGAAACCACTGGAACCTGGGGATTCCTGTGGGATTGGTTTGCACGTTGCAGTTTTCTGGGGGCAGGAAAAGTTCACAGAGAACATCCTGGGGTTTCAGTGCATGCCAGGGGCTGCATGGAACAGTCATGGTGGTTTGGAGCCACCATTCCAGAATGCTCCACTAAGTGCCCAAAAATGTCCCTGAGCAAATAAAAACGCTGATGGGAATCAAAGCATAATTAACATTTGGCTGCTGCATTAACCAGGGACAGTCAGTTCCTGCTGCTACTGCTGTGGGGCTCATTAATATGGGATGCTCGGGTCTCCTTTAAAAGAAAAACACTTTTTTTAAGGGTAAAAAAATATATTTTAGTGCAAAAAGTATTTTAGGCCTTAAAAAAAAAAAGCCAAGGAAAAAAAAAAAAAAAGGTGGTTTCTGGTTTTCAGCAAGCAAATGGCCACGGCCTCCAAAAATGAACATTTCCAGCCTAAGACTTTGCAAAGAATGACTGAAAAAGCCTTTTGTCTTTGATGGCTGATTGTTGTTTTTATTTCTTGTTGGACAAGTTAATGTAAATGGCATTGACAGGGCTACTCCAAACACACTGATTTGTTGACATTAAGCTCCTCAGAGATGGAGGGTTGTGTCAACACCTCCCCTGAACTGTCAGGTTAACAAAGCAAGGATGTTTTCTTGGGGGAGGGGAGCGGGGCCGGGGGAAGGGGGGGCTGTTTTGTTTTTATTTTCAGTTTCCTTTAATCCTCTGTTAGTCTTGTATCTCGATAACCTCCTCTGGAAGGGGAGCAGGGCAGGTCAAGAGGTGAGGCTGACCTGGGAAGGGGAAGCAATCTTTCAGCGACCCAGCAAATCCAACCTGAGCACTTCAGCGTGAACCCTCTGCAGAGGGTTGATTTTTTTTCCCTATTTTTTTTCCCCCTTCTCTGCTTATTTTTGCCAGATGGCAGGCACAGATTTCAGCTGGAGCCGTGATGGTTTTTGCCTTCTCTTGGCATCTCTTCCCCCTTTGCAAAGGCAGCTCTTGCTCTGGTAGAAAGAGCTTTGCAAGTGTTTATTTTCTTTCCAAAGAGAACGATTGCCTGTGTTTTTATTTGAAAAGTCAAATCCCTCTGGAATATTTATAAGCCAAGGCCCCGTGCATGGAAGCGAAATGCCGTGAACTTTGCACCAACCGCAGCCTGGGCCACGCTGGGAGGGACCCAAGTGGAAAATAACCATCAGGAAAACATCTCAGGAGCACCAGAGTCACCTCGGGCTTTGCACAAGCCCAGCCTGTGCTTAAATAACTCCCCTGGCCCTTGGGAGAGCTGAGCTGATCCCAGGGTTTGGCATCCATCAGCTCCTGCAGGTGGGATTGGTGAGGAGCAGGGATGGAGAGGTGCAGGACAGATGGAGAGGGGCTGGGACAAGGGATGGAGGGACAGGACACTGGGCATGGCTTCCACTGGGAAAGGGCAGGGAGAGGTGGGACTTTGGGCAGGAATTGTTCCCTGGGAGGGTGGGGAGGGGCTGGGCTGGGATTCCAGATTTGCTGTGGCTGCCCCTGGATCCCTGGCAGTGCCCAAGGCCAGGCTGGATCCCCCTGGGATGGTGGGAGATGTTTGGATCAGGATCCTCTTTACAATCCCTTCCAACTCAACCCATTCCAGGATTCTGGAGCCAGGCTGGGAGAGCTGGGAATGTTCCCTGGAGAAGGGAAAATTCCAGGGGATGCTCAGAGTCCCTGCAGGGGCTCCAGGAGAGCTGGAATTTGGGACAGGACACAGGGAATGGCTCCACTGGGAAAGGGGAGATGGGGCTGGGATCTTGGGAAGGAATTCCTGCCTGGGCTGGGATTCCCAGATTTGCTGTGGCTGCCCCTGGATCCCTGGCAGTGCCCAAGGCCAGGCTGGACACTGGAACAGTGGGAGATGTTTGGATCAGGCTCCTCCTTAAGATCCCATCCAACCCAACCCATTCCAGGATTCTGTGACAGAATAACAACACAGCTGCTCTCGTGGCTCTTTATTCTCCTCCTCCTCAAGCAGCTCCAGGTTCTCCATTTTCCTTCCCCAGTTCTTCGCCGCCGTTGGAGCCTTGGGGGGGCTTTGGGCACCTCTGCTGCCCTTTGGGCTCCTTTCTTTCTTTCTCCTGTTTCTCTGCTGTTGTTCCTTTGACCCTGACCTGCTGTGTTGTCTCTGTAGGGACAGGCAGATATCCACCCCACCATGCCAGTAAGTACTGGGCACCATGTCCTGCGCCTTGGCTCTGCTCCACTCCCACCTCCAGGCTCAGGGGGCAGCTGAACCAGAAAAGGTCCTTGGTGTCAGCCAGGAGGAAAGGAAAAGATGGATTGAAAGCTGAAATCAATGGGATAAATAATTCTGGGATAAATCAGAGACCAAAGGAAAGGGTTTCCTTCCCAATGAGTCGCTAAATTGTTGATTTTAGGGCATTGAAATGGCTCCTTTTATCACCCTGGAGTGACTGAATCTGCAGGGAATTAGGGGGAATGCCTGGTATTAGGGAAACCTGGATGAGATCCTCACACTCTGCTCCAAAGAGAAAAGATGTTGGTGAAATCCTTGCACCTTATTCAGAGAAATTTCCTGTGGGGATTCCAGCTGGAAATTCCTCCTGGTTTGAGGGGTCCTGCCCTCAGACTGGAGTGGAAGTGTGCAAAGCCAGGCTGGACGGGGCTGGGAGCACCCTGGGGCAGTGGAAGGTGTCCCTGCCGTGGCAGGGAGTGGCACTGGACGAGCTTTAAGCTCCCATCCATCCCAAACCATTCTGGAATGCACTTTTCTCCAGAAAATAATGATGTGGGTTCTCGACATGAGCCATCTCCCAGTTTGGACTTGCCCAATTAGCACCAAAATGAGACTTCCAGGCCTTCCTTCTGGTTCAGCAGCCCCCTGTGAATTTTGTCATCTCTGCTCGTTCCACGTGCGGGAGGAATTTCCATTTCCAGGGATGGGCGGCAAACTGTTTGCTCTGTTCCCAGGGCTGCAAACCCGGGCCTGGGCCAGCAGAACCCACCTGGGAGCAGCCACAGTCACCTCCAGAGCCATGACCCCCCAGTCACATCCAGAGCCTGGAGCCTGTTTCTGCTCCCCAGTTTTACTGCCTGCTCTCCATGGCAATCCCGAAATTCCCTGCTCCGCCGGGATGCTTGTGCCCTTTTCCCTAAAAACTGAGCCTGGCTAAGCCTGGACTATTTGCAGGCTTTGAGGGGGTGGTTTCTAAGTCAACACTGAGGCCTCAAATGGTTAAAGCAATCCCAGGCTGGTTCCCATCAAAGGGTGCTCCAGGCATTCCCTGCAGCCAGGGCTTTCCAGGAGTGGGGTTGGATGTCAGGAATCCTCCCTGGTGTCCTCAGGATGTAGCCCAACAGGGAGAAATACAAAAAAAAAAAAAAAAAAAAAAATTCTTTTCCCTCTGGCTTTTCCAGGCTTGGAGCTGTTTAGAAGCCAGATGTATTTATTCCTTTAATTGGATCCAGTGCCTAGACAGCTCTGGAGTCAGCTTCCTACAGAGAGGGGGGCATTACTTTCATTAAGGTAAATCAATGGAAAATAATACCTGGAGCTCCCCTGGAAAGGGTCAGGGATGCAGTAATCCCTTTATATGGAGGGGCTTTGCCAGGCTGCTCTCAGTCAGGCTGGTTCTTAACAGCAGCAAATCCCAGTTTTCCTTTTATCCCTCCTGATTTTCTGTTCTCTGCCTAGTTGGGATTAATTGGCAGGAATAAATCATGGAGGAGGTGGAAAAATAAAAATGGGATCGCTCAGAGTAGCAGCAGGACAGAGGAGGAGTTTTAGCAGAGTTTAATTTGGCCGGTGGGAAGTTGTTGTGGATAATCCTGGAAGTTTAAAAGGAAAAAAAAGTGGGATGCAGACATGGACAGGGCATGAGCAGCATCCAGAATCTTCCATGTCTGGGGCTTTCCACGCCAGAGGTGATGCAAGTTTTTAAGGGGATTGCTTGGCTTGAATGAGTGTTCAGCAGAATTCCCATAAAACAGGGATGCCTTGAAAGGGAGGGCACGGACTGGTGGCTGGAGCAGCACATTCCCGAATCCCAAATATTTGTTCAGGAATCAGAGGTCAAAACAGGAGCTGGTGGTGCTTTAAAACAAGGAGCAGAGTGTCCAAATCCATGGATTTCATAGTGCTGACCCCTGGTTAACCCAGGAGCTCTGTAAACTCCAGTCTGGCTAAGCCGGGTTATCTGGAATTCCAAATTTCCTTGTTTGCTTTCAGCAGTTGGAAAATGAATGGAAGCCCAAATTCTCCATCCCATAAATCCTTTAAACCAGGGTGTGCTTCCTGTGGGTGTGGTTCCCTCTGTGGAGTCACCTCGGCGTGGCTGGGTGGGAGTTTTGTTTTCCAGACTGGGGCTGAGGAAACTGTTGGAGGATTTCTCCCTAAGGAATGTGTGGCACAGGGAATTTGGCAGCTGGAATTCCAGCCCTGGTGTGTGGAATCCAAAGGTGCCTTCTCCTTCCTGCTCCAGAGCCTCAGCCTGGACCTTCCAAAAAATCCTACCAGGAGATGAAGTTTGGGTTGGGATTCTTTTCCTCTTTAGGGGAAGTCATAGGATTTGGAATTTCCTGCCTTCCTCTTGTTTCATCCACTGCTCTTCCAAGAGCCAGGAATGTGGGAAGGGAGATCCATGAGCAGCTTCCAAAGCTCTCCACACCTTCCTTACCCCATCCATGGGAGGAGCCTGAGCCCCCCTTGGAGGAGCCCAAACCTTTTTGGGGTGTCCCTGTGCAGGGGACACTGGAGTTGATGGAAAAGTTTCGGGATTGTCACTTGGAGCCACCAGCCGTGGCTGATGCCACCAAGTGTGGGTGAGGATGATTTTGTGGCCATCACAGGGTCCCTTTCCACAAATGTTTTCCCTGAATGTTAACAGCCTTGGGTAGATGGAATGGCAGGAGCAGGAAAATCATCCCAAAGTGCAGATCCCTGTGGAATTCTCACAATCCTCTGGAGTTTTTTTTTGTTGTGTTTCATGAAGGGCAAGAAATCAGGAGAACCCAATGGGTTAATTAAAAACCAATCACTAATCCCTACAGCATTCCCCATCTCACTGTTATATACATCTTCTCCCTGGTTTTTGAGCTACACCACCTCAGTTTTGAAATGGAAATTTAAGATCTGATTCCGTTTTTGGGAAAAGACGAAGCGAGCTGAGAATTCGGACGCTGCTCCCGCCGGTCACTCGGGTCTGCTCGGAAAAAAAACCTCTTGGGCTGAGCTGTGCTGGCTCACGGAGCAGCCATGGAGGGGGTGGCTTGGGATTTTTCCTTGGAGCTCATCCTTTTTTCCAGCCTGTTCACCATCTGGGCCGTCTCCTCCGGCGTGCCGAGCCTTCCCCCAACATCCCCACGGGCGGGAATCTGCGTAAATCGGGCATCTGGAGCATCCCCGTGTGTGCCCGGGGTGAGGAACCCCCAGGGCCGCTGTCCCAGAGGGAGGACGAGCTCTCCAAACTTCTGGATCTTTCCTTATTTTGTTTTTTCTCTCCGACGTCGAATTATAATTACGAAATTATTTCGGGAAGATGGAGCGGTTCAAGTCCCTCTCTTTAAGTTTTCCTGCTGCCGTAATTGGCAGCTTTGCCCCGATAAATCAGCAGAAACAAACGTGGTTCTTGCTCTTCATAAGCAGGGGGGAAAAATAAAAAAAAGAATCTGCATTTAATCAGCTTTTTGTTTCCAAAATGGCAGCTGCTTTGTATTTAATGGAAAATCAGGCTCTTCCCAATGGAAAGAATGTTATTCCCAAAGCGAATACAAAAGAAAATAAAAGCCACAAAAGAGGAGGATGAAATATGTCCATAATTTTTTTTTCCCCCTTTTTTTTTTTTGGTCCTGCTCGTTCCAGTTTGGAGCCGCGCGCTCCGATCGCGGCCGGGCCGCGGCTCTGCTTTGCATCAAGACATTTTTTTGGGAAAGTCTCGGATCCTGGGCACAGGAGACACGAACAGGACCAAAAAAATGGAGGCTACTTCATGTTCCTTGTGTAAATTTTGGCTTCCAGCTCAAAGAGGGGAGATTTTCATGGAATATTGGGAAGGAATTCTTCCCGGTGAGGCCCTGGAATGGAATTCCCAGATTTGCTGTGGCTGCCCCTGGATCCCTGGAATGGTCCAAAGCCAAGGGGCTTGATGGGTGGGAATGGGTGGGATTTAAGGTCCCTTGCCACCCAAACTGTTCCAGGATTCTGGGATTTTGGTGCCAGTCTCACCTTCCAGCCTGGTGGGACATTTGGGATCAGGTGGTTCTGTGGTTATTGAGTGGCAAACCAGGAGAAAGGCTGTGATTCCTAAAGTAACTCCTAGAGAAATTCCTGGAGTAATTCCTGGAGTAATTCCTGGAGTTTCCAGGACGTTGGGCGCGGTTTTGTCCCACCCAACCTGGACTGGCAGGAATCTTTCCCACCCGTGGCTGGTGTGGAGATCCTTGGAGAGATCCTGGATCACAGGAGCCTGGAGAGCAGCTGGATGCTCCAACCCATTTTGGGTGATCCAGGCTCTGCACCCAGCAATTTCCATGTTCTTGACTCCCAAAAACCATTTCATTAAAAATATCCTGCCCTGCCTTTGGATGCTGAACAAGGAAAAATGCAGAGATCGTGAACTCTTCCATTTCCTTGGATTTCTGCATATCCAAATTTCCCCCAGCACATTCCCAGCTTTGCTGCAAACCGTGGAGCTTCCAGAGGAGCTCTCTGGAAAGAGAAAAAGCCACTCTGGGTTCTTTAAGGCTTCAAAGGAACTGCCCCTTGCTGGGGGCATAAATAAATAAAAAAAATAAATATTTATTTTATTTATTTTCCTATTTAACAAAAATAATGAAGCAGAAGTCACTCTTTGACTCTGAAGAGGGACAAATTGTGAGTTCCTGCTCCTGCTCATGTCCCAGAGCCTCTGACATCCCAAATCCCACGATTTTCTGTGATTCCAACCTCCTTGAGCTGTGCTTTTTCTGTTGGATGTTTCTGCTTTTCAGGCTTCTCATGTCTCCAAGACCTCTTGATTCCTTCAGGGGAAAAACCTTTCCGTGGAGCTGGCTACTCCACAAATTATTAAAGACCCCAAAAAAAGCCCCAAACAGAATTAAAGAGCATTAAATATTTTTAATAAAAGCCCCTTTCAGCCCTGTCTGCGGGAGCTGGTTGTGACCATCACCCCCAGTGTGATTTCCCTCTTCCTTGAGCTTCCCCCAGCTCCAGCCAAAATACTTCCAGCTGTTGACCTTGGGCATCTTGGACACAGCCAAGGTTTTCTTCCTCTTTCATTGGAATGTCAGGGGTTTGTATGGGGCTGCAGTGGCTGGTTTATTTTTGGTGTGGTGAGGATAACTGCTGGATTCGCTTTTCTCTTTTCTTCCCCCTTTTTATTTTCTTTTTTTTGGTTTTCTGGTTGTCCCTGAGCTTCTGGTGAAATTTCAGTCCTGCCATGTCTTGGTTCTGTCACCAGATCCCGTTTTCCCAAAATATCATCAAGGTGGGAAATGTTTTCCTCTGGCAAAGGACACCCCGTGGAGTTTTGTCCACACCTCTGGAATGCAGCTTCTGAAATGGGCTCAGCTCCCAGAGGAATTTGGGAGAGATCCCTGGAATGGGAGGGGATGGTTGGAGCAGCTCCACGTTTTGGCTCTTTGGAGTTTCCCAGTTGAGTTGGTCTTTGCAGGAGATGAATTCCACTTGGAATTGGGTTGACTGGTGCTGCTCTCTATAGGTTTTCCATGGAGAGCCTGAGATCTTCCATGGTGGGACGTTGGAGATAGGGATGGTCTGAGGCCAAAATCCCAGTTTTACTCAGGAAAAGCTCCAGTGGTGAAACTCTGTTGGAATCTGGTGATTTGCTGATGGTTCTTCATGGGTGACCTTGCCCAGCCCCAGCTTCATCCATCCTCCTCCCAAACCAGCAGCTCCAGTTCCTGGGATCAGTCCTGGAATGGCACATCCTGGGCAGGAGAGGCTCTCCCATCCCAGGAAATCAGGGCTGGGTGGGATTTGGGGTTTGGAAGGGACAGCGCTGCCGTGGTGGCAGTGACAGTGGCCATTCCCTGTGTCCCGGCGTGGGTGGAATCCAAAACTCCTTCCCAAAGAAATGCCAGTGCAGGCACCGCCTCTCTCCTCTTGGGTCTGGGCATCAGGAGCTCCAAGCTCGGAGGATCCCTTGGATCCAAGATTGAGAAACATCCCATTGATCCGAGGCTGAGGAGCATCTCATGGATTCAAGGCTGGGGAACATCCCGTTGGTCCAAGGCTGAGGAGCATCCCATGGATCCAAGATTGAGGAACATCCCATTGGCCCAAGGCTCGGAATATTCCATGAATACATGCCTGAGGAGCATCCCGTGGCTCCAAGGCTGAGGAGCATCCTGTTGATCCAAGGCTTGGACTGTTCCATGGATCCAAGATTGTGGAACATCCATGGATCCAAGATTGAGGAGCATCCTATTGGTCCAAGGCTTGGACTATTCTATGGGTCCAAGACTGAGGAACATCCCATGGATCCAAGGCTGATGAGCATCCTGTTGGTCCAAGGCTTGGACTATTCTATGGATCCAAGATTGAGGAGCATCCTGTTGATCCAAGGCTTGGACTATTCTATGGATCCCAAGACTGAGAACATCCCATGGATCCAAGGCTGATGAGCATTCCATGGATCCAAGTCTTAGAGTATTCCATGGATCCAAGGCAGAGGAGCATCCCATACATCCAAGATAGAATAACATCCCATTGGTCCAAGTCTGAGGATCATCCCATGGATCCAAGATTGAGGATCCTCCAGCTGGTCCAAGGCTTGGACTATTCCATGGATCCAAGTCTGAGGAGTATCCCATGGACCCAAGATTGAGGAACATCCCATGGACCCAAGATTGAGGATCACCCCTATGGTCCAAGTCTTGGAGTATTCCATGGCTCCAAGGCTGAGGATCATCCCACAGATGCACAGCTGAGGAATATCCCTTCCTCCAGCAGCCATTCCCGTGTGCCCAGTCGCTCTGACCCACAAGCCAGCCTTGGCTGGAAGGTTTCCCTCCATCTTCTTTTCCTTGGCAAATCCCAAACCCTTGTGAACCTCACCTCCTGACTTTCCAACTCCCTAAATCCACCCAGTGGCTCCAGTGTTCAGCTCCTGGGATGACCCCACAGAGCCAGGGATCAAATCTGGCTCTGCCAGTGGCTTGGTGGCCACACCTCAGCCACCCCCCCTGTCCCACGTCAGCAGGGAGTGGCAGAGCCCAGCCCACAGCTGGAAACCAGGAACTGCTCTGCTCCTGTCCTCCTTCCATAAAAACACCCAAAAATCAGGGACAGGAAAGGGATTTGTTCCTAACGAGTCTGCTGCAAAGCTGAGGGAATAGAATTAATTAATTAAGAGTTTTCTGGATACCTGCTGGCTTTATTTGGGATGCAGCCATCGTGAGTGGGGCCATGGTGATGATTTGGGCCAGCTGAGCTCCAGCCTTGAGGGGACACCTTTAGAGCCACCAAGCTCAGGGTGACAGTGGCAACCCACCAGAGACATCAGCTGGGCTTGGGAGTGTCCTTGCTTGGGCTTCTCCCTGGTTCCTTTGGACTTATTTGTCCTGGGGACCCATTTCTTTGCAGGATCCTTAGTGCACATCCACAGCTTTTGGGTTGTCTTGTCTTTTTTTATTTTATTTTTAAGGGGTTTAGTTTGGTTTTTCTGTGTTTTTTTAAACTAAAACAAGGCTGAAAACACCCAAAACAAACCAAAAAAAAAAAGAATCATCCAACCAAAAACCTCCATGAAAAACCCACTTGGTCCAGTTGAAAATGGACTTCTGGGCAATTAATGAAAGGCTTATTTTTTAAGTAAACCTCTTAAAAATATTTTTAAATTCTGCAACTACTCACCGTTCACTTGTTTTGGTGCTTTGGGAAGCACTTGTGTTTTTGGGTGATGGTTTAGTGTTTTTCTGCCACTTTCAGTGAGTGCAGAACTGTTGTTTTTTACAAAAAAAAAGGCAAAGCAGGACAGCACAGGCAAGGCAGGAAAAATTTCCAGAGCTGACTTCCTGCATTTCCCCCAGTTTAGGGGGATTTGGGGCAGCCAGGGGATCCAGAAGCTGCTGGAGCAGGAGATGAGCCCTGGGAGGTCTGTGGGGTCTGAAGTCTCCATCCGTGGCCACAGAGAGATGATCCTCAGGATTATCCCGGGCTTTGTGCTACCAAACAATTGCTCATCATTTCCCCATCACGTTTCCATCCTCTGCAAAACATCCCTATGGATTGGGAAAGTCAGGAAATTCGGTGTTGAAATTATGGGGACAGCTCGTGGTGTTTATAGAAAATTGTACATTTAATACCAAAGAATTTCCCTTTTTTGGCTCGTTTTTCAGCATTCTGAACTGCCTGGATTTGCACAGCTAAATATCCTTAATCTCATCAATCCCAGTGCTTGTTGCGGGTGAAGAAGGAATTCTGCTGGTAGCAAAAAAAAAAAAAAAAAAGAAATAATTGGGAACTCTGAGAGCACTGTCAGGCTTTGTTTTCCATGGAAATGCTGCAATAATTCCTTGGAGGGTTCTCAGTGCTACGGCAGGAGTTGGGTTTGGATTTTTGGATTTTTGGATTTTGGATTTTTGGGGGTTTTGGATTTTTGGGGGTTTTGGATTTTTTGATTTTTGGGTTTTTGGATTTTTGGAATTTTTGGATTTTGGATTTTTGGATTTTTGGATTTTTTTGGGGTTTTGGATTTTTTGATTTTTGGATTTTTTTATTGTTGGATTTTTGGGGTTTTGGATTTTTGGATTTTTGAATTTTTTTATTTTTTTATTTTTTTGATTTTTGGATTTTTTGTTTTTTTTGATTTTTGGATTTTTTGGTTTTTGGATTTTTGGATTTTTTTATTGTTGGAATTTTGGATTTTGGATTTTTTTATTGTTGGAATTTTGGATTTTTTTGATTTTTGGATTTTTTGGGTTTTGGATTTTTGGATTTTGGATTTGTTGGTTTTTAGATTTTTGGATTTTTGGATTTTTTGGGTTTTGGAATTTTGGATTTTTGAATTTTTTGGTTTTTGGATTTCACCTCCCTCCTGGTTTGGGACATGCAGGAGGCACCAACAGGTGAAGGGATCCCTGGAAGTGGCCAAGGAGCAGCCTGGGGTTGTGTCAGGGTGGAGCTGGGGGACGATTTTTGGGTCCAACCCGACCCATTCCACCATTCCTGCAGGGTGGCAGGGTGGCTGAGATTAATGGGCATTTATTTGAACAACCATTCCGTCTCAGTAGCTCCTTAATGAGTCCTTTGATAGCGAGGAGTCCTTAATTAACGAGGCAGCCTCCTGGCGTTTCCTCTCCCTAATTGGGAACAGATTGGCCCTTTGCAAACAAACGCTCCCGAGCCGCGGGGGGCTGCCCTGGGAATGCAGAGCCTTCCCTCTCTGCCCAGGGATGCAAAAAGAGGATTTCATGGCTGATCTCCTCAGCAGGATGGACTTGGTGAGGGGCAGACATTGAGGTTTGGAGCCCCCAACCCTGGAGGTGTCCCCTGGATGGGGACAAGGTGTGGTTGGGTCACAGATGGGGCTGGGTGATCCTGGAGGGATTTTCCAGCCTCAGTGACCCCGTGGGGATGTGTTCTGCCAGGAGCTCCTTGGCTGCAGGAGTTTGGCTCCTCCCTTTGCGTGCTTGGAATTGTCACAGGGAACCTTCTGGATTGTCCCTGTGTGCCCAGAGGGTGGCACAGACAGGGCAGTGTCACCCTGAGCCACCACAGGAACATTCTGGATCGTCCCTGTGTGCCCAGAGGGTGGCACAGACAGGGAGGGCAGTGTCACCCTGAGAGGTGTCATTCCAACCCCAAGATTCCAGGACAGGGATTCATTGCCAGGAATTTGGTTACAAACAGATTGCACCACAGACAATAAATCCATGAATTTTTCTGGGACAACACCCTCAGGACAGCTTTGGTCCATGGATTTTGCTGGATAACACCCTCAGGACAGCTTTGGTCCATGGATGTTTCTGGGATAACACCCTCAGGACAGTTTTCCATGGATTTTTCTGGGATAACACCCTCAGGACAGCTTTGGTCCATGGATTTTGCTGGATAACACCCTCAGGACAGTTTTCCATGGATTTTTCTGGGATAACACCCTCAGGACAGCTTTGGTCCATGGATGTTTCTGGGATAACACCCTCAGGACAGCTTTGGTCCATGGATTTTGCTGGATAACACCCTCAGGACAGTTTTCCATGGATTTTTCTGGGACGACACCCTCAGGACAGCTTTGGTCCATGGATGTTTCTGGGATAACACCCTCAGGACAGTTTTCCATGGATTTTTCTGGGACAACACCCTCAGGACAGCTTTGGTTGACTGAGGTTGTGCCAAGGAGGCGTTTGGCCATCTTGGCCACGGAGGTCTGTGAGCTTTCACCTGTGATCCTCGTTCTTCCCAGTGCAAACCCAGGTTTGCATGGGGTTTGCAAAGATTTTAAGTAATGGGTGACCCCACAGGGCTGTGCATGGTTTGAAGCTCTTTAATTTCCTGCCACGTTGGTAAATGAGCTTTGGTGCCTTTCAGGGGTTTGTTTTCCCCTTTCCCTGCAGAGAGCTCAGCTCGGGGTTGCATTCCTGCTCCTTGCTCCCTTTTCAGACCCCATCCCTCACTTTGGACAATTTGTCCCTGAGCTGGAGGGACCAGGGTGTCGGGGCAGGTTGTTCCTGAATCCAGACAGAGGCAGAGCCAGGCTGGAGCCGTGGCAGGGAGCAGGATCAGGACAGCCCGGGATTGCCCAGCCTGTGGGAGTGCCCCCACTTCTGCCACGCTCCCCAAAATCCTTGAATTGGTGTGGGGCTGGAGCTGTCCTGCTGCTCTGAGCAGCCCCAGGGCTCTGCAGGAGCTGTGACACCCCCAGTGACACCCAGTCACTGCCAGGGAACAAGGGCTGGCACCACAGCCAGGGCGGGACGGCGATTTCGGGAGGGTTGGGGTGGGAATGATTTTGGCAGGGTAATGATTTTGGGAGGATTTGGATGGGTAATCATTCATTTTGTGAGGGTTTGGGGTGGGTAATGGTTTTTGGAGGGTTGGGGCACGCAGTGATTTCAGGAAAATTGGGGTGGGTGACAATTTTGTGAGGGTCGGGATGGGAAATGATTTTGGGAGGGTAATGATTTTTGGAGGTAATTATTTCTGGAGGGCTGGGATGGGTAATGATTTTGGGTGGGTAATGATTTTGGGAGGGTTGGGATGGATAATGATTTCAGGAGGGCTGGAGTGGAGGATGATTTTGGGAGGGTTGGGGTGGGTAAAGATTTTGGGAGGTAATGGATTTGTGAGGGTTGGGGTGGGTAATGATTTTGGGTGAGTAATGATTTTGGGCAGGTTGGTGTGGATAATGATTCTGGGAGGGTTGGGGTGGGTGATGATTTTGGGAGGGCTGGGGTCGGTAATGATTTTGGGTGAGTAATGATTTTGGGCAGGTTGGTGTGGATAATGATTCTGGGAGGGCTGGAGTGGGTGATGATTTTGGGATGGTTTGGGTGGGTAATGCTTTTGTGAAGGGTTGGGCTGGGTAATGAATTTGTGAGGGTCAGAATGGGTAATGAATTTGTGAGGGCTGGGATGGATAATGATTTCAGGAGGGCTGGAGTGGAGGATGATTTTGGGAGGGTTGGGGTGGGTGATGATTTTGTGAGGGTTCAGCATATTTTATGATTTTGGGCGTGTGATGATTTTGTGAGGGCTGGGATGGGCAATAATTTCAGGAAGGTTGGGGAAGGTGATGAATTTGGGAGGGTCGGGCTGGGTAATGATTTTGGGTGGTAATGAATTTGGGAGGGTTGGGATGGGTAATGATTTTGTGAGGATTGAGGTGGGTAATGATTTTGTGAGGGTTTAGCATATTTTATTATTTTATATGGCTAATGATTTCGGGAGGGTTGGGGAGAGTGATGAATTTAGGAGGATTTTGCTGGGTAATGATTTTGTGAGGGTTAGGGTGGGTAATGATTTCAGGAAGGTTGGGGTGGGTGATAATTTAGGGAGGGTTGGGATGGATAATGATTTTGTGAGGGTTAGGGCAAGCAGTGATTTCAGGAAGGCTGGGGTGGGTGATGATTTTGTGAAGGTTTAGCATATTTTATGATTTTGGGTGTGTGCTGATTTTGTGAGGGTTGGGGTGGGTGATGACTTCAGGAAGGTTGGGGTGGGTGATGAATTTGGGAGGGCTGGGGCTGTGCAGACACATCCTCAGAATCCGACTCTTCCAGCGCTGCAGGAAAACTCACCAAACAAACCCAAAAAAACCCCAAATCCAACACTGCAAAGTGCAACTCCATCCTAAATAACCTCCAAAGAGCCGAGCTGGGCACGTGAGGCAGGAGGATGTGCTCCATTCCTGCCCTTCCAAGGGGGAGCACAAACAACCTCCAGCTGCAGCAGCAGCTTGTTAGCGCCGAAACATCGTTTGTCTCCTGTCAGCAGCAGCTGCTTATCCAGCAGATTTCCCCCTCCATTCCCGGGAAAATGGCCTGAAATTGATGTTCTCGAGCCACAGCTGACTTTATAAGGAGCTGCTGTGACTCGTGGAGAGCAGGAAAGGATTAAGTTGGGTCTTATTTATAAGGAGTGAAACCCATAAATTCCGGGAGGGTTTTAAATCTCGGTGCCCAGGGCTGGAGCTGCTGCTCATCCCTGGTGGTGCCTTCTGTTCTCTGAGCTGACATTCAACACCGTGATTGAGACTCCTGTGGCATCTCTGAGTTCTCTGATAATAAATATAACAGGGAAAAAAAGGGATTCGGGCTTAAAAAGCAGAAAAAAATAATTCTGTATGCTTTTGCTTTTCTTCAGATATTGCTGGATTTAAGCTGTGAGGCATCTGTGTGTTCTTTAAAAGGAAAAACCGAGTGTTTTTTAAAGGAAAGAATTTTAGGTGTTTAAAGCTCAAGAGTAAAGGAAATGGAAGGTTGTGTGGTCAGCTGGCCTGAGAAGATTCAGGTTCAGAGTGAGGGCAGTGGACATCTGAAAGAATTTTAGGCCTGGCCTAACTTGTGTGGAAAAGGCAGAAGGAGGGAAGGCTGAGCCAGAAGCTGCTTCTGGGCTTGTTTGGATGCCCTTTGCCATAAATCCTGGGAGAACATTCCCATAAGGAACATCCTGGAGTGCCCCTTCCCTCGGGAAAGCCTCTCAGAGCTGTGCTGCCTCCAGGCCCTGATGATGAAATTGCTTTTCCCATCCCATTTTCCTCGTTTGGGGCTTAATTAAGTGACATTTCATCTCAGTTGTTTGCTCTTTTTCACCCACTCGTGGTGCCACTTCTCATTCTCTCTCCTGACCAGGAATTGGTGCCCAGGGCAGGTGTGGGTCACCCTTCAGGGCCCTCCAGGTGCTGGTCTGAGCCCTGCTTGGGGTCTAACAGGGCAGGTTTTGGTCAGTAGGGACAGAAAACCTTCCTGGGGTTTTTCCTTTGTGGGAAAGGAGGGAATCCAGTGGGGCCTGGACAGGCTGGAGAGGTGAGCAAGTGGGAAACTCAAAGTTCATCTTGAGGGGTTTTCCCTTGGAGAAGGGCAGCTCAAGTGGCCTTGGGAGATCCTTGGGATTCAGTATTGGAGAGGAGTGAGGAGGAACTGAAAGGAATTTGAGCCAGGATTTGGGATTAGGGTTTGTGTTTCCTCTTCAGGCTGATTTTTTCCTGGATTTCTTGGGAATACCAGAATTTTTATATTGAACAATTTGGGTTGGAAGGGCTCCTCAAATGTCACCAAACCCCTGCAATGAGCAGGGACATTTCCAGCTGGATCAGGTTGGAATTGGGCTGGGATTTTGGGAAGGAATTGCTGCCTGGGCTGGAATTCCCAGATTTGCTGTGGCTGCCCCTGGATCCCTGGCAGTGCCCAGGGCCAGGCTGGACACTGGGACAGTGGGAGGTGTCCCTGAACATGGATGGGGTGGCTCTGGATGGGATTTAGGATCCTTTCCAACCCATTCCATGGATTCACCTGAGGGTGAGAACCTCCAAGGCTTCTCCAAGGGTTACAACCCTCTGGAAATTCCTGCTGATGTGGAGCCTGAGCTACTCCAGGGATTTTCTCCTGGGGTCAGGAGCTGCCCCATCCCCTGTGCTCAGCAGGGTCCCAGGGTTTGGCTGCAAGCTTTGATTTCCCATCCTCTGCTTCCATCTGGGACATCTCAGTGGCACAGGGAGGGGTTGAGGGCACTTGGAATGTCCAGCTGGAGCACAGGAGGCTCAGGGGAGGCTCATTGGGATTTTCTCCTCCTGAGGAGCAGCTGTGACAGGGACAGCACCAGGGAAGGGCTGGGAGGTTCAGGGTGGATTTTGGGAATGATTCCTCCCCCAGAGGGTGCTGGGCACTGCCCAGGCTCCCCAGGAACGGGCACAGCCCCACTGAGCTCCAGGAGCGTTTGGGATGCCCAGGGGGGGATTTTGGGGTGTCTGTGCAGGGTCAGCACTTGGATCCACAATCTGTGGGTCCCTCCCAACTCAGGTTCTGTCAAAACTCCTCAGCCACAGCAAAAACTCGAGTGTCTGTTGGAAGTAATGAAGAAAAATCACAGCGGGGCAGCGCCGCACTTCAGAGCTGAGGAATTGGCACGAGCAGGGTTTTAAATAACCCAGCATGTCAGAGAAGCACAAACTAATGATGAAAAGCAAAGGAAAAAAACCCCAGAGCTCTGCTAAACTTTATGTTTGCCGTGCTTCATCTTCATTTTGGTGCAGGTGTTTGTTGGGAGGTGAGTGATGGACGCTCCTGGGAGATGGAGCACCCTGCCCTGCAACGCTCCTTTTTTAAATAAAAAAACAAAAACATTTCTCCCTCGTGCTGAAGATGGATGTGGCCTGAAGATCCAAACCAACTTTGCAGAGCTGGGAAAAAAAACCTTTCCCAGCACAGGCATCAAAAATTGCTGTGCTGAGATAACGAAACCGGCGACGCCGAGCTGGAATCGCGGCGTAAGCGCCGCGCTTAATCCCAGTTTAAACAGGGCTTAAAGAGTCAGTGAGAGCTGCTAGGCCACGCCTTGGTGTCAGGAAAGCGTGGTGAGAGTCTTTTGTGAGTGTTTGAGGACATAATCTCCTGCTGGAGCTGTTCTCAGGGCTGCACCATGATCCTGAGCCTCCCTCGTGGCGCCGCACACGCAGCGTCGGGATCGTTCCCTGTGCTGCCAGCCTGAGGGCTTGGGCAAAATCCCGCCCTTGTGCCAGGGGATTTCAGCATTTTTAGGGGCTTAATTCCTCTTGCACACCCAGCTGCCATAGAGAGGGTCAGGCTGTGGCTGGGAATGTCCAAGGACAGGTTGGAGCACCCTGGGATGGTGGAAGGTGTCCCTGCTTATGGAATGGGATGGGATTTAGGGTCCCTCCCACCCGAACATTCCATGATTCCCTGATAGTCCATGGGATGTTGCCTGTGTTAGGACACTCTGAGCACCCCAAAGCTCTGCTGGACTGGAGCTTCTCCCAGCTGCACCCAACAAGGTCTGGCCATTCCCTCAGCCATGGGCACTTCCAGAGGGAATTCCTCTGGGAGAAGGTAGTTGGGATGTTGAGCACTGGACACACACAGGAGGCTGGGCTGGGCTGGAGAAATTCTCTGGTGGCTTTACTGAGGAATTCGAGCTGGTCTGGAGAAGTTTTGTGCTGGTGGCTTTTACTGAGGGGAGCTGAGCTGGTCTAGAGGAGTTTTCTGGTGGCTTTACCAAAGGGGCTGGAGACGTTTTCTGGTGAATTTAACTGAAGAGTTTTGGGCTGGTCTAAAGGAGTTCTCTGGTGACTTTCACTGAGAAGGTAGGGTTGAGCTGGAGAAGTTCCGTGGTGGCTTTACTGTGGGGCTGGAGAAGTTCTGTGATGGATTTACTTGAGGAGTTTGGCTGAGCTGGAGAAGTTTTCTGATGGATTTAACTGAGAAAGTTTGGCTGGGCTGGAGAAGATCTCTGGTGGATTTAACTGAGGAGGTTTTGTTGAGCTGGAGATGTTCTGTGGTGGATTTACTTGAGGAGGTTGGGTCGGAGAAGTTCAGTGGTGGCATTAACTGAGGAATTTGGGCTGCTCTGGAGTTCTCTGGTGGCTTTACTGAGGAATTTGGGCTGGTCTAGAGAAATGTTGTGCTGGTGGCTTTTACTGAGGGGGCTGAGCTGGTCTAAAGGTGTTCTCTGGTGGCTTTTTCTGGAGATTTGGCTGAGCCAGAGAAGTTCACAAACAGTCCTTGGCCCACAAGCACCCACCTGGGCCAGGCTGGAGCTCTGATTCAGGGCAAGTGGTGCAACCTCAGGGCCCAGTCTCTGATGATGGTTGTGAGGCAGATCAGAGAAAACTTCGGACTGACTCTGACACCTGTGCCACAGCCCGAGGTGTCTCCTCAGCCCTGAGCTCACTCTGCAGCACATGCAGGGGTTTGAGCCCAGCTCTTTCCATGAGAGGCTGCAGGAGCTGTTCTGAGAGGTTTTCATGGCTGTTTATTCTCCCTCATCTCAGGATTGCTCTGCCCAGCTCACAGCTCTGCTCACCAGACGTCCAGGGCAGAATCTGCCTGGCAGAGGCAGGACTGATGTTTTATAGTCTAAATTACCTACTAGGGATTTACAATTATTTTCCAATACAATTCAGTCTTATAACATGGTCCAGTTTTGTGCACATCCAATCTGACAGTGCCAGCATGTCGCCCAGCACGGATGACACAGAGAAGAAGGAGGAAGAAGTATCCACACCCCAAATTCTCCATGTTGGCCACTTAATATAAACATTCTAGAAATCTACTTATTCTACATTCTAACAGTCTAATTTACACTCTATTTTTACAGCTTGCATTTCTTCTCTCAATGTTGTTAAATTGTTCCAAGGAGCTAAATCCAGCCCCTGAGACACCTGGGTCTCACTCGAGGGTCTTTGGGGACCCCTCCAGGGGGGTCGTGAACCTCTCAGGGAACACTCTGGGCTCGGTCACACGTGTCTCAGTCCCACTGACCAGTGTCCGTCTGTCCTGCAGGGGAAGGTGGCCCAGACCGCCTGCATGTCGGCCTGCAAGCACCTGTCCACGTCGCTGCTGCAGCTGCTGCTGGAGGCCGAGGTGAGGCAGCTGACGCTGGGCGCCCTGCACCAGTTCAACCTGGACGTGGAGGAGTGCGAACGTAAGAGCCCAACCGGCCACCGATCCGGGAACTGCTGCTCTGCCCACGCTCGGGGTTTGGGGGAGTTAAATCTGCACTCAAACCAGCCCTGCCACAGGCCAGAGCTCTGCTCTGCCCACGCTCGGGATTTGGGGGAGTTAAATCTGCACTCAAACCAGCCCTGCCATGGGGCCAGAGCTCTGCTCTGCCCCATGCTCAGGGTTTGGGGGAGTTAAATCTGCACCTCAAACCAGCCCTGCCACAGGCCAGAGCTCCTGCTCTGCCCCAAACTCGGGGTTTGGGGGAGTTAAATCTGCACCTCAAACCAGCTCTGCCACAGGCCAGAGCTCTGCTCTGCCCACACTCGGGGTTTGGGGAGTTAAATCTGCACCTCAAACCAGCCCTGCCACAGGCCAGAGCTCTGCTCTGCCCCACACTCGGGGTTTGGGGAGTTAAATCTGCACTCAAACCAGCCCTGCCACAGGCCAGAGCTCCTGCTCTGCCCACGCTCGGGGTTTGGGGAGTTAAATCTGCACCTCAAACCAGCCCTGCCACAGGCCAGAGCTCTGCTCTGCCCACACTCGGGGTTTGGGGAGTTAAATCTGCACTCAAACCAGCCCTGCCACAGGCCAGAGCTCTGCTCTGCCCCACACTCGGGTTTTTGGGGAGAGTTAAATCTGCACCTCAAACCAGCCCTGCCACAGGCCAGAGCTCTGCTCTGCCCACACTCGGGGTTTGGGGGAGTTAAATCTGCACTCAAACCAGCCCTGCCACAGGCCAGAGCTCTGCTCTGCCCCATGCTCAGGGTTTGGGGAGTTAAATCTGCACTCAAACCAGCCCTGCCACAGGCCAGAGCTCTGCTCTGCCCACACTCGGGGTTTGGGGAGTTAAATCTGCACTCAAACCAGCCCTGCCACGGGGCCAGAGCTCTGCTCTGCCCCATGCTCAGGGTTTGGGGGAGTTAAATCTGCACTCAAACCAGCCCTGCCACAGGCCAGAGCTCTGCTCTGCCCCAAACTCGGGGTTTGGGAGAGTTAAATCTGCACTCAAACCAGCCCTGCCACGGGGCCAGAGCTCTGCTCTGCCCCACACTCGGGGTTTGGGGAGAGTTAAATCTGCACCTCAAACCAGCCCTGCCACAGGCCAGAGCTCTGCTCTGCCCCAAACTCGGGGTTTGGGGAGTTAAATCTGCACTCAAACCAGCCCTGCCACAGGCCAGAGCTCCTGCTCTGCCCACGCTTGGGGTTTGGGGAGTTAAATCTGCACCTCAAACCAGCCCTGCCACAGGCCAGAGCTCTGCTCTGCCCAAGCTCGGGGTTTGGGAAGTTAAATCTGCACCTCAAACCAGCCCTGCCACAGGCCAGAGCTCTGCTCTGCCCCATGCTCAGGGTTTGGGGGAGTTAAATCTGCACTCAAACCAGCCCTGCCACAGGCCAGAGCTCTGCTCTGCCCACGCTCGGGGTTTGGGGAGTTAAATCTGCACTCAAACCAGCTCTGCCATGGGGCCAGAGCTCTGCTCTGCCCCAAACTCGGGGTTTGGGGAGTTAAATCTGCACTCAAACCAGCCCTGCCACAGGCCAGAGCTCTGCTCTGCCCCACACTTGGGGTTTGGGGAGTTAAATCTGCACTCAAACCAGCCCTGCCACAGGCCAGAGCTCTGCTCTGCCCCACACTCGGGGTTTGGGGGAGTTAAATCTGCACCTCAAACCAGCCCTGCCACAGGTCCAGAGCTCCTGCTCTGCCCCAAACTCAGGGTTTGGGGGAGTTAAATCTGCACCTCAAACCAGCCCTGCCACAGGCCAGAGCTCTGCTCTGCCCCAAACTCGGGGTTTGGGAGAGTTAAATCTGCACCTCAAACCATCCCTGCCACGGGGCCAGAGCTCCTGCTCTGCCCCAAACTCGGGTTTTTGGGGAGAGTTAAATCTGCACCTCAAAGCAGCCCTGCCACGGGGCCAGAGCTCTGCTCTGCCCACGCTCGGGGTTTGGGGAGAGTTAAATCTGCACCTCAAACGGCTTCAGGCCCTGAGTTTTGAGGGTGGCAGAGCAGGTCTTGTTTGTGAAATGAGTTATTTAGTGACCAGATAGGAGAAAAAAATAAGAGGTTTTAATCAAAGTTACTGCAGGGTATAAATAAAAAAATGTATTAGTGCATCACGTGAAATTATGTGAGACTTAAGGTATTTATATTAAAATTATATTTGTAAATATATTTATATTTATATTTATTTTATATTTATTTCTATTTCTATCTTTATCTTTATCTTTATCTTTATCTTTATCTTTATCTTTATCTATCTTTATCTTTATCTATATCATCTATATCTATATCTATCTTTCTATGTTTCTATATTTCTATTTCTATTTCTATATTTCTATTTCTGTTTCTATTTCTATTTCCATTTATATTTATATTTATATTTATATTTATATTTATATTTATATTTATATTTATATTTATATTTATATTTATATTTATATTTATATTTATTTCTATTTCTATCTATATTTATATCTACATCTACATCTATATCTATATCTATATCTATATCTATATTTACATTTATATTTATATTTATATTTATATTTATATTTATATTTGCACATACATTTACTCTTACACTTCAATTGAAAATTATAATAATAATTTAGAAAAAAGAAGTTTGCATTCTCCATTAAAAAAAAAGCTTCTGCCTTTATTAGCAAACACCTATCCTTCAAACCAAGACAGTCACCTGTGATAATTCCCTTTTTTTTTGGCTGCAAATGTCTGGTGGCTCTGCTGATACTGGAAATTGCTTCAATTTGGTTTTTTTTGGAGCAAAAATCCATCAAGGGTTGAATTTTGGGGTGAGCCAGTTCCGAGAGGGAAGTGGTGTATTCAGAAAATAAGTTTCAGTTTGCAAGGTTGGGTTTTTGGTTATTTTAAATTTTGCTTTTTTGGTTATTTTAAAAGATTTTAGAAAATCTTTAAAAAAATATTTTTAATCTTTTTTTTTCTTAGCTGAAAGCACAGGTGTGAATCTCCACATCCTCACAGTTTGTGCCTCTGCCTCTGTCCTCTTCCTCTCCCCAGATTCCCCAAATTTGCCCAATCCAGTTTTATCTTGCACTTATCACATTAAAATCACATTATCACTTAGAATTTTAGGATTTTAGCTCTGTTTGGAGCACTTCCAGCGAGTGCCATGACGAGGGAATGGGGCTGCAGAGTTTTGGTGCTGGAATTTATCAAGGTTTTGTTTGTGAATGCTGAAGAAATAATCTGGTTGAAGGAGAGGTGAGGTGAGGTGAATTAAGGATATTATTTAAATTTTAATTTTAATTTTTTTGTTAAAATATTTAAATCAAGGAAATTATTTAAATATTAAAATTTAAACCACCCTGGAATTCTTGGATTCTGGGATTCCATGGTGCTTGGCAGAAAGGTGAGGTTGTGATGGGACCTCTCACCTGCTCTTTGAATCTCCCCCTTCCTTAAATCTGAGCTTTTTTGGCGTGTTCAGAGCACAAAAAATACAGTTTATTCATTTTTATTATTTCCCAAAAGGAAGCTGTTGTAGGACAGAGGACAAACATTGAATTAAACACACACCAAGAGCCAGATCTTCCATGAAGCAAAAAAAAAACAACACTGGAGAGGAAAAAAATCTCAAAGCTTTTTAGAAGAGGTGATGCTTTTTTCAGGAAAGGCGTTTTTTCCTCAGAGGGATTCCTGTCTCCCAGAAGAGACAAGAAATTGTATCCATAATCCAAAATTTAACAATGCAATGGGATTTTTGAATTCCTACATGCCCTGCTCTGCTCTTTTTGAAGAGATAAATCCATATAAAAATATATAATTTGAGAAATATTTTTTCCATCTCCCCTCTACCTCAGATGCAGTGGGAATCAAATGTAACAACCCAAATTTGGAGGTGGCAGCTGAAAAATCCCAAAGAAATGGGGCTTTCTGTCTCCTGGGAAGTGATTCCCATCTCCATAACGGGTTCCAGCAGTGGCTGAGGAGTTTTTACAACCCTGAGATCATAAAATGAGCAATTCCATCATCTCCAAAGGCTTTTCACTGCTGCTTTATGGGAAGTTAAAAACACCCTAAAAATCTGTATTTCAAATTCCATGAAATCCCCTTTATTTTAGTCAGCCCTTCTCCTGGGGATCAGCCAGGCACACCCAGATATCTCTGCTGGCTTTAAGGAATTCTCCATCCCAGATTCTCCATGTGTGCCCACATGGATCCTGGCACAGCCATTCTCCACATCCTTCTCTGGCTTGTGGGAATTTCTCACATGGAAATCCTGGGATTTGGGGGAACTTTGTCCTTGATGCTGGAGTCATCCTCTCCCTTGATGTTCTTCCAGCCTGTGATCCACCAGGGACTGGGATTTGGATATCCCTACCTGGTGTGTGTCCTGCTGCAGTGCACCAGGAAAAACCTGGATTTTGGGGGAAAAGTGGGAATGTTACAGCAGAGAGATGGGAGTGTTTAAGCAGAGCAGATCAGGAGAGTAATGTCTACCCCACAGGCGTTGATCTTCTGATGTTCCTCAGGTCCTGGGGTCAGGTTTGGGCACCTCCCAAAAAGAGCGTGTCCAGGGAAGGGAACAGAGCTGGGAAAGGGCTGGAGAATTCCTGAGGGAAATGGGAAAGGGGCTGGAGAATTCCTGAGGGAAATGGGAAGGGGCTGGAGAATTCCTGAGGGAGATGGGAAAGGGGCTGGAGAATTCCTGAGGGAAATGGGAAGGGGCTGGAGAATTCCTGAGGAGCTGGGAAGGGGCTGGAGAATTCCTGAGGAGCTGGGCAGGGGCTCAGCTGGAGAAAAGGAGGCTCAGGGACCTTGTGGCTCTGCACAACTCCCTGCCAGGAGGGGACACTGGGGGGATTTGGGATCTGGGAACAGGGACAGGGACAGGACACAGGGAATGGTTCCCCACTGCCAGAGGGCAGGGCTGGGTGGGATTTTGGGAGGAATTCCTGCCTGGCAGGGTGGGCAGGCCCTGGCACAGGGTGCCCAGAGAAGCTGTGGCTGCTCCTGGATCCCTGGAAGGCCAAGTTGGATCCCCCAGCCTGGCCTTGGACACTTCCAGGGATGGAAATTCCAGAGCCTCTTGAGCTGGTGGTGGGATGGGCACAGTTCACGTTTTCTGCTGTTGGTGTTGAATGATCTGAGAGCTTCACACCTGCCAGGACACACCTTGGGTTCAGGTGGGGAACCTGTGCAGATCCTTGACCCGACTCTTAATCTAGTCCTGTGGATTCTGTTCCAAATTTCTTGGCACGCATGTCCAGCATCCTTCCAAAGAGTTTCCTTTTCTTCAACTCGAAAAACATCTCTTGGTCAACCCCTGGGGCTGGGGGGGCACCCCAGCCCTGCCAGTGTCCCATGACTGGGACCACTCCTTTCCCTGCAGTGCCAGCACTGCAGGCCCATCTTTGTTCCATCAGAGGGGCGATTGATGGCGAGGGAGAGAAGCTGTCCTTTAATCCGACCCAGTTCAGTGTTTTGGGTGGCTCCTCCCTCTTCCCACATCTCTCTGAAATTACCCAGATGGGAACGAGCTTTGAGAGCTCGGGCTGTAATGGGGAACAGCTTCAGAGCAGGCTTGTGTGGGAATGGTGGGGGAGAAGGAGAAGCTCAGTGTGGGAATTGGGATCTTCTCTCTGTTCCTCTCGCCTCAATTCCCACCCAGCATTTCTCACTTTTTCCCCACCTGTGAGTTTCTCCAGGGTCCATGCATGGATTTGTTGCTCAGTCTCAGTGTCCTCAAGGTGTCACTTTGTTCCTGTGGATATGGAACAGGAGGAACAGGAACATCACTTGGCTTTTCTGGGATGGCCTTCCAAGGCTTTATCCAGGGCTTTATGCCATGCCTTGGCTTTTCCAAGGCTTTATCCGAGGATATCCCATCACTTGGCTTTTCTGGGATGGTCTTCCAAGGCTTTTTCCAAGGAAATCCCATCACTTGGCTTTTCCAAGGCTTTCTCCAAGGAGTTCCCATCACTTGGCTTTTCTGGGATGGCCTTCCAAGGCTTTATCCAAGAAGATCCCATCATTTGGCTTTCTAGGATTTATTACTTGGCTTTTCCAAGGCTTTATCCGAGGACATCCAATAACTTGGCTTTTCTGGGATGGCCTTCCAAGGTTTTATCCGAGGACCTCCCATCACTTGGCTTTTCCAAGGCTTTATCCAAGGAAATTCCATCACTTGGCTTTTCTAGGGCAGCCTTACAAGGCTTTATCTAAGGAAATCCCATCACTGGGCTCTTCTAGGATTTATCATTTGGCTTTTCCAAGGCTTTATCTGAGGAGTTCCCATCACTTGGCTTTTCCAGGATTTATCACTTGGCTATTCCAAGGCTTTCTCCAAGGAACATGACTTCAAGATCTCCATCCTTCCTTGAGGAATCCTGAGATGCTCCATTCCCCAGATCTTATCTGTGCAGATTGCTCCACGTTCCCTTCCCTGGGAGCTGCTCCAGCCTCCGTCCCAGAGCTGCCATCACTAATCCCATGTGCTTCAGAGGAAATCTTGCCCTCAGATGATGTTTTTGAGGGATGAAGTCACCGGCTGGGTCCATTTTTGCTGCTCAGTCCATGCCAGGCCCTGTCCCCGCGTGCGCAGCCGCGCTGAGGGCACAGAGAGATCCCCCCGTTGGCTGTAATTAATTAATTTACAGTGGATGTCTCTTTTCTGCCGTGCCTTTGAACTCTTTATTCTTTGTGCATTGTAAAGGGCTTAACGGTTCCTGTTCCTTGATTCTTTCATCAGTGAAATGTTTTGGAAGAGAGGTTGGAGTCCCCCTGTGACCTGCCCTGGGTGGCCCAAGCCTGTAGACCTTGCAAAGACATTACTTTTTTGGCCTGAACACAAACCCCTCAAACCTTTAGCCTGGCTAAATGCTTTTGTACAAACGGCTGCATACTGATCTGCTCTATTCTCCGGTGATTTTCTGCTCAAGGGGCTGCTCTGTAGGTTTGCCTGCTGTGTTTGCCACTTGCCTTGGTCGTGGAGAGGGTACAACAAACGAACCCGACAGTGCTGAGGCCAACACTGCGCTCGGTTGTTCCGAGAAAATTATCCTGAAATCTGCTTGAAGAGATTAAACCCAAGAAGAACTGGCTGTGTCTCTCCTCTAAAGCTCCTCTCTGGTCTTTGTTTCTCCTTTTTTGCTGCGATACTTTGTTCATTCCTCCTTCAGAATGAGCTGGTGGCATTGGTATGTAAAGTGTGACCTGCGATTGCAGGAGGTGCGGCTCCTTCTGCAGCAGCCCAGGGGGGAAGCATTGCATTCATTCCTCCAGCCCGGGGCTGCTGCAGCTTTTCCAAGTGTCTGGGCCGAATTCCTGCTCTCCTTTCTTCTGGGATACAAAAAATATCAGCTCCTACATCATTTCTCCTTGGACACAAAGAATATCGGCTCCTACATTATTTCTTCTGGAACACAAAGAATATCAGCTCCTACATAATTTCTCCTTGGACACAAAAAATATCAGCTCCTACATTATTTCTTCTGGAACACAAGGAATATCAGCTCCTATGCCTTTTCTTCTGGGACACAGAGAATATCAGCTCGGATGCCGTTTCCCTTCTTGGATGTCAATCATAGAATCCCAGAATTGTAAAATTTAGGTCGGAAGGGACATTAAAGACAATCTCGTTTCAGCCATCAGCAGGGACACCTTGTGCTGGAAGGTTCCAGAGCTTTGTTAATTCAGTGTTGATGAATCTTTTGATGAGAATTGCTGTTCAGTTAAGCGTTGGCTCAAGGTGTGACCATCTCAAGTTTTGAAACTCTCCCAACTTCATCCAGTAGCTTCCTTAAGAACCACAGGTTGGCTTGGGATGGAAGGGACCTTAAAGACCATCTTGTTCCAGCCATGGGCAGGGTCACCTTTCTCTAGAAGGTTCCAGAGCATTGTTAATTCAGTATTTTGGTGAAAATGGCAGCTTAAATCAGGGCTGGCTCAATGTGTGACCATCCTAAGTTTTGAAGGGCAGTGTCACCCCGTAACTCTCCCAGCCTTCCTCCAGTGGTTCCTTAGGAATCACTGATTGCTTTGTCATGGAAAAGACCTTAAAAGCCATCCAGTTTGGGATGGAATGGACCTTAAAAGCCATCCAGTCCCAACCCCCCATGGGCAGGGAACCGTGGGAAGAGACAATGGGCAGAGACAGCTAAAGGTGAACTGCTAAGGAGCAGCTGTGTCTTGGGATGAAATCTCCCTTGGGATAAAGTCTGTTTTGGGATGAAATCTCTCTTGGGATGAAATCTGTCATGGGATGGAATCTCTTTTGAGATTAAGTCTGTCTTGGGATAAAAGCTGTTTTGGGATGAATTCTGCCTTGGGATGAAATCTGTTTTGGGATGAAATCTGTCTTGGGTTGCTCACAAGCAGCTGACAGTGGTGATAAATTCACCAGCCTTGTGAGAACATTCACAATCACAGGCATTTTCTCATGAGGATTTGAAGTTCATGCTTTGGGGAGGATCCTCAATTTCCCAACTCCGTGTGTGCTCCTAAATAGATGCTGAACAGCTGCGAGGCCCTTGATCCAAAATAGAAACTCGCTTTCCTCGCAGTCCTTCCAGGGTTTCTTTTCCAGGATTTCTCCAGCTGTAATTAGGAACATGAGGTGACCCCATCCTTGCAGGGTAGAACAGGTTGGGTTCCTCACCCCAGGGACATCTCCTGAGCCACCCAGGGGAGTTCCAGCTCCTGAGAAGGTGCTCAAGCACCATTTCTCACTCCTAAACATCTTCAGTTTCTCAGGTACTGTGCTTTTCCCAAGTGGGGTGTTTTAGGATTGATGTGGCTTTCAGGATACTTGTTCCAGATGGGACAGTGGGGTGTAGAGGGGATGTGTAAAGATGATTTATCCCTTGCAGATCAGAGTCAGAGGGTTTGGGTTGATCCTCCCTCCCTGCTGGCTCGGGCGAGCTGCAGTCAAATTTTATAGCAAACTTACATTAAAATGCTTTTGCAGTTAGGATTAATTAAAACAGGTTTTGAGGGACACATGTGAAGTCACTTTGGGCCCTGCACCCAGAATTCTGCGGGGTTGGTCAGTGGGACTGGCTGGAGCTGATCAGCTCTGATCTCAAGGGATCATGGAATATTTTGGGTGGGAGGGACCTTAAAGATCACTCAGTGCCAGGGACACCTTCCACTGTCCCAGGTGGATCCAAGCCCTGATGTCCAGCCTGGCCTGGGACACTTCCAGGGATCCAGGGGCAGCCACAGCAAATCTAGGAACCTCCCAGAGGAGAGGGAAGAACTTCCTCCTGCTTATCCCAGTCCAGTCCCATCCTGTGCAAAACCCAAAGGCACGACCATGGTTGGTTCCCGCTGACTTTGGTTTGTGCTTTTTCTATCCAAAATCAAAATATGAACAGTCACATCCATGATTTCTTATTTTATTTTTTTTATTACTCCTTTTGACTCGTAACTTCAGATAAAAGCAATGATTTCCCAGCCGTGTTTGCTCTTGTCCTGCAGCCATTGTCACTTGAGTGATCGCCACAAAGATGAGCGATGGTTTCAATCTCAAAGCTCTTCTGGCATCTGAGAATATTAAAAAGCAGAGTCTGGGAAGGGTCCCCTGTGCCCCTGGAGGTGCCTGTGTCTGGCTTGAAGGATGTTCTCCATCCCAAGGTTTTAATGGAAGGTGGAGCAAGGGGGCTGATTAATAACCCTGCTTTACTTCCCCGAAATGAGGGACAGGACTGAATCCACTCATTAATCTCTTCTTGTTAGAGCCAAGGGGCTGCTCTGTGATTGGCCTGCTCTGGGAAAGCTTTGGAAATGGGAGTGTGATGATTGATGTTCCCGGTTTTGTAGCGTTGGCTTGGAAATAGAAAAACTTTTGGGAGGACGAGTGTTCGAGGCGAAGACCACCTGACATGGGATGAATTTGTGCATTGGCACCTCTGATTAGTCATGGGGACAAAAGGCAAAATCCTCCTTCCACATCACCCAGCCATCCCTAACCCTCATCTCTGTGGGGCTTTGGGAGCTGTTGGAGGTTCCTGTAGGGTGAAAACTGGGATAAATGGGCCATTAACTGAAAAATCTCTGCTTGCTGTGTATTTTCCCTCCTTTCTCCCTTTTTGCCATCACACCTGGCTTCATCCCAAGGAAACATTTAATTTCTCCAGCTCCTCCAGTGCCTGCAGGGGCCACACAACTCAACCTGGAGCCTTTGGTGGCGTTGAGTTGTGGCCTCACAAACCAGGTCCCCTCGGTGCCGAGAGGAGAGCGGAGATGAAGCTGTAACTGCTGAGGGTGAAAATGAAGTGAAGTTGGGCAGAACCAACCTCAAAAAGATGCCCTCAGATGCGTGCAGGCATCGTGAGCATTCCCAAGGAAAAGCTGCTAAATGCCATGGAAGAACCAAGGTCCTCTAACATGGATCCATTCAAGCCCCCTCAGCGGCTTTAGGTTTGGTTTAAAGAATGGATTAGGAGAAAAATGAACGACCCAAGTATGGAATTTTTGGCCAGATTAGCCTGGAAGGAGATAAATGTGGCCTTGGAAATATTCTCTTGGCTTTAGAAGCCAACGTTATTCAGTTGTCAGATGTCTTCATCCACCAGAAATAAAAATGCCACCCAACGGCCGCGGTCCTCCCCGTTTGGGCTGACCAAGAGGCGCCATCACCAGATCATGCAAATAATCTGCTGCCTGATAATTAATGACGAGGCCAGGCATATTTTTTTGATGAATGCTCATGGAGCCTGGTGACAGGCGTGAAATTAGAAAATTCCTTCAGCGCCCTAAAATATAAATAGCTTTCGGAACTGAAAAGAGTTTCACAGCTGAAGATTTTATTGTGTTGAGAGGAAAAACTTTTCCACCCCCATCCCCCCCTTTCTTCTGGGCGAGTTGTTTGTCCGTTCACAAAACAAATACTCTGAAGCCCAGTGCGGCTCATGGGAATAAATTTCAGGTCGAATTAGTACAGTTTCCTTGCTGTCAGGACGGTGGAATTAATGGTGTTTTGATGACACGAATTTTGAAGGGCGAACAAAGACGCTGAAGGGAGGGAGACATGACTCCTTAGAAGCGCGGTCCTCCTCTCCCCCAGCCTCTCTTGTCTTCCCTGTCATCCGTCTGCCAATCTCCCTGTCCATGGTTAGTTAAAGGCGCTTTTTATCCTCTTTTCTTTCCCACAGAGTTTGCCAGATCCGGCCCAGTGCCTGGGTTCCAAGGGGACACGCTGCAGTTGGCCTTCATCGACTTGAGACAAGTAAGTCTTTGTGTTTTTGTTTTTTGTTTTGCTTTTAAGATGTGTGACTGAAGACCATCAGGTCTTAAGGGAAGGGAGAGGAGGGGAAACGGCGTCAGTGATTTACGCCAGAGACCTATATTTCCCCCCTCCTCCTCCTCCTCGTCGTCTCATCTCTCGAAGCCACCTCCTCGCCCAGGAGATGGTGGTGGAGGTGAAAAGGGCTGGTGGAAGGGGGCGAGGAAGAAAGCCAGGCCTGACCCTGGCCAACGGGGCCATTGTGGCGCCGCTGGCGCGAGGGACCGCGGCGAGGCCGAGCAGGTGCTGGGAACAGAGAGAGCAGTGATGCAGAGCCCGCCCGCCTCGGGGACCTTTGTTCCCAGAGAATGCCCACGGAGGAATTTGCATTCCCCTGTGTCCGTGCCCGTCTGTGTCCCTCTCTGTGTCCCTCTCTGCGTCCCTCTCCGGGCTCGGCCGCCCCCCCGCCCCGGTCCCCTCTTCCTCAGGCCAGGAATGACAAAGTGGCTCTTGGGGAAGATGGTTGGGGAAGGCTCCACCCGTCGGTGGCCACCCCGTTGCAGCCAAGTTGACCGTAGCAGGTACTGAGGCCTTTGTGGGGCTTGGCAGCCAATTTTGGGAAAAGGGCCATTCTGGGGAGTCATTTGTTTTGGGGAGAAATGGGCATTATTGATACTCTAGGCCGGGGGAGAAGTGAGGTGGTCCTGTCATCTCTTGGCACTGAAGATGGATGGGTTGGAGAGAAAGTCTGAATGAAGTAAGACTCAATGACTGATGCTTCTCTCCTATTAAAACAATCTTTTTTTGTCTGTTAAACCCCCCTGGCTTTGTCCCTGCTGCCATCATGATGCAGTGCCTCTTGTTCGCGGGGTTGACATCGTTTGCATTCTGAAAACTTTCGGGTGCCGAGGGTATTTCTGAAATCTGCATAATCCCTTGTATCGATGATCTTGCCCCTGCCTCTGATTCGTGCTGGAGCCGCTTTCAACCCGCCAGGGTTTGAGAACTCCTCAGAATCCAATTGATGTGCGGGGAGCCATCTGTCATCCCATGACACTGGCCTTAAGTTTAATAACATCAGGACGCCGCTTTTCGGGCCCGGGCCTGCCAGGAACTGCCAGATTTTTTTGCAGAATGGTCCCAGCAGCTCCATGGGAGAGGTGTGTGTTATCACCAGGCTGCCTTGACGCTTTTATCTTCATTAGCTGCTTGGCACTTTATTGACCGCCGCGCTCAGCGCTCCTGGCTGCGAGGAAATGTGGAGGCCTTGGGCCTTTTCCAAGCTCCAGGCTGTGAATGTGGGGGTTTTGCAAAGGGAAGATGGGGGTTTTGGAAAGGGAAGATGGGGGTTTTAGAGGGATGAAATTCCTGAAAATGGCTGGGTGAGGTCGAGCCAGTGAAATGTTCGGGTGGTTCATGAGCGCGAAACGCGGCCGAAGGGACCCAGCTGGGGTGAGCAGGAGGAGGAGGAAGAGGAGCAGGAGCCTCCTCAGTCCTTCCTCCCCTGCCCTGTGGGTGTCTTTGGACACAGAGATTTCATCTTTGCTTCAGGAGGTGCTCCCCAGTTTTGTTCTTGCATTTAAAACCAGCAGAATCTCTGAGTCCCAAGGCCGGGTTGGACAAGGGTTGGAGCACCTGGGGCAGTGGGAGGTCCCTGCCCAAGGCAGGGGAGCACTGGAAGATCTTTGAGATTCCTTCCCTCCCAAACCATCCCAGGATTCTGGGAATACACAAGGAGAAAGGGGAGATACAAGTTCCAGGTGAGGGTGGGAAGTCCTGGATCTCTTGGATAATGTGATGAGGGGGAAAACAAGGTATTGTACAAATAATGAAGAAGAGCTGACCCGGCCCTGGCTTGTCCAGCAGCATGGGAAGGTGAGGCAGTTCCCTCTCCCTGCTCTGTCCATGAGCTGAGCTGGTGGCTCAGGTGTCACCAGACTCCATCCTGGCATGGTGGCTGCTCTGAGGCCACCACACCTCCAGCACTTCTGGCTGGACTGCAGCTCCAGCTGGGAGCAGGGAGGGGTGGGAAGGTCATGGGTGAAGGTCTTTGATTGTTCTTGACTTGCCTTGCAATTTTTCTCTTTGGACTTGGCATTTTTTCTCTTTTAAGCCATGAAATTAAAGTGGAACAGAGCAGATGAAATGGGATATTGGGGAGGAATTCCTCTCTGTGAGGGTGGGGAGGGGCTGGGCTGGAATTCCCAGATTTGCTGTGGCAAATCCCTGGGAGTGTCCAAGGCCAGGCTGGACATGGGGCTGGGACAGTGGGAGATGTCCCTGTCCATGTCCAGGGTTGGAGTGGGATGAGCTTTTAGCTTCCAACTCAAACCATTCCATGATTCTGTGAAATGCCACCACAATATTGATTTAAATCGCTGGGGGAAGGAAGGAGAAAAAATGTCTGGGCAAAAATTCACTAAAGTAGGGAAATTAAAGAGATTTCCCTTCCCAGCATATTTCAGTAGGAGCTGTTGCAGAACATTTGTAAATCCTAGAAAATGTTCTCAGTAATGAGGGATGATTAAGGGAGTGACCAAAATTAATAAAATATGAAGTGATAGGAAAATGTGGGGGCTTGGTTTGTGCCTTGGTACAGATCCTTGTAGTGGGAAATAAACCCTAAAAGGATGTCACTGTTTAAAGGCATCAGAGTTTGTCCTTGCTCAGAACAGCAGACTCAAGTTCACTACATCAAAATCCTGATTTTCCCCTCATGCCCAAGGAAATTGAGAGCAATTCCTTCCCTGGCTGGAAAATTAGGAAGAGTCAAGCCCAGAGAATCAAAATCACTATTTTGAGCAGGCAGAAATGTGAAATGGGGCTTGATTTCCTATTCTGGGACAATTCAAAATCCATAAATACCCTTAATGAAGTCATAAAGGAAACCAGCTCCCATCTCAAGTCCTTCTGTAGGAGTGAGACTCAAATATTTAAGGTTTTACAAGGAAGGAATATTTGCTTTTCCCCCTTCCAGTTTAAACATTGCTCTTGCACACTCAGTGCTGTATTTTAGAAACATGAAGTAATTTTAGCCCCATAAATGACCTTGCTGAAATTTGAAATAATCAGTTTCTCTGGATCTTCACCAAACTTCCCTGAATGTCCAAGCCCCACTGGGGATCTCCAGGTGCTCTCAGGTCATTCCCAAGCCTGCAGGTGGAATCATTCCCTGTTTTCCCTGCAGCTGGAAATGTTTGAATTTTTGGTTTTCCTGGTTTGTTGTGAGGAAGTTGGTGCAAGAGGAGCGTTTTGTGCTGCTCTGGGAGCTCCCTCATCTCTCCTAGAAGCCAGATCAGCACTCGTGGCTTCCTTCCAAGGAAAATCTGTCTCCAGCACTTGAGGAATTTCTCTCTGGGCTCCAGGGAGGGAACGTGGTCAGTGATCAGAGCTCCCTGCTCCCACCTCTCCTTCTGTCCAGTGAACTACAAATCCCAAGTGCTGGATTTCCCCTGCAAGTGCCAGCCTTGGCTCTGGGGGATGTTTGGAGCGAGGCAGGTGGGAGCCCAGCTGGGCTGGGGCACCTGGGTGTCCAGGGGAAGGGGACAGGGAGCTTCCACTCTCCTCCCCCGGCCTTTTCCTGCTTTGCTTTGTGCAAACTTGGTGGGTTTGAGTTCCAGCATCAGCTCCTCGAACCCCATCAGGGAGGTCAGGACAGGCAAGGTCAGGCTTAGGTGGGATTTTGGGAAGGAATTGCTGCCTGGGCTGGAATTCCCAGATTTGCTGTGGCTGCCCCTGGATCCTGGGAATGTCCCAGGCCAGGTTGGATATCCTGGGACAGTTGAGGTGTCCCTGCCATGGATGGGGTGGGAATGGGGTGGGAATGGGGTGATTTTAAGGTCCCATCCAACCCAGCCCATCCCATGACTCTGCTGTGCCACAGGAGGTGCTTTGTGTGCATTTTCCTTTCTGGGGATCCAGCTGTGGTTATTTTGGGATCCTGCTGGATCTCCCCAGCCAGCTGGGAATGGGAACATCCCTCTGATGTGTTCCTTTTTCTCTTATTAGCCCTGATAGAGACACTTCTAAATAAAAGAATGATCCCCTTGGGAACACAATTCCCTTCTATCCCTGCTCTGTGATGGAATCATGGAATGGTTTGGGTGGGAAGAGACCTTAAATCCCATCCCATTCCACTCCTCCATGCACAGGGACACCCCCACTGTCCCAGGCTGCTCCAAAACCCAAAATTCACCCTGGCCTTGGACACTTCCAGGCATCCAGGAGCATCCATAACCTCACCCAGGTTTCCTCTTCCTCCTGCACTGTGCAGTCACCAGATGTTCCCCTTCCCTTCAGCCCCACACCTTTGTATCTAAAAATAAAATAAAAAAATAATAAAATAACCTTTTTATCTAAAAATATGAACCAGAGGAGCCAAGCTGCAGTGTGAGCTCATCCCTGAGCCTCACATTCCAGAATTGCTGGATTCCTGGGCTCTGTGCCTGGTTTAAGGAATCACCTGCTGCCTTGGAGTGAGGTCACTCTGGGAGGGTGGGCATCCAGCCTGGCTTCTTATCAAACATCAGCTGATAAATCAGGTGTTTGGAGCCCTCTGGCTTGGCTGCTGGCTGCTGCAGAGGCTGTGGCAGGGCTGAGTTGTGTCCTTGTGTCAGGCACTGGGAGCTGGGGCAGCTCCCCAGGAGTGGTGCTGGGCAGCGCTCCCAGGGCTGCTCAGGGTGAGGTTTTTGGGGTGTCCTGGGCAAGGAGGGATTTGGGCTCAATCTTGGTTCATCTCTTTCCACTCAGGACATCCCATGAGGTGTAGCCCTGTCTCCTGCTGCTTCCATGTGCTTTTTCCAAGGGGAAGCCCTTGGAAATTTGGGCTCAGTGTCCCCTTGGTGTGACACTGGTGGCTCTGCCACCTCTCAGCTCTGTCACATTTCCATGGTGAGAAGCTGGAGCCAGTCCCTCCAGTCACTCCCCATCCAGGATGCCCTGAAGGTTCATTCCCACCAGGCAGGAGCTCTGGGTTGGTTTCTGGTTTTTTTTTTAAAACTTATTTTAGTATTTTACAGCTGGACGTGTCTCCCCAGCCCTGCAAACCCAGCAGACATTTGGGGAGCAGAGCACAAACAAGACTTTGGGTGAGCCCAGAGCCATCCTGCTCAGCAAACTGGTTTGGCTGATCCTTCCCAGCTGGTTTTTGAGAACCACACTGAGAGGGGATGAGGAGTTCCTGAGCCTCCCTCCTGTCCCTGCTTGTCTCTCCAGGCTTTCCCTTTGTTGCTGCCTTAGTCACTGGATGCAGGAGGGCAGAGATGAAAAGGTGACTCACAGGAGTTTGCAGCTCCTTGCAGCCCTTGTTGTTCATCTCCAAATTGTTTCTTGGCTCCAGCTCTCCCTCCCCCACTGCTTTGCCCAGCCTCAGCCTCGAAGCTCAGCCAGATCTTGGAATTCCCTCACTCTGCTCCACCCAAAGTGGGATCTGAGCGCTGGGGTTTGTCCAGGGGAACTGTCCCAGACCAGGCTGGCCCTGGGGCTGGGATCCCCCTGGGACAGGGGAGGTGTCCCTGCCCGTCCCAGAGGGTTGGGACTGGATGATCTCCCTGGTCCCCAGCCCATTCCATGATTCCATGGTTTTGGGAAGCCAGGTTGTACTTTGGGGTTTCTGCTCACCCTCAGTGCTCAGGGGGCATTTTTTGCCCTGGAAAAACAACAAACATTTGCATTTTGCATCTTTTTGACTTTATAATCAGCACAGAATCACTCAGGTGGGGAAACACCTCCAAGATCATCAACCTCTGCCCTTCTCCCTGTTCTCCTGCATCCTTTACTCCTGTGGATCCTGTCCTTGCTTATAACAACACTTTAATTCCTCAACCACTTTTCCTGTGGCCTCTGCCCACGGCCTGTCCAGCCCAGTGATCCAAATCCTTTCCCAGCTCAGGCTCCCTGCCTGCAGCTCCCAAAGGTGCCAAGGGAAATGCTGAATTCCAGAATTCCCTGAATCTTCCCTGGCAAACACCTCGAGCACTCAGGAAGCAGAGGTGTGAAGACACAGGTTCCAGTGTCAGCCCCAGTTCCCCATTTCCCAGCAAGGAGAGCTTGGAGCTGCTTGGATCATTACCTTAAATCCAGGATTTTGCTGTTCAGATCTTATCTCCAGGCTCTTAATTACCCCTGTGGCTGCTCTCCAAGCTCCTTGCACTGGCTGATATCTCCTGGATCATTTATCCAGGGTTATTAATCACCTTCATTAGGGTGGTGCCCACAGGCCCGTTCTGCTGCTTCTTGTGCAAACATGAAGCCCTGAAGAGTCTGGAGAGATAATGGAGAGCAGCAAAGGCAGGTGCCTGGCTTCCAGCTGAGCTAATTACTGCTAATTAAAGGATATTTTGTTTCCTGACACCCCTGAAAATGATGGAGGCTTCTCCAGGCATCCATAACCACATCAGCTTCCCAGAAGTTGTTATTATTGTGATGATTAATATGAATATTATCACCTTCATCCTCTGTCCCACCTCCCCACTTCCAGAAACACAAATTATCCTGGCTCTCCTCAATGCCAGGTTGCTTGGGGAAGCCAAAGCAGAGCTGCAATTAATTCCTGGTGGACCTCAGGGGTGGCTGAGTGTCCTCTCCAAGGTCACTCAGCAATCATTTCGTGAACACAAAGAAACCACCTGTACATTGGATTTCTCTCTCCAGAAATGCCTGGATTCCTGTTCTCCATCCATAACTGGAATTGATTTACCTGTGAAAATCTGTGAAGCTGCAGATTTATGGAGTTAAAGGGCTGGACAATCCTTTCCTGGAAGGAATTTTCCCAAATTCCCAACCTGAACCTCCCATGGGACAACTGGAGGCATTTCCTCTTTTCCTGTTGCTTGTTATTTGGGAGAAGGGACCATTCCCCATTAAAGCATTGCCTCCATCCATCCTTCTCTGACCTAAAAACCCTTGGGAGAGGTGGAGAAACAGAAAGAAGATGGAGGGAAACCCAAAATCATCAAACCCAAACCCCAGATGCTCAGTGAGGGGCCGATTTTTGGTTTTATTTCCTGCTCCAGTATCACCTGACCCTTGTGACCCCAGGCAGGGGCATCAAAATGAGATTTTTCCCTGGGAAACCAACTGGAAAACCTGTTTCCTCCAGGTGTCCCCTGGCACTGCTCGCCCTGCCTGGAGTTCCCAGAGCTGTTCCACGCTGGAGACCCAGCAGGGAGGATCTGTAAATCCATTTTTCCTCCCTCCAGCACTTCTCCCTGTGCTCAGCCTTGGGTTGTGGGATGGGGAGCCAGCAGGGATCCCTCCAGGAGGGACATTCCAGAGGTTTGGCCAAACCACTCTGTTTCTTCCTTGTCAGGCTCAGGGCACTTTTTTCCTTTTTTTTTTTTTTTTTTTTTTTCCCAGTGCCCAAATCCCAGCAGTGTTGGAGAAGGGCACATGGAGTGGTTTATTTGTTTTTAAATCAGTGCTAACTGCCTGACTCACAAAGGAGGGATCCTCCAAAGTTTGGGCTGGAAATCCAAGCTGCCCCTCGCTGTGCTCTGTGGAAAAGGGATGGGAAGAGGGCAGGAAACACAAAAGCAGGAGCTCAGAGCAGATTTAGAGCCTCAACTCTGATTTTTCCTGCCTTGGTGGGTTTAAACTGGTCTCAGTGTTGCTTTAAGCCCAGCCTTTTGTGGTTCAGTCCCATTAAAACCCCACAGATCCCTCTCCCCTTTGGCTGCTCAGGCTCCAGAGCCATCACTCCCCATCCAGGAGGGACTTTAAAGTGCCTGGATGATCCCCAGAGCCTCCAAAAAAAAAAAAACCAAAAACAAAAAAACCCCAAACCCAGAGTGCAAACATGTGCTGTTAGCACTTCTGGGTGCTGGGAATTGTGGAGCCTGTCGACACTCGGGCCCCTGGAACAATAAAAGCAAACAAACAATCCAATCCTCTGCCACTGGGAGCCTCTCAGACAAAGGGGAGAAAGGGAGGAAATGAGGAGCTGCAGAGTGTGGGACTCGTGCTTGGGTGTTGGGTTCCTCAGGATGCCTGGGCAGGGGGTGCTGAGGGGGGAGAAACCTTTCCCACATTAATCACGGAGTGGGGGGACCCCAAAATCCTCTCATTCCTTCCACTAGCCCAGGGTGCTCCAAGCTGGCCTTGGACAGTTCCAGGGGTGGGGAGTGACTCCAGCCTGCTCTGGTGGAATTTTATGGCCACTCCCAGGGACTCCATGGAGAACCTCATCCCAAGGGACCTTGCACCGAGCCAGGAACGTGTTTCCACTGGGTTTTATTCCTCCAAGACTCAGCTGGAGCCTCTGGCTCCTCCTGAGCACCCTCTGGCTGCCCCTGGTCCACCCTCCCTGCATTTAATTCCATCTCAGGCTGTGCTGTGGGAGCTGAGATCTCCTTCCCGAGATTCCTTCCCTGTAATTTCAGTCACTCATCCAGCCAGGAAAGCAGACACCTCTGGGGCTCTCAGGGCCCAAATTCCCCTTTATCCCAGGGGCTGGGATAAAGGGAACAGGCAGAGCCAGGGGTGGGTGCCCTGGGAAACCCAAGCTGCTGCTGGGGGCTGAGGAGGAGCTGCCCATAAAGGAGCTTTTATGGGGCTCCTTTCATCCCTGCAGCCCTCACCTGGTGCCACGGGAGGTTCCCCCAGCAGCTCCTGTTTCTGCCACGGCTGGGAAGCGTGGCAGGGTTTCCCTGGAATGGGATCCCATCGTGGTGGGTGGTCAGGGAAGCTGTGCTGAGCTCTGGTGCCTTTGAAGCCTTGAAGGGAAATTTTATCCCAGAGCATCCCTGTCATTCTTCTCCCTGTGACCTCTCGAGGGCAGCAGGGAAACTTTAACTCCTGGAAAACCTTGGGGTGCCAAGGAGTCACTTTCCTGGGAGAACAGGACACCATCAAGGTGACTTTGATTGTCCATATCCCTCAGGAGTGAGGGATTAATTCCCTCCCAGACACACAATCAGTCTCAGAGCCTCCCATTGATTTTCCTCCCTGCTGGATTCAAGCAGGACAAATATTGAGCGGCGTTTACGGAGCGCTGGCCACGAGGATTAGGAGGGAAATCGATGGGATGAGGTCAGGGAGGAAGGGCAGAGAGGGAGCTCAGCCTCTTCATCCTTCCAGGGATGGAGAGGAGCTGTGGGAATGCAGATGTGGAGCTGTGGGATAAGCCACCAGATCACTCGGAATCGGGATTAAAATGATTTTAATGCCGTGCTCCAGCCGGAATTCCCGGCTCACTGAGGTGAAGGTGCTGCACATCCCACCCAGCTGTCACTTCCCTGATGGGCTGACAGCAAGGTGGCACTGTACAGCCAGGAACATCACACCAGCATCCATTCCAACCTTCCTGGTGGATTAATGGAATCACAAGACGCTTTTCCAATTAATTAGCTCGCCATCATCCCAGGATAAAAATGATCATTTCCATTCCTGGAGGTTCTGCCAATTCCAGGGTGCAGGGGCTTGGCTGAAATGCCATTAAATGTATAAATGGGTTATTTTTAGGCTGGGTCTGCCAGGAGAATTCTGAGGTGAGAATGGGAAGTTTTGTGCTCTGGCTCTAAATCCATTTCAGTGGTTAATTCCTGCAGGAGAAAAAGTTGTCGAGCATCAAAACAAAATCCCTGGGGCAGTGGTGGAGTCTCCATCCCCGGGGGATGTCAGAGCCCTGTGGATGTGGCACTTGGGGACACTTGGCAGTGCTGGGGAGGGCTGGACTCGGTCCTGGATCGTTTTTCCAGCCCAGCTGATCCCATGATTGCCCAGGTGCCTCAGAAAAGCCCGGAGGTGTCCCAGCTGTCCGTGAAGCATGAGTAGATGGGACACAGGTTGTTTTTTTGGGATTTGTGTCCCACTGGAGCAGCAGCTGGTGGATGCTTTTGGTGCCTGGAGTGGCTCCAGCCCCGTGGCTGGGTGTGAGTGACAGGTGGGTAATCGGGTGTGTGTCCACATCTGTCTGGGAGCTCCCAGGGGAGGGACAGGAGCTGAGCTGGGTTTGTGCTGCTGCCTGGAAAGGCTGAGCTGGGACAGAGACAGGCAGAGCAGAAGGAATAGAACAGGGATTTATTGCAAGGGTAAATTGCAATTTGGGCAGTGCAAGAGCAAATCAAATCCAAGATGGATCCTGGTCACGAGTTTTTAAAATTTTCTAAGTTTTGGTTCATCCACACATTGGGGTCAATTATCCAACCACAGCCCCAGCTATGAAGTCTCTGCCCCTGGTTTGCCCCTTTCCCTGATTTCTGCCTTTTGGGTACCACTTGTCCTTGATTCTCCAGCTGGGAAGAAATTGTTTTGTCACTCCCTTGTGAAAAAAACTTACCAACACCTAACATGAAATTTTAGAGTTACACACTAAGCAGCAGAATTCTGAAAAATATATAAAAGCTCAAACCCAAGGCATCAGTTCCAGCTCAGCTGTGCTCAACCAGTTTCACTTCCCAGCTTTGGGGAGTTGGGATTTGGGGATATGGCCTCCAAAAGTCCATTCCTGTGGGGGTGGAGGATCAGGAGGGATCTGCTCCCTGTGGGACTGGACAAGAGGAAACAGCCTCAGGCTGTGCCAGGGACCTGCATGTCCCATTTTAGGGAGAATTTCTTAATTCTCCCAACATTTTTCCCTAAATTCTCCCTTAATGATCCCTAAATTTTTTAATTCTCCCTAGATTTTGGGGAGAATTTCGTAATGGAAAGGGTTTTCCAGCCCTGGCACAGGTGGAGTCCCCATCCCTGGAGGGATTTCAGAGCTCTGGATGTGGCACTTGGGGACATGGGGCAGTGGTGGCCTGGGCAGTGCTGAGTGTCAGAGATCTGACAGGACTTTACCTTTCCATAATTTCCATTCATAATTTTAATGGAATTATTAATTTTTCACAATTCCATGATTCTGTGGTTCTTCACACCCAAAATGAACCAACCAGGAGTATCCCACACTGAGCTTCTGTCCTTCAGACTGACTTTGTACCCTGCCCTTTGAAAAACCCAAGCACTCCATCCTGGAAATGGAACAGATTCCTCAAAGCCTCACAGATTTAACAAGATTAGAAATCCTGAGTGCAATTTGCACTCAGTATGGGCACGAGTAGCCTCATTATTCCCTGTTTATCTGCATATCCTGAGCAGCTCCAGGGTGGGATCAGCCCAGTGCCAAGAGGGCTCCATGTGCTGGGTGCACAGGGAGGAAGGGAGCAATTAGCCTAATGGGCTTTAATTGCAGAATTGTGGAATGATTTAGGTCGGAAAAGACCTCTGGGATGTTTAATTGATGAAGATGGAGGTGGTCTGAGCACCAGAGCAGGAGGGGGCACGGCTGCTGTGGGGTTGGGGTGAAGGTGCAGGTGTGAGGCTGAGCCTTGGGACCAGAGGGAATTCCTGGATCCCAGCCTGAATTCCAGGAGGAATTCCTGGATTCCAGCCTCAATTCCAGGAGGAATTCCTGGATTCCAGCCTGAATTCCAGGAGGAATTCCTGGATTCCAGCCTCAATTCCAGGAGGAATTCCTGGATTCCAGCCTGAATTCCAGGAGGAATTCCTGGATTCCAGCCTCAATTCCAGGAGGAATTCCTGGATTCCAGCACTGTCCAGACAATGCAGAGGGGGAGAGGATCAGGAAGGGGCTGGAGCCCCAGGAGTGGCTGAGGGCAGGGATGGGCAGGATTTTGGGCAGGAATTCCTGCCTGGGCTGGGATTCCCAGATTTGCTGTGGCTGCCCCTGGATCCCTGGCAGTGCCCAAGGCCAGGCTGGATCCCCCTGGGACAGTTGAGGTGCCCATGGATGGGGTGGGAATAAGGAGATTTTAAAGTCCTTTCCAACCCAAACTATTCCATGATTCCTCAATTCAACAATTCCCTCATTAATCCCATCCCAGAGAGAAGAAACTCCCAGTTTTTCCCTTTGCAGAGCACTGGGATGAACTTCTCATTGCTTTGAGAATTTTCTTACTTTGAAGCCACACGAGTCCCAAAAATGCTGCAGTGTGGAGTCCCTGGGAAAAGCAGCACATGGCTTGGATTTTTGCAGGAATAATTGGGAATAATCTGATGTTTATTCCCTGATTCCCATCCCTGAGATGCCTGAGGGAGGATGGTTTGAGGAGACACTGGGGTTGTTTTGGCTGAAGTTTGAAAATGCTGCTGTGAGAATTCAGTCCCAGCGCCCAGAGCTGTGCACCAGCACAAATAAATACTGGAATAGTCGGTGTTAACTGGCCCATAAAAATAAAATAAATAAATACTGGAATAGTTGGTGTTAAATGGCCCAACTTCCTTGGCCCAGCTCGTGTTTTCTGGATAATCTGTGGGATGGCAGTGGTTGGGTCCTGTGAGTCACCCCGAGCCTTCCTCTTGCTTGAGCAAACCCTGAGTTCCCTAAATGGGATAATTCAGCTCCCTGGCTCCGTTTGTGTCTTTTCTGATTAATTGGTCAAAATTTGGGCTTGGTTTGGCCAGACAGAGCTTTTGTTTGTGGTGCTTAATCGGGAGTTTTGTGTGTTTTGGGGTGAGAGCTGTTGTGAGCAGCGCTTTAATTCCCGTGATTTTCGGTTGGGGTTTTAATTTGGGATCTTCCCACGGAACCCAGGATGAGCTTGGAGCAGCCTGGTGGAGTGGAAGGATCCCTGCCCACGGTCTTTTCCAGCTCAAACCCTTCCACCATCCCATCAAGTGCTGCGTGCTGGGCTGGGGTGGGGCTGGGCTGGAAATCCCGGTCGGGAATTTTATTTCAAGCCCTGCGTGTGTGTTTTCAGCACGGGCTGAACACCATCAAACAAAAGTCTGGCTTTTGTCTCGCGTGGTGTCAGACAGACAGACAGACAGACAGACAGGCAGACGGGGCAGGAGCTGTAGGTGTGACCGAGGCTGTTGGCACCTCCCGCTCGCTGCAAGAGCAAACACTCCAACACTCCCCCGATCTAATCTCCTTAAATGTTCCAGGCTGTAATCCCTTAATTTGGCTGCTGACATGAGGGCTGCTGATGGGGAAACGAGGCAGGGGATGGGCACTGACAGCCACGGGAGATTGGGATCTTTTGTTGAGCACATCAAGCGAAGCCGAGAGCTCCGAGCGCTGCCGGGCTGGTGCCCGTGACCAGAAATAGTCCCCGCAGTGAGTCACGCCTCCAAACCACGCCGGGAACCAAAATCTTGCTGGGTTTGGTCTCATCTTGAGCTGTTCTCAACCTCTGGGGGGTCCAAGGGTTTGGGAATCCACAGCTGGACTGGTGTCCCTGCCATGGATGGGGTGCAATGAGATGGTCCTTAAAATCCCGTCCCACCCAAATCATTGCAGGATTCTGGAGCCCCTCTGCTCTGGGAGAGCTGGGAATGTTCCCTGGAGAAGGGAAAATTCAGGGGATGCTCAGAGTCCCTGCAGGGGCTCCAGGAGAGCTGGAATTGGGGACAGGACACAGGGAATGGCTCCACTGGGAAAGGGGAGATGGGGCTGGGATCTGGGGCTGGGATTCCCAGATTTGCTGGGGCTGCCCCTGGATCCCTGGCAGTGCCCAAGGCCAGGCTGGACATTGGCACAGTGGGAGGTGTCCCTGCCATGGATGGGCTGGCTCTGGGTGGGATTTGGGGTCCCTCCTGATCCAAACCACTCTGGGATTCTGTGACTGACCAGCCCATGGAGCCCCTGAGCCTGTGGTGTGAGCAGATGTGGGATCCAGCTGTGCAGGGCTCTCATCCCATGGAGCAGAGCTGGAGCCCAGCAGGCAGAGCTCGGGCAGGAATTGCTGCCTGGGCTGGGATTCCCAGATTTGCTGGGGCTGGCCCTGGATCCCAGGCCAGGCTGGATCCCCCTGGCACAGTGGGAGATGTCCCTGCCATGGCAGTGGTGCCACTGGATCATCTCTAAAGTCCCAACCCAAACCATTCCACCATCCTGAATATCTTTTCCAACCTCAGCGATTCCGTGATCCTCCGTGCTGCGAAGAAACCAAAAAAATGTCTTTTCTCCCTTTAATTTGTGGCGACTTGGAAGCGAAAGTGGACAAAGTCTGTTCTTGCTCTGCTCCTCTTAATGCTTAAAACCTGGAGGGGGGAGGGAATCCTGCCTGGAATGCAGCCCCTGTGCGGGATTGCTTTTCCAAAAAACAATCAAATCACTTCTGCAGGAGCAGGGCTTTGCTCGAACAGCCAGTTCTGTCCCGGGGACGAACATTCCGGGATGCCAGAGGAAAATAGCAGGGCTGGAATTCGCCTCGTGTTTGAGGTTAGCTCCAGAGGAGCTTTCAGCTGGGGTGGTTTTATATAGCAGCTCTCGGTGGAAACAGTTTGTCTGTCATATTTTTAGGTTCAGGGATTTCTTGGAGGTCACCCCGAGTTCAGGCTCCTTTCCCTCCTGCCCCGGTGGAGGTGGGAATTCGTGTTTGGAGTGTCTGGGCTCCAAAGCTGCTGTCAGACCCCGTCCCTCTGTCTGTCTGTGGCAGCAGGTTCTTGGGATGAGTGTGCACGGCTCCTTCCCCAGTTTGGGGAAATTCTGCCTCTGATCCCTGTGGAACTCAGAATCCCAAACTGGTTTGGGATGAGTGTGCACAGCTCCTTCCCCAGTTTGGGGGGAAATTCTGTCCCTGTGGAACTCAGAATCCCAAACTGGTTTGGGATGAGTGTGCACAGCTCCTTCCCCACTTCTGGAGGAAATTCTGTCCCTGTGGAACTCAGAATCCCAAACTGGTTTGGGATGGAAAGGACCTTGAGTTCCTGCTATCCCAGGGAGCTCCAGGCCCATCCAGCCTGGACACTTCCAGGGGTGAGGAGTTCACAACCTCTCTGCCAGGACCTCAGCACCCTCACAGGGAGGAATTCCTGCCCAAAATCCCATCTAACCCTGCCCTCTGTCTGCTTAAAGCCATAATTTAGGCCATTTAATTATCCCTCTGCCTTTCAGCCACTCCAAACTCCTTCCAAAGGGCCCTTAATAGAAAGCAGAGAAGCCTCCAGCACAAATTTCTCTCCAGTAGCACATTTTTCCTATAGATTATCCTTTAATTTTCATGGAGGGGAATGTTCTGCTGCTGTAAGGAGAGAGCAGAGCCCGTGTGGGGCTGCATGCATAAAAATGTATGGAGTTACCAACTTTTCCAAGAGGAAAAGGTGATGTCATGGGCTGTGGAAAGAATATATTTTTTTTATATATTCCTGCTCTCATCTGATCACGCTCAGGATATAAATAGTGGGGAAAGGCACAAGGCAGTGAAATGAGAGCCACTCTGGGAAGGCTCCTCGGGGTCGGGCAGGGCTGGATCCATCCAGGGGTGTTTTCCAGCACATTAGCAGCAGCGTGTGGAGCCATCTGTCACGGCTTGGAGGTGGCCAAGGCACTCAGCAGCTCGTTAGGCAGGGCCAGGAGTGAAAAAAGAGCCCAGAAAATCGGGATGTAATGGGAGAAGGGGAGACTTGGAGGAAGCAGGGTCTGTAATTCACTCCCTCGTTTGCTGCTGCTCCCAGTCTGCAGCTCAGTCCCCAATTCCCACTGGGAATGTTCCCCTGGAGAAGGGAAAAAAATTCCAGGGAATGCTCAGAGTCCCTGCAGGGCTCCAGGAGAGCTGGAATTGGGGACAGGACACAGGGAATGGCTCCACTGGGAAAGGGGAGATGGGGCTGGGATCTTGGGCAGGAATTCCTGCCTGGGCTGGGGTTCCCAGATTTGCTGTGGCTGCCCCTGGATCCCTGGGAATGTTCATGGATGGATGAATTTGGATCCCCCTGGGACAGTTGAGGTGTCCCTACTTGTGGGATCAGGATGATCTTGAAGGTCCCTCCATCCCAAACCATTCCATGATTCCAGGATTAATGGTTTTTTTTTTTTCTGGCTTGCTCAAGCTCTGTATCCCCCGAGGCTGAATCACCTCCCTGCCTGGAGAAGTGAAACGGGAGGAAATGAGAGGTGAAAATGTGAGCTGGGAATGGTTTGGTTGGATTCCCTCCTTTCTCCCGTGGGATTTGCTGCATTCCAGCCCCAGAGCTTTGCTCCAAGGGAACCCTCACGTTCTGCACTCCTTTGACTCCAGTTATTGACTGGCACCAGTTGCATTTGCTTCATTTTTTGTCATTTTTCCTCATTTTTTCTCATTTTTTCTCATTTTTTCCCTGGGCATCCCAGATCCCATCCTGGGGTTTGGGAACAGGGTGCTTCAGTCAGGGAACCTTCCCCTGCATTTTGGGGCAAACCCAACCCTTGCAGGATTTTGGGGAATAATGTCAATTATTGCTCACTCTGAAGTTGCAGATCTCATCCCCAAGTGGGACATGGAGAAGAAAGGGAAGGAAATTCCTGCAGGAGTTTTGTTGCTTTGACACTTCAGGTGAAGAGCAGAGGGATTTCTCCTGGGAGTTCCCCTGGGATTTCTCCTGGGATTTGTCCTGGAATTTCTCCTGGGATTTGTCCTGGGATTTCTTCAGTGATTTCTCCTGAGATTTGTCTTGGGTTTTTTCCTGGGTTTTCTCCAGGGATTTCTCCTGGAATTTCTTCTGGGATTTGTCCTGGGTTTTCTGCAGGGATTTCTCCTGGGATTTCTCCTGGGATTTTATCCTGTGTTTTCTCCTGGAATTTCTCCTGGAATTTCTCCTTGGTTTTCTCCAGGGATTTCTCCTGGAATTTCTCCTAGGATTTCTCCAGGGATTTCTCCTGGGATTTCTCCAGGGATTTCTCCTGGGTTTACCTCTGGGATTTCTCCTGCCCCACAGAGTGTGGGAGTTCCCTCCCATCCCACCTGGAGCTCAGGGTGATGGGATTCACACCCCAGCTCTGACTGGAGCAGGGCAGGGAGCTCAGGCAGGAATTTGGGCTGGAATTGCATCTTTGGGATTTGCTGATTCCCCATTAAAGGTCAGATTTAAAGGAGCCAGGTGCTGGCACAACCTGCCATGAGAAGAACCCCTTTGGATCCAGGGCTGGGAATCTCCTTTGGGTTCCCTGTGGGATCTGTTTGCTGAATTCATTTGGGGTGGTTTTCCCTTAAATAAACCTTTTAATTCTGCTTTAATCAGAATCTGAGACCTCCTGCAGCCTGGGAAGGGGCAGGATTCCCTTTTGGCTGTGGAATGCAGGTTCCTTCAGGAATTCCTCAGGGATAAATCCAGGAAGGTTCTCCCAGCTCAGCATCCTGGGGAAGGCTGGATGTGGAGCACCAACAATGCCAGATTTTGATCTTGGCTTAAAGATGGGCACCTGGAATGGACAATCCAGGTGGGAATTTTCCAAATGGAACCAGAGATAACTTTTTTTTTTTAAAGTTTTGGGCAGGATCTGGCCCTTGATACTAATTAAATTCTTGGTGGTTTATGTTCAGCTGCATTTAACTTCTACTCTAGTTGGGAATATCAGGATATTTTCCCAATTCCAGGCAGATTCCAGCACCTCATCTCTCTCTGTTCATATTTACCCTTGTTTTGTCTTCTTTTTCTCCCAATCTTCCCCCAAATCTCCCCTTTTCTTACTCATTCCATCCCACTTGCAGTCCCTGGAGTTCCCTGAGAAGCAGCAAGGGAACAGATCTGAGATTCTGTGGGATTCTGGGCTTTTTTTATTGCTCTGGAGCTGCCCTTGGGTTGGAAGGTCCCAAAAATCAACTTCAAAACCTTCAGCTTTTGGTTTGGGACAAACATGGTCCTGAAAATACAATCTTTTCTCTTTTCTTTTCTTTTCTTTTCTTTTCTTTTCTTTTCTTTTCTTTTCTTTTCTTTTCTTTTCTTTTCTTTTCTTTTCTTTTCTTTTCTTTTCTTTTCTTTTCTTTTCTTTTCTCTTTTCTTTTTCTTTTTCTTTTCTTTTCTTTTTCTTTTCTTTTCTTTTTCTTTTCTTTTCTTTTCTTCTCTTCTCTTCTCTTCTCTTCTCTTTTTCTTTCTCTTTTCTTTCTCTTTTCTTCTCTTTTCTCTTCTCTTTTCTTCTCTTTTCTTCTCTTTTCCTCTTCTTTCCTTTTCTTTTTTCCTTTCTCCTTTTCCTTTCTTTTCCCTTTTCTTTTGTTTTTTTTTTTTCAATGAGAAGGTTCCACCTTCCCAGATTGTCACAGAACCATGGAATGGGTTGGCTTGGAAGGAATCTTCTCTCCTCTCATTCCAAGGGTCACCTCCCAGGTTGCTCCAGGGATGGGCTCCATCTGCTCCCCAGGGTCATTTGGAAGATTTGGGTTGGCTTTGGGTTGGAAAGGTTTGGGAAAACATCCCAACCCTGCTGGTTGGCCAAGATTTCCCTTGCTGTCCCAAGGAAGAGTCTCAGGATGAGCTTCCACCTGGTTTGCAGGTCCAGAAAAACCCTGAAATTCAGAATCCTGAAAAACTCATAGTTCTGGAAAGCAGAGGCTGCTCCTCTCTCGATATCCCATTGCTCCCAACCCCTCAGATTCCCAAATCTCTGGCCCTGGCCGTGGAATGTGAGCCATGGAGGAGGAAAGTCCTGGAGCAAAGCTCTGCCAAAGCCAGTGATGGGATCCAGGCCCCCAGGATGGGATGGAGCTGGTGGGAATGATGCTCCACACTTGGCCCCTGCCTCAGTTTCCTCCTCTCCTCCATGAAAACTGGGGAGACTTGTGGATACTCAGAAAAAGCCAAGCAGTAATTAGGAAAAAAAAATAAAAAAAGGAAAAAAAATATATTTTTTCCTTTTAATGGGTGAAACTTCTCCCTGTGAACTCCTGTGGGACTGGAAACTCCTCAAACACCCTGGAGGATTTGGGATGGAGAAAGGGTCGTTCTGGCAGCTGATGGCCAGCCAGCCCTGCAGCGTGCTGGGAGCTGTGCAGGGAGCAGCAGATTTGGGATCATTGCTGCTGTCAGCCTGGGATAAATAACTGGAAACCACAGGGATGGATGGAGGCTGGGGCTGGAGCTGACAGCGAGCTGAGTGATCGGCCCCGAGCTCCTCAGCGCCGCCGCTTTCATTTGGGTTTTTTCATTCCCACATTTTCCACTGGCTTTTTCATGAAGCTCAGGAGCCCTTCAGAAACTTGGCCCAAAACTCCACTTAAAACCAGCTCTGACTCCTCAAAATTCCTGGGAGCTCTGGATGTCACAGCCGGGAGCAGCTCTAATAACCTACAAATGAGATTTGGGTTTTTAAGTGGATTATGCTGAAGGGATTTTTTTCCCTTTTTTTCTGGGTAAATGATAGGGTTGCAATCGGATCTCTTGATGAAATCAGCTTTTTTTTGGGGGGTGGGAAAGGATTGGATGCAGCAGCCTGGCTCTGCCACAGGAGCTTAAATCTGTGTTCCATCAAAAAGGCTGGAAATCACTCAGTGTGTGATGGCATTTGGATTTCATGGACATGACTCCATCCCACAGCAGTGCTGCTGCCTCTGGAGAGGCTCCTGTGGAACTCTGAGCCCCAAGTGACTCTTGGGAAGGAATTGCTGCCTGGGCTGGAATTCCCAGATTTGCTGTGGCTGCCCCTGGATCCCTGGAATTGCCCCAAATTCCAGAGGTGCTGCAGGTGCAGCCCTGGAAAAGGGCAGGAACGTGGTGCAGGAGCTTCCAGTCTGATATCCCAGGGTTCTGGAGCCAGGCTGGGAGAGCTGGGAATGTTCCCTGGAGAAGGGAAAACTCCAGGGAATGCTCAGAGTCCCTGCAGGGGCTCCAGGAGAGCTGGAATTGGGGACAGGACACAGGGAATGGCTCCACTGGGAAAGGGGAGATGGGGCTGGGATCTTGGGCAGGAATTCCTGCCTGGGCTGGGATTCCCAGATTTGCTGTGGCTGCCCCTGGATCCCTGGCAGTGCCCAAGGCCAGGCTGGATCCCCCTGGGACAGTGGGAGTGTCCCTGCCCATGGATGGGGTGGGATTGAAAGAACTGAATCATCTTTAAGATCCCATTCCTCCCAAACCATTCCACGATTCTCTGATTCTGTAACCCCTGGGAGCTGAGCTTTGGAGCAGGACTGGGAATCTGGAGATGCCACCAGCAGGATCTGGGAGGTCACTGAGGCTCCAGGAGCCCTCCCAGTGCCACCCTCTGGGCTTGGGGACAATCCCAGCCATCCTGGGACTGAGGTGTTTTCCCAAGGAAAGGGCAGCACTACCAGGAGAAACAAACACCCTTGGGAACACTGTGCTGAAAATGTGGGAGAAATGGCAGGTGGGTTGGAGAATTTGTTTTGGAGATATCATCTCCCACCCCACATCCTGCAGCTTTCCTCACCTGTGGCTGGGGCAATGAGGAGCTCCCCTGTGCTTCCCAAATTTCCCTGTAGTGCCACATTCATCCTGCCTGGGCTGGAGCCTTTATCAACATCTTTGGGTCACTTGGGCTGTTTTTAGAGTGACATCATCCAATTTGTCAATATTGAACGATGTTTTCCCATCACCTTTCAAGGTGAGCTGCATCTTGAGAGAGACAACCTCAGGAGCAGCTTCCTCCTGCCAAAATAGGTCCTGAAACCTAAATTTGCTTTTATGATGTCTTAAATTAGGCTGGGACTAAGTTAAACCCCAGCTCATTTAGCTGATCTTTAAACCTGTGAGTTTTGCCCTAAAAGTGAACGAATTAAAGTGGTTTTGTACCACTCCCATGCTTTTGGTGACCTCAGTGGCCTTGTTTTCCTCTGGCCTCGATGCCCTGAGCCAGGAAAGTGTTTTCCAAGGATCCTTAGCCTGGAGGCTTCAGGGAGATCTTCCAGCACCTTCCAGGGTGTGAAGGGAGATCACAGGAAGGAGAGTTTTTCCGAAAATGAGAAGAATGGCTTTAAGGTGAAAGGGTGGAGATTTAGATTAAGGGCACAGATGGAAATTCCCTTTCAGTCACTGTCCCAGGATTCATCAGTGCAGACGAGTGGGGAGACCTTGGGCTGGGATTCCCAGATTTGCTGTGGCTGCCCCTGGATCCCTGGCAGTGCCCCAAGGCCAGGCTGGATCCCTCTGGGACAGATGAGGTGTCCCTGCCATGGATGGGGTGGCTCAAAATGATCTTCCAGGTCCCTTCAAACCCAACCCATTCCATGACTCCATGGTAATGCTGGAAGTTGGAGCAGCTTCCTGTGAGTTTTTCCCTGGAATAAAGGGTTGAAAAAGGAGTGCTGGGACAGAGGATGTGAATTTTCAGAGGGAACCTCCTCCCTTGGCGCTTCTGGGACTCTCAGAGCTTCTCACCCAACACCTCAGAGCCTGACCACATCCTTGTAGGGTCGAACACGTTCTCCTTCACCAGAACCATCCTGCTCACCGTGAAAACCATTCCCAGGGGATCCCAGCTTGGTGCCATCCATCCTGTTTGGGCTTTCCTTGGCACCTCATCAAGCTGTATTTCCTCCAGCTCCCGAGCATCATCCCGGAGCTGTGGGATTTCTGGGGAGCCGAGGCGGCTGTGGTTTGGTCGTAGCTTTAGGCTAAACGAACCCAGATGTTCCTGCCCTTCTTTTTGAAGTCGTTCCTCCTTTTCTCCCCGTCGCATTCCTTTCATTTTTGTTTTTTTTTCGGAGAACCCCCTGCTCCTGTGGGGAATCCTGGCCCGGTGTTAATCCGTTACTTCTGGGCATTTGGGGAAGATGGAAATCCAGCTGTGATCTACAGCAGTTTGGGGTTTGGGGTGAAGAGTCAGGAGAGCCACGGCCAGCCCAGGTCAGAAGAAATGATGGAAAATCCTCCTCCAGCCCCGTTTCCAAGAGTTCTCCCAGCGGTACTTGGAGGAGGGAAGGAAGGGAATTTCCACAGATAATTTTGGGAGTTGGGAACCTCAAGGGTTGGATATTGGGCAATTTTTGTCCTTGGTTGTTGTAGAGCTGCTGGAGGACGTGTCCTGCCTGGTGGGATTTGAGACTTTATTCGAGTTCATCTGCTGATTTCTGCCCTGATTAAAAAAAAATAACCCCCAAAAAACTCCACAGCCACATAAATTGATAGAAAAATACCACAATGAGGCCAGTTTTGCTAACCAGTACATTTGAATTTCGTGATAACTCTAAAAATGGGAAGAAACACGTTTTTGCACCTGTGAGCAGAGAACTGTGGGTTTCAACCCTGCTACACACCTGCCAGAATTGCCCAAGAAAAATTCCTGAAGAAGTTCCTGGTTTTCTTTCAGGGAAAATCCAAAGCATGGAGTGGTTCTTACTTATTGGTTCTACATTTTTCATTATTGCTGTTGTTGTTGTTGTTATTATTGTTACAACAACATATTTCAGTTTTTGAGCTTGAGTCTCAGTATTGTAGCCTGAGCCTGCTGGCCTCTGAATTTTGTTGGAAAAGCAATGAGTTAAAAATCTCTGCTTTTCCAGACGCCCTCGTTCTGTCTCAGGGCTGCACTTCTCGGGAGTTGGTGTTAATTGCTGAATAATCTCCGTGACATTGATGATGAGTGACAAGGCAATTACGGCTGGGGAGCTGCTCTGCTGAGGAATTTGGCTGCAGAAGTTGCCTGTGGTTCCCACAGGTGAAACCCTTACCTCATTTCACCAGAATCTGGTTGTCTGGTGAAGGTGAAGTCAAGAAGGGGAAGTTGAGCAATCGGTTCTGGTTTGAGCAAAACCAGGGGATGAAGCAAAGCTGGGATTTGTGGAATGTTGGTTGTGTCCTTCCCATGGTCCAGCCCAGCACCAGCACAGGATCCTAAAAACTTTGAGGTGGAAGGGACCCTAAAGCTTATCCAGAGCCACCCCATCCATGGCAGGGACACTCCCACTGTCCCAGGGGGATCCAGCCTGGCCTTGGGCACTGCCAGGGATCCAGGGGCAACCACAGCAAATCTGGGAATCCCAGCCCAGGCAGGAATTCCTTCCCAAGATCCCAGCCCCATCTCCCCTTTCCCAGTGGGAGCCATTCCCTGTGTCCTGTCCCCAATTCCAGCTCTCCTGGAGCCCCTGCAGGGACTCTGAGCATCCCTGGAATTTTCCCTTCTCCAGGGGAACATTCCCAGCTCTCCCAGTCTGGCTCCAGAGCAGAGGGTCTCTATTCCTGGAGCAGCTCTGGGACCTCCTGAATTTGGGATCCAGGGCTGGGGTATCCTTGGTTTGAATTAAATTTGCAAATAAGCAGCACCCAGCAATTCCCACCACAAGATCCATACCCCAGGCTGTGTCTATGTGTCTGTGGCAGGAAGGGAACCTCAGTTCCCTGGTTTAAAACACCCCAGATCCATTTTTCCATGCAAGACCAACCTGTTCCCAGTGTTCTAAACCATCCCTCGAGGTTTGGTTTGTGACACTCAGTCACAGCTGGAGCTGCCTGGTCAGTCACAGGGCGAGTGGGTGATGGGAGTTCTCCATCAGACAAGTTCACAGCCAGGATTTACTCCCTGCAGTAAAATCCTGAGGACCACTAAGCTGGGTTTAAGCACCGAGGAGATCTATGGGCCTTGTCCTCTGGTGAGATGAGAGTTATAAACTCTGTGATAAACTTTGCCTGCTCAGGCGCTGCATTTGTGACGTGTTTAGGAGAGTTTCTCTCCCAGCTCTCGCTCAGGAGTGTCTCAGATCATTAAAAACACAAATTACACTTCCAGGCAGCGCTGCCTGGGCAGGAGGGGAAGCTTTGTGCTGGTTTTACAGCTCACACGTTGATGGTGTTTTAGAGCAGCAGAGCTCCTCCATCTCCATCCCCACCACCCAGGCTGGCACTCTGCTCCGTGCCTCACAGTTTGGAAGTTTAGACAGGATTTACAAGCGGGGCGTGGAGCAGATGAAGGATTCTTTTCACCTGAAGTGATGGCAGAGGCCTCTCCCCACTCCTAGGCCGGGTTTCAGCCCTCACCCGACCAGGGATGTTGGATTTCGGGCCTGGGCTGAGGTGTGAGGCCAGCCTTTGTTGGCAGGCTGGAGCTGTAACCTGATTAATCTGAGCAGGTAGGGAGGAACACGATCCATCAGCAGCACAGCCAGGCCAGCGGGGGATTTTTCATCAGGGGCCCTCAGAGAGGAGGTGTACGTTACCGAGGGGGGAGAAGGAGAGCGCCTCAGCCAGCCTTTCATCCGCGGGGATATTGCCTAACGCCCGAGGAATCCTTTCATCAATAAATTACCTGAAGAATGGGAAAGTTTCGAAAGATCCGCCTGTTAGCGCGCTCTCAGCCGGCAGATTGGAAGAACGTTGTAGTTTTGGCCAGGGGGGTTTCACAGGAGCGTGGGGGTGAGAACAGCAGCCTGAGGAAGGTGAGGGCATGAGGAAGGTGAGGGCATGAGGAAGGTGAGACCTCAAGGAAGGTGGGACCCTGAGGAAGGTGAAACCCTGAGGAAGGTGAAACCCTGAGGAAGGTGAGACACTGAGGAAGGTGAGTCCCTGAGGAAGGTGAAACCCTGAGGAAGGTGAGTCCCTGAGGAAGGTGAGGGCATGAGGAAGGTGAGGGCATGAGGAAGGTGAGGGCCTGAGGAAGGTGAGACCCTGAGGAAGGTGAGACCCCGAGGAAGGTGAGACCCCAAGGAAGGTGGAGACCCTGAGGAAGGTGAGTCCCTGAGGAAGGTGAGGGCATGAGGAAGGTGAGGGCATGAGGAAGGTGAGACCCTGAGGAAGGTGAGACCCCAAGGAAGGTGAGACCCTGAGGAAGGTGAGGGCCTGAGGAAGGTGAAACCCTGAGGAAGGTGAGGGCCTGAGGAAGGTGAGACCTGACAAAGATGAGACCCAGAGGAAGGTGGGACCCTGAGGAAGGTGAGACCCTGAGGAAGGTGACGGCCTGAGGAGGGTGGGATCCTGAGAAAGGTGAGGCCTGAGGAAGGTGAGGGCCTGAGGAAGGTGAGACCCTGAGGAAGGTGAGACCCTGACAAAGATGAGACCCAGAGGAAGGTGGGACCCTGAGAAAGGTGAGGGCCTGAGGAAGGTGAGTCCCTGAGGAAGGTGAGACCCCCAGGGAAGGTGAGACCCCCAGGGAACGTGGCTCCTGGCTCTAATTTCTCCTAACATCCATCCATGGAACGGTGAAGAACAAGAGGTTTTAGCACCTTTCCAGGAAGGTTTTAGGGCACTGAGCAAGAGCTGCCGTTTCTGGAGGGTTTTCTCCAGTCCCAGGGCACCAAAGTTTTGCACACCCTAGGATTGCATCCCTGTCCCTCATCATGCTCTCCCTCTCTTGTGTCAACTGGCACGGGCACAAGAACTAAGTCAGAACAGAAAGCAGAGGAATTCTGGGCCCTGATGGGACTCCCGTGGTGTTTACGGGGTGGAAACTTCCCCAGAAATGCAGATTTCCAAAGGCCTCTTGCTGTTGACGTGTTTTTGTTGCTGGTTTTTCAGGAATTCTGCGCCATGGGTCGCCTGTTGCTGCTGACAATTGTGCAAATGGTTTTAGTGGCAATGAAAGGGGTCGTTTGTGAGGGTGATGAGCAGGGAGCAAACCAGAGCTGGGATTTACAATCTGTTTGCTCCCATCCTGCCCTAATTTCCTCGTGTTTACTGCGTGCAGAGAGTTCTCCAAGTCCAACCTCAGGCACGTTGGCTTTTTCAAGCAGGGGAGCCTCAGCTCTTGAGTTTTGGGTGCCTTGTGTTCATGGAGTCATGAAATCATGGAATCACGGCCTGGTTTGGGTTGGAAGGGATCCCAAAATGGTCTCATTTCATGGGCTGGGCCATCTGCCCCACACTGGGTGGTAAATGGGAGTTGGACCCCACTGTCCACCTCTGCATGAACTTCCAGCTGTTTTCCTCCAGCTGTGCAATCTGTGCCCAGCAGAGCCTCTCCAGGGACAGTCATTCCATGGTGGCAGCTGGAGAAAATCCCCCCACAAAGCAAATTTCCTGTGACCCGCCGACCTGAAGCTTTCCTGTGTCCCAGCTTGGCTTCCCACAGGAGAGAGAAAATTTTAGATCTTTCCCTGCAGGATCTGCTCTCGGTTTGGATGCTGGCAAAGAATGGATGGCTGGGAGCCTTCCTAATAAATTGTGTTTTTCCAAAGCAATGAGGCCTTGCTGCAGAGCGAGCTGCTGAATTACAGCCTGGAGGAATCTCTGGTGTCAGCTTGGAGTAGCTCAGGATCATCGTGAAGGGCGAGAGACAGGAGGAATTTTAGGTTTTTTCAGTGTTTTGACTGGCAGGTTTTGCTTCATTTTGATCCTGACCATTGCAACCCCAGTAACTGATGCTGCAGGAATCCGTGATTAATATCCCAGTGTCCCTTTCTTGCACGAGAAGGAAAATGCTTCTACCATACGTTAAAAGCTTTCAGGGATCTTTCAGCTGGATTCCTTCAGAGTTTCTCTTCCAGCGGCATCCCAAATCTCAGCCCCAAATCAGAAAGTTCAGGTGGCAAAAGCTTTGAAAGGAATAAATCCCCTCTTTGCCCCACATTCCAAGTGAGAATATCCAGGAGAGTCTATGGAGTGATGCGTGGGGGAATCCCTCTGGATCTCCATTGCACGTGGGATTTGTTTATCAGATCCCTGGGTCCATCTACTCAGATCTTTGGTTTCTGGGGGTTTCTGTCCTCCAGTTTCTTGCAAACACAGAAAAACAGGGCTGTCCCCCTAGATTTGGATTTACACTGCTGCCATTGCCTTGGGAATGTCACTTCACCCTCCTTAAACCTCAGCTCACCTCAAGGGATGGTGAGAAACTTCAGGGATGTGCAACAAACTCCTCCTGAAACCTCAAGAGCAGACCAAATGAGTTTTATCCCCATACTTTTTAGATTTGTGCTATAAATTCAAAACTGTTTCCCAGGGACAATTTCCCAATTATATACATTGGGAAGGAATTCCTGGCTGGGAGGGTGGGGAGGGGCTGGGATGGAATTCCCAGATTTGCTGTGATGCCCATGGATCCCAAGGTCAGGTTGGATCCACCTGGGCTGGTGGGAGGTGTCCCTGCCCATGGATGAGGTGGGAATGGATGTGATTTAATTCCTTTCCAACCCAAACCATCCCACAATCTTTAATGTCCTTTCCAGCCTCCATCAGACCCGCGGGACTCATCGACCACGAGCAAATTTGGGGTCACAGGCAGCTCCACCATCCCGTCTTTGGTGCTGACCTTGTGGGGCAGGATCAGCAAGGCCAGGGACGTGCTGGGGCAGGGGGAAGGAGGAAGCCAGAGATCCATTATCAGACAAATCCTGCCTCCGAGGTGCTTCCAACTGCTTGGAGCGGAGCCAAGCTCATCTTCGGAGCTCCGCTGCCAAAATTCCCACAAGGACTTTATCTGATCCGCGGGAACGGGAGCAGCCTGCAGTGCTTCCCGCACGGTGGGGTGTCTCCCAGGGGAGGCTGGGCTGGGCTCACACCTGCCTGAGGGAGAGGGGAAGCCAAAAACAGGAGCCAACATTTTTTTTTGGGAGCGCGAATCGTCTGGCTGCAGCTCGGGATGTGCCGGCCACGGAGTCTGGGACTGATGTTCTCAGCTTGGATTATGGATTTGTGGTTGGGAATATCAAGCATCAGGTCAGGGACACCTCGGTGGTGGCAGTTCTGGGGTGTCCAAGGGTTTTCCTTGGGTTTGTGGCAGTGCTGTTATTTCTTTAGTTTATTTACGTTGTGTTCCTGGGTTTGCTGGTGGGGATAAGAACAAGGATGGTTGTGGAGTCATGGAATGGTTGAGGTTGGAAAGGGGTTGAAGGCCCATCTGTTTGATCAAAGCCTCATCCTACCTGACAATGGAAGTTTCCAGGGATGGAGAATGGAGAGGAATTCTTTAAAGTAACTCCCCAAGTTCGGAGGAAACCTCAAAAATGCTCCTGCCTGCTCCAACACCCTGCAGGACAACTGCCCACCAGCCAAACCAAAGCCTGGGGGATCTCTTGTATTTCATTTTATCTCCTGAGAGGACCCAAATCAGCCTGACTTTGGGTCACAGCTCAGTGAGTTCAGGGGATGGGAGAGCGTGGGGAGACAGGAGTTCCTGACCTCACCAGAGGGGCACATCCATGGCCAGGTGGTGAGAGCCAGGAGAGAAAAGAAAAGAGTGTTTTATGAGTCAAACACGATGTTTGGAGGAGCAAACCTCAACCTCGCATCTCCCCTGGTGCTCAGATGGCAGCTGATGAAAAATCCAGGAATTACTCACCAGATTTTATCGCCTTTCCACCCCCGAAGGGCCCCCAGATACCATCACCACCTTCAGTGTTCGCACGTTTTAATTTTGGGGCAGCCCATGGTCTTGTTGGGAGATGTCAGCGCTCTGCCTTTCAGAGTCTGCCCGCAAAAAAAAACTGGATAAATGAAAAAAATTGTTAAAAAAATCATAAATTCTGGAGAGAAAGATGTGGCAGGAGGTGCCTTACGAGGGCTGTGCTCACCTGTGTCCCCTCTGAGCTCTTCAGGGTCTGATCAGATCGGGTTCCTTCTTATCTCAAGCCAACCTGGAGGGTTTTGACAGCTTCGAAACACTCCGTGAACTTTATCAGGCAGAGATTTTCAGGTGGAGCCTGGGCTGCACCATGGTCTGGTGCCAGGAACCAGCACAATTCCTGCTTCCTCTGATTCCGGCTCTGGGGTTTTCTGATTTAATATGGGAAACGGTGACAGGACCATCCTGTCTTGGCCGTAATGAGGTGAGGAAATAAATCCTGGCTGTAAAACTGGAATAACCTCTGGAAAAGCTGAGGAGGGTCTGCCAGGTGTTCTCCAGCTCTTGGTGGGGAGAAGGAGCCTGGAGTTGGCTCTCCTGGTGGAGCTCTTCCATCTCCTGGGTGAGCAGAGCGGGCTCTTCTGGGAGATGGGTCTGGTGTGAATCCCTGTGCTCTCATTCCTGGTTTAATGGTCGGGCTCAGTGATCCAGAGGGTCTTTTTCATCCCAAAGGATTCTGTGGAGCCGTGGTCAGGCTGGAGCTTCGGATTAATTAACTTAAAGGATTAAAGGATTACTCCTAATTAAAGGTTATTGGGCTTCCTTCCACCTGAGGAGGGACATGCTGCAGGAAGAACTGCAGCTGCTCTCTAGGAAACGGGGAAAACATGAGGAATACTCTCCTGGGAAAGCTGGACACGGATTATTGTCCACCAAGACATGGGCAACGCTTTGGGATAGCCAGGACCAGGACCAGAGTGGGCCATTGACCCTCCAATTAGTGAACATCAGCTGCTAATTAGGAAAAACATCCAATTAGTCAACAATACAGTAATTTTTACTTTATATTCCACCATTTTGAGGCACTTCCAGGGGGAGAAACTGTAAGGCCAGAGGACACAAAGTGCTCTGGGGATTTAGGCTGAGCTGGAGCTTGGCTTTTCCTGAGCTGAACGTGTTCCCTGTGTTTTCTTTCCCAAAGCTCCAAACCCATCCAAATCCCCCCTTCAGCAGACTCAGGGTTTGGGCTTTTTTTTTCCCTAGGACTGTCATTCCCGACTGAATGATTTTTTTTTAAATTTCTTTTTTTTTTTTTTTGAAAAATCCAAATCAATTCCTCCCGGAGCCTCCTCATGCCGGGAGCTCTTCCATTAATATCAGATGGGGAAGGCGGGCCAGGCCCTGAAAGTGGATATAGTTTGCATTTGAAGGAAGGTTTTGTGTATGAAACCGAGAAATGCGTCCCAGTCTGACACCGGTGATTGATTGCAGCTCTGCTAAAGATTAGCCAGACGTTTTAAGCACCGCAATTATTCATCTGCTCAGAGCTGGATCTATATTTAAACTGGGCCTAGCCACGGGTGGACACCGGGTTCTGCTCTGCCGGAGCGGGGAGGGAAAAGGCGATTTTTTGGGGTGGATTATTGGATTTTTCCACGGCTTTTCGGTGCACACGTGATGTCAATTAGGGTTGAGGGGCTTGGCACCACAAGGACGGGGTGGGACAGGGACAGGGGGGACCAGGAGGGGTCCTGGGGGGCAGTTTGTGGCCAGGGTTTTTGTCAAAGGGCTCCCATAACAGCAGCAGCCCCCAGGGCCTCGCGGGAGCCGCGTTGGCAGAGTGGTTTGGGATCGATGGGTTGGGCTGTAGGATAAAAATATTTGGGTTTTTGCATTCCCTGCTGTTGGTGGAGGTGGAAAGCCAAGGCAGGAGCTCATTGAGGGATTCCTGCTGATTTCTGTGGGCGGGCAGAGAGACAATGGTGCAACTTTTGGCTCCAGCAGGGCAGAAACCAACCAAAGGTGACGCTATCTCGGTGGCATTGTGTCCTTCAGTGACACATCCTGAGACAGAGAGCCTCAGTATCCACCTGGAAACAGTCAAGAGCACCTTGCAAACCCCAAAATTGCTCCTCTTTGCCAGCTTTTATCATGGAATCATGGAATGGGTTGGGTGGGAGGGAACTTAAATCCCATCTGGAGCCACCCCATCCATGGCAGGGACACCTCCCACTGTCCCAGGTGGATCCAGCCTGGCCTGGGGCACTGCCAGGGATCCAGGGGCAGCCCCAGCAAATCTGGGAATCCCAGCCCAGGCAGGAATTCCTTCCCAAGATCCCAGCCCCATCTTCCCTTTCCCAGTGGAGCCATTCCCTGTGTCCTGTCCCCAATTCCAGCTCTCCTGGAGCCCCTGCAGGGACTCTGAGCATTCCCTGGAATTTTCCCTTCTCCTGGGGAACATTCCCAGCTCTCCCAGCCTGGCTCCATGGGAATTTTTCATTCCTTGAAATCTTTCTGGTTGATCAGCTCTGCCTCATCTCCCATCAATGCTCCCCACATTTTCCTTGCCCTGATTTCCCATCAATGCGAGCAGGCAAACCCTGGCTCATGGATTTCTTCACTCAGAGACTTATCCCAGAGATTTTTTTTTAGGCAAAAGCAATGGATTTGAGTCTCTGGATGACTTCTGAGGGCTCTGGGAGAGGTAACTCAGACAGCCAAGCCTCTTGCCAGCAACCCTCCACCAATTATTGACTCCACTCCTCTCACTGCCGGGTTTAGAGAGCTCAGCAGATCAGAGGGAGCCTTGGATTGGGAAGAGGGGCTGGGAATGCTGCTGGAAAACCCAGCCTTGTGACGGGTTTAGTTTCAGGGAGGCCAGGGGACAGCAGGGTCGTGGCTGAGGGGACATGGAGCTGAGATTCCCGGAGCCTTCGTCACCTCAGAGATTCGCGGCTCACGGCCGTCGTGGAAACTCCTGATGTTCCCTCAGAAAACCCCTTGGGAGTCCCCAAATCCATGAAAACTGACAGGGAGACCAGGATGAGGATGAGGAGGATGAGGGTGAGGATGAGGAGACTGAGGGTGAGGATGAGGATGATGAAGATGAGGATGAGGATGAGGATGAGGATGAGGATGAGGATGAGGATAAGGTAAGGATGAGGGATGAGGAGGATGAGGATGAGAATGAGGATGAGGATGATGAGGGTAGGAATGAGGGTGAGGATGAGGGTGAGGATGAGGGTGAGGATGAGGAAGATAAAGATGAGGGTGAGGGTGAAGATGATGAGAGTGAGGATGGGGATGAAGGTGAGGATGATGAGGATGAGGATGAAGATGAGGGTGAAGATCAGGATGAGGATGATGATGAGGATAAGGGTAATGATGAGGGATGAGGAGGATGAGGATGAGAATGAGAATGAAGATGAGGATGATGAGGATAGGAATGAGCATGAGGATGGGGATGAGGGTGAGGGTGAAGATGATGAGGGTGAGGATGAGGATGATGATGAGGATGAGGGTGAGGATGAAGATGGGGATGGGGATGAGGATGAGGAGGGTGAGGATGAGGATGATGAAGATGAAGATGAGGATGAGAATAAGGTAAGGATGAGGGATGAGGAGGATGAGGATGAGGATGAGGATGAGGATGATGAGGGTAGGAATGAGCATGAGGATGGGGATGAGGATGAGGGTGAGGATGAGGATGAAGAAGATGAAGATGAGGATGAGGGTGAAGATAATGAGAGTGAGGATGGGGATGAGGGTGAGGATGATAAAGATGAGGATGAGAATGAGAATAAGAATGAGAATGAGGATGAAGAGGATGAGGATGAGGATGAAGATGAGGATCAGGATGATGATGAGGATAAGGATAATGATAAGGGTGAGGATGAGAATGAAGAGAAGATGATGAGGGTGAGGATGATGATGACAAAGACAACAATGAGAGAGGGAACCCTTGGGAATTCCCAAATCCAGTGAAAACTGCCAGGTTGATGAGGATGAGGATGATGAGGATGAGAATGAAGATGAGGATGAAGATGAACAGGGCAAACTCAGGCTGTGACATGGCCGTGGAAGGGTTCTTTGGTTCCTTGCCCTCTTCCTGCTCTGCCAGTGGAATTCCTCGATGGAATTGGGGCACAGTTGAGTGCAGATGAATTTTTAAAATTCAGAAATACAAAAATGTTGGGTTTTGATCCCGTTTTGGGAGGATTCATCCCTCTGGAGCAGCTGTTCAGGCTCTGGAGGAATTTGGCTTCACGTGCTCTCACCTCTCCTACTTTCCAATATTAATAACCCTCCCTGTTCCTGAGTGGAAATCTGGATTTTTTTTCCCAAAATAACCAATTTTTTGAGAATGAGAAACCCTGCAAAATTATTGATGGGTGTCCCAGAGCTCCCACCACAAGTTTGGAAAAGGGGGAATGAAGCCAAAAACGGATGGAAAAGGGGAATGTGAGGCAGGAGGGCAGCTTTAGCATTAATGAGTATTAATGAGCTGCAAAGGTCATTAAGCCACAGGGAGCACCCAGAAATCTTTTCTGGGAATTATTCCTGCTCCATGATAATGTCCTGTGCTGTTACAGGTCTCTGGGAAAAAATAAAGGGTGGGAAAAGAAGAAAAAGGGAGAAATAAAAACAAGGAAAAGGGAGAGAGGAATGAGAAAATGAGGGAAAAGGGAAAAAGGGGGAAGAAAAAGGAGAGGGGAAGTGAAAAAAGGGTGGAATGAAAAGGGAAAAGAAAGGAAAAAAAAGATATAAATGGGGGAAAAGGAAAAGGGGAGGGGAAAGGGGGAAAATGGGAAAATGGGGAATGGAAAAAGGGAAAAGAAGGGAAGCAAAAAAGAGAGATACAAATGGGGGAAAGAAGAAAAAGAGAGGGGAAGGAGAAAGGGGGAAATGAAAAGAGGAGAATTAAAAAAAAAGAAATAGGAGGAAGAAAAAAAGGAGAAAAACAGGAAAAGAGGAAAATTTAAAAAAAGGAAAAAGGGAGAGAAAAGAAAAATGGAGGGAAGAAAAAAGGGACAGAAAAAGCAAGGGGAGAAGGAAAATCAAGACAAAAAGGAAAAAAGAAAATAGAATGCAGGTGATGAAAAAAGACATCCCAAAAAAGAAAACAAAACCAACAAAAAACAGAAAGAGGGAGGAAAAAAGAAGGGGAAAACAGAAAAAAAGGGAAAAATGGGATGATGTTGAAGCTGCCAGCCATCCCAAATCACTGCTTGGTCCCCTGAACCAGGCAGGAGATTGTGGCACGTTTTGCCCGGGGTACCCGAGGCAGAGCACAAACCCCATCCCGGACGTTTCCCTGTCAATCTGGTATTTTTCCCTGCAAGCCCCTGTGCTTCTCCCTACAAACCCTTCTATTTTGCCCTAAAACCCCTGTATTTTTCCCTACAAATCTCTCTATTTTCCACTATAAATCCCTGTATTTTCCCCTACAAATCTCTATATTCAAATCTCTATATTTTCCCTACAAACCCCTGGTTTTACCCCTACAAACCTTTATATTTTTCCCTATAAACACCTGTATCTTTCCCTACAAACCTCTGTGTCTTTCCTTACAAACCCCTATATTTTCCCCTACAAACCACTGTATTTTCCTCTATAAACCCCTGTATTTTTCCCTACAAATCCCTATATTTTTCCCTACAAACCTCTGTGTCTTTCCTTACAAACCCCTATATTTTCCCCTACAAACCACTGTATTTTCCTCTATAAACCCCTGTATTTTTCCCTACAAATCCCTATATTTTTCCCTACAAACCCCTTTATTTTTCCCTGTAAATCCCTGTATTTTCCCCTACAAATCCCTGTATTTTTCCCTACAAACCCCTCTGTCTTTTCCTACAAATCCATTTTTTCCCATACAAACCCTTGTATTTTTCCCTATAAACCTCTGTATCTTTCCCTACAAATCCCTATATTTTTCCCTACAAACCCTTTATTTTTTCCTGTAAATCCCTGTATTTTCCCCTACAAATCTCTATATTTTTCCCCTACAAACCCTTATATTTTTCTCTAAAAATCCTTGGTTTTTCCCCTACAAATCCCTATATTTTTCCCTACAAACCCTTATATTTTTCCCTACAAACTCCTATATTTGTCCCTACAAACCTCTGTATTTTCTCCTACAAATCTCTATATTTTCCCCTACAAATCTCTATATTTTCCCCTACAAACCTCTGTGTTTTTCCCTACAAATCTCTATATTTTTCTCTATAAACCCCTGTATTTTCTCCTACAAATCCCTGTATTTTCCCCTACAAACCCCTGTGTTTTCCCCTAAAAATCTCTATATTTTTCTCTATAAACCCCTGTATTTTCCCTACAAACCCCTGTATTTTCCCCTACAAATCTCTGTATTTTCCCCTACAAACCCCTGTATTTTCCCCTACAAACCCCTGTATTTTCCCTACAAATCTCTGTATTTTCCCCCCAAACCCCTATATTTTCCCCCCCAAACCCCTGTATTTTCCCCCCCAAACCCCTGCATCTTTCCCCATCCACGCTGCCATCAGGAGCTCCTCTCCACGTGTTCCTTTGGCTCCGGGAAGGGCCCGAGTGGAATTTCTGATGCTGAGATCCCCCATTGTCAGGATTTCCAAACCCAACATGTGCTGGCCTTGGAAAAAAAAAAAAATTTGGTTTTGTTCCTGCAATTAAAGCACCACAGAAATATCCAACGTTTGAGGTGCTCCAGGCTCCATGGATCACAGAGCTCAGCCTTGCTGACCTTGATAAACTGGATTTTGCTAGGCTGGGTTTTAGATTTTTGGGTTTGTGTTTGGGGTCTGAGCACCCTGCTAAGAAATTCTGAATTCTGCCTGGCCCCAAAGCTTTGCTGACAGAAATTTTGACCTCCCAGATGAAATGGAGGGGAGAAAAAAATATATATAAAAAAATCTAAAATCTAAAAATCTAAAAAATCTAAGAAAGTGAAGCAGGTGAGGTCATGAGGAGGTGAAAAGAGGCTGAAAAGTGAGAATGGGGCTGGGATAAACCCAGAGATGGCTCAGGAACAGCAGAGCAGCATGGCCAAGATGTTCTTACTCAAAAAAAAAAAAAGGGAAAAGGGATATTTAGGGAAATGAGGATGAGCATAAAATTAGGAATACAGAGATGGGTGGGTGTCTCAGGGCACCCTGATACTGCTCTGATGTGCAAGAAAATTCCCAGGGAAAACCCAAGAAAATTTCCATGAAAAACCAATAAATTTTCCAGGAAAATCCAAGAAAATTCCCAGGGAAAAATCAAAAAATTTCCAGGAAAAACCAAGCAAATTTCCAGGTGAAAACCCATGTCTGGAAGGGTGATTTGTGCCTTAAAGCAGTGTTTGATAATCCTTTAAAAAAATCCATTTAAAGAGCTGAGGAGAAGGAATATATTTATTTATATAATATAAAATTATTCAAGTTTTCTGCTGCAAAATTCCCAGTTATTTTTCTATATGCCTAAATATTCCAGAAAACTAAGGCAGGGTTGAAATTATTTGCTTCAAGTCCCACCAACTCCAGTTGAGGGCTCTGATGATAAACTGTTGAGAAATCCAAGGATTTTGTGATTTATCCTTAAAAATCCACAGAAAACACTTATTTCAATCCTTATCTGTGCATTGGAGAGGTTTAGTGCGAGGTTTTTTAAGTTTATTTTTAAATTTGGATTTTCTCTGTTATTTTGGGTGCTGGGGGTGGGATTGTTGGTGGAGCCAGGTCTGAGATCCCAGTGATCCCTTGGGATGCTCCGTGGGGATTCCCTTGCCATAAAAAAGGAGAAGATACAACCCAAAATCTCCACATCTTTTACAAACATTTTGATTCTGTGTTAGGTTTTGATTTTTGGGAAGATTTCTCCTTGAAAAAGGTTCTCCAGCCCGGGGCAATGGTGGATTCAAAATTCCTGTGGATGTGGCACTTGGGAAATGTGGTTTCATGGTGGGATTAACATTTCTGGGGAACTCAAACATCTTTTTTCCAGCCCCAGTGATTCCATAATTCTCTGATTCTGTCTCTGTTAGGGCCAAATCTTTGGGATTTCCTTCAATAATCCCATTTTGCCCTGCATCAAGGAGGATGTTTTGTATGGAAATGGGGATTTTTCAATCGTTTCAGCAAGATTTCTTTTAAAAAGTCAAAAAGAGAGCCTGGCACCTTTGGGAGGCCCCTTGTGAGGTTTTGTGGCTCTGGTTCCCTGAGCTTGGTTGGTGCTGGATGAACTCCTCCACGTGCCAGGAAAGAGGTTTTAATTCCAGCAGGAATTCCCTGCTCCTCCTGGGAGTGGCTGGGAGGGTGCTGGAACAACAGAATGGAATTCCATTATTCCACTTGTTCTTATTTCTGCCCCTTCTCAGCAGACTCTCCTAATTTTTCCTTAGTCCCTTCTTGGTTTTTTTGGTTTTTTTTCCATTTGAGTGTCAGATTTAACATCCTGAGCTCAGACTTCCGAAGTTTTCTGTTGTGTTCCCCAAATCCTTCATTCCAATGGTCTTTGACCAACCAGAACTTGTTCCCTGGGGAGATAATCCCAGAATCCTTAAGGATGGAAAACACCTAAGGAGCACCTTTGATTATCCAGATTTGCTGTGGCTCCTGGATCCCTGGGAATGTCCCAGGACAGGTTGGATATTGGGCTTGGATCCACCTGGGACAGTGGGAGGTGTCCCTGCCATGGCAGGAGTGGCACTGGATCATTTTTAAGGTTCCTCTCCAACCCAAACATTCCATTATTCAGTTACTCCCTTTTTACCTTATTTCTGCCCTTTCTCAGCAGACTCCCCGAATTTTTCCCACTAAGTCCCTTTTTATTTTTTCATGTGAATGTCAGATTTAACTTCCTGAGCTCAGACTTTCGAGATTTCTGTTGTGTTCCCCAAATCCTTCACTCCAACTGTCTTTGACCAACCAGAACTTGTTCCCTGGGGAGATAATCCCAGAATCCTTAAGGCTGGAAAACACCTAAGGAGCACCTTTGATTATCCAGATTTGCTGTGGCTCCCTGGATCCCTGGGAATGTCCCAGGACAGGTTGGATCCACCTGGGACAGTGGGAGATGTCCCTGCCCATGGTGCAGGTGGGATGGGATCATCTTTAAGGTCTCTTCCAACCCAAACCATTCCATGATTCCATATTATCCCCCACAGGGAGGTCTTTAAGGTACTCTGGAAGTTTAAACCAAATCTCCTTTTCTCCAGGGACACATCCCTGCTTTTGCTCTTGATTCCTTGACCCGGCTCCTGATCCTCTTTTCCAACTTCCAAATCCCAATCTTCCCAAATCTCTTCTCCTGCTGCTCTTGTCCTGTCTGGGTCTTGGCTTGTTGGACACTTCCCCATCCCTCCATCCTCACGTTCCCTCTCCATCCCTGGCCACGGCTCTGCTCTCTGGAGAGGGAAATAAATCGTGCAGAAAGAACTTCCCTGGCTCAGAATTCCCCCTGGATCCCCTCCTGCCTGGGATATAATTAATGCTGCCATTGTTCTCCTCGGTTTGTATATTTAGATGGCTTTTTGTTTAAAGTTGATTCCTCGCTGCTCCTTGGAATATCTCCCCGGGGAGGGAAATGGATGATGCCCCAACAGCGGCCCGGCCACAATATGCACTAAATAAACACTCTGGCTAAAAAAACGCCATAAAGGCCCCTTTGTCCTGGTGGATGGCGAAAAAGAGGGGGAAAAACTCTCCCAGAAGGATGAGGAGTGAAACTTATCTGGGAGATCTCCCCTCCCCAATTGTCCCGGGAAGTGCCGTGAATTAAACACTCCCACCCTTCAGTGGTCACCTCGAGTCACCGGGCTGGAGGATTCCTGGGTTAACAGGCTGGAGGATTCCTGGGATAAGGGGCTGGAGGATTCCCAGGATAAGGGGCTGGAGGATTCCTGGGATAAGGGGCTGGAGGATTCCTGGGATAATGGGCTGGAGGATTCCGGGATAAGGGGCTGGAGGATTCCTGGGATAAGGGGCTGGAGGATTCCAGGATAAGGGGCTGGAGGATTCCCAGGATAAGGGGCTGGAGGATTCCAGGATAAGGGGCTGGAGGATTCCCGGGATAATGGGCTGGAGGATTCCCGGGATAAGGGGCTGGAGGATTCCCAGGATAATGGGCTGGAGGATTCCGGGATAACAGGCTGGAGGATTCCGGGATAAGGGGCTGGAGGATTCCGGGATAAGGGGCTGGAGGATTCCTGGGATAAGGGGCTGGAGGATTCCCAGGATAAGGGGCTGGAGGATTCCGGGATAAGGGGCTGGAGGATTCCGGGATAAGGGGCTGGAGGATTCCCGGGATAAGGGGCTGGAGGATTCCTGGGATAAGGGGCTGGAGGATTCCTGGGATAAGGGGCTGGAGGATTCCCAGGATAATGGGCTGGAGGATTCTGGGATAAGGGGCTGGAGGATTCCTAGGGATAATGGGCTGGAGGATTCTGGGATAAGGGGCTGGAGGATTCCTGGGATAAGGGGCTGGAGGATTCCTGGGATAAGGGGCTGGAGGATTCCAGGATAATGGGGCTGGAGGATTCCTGGGATAATGGGGCTGGAGGATTCCTGGGATAAGGGGCTGGAGGATTCCAGGATAAGGGGCTGGAGGATTCCCAGGATAATGGGGCTGGAGGATTCCTGGGATAAGGGGCTGGAGGATTCCGGGATAAGGGGCTGGAGGATTCCTGGGATAAGGGGCTGGAGGATTCCCGGGATAAGGGGCTGGAGGATTCCGGGATAATGGGCTGGAGGATTCCCGGGATAAGGGGCTGGAGGATTCCCAGGATAATGGGCTGGAGGATTCCGGGATAAGGGCTGGAGGATTCCGGGATAAGGGGCTGGAGGATTCCCAGGATAAGGGGCTGGAGGATTCCTGGGATAAGGGGCTGGAGGATTCCCAGGATAAGGGGCTGGAGGATTCCAGGATAAGGGGCTGGAGGATTCCAGGATAAGGGGCTGGAGGATTCCCAGGGATAAGGGGCTGGAGGATTCCAGGATAAGGGGCTGGAGGATTCCTGGGATAAGGGGCTGGAGGATTCCCAGGATAAGGGGCTGGAGGATTCCTGGGATAAAGACTGGAGGATTCCCGGGATAATGGGCTGGAGGATTCTGGGATAAGGGGCTGGAGGATTCCGGGATAAGGGGCTGGAGGATTCCCGGGATAAGGGGCTGGAGGATTCTGGGATAAGGGGCTGGAGGATTCCCGTGATAAGGGGCTGGACGATTCTGGGATAATGGGCTGGAGGATTCCTGGGATAGCAGGCACGAGGATTCCCAGGATAAGGGGCTGGAGGATTCCAGGATAATGGGCTGGAGGATTCCTGGGATAAGGGGCTGGAGGATTCCAGGATAAGGGGCTGGAAGATTCCGGGATAAGGGGCTGGAGGATTCCTGGGATAAGGGGCTGGAGGATTCCAGGATAAGGGGCTGGAGGATTCCTGGGATAAGGGGCTGGAGGATTCCCAGGATAAGGGGCTGGAGGATTCCCCAGGATAATGGGGCTGGAGGATTCCTGGGATAAGGGGCTGGAGGATTCCTGGGATAATGGGGCTGGAGGATTCCTGGGATAAGGGGCTGGAGGATTCCTGGGATAAGGGGCTGGAGGATTCCTGGGATAAGGGCTCGGAGGATTCCTGGGATAAGGGGCTGGAGGATTCCGGGATAAGGGGCTGGAGGATTCCAGGATAAGGGGCTGGAGGATTCCGGGATAAGGGGCTGGAGGATTCCAGGATAAGGGGCTGGAGGATTCCAGGATAAGGGGCTGGAGGATTCCGGGATAAGGGGCTGGAGGATTCCAGGATAAGGGGCTGGAGGATTCCTGGGATAAGGGGCTGGAGGATTCTGGTTTTATTTTTTAACTTTTACTTGACCTGGTTCTATTTAAATTTTTCAAATTTCTCCCTGACCTTTTTCTATTTTAATTTTTTTTTAATTTCTCCTTTTCCTTCTTCTGGCTTTATTTTTTAATTTCTCCTTGACCTGGTTGTATATAATTTTTTAAAATTCCTCCTTCTATTTTAATGTTTTAATTCCTCCTTCACCTGATTTTATTTTAATTTTTTAGCTTCTCCTTGACCTGTTACTATTTAATTTCTCCTTGTTCTATTTTAATTTTTTAACTTTCCTTCACCTGATTTTATCTTAATTTTTTAGTTTCTCCTTGACCCGATTTTAATTTTTTTATGTCTCCTTGACCTTGTTCTGTTTTAATTTTTGAATTCCTCCTTGTCCTTCTGGTTGGGTTGGGATCATCTCACGGAGCTGTTCCTTGGTGACCCCAAGCTGGGCTCAGATGGTGGCACTTCCATCAGGAAAGCTCTTGGATCTTTACCAACCTCGGGGATTCATCCTGAGGAGGAGCAATCTCGATTAATTATTTTTAATTGGGTAAAACAACACCATGAATGAGTGCAGAAATAATTTCCCCACCGGGGAAAAAATTCTGATTTTGTGATGCAGGTTCAGCGCTGGGTTCATCGATCTGGGTCTGGAGTTATCCCAGGAACATCCTTTCAGCACTGAGGGATTAGGGAATAAACTAAGAGGAAAATCTGAAACAGGGATAAAAATATTTCAGGGCCTCTGAGGATTCCCTGGAATTTTCCCTTCTCCAGGGGAACTTTCCAGCTCTCCCAGCCTGGCTCCATGGGAAGATGCTCTGCTCTTCCTGACCCTTCTCTGGACTCTCTCCAGCAGCTCCGTGTCATTCCCGTGTTGGGGCCACCAGACCTGGACACGGAATTCCAGCTGGGATCTCAGGGGAGCAGGATCATCCCATCCTGTGGGAATTTCCCAGCTGGTTCCACTGCTCATGGGCTTCCTTCCCAGCCCCTTCCCATGGATACCCACAGTCCAGCTGGCAGCACCATTCCACATCCCCCTGCTCCATTGCCACATTTCATCCCCACATCCAATCCAGCATTTTTAAGGAAGTTTTGGTGGCTCCTAAAATCCCAACTCCCTTTCCTGGGAGGGGATTCCAGGGGAAATCTCCGGGCTCTGCTGTGCTGGAATGCGCTGAACCCGAACGTTCCCGGAGCCTTTCCTCGCCAGAGATTTCTGATTAATAAGGAAAACAGGACGCCTTCCTCCCTCCCAGGGGCAGGGATTACAAAAATTAAGCAACAGGGCTGAGGAAAAGCCTGCAGGGAGAGAGCAGAGTGATAACAAAGGAGAGGAGAGGAAGAATAACAAGTGTGGATCCCAAAAACCAGTAGGGAGGGAAGTGGTTTCCAAGAGGCTTGAGGAGCCAGGATGGAGAAGGGTTGGATTGTTGAAGATGCACAGTGGGTTTGCTGGGCATCTTTTTCAGTCTGTTTTCCAAATTTTTTCCAATATTTTCAATTTTTTTTTCAATGCTTTTCAATTTTTTACAATATTTGGACTTTTTTTCCCAATACTCTTTTAATGTTTTTCAATATTTTGCCATGCTTTTCAATATTTTGCATTAATTTTTCAATTCTTTTCGATTTTTACCATATTTTAATTTTTTCCCAGTATTTCTGGGGTTCTTTGTTTTCCAATATTTTTCAGTATTTTTTCCATATTTTAAAATATTTTTTCAGTATTTTTTCCATATTTTAAAAATTTTTTTCAGTATTTTTCCCAGTATTTAAAAATATCTGAAGTGGGAAACATCACTGTCCTGGGAATGACATCTGTAGGGAGTCTGGTCTCATTCCCTTCCCTTCCCTTCCCTTCCCTTCCCTTCCCTTCCCTTCCCTTCCCTTCCCTTCCCTTCCCTTCCCTTCCCTTCCCTTCCCTTCCCTTCCTTCCCTTCCCTTCCCTTCCCTTCCCTTCCTTCCCTTCCCTTCCCTTCCCTTCCCTTCCTTCCCTTCCCTTCCCTTCCTTCCCTTCCCTTCCCTTCCTTCCCTTCCCTTCCTTCCCTTCCCTTCCCTTCCTTCCTTCCCTTCCCTTCCCTTCCCTTCCCTTCCCTTCCCTTCCCTTCCCATTTGGATTTTAGGGAAAGAATCGACCATTTTAGGTATTAAACCAAATTTAAAATATCCAGGAAAGATTTCTTTTCCTGAGGAATTTACTACTAAAGGAAGGAGCTGGGAAGGCTTATCCCTCAAAAATCGTGGAATCATCAGGTTGGGAGAGCTCTCCAAGGCCACCGAATCCAACTTTGGGACCACAGGGACTCGGGATCAGCAGCTGGGAGTGAGGGGGATGAGGGAGGGAGGGGATGGATGCAGGAGCAGCCCTGAAGGAGTTTCTGAACCCCATGAAGAGCAGTCATTGCTCATTCCCAGAGGAATTCCGAGGCTGTTGGTGGCAGCAGATCCCAGTTCCCGCCCTCCCCGAGCGTCCTGCCCTTTCCAGCCGTCCTTCCCTAATGAAGCAGAAACACATGGAGCTTTCTGTGCCGGATTCCAGGTTAATTCGAACAAGGCCGTTTCCATCAGACGTTCTGTACACAAAGGGCCGCGTTACCACTGCAGAAAATTCAATTGGAAACTCCCAGCTGGGGCCTTGGGGGGCAGAGAAACCAGAGAAGGGAGCCTGGCAGGGAGCAGGGAAGATTCCTTCCCTTCGGCTCCCACAAACCCAGAGCATGGCTCAATCCTTGTCCTGATCCATAGCTCACATTCCCTGTCACTTCTTCCAGACAAATTTGGGATTTTGCCTGTTTTACCCCCCCATCCCCCACCACTGATTTCAAGGAAGTTGTTCCTAAAAAAAAAAAAGTGTTAAAAGTGGGATTCATCCAGTTTCTGATCGTCGATCTTAATTACTGCTAATTGTTGCAATAAATCTGTCTCAGTGGTTGAGACTGAAGCTGTGGCAACAAGTCCAGGTGGAATCCTGAATGAGCTGGATTCTAATCCCTTAAACCTGCAGGGATCTGTGTGGGAAGGGACTGGGAGCAGCCCTGGGAGGAGGATTTGGGCTGATCCCAAGGAAAGGTGGGAATTGTGTCCCTGTGCCCCAGGCTCAGGTGAGACCCCACCTGCAGCGCTGCCCCAGCCCTGGAGCCCAAACTCAGGAGGACGTGGAGCTGCTGCAGAGAGTCCAGAGGAGTCATGGAAATGCTGCCAGGATTCTGGAGCCAGGCTGGGAGAGCTGGGAATGTTCCCTGGAGAAGGGAAAACTCCAGGGGATGCTCAGAGTCCCTGCAGGGCTCCAGGAGAGCTGGAATTGGGGACAGGACACAGGGAATGGCTCCACTGGGAAAGGGGAGATGGGGCTGGGATCTTGGGCAGGAATTCCTGCCTGGGCTGGGATTCCCAGATTTGCTGTGGCTGCCCCTGGATCCCTGGCAGTGCCCAAGGCCAGGCTGGATCCACCTGGGAATGTGGGAATTGTCCCTGAACATGGATGGGGTGACTCTGGATAAGATTTCAGTTCCTCCCCACCCAAACCATTCCATGATTCCATTATTCCATGTAATATAACATATAATGTATAATAAGTTTATAAGATAATAATCCCCATAAACAACATTATCCAGTATTATGTATAACCATGTAAAGCTCTATGTATTTCTCAAATATAACACAACACAACCAATCTAATTTAATCCTATATCCAGCCAAAATCCTTTCCAAAGGAAATGGAGACCCTGGCTCACATGGCCTGCCAGCTTTGCCCCTGCTTTCCCCCTCAGCTCCTCCCAGCACTTCTGCAGTTCTCTGCACTCCCCCAAGGGTGGAGGGTTCTTAAATTACTCCCAGTCCCAGGGAAACTGGGGAGGAGGGGAAGTCCAGTGTCACCCCTGAGAGGGGATCCAGCAGGAAGGGAGTTCCCCAGATGGGATAAGCTTGGCCCATCCCTGGCTCAGGGATCGATCACGAGATGTGAGTTTGGATAAAACCACCATTGTTTAATTTGGTGTTCACTGAGCACTTCTTTATCTCAGGGCTTGGTGGCTTTTGGGAGCTGCAGGATGACTCTGGAAATTGCTTAACTCTTAATTCTCATGGCTCTAATTAATTTATTTCATAATGAAACTGCTGATTTTCAGCATCTCTGAGGTCAGATCTGGGTTTTATTTGCTCATCTTTATTTCTTGGGTTTTATTTTCTCTTCTTTGTATATTTCCTGGGCTTTATTTGCTCCTCTTTATTTCCTGGAGCATTTCAGGGCTCAGCTTCCCTGGGCAGCTCCATCCCTGGCTCTGAGAGGTTCTCTGGGATGCCAGGGGGTGAATCCAGGTGGGAATCAGGCTCTGCTCCTGAGGAACGAGGGACACAAAGAGAGAAAACGGCCTCGAGTCAAACTGGGGAGGTTTAGGCTGGAATTAGGGAAATTTCTTCATGGAAAGGGTGTTCAAACACCATGGAGGTGATGGAATGTCCATTCCCCTCCACAAGGATTTTCCCTTCTCCTCTGCATCTTTCCCAAACTCAGCATTCCCGTTGATCAGTCGTGCAATCAATTCTTTAAATATCCCTTATTTCCTGGTTTTCCTGGAGGCTTTTTCACCCAGTTCAGATCTGGGCTGGGATTTGGGTGGGCAGAGGAGCTGTGGATGCCTCGTTGCAATGCAGGGAAATGCAGGAGGTCACGGAGCCACAGCCTAAATAAGTGATGGGATGTCATGAAAAATTCCTCTTGGAGCACAAGGAGAGTTCAGCACCTGCCAGGAGCTTGCTTGGCTTTTATTTATTTTTAATTTTCCCTCTTTTTTGTATTCCCTCTGTATTTTATTCATGTTTCTGTCTGGGCAGGCTCAGGGGGTTTTGGGGCTGTGCAGAAAATAGGGATTTTTTTTTAAGGAAAAAAGATGATCAGACACCGAGAGGGGAGGCACAAAGCTGGAAAAAAAATGGGAGAAAGCAGGAATGAGAAATGAGGCAGGGAGAGAGCCTCGTTAGCAGCAAGGAGGGATGAGCAGCAGGATAAAACAGGAATTTCTCCACTCCATGCAGTTTTCAGGGGTGCAGGAAGCTCTGTCCATCCAGATTATCCTGGGATTGGATCTGGGGTTGGACTGGAGAAGGGGATCCCGTCCTTTCAGGGATCCCAGCAGAGCTCCAGGATCCCCAAACCTCCCAGGCTCGCCCAGGGCTGGGAGCAGCCCTGCCCAGTGGGAATCGTGGTGTCCCTGCTGCTGGAAATGGAATCGGTGGGGCCTCTGGGATGGATGGAATTCCATCCCACATGGATCAGGGGATGGGTAGAGGCAGTCAGACAGACTCTTCCTTGGGACTGAATCTGTGGGATAAGAGGCCTCTCTCCTTTGCTTTTCAAATGTGCTCAGATCCTGAATTTGTGGATATCCAGGTGTTGTGTCATGTATCCTTCGATAGGGTCACCCCTGCATCCCATGGCTTTGCTGGATCCTTTCCTTTCCTTTCCTTTCCTTTCCTTTCCTTTCCTTTCCTTTCCTTTCCTTTCCTTTCCTTTCCTTTCCTTTCCTTTCCTTTCCTTTCCTTTCCTTTCCTTTCCTTTCCTTTCCTTTCCCTTTCCTTTCCTTTCCTTTCCTTTCCTTTCCCTTTCCTTTCCTTTCCTTTCCCTTTCCTTTCCTTTCCTTTCCTTTCCCTTTCCTTTCCTTTCCTTTCCTTTCCTTTCCTTTCCTTTCCTTTCCTTTCCTTTCCTTTCCTTTCCTTTCCTTTCCTCTCCTTACCTTTCCTCTCCTTACCTTTCCTCACCTCTCCTCACCTCTCCTTTCTTTTCCCTTTTTCCTTTTCCTTTTCCTTTTCCTTTTCCTTTTCCTTTTCCTTTTCCTTTTCCTTTTCCTTTTCCTTTTCCTTTCCCCACCTTTCCTTTTCGCACCTGAACTCTGGAATTTCTCCTGTCCCATGATTCCCATCTGGAGGTTGTAATGCCACCAAAATCACCACCAAAAATTCCTCTTCCCTGGACAGTAACCCTTGGAATTGGGGTTGGCATCTCTTGAGTCCTAGGAGAAGATTTGATGAGGATTTGCCTTCCCCCATCCCAGCTCCTTTCTCCAGGAGCAGCTTCTGGCTGTAGCTTTAATCCTGCTCTTTTTTTTTTATTTATTTCCTGAAATAATTCCCTTTTTTTTTTTTTTCCCTTTCTGTGACTAACAATGACCTCAGCTGTTTGTTTAAGGAGTTCATAACCCTCAGAAATGTTCTGACAACCCCAAGGAAGTTTCCAAGGAACCCTTGGGTTGGGAGCCTCTGGCATCGGCCGGGGCTTCTGCTTTATGTTCCTATCAAACAATAACGAAATTAAAAGGGAAGGAGAAAATAAACACGTTTTGGGGTAAATAAAGACAAATTTATTTGTCTCCAACACCGCTGTTGGAGCTCAGGGAAGGGCCAGCAGATGGCTTGGCCCAGCCACTGCTCCTTGCTGCCAGGAAAAGGCGCTGGGAAGAGGGGAAGGAGGCAGCGGAGACACGGGCTGGGTTTGGGTGGGAAATGCCCTAACAGGGGCTTTGGCTCAGCAAGGCTGCTTAGGCTGGGCTTAAAGCTGAGCTGGGCTTAGTTTGGGATGACTTAACCGAGGTCAAGTGGAGTTGGACAAATCATGGAGGGGCTTTGCTGGGTTTGGAGGGTTCTGGTGGGTGAAGGAGGTGGGAGCTGGCGGCTCCGTCAGACCTGACTGGGAGTTCAGTGCCCAAATCCCAGTGAGAGATCCCAGATTGCAGTGCCCAAATCCCAGTGAGAGATCCCAGATTGCAGTGCCCAAATCCCAGTGAGAGATCCCTGATTCCAGTGCCCAAATCCCAGTGAGAGATCCCAGATTCCAGTGCCCAAATCCCAGTGAGATCCCAGATTCCAGTGCCCAAATCCCAGTGAGATCCCAGATTGCAGTGCCCAAATCCCAGTGAGAGATCCCAGATTCCAGTGCCCAAATCCCAGTGAGATCCCAGATTGCAGTGCCCAAATCCCAGTGAGAGATCCCAGATTCCAGTGCCCAAATCCCAGTGAGATCCCAGATTGCAGTGCCCAGATCCCAGTGAGAGATCTCAGATTCCAGTGCCCAAATCCCAGTGAGAGATCCCAGATTGCAGTGCCCAAATCCCAGTGAGATCCCAGATTGCAGTGCCCAAATCCCAGTGAGAGATCCCAGATTGCAGTTCCCAAATCCCAGTGAGAGATCCCTGACTGCAGTGCCCAAATCCCAGTGAGAGATCCCTGATTCCAATCCCCAGATCCCAGTGAGATCCCAGATTCCAGTGCCCAAATCCCAGTGAGATCCCAGATTGCAGTGCCCAAATCCCAGTGAGAGATCCCAGATTCCAGTGCCCAAATCCCAGTGAGAGATCCCAGATTCCAATCCCCAAATCCCAGTGAGAGATCCCTGATTCCAATCCCCAAATCCCAGTGAGAGATCCCAGATTGCAGTGCCCAAATCCCAGTGAGAGATCCCAGATTGCAGTGCCCAAATCCCAGTGAGAGATCTCAGATTGCAGTGCCCAAATCCCAGTGAGAGATCTCAGATTCCAGTGCCCAAATCCCAGTGAGAGATCCCAGATTGCAGTGCCCAAATCCCAGTGAGAGATCCCAGATTGCAGTTCCCAAATCCCAGTGAGAGATCCCTGACTGCAGTGCCCAAATCCCAGTGAGAGATCCCAGATTGCAGTGCCCAAATCCCAGTGAGATCCCAGATTGCAGTGCCCAAATCCCAGTGAGATCCCAGATTGCAGTGCCCAAATCCCAGTGAGAGATCCCAGATTCCAGTGCCCAAATCCCAGTGAGAGATCCCAGATTCCAATCCCCAAATCCCAGTGAGAGATCCCTGATTCCAATCCCCAAATCCCAGTGAGATCCCAGATTGCAGTGCCCAAATCCCAGTGAGATCCCAGATTGCAGTGCCCAGATCCCAGTGAGATCTCAGATTCCAGTGCCCAAATCCCAGTGAGAGATCCCAGATTGCAGTGCCCAAATCCCAGTGAGATCCCAGATTGCAGTGCCCAAATCCCAGTGAGAGATCCCAGATTGCAGTGCCCAAATCCCAGTGAGATCCCTGATTCCAGTGCCCAAATCCCAGTGAGATCCCAGATTGCAGTGCCCAAATCCCAGTGAGAGATCCCAGATTCCAGTGCCCAAATCCCAGTGGCAGATGAGGGTTCCATGGATGAGTTTGGATCTACTTTGACAAATCCTACTCTGAAATTCCATCCATATTAAATTTCTTCAGATTTTTTCAATATTATTGCTTTTATTTCCTGTCTTCTCTTTTTTACTTTTTTCTTCTTTTCCTGTCTTAATTTTTAATTTATTTTCCCAGTATTCCTTTTCCTTTCCCCCTCTTTCCTTCTCTTTCCCCTTTAGTTCCCTTTCTTTAATTTTCTTGTTGCTTTTTTTTGTTTTTCATTTTCATATTTCCTTTTTTTCCTTCTTTCTTTTCCTTCTTTCTTTTCTTCTTCCTTTTTCTTTCTTTTCTCTTATTTCTCTTTACTTTCTTTTTTATTTTTTTCTTTCTTTTCCCTTCTTTTTACTTTTTCTTTCTTTTCCCATCTTTCCTTTTACTATCTTCTTTTTCCTTTCTTTTCTATCTTTTTACTATATTTTTTCCTTTCTTTCCTTTCCTCCTTTTCCTTTATTTTAATTTTTCTCTCTTTTTCTCCTCTTCCACATTTACTCCATGCACTCCTCAGAGCAGTTTTCTCCCATTTAAAATTCCCCAAAATTCTAGAAAACACCTTCCTTGGAGATGCTGCTGATCTTTAGAGGAGCATCAGATTTAGGGAACACTTGTAGAACCTTTCCATAACCAGGACAGCAATTTTTTGACAACCTCTCCCACCCCAAACCCTGCCTTTCAGCCCCATTAAAATCCTTAAAACACATTTTTAACCCCAAAAGGGACTTTTTGTTCTTCCCCCATCGCTGCCCTGGTGTCGAATTCCCCAATCCCAGGACTCCATTCTCCTTTTTGGCCCTGGGGAATCGCTTTGGAAAGGGGACACAGCTCCTCGTGCACATCCCAAACCATCTCTTCCCGGGATTTCTGCCCTGGGAGTGGCCGCACAGGGAATTCTCCTCTCCCTCCTGCTCCAGCTCTTGGCACCCAAAGCTCCCTTTGTTTGTACCTTTCCAGGGCTGTGACAATGAGCACGGGGCCGGCCAGGGGTTACTGTGACACTCCGAGGAAAAAGCCTTGGCTTTTGTTTCCCAGAGGTTCTTGGGTTGCTTTTATCTCCAACAAATATCCATAAATCCTGCCGGGCTCCCCGTGCCCGGGGCCGTCTGGCGGATGCAGCCACGGGATCAAATCCTGCCTCAGCTCCTGCTCAGCATCCTTTTAATCCCAGGAATGTGTGTCCTGCAGGATTTGAGGCTTGTAATTAATCAGGAGCCAGGCTTGGGTCATGCACGAGGTTTTTTGCAGGTTGCCAAAAGCGTGGCACGTTGGAGTTTCTGCCTCCACGCTTTTGTTCCCTGCAAATTCCAAGTGCCCGAGATGGTTTGGATCTTCCAAAGAGGGAACAGGTTTAGATAAATTTGGGGTTTTCTCCACAGGAGGAGGTTTGTGGAGGGGAAAAGAGGCTGGCCATGCTCCCAGGAGGACCTGGAGTGAGTGGGAATGTTAAATCCTCCGCTTTACCACGGAATCATGGAATGGGTTGGGTGGGGAAGGACCTTCAAGAACCTGGATCCACCCCATTCCTCACCTTCCCCATCCCAGCGTGATCCAGGCCCTGCCCAGCCCCGCCTGGGACACTTCCACTTTGGGAAACCTTTTCCAGGAGCTGGGAAGGGGCTGGAGAATTCCTGAGGGAGCTGGGAAAGGGGCTGGAGAATTCCTGAGGAGCTGGGAAGGGGCTCAGCTGGAGAAAAGGAGGCTCAGGGACCTTGTGGCTCTGCACAACTCCCTGCCAGGAGGGGACACTGGGGGGATTTGGGATCTGGGAACAGGGACAGGGACAGGAGGAGAGGGAATGGCTTCAGGATGGACACCAGCAGGAATTCCTTCCATGGAAAGGAGGGTCAGGAATTGGAAATGCCCAGGGAAGTTTGCAGTCCCCATTCCTGAGCGGATTTCAGAGCCCTGTGGATGTGGCACTTGGGGACTGGGGTCAGTGGTGGCCTTGTCACCCACTCTTCCCAAATTCCCATCTCCTGGTGTGTCCCTGGGGCCATCCAAGATGCTCTCAGCTCTTTCAAGGATTTATTTTATATTTCAGTTTATATTTGTCTCCCTGTGTCACCCCTCCCTGGGGATGCTCTGGTGGCTCCTCCTTCACCCCAAGCACCCCAAGGCCACCTCCAACAGGTCCTGCTGCCTCAACCCCCTGCCCCTAATGAGCAATCAAGAAGTCTTTAATTAGCAAAACCACATTTCTGGAAGCAGAAAAGGGTCAGGGAGCCGCCGGACCACCCGCGGGTTCCTGCGTCCCGCAGGTGTTTGACTCCTTGGAGCAAGGAGACCCAATCCTTTTGTTTCCAATAAAAAAACCCCACGGAGAAGCAGTTCCAGGGCTGGGGCTGCCTCCTGCAAAGCCGGGCCAGGGCTCTGCCGTGCGCTTTGTGTTTACAGTGGAGCTTAAAGAAATAAGCATCGGTTACATAGGGGGGAAAAATGAGAACGCTCTCAAATTGGACCCCAGGGCAAGGCTGGCCGAGAACAATGGATCTGCTAAACAAAAACCTCCGAGGGAAAAGGAGGAAGTTATCAGGAAAAGCAGGGATGTATTAGTTTAGTTTCTTAAAAAAAAAAGAAAAAAAAAAAAAAAAGAGGGAGGCATTCCAAGCACTTGAACTTGAGCAGATCCATTTCGCCGCCCAGACGTTCCGAGTGACCCCGGCCGGCGTCGGCGAGCGTGGAGCTCTCCCATTCCTGTTCCCTCTGTGGCAGCTGGGACAGCAGCAGCAGCAGCAGCAGCAGCAGCAGCAGGAGGAGGAGGAGGAGGAGGAGGAGGAGGAGGAGGAGGAGGCAGCCGCTGCCTCCCGTCACGCGTCCGTGCTGGAAGGGAGACGGGAGCGCGGCTGGGATGCGGCGCTCGGTGGGAAGAGGGCAGCCAGAGTTTAGGAGGCCACGGCCCTCGGATGGTTTCCTGCTGGGCCAAGGGACCCACGGGCTCCTGTAGCGCCGTGTCCCGCTGCATTCCTGCTTTTTCCTGGCTTGTTTTTTGGGTGGGAAGCCCTGCATGGGTCGTTCACCGCAGGTCCTGCGTTCATCTCCTGCCTGCTCCCAGCTTTTCCATGTCCAGTGAGAGCTTCCCAGCGCTGCCATCGGTCCCCAGCCCGAGCAGGGCGGGAGGAAGCGCTGCTAATCCTCATTAAATGTATAAATTTATGGCCCCGTGGTGCTGCAATGTTTAATCAGGGCTCCGTGACTGTGCCGTGCTCCGGGTACAAGTTCAGTGCAAGGTGAATCTTGGCTGAGATAATCTGGAAGTTCAGCCGGAGGTGAAGGCAGCGGCGGCTCCTCACAGCCCGCCCGGGGTGAGCAAGAGGTCACCTCCTCTTCTTTTTTTTTTTTTTTTCCTTTTTTTTTTTTAGCCCCATTTTTAACGTGTAAACACAAGAAAAAAATGCGAGATCGCAGAGGATTTGGCATCAGCTGAGCGGCGACAGGAAAGAGAAGCGTGGAGGGCTTGGCCCTGTGGGGCTCAGGGAGGTGATGCTGGTGGTTTTTGGGGATATCAGGAGAGGTTTGGTTCAGGTATCACAAACCTCACAGGGTTTTGACACCAGGAAAGGAGGAATCCTCAGGATTTGCTGCTCACCCATCCCTGCTCCCTGCTGCTGGTGGGATCCCTCAAAGGGAAAATGCCCTCGCTGGGGGTCTGGGTGTCCCAGCCCCGTGCTGGTGGCACTGCTGGGCTCATCTGTCCCCAAAGTCGGTGTCACCTGCTCCCTGCAGGTGCCTGGGTTTGCTGCTGACAGGCAGCACTGACCCCTCCCAGCCCCAAAGCTGCTCCATCAATGAGTTGGGAATGCTCCCTCCTGGAAAAGTGGCAATAAAGTGATTTTTTTGCCCTTTTTGGGATGATTTTTTCCCAGTTGGGATGACACTGGAGGTGTTTGCTGTAGGTTTTTTTGGACAACTCCTGGTTTGTCCTCTCTGAACCTCCTTTCCTGTTTTTGTGCTTTTTTTGTGCTCATGGTCGCTCTTCCCTGAATAAAGGATCCTCTGCTGCTGAAACATTGGGATTTTCCAAGTTGTTTCCTAATGTTTTCTTTGGAGCCACCAATTTGGACAGTGTGGGTCAGGCAGGGAAACCCAGAAGGCCGTGAACACCTGGAATGCAACAGTGGCAAAGGAATTCCCTATTTATGGGACACCTGAGCACAGAGCCACCAACTCCCAAGCTTTTCCAGAATCCACCTTCTGCTCCCCAAAACACCCTAAAACAACCTCCAGGGATAATTATCAACACCCTGAGGGCTTTCCAGGCATCGCATCCCGAATTTCTCCCTACGGTGTTGGATGCTGATCCCATGTGGAGGGTTTATCTGCTCCATCCTTGCGGGGTGCAGCTCCACCAGAACCCAGGGGGATGCTGCTCCAGGAGCCACCTTTGCCTGGGGAATGAATCCCCCTTTTGAGGCAGTTCAGTGGAAAAGCCAAGCTTTATTCAATCGTGGAATTCCCTGCGGGATGCTCTCATTCCTCCTGGCTCCCGCCCAGTATTGTCCCCTTTGGAGGGTCCTGAGGGTGGGAATCCACGCCCAGCCTTCCCTGCAAACTCCTGAACCTGCCTGGAGAAGGGGATGAGTCCAAGGGATTATTTTTGGGAGTGCAAATTTGCTGCTAAACCCAGCTTTGCTCCGCTTTGCTTCTGTTCCCATGGCCTTTGTAAAATTCCCCCTGCCCGGGTGTTGTCGCTGGGAACATCCCAGAACGCTGAAATCCCAGGGGTTTTGCACCAAATCATTTTCAGGCCTTGCTCTTTTTATTTTCCAAGGGCTGTGCTGCCGTGGGTGAGAGGAGCTCGGGATTTCCCTAGAATTTAGCGGAGCTTTCCCTGCGGGCAAAGATCCAGTGGGTGACTAAAGCCAGGCCTAGAGGGCATCTTTGGGGGGACTTTCCAAGGCTGTCACCCCACACGGTGCTGATCCTCAGTGTCCCCACTGGACAGCCCTTTCCAGGAAGGAATTCTCCCAATGTCCAACCTGGCACAGCTTGAGGCTGTTCCCTCTCCTCCTGTCCCTGTTCTCTGGGATAAGATCCCAAATCCTCACCCTGGCTGTCCCCTCCTGTCAGCAAGTTGTGCAGAGCCACAAGGTCCCCACAATCTCTTTTTTCTCCAGGCTGAGCCCCTTCCCCAGCTCCCTCAGCCTCTCCTGCTGCTCAGAAACACAAATTTTCTGAGGTAAAATCCTGCAAAGCTTTTAACGAGACCCTTGGAAGAAATTCCTTCGGGAAGAGGAGAAAAGTCAACCCTGTGTAATTCCAGCGTGGCTTCAAAGCAGGTGGGAAGCCAGAGGTGGAAAGCCAGAGGTTTTCCTCCTAATAAACGATGAATGTTTGCAGCTGGAAAACCAGGGGATCCCTCTGTGCAAAAAAAGCTTTTTGGAGCCCTTTCCCTGGAAATCTGGGCTATCAGGAATACAAGAACTATAAACAGGCAATAACGTGAAGCTGAAAATAATCCAGACTGGACAGATTTGGGTTTTGTTGGTCTCAAACCTCTCTGAGTTACAAACTGTCCCAGCTGTCATAAATCCTTCCAGATTCCTCTCCTGTTTTGTTTTGGGTTGTTTTTTTTCCAGGAACTATTTGACTTTTACAGATATACAGAGGGAAAAAAACTAAATTACTGCTTGAAACTTGCAAGATCAACCCAGTTAAATGTGAGGTGAGGAGCTTGGAATTGGTTCTCCTCTCTCCACGAGGACATCCCTGGGTGGGACATCCCAGGAGACCTGGAGGAGCCACTTGGGGTCTGTTGTGTCTCACAGAGAGGTACAAGCAGGATTTTTGGATCTGTAGCAATTCCCAGAAATCCAGATAATTAAGGGAGCACCTAAGTTAAGATTTCCCTTCCCTGTGCTCCGTGTGTGGATCCCTTTCCTCATCCATCACCAATTCCCTGCGGGTGCTCTCCAACCCCTCACCCAAAGCACACCCAATTCCCAAGCAAATCCTCCTTTCCAGTGAAACCAGTGACAAATCCGCTCCTGTTTTCACTTAGGCCATGACTTCCCCTCCGTGCCTTTCACAATTCAACAGCAAACATCATGTTCCAATTCCTGGTGCCTTTTCTTTTTGGGAACACTATTGTCCAAACCCCACGTCTTCCCAGGGGTTGGAATATTTCTTTCTCTTTCAGTATTCCTTTCCCACGAGGCGTAATTGAAACCTCCCCAAAATAAATTATTTGGACTGTGCTTGTCCGTGGCTGCTGCTGCTGCTGCTGGAAGCCCCTTGGGGTTTTTGTAATCCAGAACAATTCCCTGCTGGCTGGTGGAAGGGGCTGCTCCATCCCAGTGGTGGGATGGGTTGTGGACATGGACAAACTGGGAATTGCCTCTGGTTTTCCGTAGTTTTGTGTCTTTCATGGAAGTCCCCAGCAGGACTGGGTCTGAGCACTGTTTTCTGGTCCCACTGGAGCATCCTGTGCTGCCCTCCAGGTGACACAACTTTCCTGAGGAGCTGGGGTGTGCAGCCAGGGAAAGGAGCTTTTTAAAGGGAATTTCTGCCGAGGTTTAGAAGTTCAGGGTGTGATCTCGTACAAATCCCTGCTGGTTTGTGGAAGGTGTTGGGTCAAAGGTTGTTCATTCCAGGTACAAAAAATCCTGGGAGGAGGAACACCAGACTGTGTTTGTGAGGACAGGGAGGGATAATGGAGCTTTTGACAGCTGTTTTCACCTTGGATCTGAAAATATTCCCTCCTCCTTCCGTGGAAAACCAGAGTGGGCACTCAGGGACGTGACCCAGCTCGTGGACGTGGCCCTCAGCAGGGTTCAGGGCAGGAATGCTTCTTCCAGCTGGGAAAACACCAAACCAAACTCAATTCATGTTTTTCCATGCCCTGGGGATATAGAACTCATCACAAACTTGGTCATAACCCCTGTGGATATCTGAGTGTCCCCAAAATCCCACCACAAGGAAGAGCTCGCCCCACCTCGACCCAGCTGGGTGTGCTTGGAGGAGCAAGGAGTGAATTCCCTAATTTAGGCTTTTGTTGAAGAAAAGGTTGATGGGAAGTTCTTTATGGAATGTTTCCCACCAATGCTGGCAGCATCTCATCTGCTGGGGTGGTGCTGGCAGAGGAAAGTCCTCTCCAGTCCATCATGGTGGGATCCAAACCCATCCAATCCCACCCAATCCATTCCCTGGGAGGGAATCTGGTGGTGGATCAGAGGGAAGTTTTCTTCTGGGATGGAATCACAGAACCACCCTGGTCAGGAGGGACCTCGAGGGCTCACCTGGTCCAGCCCAGTGTGGGGAAGGAACGGATGGAAGGAGCCTTGTCCTGTGCATCCCAAAAACCTCCAGCAGTGGAGTCTCCACCACATCCACCGGGAAGTTGTCCTAGTGGAAGATTGGTCTCATTCCAAGGAATTTCTTTCTTGTGTGGAGATCAAACCTTTCCTGTGGCACCTTGGAGCCTTTGCTCTTTGTCTTCACAGATCCAGAGATCTTCCTCCCTCTCCTGGTATCCACCCCTAAAGGACTGGAAAACCACCATGAGGGGATATCTCTTATGCAGCCAAATCCTGTCTCTTTTCCTGGGAAAACTGGTGCATTGCCATGAGGACTTCCTGCAGCTTTTGGGCAATTCCCTGTTGGGGGATGCTGGGCTAGATGGGCAGTCACAGCAGTGTCCAAGGCCAGGCTGGAGCAGCCTGGGACAGTGGGAGGTGTCCCTGCCCATGGGGTTGGATCTGGCTGGGCTTTGAGCTCCCTTCCATCCCAAACCATCCCATGACTCCACAACTGTGACACGGGTGCGAGCGTGCAAACACCAGTGGTGGCTTTGATCAGCTTCCAGGAGCTCTGGCAGGGCTCACAAACCGTGTTTGGAACCGTTTGGATTCACATTCCAGCACTCCTGGCTTGGCCGGGAGGATTCGATCCAGATCCCGCGCTGTCGTCAGACAGAACAAACTGTCCCTGCTCCCCTTCCATCTGGAGGGGGATGTGCAGTCCAACCATGGCCTGGTTTCCTCCTGCAGGGACCTTCCAGCCATCCTCACCCCATGCTTGAGGTGAGGGGCTTAAAAATCTGCCTGCTCGGATTAAAAGGACGTTTTGGAAGAGTTTGAGGTGGTGACGCTGCGAGGGGGGTGAAAAGGAAGTGGTTTTGAGGTAGAGCTGGTGGTTGGATTTGATGATGTGAAAGGTCTTTTCCAGTTTGAAATGATTCCGTGATTCCATGAATCATGGGCGGGGGGTGGGGGGAAAGTTCTTCCTAGGGGAGCCTGGGCCAGAGCTGGGAACTGGCTCCCAGATTAATTTTTACATTCCAGCATTTCCTTCTCCTGAGTTCTACATTTGAGTTTGAATATAAGCTCATGTATGTGTATAAAACAAGTTTTAGTACTTTTTAATACCTTTTTAATGGCATTTTTTAAAAAACCATCCTCCATTTTCTCCATTTTTATAAAGCTGTACCTGCACTTTTGCCTGCTCCTGCTCAAGGTGTTCCTGGAACCCCAAGAAGCTGCAGGTCCCCAGCCCCAAGCACATCTGCAACTTCCTGATCTTACCCCACTCCTACATCATCATGGTGAAAGCTCCTCTTAATTTTCCCCTCCTCTTGTTTTCCCTTTTCCCTCCTCTCCTTTCCCTATCCCTGCTCTCCTTTTCCTTTCCCTCATCTCCTTTCCCTACCCCTCCTGTCCTTTTCCTTTCCCTCCTCTCCTTTCAATTTCCCTTTCCCTCCTGTCCTTTCCCTTTCCCTCCTCTCCTTTCCCTTTCCCTCCTCTCCTTTCCCTATCCTCCTCTCCTTTCCCTTTCCCTCCTCTCCTTTCCCTTTCCCTCCTCTCCTTTCCCTATCCTCCTCTCCTTTTCCTTTCCCTCCTCTCCTTTTCCTTTCCCTCCTCTCCTTTCCCTTTCCCTCCTCTCCATTTCCCTTTCCCTCCTCTCCTTTTCCTTTCCCTCCTCTCCTTTTCCTTTCTCTCACCTCCTTTTCCCTATTCCTCATCTCCATTTCCCTATCCCTTCTCTCCTTTCCCTATCCTCCTCTCCTTTCCCTTTCCCTCCTCTCCATTTCCCTATCCCTCATCTCCATTTCCCTATCCCTTCTCTCCTTTTTCTTTTCCTCCTCTCCTTTCTCTATCCTCCTCTCCTTTTCCTTTCCCTCCTCTCCTTTTCCTTTCCTCCTCTCCTTTTCCTTCCCCCCCGCCAGTGGATGTGCTGTCGAGTTTGATTTATGGCTTTGAAAGGGAGACTCCAGTTTAAAGCATTAATGGTATTTGCATATTTGATTTGGAAACTCCCCCGGCAGCCCCGCGCCGCCGGCTTTTTTCCCTTTTCCCTTTTTTTCCTTTCCCCTCGGCCCGTTCAGATTTAGCAGCAGAGGTGAAAAGTTGAAGCAGTAAAACCAATAAAACCACATTTATGTGACAGATAAATTATCTGGAGGCAGCTCTGCCTGAGCCTTCGGGTTTCCTCCTGCAGGACCTCTCCCCTCCGGAGCACGACCCGCAGCCGGGCGGGCAGCGCCGGCAGCCGGGGCCAAAGGTGCCGGCCCCAGCCGAACCCGGACCTGCCGAGCCAAAAAAGATGGATGTGGGCAAAGAGTTGGAAAATACACAGCCCATCTGTCACTGTCGGGAGCCACCTGGGGGTGGTCTGGCTCCGTGAGAGCTCCGGGAAGGTCCAGGCTGAGGTGGGAGCGTTGGGAGTCGTGGAATCAGCGAGGTTGGAAAAGCGCTCAGAGATGGAGGCCAGCTTTTCTTCAGCGCTGCCAAGGCCACCGCTGAGCCACGTCCCCAAGTGCCACATCCTTCAGCTCCTTCCAGGGATAGGGACTCCATCAGTCCTTTCCAGGAAGGAATTCCCCAATTCCACCCTGGGGCTGTTCCCTCTCCTCCTGTCCCTGTCCCTGTTCCCAGATCCCAGATCTCCCTGGCTGTCCCCTCCTGGCAGGGAGTTGTGCAGAGCCACAAGGTCCCTGAGCCTCCTTTTCTCCAGCTGAGCCCCTTCCCAGCTCCTCAGGAATTCTCCAGCCCCTTCCCATTTCCCTCAGGAATTCTCCAGCCCCTTCCCAGCTCCATTCCCTTCCTAGACATGCTCCAGCTCCTCAGGGTCTCTCTCGTTGGGAGAGGCCCAAATCTGCCCCAGGATTTGAGGTCGTGGCCTCACCGGTGCCAGCACAGGGGACAGGCACTACCCTGGCCCTGCTGCCACCCCTTGGCCACCTGGGCTTGTGTAGAGCAGCTGTTGGTGATTCCAGGTCACTGGAGTTTCTCTGGGAGTGGGAAGCCATTCCCTGTGTCCTGTCCCTCCATCCCGTGTCCCCAGTCCCTCTCCAGCTCTCCTGGAGCCCCTCCAGACACTACAAGGGGCTCTGTGCTCTCCCTGGAGCCTTCCCTTCTCCAGGAGAACATTCCCAGCTCTCCCAGAGCTGAGGGGATCCAGCCCTGGAATAGCTGCGTGTCCCTCTGAGCTCCTGCACCGCTCCCAAACCTCTGCTAGAACTCCCAGCATTTTATTTCCATCTTCTCCAAACCCTTTCCTAATCCTCACCTTTTTATTCCCTCTCTTCCTTCACCCCTTTCCTCCTGGCTCTTTCTTCCCCCTCCCCACCAATGGCTACCTGGCCCCTGGACCGCTCATTTTCCACGGCAAGAACTCGGCTCAGGCTTTGTTTGGGATTTGCCCGAGGCACGTTCAGCCTCCCGGGGGCCACCAGCAAGAGGCCTTTGGTGCGTTGTGGGGGTTCCCTTTGAGCCTGTACAACCATGCAACTCCTCCCAGCAGCCGCCAAGCCCCGCGGAAGCGTTTTGGCCCCCGGCGCTCGGCCTGAAAAGCGCCTGTGAAATCATATTTAAGGTTGTCTCTCTCCAAGGTGCCCCCTTGGAAAAAACCTCCTGCCAATGATGTTCAGCTCGGGTTTGTAGTTCAGCACAAAGGCCCCGCCGGACAAAGCCGAGCGGGACCCGGGCTGGAAAAGCCCTCTTAGGTCCCGGCTAATCCGTCCCCCCCGCCAGCCCGGGGGATTGTTCCCGACAGCTTGTTTTCCTTGCCCTGACCTACATAGTCAAAAAGAATCTTGTTGCACATTTTTGTTTTGTATCTGGAGGTCTCGGAGGAGCTAAATCCCCTTCTTGGCGGGGCAGGATGCGTTGTTAAACAGCGCCGGGGCCTCCAGGAAAACCATGGCGACGCGGGGACAATGAGGCCTCTATGGGCCCCGCTCGGCCGCGGGACGGGCCCGGCCGGTCCCGGTGGGCACCGGGACGCGATGAAGACGTCCACGCGCTTGGCAGCCTGTCCCCAAATAGAGTGGTCACAGCGGCGCTCCAAGACGGGGTCGCTGGGAAAGGAGGGGGAAGCAGCAGGAGCTCTTAATTAATTAACCTGCTGTGGACGGGGCAGAGGTGATGGCGGCATCCCGGGAATCCTGGGCCGCGCGCCTGGGGGAGAGGTCGAGTCCTCGTTGAGGTGAGGGGATTCACGTGTGGGGAGGACTTGGTTTTTAGGGAAAATATGGATGGGAACAATGTGGGCAGAGGGCACTGGATTGTGCCTTCATGGGTGGGTGGAGAAGTCGAGTCCTTGTTGAGGTGAGGAGATCCATGTGTGGGGAGGACTTGGTTTTTAGGGAAAATATGGATGGGAACAATGTGAGCAGAGGGCATTGGATTGTGCCTTCATGGGTGGGTGGAGAAGCCAAGTCCTCGTTGAGGTGAGGGGATTCACATGTGGGGAGGACTTGGTTTTTAGGGAAAATATGGATGGCAACAATGTGGGAAGAGGTCATTGGATTGTGCTTTCATGGGTGGGTGGAGAAGTCGAGTCCTCGCTGAGGTGAGGAGATTCACGTGTGGGGAGGGCATGGAAGTGCCTGGTTTTTAGGGAAAATAAGGATGGGAATGATGTGGGAAGAGGGCACTGGATTGTGCCTTCATGGGCAGGTGGAGAAGCCAAGTCCTCCTTGAGGTGAGGACATCCATGTTGGGGGAGGACATGGCAGCTCCCAGTTTTTAAGGAAAACAAGGATGGGAACGATGTGGGAAGAGGACATTTGGGCAACCTGGGCTGTTGTTTGCCTGTCCCTCACCTGGCTGGGAGGAGTGGGGTTGTTTGTGGACACGAAGGGCTGCAGGTGGGAATTTTGGCTGTCTGGAGCGGGGACGGTCACGGATGGCCGAGTTAATCCCTTTTCCTTCTCCTGCTGCCAAGGCCTGGTGGTTTCTCTCACCAACGTCTGGAAAGCACCTGGGACTCCCATCTCTCACCCAGAATAACCCCCTGAGCTCCTCGGGGAGCTCTGGAGCGCTTCCACAGCCCTTGGAGGGTGTTGGGATGGACCAGGGGTGATGAGAAATCCCTGGGGAATGATTAGAACGACACTTTTTGGGGCTTTGACCCCAAAATTTTCTTCCTGCCATAGCTGAGAGTGTGGGGTTGTTTGTCAGGTGTCCAGCCCTCAAATCCCCCTCAAATCCCCAAAAACAGGGATCACAGAGCAGGAATACTCAATGGCTAAATTAACACATCCCTTGCATTAATTAACATTTAATATTCCTAAATTAATAATGACGTACAACTACGTTAACGATGAAATGCCAACAGAATAATATTAAACACATTTTTAAAGCCTGCATTCATTTTTATTTTTAGGGATAACTCCACTCTGCCAGCTTCCAGGGAAACACTCGCTCTCTTTTCCAACTTTTTCAAACCCCGTTTTTTTCCTTTCCAGCTCCTGGATCTGTTCATCCAGTGGGATTGGTCGACGTATTTGGCCGACTACGGACAGCCCACGTGCAAGTACCTTCGTGTGAACCCCACCACAGCCCTGATCCTGCTGGAAAAGTGAGCTCCCAAATAATTCCCAAAATCCCAGGAGAATTCCCACCCTCATCTTCGCTTTGGCAGCTCCTTCCATCCTCCAGCAGAGATTTCTGGATGGACACTGGGAGCTCAGATGGAAAAATCTCATTTTTATCCCTTTGACCCGAATCCCACATTATCCAAATTCAATGCCTTGGCTGCGGGTCCTTCTTTTTATTGGCTCTTAGGCAGAGTTTTCCTTGTCCCAGCAGAAAATGGCACTGTAAAGATGAACCTCCAGCTCCAAAATCCTTTAAAGTGTGCTGGGCTGCAGGCAGGAGTCACTCTCCCAAAATGTTCAGTATTTGTGCAATGCCATGAGCAATTTTGGTTTTTCTGTATTTCTGTATGTTGGTTGTGAAGTTCTTGGGCAGTTGCATCATGTTGCTGTAGGTTCTCTTCCACCTGAGAATATTCTGAGTTTCTGTATTTCTATTTCTTTTAATTTCTATTGTTATTTCTAGTCTTAAATTTTGAATTTCATTTATTTGTGTATTTCTGTATTTCTGTTTATATTTATTTCTATATTTCTAGATATTTTTCTATTTTTATTTATTTATATATTTTTATTTCTATTTATTTATATGTTTCTGTGTTTCCATATTTCTATATTTATATTTCTATGTATTTATTTTTACATTTATTTATATTTCTATATTTTTATATTTATTTCTATTTTTATTTATTTCTATTTTTATTTATCTTTCAGTATTTTCATTTATATTTCTTTCTGTATTTCTGTATTTTTATTTCTATATTTCTGTATTTACATATACCTATAATTCTATAATTCTATTCCTATTTCTTTCTCTAGTTCATTTCTCGAAGTTCTACTTTTTTTTTATTTTTATTTCTGTTCCTATATTTCTATTTCTATTCCTAAATTTTATGTCCTATTAATTTCTGTTTCTGTATTTCTATTTCTATTTGTAGATTTTATTTCCTATTTATTTCTGTATTTTTATTTCTATTCCTTTCTATTTATTTCTGTTTCTGTACTTTTATTTCTAGATTTTTATATTTCTAGATTTCTATATTTTACTTCTTATTTATTTCTATATTTCTGTTTATTTTTATTTCTTTTACTTCCTATTTAATTATGTTTCTGTATTTCTATTTCTATACTTTATTTCTGTTTCTGTACTTTCATTTTTGTATTTCTGTACTTCTGTAGTTCTATATTTCTGCATTTCTATATTTCTGTATTTCTATATTTTTACATTTCTATATTTCCACATTTCTATATTTCTACATTCCTACATTTCTGTATTGCTACATTTCTATATTTCTACATTTCTGTATTTCTGTGTTTCTCTATTTCTACATTCTATATTTCTGTATTTCCACATTTCTACATTTCTACATTTCTATATTTCTATATTTCTACATTCCTACATTTCTGTATTTCTACATTGTTATATTTCTATATTTCTATATTTCTATATTATTTCTGTATTTCTATGTTTCTCTATTTCTACATTCTATATTTCTATATTTCTATATTTTTGCATTTCTACATTTCTATATTTCCACATCTATATTTCTGTATTCCTACATTTCTGTATTTCTACATTTCTATATTTCTACATTCCTACATTTCTGTATTTCTCCATTTTTATATTTCTATATTTCTGTATTTCTACGTTTCTCTATTTCTACATTCTATATTTCTATATTTCTATATTTTTACATTTCTACATTTCTATATTTCCACGTCTATATTTCTGTATTCCTACATTTCTGTATTTCTACATTTCTATATTTCCACGTCTATATTTCTGTATTCCTACATTTCTGTATTTCTACATTTCTATATTTCTACATCTCTACATTTCTGTATTTCTCCATTTCTATATTTCTACATTTCTACTTTTCTGCATTTCTGTAGTTCCGTATTTCCACATCTCCACATCTCTGCATTTCCACATTTCTCCATTTCCGTCCCACTGCCTCCACTCCCGTATTTTGCCCTCCAGGAGCCCCTGGGCTCCCTCAGTCCATCCTTTGAGCGCCGTCATTCCCATGCTCCGCACGGCCCCATCCCGGCCCTGGAGCCGTGCCGGGAACGGCGCCGGGGGCTCCGGTGGCTCCCGGGGGGCTGTGCCAGAGCTGGGCCGGGGATTTGCCCTGGAAAAGTGGGATTTGCTGTGCCTGTCACCCCTGCCCGTGGTGGGTCTCCCCGATGATCTCCGCTGGTCCAGCTCCAAGCTGCCTTGGGAAGGATCCACTCCCTGCTCCCTGCAGACCTCCCAGGTCGTTTTCCAGCTCCTGGGACTGAGAGCCAGCCAAAAGAAAGTGGGAATTTAGAGTTTTCAGTGCTGGAGGAGCAGGCAGGAGGGAATCCTTGTGGAGTCATGGAGTACTTTGAATGGGAAGGGACCTTAAATCCCATCCTGTTCCATGGACAGGGACACCTCCCACCATCCCAGCCCAAATCTCCTTGGACACTTCCAGGAATCCAGAGGCCTTGAATGCTCTTCTGGAAGTGTTGCCCCAACCCTGAACTCGTCACCTCCTCCTTGAGGAGAAAGAGAGACCCCAAATCACCCCAAACTGCTCCTCGTGGCCTGATTCCATGGCCAATCCAAACAAACCCAGGAAGTGTCCAAGGCTGGGTTGGACACTGAGGCTTGGAACACCCTGGGACAGTGGGAGGTGCCCGTGGCTGGCACTGGATGGGTTTAGAGGTCCTTTCCAACCCATATTATTCTGTGAATCCCCAATTTTCTGAGTGAACTTGGGGTGTTTGTGAACTTTGGGGTTCCCTCTGTGCCATCATGATCCGGGGAAGCTCCAGCTCCTCAGATGTCACAGCACCTTGGGACACCCAGGGAGGGACACGGGGACTAAACCGGGGCAGTTGCTGGATTTAAATCACTGCCACACCTCGTGGTGCTATTTTTGTACTGGTATTTCCTGGGTTGTGTCGTCCCTGGGTCATTCCATGGGTCAGGGATGGATGTGGGAATGCCAGGGGATGGTTGGATTTGGTGACCTTGGAGGGCTTTTCCAGCTGGAATAATTCTGTGATACACAGAGAATTTGTGACCCCACAACCGAGATGTGAGGGGTTTATGTGGAGCTAACAGTAAAATGCTGAAATAAAGGGCCACCCAAAATCTGGGAGCTTGGCCATGCAGCATCTGGAAGAGTTGGGGAATTGAGGCAGGCAGGGAGCTGGGATCATGGCTGGGAAGGGAGAGCAGGAGAGCAGCTCCAGACAGACACTCAGTGGTGGCCAAATGTCACCAAACCCCATTCTGGATCGTTTAACAAAGTCAGAAAATCATGGAATGCTTTGGGTTGGAAAGGAAACTTAAGGATCATCCCATTCCCACCCCATCCATGGGCAGGGACACCTCCCACCGTCCCTGGGCACTGCCAGGGATCCAGGGGCAGCCACAGCAAATCTGGGAATCCCAGCCCAGGCAGGAATTCCTGCCCAAGATCCCAGCCCCATCTCCCCTTTCCCAGTGGAGCCATTCCCTGTGTCCTGTCCCAAATTCCAGCTCTCCTGGAGCCCCTGCAGGGAGTCTGAGGATTCCCTGGAATTTTCCCTTCTCCAGGGGAACATTCCCAGCTCTGCCAGAGCAGAATCCTGGAATGATTTGGGTTGGAAGGAACCTTAAATCCCACCCAGTTCCACGGGCAGGGACACCTCCCACCATCCCAGGGTGCTCCAAGCCCCACTGTCCAACTTCCAGGGATCAACAATCCCAGAGATCCCCTCTGAGGGCTCTCCATCCATCCATCCATCCATCCATCCATCCATCCATCCATCCATCCATCCATCCATCCATCCATCCATCCATCCATCCATCCATCCATCCATCCATCCATCCATCCATCCATCCATCCCTCCATCCCCCACGACCTCTCCCGAGCCTCCTCGCTCCGGGCACACCCGCTGCCTCCCGCCCCGCCGGGATTCCCCCGGGGCCGGGCTCAGGCTGTAACCTGTTCTCCCGCTGCCTTATCTGTGTCCCTTATCAGCCCACTGCGCGTCTCTCTCCCAGGATATCCCGGGTGGAAGTGCTCGGGCTCTCACCCTCACCTGCCGGGGCCCCGATTGTGCCGCTCTCAATGGAGCCCGAAGCGCTGGAAATGCAAAGTGCCTCCGGAGCGGGGCCCTGCGCAACCCGATCCTCCCAAATGCACTAATTAGAGCTAAAAGAGGAGCTTTTACCCCGCTGCTTTCTTCCCCTCCCGGATTAATTGAGACAAAGCTCGGCTCTCTCCGAGGTGGTGTTTGTTGACAGGGGTGGGGACAGCGCCGAGCTCGCCTTTCCCTTCCTTTCACTCCTAATCCTGGCACCGGCTTCCAAACCCTCCTTATCCCAAGCTCTGCTCGGGGCGAAAAACTGGGGAGCTGCATCCTAAATCCTGCAGGATTTTCTGTCCTGTATCTTAATTATTAATAGTATTTAATATCTCAGTGCTTGCACCTTCATGTGGTGTCCAGCATCTCTGAGATTTTCCAGGTTTGTTCATGGTGCTCCCAGTTATCCCAAAGCTCTGCTCAGGGAAATAAAACTGGGGAGCTGCATCCCAAATCCTGCAGGATTTTCTGTCCTGTATCATAATTAGTTAATATTATTTAATATCTCAGGGCTTGCACCTTCACATGATGTCCAGCATCTCCCAGATTTACCAGATCACCTGTGTGGGTTTGTTATGGGCACTCCCAGTTATCCCAAAGCTCTGCTTGGAGAAATAAAACTGGGGAGCTGCATCCCAAATCCTGCAGGATTTTCTGTCCTGTATCTTAATTATTAATAGTATTTAATATCTCAGTGCTTGCACCTTCATGTGATGTCCAGCATCTCTGAGTTTTTCCAGGTTTGTTCATGGTGCTCCCAGTTATCCCAAAGCTCTGCTGAGGGAAATAAAACTGGGGAGCTGCATCCCAAATCCTGCAGCATTTTCTGTCCTGTATCTTAATTAATTGATAGTATTTAATATCTCAGTGCTTGCACCTTCATGTCATGTCCAGCATTTCTGAGTTTTTCCATGTTTGTTCATGGTGCTCCCAGTTATCCCAAAGCTCTGCTGAGGGAAACAAAACTGGGAATCTGCTCAGCCCACCCCAGATCCTGCAGGATTTTCTGTCCTGTATCTTAATTATTAATAGTATTTAATATCTCAGTGCTTGCACCTTCATGTGGTGTCCAGCATCTCAGATTTTCCAGATCCACCTGTGTGGGTTTGTTAATGGTGCTCCCAGTTATCCCAAAACTCTGCTTGGAGAAATAAAACTGGGGAGCTGCATCCCAAATCCTGCAGGGTTTTCTGTCCTGTATCTTAATTATTAATAGCATTTAATATCTCAGGGCTTGCACCTTCATGTGGTGTCCAGCATCTCCCAGATTTACCAGATCACCTGTGTGGGTTTGCTAATGGTGCTCCCAGTTATCCCAAAGCTTTGCTCAGGGAAATAAAACTGGGAATCTGCTCAGCCCACCCCAGATCCTGCAGGATTTTCTGTGCTGTATCTTAATTATTAATAGCATTTAATATCTCAGTGCTTGCACCTTCATGTGGTATCTGCAGCTCCCAGCTGCTCACATCCTTCCCAGACTTTCCCAGATCCACCTCTGTGGGTTTGTTGTGGGGTCAGGGCTCCAGCTGTGATCCCTTTCTATCCTGATCTGGAGATTTGTCCATCCTGTTCCTCCCCAGCTGTCCCAAGGCACCCCAGGGTTTTCCAGAACATTCCATTGTCCCCAGCAGGTCCCACGGGATGGGAGATGGCCCCAAAGGTGCCTGCATGGAAAAACTCTAAATTTGCAGTGTGGAAGGGCTTTCCAAAGGTCCAGGTTAACTTCCAGCAGCTCTGATGTGCCTCTGGAACCCGGGAGAGCTCCCAGCTCTCCTGGGGAAGGGCTTGGAAACCTCCTGGAGCTGTTTGGAGCTCTAGAGGAGGATAATTATCCCCAAATCCACGATAGCACGACCTGGGCTACTCCAAACTCAGCTTCCCGTTGGCACAATCACTCCCTGGTTCTCCTGGAGGAGCAGCTGCCAACCTGCTCCAGCTAAAAAAACCAGGGAAAACCAAACAAATCCCAGTTTTGGTGGCTGGAAGTGCTCCAGGCTCTCCTGTTCCTGTTGGAGGAGCAGCTGTCTCTGGGCACTGGTAACCCCACAAATTCCCCTTTGGGATAAAGTTGTTATCTTGGATTCCAAATCCAAGCATTTTTTGGGAGCATTTCAGATTCCCTGTGGCTCTTTCCAGGAGATGGAAGCCTGGAAAACCTTGGATGTTTGTGAGTCTGGAGAAGTTTGGGATGTGCTCAGTTGACTCCAGAGCCTCGGGATGATCCAGTGCCAGCTCCCCAGGGGTCACCAGTGCCCTGTCCCTGTCACTTCAACCCTTCCTTTAGGTCCCCAAAGCCAAAAACTGGGATTATGGGATGCATCCAAAGCCCTCAGCCCCTGCCAGATCTGATTTACCCAGAAAACCTTTTACAAATTGGGATAATTTGGAAGAGCCGAGCCCCAGCAGGTTGGATTTTGGGAGGTTGTGCCTCAGGAGCTGCAGGAAGGTTGATCCTGTTGGGATTTTTTTCCTTCCCAGCACCCTTGGAGCATTTCCCAAGCCGTGTTCCCCCCAAAAATACAGATTTGGGAATGCAGGAGTGGATGAAGCCCCTCCCAGCTTTGCATGTGGGGTCACATCCCACCTCCTGCTCTGCTGGATTTATGGAGACCTCCTGGAGATGCTGTGCTCTTCCAAACAGCTGCATTCCTCCCTGGGATAGAAATTATTTCATGTCATATTTAATATAAATTATATATATTTATATAATCTATAATTTTTATTCATCGGGGAAGAATGGGATAGCAAACAGTGCCCCTGCTCAGGGCAAGAGGTTGGAAATAGATGGGATTTAAAGTCCCTTCCAAGCCAAACATTCCCTGATTCCCTAGAATATTTTATCAAATTTAAATTTACAACTCCACACCTTCCCAGCCTCCCCTAAAGCTGCATCTTGGGCATGCGAGTTTTAAGTAAACCTCAATTCTGTGGATTCCGTGCTGGTTTTCAAATTTCCTTCTCAAATTCCATCACCTCCACAGAAAGGAACATAGGGACAGAGAAATCCCTGTTTGGATGAGGGAGGATTTATAATTTCTTGCATTTGGGAATTAGGGAGAGACCCCAAATTGGTGTTAATTGGGATTGGAGGGGGTTTAAAGCAAAAAATTCCCCAAAAATTGGTGTAGAGGCTGGAAATTCCACATGTTCCTCTTGGATCACTGGACATTCCCAATCCCTGTTCCATAACCTGTTTGTGCTCCAAAACCAACATTTTCACCCAATTCCAGAAAAAAGAGTGGGAACTGGGGAGATCCCAAAGTGGTGTTGATTGGGATTGGAGGGGTTTGAAGTCTGGAAAATCCCCAAAAATTGGTGTAGAGGCTGGAAATTCCACATGCTCCTCTTGGATCACTGGACATTCCCAATCCCTGTTCCATAACCTGTTTGTGCTCCAAAAACAACATTTTCACCCAATTCCAGAAAAAAGAACGGGAACTGGGGAGACTCCAAAGTGGTGTTGATTGGGATTGGAGGGGTTTAAAGGCTGAAAAATCCCCCAAAAATTGGTGTAGAGGCTGGAAATTCCACGTGCTCCTCTCTGAGCACTGGACATTCCCAGTCCCTGTTCCATAACCTGTTTGTGCTCCAAAAACAACATTGACATCCAATTCCAAAAAAATGAGTGGGAATTGAGGAGATCCCAAAGTGGTGTTGATTGGGATTGGAGGGGTTTAAAGTCTGGAAAATCCCCAAAAATTGGTGTAGAGGCTGGAAATTCCACGTGCTCCTCTCTGAGCACTGGACATTCCCAATCCCTGTTCCATAACCTGTTTGTGCTCCAAAACCAACATTTTTACCCAATTCCAGAAAAAAGAGTGGGAATTGAGGAGATCCCAAAGTGGCGTTGATTGGGATTGGAGGGGTTTAAACTTCAAAAATCCCCAAAAATTGGTGTAGAGGCTGGAAATTCCATGTGTCCCTCTCTGAGTGCGCTGGGCATTCCCAGTCCCTGTTCCATAACCTGTTTGTGCTCCTGCAGGATGAGGACACCAGCAGGAAAATGTTTACACCCAGTTCTGAAAAAAGTGGGAATTGAGGAGATCCCAAAGTGGCGTTGATTGGGATTGGAGGGGTTTAAACCCCAAAAATGCCCCAAAAATTGGTGTAGAGGCTGGAAATTCCACATGCTCCCCTTGGATCACTGGACATTCCCAATCCCTGTCCAATAACTTGTTTGTGCTCCAAAAACATTTTCGCCTAATTCCAAAAAAAAGAGTGGGAATTGAGGAGATCCCAATGTGGTGTTGATTGGGATTGGAGGGGTTTAAACTTCAAAAATCCCCTAAAAATTGGTGTAGAGGCTGGAAATTCTATGTTCTCCTCTCTGAGCACTGGACATTCCAAATCCCTGTTCCATAACCTGTTTGTGCTCCCTGCAGGATGAGGGACACCAGCAGGAAAAATGTTTTCACCCAGTTCTGGAAAAAGCGGGAATTGAGGAGATCCCAAAGTGGCGTTAATTGGGATTGGAAGGGGTTTAAAAGCCTGAATTGAGGAGATCTCCAAAGTGGCGTTGATTTTGGATTAGAGGGGCTTGAAAGCTCCGAAAAACGTCCCCCAAAATAATTGGTGTAGAGGCTGGAAATTCTATGTTCTCCTCTCTGAGCACTGGACATTCCCAATCCCTGTTCCATAACCTGTTTGTGCTCCCTGCAGGATGAGGGACACCAGCAGGAAAAACAACGTTTTCGCCCAATTCCGGAAGAACGAGCGGGACAAGCAGAAGTTGATCGACACCGTGGCCAAGCAGCTGCGTGGCCTCATCAACAGCCACCACTCCTGAGGGGCTCAGGATCCCCTTCCCACAGCCAGGACTCCGGGAATCTCGCTGGGAGAGAGGATTTGTATTTTTTTATTCGCCTGGAAATTCTCCGCCGGAGCCTCCCCCGACGGCAAAATGCTCCTGGTGGGAACAATCCCAGGAAAAGGCAGGAGCCTCCTGGATAAACTCCTATTTTCAGGGGTTTGGAAGTGATGGGAATTCTTGGAGCCTGGGAGAAGTTCACACCCAGACTGGGGTTGTTTTTTGTTTTGGTTTTTTTTGTCAATGCCAAATTGAAGGGATCATCCTGCCTTCCTTTTGTTAATTTATTCCCTTGGAAAACAGAGAAATCTGGGAAGAGCCACGGGTTTGGGTTCTCTGGGCAGAGAGTCACCCTGAGTGGTTTGGGCTTAGGTAGGAAAAAGGGATTTCCCAGTGGTTTTTTCTCCTCCTTTCCCCCTCCGTGTGCTGATTTCCACATTAGTTTCCACATCCAGCAAATCCCTGGAATTGTGACCCTTTCCTGCAAGTCCCATCCCTGAGCTCCACTCCAGGACCTGCCAGGGGCTGTGGGATCATGGAGAAGGGTTTGGAGCAGCCTCATGATTAGATTTGGGAAGGGTCAGCCAAAGGATAATCTGGGAATGTGGGGCTGGACACGTCCATGGATGGGGAGAGGGAAGGGATGGATGTTCCACAGGGATGGGAGATCTCACACTGGGATCTCCCTGTGTCCAGGAGGGTTTTTTTCCTTTTTTTTCTGTGCTGGTGTCAAATCCTCCCTCTTCTCCTGATGATTCCATGGGGAAAACTTCCCTGGATCCCCCTGGTTGGAGCTGGGCTGGTGGGAATCTCCTGGACACATCCATGGATGGGGAGAGGGAAGGGATGGATGTTCCACAGGGATGGAGGATCTCACACTGGGATCTCCTGGTGTCCAGGAGGAGTTTTTTCCTTTTTTTTCCTGTGCTGGTGTTCAATCCTCCCTCTCCTCCTGATGATTCCATGGGGAAAACTTCCCTGTGGGAGCTGGACCAGTAGGAATTTCTTGGAGGCAGTAGGAGATTCCCCATGGAGCAGCACTGCTCCAAAATGCCTATGGATAAAATTCCCCCTGTCCCAAAACTCCTCTTCTCAAGCCAGGCAGCCACCAACAGGATTTAATCTCAGGATTCCCATTCCAGAGGGGGATTTTCTCCCTTCTCATCTCGTCACCTCTAATTCCTCACATTATCCAGCCACATTCCCAAACCCTTGAAGGGAATTCTCATCTCCCTGGTGTTGTTGCAGCCCTGGGAGTGCTGCTCATGTGCCCATTCCCAGCCCTCTGGCTGCACTAATCAGAGATTTTCCCTTCCCACCTTGCTCTCAGCAAGATTTTGGGGTTGTTTTTCAAGTGGGGAAGGTTTGTTTAACTCAATCCCAAAATTAAATGGGAACACGGTCAGGAGTGACCCCCTGGAGCTCTTGGGCTGTCCCAGCCATCTCCACTACAGGGACCAAGGGATTATTTTCATTAAAAAGAGGGAAAATTTGGAATTCCTTGGTTTTGGAGAGGGGTCGGAGGTTCCTTGTGAACTCCTCTTGGAGGGATATGGAAAAGGGGTGGAGGGAAAAGCAGCAGGTGAATGAAAGTTGGAGTCAGCATGGCCAGAAAGGAAAGAAAAGCTTTGGAGACTCCTCTGGAAACAACCCAGAGGCACAAGGGATGGGAATTCTGGGAGTGGGATGGAGGAGGAGCAGAAAGCCCAGGACACAGGGAAAGGATTTTGTGCTGCCATCCTGAAATTCCATTTTCCCTCCTATATTTCACTCCACGAGGCATTCCCACCAAAAATCCCCGGCACAGCCGAGGTGAGGCCTCATTTCAGGTGCTCAGGCAGCTCCCAGATCCACTCTGGGCTCCCCTTCCCATCTCCCTGAGCTGCAATTCCAGGAGCAGCGACCTGGGGTGCATTTCCTGGCTCCTTCAGGCTCTTTTTTGGAAAAACCAGGATTGGGTTCCCCCAAACCACCTCCTGGCACTCGGGATTTGCTGCTGGGAAAGTCAAATCCGGCCAAAGGAGAGGTTCAGGGAGTTCCTGATCTCGGGAGGTCAAGAGCAAGTCAGAGCCTGGGATGAAAAATGGGATTTTGGGACTCTGGTCCCAATTAACTTTTTGTTCTGAGAGATGCAGCTCCATCATCCCTTCCAAACAAAATTAATCTTTCAAACAGATTGCCCAAAAAACCTCCCCCCCCAAAAAAAAAAAAAAAACCTGGAAGACATCCCAAATCCCCTCTCAGTCTCTTCCTAATGATGGGTGTCCTCCGACACGGATGGAATTGCTTAGGAGGGAAAAGTGGCTGCAGGGAATTTAAAAGGGAGGTGGGAAACAGGGGCAGGACCTGAATCCAAGATTTCCAACTTCCCAAAATAAATATTGCTGCTCTCACACCTCCCTCCACATCCATTGAACGTTCCTTAGCAGATTTTATTTTTTAAGAAAAGAAAATTGGATTATCCCGTAATTTTTCCTGTCTCCAGCAAATATATTCCAGCACTAGTGGGGAAAAAATTATATTAAAACCCAAATTCAGCTTCCCAAGAAACTTCTTTCCTTCTTCAGGAGTTGTCAGGCATTCCAGGAGTTGGGGATAAAATGTGTCCAGAGTGGGAATTTGCAGCCCAGCCCATCCATTGGATGTTCTCCCTCAGCCCTCAGCACCTGTGAGGTGGGAAAGGAGAGATTTTCCTGGGATTTTTGGGTATTCCTGGGGTTGCAGTTCAAGCCAGAAGCTCCCAGTGATTTTTGCACTTTGTTCCAGATCCAATCCCAATTCCTGCTCGGATGGGGATGGCAGGAATTTGCTTTGGGCTGGTTTTCTCCCAGACTGGCTGCTTTGGGGGAGGTGGAATTTCAGGCAGGAGCCGTGGGAAGGGTCACAGCAGCTCCAAATTCCCTGGGGGAATTCCTTGGGAAGCAAAGCTGGGATGGATCCAGGGCCATGGCTGCTGTCACATCCCCTGTGCTGAAATTTTGGGACCCAATTCCATCCAGAATCCAAATCCCAGGCAGGAATTCCTCACCCTTGATTGCCTCCTGCTTCCCCGGGGCTTTTCCTGTTAATTCTGGGTTGGGTTTGGTGGTTTTTTGGACCTTGGAGGGATTTGGAGCACTCAAACACCATCCCATGTTCCTGTTGGGTTTGTGTCCCATCCCTGGGTGCTGCAGGATTTTTGGGATCCCTATCCCATTTTTCCTACAGCTCCATGGGGCCTGGAGACCCCTCATACCCCCCCAGCACCATTCCATGGTTATCCCTCTGCTGGCAGCTCCAAGGGAACACAAATCCCATAAATCCCATCCCAAATCCAGGATGATCCCAGCTCTGCTGTCCACTGGGAACACCGGGATTGCCTGGGATTCACCCCAAAAATCCTGGGATGGAGCTCAGGGGGGTCTGCTCCACCCTCCAGACCCTCTCTTGCTGGATTTGGGAAGCTTTTCCCAGAGCTGGGATCCATCCCCACCTGCAGCTTCCCAAAAATCCCATGGGCAGCTCTGGAATCCTGTCCTGTGCCAGCTGCTCCTTGCCTTGGCTCATCCCTCAGATTCTGGTTTTCCCAGGAAAACCTCCCAGTTCCCATCCCCCATCCCATCCCATCCTCCCTGCCCACTGGGGTTGCCTTTTCCCGTTGATTTTGGGGTGGAAGGACCTGATTTTGGGAACAGAGGTGGTGAAACAGCTTTTTTTGCACAAGTCGTTGCACAATAAGGGGAAAATTTAGCAAATTGGGTTTAACTTTAAAGGGAATTTTCTTGAGTTTTTGGTTTTGTTTTTTTTTCTTTTTCTTAAAACTCGCTAGCAGAGCTACTGATTCCAAGAGGAAAAAGAGCTGGAGTGGTTGGAGAAAGGACTGCATGGTTCACAGGTTCAATTCTGTTAGAAATTAGCATGTTGGACATTTATCCTGGTGTAATTCCAATTAAACAAATACAGCATTTAACTGTTTCATTCATGCCTCGTCTGGCTCTGTGCATCCCTGGGGGAAAAACCGACCCTAAATCCCATCAAAGGTAAAATTCCACATTTCCTCTGGACACCTGGAGCTGGAACATCCAGGTTTATGGGGCACCCAAGGGGAAGAAAATCCCTGGATGAGTGTTGGGTCTCACCCTCCCTCATTGCCCTGAGCAGAATCCAAGTTTTGCCCAAATTTGGGGGGATTTTAATTGGTTTCTATCAAAAATTCCCTCCCTGGGAGGGTGGGGAGGGGCTGGGCTGGAATTCCCAGATTTGCTGTGGTTGCCCCTGGATCCTGGCAGTGCCCAAGGCCAGGCTGGATCCACCTGGGACAGTGGGAATTGTCCCTGAACATGGAACTGGATGAAATTTAAGGTTCTTTCCATCCCAAACTAATCTGGGGTTCTGGAGATGGGGAGATTCCATGGAATGACTCAAGCAGATGAAGTGGGGTTTGTGTAGGATGAAGGATTTAAGGAATATCATGGGCTGGGATGGCAAAGATTCCTGGATGGTTTGTATCCCATGAATTCCTCTAAATCCCTTTTTTAAGCCGTTTATCCCTGTTGGTTTCTGGCAGATCCTGGGGCAGGGATTCCCAGGTGTTAATTTGGAGCAGTGGGAAGGAAAACATTCCCTGGAGTTGGTGACTCCACCTCTGCCAGGAGCTTTTCCCCACAGGAGAGGGAAAAAGGAGGGGCTTCACTGGAATTCCCACATTTGCTGTGGCTGCCCCTGGATCCCTGGAATTGTCCAAGGCCAGGCTGGATCCACCTGCTCTCATGGAAGGTGTCCCTGCCCATGGATGGAGTTGGAATGAGATTTAAATTCCCATCCAAACCATTCTGTAATCCCACGATTTCTTCTGACATGGCTCCAAAACCGGCTGCAATGAACTCCCCAGCCCTGAGAGCCGGGAAGGAAGGGACAGGTGCCCGCTGGCCCGGGACCACCAGGGCTCCCAGGAGCCAGGAGCTGGAGGGAAAGGTGGCAGCAGGAAGGTGACAAGCCCGTGAGGCTGTGGGAGCCGAGAAATGCGAGCAGCGAGAGCCGCAGACCGGAGATGGATCGGGCTGGTGCGATAAGCAGCGAGATAAGGCAGGGAGGGCTTGGATGGGCTCCAGGAGGAACCAGCAAGGAGCAGGGCGAGAAATGCGGAGCAGCCAGATCTGGGAAACTGAGGCACGGCAGAGGGTGAGGATGGTCCGGTCTAGGCGGCACCAAAGTGAGGGGGAAAAATCGGGATGGGACAAACTTCCCTCCTTCAGGTGGGAACGCGCCTCCCTCCAGCCGAACAGGAGCCCCCGCTCCGCTCCCCACGTGGCTCCAGCCGCGCTAATTGCATTCCGCGGGGCACTAATTGCATGATCCCATCAAAGGCGGGAGCCCATCCATATCTGCCGGCCGCTGGATGCGATTATCGGGGAGGAGGCATCGATCACCGCCGCCCCTCCCTGACCCAGCGCAGGTACCGCTGGCGCCCAAATGGGATTTTGCTCCCGAAAGGTTAAAGGGAGGCGGCGGATGACAAATGACGGCGGTGCCGCGTCTGCCGGGCTCTCATTCATCTCCCGGCGCGGGGGGGATGCGGGCGCTGCCGGCGGGGACCGATCGCTCACTGTCACCGCGACGTGCGAAGTGTTAAAGACCCCCCGGCGGGGCACGGGGCGCTCGTTTGTATTCATTAGCCACCGTTTGCATTCATTAGCCACCGTTTGCATTCATTAGCCACCGTTTGCATTCATTAGCCACCGTTTGTATTCATTAGCCACCGTTTGCACTCATTAGCCACCGTTTGCACTCATTAGCCACCGTTTGTATTCATTCATTAGCTGCCGTTTGCATTCATTAGCCACTGTTTGTATTCATTCATTAGCCACCGTTTGTATTCATTAGCCACCGTTTGCGTTCATTAGCCACCGTTTGCATTCATTAGCCACTGCTTGCAGTCATTAGCCACCGTTTGTGTTCATTAGCCAGCGTTTGCATTCATTAGCCACCGTTTGTATTCATTCATTAGCCGCCGTTTGCATTCATTAGCCACCGTTTGCACTCATTAGCCGCCGTTTGCGTTCATTAGCCACCGGCCGCAGATGTCGGCTGCCGCTCTTCTCTCGGCCGAGTGGTCGCACCTCGTTTCTCCTCGCCCGGGCACTTGTTGCTGCCGCGGTGCTGTTTGTGCTCAGGAGCCATCCCGAGCAGCTCCCGGGGACACCTGGGCTCCTCTTGTCCCCCTCGCCAGGCTCCTGGCGGCCCCAGCGCTGCGCGGAGCAGGGGATGCTCCGTCCCCGTCCCGCCCGCACCATCGCTGCCCTGGGAGCGTTTGTGCCGAAATCCCCCCTGGGGATGCTCTCCTGCTCAAACCCTCGCTCTCACCTTCCCCTCGGCCCCACCACGCTCGGGTCGAGGGTTTTCCAGGGCAGGGCCGGGGCTGGGAGTGATCTCCAGGCTGTCCTGTCGGGACAGGTCTTCCCTCTTTTCCTGCCCCTGGCTCTTCCCTTTCCCCACAGGATCGTGATTCAGAGCAGAGGGAACCCACAGAAAAGGGGGAAAGCGGCTTTTTGGATGAATATCCCGATGGCTGCTCCTCCCTCAGCATTCCCAGCCCACCTGAATCCGGGATTTTTCCATTTTTGGGGCACAGTTTTGGGGTTCACTTTACAGGGAGTGAGTGATCATGGGGAACCTCAGGCTTATTCCCCAAATTAGCTTTTGGTGAGAATCAGACACCCCTGCCTGGGCTGGGAAGAGGTAAATCCTGTCTGAGGTTCCCAGGGATTGGGATGTGAGAGAAGTTTATCCCAATCTTTTCCTGGTTTTGCCTCCACTGGGACAGAAGACAGCAGGAATTTGTGGGGAGAGCCTGAGCAGCTGCTGACTCGATGCCCCTGGATTGGAATTGTGGCTGTTGAAGGAAAATTTCCTTTCTTCTATCCCTGGCATTGCAGCCTGGGCTGTGAAACCCCTCCAGTGCCTCTTTCTGGGATAAGTATGGGATAAATCCCCTTAAATCTGTCAGCTCCAAGGGCAGGACATAGGAAAAAGTTGAAAAAATGGGATTTTGGGACAGAGCATGACCCAAGAGCCTGAGAACCTGAGCTGAGCATCCCCTGAGTGTCCGTGGTGCTGAACCCCATCCAGAGAGATCCTGCTCCAGGGAATTTTCCCTTTCTATGGAAAGGCAATGGCTTGAGGGAGGCAAAACTCCAAAGGGGAATTCAATCCTGGTGGGATTGGTTGGGAATTTTGTTGTTTGATGGGGGTTGATGAGGTGATCTGAGTGCCCTGGCACCCGGAATTTGGATTCCCTGGGACTCTCCACGGGATGCCAGGAGGGATCTCAGCAGCAATCCCAGTGGGAAGCTGCAATCCCTCAGGAGTCTGAGCTCTGGGAAGCACAGGAACTCCCAGGTGGAATGGTGGCTGCAGCCAGTCCGGGGTGAAAAACCCACCTTTGTTTTCCTCATGAAATTATGGGATGGTTTGGGTTGGAAAGGCCCTTAAAGCCCATCTCATCCCAAATTCCACTGTCCCAGGGAGCTCCAAGCTTTTGTTGCCGAGGGTCTGGAGGCGTTTGGGATGGTGGGAGGCGTCCCTGCCCATGCTGGGGTGGGATTTAAGGTCCCTTCCATCCCAAACCATCCCACGGCTGGGACAAGGCAGCTCCAGGCAGAGGGGATGCAGACCCAGCTCATCCCTAAGGGAATTCTGGGCACACTTTCAAGGCAGAAAATCCCCAGGAACAAAAATTTTCTGGGTGTGATCCCACCCATCCAGGAGCTGAGGGCTCACAGCTTTCCTGCCCAGCTCAGGTGTTCCCTGGTGTCTCTGCCCACCCAGGGACGCCAAATGTCACAGCCCGAGGTGGCATTAACCCTGAGATCCCCTCAGCAGGACATGCTGTGGTTTAAATCCTGGTTTTTCCCCAAGCCACCGATGAGAGATTGCAGGAGAGAGTTTTCAAGGCTCCAAGGATTGTTGATTGTTTGTCTCAGGAACTCTCTGCCCAGCTCACAGCATCTGCCCAGCACCCAGGATGGAATCTGCTGAGGGCAGGGCTGATCTTATATAGTCTGCATAAATAAATACTAAATGTTTATAACAATTTCCCAATACAATACAGTCTTGTTAAACGGTCCAGCTCTGTCCCATCCAATCTAAAGTGCCAGCATGTCACCCAGCACGGATGGCACGGAGGAGAAGGAGGAAGAGGGATCCACACCCCAAATTCTCCATCTTGGCCACATGTCCCTTATCACAAACATCCCCAAAAGTCTATTTATCTACGTTCTAACAACCTAATTTACACTTTACTGATTTTGGTGGCTTGTTTCCATTCCCTCTGTGTTGGTAATTTCCCCCAGGGGTTGGAATTCAGTGCCTGACACACCAGGGGTCTCACTCAGGGGTCTGTGAGACCCTCGCCAGGGGGGTTTGAGACCCCCAAGGAGGACAGGGGATTGCTCTGGACTCCCACAGCCCAGTCCAGGAGAGGTTTGGGAGCTCTGTGTGCAGAGCCAGGAGCAGCCTGGGGCCTGTGGGGACACGCAGGGGTCGATAGGATCTGCCTGGGCTCTGGCTCCCAGCTGCTGGAAAATCTTTCAGGTCCTTTCCAACCCAAATCCTGTGATTCACCCTGCTCTGGTTTCGCTGGAAAAACCATCCTGGGGTTGGACAGGGAGCAGGGAATGTGTCAGGACTGGCCTTGTGGGGTTCCTGGGGCCGGATCTCCCCAGCCCTGACCCCGTTTCACACCTGCTCGGATAATTCCCAGCCTTGGGATGCTTTCCTGGGGATGGGCTGGAGCAAAAAGCCCCGGGGCTGTGTCTATCCCTGCAAATTAAGCAGTTCCAGGCTTCAGACACCAATTATCCTCACGGTTTAATTATTAAATGATTGCCCAGGTGATTCTCGGACTGTGCCTGGAGCATTCCCCAGGGGCAGGATGGATTTGGCTCCCTGTTTTTGGGGAGGTCAGCCAGTGGGGGAAGGTTTGGCCTCTCCAGGTGTCCTGGGGGGTGGAGGATGATCCCAGACTCTTCCATGGCCAGCCAGGCCCAGCTTTCCCAAACTCGGGTCTTCCCAGCTTGGATAATTTCCAAATGCAGCCCTGAATTCCTAAGGGAGAGTCATTCGTTCTAATTGTAATTATTAATTTGCAATATTTTATTTTTTTTAATTTTTAGAAGGTTCCATTTTTTGCTGATTAAGGCCTTGCCTGGAGCAGCTGGGATTGTCACCAAGGAGTGCTCAATTCCTGGAGCAAAGACAGGGAGAATCCTCTTTTTTTTTCCAGCTGATTTCCACCTGGGAAAGGAGCAGCCTGGTCTGGGGGAAGGTGGATGATCTGTGAGCTCCTTCCAGCACAAACCATTCCATGAAAACTGATTGATTCCTTCCCAAAACTGTGATCCCACAGTGCTAAAAAAAAAAAACCAAATCTCCATCGTTTTCCAAGCTCCCCTCCCAGCCCCCTCCTGCTCCCTGGCACTTTTGATCCGCCCCGGGAGTGGGACGGGGTGGGGTGGGGGAGATTTGCATGCTGCAATTCCAACCAGGAAGTTCCCTGGTGCAGGAGGGGACGGATTCTTCCCCTGCTTTGGGGTTTGTTATGGTTTTATTTGTTTTTCCGGTCATCTGGGGGACAACCTTGGATGGTTTCCCCTTCCAGAAAAAAAAAAAAAATAAATAAATAAAGCAGGTGGAGGTGACGTGGGGACATCCGTGACCCCGGGGTGACCCTGCCCGAATTCCCAGGTGGATAAACCTGTGACTAAGGCACATCCTGAGACACACCCAGCTGCTCGGTTCCCTCCTAAATGTTTTTTTTCCAGCCTCTCTCTCCCCCACCCTCTCGGGGAAATCGCTCCCAAGGAAAGCTGAGGGTGTTTGCCTGGGGAGTGATGATGAGAGAAAAAACCAAAAATTATGGAAGAGGGAAGCGGTGAGCTGGGAATGCTCTGACCATTCAGTTTATTTGGTGCCAATGATCCCAAATTTTGGGCTGCAGTGCTGGAACTGGGAGACCAAAGGTGCCTGGGAATGGTGGCCAGGGAGGAAAATCCAAAAGTTTGCAGTTGTTTGGTTGAGAAAAACATTTTCCAACAGCCTCCAAAAGCCATCACAGGCTTCTGGAATGTTCTCCGTGCTCAGGAATTGGCTGGGATTGAGGAGGAGGGTGGGGAGGGGGTCTGGGGGTGTTGGGGCTGCAGCACCTCCGAGGCTGGACAGCAACAGGAGGGGACTGGGCTGGGGCAGGATAAGGGAATGGGCTGGAATCCCCTCCAAAATCCACCCAAAAGCATCCTGACTGACCCCAGCCAGCTCAGATCCCCTCTCTGGGGTCAGCAGTTCTCTGCCTGGTGGGAAGTCAGGATTCCAATCCAAGTGGGTTTGAAATATCTCCTTTGGGGTTTTCTGTATTTGGGGTCAAAGCCAGCTCTTCCCCAAAACCCCGTGGCTGGGAGCAGTTCTTGGAGCAGCTCTCATTCCCACCTCTACTTCAAACAGAAATATTTCCTTCCCAAAATTGGGAACTGAGCAGCTCCCTGCACCTCTCCTGAAACCTGAGGCCCCTCCAGTTTCACCTCAGTGACAAAAACGAGGCTGCTCCTGTCCCCACTGAGGGGATTCCAGCCAGGCCTCAGCTCCCACATTTTCCCACCTGAACAATTTGGGGCAATTCGGACACCTCAGGGTCCAGCTGCTGTTCCAGGAGGATGGAATTCTCCCAGAGGTGCTGAGTTCTCACAGTCAGGGACAATCCTGAGGTTGGGGAAGCCCCCCCAGGGCCACCCAGTCCCACCCACACCCAGGAATTCCCTGGGAATGGGGATCCCAAACCTCCCTGGGCACTTCCAGCTCCTGACTGCCCTTTCCATGAGGGAATTCCTGCTGCTGCCCACCCTCAGGACAATGTCCCCTTGTCCTGTCCCAGTCTGGCCCCCAGCTGTGGGGCTGGGGTGGCCCCTGTGGCTTTGGCCTGAAGGTCACTCGTGGCTCTTTGCGTGGTCAGCAAAGCAAATTCCCTGTTCCAACAGGTTCCTCCGTGGGCAAACAGGGCCAGGGAGGGAGGGAGGGAGGCCTGGGGGGATGTAGGGCCTTGGGATGCTCTGGGAGCTGTTTCCACCTGAAGGGTTCTGGGATTCCACCACTGAACCTCCCCCCTGCCTTGTGTCCACCCTCCCTCCCTCCTGCCCTTCCAAAACTCCTCGTTTCCATCAATCCCAGAACTGCAGGGCATCCTGAGTCTGAAGGATTCACAGGGATCCTCCATCCAACCCTTTTCCCCAGAATCCCACCCTGGGCATCCCAAACGCTCCTGGAGCTCTGTGGCATTCCCTGGGGAGCCTGGGCAGTGCCCAGCACCCTCTGGATGAGGAATCTTTCCCTAAAATCCACCCTGAACCTCCCAGATCCAGCTCCAGGCTGTGAAAATCCTGTGGAGTCCTCGTGTGCTCTGCAGGACCTTCTGTAACTCTGATCATACAGCAGGGGGGAGAAAAAGGAGATTTTTTTTTTTGTTTGTTTGTCTTCTCCCATTTCTCAGCCCCTGAGGTGATACTTTAGCTACAGGAAGGACTTTTTACAAATATCTGCTGCAATTTGGACATTTTCAGGCCTCTGTGAGTCCAGAGCAAAGCCCAGATCTGGCCAAGGATGGTTGAGCCAGACTTAACGATGCTGCTTGGGTAATTAGACAAAAAAAAAGCTCTTTACCAGGCATGAGGAGGGGTGGGAAGGGCAGAGCTGATGTGGTTGTTAATCCCATAAACCAGGGAAAATCCAGGCAATAACTCCTGTGGGAGCAGCCTGTAAAATGCTGGGAGAGCAGCTCTGCTCCCAATCCATCATTTTTAGTGCCAGAATTCCCTGCTGGATTCGTTTGCTCCTCTCCAGGGGGGATTTGCTGCTGGGGACAGGGCTGAGGGGTCACCCCTGGCTCCACACTTCTGTCCCCTCAGCTGGGGCTGGAGCCTGGAGTGTGGCTGAGGGTGCCCAAAGGAAATCAAGGGGGGAAAAACATCAGAGAAAAATAATCCTGAAGTTATGATGAGAGAAAATAACACCCAATTCCCTCATTCTTGGGAAGCTGGTGCTCTGAGGATCCCAAATTCTGCTTCCTCCTCTGGAATCTTCCCAGAGCTGGAAGGTAAGAGGTGCCTCTCCAGCCTGGGACTCACCTGAGGGATTTTAGGTGGCTGGCTCAGGGTGAGGTGACTGAAGGGATCCTGGGCAGGTGAAATGTCCTTGTCCAGCCAGGAGATCTTGGTGTCTTCCCAGCAGATATCCTGCCTCAGCCAGGGATTTTTCCAGTCTCCACTCCCCTTTCCCAGCCCAGATCAGCCAAGTTCATCCCTCCTTAGATTTTTTTTTATTGCCATGGAATTGGGCCAGGAGATCCATCCATCCCAGGGCATGGTCACTTCCCTGGGGGGACAGATCCTGTCCACTTTCCACTTTTCCATTGGGAACTCTCAAAAATTTTGTCCCATTCCAGCTGACATCACTTAAATACCAAAAGAACTCCTCTGGACAGGCACTGGGAGAATTTTCTGGGAGCAGCTGATGGTTTTCAGAAGAAATTTGGAACATCTGGTGATTCCATGACCCCAGGAACATCTCCCAGGAATATTCTTCATGGGGAGAGGCAGGACAGTGTCCTGGGAGGATGTGTGACATCCCTGGGGACAGCTGGGTCTGTCCCTCAGCATCCCAGCAAGGTTTGGAGGGGATTGGAGGGAATTTTCTGTGTGTCCCTGGGAGGAAACCTGGGAAGGGCAGGGAGGGTTCAGTGCCTTGCCCAAAATTATCCCCCTTATCCAAAATGGGACCTTTAAACAGGTTGGAAAGTGGGGATTTGGGATGGGGGCTGAGCTTCTTTTATCCCTTGAAGATCCTTGAGCCACAGATCCCGGAATCCTGGGATGTGCAGAGTGGGAAGGGACCCCGGGATCATCGAGTCATTCCCAAGTCTCCCATTCCACCTTCACCCCGTCTGGCAGGGCTCCTCCTCTTTCATCTCCCTCCCCGATGGCATCTCCTGGCATTCATTTGTTTTTTTCCCTTGTCTCTCCCCACTGCTCTGCTTCCGTGAAGGAGCAGAGAGGAGGGAAATCCCCCCAAATTCCCATTTTCCCTCCGCCCAGGGCAGGTGCTGAGCGGGATCCCAGCGCTCTGCCCGGGTGTGTGGGCAGGGAATCCGGGGAAAAAGGGAACAGTAGCTTTTTCTCTCCCCGGCGACGCCGACGTGGTGATCAGAGGAGCTGGCCAGAGTCCTAATGAAGATAAATGAGTATTCCCACTCCTCCAGCTCCTCCAGCTTTTATTGATGGGCTGCGGGGTGAAGGGCGAGGGCCGGAATGTTCATTTCACGGGCTGGGGTGGAGGGGAAGGTGCAGGGGAAAGCGCCTGGTGCCGGGAAGTTCCTCCACTCGGCTTTACAAGGCTTTCTCCATTCCTTCCCCATCCATCACTTCCCGGGATCCCTTTGTAAATGCAAATTGCACTTTGATAGGAATAATGCACTGAGCCCCATTAGTGTCGGGTAATGGCGAGGGTGATTTTAACGCCATCCTTCTTCAAACAAGGCACCGAGGAGCTTCTCCGGGGCTGTGTATCAAAAACCCATCGGGGACCCGGCTCCTCCCATCCGAGCCTTGGCAGGAGCCGGGATATTTTTTATTTTGGGGCTCACGAGTCTGGGATGTTTATTTATTCGGGCTTGAGATTCTGGGGGTGTTTTGTGTCTGAGGATCAGGGTTCTTTTGGTTTGGGGTTGGGGGTTTTGGGGCAGCCTGAGGGTTTGGCCCCGTTAATGAGAGCTCGGAGCTCGCCCAGCTTGACCTGGTCCCAGGATGGGTTTAGACTGGAACTGGGGAGAGATTTAGATTGGATTTGGGATGGAATTCTTCCCTGGGAGGGTGGGGAGGGCCTGGGCTGGAATTCCCAGATTCGCTGTGATTTGCTTGGATCCCTGGATCCACTGGGACAGTGGGAGTGTCCCTGCCATGGATGGGGTGCAATGAGATGATCCTGAAAATCCCTTCCCGCCCAAACCATTCCAGGATTCTGGAGCCCCTCTGCTCTGGGAGAGCTGGGAATGCTCCCCTGGAGAAGGGAAAATTCCAGGGGATGCTCAGAGTCCCTGCAGGGGCTCCAGGAGAGCTGGAATTGGGGACAGGACACAGGGAATGGCTCCACTGGGAAAGGGGAGATGGGGCTGGGATCTTGGGCAGGAATTCCTGCCTGGGCTGGGATTCCCAGATTTGCTGTGGCTGCCCCTGGATCCCTGGCAGTGCCCAAGGCCAGGCTGGATGCCCCTGGGACAGTGAGAGGTTTCCCTGCCTGTGGCAGGACTTTAATCCCTTCCAACCCAACACATTCCATGATCCCATGGCAAGGTTTTCCCAGACTGGAATTCCTGGACCTGGGGATGGTGGGATACCTTCATCCTTCCCAGTTTTCCATGTGGGGAAGGGCCAGCTGGGATTTTTGGGGGCTGAGATCCTTTATCCCTGCATCTGTTCCTTCCCAGCCTCTCCCAAGTGCTCCCAGCAGGACGGAGCTGGCTCAATCCTGGCAGTGATCATCTCCCATGGGATGGAGCTTTGGGATGTCCAGACCAGCCCCTCACATCCCTGCGATGTTCCTGCACCACCAAACAGATTTTCCTCATATCCCAGCCCGAGCTCTCCCTCCCAGCGTGAGCAGCAGCAGCTCCAGTGCTGAAATCGGTTAAAGCTGCTGTAAAATTCCAGAAAAAAGGAACATTTGAAGGCACTGAGATCCCCCTACACACTCACACTTTGGGAGGTCAGAAAAAAAAACAACTTTGAAGTGTTTAAAAACAAATCTGGAGCCTCGTTCATCTTCATTAATGAGATATTTAGCCAGGCCCTTTTAATAACTTTTTGATGCCTGTGCCAAGTGAAAAAGTAAAAATAAAAAAAAAGACCCAACAAAACATTTTCTGCTTAAAAGACCTTGAGTTTGGTCTCTTTGCTGATTAAAAGACCATTCTGTTCCATGCCTTTTCCCACCTTAATCCCTAAATCCTTGCTTTTTGTTCCCCAGGTGTCACCATCATGTTCCATCAGAGCAGCTTTTCCACAGGCACCACTGGGATTTGTGACAGTGAGGTCAGGGGAAGGAGGTGACTTTTGTCATCTTTCCCAGGTTTTCCACAGGTTTTCCGTGCAGGATTTAACCCCCTGGAGAAATCAACCCCTACCCGTTTGGGTGGGAATTATTCCTGAGCTGGGGTGGGTTTTCTCCAGGAAGAACTGGAAATCAAAACCAGGAGCTGCTTCCCAAAGGATGGCTCCAAAGGTGTGGCACCTTCCCAGTGGAGCTGGAAGATTTAGAGCCAGTCAGGAACATCTGAGCGAGTCCCAGCATGGCTCTTCTGAACTCCGGGGTGGGAACCACCGATTTTGGGGGTCCTTGACTCCCAAAACGAAGGATTTGGAGAGGGAGAAGTCCTTTCATAAATCAAGCCTGGAGAACAAAGGGAGGGAACATGGAAAGCAGAGGGGGGACTTCCCTGTTTCTGGAGGAGCAGGAGGAGAGGGATGGGGACGGGGACGGCAGCGTCGTTAAAGTGAAATCCCGACTGGAACGACAAAGGCAAAAGCAATTAAAGCCAGATTTGTTCCCCTGGGCCGGAGGAAGGAGGATCCCGTTGGATTTGTTCCTCCTTTCTTGTTTCCTTCAAAGCCAGGAGATCAATTGCAGGCCTTAATGAGAACCGTCTCGTGCCAGAGGTGGACAATGAGCGGGACAGGGACGTCCCGGGGATTTTACGGCAGCTCAGAGCCTGGGGATCAGCCCTGGGAGTACCAGCCCAGCCCTGGAAGGGCCAGCCCAGCCCTGGGAGTGCCAGCCCTGGGAGTACCAGCCCAGTCCTGGAAGGGCCAGCCCAGCCCTGGAAGGGCCAGCCCAGCCCTGGGAGTGCCAGCCCATCGTCTCTGGGCTTGCTGAGCATCCCAGCTCTGAGCCCGAGCAGGGAGCACTGCTGGCAATTCCCACTCTTGATCCCAGATCTGGGAAAGGATGAGTCCCACAGATCCCATGGGATGAGTGTCCCTTGGTCCCTTGGGATCTGGAAATGTGGGATCAGGATCTGTTTTTAACCCCCCCACCCCTGGGTTGTTGTGCTCTGTGAGTATCCCGGGGAACACCAGAGGCAATTCCCATCCTTGATCCCGGGTCTGGGAAAGGATCTCAGCCCTCCTGGGGACCCTGGGGGAGACGGGAATGACCTTGGGGAAATTGGAATGGCCTCGGGGAGTAATCTTTGGGAAATGGGCCTCAAGGAGGTGGGAATGGTCTCGTGGAGATGGGAATGGCCTCGGGAAATGGGGTTGGTCTCATGGAAATGGGAATGACCTTGGAGAAATGGGAATGATCTTGGAGAAATGGGGATGGCCTTGGGGAAATGGGGATGACCTTGGAGAAATGGGAATGATCTTGGAGAAATGGGAATGGCCTCTGGGAGATGGGAATGACCTTGGAGAAATGGGAATGGCCTTGGGGAAATGGGGATGATCTTGGAGAAATGAGAATGGCCTTGGGGAAATGGGGATGATCTCCTAGAGACAGGAATGGCCTCTGGGAGATGGGAATGGCCTTGGAGAAATGGGAATGATCTTGGAGAAATGGGGATGATCTTGGGGAAATGGGAATGATCTTGGAGAAATGGGAATGATCTTGGAGAAATGGGAAGGGCCTCGAGGAGACAGGAATGGCTTTAAAGGGGTGGGAATGGCCATGGGGAATGGGGATGATCTCCATGGAGACAGGAATGGCCTCTGGGAGATGGGAATGGCCTTGGGGAAACTGGAATGGCCTTGGGGAGATGGGAATGGTCTAATGGAAACAGGAATGACCTTGGGGAAATGGGAATGGTCTCATGGAGATGGGAATGGCCTTAAGGAGGTGGGAATGGCCTTGGGGAAATGGGGATGGTCTTGGGGAGATGGGAACGGCCTCAAAGAGTACGGGAATGGTCTCATGGAGATGGGAATGACCTTGGAGAAATGGGAATGGTCTCATGGGGATGGGAATGACCTTGGAGAAATGGGAAGGGCCTCAAAGAGATGGGAATGGTGTCAGGGAGATGGGAATGGTCTCATGGGGATGGGAAGGGCCTCAGGGAGATGGGAATGGTCTCATGGGGATGGGAATGGCCTCAAGGAGATGGGAATGGCCTTGGTGAGACGGGAATGGTCTCATGGGGATGGGAAGGGCCTCAAGGAGACAGGAATGGCCTCATGGTGAGACGGGAATGGTCTCATGGGGATGGGAAAGGCCTCAAGGAGATGGGAATGGTCTTGTGGAGATGGGAAGGGCCTCAGGGAGATGGAAATGGTCTCATGGGGATGGGAAGGGCCTCAGGGATACAGGAATGGTCTCATGGGGATGGGAATGGCCTTGGTGAGACGGGAATGGCCTCAGGGATACAGGAATGGTCTCGGCAAGTGAACACTCAACTCACGCCAACATCGAGGCCCCACCTCCCACGCCAAGGCAGGAAGGGCACAGCAGGGGATAAAATTCCCAATCAGCCCGGGGATCATCCCCATCTCCCTCTCCACGGGCGGCAGCAGGACCTGGGGGAACCTGGAGCCTCCCAAATCCGCGCGGAGCCGCCTCTTGCGCGGCCTCCGCGCCGGGCCCTGGGGATGAATCTCCTTTCAGAGTGAATTCTTTGCCCTGTCACCCGATCAGCCTCGATCCCTGGAGCTCCAGCAGGAGAGAGGGACCTTGCAGGGCAGGGCTGGGGGCAGGGCTGAGCTGATCACCCTGGGCTTTAATGAATGCAAATGAGCTCCGACCCGGGCGATGCATTATCTCCAAATATTAACAACTTGCTGCCTGGAATCCTGGAAATCCCTGGATTCATTCTGAGGTCTCCTCATCTGGAATGTTTGAGGATTTATTCGGGTTGAGGATGCTCAAAGGGGGCAACATGTCCTGGTTATCCCACACCAGCACCCCACTTATTCCTTAAACTCCTAATTTCCCTTCCTGTCCAAAATCTGGGATATTCCGTGCAGGCAAATTGGGGTTTTATTCTAAAAGTCTCCTAATTTCACTTCCTGTCCTCAATCTGGGATATTCCATGCAGGAAAATTGGGGTTTTATTCTAAAAGTCTCCTAATTTCTCTTCCCATTTTTAATCTGGGATATTCCATGCAGGAAAATGGGGTTTTTATCCTAAAAATCTCCTAGTTTCACTTCCTGTCCTCAATCTGGGATATTCCATGCAGGAAAATGGGGATTTTCTCCTAAAAATCTCCTAATTTCTCTTCCCATTTTTAATCTGGGATATTCCATGCAGGAAAATGGGGATTTTCTCCTAAAAATCTCCTGATTTCTCTCTTCATCCTCAGCCTGGCATGGGAAGAGAAATCAGAATCAATCCCATTATCCCATGCAGGATAATGGGTTTTGCCTTCTAGAAATCCTGAAAACTGCTCAAATTAAATATGAATTTATTTCCCTGATTTTTAACAGGGAGTATGGATCAATTTTGATTTTAAGACACTTTTCCTAGAAAGAAGGGAAGTTTCTGTGAGTTTTCTTTAAAGGAAGGGAAATTTCTGTGAGTTTTCCTAAAAAGAATAAAAGTTTCTCCAAGTTTTATTTAAAGGAAAACTGAACTCTGTGAGAGGAATGGAAAACCTCCCTGGAACTGGGTGATCCTAAGGATGACCTGGAGAAACCTTTCCTGTGTGTTTTGGGAATGTGGAGAAAATCTCGAGCCAGCAGCATTTATATAAATTGGGAATAAATATCCCCATTTATTCCATGGGTTTCTGTGGGGCCGTTGTGTTTCCTGGGAACCATCAGCAGTTTGGAAGATCCAGAGTGGCTCTGCTGGAAATGGGATTTGATTTGGAGAAGGAACAGAGTGGAAAACTCTCCCAAATTCCCCCAAACCATTCAAAATTTCACCTGGAAAAATCTCTTTTCTTCCTCGTTTTCACTCACGAACTTCCCACTCTTTTTTTTTGGGAATGGAGAAGAAATTCCCATCTTGCTTTGATAAAAATCCCATTTATTCCACCTGGAACAGACTCCCATCCCTTCCCAATCCTGCTTTTCTGGGCCACCTCTTGCCCTCAGGGTGACATCCTCGCTCCAGGGCCTCATTCCAGATGTTTTTCCTGGTTTTTAAGGCTCCTTGTCCTGTGGGATGGAGGTGATGGAGGCTGGGGAGGGGCCCAAAATTTTGGCTGTTTGAGCCAAAAAAAAAAAAAAAAAAAAAGAATTTTAAAAAGATCTCGAAAGGAAAAGGGGAATTTTGGGCATCCTTGAGGAAAGAGGAGCCCCAGCAGCAAATCCCACCTGGAATTTCCTCGGGATGAGGTTGGAATTTGGGGCTTGGTTGGGTTTTTTTCCTCCCTCCCTCCTTTTCCCTGTTTTCCCAGTGGGGTCAGTAAGGAAAAGTGGTGGGATTTAAAACCACTTTTTCCAAGGATTTTGGGATGAGTTGGGAAGAGGGGTGGGAGCAGAGAAGGGAGCAGGGGGGAATCTCCAGCACAGAGAGAAGGATGGAAATTTGGGATAACGGGATAAATCCCAGCACCTTTCACAGGGAGGAAATCCTGGATATGGAGAGAGCAAACATTGGGACATTCCCATTCTGTGGCTCCTTGGAGTTGCTCCTTATCCTGATTTTATATTCAAATATTTGGGATAAATAATGTTTTAACAACAACTCCAAAATCTCATTTTTTAAAAATATCCATGGATCCCTCCCAGTCTTGAATTCCCTGGAATTTTTTGTTGGGATGAAGGGAGAAAATTCCCTGGGGTTTCTTCTCCTTTGGGAGGATGGTTGCACCTTTGGAATTTTCTCCTGGAGAAGAGTGGAGGCTGGAATCTTGCAAGGATGCACAAACCCCTCACATCCCACCTTTTCTTGGGAATTATCAGGACATCCCACCCAGGGAAAAGCTGGATGAGTTGGATAAAGAGCTGAAATTTGGGAGGATGGCTTTGCTGGTAGGAGATTAAAAAAAAAAAAAAAAATTAGATTGTTTGGAAAACCAGGAGAAATCCCAGGCAGTGCTGGCAGGTTGGGATTTAAAGGAGATTTTTTCGGGAATGTTTGGCAGAGAAAGGGAGATAAAAGAAATGATCTGAAATAAATAAATAATTTTAAATTTTAAAAAAGGGGATACTCAGGAAAAGGATCTCTGAGAAACCTTCAGGAGAAACTCTGGATACCTGGGATTATTAATTATATTAAAATATTCCCAGTTCCATCACCACTCATCCAACCCAGAAGGGAGGGGAAAATCCTGCAGAATTCTCCTAACTGGGAAAAAAAAAATGAACAAAAGCTCAAAAGTTTCCTGTGTAGCCCCCATGGGGAATTCTGCTGGGAATTTGGGATTTTCCAAGGAGCTTTTGGCCACTGGATTGTTGCCTTGGCTGAGAAATGCAGGACAAGGGATTGGGAATGGGGATAAATTTAACTCCAACCTGGAATTCAACCCCCCCGAGTGAAACTCCACCAAAACCCGGCAGGACCGTCCCATTTTCGGGAGGGATTGCTCTGGATTTGGGTTGTGTCCATCCTGGGGCATCTTCCCAAGGGCCCGGCCGGTTTTGGGGTTTTTAAGGGATCAAAAGGTGAGGTTTGGGATTTTTCTGGGGGGTGGGTTTAGTGGGGTTTTTGGGGGTTTAGTGGTTTTTAGTGGGGATTTTGGGGGTTTTAGTGGAGTTTTTGGGGGTTTTAGTGGGGACTTTTGGGGGTTTAGTGGGGATTTGGGGGGTTTAGTGGAGTTTTTGGGGTTTCTGTGGGGTTTTGGGGGTTTAGTGGGGGTTTTGGGGTTTTAGTGGGGATTTTGGGGTTTCTTCGGGGGTTTAGTGGGGTGTTTTAGTGGGGGTTTAGTGGGGATTTTGTGGGGATTTTGGGGGTTCAGCTGGGATTCTGGGGTGATTTTGGGGGTTCAGCGGGGATTTTGGGGGTTTTAGTGGGGTTTTTGGGGGATTTTAGCGGGGATTTTTGGGGGTTCAGCGGGGATTTTGGGGGGTTTTTGGGGTTTAGTGGGTTTTGGGGGTTTTAGTGGGGTTTTTGGGGGATTTTGGGGGTTTTAGTGGGGATTTTGGGGGGTTTTAGTGGGGTTTTTGGGGGTTTTAGGGGTTTTAGGGGTGATTTTAGTGGGGGTTTTAGTGGGGATTTTGGGGGTTTTGGGGGGATTTTTGGGGGATTTCAGCGGGGATTTTGGGGGATTTTGGGGGATTTTGGGGGCTCAGCGGGGATTTTGGGGGATTTTGGGGGCTCAGCGGGATTTTCCGCGGCGTTCTCAGCGCCTGGAGAGCGGGCCCAAGGCGCTCCTCGGGAAAAGGCGGATGCACAAAAGGGGGAATATCAAAATGATCTCGTTTCTGTCTCTCCTCGGTCTCCTATGGAACAAAGGACAGATGGGAACAAGAAAGGAAGGAAAAAAGCATCACCTGTTCCCATCCAGTCCTGGAGCGATCCGCTCATTATCTCGGAGCTTCACATTTCCAAAGGGGCTTCATTTTCCTTTGAAACACTGGCATTTTGTTAAAAAAAAAAAAAAAAAAAAACCCACAAAACAAAACCCACCAAAAAAAAAAAAAAAAAAAACCAACAAAAAAACAACAAAACAGGAAAAATCCCGAATTTTAGCATTCCGACCCAAAAGGATTTTCCATGTTTTTTTTCCCCACACCTGGGAAAAGAAAGTGGGAAGGAAATCCAAGGAAAAGAGAAAGAAAAGGAGCCCCCAAGGGCGGCTTTTCCCGATCTGCATCCGACAAAAGCCTTTGGTTTTCTGTCATTCTTTTCATTTCCTTGCTGGCTCCCCCAATTGTCAAAGCCCTCAAGAAAATGCACTTTAGCTCTTTGTCCCCAAATGTAATTTGATAAACTCCAGGCAGAAACATTCGGGTTTCGAAGGCTTTTCAGAAAAAAAAAAAAGGGTGAAAAAAAGGGGTGGAAAAAAGGAAAAAAGGGGAAATAAGAGGGAAAAATAGGGGGAAAGGGAAAAAAAAGAGGGGGGAAGGTGAAAAATAATAGGGATAAAGGGAAAATGAGAGGGGGAAAAATGGGAAATAATAGGGGAAAAGGGTACAAGTGAGAGGGAAAGGGAAAAATGAGAGAAAAGAGGGGGAAAAGAACAATAATGAGGGGGGAAAGGAGAAAAAATAAGAGGGAAATGATCAAATAATGAAGAAAAAAGATAAAGGATAAAAGGAAGAAGGGAGAAATTAGAGGAAAATAAGAAAAAATGATGAAGGATATAAAGAGTACAAAAATTGAGAAAATGAAGGGGAAATAAGGAAAAAAGAAAAATGGATAAAGGTGAAAAAGAAAAGAAGGGACAAAATGAGGGAGGAAAAGAAGAAAAAAATTAAAAAAGGATAAAGATGAATAAGGGAAAGAAGGGAAAAAATGAGAGGGGAAAAAAAGGAGGAAATATAAAAAGGAGAAAGAAGAATAAAGAAGAGAAGGGACAAAATAAGGGGGAAAAGAAAAATTAAAAAGAGGATAAAGAAGAATAAGGAAAAAAGGGAGAAATGATGGGGGAAGAAGGAGGAAAATAATTTTAAAAATGAGAGGAAAAAAATAAATAAATAAGAGGGGAAAAAAGAAGGAAAAAAATCAGGAAAAGGAGGGGGAAAAGTGGGGGGAGCCCCTATTGAAGAATTTCTTGGAGCCTCTGGAATTTCCGAAGTGGGATTTTAGGGTGAAGGAGCAGGGGCAAGGGAAGTTGGACATTGTCACCATCCCAAAATCCCTGGGAATCCTCATTTTCCAGCGGCGCTTTCCCCCCTGGGGGCGGGGACCAGCGCGGCTCCCACCCTATAAAACGCTGCGGGATTTCCCGGCAGCGGGAAGCGGCCCCTTGGACTTGGAGCTTGGGTGAGTGAAGAAAATAATCTGGATTTTCTTCCCCCTCTCTGGGGGATTTTTTGGTTTTTTTGGGTTTTTTTTCCCCAGCTGGGGTTTGGGATGCTGAGTTATCCAATGGATTTCTGCTGCTCCAGGGGGGGTTTTGTCCAAGGTTGTTGTTTGTCCATCCAGAGGGGTGATGACAATTCCCAAATTGCAGAGCAGGGATGGAAAAGCGCCTGGTTTGAAAAAGATTTCAGGAAGCAAAAGCCCCAAATCAGGAATCGGGGCCTATTCCCAGCTGGAATTCTGCTCCCAGCGGGAGAAGCGGCTCCCGGCAAAGTTTGGAGGGGAAAAAGGCAAAATTGAGGAAAGAGCAAAAAATTAATTGGGAATTTTGAGGGAGAATAAGGCAGAGAAATTGGAATTTGGCTGCAAAAAATTCCTGTCGAGGGCTTGGGAGCAAAAAAAAAAAATCCAGCTGGAAGTTTGGCTGCAAAAATAAAATTCAGGTTGAAAGTCTGGATGCAGATATTGTGGTTGAGGGTTGGGGTGACAAAAATTCCAGCTGGGGATTTGGCAGCAAAAACTTCAATAAAATTGGAGGATGGGTTTAAAAAAATGAGATTTTTGGGTGTAAATTCCTGGGATTGAGGATGTTGTCCCTGCCCAGGGCACAGGGTTGGAATGGGATATTTAAGGTCACTTCCAATCCTTGGAATTCTGGAATTCCCTGATTTTCATATCAGGATTTGGGGTTGGTTTTTTACCTCCCTCTCATTACCAGCCTGGAAGGGGCAGTGGTTGAATTCCAAAGGGGCTGGAGCTGGGATTCCTCTGGAATTTAAAATTCCGTGGATTCCGCCCTCCTGAGCTTCACCTGTGCAGGTGGATGAGAGCAGGGAAGGAGCTGTGCTGCCTCCCAATTATTAAACCAGCTCTGATTTAATTAATAAATTCATTAATATTAATTAATGGAAATAAACCCCAAAATCAAACTGAAAAAACGGGATCAACATTCCTAATGGATCGTTATCAAGGAATCCCAGCTGGAAAATTAAAGAGATTTGGATGAATTGGTTCATTTTTTTATCTTAATTAAATTTTTAAACTTACAGGTGAGATGAGATAAAAACAAAAATCATGGAGTGAGAGATGAAAATTGAAAATTCCACCTCTGCCTTCCAAGTTGGTGTCAGTTCTCCCTTTGGGAATGTTTTGCCTGGATAAGGAAAAGGGGAAAAAAATAAAAATAGGGAAGGGATGTAAGGAACAAGAAGAAAAACAATTTTAGAAGAGATTTTGGGAATGGGGAAAAAAATAAAAAAAAGGAATTAAAGAGGAATATTACCTGGAAGCGCCTCTGGAATTTTCTCAGGGAATCCAATCCGAGGGGGAGCGGAAAGCAGGGAAGGAAAATTCCCGCAGGGAGGATTTGTGCGCGGGGAGAGACTCCGGCGGCTCTGGGGGATGAGCGGGCAGGCTGAGCCCCGGGAACGAGGATTTCCCGGGAATGCTGCTCCGGGTGCCGCCCCCGGCCCCGCCGCGCTCTCCGCCGGGAGCGGAGCAGCGCCGGGATTTTTGGGAGCTGCAGGGAGAGCCTTGCGGGAAACCGCAGGAAAATTGGGGGAGGAAAAAAGGGAATTTTGGTGATTTTTCCCTAAGGTTTTTCCCTCCTGGCACCGGAATTCCCTGTTTTTCCCAAGGCAGGAATTCAGCATCTCGGTGGATTTCGGGAAAAGCGGGATTGAGCCCTGGGATTTGGGGATGCGCCCTGGGGGGATGAGATCCCGGAATTCCCGTTCCCAGTGGGAATCTCCCCTCTGGAATTGTCACCCCTCCCTTCCCGGTGCCATGTCCCGGCCCCTTGGCTTTGTTGGGGGCGATGATAAAATCCCCCAAGCTCCGTGAAAAGTTGGGAATACCGCGGCTGCATCCCAATGGATCCGGCTTGAGCTCCACATCCAACCCTGGGAAAACCTGGATTTACCTCCAGAGGGTGGGAATCTCAAAGAGAAACCCTTTAAACCCCACAAATATTTTTTTCTTTTTAAGCTTCCCCTTGAATTTCCAGCAGCGGGAAAAGAAATAGGAAACATTCCCATAAAATTCTTAAGGAATTCCACGCTGGTTTCCATTGCTGCCCCTCGGAGCAGCTTTTCCACACACTTGGGAAAAAGTGGGAGATTTCAGGACAGGAATTCTGCTGCTTTGGGGAGGCTGAGAGCATCCCGGGGATGGATTTTTCCATGGAAAAGGAAGGAGGAGGGAAGGAAGGAATTCCTCCTTGCCGGGAATTCCAGGGGGAGTTTTCCACAGCAGGCACTGGGGCCAGGGATCGTTTTGGGAAGGTGGGAGGTGCTTGGAGCGGGATTTTCGGGAAGAATCTTTGGGAAAAAAGCTTCAGGGTGATTTGGGAAGGTTTTTGGGAAGGTGTGAGATGCCTCGAGCAGGTGTTTTAGGAATATTCTTTGGGAAAAATTTGGGAAAAATGCATTGGGAACAGTTTTTGGGAAAATGGGAGGTACTTGGAGCAGAATTTTTGGGAAGATTCTTCGGGAAAAGGGCTTCAGGACGAATTGGGAAGTTTTTTTTGGGAAGTTTTTTTTGGGAAGTTTTTTTTGGGAAGGTTTTTTTGGGAAGGTGTGAGGTGCCTGGAGCAGGTGTTTTAAGAATATTCTTTGGGAAAAATTTGGGAAAAATGCATTGGGAAGATGTTGGGGGGTGCTTGGAGCGGGATTTTTGGGAAGATTCTTTGGGAAAAGGGCTTCAGGACGAATTAGGAAGGTTTTTGGGAAAGTTTTTGAGGAAGGTTTTTGGGAAGGTGTGAGATGCCTGGAGCAGGTGTTTTAGGAATGTTCTTTGGGAAAATCTTGGGGAAGATGCTTTGAGAAGAGTTTTTGGGAAAATGGGAGGTGCTTGGAGCGGGATTTTTGGGAAGAATCTTTGGGAAAAAAGCTTCAGGGTGATTTGGGAAGGTTTTTTGGGAAGGTGCGAGGTGCCTGGAGCAGGTGTTTTAGGAATATTCTTTGGGAAAATCTTGGGAAAAATGCTTTGGCAACAGTTTTTGGGAAAACGGGAGGTACTTGGGGCAGGATTTTTGGGAAGATTCTTCGGGAAAAGGGCTTCAGGACGAATTGGGAAGGATTTTTGGGAAGGTTTTTTTGGGAAGATGTTTTGGGAAAGTGGGAGATGCCTGGAGCAGGTGTTTTAGGAATATTCTTTGGGAAAAAATTGGGAAAAATGCAGTGGGAAGATGTGGGAGGTACTTGGAGCAGAATTTTTGGGAAGATTCTTTGGGAAAGCGGCTTCAGGACGAATTGGGAAGGTTTTTTGGGAAGGTTTTTTTGGGAAGGTTTTGGGAAGGTGTGAGATGCCTCGAGCAGGTGTTTCAGAAATATTCTTTGGGAAAAATTTGGGAAAAATGCATTGGGAACAGTTTTGGGAAAACGCTTTGGGAAGGTGGGAGGTGCTTGGAGCGGGATTTTCGGGAAGAATCTTTGGGAAAGCGTCTTCAGGACGAATTGGGAAGGTTTTTTTGGGAAGGTTTTTTTGGGAAGGTTTTTGGGAAGGTGTGAGGCGCCTGGAGCAGGTGTTTTAGGAATATTCTTTGGGAAAATCTTGGGGAAAATGGTTTGGGAAGGTGGGAGGTGCTCGGAGGAGGATTTTGGGAAGATTCTTTGGAAAAGGAGCTTCAGGAAGATTTGGGAAGGTTTTTGGGAAGATGTTTTTGGGAAAGTTTTTGGGAAGATGTTTTGGGAAGGTGTGAGGTGCCTGGAGCAGGTGTTTTAGGAATATTCTTTGGGAAAAATTGGGAAGATGCTTTGAGAAGAGTTTTTGGGAAAATGGGAGGTGCTTGGAGCGGGATTTTTGGGAAGATTCTTTGGGAAAGCGGCTTCAGGACGAATTGGGAAGGTTTTTTTGGGAAGGTTTTTGGGAAAGTGTGAGGCGCCTGGAGCAGGTGTTTTAGGAATATTCTTTGGGAAAATCTTGGGAAAAATGCTTTGGGAAGAGTTTTTGGGAAAATGCTCTGGGAAGATGGGAGGTGCTTGGAGGAGGATTTTCGGGAAGATTCTTTGGGAAAGGAGCTTCAGGAAGATTTGGGAAGGTTTTTTGGGAAGGTGTGAGGTGCCTGGAGCAGGTGTCTCAGAAATATTCTTTGGGAAAAATTTGGGAAAAATGCTTTGGGAACAGTTTTTGGGAAAACGCTTTGGGAAAGTGGGAGGTGCCTGGAGCAGGATTTTTGGGAAGAATCTTTGGGAAAAAAGCTTCGGGATGATTTGGGAAGGTTTTTGGGAAGGTGTGAGGTGCCTGGAGCAGGTGTCTCAGAAATATTCTTTGGGAAAATCTTGGGAAAGATGCTTTGAGAAGAGTTTTTGGGAAAATGGGAGGTGCTTGGAGCAGGATTTTTGGGAAGATTCTTTGGGAAAGCAGTTTCAGGACGAATTGGGAAGGTTTTTGGGAAGGTTTTTGGGAAGTTTTTTTTTGGGAAGTTTTTTTGGGAAGGTTTTTGAGGAAGGTATTTTGGGAAGGTGTGAGGTGCCTGGAGCAGGTGTTTTAGGAATATTCTTTGGGAAAATCTTGGGGAAGATGCTTTGAGAAGAGTTTTTGGGAAAATGGGAGGTGCTTGGAGCGGGATTTTTGGGAAGATTCTTTGGGAAAGCAGTTTCAGGACGAATTGGGAAGGTTTTTTTGGGAAGGTTTTTTTGGGAAGTTTTTTTTTGGGAAGTTTTTTTTTTGGGAAGTTTTTTTTGGGAAGGTTTTTGGGAAGGTTTTTTTGGGAAGGTTTTTGGGAAGGTGTGAGGTGCCTGGAGCAGGTGTTTTAGGAATATTCTTTGGGAAACTCTTGGGGAAGATGCTTTGAGAAGAGTTTTTGGGAAAATGGGAGGTACTTGGAGGAGGATTTTTGGGAAGATTCTTTGGGAAAGCAGTTTCAGGATGATTTGGGAAGGTTTTGGGAAGGTTTTTTTGGGAAGAAGTTTTTGGGAAAGTTTTTTGGGAAGATGTTTTGGGAAGGTGTGAGGAGCCTGGAGCAGGTGTTTCAGAAATATTCTTTGGGAAAAAATTGGGAAAAATGCATTGGGAAGATGTGGGGGGTGCTTGGAGCAGGATTTTCGGGAAGATTCTTTGGGAAAGCGGCTTCAGGACGATTTAGGAAAGTTTTTTGGAAAGGTTTTTGGGAAGGTGTGAGGCGCCTGGAGCAGGTGTTTTAGGAATATTCTTTGGGAAAATCTTGGGTAAAATGCTTTGGGAACAGTTTTTTGGAAAATGCTTAGGGAAGGTGGGAGGTGCTTGGAGCAGGATTTTCGGGAAGATTCTTTGGGAAAAAAGCTTCAGGATGATTTGGGCTGGTTTTTGGGAAGGTTTTTCAGGAAGGTGCTTTGGGACGAGGAGAATTGAATGAAAGATTTGGGAAGGTTTTTTGGGAAGGTTTTGTGGGATGGGGAAATTTGGGTGAACAATTAAGGAAAGTTTTTTGGGAAGGTTTTTTGGGAAGGTACTTTGGAATGGAAAGATTTGGGTGGGACATTCAGGAAAAGACTTTGGCAAGGGGCTCTGGAAAAGCATTTTGGGAAGTTTTATGGGAACTTTTTTCAGAAAAGTTTTTCAGGCAGGTGCTTTGGGATGGGGAGATTTGGGTGGGAGATTCAGGAAAGTTTTTGGGAAAGTTTTTTGGGAAGGTACTTTGGGAGGGAAAGATTTGGTTGAGAATATTTGGGAAGAGACTTTGGGAAGAGGCTCTGGAAAAGCATTTTGGAAAGTTTTATGGGAAGGTTTTTCAGGCAGGTGCTTTGGGATGGGGAGATTTGGGCAGAAGATTCAGGAAAATTCTTTGGGAAGGAGCTCTGGAAAAGCATTTCAGGCAGGTTTTTTGGGAAGGATTTTGGGAAGGTATTTCAGGAACGTTTTTGGGAAGGTTTTTCAGGCACAGCTGCTTTGGGATGGGGAGATTTAGGTGGGAGATTCGTGAAAGTTTTTTATGAAGGATTTTTGGGAAGGTTTTTCAGACAGATGCTTTTTGGGATGGGGAGATTTGGGCGGGAGATTTGTGAAAATTTTTTTGGGAAGGATTTTTGGGAAGGTTTTTCAAGCAGGTGCTTTGGGATGGGGAGATTTAGGTGGGAGATTCGTGAAAGTTTTTTATGAAGGATTTTTGGGAAGGTTTTTCAGGCACAGGTGCTTTGGGATGGGGAGGTTTGGGCGGGAGATTCGTGAAAGTTTTTTTGGGAAGGATTTTGGGAAGGTTTTCCAGGCAGGTGCTTTTTGGGATGGGGAGATTTGAGTGGAGATTTGTAAAAATTTTTTTGGGAAGGATTTTTGGGAAGGTTTTTCAGGCACAGCTGCTTTAGGATGGGGAGATTTAGGTGGGAGATTCGTGAAAGTTTTTTATGAAGGATTTTTGGGAAGGTTTTTCAGGGACAGGTGCTTTGGGATGGGGAGGTTTGGGCGGGAGATTCGTGAAAGTTTTTTTGGGAAGGATTTTTGGGAAGGTTTTTCAGGCAGGTGCTTTTTGGGATGGGGAGATTTGAGTGGGAGATTTGTAAAAATTTTTTTGGGAAGGATTTTTGGGAAGGTTTTTCAGACACAGATGCTTTGGGATGGGGAGATTTAGGTGGGAAATTCGTGAAAGTTTTTTATGAAGGATTTTTGGGAAGGTTTTTCAGGCAGGTGCTTTTTGGGATGGGGAGATTTGGGCGGGAGATTTGTGAAAGTTTTTTGGGAATGATTTTTGGGAAGGTTTTCCAGGCAGATGCTTTTGGGATGGGGAGATTTGGGCGGGAGATTTGTGAAAGTTTTTATGAAGGATTTTTGGGAAGGTTTTCCAGGCAGATGCTTTTTGGGATGGGGAGATTTGGGCGGGAGATTTGTGAAAGTTTTTTTGGGAAGGATTTTTGGGAAGGTTTTTTCAGGCAGGTGCTTTTTGGGATGGGGAGATTTGGGCGGGAGATTCAGGAAAATGCTTTGGGAAGGAGCTCTGGAAAAGCATTTCGGGCAGGTTTTTTGGGAAGGATTTTGGGAAGGTTTTTCAGGCACGGGTGCTTTGGGATGGGGAGGTTTGGGCGGGAGATTCAGGAAGGGTTTTGGGGGAGGTTTTTTGGGACGGCTTTTCAGGCAGATGCTTTGCGATGAGGATATTTGGGCGGGAGATTCAGGAAGGCGCTTCGGGAAGGTGTTTTTGGGAAGATGCTTTGGAGAAGCGATTGGGGCCGAAGCCAGGGGACACCCTGTGGGAGAAGGGCGGAACAGGGAGGGACAGGGAGGGAGGGACAGGGAGGGAGGGACAGGAGGGGACAGGGAGGGGACAGGGAGGGGACAGGGAGGGACAGGGAGGGACAGGGAGAGGACAGGGAGGGAAGGAGGGACAGGGAGGGGACAGGGAGGGAAGGACAGGGAGGGACAGGGAGGGGACAGGGAGGGACAGGGAGGGACAGGGAGGGAGGGAAGGAGGGACAGGGAGGGAGGGACAGGGAGGGGACAGGGAGGGGACAGGGGAGGGGAGGGAAGGAGGGACAGGGAGGGGACAGGGAGGGAAGGACAGGGAGGGAGGGAAGGAGGGACAGGGAGGGAGGGACAGGGAGGGGACAGGGAGGGAAGGACAGGGAGGGGACAGGGAGGGACAGGGAGGGACAGGGAGGGGACAGGGAGGGGACAGCGCCACCTCCACCTGCCGCCTCCTGCAGTGCCCGCGGCCGCCACCAGGTGGGGCCGCAGGGCCGGGAGAGCGGCGGCGGCGCGGGGGGCGCGGGCTCGGGGGCTGCGGGTCCCGGGATGCGGGAGCGGATCCCGGCCCCGAGGGGATCCCGCCCTCAGCGGCCGAGGAGGAGCCCCCGCCCGGGATGAGCCGGGAATTCCCGTGGGATGTGATTTTTTGGTTTTTTTGGGGTGGGGGTCTCCGCAGTGGGGTGGCGGGGTTGGGGATCCAAGGATGCGGGAATTTGGGATCGCTGCTCCTAAGGTGGGGGGGATGAGGGGAAAGGGTGGGATCCAGCTTGGCTCTCCACCTGGGGTCACCCCCAAAAAAAAGAAAAAAAAAAAAAGGGTGAGGGACCCCCGCCCCCTCTTCCGGCGCCCCCACCGGGATCAGACGGACCCAGGCGGGGAGGGGCGAGGAGGGGGCGAAGGAGAACGGGGAACTCAAAGAACTTTTGTTTTTCCTGTAATCTGAAGCAAATGCTCGGCCAAAGTGGCTGCGAGCGGGCGGCCCCGCTACCTGCTGCCGTCCTGGGGTGGGGAACAGAAAAAAAAGGGAATTTTGGGGGGGGGGGGGGTTGGAGCCTCCTGGACAATGGGGACACCCCTGGAAAAGCGGCGTCACCCAGCCCGGCCTGGGAAGCAGCGGGGAGGGTGAGCAGGAAAATCTTCCCCCCCAAAATAGAGCAAAACCCCAAAAATTCAGAGGGGGGAGATCATTGCGAGGTTAATTAGCACTGTAATTAGGGGAGGGTGTTTAGGGTTAATGGAAGAGGGGGAAATAATTGGGGAGGGGGTCGTTGCAAGGCGGGGGCAGTTCTGTTATGGGGGAAATAAGGAAATAAGGGCAGGGAAAAGGAGGGGATCATCAAGGGGGGAGGAAAATGATGCCCGGGAGGAAATTATGGAAGGGGAACATCGATAGACAGGGAGAGATTATTGGGGAGGGGAAAATTAATGTTTGGAGTGAATTAATGTCAGGTTTGGGGAAAAATCTGTGCCTGGGTGGGGCAGAGAGGGAAATCACAGGGGGAAATAATTAGGGGATAAATCGGGGTGAGGGTCATTGAAAAGGGGGGAATTGATTGGGGGAATTCTTGGGGGAAGAATTTTTGTCGGGGGAAGCCGGGAGTTGTGAAGGGTTAAATATTGGGAGGGGGATTAATATGGGGAAATTTCAGGGATTAAACATCAGGGGAAATGATTGAGGGTTAAATTGGGGGGACCAGCCCAAGGGGGAGTCAGGGTTAAATATTGGGGGGTGTGGTGGGCAGGAACGATCAAGGGGTTAAACGAGAGGGGATTTTTGCCAGGAGAAAACTATCGAGGGTTAAATATTGGGGGGCAATCAAAAATTAAATATTGGGGGAAAACCATGGATTTAATATTGGAGGGAAAACCAAGGATTAAAAATTGGGGGCCCAATCAATGATTTAAAAACCAGGGGGTTGTGATTAGGAGGAATGGTCAAGGATTAAATATTGGGGTGAAAAATCAAGGATTAAGTAATGGAGGGCTGTGGCAAGAGGGGAAAAAATCACGGATTGAATATTGGGGGACAATCCCAAGGGGATGAGGTATTGAGGGGCTGTGACAAGAGGGAAAAATCAAAGATTAAATATTGGGGGGACAATCAAGGATTTAATAATGGGGAAGTGGTTGTGGCAAGAGGGAAAATGATCAAGGTTTGAATATCGGGGGGACAATCACGGGTTGAATATTGGGGGACAATCATGGATTGAATAACAGGAGGGTTGTGGCAAGGGGGAACAGTCAGGGATTGAATATCGGGGAGAATCAAGGATTAAATAATGGGAGGGGTGGTTGTGGCAAGGGGGGAAACGATCACGGGTTGAATATTGGGGGACAATCACGGATTGAATATCAGGGGGACAATCAATGAGTAACGGGGTTGTGGCAAGGGGGAACAATCACAGATTGAATATCGGGGGAACAATCACGGATTTCTTATGGGGGACAATCAGGGATTGCTTATCGGGGGACAATCGTGGATTAAATAATGGGAGGGGTGGTTGTGGCAAGGGGGGACAGTCACGGATTGAATCTCGGGGGACAATCAATGATTGAATAACAGGGGGTTGTGCCAAGGGGGAAAAATCACGGGTTGAATATTGGGGGACAATCAGGGATTGAATAACAGGGGGTTGTGCCAAGGGGAAAAATCACGGATTGAATATTGTGAGGGACAATCAGGGATTGAATCTTGGGGGACAGTCACGGGTTGAATATCGGGGGACAGTCACGGGTTGAATATCGGGGGACAGTCACGGATTGAATATCGGGGGACAATCAGGGATTAAATAATGGGAGGGGTGGTTGTGGCAAGGGGGAACAGTCAGGGATTGAATATCGGGGGGACACCATGGATTGAATATTGGGGGACAATCACGGATTGCTTGTGGGGGGAACGCTCACGGATTTCTTATGGAGGAACAATCACGGATTGAATATCGGGGGACAATCGCGATTGCTTATGTGGGGACAATCACGCATTAAATATCAGGGTGCCCCTGGCCCGGGGGGCTCCCTGGGGCTGCGCGCTGGGCACGGCTCTCTCCGTCTCCCAGCCCCTCTCTCTCCTCTCCCAGCCCCTCTCCTCCTCCCCCAGCCCCTCTCCCCCAGCCCCTCTCCCCCAGCCCCTCTCCCCAGCCCCTCTCCCCAGCCCCTCTCCTCTCGCTCGGGTCCGCGGCGCTGAGCCGCGCTCGTCTCTCCGCAGGCCGGCGGGGAAGGAGCAGCAGCAGCAGCAGCGGGAGGAGGAGGAGGAGGAGGAGAGGAGGAGGAGACAGAGGAGGAGGATGAGGCCGAGCGGAGCGGCGTGACCGAGCCGCGGGCCGCTCGCCAGGGCTCGCACGCTCCAGCGCCGCGTCCCCAAGGCCGGCCCGGCCCCCTGAGCCTCTGAAGTGCGGGTGGGGGCGCGGGGGAGCAGCGGCGCTGGCGGCCGGCCCAGCCCCGGCTTCCCCGCCTCTATATAAACACACATTTGACTTTCTTTTGCCTCAAAGCGAACAGTGCAGAGGGGCTTTGCCCAGCAGCCCTGCCTCCCTCTTTTTTTTTTTTTTTTTCTCTTTCTCTTTTTTTTTTTTTTCTCCTCTCTCTCTCTCTCTCTCTCTTCCTCCTCCTTACAGAAGTCTGGTGAAAAGTCTGGGGCTCCCAAATAAGCGGCGTGGCGAGAGATCTTGTATTTATAGGGAGATATTTATATATATGTAGAGATAGAGCTATAAACCGAACCGGCTCGCTGCGTGTGTGTAGATACATATATACAGCTATTTAATTCTTCCATCTCTCCAGCTCGTGGCTGAATTATTTTAAGATTTTTTGGATTTTTTTTTTTTAATCTCGCTCCTTTTTTTTTTAACCTTTTTCCCCCTTTTCCCCCATTTTTTCCCCTTTCCCTTCTTTTTTCCCCTTCCTTCTGCTGTGTGTGGCTTTTGCCTTGCAAGCGAGCGAGACCCAGAGCATCTGCAGTTGGATTTTTTTGGGGTCTTTTTTTTTTTCCGCCACTCCAGGATTTTTAATTTCATTTTTTTTTTTCCTGGTTTTACTCTCTCCTTTTCCCCTCCTCACTCACCCCCACCCCATTTTTTTGAGGGGGCCGCTTTTCCTCTTTTTTTCCTCCCCCTTTCCCCCCTCTCTCCGTGCGCGCGTGGTGCTTTTCCCTCCGTGTCACTCTGTCAAGTTTACCCCAAACAAGCCCAAACTTCCAGCAACCACAGCTTTTCCCCCCTTAATTATTTTTTTTATTATTTTTCCCTCTTTCCCCTCGCTGAGGGGAGCGCAGAGGGGGGCGAGCCGGGGCCCCCCGAGCCCCAGGACCCCCCAAGCGGGCGCTCCGCACTCGCCGTCTCCCCGCGCGTGTTGTGTGGGTGCGAGCGCGGTGCCTGTCAAGGGGCTGTTTCTCTCCCCACCCTCCTCCTCCTCCCTTCTTTCCAAATATGCTTTTTGCAAGTTTTGATCTCGTCTCGGCACTGGCTACCCTCGCCGCGTGCTTGGTGTCACTGACTTTGCTGCTGGCCGTGTCCCAACAGCTGTGGCAGCTCCGCTGGGCTGCCACCCGCGACAAAACCTGCAAGCTACCAATCCCCAAAGGCTCCATGGGATTCCCTTTAATCGGAGAGACCTTCCACTGGCTCCTGCAGGTAAGGAGGATTCCCTGCTCTTCGCTGGGAGCTGGGTTGGGACCGCGCTTTTCTTTTTTTTTTTTTTTTTCGGGGAGGATTTTTAAAAATTGTTATTTTTTTTAGGGTGCTTTCAGCGCTTTTTGTCGCTTTATTTTTTTCCCCCTCTCGTCTTCTTTTCCTTCCGATTGCATCATGCGGCTTCTCGGCGAGCTGGGGAGGGAGAGCCGGAGCCGGGGCAGCGGCGGAGGCTGCGGGGGCACCGGGCTCCCGGCGGGGATCGCCCTGGGCTGCCAGCCCCCTTCTCCTCCTCCTCTCCCCAGCCTCGGTTCTTGCCAAAAAACTCCGACGCGGAGCTCGGGAGCGTTCCGGGCTGGGTGCGGGGGCTGCCCGCTCGGTCCCCCCCGAGCCGCGGCTCCGCTGCCGCCCCTGCCCCGCTCCCCGCGGCTGCTCCGGCTCCGGGGGAAGCCCGCCGAGGTAATCGGGAGATTAACCCGGGATTAACCTCGCTAAACGCCCAACAGCGGCGGGCGGAGCGGGATCCTTCGCACCGCGGGGCTGCCAAAAAAAAAAAAAAAAAATCGGGGGGAAAGGGGAAAAATCCGAAATAGGAGGCGGCCGAGGGGTGCCCGGCTCTGGGGGGGGGACACCCCGGGGCTCGCAGCATCCCGGGAGGGAACCCCCGAGGCGAAGCCGCGCCAGGGTTTCCCCCCTTCTCTGCTCCCAGCAGCAGCCCAAAACCAAAAAAAAATAAAAAAAATAAAATTAATGATAATAATCAAGGGAGGATGCTGCCGCCCTTGATCGCCGCAGCCGGCGGCGGGGCAGGACAGCCCGGTCCCGGCGGGGACAGCGGCGGCGTCCCCCGGTGTCCCCCCCTCTCGCCGCCACCGCCGGGGAAGCCCCGCCACGGCGGCCCCGCTCGCCCCCGGCGCCGAAGGGGTTAACGGCACGCTCTCAATAGGGCTTTATTTTTTAAAGAAATTTATCAGATTTTTACAGGGGGACCAGAAAAGGGTTCTCGCTTTTCCACAGGCTCCGTCCAAACAGAGTCCAGGGCTAAAAATACAAAAATTTTGTATAAATTGGACTCCATTCGCAACTTGTGCCGCATAAAGGTGCTCTTTGTGCTGCCCTGGAAATGGTGTACAAATAACTCTTTATTAATGCCACAAAAAGGACTTTAATTATATTTACGCAGATCAAGAAACAGGGTCACCTGAACATCTGAACCTCACAACCGCGCTTTTGTTTCAAAATAAACACCCGCGCTCCCAGCCCGGCGGCGCGGCCGCGGCGCTCGCAGCGCCTCTCCCCGCTCGCCAGGGGGGTTTTTTGGGGGGACCCCCCCGCTATTGCTGCGGCTCCGCCGACAAAAGCCCCTGGAGCATGTGGGAAAGTTATTAAAGTCCCTGAAATCTGGAGATTTACTTAGGCAAAGCGCTGCCTTTTTCGAGTAAAATCAGCCTGAGAGAGGAGGGAGGGGAGAGAAAAAAAAGGGGGGGGGAAAGAGACAAAAAGCGAAGGGGGGGAAAAGGGGGGAAATGAGAAAAAAATAGGAATATGTTTAAAAGTGACAGGGGAGGTAAAGGGAGAAGTAAAAGGGAGGAGGAGGAGGAGGGGGGGGAGGAAGGCAGCGACCCCCGCGGGGCTGCGTGAGGAACGAGCGGGCGAGCTGCACGCGGGGGGTAAAATTTTGGGCAGCACCCCAAAAATCCTGCCCCAACTCCCCAAACCCCGCTCCGCCGCGTGGGGGAAAAAAAAACCAAAAAACCCAAAACCATCCCCAAAACCCCCGTGGCCACCCCCGCAGGGCTCCTGCTTCCAGTCCTCGCGGCGGGAGAAGTACGGGAACGTGTTCAAGACGCACTTGCTGGGGCGGCCGCTGGTGCGGGTGACGGGAGCGGAGAACGTGCGCAAGATCTTGATGGGGGAGCACCACCTGGTGAGCACCGAGTGGCCGCGGAGCACGCGGATGCTGCTGGGCCCCAACACCGTGGCCAACTCCATCGGCGACATCCATCGCCACAAGAGGAAGGTCGGTGTCACCGCTTTTTTCCCACCCCCTTTTTTTTTAATATATATTTTATTTTTTTATTTTTAATTTTTTTTCCCATTCTAATTTTATTTTATTATTATTTTTTCTTCCTTCTTTTTCCCCCTCTGATCCCTGGAGGAATTTCAAGGTGGGGTGGGGGACACGCGTGTGTCGCCCCCTGTGATGACAGCGGGCGGGGGGCTCTGAAAAGGGCGAATCCCCGGGGATTGTGACGCTCCCCAAAATTCAGGGACACCCCGAGGGGCTTTTTCTTGGAGGGGTGGTGGTCTGGTGACGCTGAGAATTTCCTTGGATTTCAGGGAATTTGGGATGTGAGAGGGGGTTCTGGGGTGAAGAGGTGGTTGGGGCAGGGGGGGGCTGAGAGGTTTTTGTGTCACCCCGAGGTGACACCGCCCTTAGAACCCGCAGGACAGCCCGGTTTGGGGGTGCTGAGAGCTTTTTGTGTCACCCCCAGATCAGCCTGGTTTGGGGTGCTGAGAGCTTTTGTGACACCCCAAATCAGCCGGTTTGGGGTCCTGAGCTCCTTTGTACCACCCTGAGGTGACCCTAAATCAGCCGGTTTTGGGGTTCTGAGCCCCTTTTGTGTCACCCCCAAATCAGCCGGTTTTGGGGTTCTGAGCCCCTTTGTGTCACCCCAGATCAGCCGGTTTTGGGGTTCTGAGCCCTTTGTGTCACCCCCAGATCAGCCGGTTTGGGGGTGCAGAGCCCCTTTTGTGTCACCCCCAGATCAGGCTGGTTTGGGGTGCAGAGCCCCTTTTGTGACACCCCCAGATCAGCCTGGTTTGGGGGTGCTGAGAGCTTTTGTGACACCCCAGATCAGGCTGGTTTGGGGTGCTGAGAGCTTTTGTGTCACCCCAGATCAGCCGGTTTGGGGGTGCTGAGAGCTTTTGTGACACCCCCAGATCAGCCTGGTTTGGGGTGCTGAGAGCTTTTGTGTCACCCCCAGATCAGCCGGTTTGGGGGTGCTGAGAGCTTTATGTGACACCCCCAGATCAGGCTGGTTTGGGGGTGTTGAGAGCTTTTTGTGACACCCCCAGATCAGCCGGTTTGGGGGTGCTGAGAGCTTTTTGTGACACCCCCAAATCAGCCTGGTTTGGGGGTGCAGAGCCCCTTTTGTGACACCCCAAATCAGCCGATTTGGGGGTGCTGAGAGCTTTTGTGACACCCCCAGATCAGCCGGTTTGGGGTTCTGAGTCCCTTTGTGACACCCCCAGATCAGCCGGGCTTGGGGGTGCTGAGAGCTTTTTGTGACACCCCCAGATTAGGCTGGTTTGGGGGTGCAGAGCCCCTTTTGTGACACCCCAAGACTAGCTCGGTTTAAGGTTCTGAGCCCCTTTTGTGTCACCCCCAAATCAGCCGGTTTGGGGTCCTGAGCCCCTTTTGTGTCACCCCCAAATCAGCCGGTTTGGGGTTCTGAGCCCCAAAAGTGTCACCCCCAGATCAGCCGGTTTGGGGTTCTGAGCTCCTTTTGTGACACCCCCAGATCAGCCGGTTTGGGGTGCAGAGCCCTTTGTGTCACCCCAGATCAGCCGGTTTGGGGTGCTGCCCTTTTGTGTCACCCCCAGATCAGCCGGTTTGGGGTTCTGAGTCCCTTTGTGTCACCCCCAGATCAGCCGGTTTGGGGGTGCTGTGCCCCCTTTGTGTCACCCCCAGATCAGCCGGTTTGGGGTGCAGAGCCCCAGCAGAGGGGGGCCTGTCCCCGTGTCCCCGTGCTGCAGGGTGGTGGCAGCGGTGGCGTGGCTGTCACACCCCACCCTCCGTGGCTCGGGCTCGTTCCCAGCTGGATCTGGGCTGGGAATTCTTTGGGATAAAAGGGGGGTGTCCCCCCCCCACCTCTGCGGTGTGAGGACAGCACTGGTGACATTTCTGGGGACACGAGGCTGTCCCCATCCCTGCCCCAAGGCCAGGTCCCTGCTCCGGCAGCGGTTCCTATTTTTGGAGGCTGTAAAATCCCTTCCAAACCTCCAAAAAATCCCTTCCCTCTTTTGTCCCAGGGGAGACGACGCGAAAACAAACAGCACATGACACCCATTAGTCACAATTTTTCGGAGTGACACCACAAAAAAAAAGCTGTGTCTGTCCCTGCCCCAAACCACGACCAGCTCAGTCCCTCCGATTTTGGGGTTTTTCATTAAAAAGGGAGATGTTTTTCCAACCGAGGGGAACGGTGATGGGGCTGCCTCCATCCAGAAGGAGAATTGGTGGCAGGAGAGGTGCAGGGATTTGGGAATGATGAGTTTTCCTCGGCAGCAGCTTTGGCTGGTTTGTCTGGCTGGTTGGGGGGTTTATTCCCCATCCAAGGAGGGATTATTCCCTCCCCAAGGAAGGTTAAGCAGGATCAGGCCGAGTTCTGAAGGTGCCTCTGTTCCCATTCCCTGCTCCCTTCACCCTCCTGCACATCTGGATTATTTTTTTGCTCATCTAACGCGGCCTTTGCTTGCGACAGCCTGGATAAAACCACGGAATTCCTCGGGAACTGGGCTGTGGGGTCACGGAGAAGGGAGGCCCGACCTCTGCGGGATCCCGGCGGGGTTGGGGTTGGCACTGCCAGCCCTGCCAGGAGCGATGCCAGCCACACAAACCCGGCAGAGGTTTCGCTCCTCTCTCCTCTTCCCGGCGTTCTCATTCCCGGGTTTTGCCTACTGGCCAACCCTAAACTCAGAAACGCAAAACTTTTGGAATGTTCTGAATCCTAAAGGTCTCCTCTGTGCTCCTCAAAACCCTTTCTGCGTCCTCTTGAGGCGCTGGGTGTTAGGAAGGGATTGTTCCCTGGGGGGCTGGGCTGGAATTCCCAGATTTGCTGCGGCTGCCCCTGGATCCCGGCAGTGCCCAAGGCCGGGTTTGGGATTTGGAGCACCCAGGGACAGTGGGGGCTGTCCCTGGCCGTGGCAGGGAGTGGGATCGGTGACCTCCAAGGTCCCTTCCACCTCCAGCCATTCCATCATTCCATGACTTTCGGCATCACTTGTGATTCCAATCCGGCAAAGCATCCTAATTCCTAATTAATTCCTAAATCCCAATTGACTCCTAAATCCTAATTCCTGCTTCAAAAGCCTCCCGAGCTCAGGTATTCCAACAAAACCCTGTCCCAGGATGACCCCGGCTCCTTCTCCCGCTCCTTGGTGGTCTTTGAGCTCCCACAAACTCTTTTCCCGGGATCTGAGATACTCAGTGAATTATTTCTTTTTTTTAAACTTTCCTTTTCATCGGCTCCGGGTTGAGTCCAGAGGGCTCAGCTCTGGAATTCATGAATTTTCGCCTGATTTCTTCCCTCCATCTCCTGCTAATCGCTGCTTTTGGGAGCTGAGCACCTCCCACCCCACCCACCCTTGGGCCGCTCCCGATTTCGGGAATCCTCCCTAAAAACCCATCCCTGGAGCAGCGCAGGGTGATAAGCCGGGCCTGCCTCTAACGGGGTGAAAATCGATCGTTCTGCTCTGATCAAGATTAAATCCGAGGAGCAGATCAAATCTCTTCCCATCAGGTGCGGCCTCTTCGGAGCTCATCAACCCCGAGCTTTTGTTCCGACTTTCAGCTCTCCCCACCCTGAAACTCGTAGAGATCCCAGGAGAAAAGATTTGGACTTAGGACGAGCTTAAATCTTAAAACGAGCCCGAGTTCTCCTCTTGGAAAAAGCAGAATTTCCCACGGAATCCCCAAATTTCCACAGTGAGGCTGCTGCTCTTGGGAGATTCACGAAAATATTTGGAGCAGTTGGAAGCTCAGTGGGGAGAGGATTTCCTGGGAAATCTTTTTGGTGAAAGTTGAAAATATTGTGGGGTTTTCTGGTGCTGTGACCTCTCAGATTGTGGGCTCTGCTTCATCTCCAAGCTCGAGCCTTCATTGTTCCTTCTCAACTCCCTGATCTTGCCAGAAATTGGGGCAGAATTCCTCACCTGGCGCAGGATTTTGGCCAAAATGAGGAAAAGCAGAGCGTGGAACCCACCTCTGCTGCCCTGCCCGACCTTTTGGGATCATCCCCAGCTCTTACCCGTGGCCATGAATCCCCCTCACCTCCCCCAAACCCCAGGAGCTGCGTTTATTTCCAGCAGCTCCCCCATCCCAGGTTCCCTGGCAGGCGATCCACACTCTCCAGATTGTCCCTGGGATGTGGAGATGAGCTCCAAACCCAACATGTTCTTGCAGGAGGGCTCTGGGATCTTGCCAGGGATCAGCTGCTCTCGCTGGAGCTTTCCAAGGAATTTTAGCTCCTCGGTGGAACTCCTGGGATCCAGGAATTGTGGCTGGATCCGCTGGAGGATGCTTGAGATCAGGGCTAGGAGGGATGGTTTAGATGTTGGAGCTCTTTTCTCTTCCCTGTTTCTCTGTCTCAGCTGATTTTTGGGATCTTTATGGGTTCATTATCCCATTCCATATAGAATATCCAGAAGTATTGATCATGTAGGTGTTGGTGAAAATTCTGGTTCCCAATCCGAACCCTATGGAAGCTCTCTGCTTTTTCCCATCCCAAATTTATCCCATTTCCCCCCCAGGAACCAGTCAAAATCCCTATAAATGGGAGGAAACCTCCTTGTTTTGGGAAATGAACTCTCCATTTACAGAGAGGGAATCCCAGGAGGTGCAATCAGCCTGGAGCAGGGATGTGGGGCAGGATGGAAGGCTGGAATGGGGAATTCCTGCAGCAGGGAATGCCTGCATTGCAGATGTCACTGGCACTGAAAATTCCTGTAAACTGAGGAAAACTGTTTTGGGAAGTGAACTCTGCAGTCATAGAGAGGGTGTGGAGTCAGCCTGGGGCAGGGATGTGGGGCTGGGAACAGGGAATTCCTGCACCATGGAATCCTTCATTGCCAGCATCCCTGGTGCTGGCTCTGGCCTGGACAGGGCTGGGTGATCAGAGCAGTTTCAATAAAAGCAGCTCCCCACTCCTCTCCCACGTTTCTGGGATATTTGTCCCAGCCAGGCTGTTCCTGCTGCTGGATCACTGTGTTAATGTTGGAGAAGGATCTGAGCCACCCCTGCTGGAGCTGGAGCTCCACAGTGGAACTTTTGTCTGGAATCACCTCCAGGTTCCTCACAGGAGGGACCCCAGTGGCTGAGCAGGGTTTTTGCTCGGGGTTTTTGGTGGCAGATCCCTGTCCCTGCCCACCCCATGATGGATGAATGTCATCCCTGGGGGTTGGAGTTCTTGCTGGAATTTACTGGGAAGGGTTGGTGGGATCATTCCAGCTCCTGCTCGGTGCTCTGGTGGTCATCCCATCATCCCATCCCATCATCCCATCATCCCATCATCCCATCCCATCCCATCATCCCATCATCCCATCATCCCATCCCATCATCCCATTATCCCATCCCATCATCCCATCCCCATCATCCCATTATCCCATCCCATCATCCCATCATCCCATCCCACTCTTGTTTTGGCCACCCAGTGGTGTCACCTCTGCCATTCCCTGTCTCTTCCCTCCATCCTTGTCCTGTCTGATCCCACCTTGTCCTTGTGGACCTCTTGAGTTCCCAGAAACTCCAGATTTTGAGAGTGTTGATTCTGGGGTGAATTCTGAGGGATCCTGCAGTCTCTGCAGGAAGCTGGAATTCAGCACTCCTGTGCCTGCAAGGAGAAGGAAATGGGAATTGGAAATGACCAGGACACGGCCTGTAGGGTTTAGGTCAAGTCTGAGCAGCCCCCAGGGCCAGGAGGGAGATTCCCAGTGCAGGATCCGCACGGGAAAGGCGGGATCAGAATTTTTGGGATCATCCAGCTCGGCAGGAGAGCGCCGGCCTCGTGTTCCAGCAGAGCCATCCCAAAATAGGCACCAAAAAACAACAACAACAACAAAAAAAGCGCTAAGATGGAATAAAATAAAAGCAATCCATGGGATTGCTGGGGAGACTCCCAGAGACTCCAGGAGGGAGTGGAGCGGAGGAACGGCCCTGGTTTGTCTCAGCTTTGTCCAAAGCTCCATCGCTCATTAACACACCACAATTAATGCTCTGCCTCCGAGGCACACAAGTGTTGAGCTCATTAGCACCGAGTGGAAAGGTCCGAGGCTTTCATATCGTTTGCGAGGGGATTAAGAACACAAAAGGGGCCATAAATTTACAGCCAAATATAAACCAGCTGCTGTGGGCTCGGCTGGGGGGGAGGGAAGCGTCGGGATCGGGGTTGGGATGGGGGAGAGGGCTGGAGGAGGAAGGAGGGATGGGAGGTGGCAGCAATGGATCTTTTCCTACAGAAAACCTGGAGTGAGATTGTTAAAAAGATTATTTTTTTAGGATTTTTAGGATTTTTTTTGTGTCTATCCAGCCCTCCCAGCCCTATTCCGTGTGCCCGTGGTGGAAAAGAAATCATCCCAATCCATCGGGGCCAGCTCCCAAAATTAGATCAAATTCCTGCTGCCATCAGCTCCAGCCCCTTCTCCATGCCCTGGGAACTTTAATCCATGGGCAAAAGCCTCTGGAGCAGGGAAATTTCCCTGGATGGAGGATGGCTCCTGTTCTGGGTTGGCTCCTGGATTTAGGCTGAGCAGTGCTGTCATCTCCAGGGGTGTCAATCCAGAGTAACTCCAAGGGATTTTAAAAAAAGCCAAATGGAGCAGCTCCTGGCTAAAATCACAAATTTGGGGCGATTTCACTGGATTTCATTGTGCCTTCCACCCCAAAACTCCCCACGAGCTCCGAGCCTGCTGTGCTGGCAGAGCAGGATGGTGGCTGTGGGACACCCTGGGAGCTGAACTTCCCCAAAATTGGATTTTCCTCCTTCCTGTGCTGTCCAGGGGGTGGGAGTTTTTGGGTGTTTGGGGAGGCACTGAGAAGGGGAAGCTCCTCCTTGGGCTCTGAGCTGGGTGGAACTTCCAGAGGGATGGGGAGCAAATCCCTGAGATTTGGGATGTCAGAGAGTCAGGATCCCTCTTTTTCCTCTTTTCCTCTTTTCCTCTTTTCCTCTTTTCCTCTTTTCCTCTTTTCCTCTTTTCCTCTTTTCCTCTTTTCCTCTTTTCCTCTTTTCCTCTTTTCCTCTTTTCCTCTTTTCCTCTTTTCCTCTTTTCCTCTTTTCCTCTTTTCCTCTTTTCCTCTTTTCCTCTTTTCCTTTTTTCCTTTTTTTCTTTTTTCCTTTTTTCCTTTTCCTTCCTCAGTTGAGACTTGTATCCCACTTATCCCTCAGGTGGTAACGGAGCTCTCCATCACTTCCCAGGTGGAATTTTTCCCCATGAAATCTCTCTCAGCTGCTGGTTCTCCAGCTTCCTTCTCCTTCTAGGGCAGCCTTAAGCTGGGATCACCTTGTGGGATCATCTCAGCCTTGTCACCTCCTCCCCAGAGGAGCTTTAGCCCTATCTGGTCTGCAGGAGCTCCTCAGCTGTTTGCTCATCCCATGGAGGTCCTGAAATCCTCAGGATTTCCTTGGAGGAATCCCTCTTCCAAGCTTTTTCCCCTTATTCCTGCTACAAGCTCGTGCATGCTCTGGAAGGTGTTTTTATTCCTTTGGGATGGAGTGGCTGCACCATGGATCAGGAATTTCCCACTCATCCCCTCCTGAGTGTGGCCACCTCTTGCTCAGCTCTGTTCCCAGTTTCTGGAATTCTTGGCAGGACCAAGAACTGGTTTGTTTTTAAGTCTGGCTTTGTCTCTAGGAGAGTCCTTGATCTCATTTTCCTGATCCCTTTTCTCTGGACACAGCTCCCATTTCTTTGCTGTGACGTCCATGGATGTGGGATCGTTCTCCCTCCTTGAGGAGGAGAGAATTCACCATAAGGTGAATTTTGTTCTCCTTTTCCTCCATAAATAATCTGGGAGAGGACACTTGGAGCAGCATTCCATGAATCCCAGTGCCTTTTGGTGTCCCCATAAATTTGGCTGAGAAGATGAAATTTCTTGATGGAATTTTGCTGGGGATGGAATTTTTGGGAGACTGAGGCAGCTTTGCAGAGGGGTTGCTGAGGCAGGTCCTGGCTTTCCCCCACAGCCCCTTTAACCTCTTGGCCTTTGGGGTTGAAAGCAGGGCCTTAAAAGGTTTGGGATTGAAAGCAAGGCCTTGGATGGTTTTGGGATTTGTAGGAGAGATTCTTGAACATGGAGATTTTTGAGTTGAGGGGAAATGCAGACCTTGGGCTTAATTTTATTCTGAACTGGACTGGAAATGCTGGAGTTTCTCATGATCCTATTTTTTTTTTAAACATGGAAAAATCAAGGGGTAGGGACACCCCTCTGAGGTGCATCATGACATGACCCAAGGATCCAAAACGATCCATTTTTTCCAGCAGATTTTTTTGAGAATCATCCCAATTCCAGTGCAAGTGCCTTTGGCAAAGGCACATCATTCCTTTTAGCTCCTGTTCCCAGACTCCTGTTGGAGGCTGGAGCGTTCACGAGAGCCTGGATTCCTCCAGGATGGAGCCTTCCATGCCCTCCCTTTTTCCAGAGGGAAAAAAGGGAGCAAAGGAATCCATTCTTTGCTGTGTGCAACGGCCAAACCTTTTATAAACAGGCCTCAGAGTGTCCGGGCAGGAGCGAGATTTTTTTGGAGTTTTCTCTCCTTTCGTGGTGCCTTTCCAACTCTTTTGCTGTGTTTTCCCTTTGTTCATGCTCCCAGCACCAGGATGGCCTCTTGCCCACGAACCACCTCCAAAAATATCCCGGTTTTCAAGCTGGCTGGAGCATGGGAATGGGCTCTGGAGAGGGGCAGCCATCCAGGATAATGTGGTGACTGGACAGGGCTGGGACAAGCACAGCCTGGTCTTTGGAAATGTGGGAAGAATTAGGACGAATCCAGGTTGAGATGTAGCTTTGGATGCTTCCCGACGTATCCCGTCGGCCAAACCTCCGGCAGGTGCCAAACTGGTTCCTGAAAACATTTCCAGGCTCACTTTGGTCGGGCCAGCGGCTCTAGGCTGGATGGGATGCAGGTGGCTGATCCCAGGATTTCAGTTTTCCTCCTGGAGGGGAGGAAGGGAAAGCTCCGTTCCCTCTTTTGGGAGGATGTGCCAGGTGGGAGCGAGGGGCCTGCAAACCACGGATGGCCAAAGGCAGGGATTGGTGCTTGGAGTGGGAAGGAGAAATCCATGGAAAACATGGTTCCCCACACCCCAGCCATGCATGGAATCGCTGTTGGAACTCACAGAATTCCCTGAAATTCCTTCTCCTTGCCCGTGGTTTAAGGATGGGACTGGAGCACTTTACTGTCACATGGGAAGACATTTTCTGCCTTTGGAAAACCGTAAATCCTTAAATATCCTTTTTCCACGTGAGGCAGAGTGGGAAGGTTCCAGCCAGGCTCTCTGGGTGGTGGGGTCTCTGTCGGTGTGGGTGTGTGGTGGAAATGAACACCCTTGGATGGAGCAAATTCCCAGATTTGGCTCTTTTGGGATATATCCCAACGTGGAAAAACTGGGGGCTCTTTCCAGCATCCCCAAAAAGTCCTGGCGCTGCCGTGAGCCCTGGTGGCTGGGTGCCACCGCAGCCGGGCTGTGGCAGCTCAGGGTTAACAAAGCTGAGCTTAGAGATGGTTTTGCCTCTTGGCAGCTCTGGAAAAACTATTTTTCTTTTGCCCTGGTTCTCCTCGGCTTTGCCTGGATTCGCTCCTGGAGCGGCCGAGCCGCTCGGCTCGACTTCACTAGAGGGCGCAGGAATTTTAGGCTAGGAGCGCGCCGGGGTTCGTCGGGGAAAGTTGGCTGCCTTCTCCTCCTTTTTAATCAACTGGAAAGATGCAGGGTTGAACTGGAGGTGACTGGAAGGGGATCCAGACTTGTGTCTGGCCGGGGAAGGATCTGCTGACATGTGGGATTAGGCGGTGCGAGCGCGGCGGCGGCGGCCGGGACGGAGCAGCGCGGCCGGGGCTCGGGACGTGGTTGGGAGCTCCAGGGAGCAGCCAGCTGGAGGAGCCTCCTGGCACGAGGAGAGCTCCCAAAACTGCAGAAAAGGAAAAAAAAAAACCCCTCACCCCCCAGCGCTTAATGCTTGTCAGGCTGGGCAGGTTTGTGTTGATCCCACGGGGGTTCGGTTTTCTCTTCCAAAGGATCCCCCTCATCTGTTCCTATCAATTCTTTGGACAGGATCTTTCCTTCTGGGAGCCTGGCTTGATCCAGGGTTGTGGATCCAGCCCCCCACACCATGGCAGCTCTTTTGGGACCTGAGGCACGTCTGGGACTGTGTTGTGTCCTTTCTTCAGGGAGCAGGGGGTCCCCAAGTGCTTCTCCTGTGGGGAGGACAAGGCCAGGAGCCCCCAAAGGCCACCTCCGTTGGGATGGTGGCTTCAAGCAGGGATGTAGAGCCAGTGCTCCTAAAGCAGAAGTTGTCCCCTCCCTGGCCCTGCTTCCAGCTGAGGAAACTGAGGCATGGGAAATGTTCCGGGACATTCACTGGGAGCCTTTGTCCTTACCCCAAGCTCCTCAGCATGGGCAGGTGAGAGCTGGATGGGGAGACAGCCCCACCCAGGTGGTCTTGTCCCATCCCTGCAGAAGAGCTCATGGATCCTGGCTCTGCATCAAACCCTGGGGTCCTGCTCGTGGACAAAGGAATCATCCCTTCTCCATTCCCTCCTTACCATCCCCATTCTTTTCTTACCTTCCCTGTTCCTTTCTTATCTTCCCCACTCCCTTCCCACCTTCCCTACTCCCTTCCCACCTTCCCCACTCCCTTCTTGCCTTCCCCACTCCCTTCTTGCTTTCCCCATTCCCTTCCCACCTTCCCTACTCTCTTCCCATTTTCCCATTCCCTTCTCACCTTCCCCACTCCCTTCTTGCCTTCCCCACTCTCTTCTTGCCTTCCCCACTCCCTTCTTGCCTTCCCCACTCCCCTTCTTGCCTTCCCCACTCCCCTTCTTGCCTTCCCCACTCCCCTTCTTGCCTTCCCCATGCAGCCCAGGGTCTCGGTTTTCCCCCCCTCCCGCTTTTCCTGCCCGAGCAGCCGCTTTTTCCAGCGGAAAAAGCCTGAAGGTCGCTGCCTTTCCAGGCTCCAGAGCAGCTCAGGGCCGCCGCCGCCCCGTCCCGTGCCCTCACCGCGCTCTCGCTCCCTGCTGTTCATTCATTCATTCATTGATCCCTCCTCTCATTCATTCATTCATGCCTCGGCTCCGTGCGGCCATCCAGCCACGGCTCCCTGTCCCCCAGGCTGATCCGCTCGGATTCTCTCCCCATCCATCCTGCCATCCCCAGATTCCCGCAGGGAGCTCCGCGCCGGGCCGGCCGCGCGCCGCGCTTCACTCGGGGCTCAACCCGGGCCATTGTGGAGCCTCCTGCCCGGAGCTGCGAGGGGACAGAGGTGTTTTTTCACCAAACAAACTCCCAGGGAACGCCGGGGCATTAGCAATGAGGGGTCGCAGCCAGGAAAATATTACCTTTCCCTTGGAGTGCTGACTGCGGAGGAAATTCTCACATTTACAGCTCCGGCGAGCCCGGCGCTCATGGAAAAGAGGGGGCGGCTTTGATTTCGCTCCTCTTGGTGGGTTTGATAACTTGGCAGCCCCCCCACCTCGCCTCCATTCCCGCCGGGAAGCGGCCACCGGTGGAGGCTCCCTCCTTGGAATCCTGGTTTAATTGGATTTTCCTGGAGGCCTGCGGTGCGTGTGCGCCCTGCCCCGTGCGTGTGTGTAGGTTAATAAAAAATAAACAAACAGCACTTTCCCCCCTTCTCTCGGGGAGGGATGCGGCGGGAATGCCGAATGAAAGCGCTGCTGTGCCGGGAAGGGACATTCCTGGCATTGCTGAGCTCCTCGAGCGGGCCCGGGCCCAAATTGGAGGAAAAAAATTGGAGTAAGGAGCCGTTAGCGTGGGGGACCTGGGGAGGCCCAGTCCTGCTCACTGTTTACTCGCAGAGCTTAAATTAACGCTGGCTGCTGACATCAGGAATTTTTTTTTTTCCCCTGGTTTCCCAAGGAAATGAGCCGAGGGCGATCGCGGCCTCTGCGTACGTGCAGAGGCTCTTCCCTGCTTGAACCCCTGTCGGAGTTCAGCCAGATTCCACAGAGATCCTAAAGGCTCCAAAATAATTATTTTGCTTCATTTTGCATCCGTGAAAAAAAAAAAAAAAAGAAAAAAAAAGGTGGCGGAGAGGTGGGAGGAATTGTCGGTGCTTCCCGTTGGGAGAGTTGCGTTTTCCCGTTGTGTTTTTCTGTGCTGGACACTGGAGAATCCCTGTGGAAAAGGTGCATTGGTGACTCCCAGACCATGGGATGAACAGAACTGGGATCCTTTGGACATGGAAAGCTGGCTCAGTCCCTCCTGCCACACGTGGGGTGAAGGAATTCCTCCCATCCCTGGCTCGCTCCGTTATTCCCTGTCACTTGTGATGGTCGCGGTGGGAATCTCGGCAGGAGCTGATGTTTCTGTCAGGTTTTTTAGGAGCTGGTGGCTCTGGATGAGGAGCTTGGAATGGTGACAACTCCTTGTGATGACTTTGGTGAAGGCCAAGTGTGTTGGGGCCATGTAGAAACCTCTCCTTGTTGTTTCCTGTAGGTTTTCTCCAAAGTTTTCAGCCATGGGGTTCTGGATAGTGAGAATCTCAGCAGGAGCTGGTGTTTCTGGCAGGTTTTTAGGAGCTGGTGGCTCTGGATGAAGTGGTGTCAAGCTTTTGACCTTGGTGAAGGCTAAATGCGTTGGGGCCATGTTGAATTTTTTTTTTTTTTGCTGCTTCTCATAAGTTTTCTCCAAGGTTTTCAGCCATGAGGCTCTGGAGAGTGGGAATCTCGGCAGGAGTTGGTGTTTCTGGCAGCTTTTTTAGGAGCTGGTGGCTCTGGATGAAGTGGTGTCAAGCTTTTGACCTTGGTGAAGGCTAAGTGCGTTGGGGCCATGTTGAAATTTATTTTTTTTTCTGCTTCCCGTAGGTTTTCTCCAAGGTTTTCAGCCATGAGGTTCTGGAGAGTGAGAATCTCAGCAGGAGCTGGTGTTTCTGGCAGGTTTTTTAGAGTTGGTGGCTCTGGATGAAGCAGTGCCAAGCTTTTGACCTTGGTGAAGGCTAAGTGCGTTTGGGCCATGTTGAATTTTTTTTTTGCTGCTTCCTGTAGGTTTTCTCCAAGGTTTTCAGCCATGAGGCTCTGGAGAGTGGGAATCTCGGCAGGAGCTGGTGTTTCTGGGAGCTTTTCTAGGAGCTGGTGGCTCTGGATGAAGAGGTGCCAAGCTTTTGACCTTGGTGAAGGCTAAATGCGTTGGGGCCATGTTGAAATTTATTTTTTTTTGCTGCTTCCCGTAGGTTTTCTCCAAGATTTTCAGCCACGAGGCTCTGGAGAGTTACCTCCCCAAGATCCAGCTGGTGATCAAGGACACGCTGCGGGCCTGGAGCAGCAACCCCGAGTCCATCAACGTGTACCACGAGACGCAGCAGCTCACGTTCCGCATGGCCATCCGCGTCCTGCTGGGCTTCCGCATCCCCGACGAGGAGCTCGGCCGCCTCTTCGAGGTCTACCAGCAGTTCGTGGAGAACGTCTTCTCCCTGCCCGTGGATCTGCCCTTCAGTGGATACAGGAGGGTGAGATTTGGGTCGGGTTCTCTGCCCTGATGGCACCAATTAATTCACGGCCGTGGTGATTCATCCGCGCCTTTCCTGGTTCTCAGGGTTTCTCATCCTCCGACCTCAAGGAGTCCACTGTGGGCCACAGTTCCTGATTTAGTGGGGAAGACAGAGGAAAAGCCATCCCTTCTTGACTGGAGTGGTTTGATAACAGAAAATAGTCAGGATTGGCCCAGATCTAATTCATATTTTCCCTCATTTGGCAATTTTCCCATATTTTTTTAGTTTGTGGGACTCTTCTCCTTTTAATTCCCTCCTGTCCTTGGAGTGAAACAGGTCCTTGTAATTCCAAGAACTAAAACAGATCCTTGTAACTCCCAAAACTAAAACACCTCCTTCTAATTCCTGGAGCATTCCAGATTGGTTTTTTTGTTTTTGTTTTGGTTTTTTGTTTTGTTTTGTTTTGTTTTGTTTTAATGAATGATGCAAAATGAAAACATAACAAAAACCAGACATAAAATCATGTTTTTTTCCCATGGAGAATTTTGATAAAAGAAATACAGGGGGTTCAAAATTTATTTTTGTGGTATCCCTGCAAATCTTTTTTACTGCTGTTTGCCCATGGGAATGATTGCATCCCCTCGGAGCCCGGAATCATTCCCAGCAGCAGGTTAGCCCCGAGCAGCTGCACCCCCGTAGGAATTGCTTTAGTGGGAGCAGGTGATCAAATTGCTTGGGAAGGGGATTCTTTGGGATGAATGGGCTTTCCTTTGAGAGATGATTTTCCCAGGGGTTTCCATACATCCCAGGAGGTGCCGGACAGGGGCTCCCAGCCCAGACCCATCATTTACACCTAGGTGTTGATTACTCCTCCTGTGATCTCCCCCACTCTGGCTTTACTCCTCCCGCCCAGGGGACACCTCCAACATCCTCACACCCCTCTTTGAGCCTCTGCTTTTATGGCTTGGACCTGTCCTGAGCACATCTGCAGCTCCTGGGATGGGCAAGGTGCTGCTGGTGGTGTGGTCTGAGCAATTCCCGCTCCACAGGGAATCCGGGCTCGGGAGACGCTGCAGAAGGGGCTGGAAAAAGCCATCCAGGAGAAGCTGCAGAACACGCAGGGCAAGGACTATGCTGATGCCCTGGACATCCTGATAGAGAGTGGGAAGGAGCATGGCAAGGAGCTGACCATGCAGGAGTTGAAGGTAAAACTCTTCCCCGAGGCCTTGGGGTTGTTCTTGTTCCTGTTCTGCTCAGGGTGAGGTCTTCCCCAAGGGAAGTGTGGGATGCTTTGGGATGTTTTGGGGCAGAGATGAGCTGTGAGAGATGGGTGACCATGATGTGTTGGTAGATCCCAGTGTGATTAATCCAAACCAGTTGCTTTTTTTATATGCTGGTTATGCCCAGCCTTTTCTGCAGAGCATTCCATGGAATCGTTCAGCTTGGAAAAGGCCTCCGAGATCACAAAGTCCAACCTCCATCCTCACTAAACCACACCACAAAATTCCACACCTGCTCGGTTTCTGAACGCTTTCAGGGATGGTGGCTCCATCCCTGTCTCAGGCAGCCTTTTCCAATGTTTGACCCCTTTTCCAGGAAATAAATTTTCCCCAGTATCCAATCCAAACCTCCCCATTGGGGTCACAACTGAAGCCTTGATCAGCTGCATCCCTTGACCCTTCCACTTTTCCAGGTGCCTCCTTTGCAGGGCACAGGAGCCCCTCAGCAGGTTCTTACCTGCAGCTGGGTCCTGCCATGCCAGGAGCCACCTCCTGGGTTTTTTGTCTGATCCTCAGAGGTTCTGTGTGAAGCTCCTTGTGATATCTGTCCAAGGAGTGACCAAACTGTGGCTGCTGCATCCCTGGAAGTGCCCAAGGCCATTAACAATGGACACAAACTCTGCCCAGGTTTCCCTCACCCATCCTGGTGGGTGGGGAATCACACAGGAGAATCCATCTCCCTCCAGCGTCTCCCTTTGTAGTCCACATCCCATTTTTCCCTCTCCCAGCTTTGTGTTGTGATCCTTCCTCAGATCACTTGGATCTTAATCTCTGGAGCAGCTGTTTTGGGGGAGAAGCTGTGGCTGCTCCATCCCTGGCAGTGCCCATGGCCAGGTTGGATGGGAGAAACAGGGGATAGTGGGAGGTGTCCCTGGGGTTGGAACAATCTTAAATTTCCATCCATCCCAAAATCACTCCACGATTCTAAGGCCAGGCTGGGAAACTTCTGGGGAGAAGAACACCCAAAAGAGATGTCCCAGCTCTGTCCCACCCCCGTGCCTCACCCTGGCTCTTCTCCTGCCCCCCAGGACGGCACCCTGGAGCTGATCTTTGCCGCCTACGCCACCACGGCCAGCGCCAGCACCTCCCTGATCATGCAGCTCCTCAAACACCCGCGGGTGCTGGAGAAGCTGCGGGAGGAGCTGCGGAGCAAAGGGATCCTCCACAACGGCTGCATCTGCGAGGGCTCCCTGCGCCTGGACACCATCAACGGCCTCCAGTACCTGGACTGCGTCATCAAGGAGGTGCTGAGGCTCTTCACCCCCATCTCCGGGGGGTACCGCACCGTGCTGCAGACCTTCGAGCTGGACGTGAGTACTGCTGCACCCCGAGCTGCTCAAAACTGCCCAGCTTGCTTCTGCCTGGCTTAGAGGAGACCTCCCAGGGGATAAACGAAGTCCTGCCTAACTAAACCTTTCTCCCAGTGACAGGACAAAGGGACAAAGCTGCACCAGGGGAAGTTTAGGCTGGATGTTAGGGAAAAAAATTCTTTCCCTAAAGAGCTGGGATGGGGTGCCCAGTGAGGTGGTGGAGGCACCGTCCCTAGAGAGGTTTAAGCCTGGATGTGGCACTCGATGCCACGGTTTTGTGGATGAGCTGGTGTTAGCTCACAGTTTGGACTGCATGACCCCAAAGGCTTTTCCAGCCTAATTAATCCTGTGGTTCTGGCCGTGGGATTTGCTCCAGATCCAGCAGTGATGGGATGTGGAGCAAGGGATGCGCCAGAGCTGCCAGGGAGCAGACGGGTGTGATGCTTCAAAGCCCAGCTCGTGACAGTGACGCCAAATTCTGAGCTGGGGTGTGACAGGGGAAAGGTTTACGGCAAAGGGCATCTCCAGGCTGCCGGATGACAGGCGGATTAGTCACTGCCATGGCTGGAATTTCCTCCCAGCAAAACAAAATCTCGGGAGCTGCCTTGTCACTGTAAATCCTCCTAATGCAGTGGTTTGAGTCAGAGACCTTTTAAAGTGCTCAGGGGATGATAAATCCACCCCATTTCTCATCGCCTGGGCCCTGACGTGGGTGTTGGGTGTGTGGTGCTGACAGGCAGCGGGGTGTGGGACGCTCTGGGATCCCTCTGGGATGCTCTGAGATGCTCTGGGAAGGGCTGGCTGATGTGTGGGGCATGGCACGGGAAATGCTGCTTCCCCTGCTCGGCACCACGGGGTTCCTGGTAGGCAGCTCCTGCCAGTGACCACAAAGCAAATAAATGGATGGATCATCCCACGGATCCTTTAAAATGCAGGGAGGGAAAAGCCAGGAGTCGCATCTCTCTGTGCTGTGCTGTCTGGTCTTCCTTTAAACCTGCATCATGCTTGAGGGATAAACCCAAAAAAAACGGGAATAAGCAAGAAAAACAGTGAGGGTGGTGCTGGCTGGCACAAACTGCCCAGGGATTGTGGATGCCACATCCCTGGAAGTGCCCAAGGTTGGATGGGGGTTGGAGCACCCTGGGGTAGTGGAAGGGGAGTGGGACAGGATGAGTTTAGGGTCCCTCCCAAGCCAAGCCATTCCATGATCCCACAGAAACAAAACTCCTCTATCTCATCCCCCTGCTCCTCTCCAGCAGGCTTGACCCACTCTGCTCTTCTCTCCACCCCTTCCCGCGTCCCCGCAGGGTTTCCAAATCCCCAAGGGCTGGAGCGTGATGTACAGCATCCGGGACACCCACGACACCGCCCCCGTCTTCAAGGACGTGGACGTCTTCGACCCCGACCGCTTCGGGCAGGGCCGGAGCGAGGACAAGGACGGCAGGTTCCACTACCTCCCCTTCGGCGGAGGCGTACGGACCTGTCTGGGCAAGCACCTGGCCAAGCTCTTCCTCAAGGCTCTGGCCATCGAGCTGGCCAGCACCAGCCGCTTCGAGCTCGCCACCAGGACTTTCCCCAAAATCACCCTGGTGCCCGTGGTCCACCCGGTTGACGGACTCAAGGTCAAATTCTTCGGACTGGATTCCAACCAGAACGAGATCCTGACGGGCACAGACGCCATGCTGGGGGCCACCGTGTAAAGCCCGCGCCGGCGGCACCAGGGACGGGCGGCCGGGGGCACCAGGGGTGGGGTGGGGGCGAGGGCATGGACAGGAGGGGAGGAGAGAGGGATGAGGAGCTTCTCCACGGCGCTCACCTCCGGGTCGGGACTGCTTTTCCAGCAGGGAAGCCGCCGGAAGCGTTTTGCTCTTCCCGCGGAGAAGGTCGGGGGCGTCGTCCGGTCCCGTTGGGAAGGAGGAAGATCCGCAAAAGCCGAGTCGAGCTGGGATGGCTGACCATACACAGTATCTAAATATTATAAATATATATATATAAATATCTATAAAACACTTCTGCTGCCAGGAGGAGAAGGCCCGACTGCGGGAAAGGCTTGGGAATCAGCCCAGGATCTGAGGTCTGGTGTCCCGGGGCAGCTCTGGGGTGACCTCTGACCTTTTTTTTTAACAGTGTTAAATTAGCTGGTGATAACAGTGTTTTTATGTTTTTTGAGGTGGTTTTTTTGGGGGGGGTGGGGTTATTATTTTTTTTTTCATTTGGTTGTGTTTGTTCTGGGGCGTTGGAGCCTTTCCTTGGCCGGGGGGACACAACGCTGCCCATCCCCAGCCCCTCTCCCGCTGGTGCCGGGGCAGGCTGGGGAGGAGGAGGAGGAGGGATCATTTTACTTCCCAAAAAACCCCCTCCTGCGGCGTCTTGAGCCACCCCCGAGGCCTCGGGAGAGGCAGATTTGCATTTTCCAAGATGTTCTGGGGCTCTGGGCAGGGGGATGCCCATTTTTTTCTCTCGAGTTTCCTGCTGCTGCTACCCGGCCTGTGAGCACCCCCTCCACTGCAGCCCCCCGCCAGCCCTGGGCAAAGGCACCCGGCTTTGGGGACATTTTGGTGCCTTTGCTGTCCCCTCCAGGTGCTGGCACCAGCCCCCGAGCCCCAGCAGGGCTCTGGGGGCGCCGGGGCTGCTCCTGCCAGAGGCGTTTGCATTAAAGGCGATCACTCCAATTAAGGCAACGCACGCATTCGTTTGTCTCGTGTTTGGGGTTTTTTTGGCAACGGGAGAGCTCAGCAGGAAGGAGAGGGCTTCCACCCTGCATCCCAGAAGAATTCCAGAGCCTCTCCAGCACAAGCCAGCAGCCACCCAGAGGTATCTTGCCTTCCATTTGCTGGGGGGTTGTTTCCTTTTGGGTTTTTTTGCGTGCGGGAGGCGTCTGGGTTGAGTTGGAGATTTTGGGGGGTTGTGTCAGGAGGGCGTGGAGCAAAAGCTCCCCGAGCACCTAGGTGGATGTTTGGCTCAAACCAGAGCCAAACACCAGCCTGGCAGATCCCTCTGTGATTTGGGGCAGCTCTTCCAGCCCATCCCACCCCCCTCCTGTCCCATCCCAACCCGCTGAGGCCGAGAACGGTGACGGGAGCCGCACCCGAGCCCGGGGGGCAGCTTGGCTTTCAGCTCCAAAGGGATCCAGAGAAGTCCGAGGGCTTGGAATAGGGAAGGAGAAGGGGCAGGTGTGGCTCACCAGGTGGCTTTGCAGGTTGTGCTTTTGCCTCTTTGGGAAGGTCGCAGGAAGTGTGAAGCGAGCGGAGGCGAGGCCGCCTTGGCGGGGGCAGGGAGGAGGGAGGCAGGTTTGGAGCCAAGGGAAGCACTTGAGGTTGGAATGCTGTCAGCCAAGCTGCCAAAATCCCCCCCTGGAGCATCCCAGGGCATGGAGGTCCCTCCCACTGGGCGCACAGCTTGATTCGAGCTGGGATAAAACTCCCGACCCTCCCAATCCCCGTTCCCATCCCAGCCTTGCTCCCGGCTGGTGCCAAACCCCAAAGGAAGGTCTCAGGAGCCCTGGAGCAGAGGCTCAGACTTTTCCAGCCTGGAATCTTTAAAATGGAACACCACCAGCTCAGGCCCTGTTGGGATTCCAGGAGTTTCCCTTGTCCCTGATGGAGAGGAAAACGTTCCCAATGGTGGAAATCCCAATCCCGGAGGGTAAAGGGGAGCACAAACCTGGATGTGGTGGGAAGGGGGAGTCCACATCTGGGGCAAACATCTGGGGAGGGGCTGGGCACAGGGAGGTGTCCGTGGTTTTTGTGGGAATGGGGATGGAGGGGGATGAGCTGTGGGAACCCAGTTTCCATCTGGGATCTGTGCTTGGGGACCAGAGGGCTGGGAAAGGGAAAAGCTGGAGAGGACAGCCAGGACAGGAGCTCTGGTTAAAGACAAACCTTGGATTTGTCCAGCAGAACCTCTTGGATGGGCTCCTCTGGAAGGGCTCAGGCCCTCTTCTCACGGGGAATCAGGGAAGGGTCCTTTCCCTGAAATTTAAATTTTAACTTCTGATGTCGTTCCAAAGTGAGAACCAAACCTGCTCTGGTGGGAATGGGAGCTGCAGCCATCCCTGAAATTCCATTTACATCCCGTGGATATACAGTGTTTGTGTGGGGGAGTATTTAATCCAGGCTCAAGTAAGCCAGGCTTTGTTGTTCCAGTCCTAACTAATATAACTTGACTAAAAAATAAAGTTGCTGCAGTGGGTTTGCAGAATAAAGCACTTTGAATCTCAGAATTTTTTTTTTTTTAATTAGCACAGTCCAATTTGCTATAATATTATTTTATACACAAATTTTTTTTTTTGGTCTGTCTTTATAAACTATTATAAGTGCTATTTTTGTTATAATTCAAAAATAGATATTTAGGATAAAGTTGTGCTGTTAAATATTTGTTATTTAGTAAAAATATGATTTTTTTTTTCCTCTATTGTAAACGTCGTCTGGGAAAAAAATATTAATGTTTTATCCTATTTGTTTTTAATATTAAAAAAAAAAAAGGAAAAAAGCACTTGTGGGGTTTTTTCGTTGGGGAATTGGTGCCGTGTGAGGTTGTGTTGCAGTCACGTGGGTTTTAATATGTACAGAATATTCTGTGTCCCATATTAAAATGAATGTTGTGTATTTTGTGATCCCAAAATAAAACAAAACCAAAAAAAAAATATTCCTTGTGGCTCGCTTTCTAGAATTCCAGGATAAAAAGGGTTGGGGCTCCCAAGTTTCGGGTCTCGTGTTCCTGGTGCTGCTCCTTGTGGCCTCTGGGCTTGGGTTCAGGGAGAGAATCCCAGAAATTGGGGCATCCATCCCATAAAATGGGATTTTGGCATCCAGCTCCATGGCCAAGGTGAACCTGGCTGATGTGGATCCAAATACAGGAAATTCCACAATAAAATATTAAGTCAAATCAAATCTTTTTATGGGGAGGATGGTCAAAATTTGGATCAAGTGGGAGAGGTTTGGAGTCTCCATCCCTAGAGACCAGACCAAGCTGAATCCTGGCAAATAAAATAAAATAAAATAAAATAATCTTTTAATGGGAGGATTGTCAAAATTTGGATCAAGTGGGAGATATTTGGAATCTCCAGCCCTGGAAACCTGTCCAAGGTGAACCCTGGGTGATATGGATCCAAATACAGATCCAAATACAAAAATAAAATAAAATAACCAAATCTTTTTATGCAGAAGATTGTCAAAATTTGGATCAAGTGGGACATATTTGGAGTCTCCATCCCTGGAGATTGGAGATGGTCCTGAGCCACCTGTCCAAGGGGAATCCTGGGATCCCAAAACAGGAAATTCCACTTAAAAATGAAATGAAATAAAACATAAAATCAAGAAAATGAAATGAAATGAAATGAAATGAAATGAAATGAAATGAAATGAAATATTTTACAGGGAGCATGGTCAAAATTTGGATCAAGAGGGAGATGTTTGGAGTCTCCATCCCTGGAGATTGGACATGGACCTGAGGACCCAGACCAAGCTGAATCCTGGCTGATATGGATCCAAATACAGGAAACTCCACAATAAAATAAAAAATTAAATGAAATAAAATTAAAATAAAGTAAAAATTTAAATAAAATAAAATAAATAAAGTAAAAATTAAAATAAAAATTTTTTAAAAAGTCAAAATTAAATTAAAATAAAGTAAAATAAAAATTAAAATAAAATAAAATAAAATAAAATAAAATAAAATAAAATAAAATAAAAATTTTATGGTCAAGTGTTGAATTAAGTGGGACAGCTCTGGAGTCTCCATCCCTGAAGACTGGGCAGGGACCTGAGCAAGGTGCCCCAGCTCGTGAGATCCCACCCATCCCGAGGTTTTGGGGAGCTCCAGGATCCCCCTTTTCTGCCCAGAGCCTTTTTCTCTCTGCAGGAAGAGAAAGGAGGGAAGGGAAGGCAAATACTCCAGTTGTGTGCCTGGTCCTTGCTGCTGGTGTTTTCAGGAATTGCTCGGGATGGAATCGGCACAGGAGAGCAGCGGGTGGGAGAACAAACATTGGACTGCCAAGGGCATGGGATGGAGCAGGTGAGGGAGGGCACGGTTCCTGAGGCAGGACAGAACACAATTCCAGAGGCAGGACAGACACAATTCCTGAGACAGGACAGAACAATTCCAGAGGCAGGACAGAACAATTCCAGAGACAGGACACGAGTCCTGAGACAGGACAGACACAATTCCAGAGACAGGACAGACACAATTCCAGAGGCAGGACACGATTCCAAAGGCAGAGCATGATTCTCAAGGCAGGATAGACACAATTCCAGAGGACACGATTCCTGAGACAGGACAGACACAATTCCAGAGGCAGGACATGATTCCTGAGACAGGACAGACACAATTCCAGAGGCAGGACACGATTCCTGAGACAGGACAGAACAATTCCAGAGGCAGGACAAGATTCTGAGACAGGACAGACACAATTCCAGAGGCAGGACACGACTCCAGAGGTGGGAATTATTGGAACCCTGAAGGCCGGGAGTTTTAAACTTTCTGTGCTTTCTGACTCTGACCCTCAAAAGAACACTGCTTTGGACTTGAGGCCTTGGAGAAGGCATCCAAATTGGAGTGATGGAGCTGGAATCGCTGGTGTGGAGTCGAATAGGAATTCAACTACGAGGAATTCCCAACAGGAATGACCCCGTGGTGAGCAGCAGGTGGGGCGGGAGCATCCAGGGCTGTCCCCACCCTCCCATCCCCACCCCTTTGGGTGCCAGACGCACTGACCGCAGCTCCTCAGCAAATCCTGGGGTTTTCTGGCAGCTGCGGCTGCTCCGAGCTTTCCAAGCCAGAGTTTAGGAATGTTTTAGGAAGTTCTGGCCCCGGCCGGTGGGAGAAGAGCTTTGGACGAGCCGCGCTGCCGGTGGGAGCTGCAGCTGCAGCCGCTCCGCGGTGGAGACGGGGCGGGCTGGGAGCGCTTGGGGTAATTAGGCAATTAGCGAAGTAATTGGCTTCCGTCTCCTTCCTCTCGTGCCCATAAATAGAGCCCTGATGGCCTCGGCGGGAGCTGCAGAACAGGATGCTGCTTCCAGCGGCGGCATCCCGAGGGCTGCGGGGACGAGCGGAGCTCGGGCTGGAAAATGTGACCGAGAAACCCAAACGCGGCTCCCTCCGGGGCAGCCCGAGCTCCTCTCCCTCCCTTCAGAGCTCTGTGGCCGCTCTTTTCCTACTCCTGCCAGCGAGGGTTTGCCTGGCCGTGGCCAAAATCCCCCCCTGGGATGCGCCCCTGGCCGCTCCTGCTGCATTCCCAGCCCGAGGTGGCACCTCCCTGTCCTTCTGTCCCGTCCAGCTCCTTCCAAAACCCGCCTGTCCCCTCCCTGTCCTTCTCTCCTGTCCAGCTCCCTCCAAACCCCATCTGGCACCTACCTCCCTGTCCTTCTGTCCCGTCCAGCTCCCTCCAAACCCCGCCTGTCCCCTCCCTGTCCTTCTGTCCCGTCCAGCTCCTTCCAAACCCCGCCTGTCACCTCTGGGGCACCTCTCTGTCCTTCTGTCCCGTCCAGCTCCCTACAAACCCCGTCTGTCCCCTCCTGTCCTTCTGTCCCGTCCAGCTCCTTCCAAACCCCGTCTGCCACCTCTGGGGCACCTCCCTGTCCTTCTGTCCCGTCCAGCTCCTCCAAACCCCGTCTGTCCCCTCCCTGTCCTTCTGTCCCTTCCAGATCCCTCCAAACCCCGCCTGCCACCTCCCTGTCCTTCTGTCCCTTCCAGATCCCTCCAAACCCCGTCTGTCACCTCTGGGGCACCTCCCTGTCCTTCTGTCCCGTCCAGCTCCTCCAAACCCCGCCTGTCCCCTCTGGTGGCACCTCCCTGTCCTTCTGTCCTGTCCAGCTCCTCCAAACCCCGTCTGTCCCCTCCCTGTCCTTCTGTCCTGTCCAGCTCCTCCAAACCCCGTCTGTCCCTCTGGTGCCACCTCCCTGTCCTTCTCTCCTGTCCAGCTCCCTCCAAACCCCGCCTGTCACCTCTGGTGGCATCTCCCTGTCCTTCTGTTCCATCCAGCTCACTCCAAACCCCGCCTGTCACCTCTGGGGCACCTCCCTGTCCTTCTGTCCCGTCCAGCTCCTTCCAAAACCCGTCTGTCCCCTCCCTGTCCTTCTGTCCTGTCCAGCTCCTTCCAAAACCCGTCTGTCCCCTCTGGTGGCACCTCCCTGTCCTTCTGTCCTGTCCAGCTCCTTCCAAAACCCCGCCTGTCACCTCTGGTGGCACCTCCCTGTCCTTTCTGTCCTGTCCAGCTCCCTCCAAACCCCGTCTGTCCCCTCCCTGTCCTTCTGTCCCGTCCAGCTCCCTCCAAACCCCGTCTGTCCCCTCCCTGTCCTTCTGTCCCTCCAGCTCCCTCCAACCCCGTCTGTCACCTCTGGCAGAGCAGAGCTCATTTCCTTTCGGGATTTCTTCCTCCCCTCCCTTCGCTGGGATTTATTCATAATTTATCGGTCATTTATGGCTTTCGGCACCACCCCTGGAGCGGGATGAGTGGGATGAGGTGTCTCGCTCTGCTCCAACAGAAGCAGGGAGATGTTTTTTATTTTTATTTTTTGGGATGGCCTCACGGGAGCTGCTGGATCCCTCGGACTCCGTGTTCTTTCCACTCGGCGCCGGCTCCGAGGCTCACGTTACTCCCTCGGTTTTAACTCGAGCTGAACTCTTGGAAAGTTTCTTTTTAAAGATTGTGTGTGAAAGCACAGAAAAGGTGTGTGAAGGCATCCAGGGTTCTTTTTTTTTTTTCTCCCCCGCGCTCTTTTTCGTCTCCTTCTTTTCCCCTTCTGCTCATAAAAGGGAATTTTGGCTCCTGCAAAATGAAATGGGATTCAGGAGTGGTCTTGTGTCCTCTTAAAATGTGGGTTTAACCTGAAAATCTCCAGGCTCAAGCCTTTCCATGGTAAAACTAAAATCTTGCAGTGTCCTTAAATAACATTTAGAGGAATTATTGAAAGGAGAGAAATGGGAGGAAGGGATGGATTTCCAGGTGGTTTCTTGGCGTTGTTTTCTTCCAGAATATTTTAGGAGTCCTGGCGGACCCTGAGCTCTGGTCTTGGCTGGAATTAAAACGTGGAAGGTGCCTTGGAATAGAATAAAACGGAATAAAACAGAATATTCTGAAAGGGAATCATCCAGGGGATGCTCAGAGTCCCTGCAGGGGCTCCAGGAGAGCTGGAATTGGGGACAGGACACAGGGAATGGCTCCACTGGGATCCTGGGAAGGAATTCCTGCCTGGGCTGGGATTCCCAGATTTGCTGTGGAATTCCCAGATTTGCTGGCAGTGCCCAAGGCCAGGCTGGATCCACCTGGGACAGTGGGAATGTCCCTGCCATGGATGGGGTGGGATGGAATCCTTAAATCATTCCATGGAGAATTCCATCCCCCCAATTTTAGTCTCCCAGGGTGAAAGGAGATTGGAATTCTCCATGCATCCAGTTCCCTGCTGGCATCCTGCGGAAAACTGGCTGAAACCCTAAAACAAATCCTAATAAATCTTCCAAAGTGTTGGGATAATAATTCAGAGTACCTGCACGGCCTCGGTGTTTGATCTGGACTTTTAAAAATGATAAATTGTCACAGCAAACAGGATGGGAAGTGCTGGAAGAGCAAATGGATTTCTGGCAAATATTCCCTTTCCAAGGTCTCCCTCTGCATTTGGAATGAAGGATTCCCATTTTATCCCCCACTACAAATGAAAATTTCCCTTTACAAGCGATGATTACACCAAAATCCTGACTTGGAGCATCTCCCTGATTATTTATTCAGCAGCTGCTGTGGGATTTTTGATGTGATAAAACAGAAATGATAAAGGTTTGCAGGGAAAAATGTGGGAAAGGGAGGCTCAGGGAAGCTTGGAGGCCGTGGCTGAAATCTCAGTGGATTTGTGTGGGGTTTTTTGGGAATAATCTGCCATGGAGAGACCCAAAATTAGGGAATGAGGGGTGGGTTAGGCTGTGAGGCTTCAAGTTTGTTCCTGGGGGTGCTTTTACAGGAGGTTGCTGAGGTTTTCATGGAATCATTCTCAAAAACATGGAATGAGCTGGAAAGGACCTTAAAAATCCTTTTAATTCCATGGGCAGGAATGCCACTGATTATCCACTATTATTATATACATGTAATGTGTAATACATAATGTAATATACATTATATTCTACATTATATTCTACATTATATTCTACATTATATTCTACATTATATTCTACATTATATTCTACATTATATTCTACATTATATTCTACATTATATTCTACATTATATTCTACATTATATTCTACATTATATTCTACATTATATTCTACATTATATTCTACATTATATTCTACATTATATTCTACATTATATTCTACATTATATTCTACATTATATTCTACATTATATTCTACATTATATTCTAGTCTATGTAGCATATATATTATATATATGAATATTATACACACACATATATATGTATTTTTTATTTTTAAAATATATATATATTCCATGTGCCCTCATCCACTCCCTCTCAACCCTTCCCCATCCTCGTGTCCCTCCTGCAGGAGTTCTCCAAGAGTTTTGGATTTTTCCATGGATTTTGGTGCCCAGAGCAGAGCAGGACAATCCCCTCCTTGGGCTGCATCCTCAAATTCCCCACTAATCCCAAACATTCCCTGAGAATCCCAGGCTGCTTAAACAATCCATCCTGTCACACTGAGAAAATTCCCTCCCAGTCGTTGAAAATTCCCTCCCAATCATCAAAATTTCCCCCTTTAATTGTCGAAAATCCCCTTTTTAACAGTCAAAAATTCCCTTTAAATAATCAAACTCCAGCATCCTCCAGCTCACATCACAATTCCATGTAACAATTCCAAAGCCAATGGATGTCTGGAAGCTGGACCAGGCTTTTCCAACTTTTTTTTCCCCCTTTATAAATATAGATGGGATTTATATTTATGTCTATTTGTCCTGAGGTGTGGAGCTGGAGTGTTTGTTATGGAATGAGAGCTCCTTTTACAGGGCAAGGAGCAGTTTTCTCTGGCATGGGAGCTGTGTTTAGTCTACATTCCCAGATCCCTTTTCCTTGAACAATATTTGCCCAATTTTGCAAAGGGAAAGGTGGATTTTGGGATGTGCTTGTGGTGGGGGGGGATTGCAGGGAATGACCCCAAACAAAGTGGGATGTGCTCCTGGGGAATCTGTGAAATGTGGGATTGCCTCTGGTGTCCTGCTGTGCCAAATTCCTGCCTCTGGGCATGGAATGTGCATGGAGGGAAAGGGAATATCCTGGGATCTGTGGGCACTTGGATTAGGGAAGGGATTGTCCCTCTGTGCCAGGCACTGCTGAGGCCACACCTGGAATTCTGTGTCCAGTTCTGGGTCACTCCATTTGGGACATGGAGGGGCTGGAGCGTGTCCAGGGGAGGGAATGGGGCTGGAGAATTCCTGAGGGAGCTGGGAAAGGGCTGGAGAATTCCTGAGGGAGCTGGAAAAGGGACTGGAGAATTCCTGAGGGAAATAGGAAGGGGCTGGAGAATTCCTGAGGGAAATGGGAAAGGGGCTGGAGAATTCCTGAGGGAAATGGGAAGGGGCTGGAGAATTCCTGAGGGAAATGGGAAGGGGCTGGAGAATTCCTGAGGGAAATGGGAAGGGGCTGGAGAATTCCTGAGGGAAATGGGAAGGGGCTCAGCCTGGAGAAAAGGAGGTTCAGGGGGACCTTGTGGCTCTGCACAACTCCCTGAGGTTTGGAGCCAGGTGGGATTTGGGATCTGATCCCAGGGAATGACAGGAAAAGAGGGAACAGCCTCAGGCTGGACAGGGGAGGCTCAGGTTGGACACCAGCAGGAATTTCCTCATGGAAAGGGCAGTCAGGAACTGGAAGTGCCCAGGGAGGTTTGGAATCCCCATCCCTGGAGGTGTCCAAGGAATTCCTGGATGTGGCACTCAGTGCCAAGGTGGGGATCGGGCCCAGCTTGGACTGGATGATCCTGGAGGGATTTTCCAACCTCAGTGATCCCAGGATTCTGTGCATTTGGGGATTGGAGCAGATAATCCCCTTCCAACTCAAATTATTCCATGAAAAGTACAAAAAATAGGGGAGGTAGAGATGGAAACCTTTCCTGGCTAAACCTTAGGCCGGGTCTAGGAGCCTGTTGGTCCTGGCCTGGTGGAGCACCAGGATTATTCTGTAGCCCCCAGGTAAATCCTGGTGGGATCTGTCCCTCACAATTCCTGTGTGGAAGGAGCATTTTTCCACATAAAAGCACATTTGTGTTGGGTTAAACCCAATCCACCCCGATCCTGGGAAAACAGAGGAGTTTATCCACACAAAGTTAGGGATGGCTCAGAACCCAGCAGGAGAGGTGGGAAAGGGGAGAACTTCCCAGATAAACTCGGTTTTGAAGGAATCACTGGATAACTCTGAGTGGAAGGGACCTGCAGCAATCACCTGGAAGGTGATCATCCCAGGAATGTTCATCCAGGAATGTCCCAGGGAGGGAAAATCCATCCTGGGATCGTCTCTCCCTGTGCTGTGGCCTGGAAAGGACTCGGGAAGGAGGGCAAAGGTTGGAAAAGGAGGGATTGGCAAACCAGCTGACAGCACTGTGGGTTAAGCCTGGCTCTCTCCAAGGCTGGGCTCTGACCACAAAGCCTCATCCCAAGCCCAGGGGAGGATGTCGTGGGTGTCCCATCACGTCACGGGGCCGGACACTCCGGCACTTCCCATTCCAGAGCTTCTCCTGCCGGAGTTTATCCAAACCCAGCAGCACCAGAATGGCTTTTGCAGGAGCCTCATTAAGCCATTATTGCATCTATTAATAAAGCAGAACATTTCCTCTGCTGGACGTTCATCCCTGGGTGGATGCACTCCATGGGGCCTCTGGACAAATCTGGAGAGAGGAAATCGCTGGATCAGGTTACTCCAGGAAAATTAACCAGTGTTTGGCCATGGAAAAGCAGGAGGATGGAACCAGAGAGCCCCCAGAGCCATCCTGCTCTTCCAGATGCGGGAGGTTGGTTTACAGGGAAGCCCCTTGGGGTCAATTAATTAAGGATGGCAGGATTTGGAATGTTGGAATTGTCTGAGCCGCCCCTGGGGCAAGAGTCGTTATCAGGTTCTGCTGATAAGGCCCTGGAGACCCCCAGGGGGAATTAATTAATGTCTTTGTCTCACTCATCCCCAAAATTCCCCATCTCCTGTGGATCATTGTCCCAGAATTCCAAAATTCCCCATCCCCTGTGGATCATTGTCTCAGAATTCCAAAATTCCCCATCTCCTGTGGATCATTGTCCCAGAATTCCAAAATTCCCCATCTCCTGTGGATCATTGTCCCAGAATTCCAAAATTCCCCATCTCCTACAGATCATTGTCCCAGAATTCCAAAATTCCCCATCTCCTATGGATCATCATCCCATCCTCAAAATTAAAAAATTCCCCATCTCCTGTGGATCATTGTCCCATCTCCAAAATTCCCCATCCCCTGTGGATCATTGTCCCAGAATTCCCCATCTCCTATGGATTATCATCCCATCCCCAAAATTAAAAAATTCCCCATCCCATATGGATCATTGTCCCATCCCCAAAATTCAAAAATTCCCCATTTTCTGTGGGTCATTGTCCCAGAATTCCAGAATTCCCCATCTCCTGTGGATCACTGTCCCATCCCCGAAATTCCCCATTTCCAGAGTTGGTGAGATCAAACCAGATCTCGGGTTTTGATAAACTGAGCAAAAAATTGCTGAGCTGCCTCAGGAATAATTTCTCCATGTTTTCCTATAAATCATTCCTTAACTCATCTTCCTTTCAAAAACCTGAGATGCAAACTCTGCCCAGATTTCCCTCATCCATCCTGGTGAGGTTCACCCAGGAGAATCCATCTCCCTCCATTCCACTTTTTTCTTCTCCCAGCTTTGTGACATGACCCATCCTCAGGTAACTTTGGGTCTGGAATCTTTGGAGAATCTTTTTTTTTTTTTTTTGGGAGAAGCTGTGGCTGCTCTTCAATCCCTGTTTGCTCCTGGTTCACCCAGAGCAGCTTGGTCAGGGACTCGAGGCCACCTGAGGCTCCACAAGTGACCCTGATGGTGGAGGTTGGGAAAACTGGGACAAACTTCTCAGCATCAGGATTTTACAGAGGAAAAAGGTGAATGGTTGAAAAGGATTTGGGGGATGGAACACCTTTCCCATGGGAAGAGCTGGGAATGTTCCCCTGGAGAAGGGAAAATTCCAGGGGATGCTCAGAGTCCCTGCAGGGGCTCCAGGAGAGCTGGAATTGGGGACAGGACACAGGGAATGGCTCCACTGGGAAAGGGGAGATGGGGCTGGGATCTTGGGCAGGAATTCCTGCCTGGGCTGGGATTCCCAGATTTGCTGTGGCTGCCCCTGGATCCCTGGCAGTGCCCAAGGCCAGGCTGGATCCCCTGGGACAGTGGGAAAATTGCCCGTGGATGGGGTGGAATGGGATCTTTTAGTCCTTTCCAACCCAAACCATTCCACCATTCCATGAAATTATCCCCAGGTCTGAGCTGTTTGCAGGATCTGGTCCTTCTGTGCATGACCCAATCCCATTTCCCCCACACAGGGATGAGCTCAGGGAATCAGGAACATTCCACCCACTTCCAGCCAGAGTTTCCAGACCCTCCAGGTACCCTCTGAATTCTGTGCAGAGACTTCCAGCATCCTGCAGGGAGCTGCATTGGGAATGTCAGCAGCAGGCAGGGAACACAGCTCCCAAAAATGCCCTTTGGGATGTTCCTGCTCCAGGTGTGAGGATGCAGCCACAGGACAGGATCCTGCTGGAAAAATTCCTGCAGGTCCCTCTGGAGCAGTGGCTGTGCATTGGCTACTCCATAGGAATTGTGGAATCATGGAATGGTTTGGATGAGAGGGACCTTAAATCCCATCCAGGGACACTCCCACTGTCCCAGGGGGATCCAGCCTGGCCTTGGGCAGGGATCCAGGGGCAGCCACAGCAAATCTGGGAGTTCCATTCCAAGGCCTCCCCACCCTCCTGCACTGATAAATCATGGGATAGTGACTGAAAGGGAATTTCCCTCTGTTCCACCTCTGCTTTGGCAATGTTTGTGCCAGGGCTGTGTCCTGGTGCTGGGGCAGGGAGAGGAGCCCCACCCTGGATCAGGATCAGGATCCCCCATCCCACACTCCTTTTCTGGGGAGAGAGACCTTCCCGAGGTATCCGTGTGACGGTGGGGATGGGGAGAGGAGTTTTTAGGATATTTCCCGTGGGAAATTATTTTTGTTGCTGCTGCAAATCCAAGTGCCAGGGAGCAGGGGAGCAGCCCTGTCCCACCTGAAGGGGATTTTGGGAACACGAGCGTGGGAAGGGAGCACCTGAGGCTGCACACGGGTGTGGACACGGGGTTTTTTTGGGATGTTGATGAACCCCGATCCCCATTACCCCCATCCAAGAGCTCCTGGAGCCGGGGTCTGGCGCTGGGCATCCCAGCATCCCAAAATAACCGCGCTCGGCTGCACTCCCCCATCCCAGCATCCCAAAATAACCGCGCTCGGCTGCACTCCCCCATCCCAGCATCCCAAAACAGCCGCGCTCGGACTGCGAGGGCAGCCGGGCACTGGGGCAGCAGCCGGAGCCAGCTGTGCCAAGGGGCGCCCGCAGCATTCCCGGCAGTTTTTCCACGGTTTTCCGCCGCTGGAGGAGGGCGGGGGATGGATGGATGGATGGATGGATGGATGGATGGATGGATGGATGGATGGATGGATGGATGGATGGATGAATGGATGGGTGTGAGTCAGCCCAGGATGCGGAGGTGCCTGGGGGACGCTTCCTGACGGGATCCAGGAGGGATCCAGGGATGCAGGAGCTCGTCCAGCTGCAAGAATTCCCTGCAGTTCCTTGGGAAAACCCAATTCTCGCTGTGATTAGCGCTGCAGGGAGGTCACAGTGTTGTTTGGGAAGTTTTTCCATGCACAGATGGACCCGGAGCTTTCTCTTCCCTTTTCTTCCCTCTCTCTGCTGGGTAAACCCAGATCCCTGCTCCTGCTCCAGCCTCCCTTTTCCTTCCTGGAAAATCTCTCCTGGCCCAGGAGCCAGAGCTGGAGTTTGGGCTGATTCAGAATATCCACCCTTCCATCTGCTCCCGACCCAGGCTCTGACCTGGAACAGCAGGAATCTGGATTTGGAGCTCCAGGATATTTCTTAGCATCACTTCCAGAGGTTGTGGTTGGATGGGATCCAGAAGAGCCCAAACAAAATTCCAGGGGCAGTTTGGGTTCTGCAGCACTGAGGTAAATCCAAGCATTAAAAAAGAGGAAAAACTTGAAACTCCCTCCTGGTTCTCCAACACTTCATTTTCCTGGGCAGGGCTTGGATTTGGCATCCAATGAATCTCCAAACACCCCAAAATCCAGGAGTTCTGCAATTCCTCTGGGCCTTTTCCCCAGAAATTTGGAAACACCTTGTTAGAGAAAGGGGCTTTGCAATTATCCCGAGTCCAGATGGAAAAACTGAGCTCAGCTGGGGCTTTGCCAAGGTTATCCCGACAGTGGCAGGGTGGGAATGAGGTGGCAAAGGCACTTCCCAGAAAATCCGAGTTTAAGTGAGAGGCAGGATCACTCTGAGCCTTCCAGGAACAATCCCAGCTCCAGCCCCGCTTCCCAGAGCTGCCTTTTACAAAATCCCACAGCAGCTGAGTAGATCCACAGTGGGAAAATTTGGGATGAAACCTGACTGTGACCAACACAGCTTTGGATAATGGGAGCTGGAAGTCGTTCTGGGCTCCACTGGGATGGGAAAATCCCACTTGGAATATTTGGGATTCCACCTTCCAGGACTTGGAGTCCTGCAATGATTACTGGGATCACATTTTTCTATTTGTGGGAATTTTGGGTGGCTGACTATCAAAGCAGGCTGTGGATTTCCTCTGGAGGAATTCCCACTGGGAATGTGGGAGGTGGCACCTCAGGCTAAGCTGGAGGAGCAGATGGGTCAGCAGAAGGAAAAGCAGGAGAGGGAATTGGTTTGTGATTCCTTCATGCACTGGAACAGCAGAAAATACTGGAATTTTATCTCATGGCTGAAAAAATGGAGTCAGCAGGGTGGGAGAAAAAGCTGGAATTTCTTGTAGATTAGGTCAAGGTGGGAAAAAACAGAAGAAAGGACATTTTCATGGAAAAATCAGCATGATTTTGGTTCCCTGCCTTGTGTCCCATGTGCTTCCCAGGGCTTGGGAAAAGGGTGGATTCCATCCTGGGACACACGAGTGGATTGGATCCTCCAGGCTGGTGGCTGAGGAATTCTGAATCACCAAACTTCTCCAGGCTCTTTGGAGCTGGTGGATGGGATTAGACTCCCCCAAATTCCCTAATTTGTCTTGTTTGAGGCTTTGCTGGTGCCTCTGAAAGGAGGATGTTGGATCCTGCTCGGATCCAGGGAGATCCAGTTAATCCAAAGGAGACAGGAAGCAAATAAGCACCAAGGAATTAATGAAATTAGGAATTCATTAATTTTAATTAATTCAGTCACCTCCAAGAGAGGACACATCTGCAGGAAGAGAGACAGAGCCTGAAACACCAGGTCTGGAGCAATGGATTTGGGATGAGATCCATGCTCGGATCCAGGGAGATCCTGTTAATCCAAAGGAGATGGGAAGCAAATAAGCACTAAAGAATTAATGAAATTAAGAATTCATTAATTTTAATTAATTCAGCCACCTCCAAGAGACGACACATCTGCAGGAAGAAGAGACAGAGCCTGAAACACCAGGTCTGGAGTGATGGATTTGGGATGAGATCCATGCTTGGATCCAGGGAGATCCTGTTAATCCGAGGGAGATGGGAAGCAAATAAGCATCAAGGAATTAATGAAATTAAGAATTCATTAATTTTAATTAATTCAGCCACCTCCAAGAGAGGGCACAGCTATGGAAATGAGGGATAGAGTCTGAAACACCAGGTCTGGAGTGATGGATTTGGGATGAGATCCATGCTTGGATCCAGGGAGATCCTGTTAATCCAAGGGAGACAGGAAGCAAATAACCACTAAAGAATTAATGAAATTAAGAATTCATTAATTTTAATTAGTTCAGCCACCTCCAAGAGAGGGCACAGCTACAGAAATGAGGGACAGAGCCAGAAATGCCAGGTCTGGAGCAATGGATTTGGAATGAGATCCATGCTTGGATCCAGGGAGATCCTGTTAATCCAAAGGAGATGGGAAGCAAATAAGCACCAAGGAATTAATGAAATTAAGAATTCATTAATTTTAATTAGTTCAGCCACCTCCAAGAGAGGACACATCTGCAGGAAGGAGAGACAGAGCCTGAAACACCAGGTCTGGAGTGATGGATTTGGGATGAGATCCATGCTTGGATCCAGGGAGATCCTGTTAATCCAAAGGAGATGGGAAGCAAATAAGCACCAAGGAATTAATGAAATTAAGAATTCATTAATTTTAATTAGTTCAGCCACCTCCAAGAGAGGACACATCTGCAGGAAGGAGAGACAGAGCCTGAAACACCAGGTCTGGAGTGATGGATTTGGGATGAGATCCATGCTCGGATCCAGGGAGATCCTGTTAATCCAAAGGAGATGGGAAGCAAATAAGCACCAAGGAATTAATGAAATTAGGAATTCCTTAATTTTAATTAGTTCAGCCACCTCCAAGAGAGGACACATCTGCAGGAAGGAGCTTCCCAGGAATTCCAGGGAGATCTGATGGGATGGATGGAAATGCTCCCAAGAGGGTTTTGCCTCAAGCCACAGCTTGGGAAAAAAATAAAAATAATTGGGAGGAAAGGCCAGGATCTCTCCCTGACCCCCAGCTTCCATTGGAGCCTCCATGGGTTGTGTTTTCCACGTTTTCCTGTGGGAATTTTTGGGTGTTGAACCATCCAGGCTGCAAAACTGAGGTTGCTCAGCCCAGAGGTGCTCCAGGTGTTTAAAACAGGTTGGGAGAATCTGAGAAGCAGATTCCATAGATTATCTGGGCCAGAGCAGGGATACCAGGGTGGGAGTTTTCTTGCCTGGCTTTTGTAGGAGGTTGAAATCTTTGGATATAAAGAGTTTTTGGTGCTCTTATAATCATGGAAATTGATATTGTTCTTTCCTCTTTGCTATCCCACATTTCTCCAATTTATATCAGCTTGGTCAAAAAAAACATGAGGATGGGTTTGGGAAAGATTGTCCCTTTTATTTTCATGGATAAGCCCCAGAGAAAGATGGTAAAAAAACAGTTTTGAGGCTGGAACTGTGGCTTATTTTTTTTTTCTGTTTTTTCTTTCTTCTCCACTCTTTCTGCAACAAAGAGAATATCCCAAAAACTCAGCAATCATTCCTGGAAGTGTCCAGGGCCAGGCTGGATGGGCTTGGAGCACCCTGGGACAGTGGGAGTGTCCCTGCCCATGGATGGGGTGGGAATGGGATGGGATTTAGGGTCCTTCCCACTGAAACCATTCCAGGATTCCATGATCTTACATCAGACCAGTTTTCCCAGCTGAAGATGATCCAATATTTGACTTCTTTCCTGACTGCATCCCTTGACTTTTCCACATCCTTGGTTTCCTGCAGGAGGAGGAAGGTTGGGATGCAAACTCATCCCATGGAGAAGAGTTTATCCCAGTGAATATTTGGGAACCACCAGCTCTGGTTGCTGAGCACTCCCCAGTGGATAAATCCCGCTGTGGGATAGGAGGAGATGTCCCACACCCTGCCTGGTGCCCCATGAAGTGTCCATGAAGCTTTTCCAGCTCCCAAGGCCCATGGAAGCTGCTCCATAAGAAACAGGGACTCACCTGGAGGCAGCCACCATTTCCATTTTCCATATGGAAACTCTTTCCTCAGGATCCATGGAAAAAGAGTTTGTTGGGCCTCACAGGAAAGGGGCAGACAGAGTTTGGATCAGCCTCTTCAAAGCATCCAAGGAGAGCCCTTTCTGAGGGAAAATGTTCCTCAGGTTTGTGATGGGTGTTTAAACCTGGATCCCTGCTGGATCTCCACAGCCCTGGAATGTGCCACACCTGGGAAGGTGAGGGCTTGGGTTCCCACCTTGCTCCCAGCTGGATTTAGGGAGGTGAGGGAATGTCCAGCTGAGGGGGGATCCCTTATCCATTCTTTAATTAAACTCCAAAAAGGAGCAAATCCCCTCTGATTTCCCCCAAAATGCTGCAGGCTCCGAGGATCCTGGGGCAGGATTTGGGATGCTGGGATTGGAGGGAATATCTGCAGCAGGGAGGATGCCCTTTCCTTCCCTCTGCTTCTTCCAAGTGTCACCGAGTGGAAAAGTCCAAAGGGCTTTTGGCTTTCCAAACACTCGCTTAATGGGATTGGAATGACTTCGGAACTGTTCCTCTCCGACCAAAAATAACCCCAAACCCTCCCCGTCCTCCCCACCCCTCCCAGGCCTCATGACTTTAAAAGGATTTGTGCCTTGAGAAAACAAACCCGGATGAATTCCCACCCGAGGAGACCGTTCCAAAGGTCTGTGTCTCCTCCTCCCTGCTCCACGGAAAACCACGGCCTTGGCTGGAAGAGGAGCCATTCATGGGTTTGATTTCCCAAATGGAATCCCAGGGAATGGCCTCAGTCCTTCCTAAATGAGCTCCGTGGGGATTCTGCTCCTGGCGTGTGCCTGTTAATCCTTGGAGAGCTGGACAATGTCCTCAGCACGGTTTTGGGGTGATCTTGTAACCAAGGGAAGAGGATGGCCTCAGCAGTGGTGTGATCCACCTCTGGAAATTCCCAGTTTTTCCAAACTTTTCCACTCCGTGCTTGGGAAACCCATTTTAAAGCAGGAGGTGCTGCCTGACCTTTTTCTCCCTAAAGTGGGGGTTGAAAGGATGATTTGGGGGGCTGGGATGGGTTTGGGACTATGTGAGGGTGGAAAGGATCATTTTTGGAATTCCTTTGGGTTGGAAAGGGTGGATTTGGGATTTCATTGGGGTTTGAGGGTATGGATTTTGGAATTCCTTTGGGTTTGAATGGATGGCTTTGGGATTTCATTGGGGCTGGAGAGGATGGCATTTGGAATTCCTTTGGGTTGAAAAGGGTGGATTTGGGATTTCATTGGGGCTGGAGAGGATCGTTTTTGCAATTAATTTGGGTTGGAAAGGGTGGATTTTTTATTTCATTGGGGCTTGAGAGGATGGCTTTTGGAATTCCTTTGGGTTTGAAAGGATGGATTTTTGGGATTTCATTGGGGCTGGAGAGGATAGTTTTTGGAATTAATTTGGGCTGGAAAGGGTGGATTTTGGATTTCATTTGGGCTGGAGAGGATGGTTTTTGGAATTAATTGGAATTGGAAAGGGTGAATTTTGGATTTCACTGGGGTTTGAGAGGATGGCTTTTGGAATTAATTGGAATTGGAAAGGGTGGATTTTTTATTTCATTGGGGTTTGAGAGGATGGCTTTTGGAATTCCTTGAGGGTTGAAAGAGTTAGAAATGAGGTTTTCCATGGATTAAAAGGGCTGTTTTCTTCCTGAGCACAGAAACCTTCCCCTTGTTTGGTTTTCCTGAAAATGTTGGCAGAGAAGTGCCCAAAACTCTTTTTTTGGTGGGTTTTGTTTCAGAGAATCCCGGAATGGTTTGGATTGGGAAGGACCTCAAAGATCCTTTAGATCCAAATCCATGAGGAATCATTGCTCTGTGGTTTGTAATTGTTAAAATGGTGCTGATTTTCTTCCATTCTTCTTTGGCACTCCACGGTTTTATTGGGATTTTAATGATAAAATGAGTGGAGAAACAAACTTTTTTTTTTTGAGAAATCACATTTTTTGGGGAAAGGTAGAGGGGGAAAACCATTTTCAAATCCCAAATGACCCCCAATTCCAAATTTTACTGATAAAATTCTAGTGCTACCTCATAACACTCAATGGTTGTGGATTCCCAACACCTTGTTCTACAACAGGCTGGGAAAAATTTCCTGCTCTTTTTTAGCTGGAGCTGCCTCACCTTCCCTGCCTGAGTGGTCCCATAATTTATTACTTAATTTAGGGGCAGGACTTTTCCCAGAGTTTCCTGTGTGCACAGAGCAAATTTGCCTAAGGTATCCTTGTGCTCCTCCAGCACAGCAAACCCAGAGGGGCAGGCAGAGGGAAACACCACGGAATTCCCTGGGAAATGCTCTGGAGACGGGTGGGGAGTGCTGACACATCAAAGGAAACGTGGAAAAGCAAATCCGGTGATATCCAACACACGGAGGGACAAACAGCCTACAGTTTAACGAGGGAATCAGGACACAGGAATGGCTGGAGTGTAAAACTCCAGTCAGGTTTTAATCCCAGCCTGGGGAATCTGGGGTGGAAGCAGGAGGCCTGTCCATAACGTGTCCATACAGAAACGTTCCTGATCCCGGAACGCGCGTGCGGAGTTTGGGTTCCCGTAATCGCGCACCGAGGCACGTTTGGCACTCTAATTCCCGGTGTCCCTTGTCTGCCTGAGGATTGTTCCCACCAATCTATTGGTTGGGAGAGCACCTCCAGCTCTTCCTCCCCTCCCTGCTCCAGCCTGGGTTGTTCCAGCTTGGCAGAAACAAGGAGAGAAGTCAAGTTATGCTCCAGAGTTTCTTCTAAAACCTGGATCCCCTTCCCGAGCTTCTCCTAAAACATGAAGATTCCCTCAAGATTCCCTCTAGATTCCCTCTAGATTCCCTCTAGATTCCCTCTAGATTCCCTCTAGATTCCCTCTAGGTTTCCTCTAGATTCCCTCAAGATCCCTTTCCTAGATCTCTTCCCGAGTTTCTCCTAAAATCTCCTGATTCCCTCTAGATCCCTTCTAGATCCCTTCTAGATTCCTTCCCTAGATCCGTTCCCTAGATCTCTTCCAGAGTTTCTACTATGGATCCCTTCTGGATTTTCTCTGAAAATACGAATTCCTTGTTCCAGCTACATGTGCAGATGTCCCTCCTCTGAATTCCCATGGCACAGCATTCCCAACAATATTTATTTTCCTGGGTTCTCTCAGGGTCCAAGCAGGATAACTCAAAATCCAGTGTTTGGATTTGGACCACGAGGTCCCCGTTATTGGAGATCACAGCCTAAAAGCCCAGCCTTGCTAAACCAGGCCAGAACCTCTCATTATCTGAGAGTTTGGCCTGAAGTTGGATGGATTTGGAGTCTTCTGGAGAAGAGTTTTCCTGGTCAATGTAGATAATGTAAGATACAGGATGGAAAGGATCAGTTCTTTATTCCTCCAGGGATGAAAAAGGTCTGGATTGGGTGTGGAGTGATGGAATCATAAAATCATGGAATGGTTTGGGTGGGAAGGGATCTTAAACCTTCCACCACCCCAGGTGGATCCAGCCTGGCCTTGGGCACTCCAGGGATCCAGGGACAGCCACAGGAAATCTGGGAATCCCAGCCCAGGCAGGAATTCCTTCCCAAGATCCCAGCCCCATCTCCCCTTTCCCAGTGGGAGCCATTCCCTGTGTCCTGTCCCTCCAGGCCCTGTGGAAAGTTCCTCTCCATTCCAGATCCAGTAAATATCTCCTGGAGACTGGGACCAGCCTGGAAAGGGACACCTGGGCAGCTGCTGCTCACTGACCTCGTGGTGAGCAATATTTTGGGAGGATGGTTGAGATGATGCAGCAAGAGATCTTGGGATGAGGGAGGAATATTCCCAAACTGATGGCTGGGAGGGGGATTGGATGAATTAAATCTAAAGATGCCTTAAGGATGCAGAAAAAAACATGGAATTCCTGCCTAAATGTATAGGGACATCTCTTCTTCCTCTTCTCCAAGCAGACAAATCTTTTATCTTGAAGTTTTGGTGACTGAAACTTCCAGGATCTGCTGTGGGACATCCTGATGCTCCTCTGGCTGGAGAAGAGAGACTTGCACTGAGATAATTATTCAAAAGGACTTGGATATACAGAAAAAAAAATCCCTAAACCTTCTCTTTCCTCTCCTAAATTCTCTAAAACTGAGGTCAGAAATGTGGGGGTGATCCCTTTGGTGAATCCTCCTCAGAGAGAGAAAATTGGGATTCAGGAATGGAATTCCCTCTCCAATGGTTCTTCAGGAAGACAAATATCCCAGCCTGGATTTCCCTTCAGACTCCTAAAGGGAGGTGAGATAAATTCCATTTTTAATATCTTCATCCTTTTCCATAAGGTTGAGCTTCCAAGGTCTTCCACCACATTATTTTCTCTTGGATTTTCCTTGGATCTACCCACCTTTTAAACAACTTTTCTGCAATCTGTACCTGATATTTCAGTCTCTGCCTTGTCAGGGGTTTCTGTGCTGCAATAATTCTTCTTTTACCCTATTTTCCATCACTTGTAAGGAAATTAAACTGATCTTCTTCCCCATTTAAATATTCAAGTCCTCAAAAAAAGAAAAACAAAAAAACAACAAATAAAACCTGGTCCTCATTTAAACATTCAAGCCCTCAAAAACCATTTTCCTTCTGCTCTCTGGGGATGGTGGATTGTCCTTGTTTTCTTTGTGTTCCATTGGATTTTATTCCCCAAAAATTCCATAGGAGTCAGAGCACTCAGCAGCTGGACAACCCTGCTCTCCTTTTCCTTCTCCCTTTGCCACCCCCTGTGACCTCAGGAGCTGCCAGCAGCTGATGACAACCTCTGGCCAAGGCAGCAGATCCCACCAAATATCCTTTCCCTCTGGAAAAACAGCTCCCAGCTCCCTCCCAGTCCCAATTTATCACGTTTCATCTTCTTTTTTTCTGCAGAGTTGGGATTAAATGCACGAGAAACAGAATTTCGTGTTCAGACTCAGATATTTATTCATTCTTATCTGTGTTACAGTGAGTTCTACAGCACTTCAAGCTAGCAAACTAAAAATGGAGCTGTATCTCTCTCTCTGCAAGGCCTTTTAAGGATAATTTGTCCAATTAAGAAATGCCACCTAAATTATTTTTATTTTTAACCCAATAACCAACCACCCGTGGCCCACAATGTGGAATTTTCTACCCAATTGAACAAAATTCCACCCAAACCCATGGAGGAGAAGGTGAAGAGAAAGGAAACCTCTGCCCTAAAACCTCCACCTTGCTTTATATTTATTGCTATATCCTAAACCCTTAAACTCTAAGTGTCCCCTCTGTGATGTCACACACTCCTATTCAAACTGCACACCCATGATCCCAGTTCTGTCACCCCATTTTGGAAATTTCTCCACGGTCTCAGGTCAAAAGCAGAGTTCTCCTGGGGGTCAGAGCCTGTCAGCACCGAAAGCCCAAAATTTCAGTTTCAAAGTTCCAAAGGCTCCAGCAGCAGCCCAAATCCCAGTCTGTGGGATGTGGGGTTTGCTCCAGCTCAGGGGCTGTGCCATGCGAACTCCAGCACCACGTGGAAGTTTTGGTTCTGCCTGGAAGAGCCTCTTTGAGCAGAATTCCTCATTTTCCGAGGTCAGGCCCGTTTCCCATGGAAAGCACGGACTGACACTCGCTGCCAGCGCAATTATTTGTGAGGAGGAGCAGTGTCACCTGGGATAACTTTATCCAAATTCCAGGCGGCTCTCTGATCCCAGGCTCCTTCTCCAGGCCCTCCAGCAGCTGAATCACCTAATCTGGCTCAGACATCTGGCTCCCAGTGGGATGATTGCTTGGAATTGCCAGCCTGTCTCCAGGGACTGGGGAAGAGGAGCGGGGATTCATTGGGAGGCAGAGCTGTCCCAGGGAAATCACCTCTCCCCTGAAACCTTGGCACAGCCTCCCCAGGGCTTGCTCCAAAGCTGGGAAATGCCTTGTTCCCCTTCAGGACGCTCATGAGTCACAGTCTGTGGAGTTTGGGGATGAATCCTCGAGACAAAATTCCAAGATCCCCTCCCAGCCCTTTCCCTTTATCCAGACAGGAGGTTAAGCTCGGCCTAAGTTCATAGGCCAGTGTTTGCTAAGCTGCTCCTGGTTTTCCAGCCATCCACAGGCTTTGATCCACGAGCCCTGTGCATCATCCCAGCTGGAAGTGGAGGTGGCAAATCAGCAAATCCCTCGGGATCAAGAGGAATGGGAGGGGAAACTCCCCGTGGAGTGAGGGTGGAAATGCCAACGGGATTCCTGATCCTGCCTTGGGAGCTGGGCTGGGCAGGCAGAGCTGGTGGGGAAACTCCTGGGAACTGCCCCAGGAAACGCTGACCTGCTGCTGGGATCTCCAGGATGCAAGGTCTCCTTCCAGGTCTCCTAACCAGGAGGTTATTCCATGCTTGGATCATTAACAACCCCAGTCTGTGTCACAGCTCCCTGCAAACTCCAGCTGGGACAGGGAAAGGACAGATTTCTTCAATGAATCCCTGGAAAAGGAAGTGGGAGACACGAATGTGGATAAAAGGGAAAGGAAGGAGGTGTGGAAAGTGATTCCTGCAGGAAAAATCCGTGGAGATGACTCCAGCTGGGTCTCAATGCCATTTTTGGGATCATCCCATCAGGAAGGGAGTGTGGAAGGCTTGGAGTTATCCCAAAACTACTTTTTATTCCTGCTTGTCCCTGCATTCCTCCATTTTAATGGAATAAGAGCAAGAAAATAAAGAATAAAAATAGGGAATAAAAAAATAATGGAATAAAAAGCAGGGAATAAAAGCACAGAGACAGGAATAGCACTGAAATTACAGCTGGAATTATGAACTGCTGAAACAGCCAAGGATTTAGCAGCTCTTAATTACAAATAAACCAAATAATTGCATTTTGGGACCTGCTAATTTGCAGAGGGAAGAGAAAAGGACAAACAAATCGAACTGGGGTTTGCAGCCAATTAATTATTTGCTTTAATAAGAAATAGGATTAAGTAGGGATGCTCTGCCAGGGTAGAAAATGTGTCTGCCTGGAATTCTCCTGTGAAGCATTCGGAATGAAGGGAGCTGAAAGGATTTTACAGGAATCTCCTGGTTCACCCTCAGAGCTCTTTGTTCCCTCTTGCATTTTATTGAGTCCTGGAGGGCCTCTAATCACTAATTAGTGGTTAGTCATTAATTAGTGTCAATTTGGTTCTGCTAATAAATGGGGTTTTTTTTAGGAATCAGTTTTTCTTTGGGGAAGGACAAATTTTGTCATGGATGAAGGGAAGTGGGAACATCTTTGGGGTTGGATTGGATGGACTGGAATTTGGAATTCTTGCCCAAGTTCGCAGATGGAGCTGCAGCTGCAGGGCCTGGCAGCAAAACAGAGGAGAGTGGAGATGTTTGGGAGCACCATAAAATCATGGAATGGTTTGGGATGGATGGGACCATGGGCAGGGACACCTCCCCCTGTCCCAGGTGGGGATCCAGCCTGGCCTTGGGCACTGCCAGGGATCCAGGGGCAGCCACAGCAAATCTGGGAATCCCACCCTCACTGGGAAGAATTTCTTCCCAAATCCCACCTAAATCTCTCCTCTTTTAGTTTAAACTCATTTCACTTTGTCTTATCCCAACCCTCCCAGGTAAAAAGAGGGATATTAGGGTACAGCAGAATTCCCTTTGTTCCCTAAATCCTGCTGGGAAGTCTCCAGGTGTGCTGTGCTTTGAGGACCTTTGGGAAGAGTTTCCATTTCATCTTTTTTTTTTTTTTTCCCAGTGTGTCCAGGGCTGACACATCTTGGAGCACTTGGGATATTTGCATTCCCCACAGTCCCTGGTGGGAACAGCAGAGCCATCCCAAGCACGGAGGAGACGCGGGTTCGGAACCAGATCCAGACTTGGGAACTTTAATCTCCCTCCCTGATGGGCTGAGCTGAGATCTCTGAGCTGAGGAGTCCCAAAAGGCTTCAGCTGGAGCCCAGAAGTCCAGGACAAGGCATTCTGAGGGACACCAAGGCCAGCTGGAACAAGTCCAGGGGAGAGCAGCAGGAATGATCAGAGGCCCGGCAAACATGACCTCCACGGGAGGACGGAAAGAGTTGGGATTGTTTAGTCTGGAGGGGGGATGAGGGAAGAGGGATTTGCTGGGAGTGTGTAAAAGGGGACTGGGGAAAAGAGGAGAACCTGCTCCTGGAGCCCACTGCAGGCAAAATGTTGGGATCCAAACCCAGGAGGGGGACATTGGTGTGGGGCAGGAGGAGAAAGCTGGTCATGGTGAGGGGTGGAACTGGTCCCTGGAGGGAAAAAAATTGACTGAAAGACCTGAAAAAAACTGCTTTTTATTATTTTTTTTTCCCTGGATTTGGTTGGAGTTTGATCCTGCTCTGGTGCCCTCCTGGATGGGAACATGGGATGGAAGTTGTGATTGGAAAACCCCAAAAGAGGTGAGCAGGAGGAGGAACTGTCCTTTTGTGCACAGCAAAACCAAACATCTCCAGGTCATTTGGGATCCAAAGTGGGGGGAAGGTTCCCCCATGGCCACACCTCTGTAGGTAAAGGAGAAAGGATGGAGCAGGAAAATCCATCCCCTGGTGAGCTCCGCAAGTCCTTCTCTCCATGATTATCCCACAATTCTCCATTTTGGGTGGAAATCTTGCAGGGAGCTTGGAAAATCCATCCCCTGGTGAGCTCCAAGTCCTTCTCTCCATCATTATTCCATGATTCTCCATTTTGGGTGGAAATCTTGCAGGGAACTTGGAAAATCCATCCCCTGGTGAGCTCCAAGTCCTTCTCTCCATCATTATCCCACAATTTTTTCATTTTGGGTGGAAATCTTGCAGGGAACTTGGAAAATCCATCCCCTGGTGAGCTCCAAGTCCTTCTCTCCATCATTATTCCATGATTCTCCATTTTGGGTGGAAATCTTGCAGGGAACTGTGAAAATCCATCCCCTGCTGAGCTCCAAGTCCTTTTCTCCATGATTATCCCATGATTTTTCATTTTGGATGGAAATCTTGCAGGGAACTGTGAAAATCCAGCCCCTGGTGAGCTCCAAGTTTTCCTCTCCATGATTATCCCACGATTTTTCATTTTGGGTGGAAACCTTGCAGGGAGCTGGACTTTGCAGCTATTCCTGAGTCTAATCCTAAAACCTCTTTTCACTCAGAATTTTTTGGACTTCCTCCTGGGAATGTGCCCAGTTTGGGGCTCTCCCAGTACAGCCAAGTATTCCTGAACTGGGGAGGGTGAGGAGGACACAGGGGGACCCTTGGAGACCTTGAGGATCAGCCTGGAAAAGCCCTGGGCAGCCTGCTCTGATCTGACACTGCTTGAGCACGAGGACAAGCCAGAGACCTTCCAGGATTCTGGAATTCCAAGCTGTCTGTGTCTGTCACAGCCCTTGAGGCCAAGGGTTGCTGCCACCAGGAGGGATTGGAGGGAGATCCTCAAGGAAAAATGGATGAAAATGGGCTCTGCTCACATCAATGGAGTTCTCGTCTTTTAATTTTTATTTTATTTTATCCCTATTATGTTTTATTCAATTTTTCTATTTTTTCCTCTATTTTATTTTCCTATTATTTCCTATTTTTAATTTTTCTACTTTTTAATTTTTTCCTATCTTATTTTTCCTCTTTTTTAGTTTTTCTATTTTCTTTATTCCTATTTTTAAATTTTTCCTATTTTCTACCATTTTTATTGTTATTGTTATTTTTTTTATTCGTATTTTATTCCTATATTACTTTGGCTCATTTTTCCCCCAGTTTTTGCCACTGATTTTTTTATTCACTTTTATTTCCTTGTTTGGATTAATTTCCCGAGCTCTGGGATACTCCAGGCCCTTGGCAGGGATTTTGAGGCCATAAAGGACTTTTTACAGCCCATTTGAAGCTCAGGCCAGGCCTCCAGGTGGGATAATCCACAGTGCATCCCAGATGTTGGAATCTCCCTGATAATGAAGCTCCATGGCATTATTCCCATGTTTTTTTCAGGAATTGGGATCACTTAAATGTCCAAACTCTAGGCACAGAAAAATCCTGGTGGTGAAAATTCCTATCACCATTCCCCAAAATTCCCAGCCTTATATCTGAATATTCCTCATTTCCAGGTTCTTGGAGAGAAGGGAGAAGAGGAGCAACTCATTTCTTATCCCAAGGAACTGTGGATGCTCCATCCCTGGAAGGTCAGACGAATCTGGGGAGGTGTCCCTCATGGAATGAGACAATCCTTAAATTCCCTTCCAACCCAGAGCACTCTGTGGTTCCCTGAGTCCATGCCTGGATTTTCCCAGATTTGGGAATCCCATGCTCCCCAAACCCCTTCCCATGATCGAGGGTGCCCGGATCCAACCCATCCCTACCCCAAGGGCGATTCCCAAGCACTCCAGACCATCCTGAAGCATCTCCAGGAGCAGGATTCCCACCCCAGCCCCAGGGGAGGGCGGATGTTCCCCAATCCAAGGGGTTGGAATGTTTCCCCTGCTGGCCAGTGCTCATTTTCCATTCCTTAATCCCATTTTGTGATTCCTGGTTATTCCCCAGTCGGTCTGACCCAAACAATTCCTCCCTCTCCCGGATATTTCTGTCCATCCGCAGACAGTTGTCCTCCTTCCCTGTTTTCCTGCCAAACTATCCATATTTAGCTCCTCCAGCTTTTCTCCTCATAAGTCCATCCTTCCAGCCACTTCATTTTGTCCCACTTGGACTTCTCTCCAAGAATTCCGAGGTGACCAGGAACACGTCAAATGCCCCGAGGAGGAGCTTGACAGAAAAACTTTATTTATGGGAAAATCCCTTTTTATTTTTTTTTTTTTTTTTTTAGGGGATGGAAATGGGGATTTGGTGTTCCCCGTGAGACCTGGCTGGTGTCACCCAAATATTCCGTGGAATGCAGGCACTGGGAACAGCCAAGGAGCAATGTCCTGCTGGGTTACTTTTGTTCGTGTCACGGAGAGATACTGGGAGGTGAGGAGGAAGGGCTGGCCCCAGGAAAAGCACAGATAAAGGAACCCAAAAATTCCCTATCAAATGGCACAGCCTGGCCAGAGAAAAATCCCAGACTTCCTTTTCCATTTCCCTCAGGATCTTTTTGCTGGTGAAAAATGAAGGAAGTTTCTTTTTGTGCCCTCAATCCTGAGACAAGGTTGGTGCTCACCACATTTTCTTTGGCTGTTTTGAAGTGTTTGCTAATCCAGGGCAGAGAAAACCTCCTCCAAGATTTCCTTAAAAAGTAGGAAGAACAAAGTTAGGAAGAGAAGTTGTGGATTCCCATCCCTGGAAGTATCCAAGGCCAGGCTGGACATTGGGGCTTGGATCAACCTGGAAAAGTGGGAAGTTCCATGGATGGGGATGGGATGATGGGATGGGATAATGGGATGGGATGGGATGGGATGGGATAATGGGATGGGATGGGATAATGGGATGGGATGGGATGGGATGGATGGGATGGGATGGGATGGGATAATGGGATGGGATAATGGATGGGATGGGATGGGATGGGATGGGATAATGGGATGGGATGGGATGGGATAATGGGATGGGATGGGATGGGATGGGATAATGGGATGGGATGGGATGGGATAATGGATGGGATGGGATGGGATGGGATAATGGGATGGGATGATGGGATGGGATGGGATGGGATGGGATGGGATGGGATGGGATGGGATGGGATGGGATGATGGGATGGGATGATGGGATGGGATGGGATGGGATGGATGGGATGGGATGGGATGGGATGGATGGGATGGGATGGGATGGGATGGGATGGGATGGGATGGGATGGGATGGGATGGGATAATGGGATGAGATGGATGATAATGGGATGAGATGGGATGGGATGTATGGGATGGGATGGGATGGGATGCATGGATGGGATGGGATGGATGGATGGGATGGGATAATGGGATGGATGGGATGGGATGGGATGGGATGGGATGGGATGGGATGGGATGGGATGGGATGGGATTCCCTCCAACCCCAAACCACCCCACCTCCTGATTCCATGAGAAACAGGTTTCCAGCACATCCAAACCATCCTATGCCATCCAAACTCTTGTTTCCCACATGGATAAATGAAACACCAGGGAGCTGAGGGCGGTTATGGCTCTGGAGAGCTGGAATTGCTCCTTGCCCCAGCTTTCCAAACCCGTTGTGCTCCCCAGGGAACAGACACGGCCCCGAGGCTGCCGCAGCTCCCAGGTGGGATTGCTGGGCTGTCTGTGCAGGGAAGGAGCTGGATCCATGATCCTTGTGATTCCTGATTCTTCCCACCAGCACATCCCATGAACTCCCCACGCTGCTGTGAGTGGACAGAGGCTTGAAGCCTTGAGCAGATGAAGCAATTCCCTATTTCTGGAGCAATCCCTTCATACAGATTTAAATGCAGCTTTAAATCATGGCAAAGCTCACGTAGCCGGAACAGCTTTGTCCCAGAACTGCAGCTTTTTTGTAGCTCAACCCATCCAAAAATTCCTCCTCGGATTTAGAACAAAACCTCTCATTTTGCTCCTCCAGCCTGCTTTAAAAATAGGGAAACAACAGCCTCTCCTAAAAATAGGAAGACAAACATTTTCCTAAAAAAAAAAAAAAAAAAAAGAAAGAAAGAAAGAAAGAAAGAAAGAATCCTCTTTTTTATTCCTATCTATTTTTTCTGCCCAGGCCCTGACTCAGCAAGGACTTTCTCTTTTGTGCACATCCCACCTTTATTCCCATCTCCTCCTGACTCCAAGGAATTGGCTCCTGGGTCCAGACAGTGGGAATTTGGGAAAGGCTGAGGGAGCAGGATGAAGGAAGGAAAGCTGGGATGAAAAGGAGCTCCATGCCCCTGGAAAACACCTGTGGAATGGTTCAACCTCCACTGGGAATTAATCCACTGTAGGACGAGGGAGGAAACAGGTGGGAGAACTCATATAAAGATGAATAGGGAAAGGAAAATCCACATGGAAAAAAAGAAAACAAGGAATCCATTCCCAGCTTCTCATCCCAGGCAGGTGTTTGCCCATCCCCTGGGAAAACCAGGCTCCATCCCAGGAACGTGGGGACTTGGAATGTCCCCACATTCCTTCTTTTCCCCCAGGTTTGTCTGCTGAGGGTGTGTCCCGGTGGTCAGGCTGTGACCATTCCCCTGCATGAGGAGCAGGAAAGACCTTGGATCTGCAAAAGCACTTCCCAAAAAAAAAAAAAAAAAAAAAAAAAAGAAAGTAATGGAACCATCCGTGTGTTTCTGACACCAAATGCAGCCCAAATCCCAAACACAGCTCCTGGGAGGAGTATTTACTCCAGCCCAGGCACGCTGGCACATCCCGAATTCCGCTCTGCTCCGAGGATCAGCTGGCAGGCGGGAGGAGGTGGGATCACAGCAGCTCCCCGTGGGAGCTGGTGCTGCCAGGAGCAAGAATCCTGGGAGCTCTCCCAGATGGAGACCCCATTCCAGGGGCTGGATCCGAGCCTCGTGTTGCTCCTCTCCCACCCACTGGAGTGGAGCAGGTGGATCTGAGCCCCCCGGGACTCCTGGGTAACCTGGCAGGAGCAAGGATGGGGGAAAGTGGGATTTTTATCTTCAGCTCTGCCAGGGAAACTTCTCTTCTTCCTGGCACAGGCACAGCCGTGGGCACGGAGTGATAGGACAAGTGGGAATGGCTCCAAGCTGGGAGAGGACGGATTTGGATGGGATCTTGGGAGGAATTGCTCCCTGGGAGGGTGAGGAGAGGATGGGATGGAATTCCCAGAGATGCTGTGGCTGCCCCTGGATCTCTGGAATTGTCCAAGGCCAGGCTGGACACTGGGCTGGACCTGGGACAGTGGGAGGTGTCCCTGCCCATGGATGGGGTTGGGATGGATTTTCCAGTCCTTTCCCACCCAAACCATTCCGTGATTCCATGAATTATCTCAGCCTGGCCCTGTTTTGGGATGAAGGACAATCCCCACTTCATAGAAATGAGGATAAAGAATGGCTCAAGCATGGACATTCTCATCCAGCTGATGACCAAAAAATTGAAGTTTTCTTTCCCTTTTTCCCTGGAAACAAAGGGAAAACTGCATCCCAGATAACTCTTCTTCCTCCCACCTTTCCCTGACATTTATTTGGCCTTCCCAGGATTTTTTTTTTTTTTTTTGCAGTGCCCAGAGCCACTCTGGAATATTTGATTTGGGATAAAGTGGCCATGAGTGAATTTCTGAGGAAGAGAAGTTGTGGGATTCGGGAAGAAATTCAGGAAATTCCTTCTGGCACGAGGAGTGTGGGTCAGGAATTATAAAATAAACCCAGATCAAGTCTGGGGAGGAGGTTTGTTGTGCTCATGAGGGCTGGAGACTGGGAAAACTCCATGATTTTCCAGTTTTTAGGTTTCCCTTCAGCATCTGCTGCTGGCTGGGCCTGCACACAAGGTGGGGACTTGGTTGGAATTTTGGATTAACCCTGGTCCTGGATTTACAGAAGGATTCTGGTCCTACCCCTGCCCCTCCCAGAGGAAGATTTGGGACATGGATTTGCCTCTGGGCTCTCCATGTGAACATGATGAGCTTCAGGTATCTCCCGAAGCCCAAACCCTCCACAGAGAGTTTTGGGGGTTTTTTTGGGAGAATTTGCAGCATTCCCATCCACAGCTCTGCTGCTATGAGCATTTATGGCAAATCCAGGGAATTTCTGGGCACTCCAGGAAATTCCCAGAACCCCAAACTCCTCTAACAACAACTGGACATTGCATTTGCTGCTGGGGGTTAATTGATTAAGGTGGTGTTTGATCCAAAATTGGATTTGATTATCTCAGAGGAATTTTCCAGCTTTGCTGATTGCATTCCATGATTCCATGGAAATCCAACTCAGGTGAGCAGTGTCCAGGATATTCCCTGCAGAATTCCAGGATGATTTTATCCATTTTTTATCCCCTCACTACAATTTCCACCTCGTTGAGACAAAACACACCAGAAAACTCCGTCAGTGTCCCAGAATCCCTTCTGAGACATTTTTTCCTTTTATTTTAAATTTTTTTTTTTTGTCCCAGTGTTCCAGCTACTGTGGATCCCCCAAGGAATAAATAGGATTCAAATAATAGATAATAATAACAGCTCCTGAAACTTGTGGCATTTCCATTTATTTCCTGCTTTTTACACTGCTTTAATCCCTCTCCCCCCTCCTTTCTCCTGTTCTCTGCAAAAATAGAATTCCGAGCTCCAACCCTGGGAAAATCCAAACCCCTCCCTGCATTCCCACTTCAACACCAGCAGTTCCCACAAATTGGAGATTTCCCTCCCTCCTCCACGATTTTTATCCTTTTTTTTTAGGTTGGTTTTTTTGTTGTTGTTGTTTTTTGTTGTGGGTTTTTTTTTTTTTTTGCACTGGGCAGGAATTGGGAGATTCGGGGTGAATCAGGGTTGGAAAGGAAGGCAGCAAGGAAGCAAATGGAGAAAAAAAAAAAATCCACCACAGGAGCAGCCATGGAATTCTTCCCTGCTCCAGCTTCTCCTTTGAACTGGATACGCCCCCTCCTTCTTTAATAAGGAACAAATTTCCAGATCTCGATGGGAAAGTTTCGATGCAACATTTTTCTTACAGGTCACTGTCAGCTCACACTACAGAAATTTTTATTTTGTTGTCCCCACCCCTTTTTTTCCCTTTTAAAATTCTTCTTTCCCGTAATTTTTCCCCTGTTTTCCCCCCATTTTTTAGGTGGAAGTGATACCTGGGTGGCACCCAGGGCTCAGTCCTGTCCTGCTGATGTCACTTGTGGCTCCTGGGTGACAAGGAATTGTCCCTTGCTTGGCTGTGGCACAGGGAGGGAAATGAGGAGCTTGGAACTGGGAATGAGGGCTGGAACTGGGAAAAGGGGAGTTTGAAATGGGAATGAGCTGTTGGAACCAAAAGATTTGGAGTTTGGAAGCAGGAATGAGACTTGGAACAGGAAAATGTGGAGTTTGGAAATATGAATGAGGTGCTGGAAGTGGAAAATGGGGAGTTTGGAACTGGGAATGCTGTTGGAAGTGGAAAATGGGGAGTTCAGAAACAGGAATGAGATGTTGGAACTGGGAAATGAGGAGTTTGGAACTGGAATGAGATGCTGGAACTGGGAATGAGCTATTTGAACTGGGAAATGAGTTTGGAAGTGGGCTTGAGCTGCTGGAATGAGAAAATGAGATTGGAACTGGGAATGAGACTTGGAACTGGAAAATGTGGAGTTTGGAAATATGAATGAGGTGCTGGAACTGGAAAATGAAGAGTTTGAAATGGGAATGAGCTGTTGGAACTGGAAAATGGGGAGTTCAGAAACAGGAATGGGATGTTGGAACTGGGAAATGAGGAGTTTGGAACTGGGTTTGAGCTGTTGGAACTGGAAAATTAGTTCGGAACTGGGAATGAGGTGCTGGAACTGGAAAATGGGGAGTTTGGAACTGGGAATGCTGTTGAACTGGAAAATGAGGGGCTTGGAACTGGGAATGGGGTGCTGGGACTGGGAAAATGAGGAGTTTGAAATGGGGATGAGCTGTTGGAAACTGGAAAATGAGGAGTTTGAAAGTGGGCTTGAGCTGTTGGAATGGGAAATGGGAATTTTGGAACTGGGAAATGGGGAGTTTGGAACTGGGAATGAGCTGTTGGCACTGGAGAATGGGGGGATTTGGAAGTGGGAAAGAGCTACTGGAACTGGAAAACGCTCAGGTGACGTGTGAATACCCCAGTGGCAAATCCCAGCAAAGCTCTGGATGTTCCTCGGCTTTCCAAGGGTTGAATTTATGCTCCTGGCACATTTTCCATGGAAAGCAAAGCTTTGGAGAGTGGGAGAAGCAGGAATGGGACATCCAGAGCTCGGCACACAGAGACAGGGACAGCTGGAATTTTCCTGGGATTTTCCTCCTTCCTGATGGAGCTGCACCTTCAGGGGGCTGAGCTGCTCTTCCCAACCTTTCCCAACGAATTCCCAGCCCTGGAGCTGAGCTGCCCTGGAAGTTTTGGACACTTGGCTTGTCTGGAGCTCAAGTTAAGCCCTGCCTTGACCTCCTTGGCCTAAACTCCTGATGTTCAGCCAGGTTCCTTCCCAGCCTGGCCCAGGGTGTTCCAGCCCCACTTCCCACCCCAAAACTAAGGATTGTTTCCAGAGACAGCACTGGGAATGCCCAAATCTGCTCCAGAGGGCAAAACTGGAGCAGACTGGGATAACTGGGAATGTTCTGGGAGCAGGCAGGGGAAAAAAAGGCTTTGTTGGGGGAGAAAAGTCTTTTTTTCCAATTTTCTGTGAAACTGTGGCAGCTTCTGGGGCTAGGTTCAAACAGGAGGTGCCTCCTCACATCCCTTCCTCCTCCTCCTCCTCTCTGCACCACTGGAATTCAGTGTTTTTCCCATTCCTCTTTCCCCCTTCTTTATTCCCTTCCTTCCTTCCCACAGGAGGAATCCAAAAAAAACCCTTGCAGCATCTCCACCCCTCTGTGTCCCACCTTCCCAGCTTCTCCCAGAGCATCCCAGGAGTTAACAATTAACCACAGGGATAACAAGCTGCCCTCCTCCTTCTGCTGGGGGACGTTTAACAGGATTTATCCCAGATTTTTTTTTTTTTTTGGAAGCTGGGTGGAGGCTGACAGCAGAACGAGGCCCTTGAAGGGCGATTTCAGGGGAAAAAATAATTGGATTCATGTGTCCCTCGGGCCACTCGTGACATCCCAGAGCAAGGTCAGGGGTGCTGGAGGCAGAGACAAGAGGCTGCTCTGCTCACAGGCGTCTCCCAGCGCTGTCAGCAGCTCGTTAGGGGCCAGGCCTGACGACTGCTGGACTTTGGGATGGGTGACTCATCCCCTTTGCTTCCAGAGCCATTTTTATCCAGGATCGTGGCCTGACTAAGCCACAGAAATCTTCCCTGCCTCTTCCCAGGAGTGGGACACGGCCCGGGAGGAGAAAGGGAAAGGGTTTTTATTGGTGGTGGACAAGCTTCACTCCTGGCTGGTTTTGGGGTTTCTGGGGCTTTGCTGGGGGGATTTTTGGCTTTTTCAAGTGTCCCTTTTTTCCACTTTCGGGATTGTGACACTCCCTCTTCCGCAGTCCTGTGGATTTTGCTGACTTCCAACAAGAATTCCTGGGCCTGGCATCCAAACATTCCACAAAATTTGTTCCCAACAGGTGAAGTTTTGACTGCAGATGCCCCTTGTCCCATCAGCCATGAGCATGGAAATCTCATGAAGGTGGATTTTGAGGAAGGGGAGGTGAATATAATTAAAATAAAAGTCAGATCCAATTAAAATCACTAAAATCTGATTAGACCAGATTTCAGGAAGAGCTTTACTGAGAAGGTTGTGAGGGGCTGGGCTGGAATTCCCAGACAAGCTGTGGCTGCCCCTGGATCCCTGGAAGTGTCCAAGGCCAGGCTGGAGCATCCTGGGACAGTGGGAGGTGTCCCTGCCATGGCAAGGGTGGCACTGGATGAACTTTAAATTATTTTCCAAACTTTTCTGTGATTCCACGAAATTCCTTTCCAGTCAATTTTTCAGCCCTGTAATTTTTCAGTAAAATTCCAGCATCCCAATGGAATTCCACCACTGGGAAGTCAAATGTGAGTTACTCAGGTACCTCCTGCCCACTCAGGGGCTCTGCTGACAGCCCCTGTGGAATGCCTGGTTTAATCAGTAAATTGTGAGTTTTAGGCTCTCCCAATTGATTTGGGAATTAATTAATGGAATTATCAGATATCTCCAGTTGGGAGAGATCCATCAAAGAGTTGGGAAGGCCACGAGGAGGACGTCAGGCAGCAGCCTTGGGCTGAGGTGAACTCAATTCTCCAGGGTCTTTTCATCTCCAGTCCATGAGCTGTGGATCTGTGACTCCATCCAAGGTTTCCACTTCAGGCAGGCATTCCTGGGAAAAGGGTGGAAAGGAGGGATAAAACCTCTGTGAGATGGTGGATCCCAAAACAAGGAGTGAGAGGTGACTGAGGCCAGGCTGAACAGGGCTTGGAGCAACCTGGGATAGTGGGAGGGATGGGATGGGATAATGGGATGGGATAATGGGATGGGATGATGGGATGGGATGGATAATGAGATGGGATAATGGGATAATGGGATGGGATAATGGGATGGGATGGGATGGGATAATGGGATGGGATGGATAATGAGATGGGATAATGGGATAATGGGATGGGATAATGGGATGGGATGGGATGGGATAATGGAATAATGGGATAATGGGATGATGGGATGATGGGATGGGATTTACGGTTCCTTCCCAACAAACCATGCCAAGATCCCGTGATTTAGCCAAGCAGCCGGATTCCCTCATTCCTTGTGCAGTGTCCTACACACACATTGTTGACTCCTTGGAACAACCTGGTGGAGCCATCGGCTCTGGGCTGCATCCGTGGGGACGAGCTCAGCTCCCACCCTGAGCCCCTGACGCAGCCAGGCCGGGCAGGATTTGTGTCCCTGGCTGGAGCCAGGAGCCGGGACAGGGATGGACTCTTGGCACAGCCGAGGAAATTCCGCTTTCCAGTAGCAAAAGGTCGGGACACAGCACGAACGTGGCTGATCCTGTCCCAGCAGGGAAAAGCTTTTTATGGAACGGCCCTCTCCGTGTTTTCTCGGGAGAAAAGCCTTTGGGAACACCCCGATGGAAGGAGGCACAAGCGGGAGATTCCGGACGTTTTTCGCCGAGTGTCTCCAGGGAATCCTATGGAAGCAGGGAGCTGTTTCCAGCCTCCTGCTGTCCCCAATCCCATCTCAGCAAGCTCAGGGTGACCTCTCGGTGACACCAGGCCCTCTCTCAAAGCCACAGGCCTAAAAAAGGAAGAGCTGCTCCTTCTCCTTCCTCCTCTCCGTCACCGTGGAGCGCCGAGCCGGGAATGCCAAACAACATCCCGGCCTTCCAAGAAAACCAGGCCCAGCCACCTTAGCAGGGAACAATGGGGAATGCTGAGGACACGGCCACAAAGGGCTGGCTGTGGTTAACCTCGCTCCAACCCCAGGAAATTCCAGCAAACCCTAAAACAAACCCCATGGCCACGACTGTTTGCTCCCCGGGGAAGCCGGGAATAGAATCCAGAGCTCCCGGGAAGGGAGGAGGGGACGGGGGTGGCCACTGGTTGTCCTGCTGTGGTTCCGTGTGGGATGAACTGGAGTCACAGGCAGGGAGAGGGGCGGGATTTTGGCACCGATCCGCCGTGGAAATGCAGAGGGGGAAAGTGCTGCATTCCACGGATCCATGGGGCTGTGAGAGGCGGTTGGAGCCTCCTGAGGGAGAATGAGCTCACCTGGAGCCACGGGTCAGTGATTCCCAAGGTTTTCCTGGCCCTACTCCTCGTCATTTGGGTGGGAGTCTCAGGCTGGAGCGGGATCCGTGTGGTGGGGAAAGTGGGAATGGCTCCGAAGTGAAAAACAGGAGGATGGGGCTGGGATCTTGGGAAGGAATTCCTGCCTGGGCTGGAATTCCCAGATTTGCTGTGGCTGCCCCTGGATCCCTGGCAGTGCCCAAGGCCAGGCTGGATCCCACCTGGGACAGTGGGAGGTGTCCCTGCCCATGGATGGAGTGGGAATGGGATGGGATTTAAGGTCTCTTCCCACCCAACCCATTCCATGATTCCATGATTCTGTGTGCTTCAGGCCAGTGATGATCTCTATCTGTGTCTCTTTATTCCAAACACAGAATCATGGAATTATTAAGCTTGGAGAGGGCCTCTGAGATGGTCACCACTATCCCACATCCTCAAGTGCCACATTCCCACATTTTTTGATCTCTTCCAGACATGGTGAGTCCATCACTTCCCTGGGATTGTTCCAATGCTGGAAAACCCATTTTCTGGGGGTGGAAAAAAAAATTAACAAAAAATTCCCAATATCCAACCTGAACCTCTCAGGGCTCAACTTGGACCCACCTCCTCTCGTTCTGTCCTTGTTCCTAAGAGAAGAGGCTGGATCCTCAGGGATTTTGGATGACACCTGGAATGCTGGGAGCAGGGACCAGTGTGGCAAAAAGAAGGATCTAGGCTGGCTGGAGTTGACAAGAAAAGGAGGAGGCAGCAGGAATCATCTTTGCAGTGCAGGGATTTTGAAATGACCTCACCAGGTCCATAAAACTCACCTGGCTGGAGCAACTTGGGAGCTCGAGGCACTTCCAAATCCTTGGAAAAGGCTGAGTGTAGCCAGCTCAGCTGTTTTATGGGAAAACTGGAATTTTAAGCAGTCTGGATGCAGGGAAAGAAGGGAGTGGCCAAGGAATGATTCCTTAAAAAGAAGAGGATATTTTTTTTCCCCTGGCCACTGCCACCAAGTCACACCTGCTGCCATATCCTGGTGACAATTTTCCAGCCCTGCTGTCTCAAGGAATTATCAAGGGTACAACAACTTCTCCTCCCCACAAACTGAATTACACAAAGCAAATCCCTGTGGATCAGGAGATGTGGAACAGGACGAGCAGGTCCCAGCTGGATTTTGCTGAGCTTTTGGCTTCCAGGTGTCCCTTCCTCGCAGGTAAAGCTCCAGGTGAAACTGTCTCATTAGCAGCAGCTAATTAGGGCAGACCTGGGGCGCAATTAATTAATGTGGGGGATGAGCAACCTTGTTTTTAAAAGGATTTATTAAGAAAGAATAAACTTATTTACAGCTGTGTGGGTTTTTTTTTTAAATCCAGGAGAGTTGAGTCAGGGATGGGGTGATGGCAGCAGCTGATGAAGGTAAGGATGGAGATTTTTGTGCTGTGTGAGGCTTTTTGTCCACAGAGAATTAAAAAGTTGAATAAACAATTGTTAATTTGCCTTTGAGAAAGTTGGAGGTTTTGCTGTAAGGTAAAAAGCACAAAGGGAATTCGGATTCCTGGAAGATTTGGGCTCTGCCCGCTTTTATTCCTTGTCAAAAAAGATTGAAATAGTCCTGGAACTTATTTTCTCTTGAGTGTTTCTCTGGAAAATATTGATTAAAACATTATGGAGTGACTCAGGAGGGGGCTGGTCCAGGATGGAGCTGCTTCTTAGGCTCAGATTAGCAGAGCTTGGCTTAGAGGTCATCAGGGTTCAGCTTCCCTGTGTGATTCACTGAGAGGGTTCCAAGCACCTCTTATCTCATGTGAGCTCCTATCACCGCCCTGTTTGTCGTTCCTGCCCTTTCCTCCTTGATGAAAACCTTCCAGGGGCTGGATAATGGTGGGATAATGGGATCCTGGAAAAACATTTCCTGCTGAACTCAGCTCCGCCAATAATTCCGCTTGGCTTGGGGCTTTCTCCCGCCTTAATCTTCGCTCTGAATCATCCCAGGAACTCCCTGATGTTTGGGATCTCCAAGGAGGTGGCCGGGGCTAATCTGGGAGTGAGGCAAAGTTCAGCTTTGTGAGTCACCCATTGTTCCCGAGGTCAGGATTAAGCCTGGCAGATGTCACTCGCCCCGGAGGTCCCTCGGGAGGTGACTCAGGGCTTCTTGTCTAAGCCCCACTTCAAAGGCAGCTCTGGCAACGTCCTGGGACCAGACACCACCAAACACCAAATGTGCAGCTCCAGCAAAACCAACCTCGGGGAGATTTTGGGATAAGCCGCAGCTTTGCAGCCTGCAGGATCCATTCAGGAGAAGTTCAGGCCTCTTCCCGTGCCCCCTGACCTCGGGCAGTGTTGGCAAGGGGTTTCTTCTGCCCCTCTTGGAATTTTGGGTGACCCAAAGTTCAGCATAACCGTGGCCTGATCACTGCCACGTAAAATTGTTGTCGTTGGGATAAAGGAGGGAATTGAGCTCCTTGGAGATTTCCTGGGAAAAGCTGGAGACATAAAATAGTGGAATGGTTTGGAAAAGAACCTTAAATCTCATCTCATTCCAAACCCTTAAACTAAAAGCCTCCCACTATCCCAAGTGGATCTAAGCCCCAATGTCCCAGATGGATCCAACCTGGCCTTGGGCACTGCCAGGGATCCAGGGGCAGCCACAGCAAATCTGGGAATCCCAGCCCAGGCAGGAATTCCTGCCCAAGATCCCAGCCCCATCTCCCCTTTCCCAGTGGAGCCATTCCCTGTGTCCTGTCCCTCCAGGCCTTGTCCCAAATTCCAGCTCTCCTGGAGCCCCTGCAGGGACTCTGAGCATTCCCTGGAATTTTCCCTTCTCCAGGGGAACATTCCCAGCTCTCCCAGCCTGGCTCCAGAATCCTGGGATGATTTGGGTTGGGAGGGACCTTAAATCTCATCCCATTTCCACCCCATCCATGGCAGGGACACCTCCCACTGTCCCAGGTGGATCCAACCTGGCCTTGGACATTGCCAGGGATCCAGGGGCAGCAAATCTGAATTTACCAAATCTCTTTTCATCTCGTGATGAGATCGAGACCACAGACATGGCTTGGCCTTGAGGCCTGAGGGTTCCATTTATTTCCTGCCACCACGGACGGGCACATCCATGGGCAGAACTTCCCAGGAACCCCGTGACCTTTGCTGTGGGGCCAGGACAAACAGTGGCAGGAGGTGACAAAGCACCCAGACACGTGCAGAGCAAGAAGCAGCTGCCTCCTGACTCATTCCCAGTGCCACCAGCCCAGGGTCAAAAGTTGAAGTGCTTTTCTCTTTTGTTCACCACCCCCACGGCCCAGGTGGGAGCGGGATTTTCGGGAATCTGGGATTCCTCCCTGGAAGCGAGGGCACCCGGGAAGGCCGGGCTGCTTTGTTGTGCCTCCTGACTAAACCAACACGGCTGACAGCGATCCCTGCACGCCTCAGCAGCTCTGAAAGGCAGCAGGAGGCTGGGCCTTAATCCCTTGAGCCTTTCATCCCTTGGAAAAGCCGGATATTTTTCCTCTTGTCACGGTTGGAGTGAGCTGGAGGTTCCTCCTTGCCTGGGTGCAGCCCCACAGCTCCAGAATTCACAGCCTGAGGCTGTGTCTGTCCTGAGGGACACCTGAGCTGCCTCTTCCCCCTTGGATTGAGGAGCAGAGCTGGGATTTGTTATCCTGGTTCCATGCTGGACCATCCCAGCTGAAATCTTAATCACTCCTCAATGATCCCACTCACCCCCATGTGGTTTAGAGGAGTGAGGCCTTTCGGGCTGCAGTTCCTGGATTAGGAAGGAGCAAAAAATCTTGGAATTCTGCAGTGGTTAAGGAGCCTGATATGTTATCCTGGTGTTGGACAATCCCTGCTGGATCCCTGTGGATTTTTTCTCTCAAAATCCAGCTAAAATCTCCTGATTGAGACCCCCCAACCCCATGTGGATTTACAGAAGCAAGATCTTTTTAGGCTGCAGTTCCTGGATTAGGAAGGAGTAAAAAATCTTGGAATTCTGCAGAAGTTAAGGAGCCTGGATCTGTTATCCTGGTGTTGAACAATCCCTGTGTTTTTTTCCCACAAAATCCAGCTAAAATCTCCTGGCTGAGACCCCCCAACCCCATGTGGATTTACAGAAGCAAGATCTTTTTAGGCTGCAGTTCCTGGATTAGGAAGGAGCAAAAAATCTTGGAATTCTGCAGAGGTTAAGGAGCCTGGATCTGTTATCCTGGTATTGGACAATCCCTGCTGGATCCCTGTGGTGTTTTCTCTCAAAATCCAGCTAAAATCTCCTGGTTGAGACCCCCCAGCACCCCATGGATTTAGAGAAGCAAGATCTTTTTAGGCTGCAGTTCCTGGATTAGGAAGGAGCAAAAAATCTTGGAATTCTGCAGAGGTTAAGGAGCCTGATATGTTATCCTGGTGTTGAACAATCCCTGTGGTTTTTTCCCCACAAAATCCAGCTAAAATCTCCTGGTTGAGTCCCCCCAGCACCAAATCACTTTAGGGGTGTGAGGACTTTTTGGGCTGCAGTTGCTGGATTAGGAAGGAGGAAAAGTCTTGGAAATTCCAGACTTCCATAATGATTCTGAGGATGTGGAACATCAGCACTTCCCACATTCCCATCTTTTCCCATCTTTTGCAGAACCTCTGGCAAGGAGCTCCAAGGTGAAGGAATCACAATTCCTTTCCACAACAGCCAGGCTCGAGCTGGTTTTGACCTGGAGGGTTTTAATTAATTAATGAAAAGCTTTAGACCTGGATTAAACGAGGGAGATCATTCCCAACTGGGATATGGACAGCCCCAAAGTCAGCACGAAGAGGAATTCCAGCAGGAGCCACCAGCTCAGGGAATTTTGTGCTGTTTTTTGAGGAAAACTTTTCTTTTCCCCTTCTCTTGTTTTTCCCTTTCCTCTCTCACTCCTTCCAAGCATCTCCCAGTGCTCAGAATTTTGGGAATTTTTCTCGGTGTCTTCCCTGCATTTCTCCTCTCCAGCCCAAGTGAGGAGCTGGATTTTGGAAGCGTCTCCTTGGTTATTTTCTTGACAGTTGACAAAATTCCCTTCTGCAGCCACTTTTTAGAGAGATGGGAATACTTTTCACAAGCAGCTTATGGAAATTCTGGATTAATTATATTTACTCCTGTAATTAATGGACTCCTTCCATTTTTTAATGATTCCTGCCCATTCCAGTAAATGTGGAATATTAAACACTGAACAAGGAGCTTCGATGACTTCATGGCTGGGAAAATTCTGCTGTATTTTTGTTTTTTCCCTTTTTTAAATGGAGAGTGAAGAGGAACCTTGAAACACCTTGAGAGGTTTCTGTGAAACCACCCCCATCACTTCACATTCCTGGCATTTTTCCTTGTGGAGAGGAGGGAATTGTGTCCAGGTAACGTCACCTCCTTCAGAGGTGGATTTGAAGTGCCCTGGAAGGGATCAGTTTTCCCTCTGAAAATATTTCTGGAATGACCTCACTTCTTATCTTGTGGGAATACAGAACTGTGCTTCTGGGATGCTGCACAGCAACAATTCCCAATCCTTCTCTGGGCTGCTGTTCTGGTTTGTTAATTCAAATTCAAAAATTCAAATTTTTTGTTAATTGAATTCAAAAATTCAAATTTTTTTGGGTCAATGTATTAATTTATGTGGCAGGTTTAGTCTTGGTTAAATTTTTAGTGTATTTATTAGAATTATTATCAATTTTTTTATGTTGTGATGGTGAGATAGGATTAAGAGGAAAAAGTAAAGTAGGCTTAAATTTTAAAGGGTATAGAGAAAAAATTTATTAATAGAAATTAAAAGGGAAAAAATAAGAATTAGAATAAAATTTTTAGAATTTTTTTATATTGATAATGCATAGAGATAAATTAGGCTTTTTAAAATAGCTTTCATTTAGTTTATTTAGGGAGAGGAGGCTTTTTTTGTTGCTATGTTATGGAGATCTTCTATAAGAAAATAAGTTTTTTTTCTGGTTTTAATGTTATAGTGAATTTGGGAGAACGGAAATTCTCCTTTGGAAAATTCCTGACTTCCACACTCAGAATCTGCTCTTTTCCCATTTCTTAGAGGTTTCTGCTTGGAATTCATGGATCACAGCATTGTAGCCTCAAAATCCTCAAAATAAATCATGTGGCTGGACCCAAAATGTGGGAAGTGTCCAAAATGTGGGCATGACTCTGGAATTCTTGAGGTTGAGTAGGCTGAAAATGAGGAGGGGAAAATCAAGGTTCCCAATATTGTGATCCCGTCTAAACCAAAATTTTGGGGGTTTGTTTTGGATTCCTGGAGTGGAGGAAATGCAGATTCAGGATCAGGTAACCAGGAGAAGGTGGATGCTTCTGTGCCATGGCTGGATAACCAAGGAACTCTTCAGTGGTTGAGGGGGGAAAAAAATAAATTTTTTTCCCAACATCCCAAGAAATGAGGTGATCCCAGAAAATTCAGCCAGCCCAGTTTTGAATGGACTTCCTAATTAATGGGGAATTGGGAAGCAGATCCCAGTTTTGCACCAGTAAGAGGAGTTAGTGCAATAATGGGCATCTCACATCCAGCTGTTTTTAGGGATGTGGGAAACTGGAGCAGGAGCACCTATCCCAGTATTCCAGCACTTTAAAGGAGCTTGGAAAAAAGGAGGGAGAGGGGCAGGACACAGGGAATGGCTCCACTGGGAAAGGGGAGATGGGGCTGGGATCTTGGGCAGGAATTCCTGCCTGGGCTGGGATTCCCAGATTTGCTGTGGCTGCCCCTGGATCCCAAGGTCAGGTTGGATCCACCTGGGACAGTGGGAGGGAAAACCCACTGGAATTTCAGATTCCCAAACCTTCCAGAGGTCAGGAAGAGTTTGGACACTCCCAAGCACAGACTGGGAATTCTTGGATCTGTCCTGGTGCAGGACCTGGAGTCGGGCTTGGATCCTTGTGGGTGGCTTCCAGCTCAGGATATCCTAGAATTCCATGGATTTTGTGATCACCACTCCTCCCAGAGGGTGTCTCCCTGGTTTGGATGGAATTTACCCGGTGGGATCTGCTGGGAGGGATGTGGGGACACTGGGAATTCGAGCCAGAGCTCCAATCCAGCGTGGCAAAATTGGGGTGGGGAGGAATTTTGTCGGGACTTGTCAAGGCAGAACTGGGATCTCATCCCAAGCTCCTCGTGCCAGAATCCACCCTAAACAACTTGGGGAAAAAAAAAAAGTGGGATGCTGCCTGATTTGCACCCTCATTCCCTGTGGATGAGAGAAGAGCTGGATCAGACACCTGGGAGGTTTCCTGGGTTAACCTGAAAACTTCTGGGAGAAAAGCTCAGGAAAGGCATGGAAAGGTCAAAGTTCAAGCTCTGCCTCACCTGAGCATCTTCCTGCCAAATCCTGGGCTGTGCCAGGGTCACGGATTGAAGGATTTGGCTCCGGTTACTCAGGAAAGGTGGGGAAAGGGGGAGGAGACGAGGAGGGGAAGGAAGGGGAATAAACCTGCCTTGGCAAATATCCCTGGAATGCGCTGCCAGCTCCCTGACTCATCCTGCTGCTGGGGCTTGGGCTCCAGAGGCCTCTGTGCCTTCCAGTCGAGAGGGAACTGGTGCCATGGGGCCTCTTTGTGGCACTGGGACAAACTGTCCCTTTGTCACCAGCTCAAATCCTCCCCAAACCTGCCACCCCCCAAAAAAAACCCTCACCTGTCACACCATGATTTTCTTTTCCCTGCTCCAGGAGCTCCTTCAGGAGTGGCTCCAGCAGGGATGGGGACCCCTCAAGGCTGGGGTGTGTCAGGTGAGCCCCAAATTTGGGATTAATTCAGTTCCTGTCCCAGGTTTTTGGGTCGGGGTCAGCTCTGGTGGCCTTGAGGTGGGGGAGGTGACACCTGGCACAGGTATCAGCAGAATTTGGGAATGGGCAGCATTGCTCATTCCCTGGTGTTTTCCTGTGAGGAGAGGTTTCATCTCTGAGCTGGCTGGGTGTGACCAGAGACCCCTCCAGAGCCCTCGGTGACATTCCCAGCCCAGTTGGAGGGTGGAGACCCAGGAAAAAGGTGGGATCAGGACTGGTGAGCAGGATTGGATGCCAGGAATTGATGGTTCCTCTGGAGGAGATTCCAAAGAGGGAAGGGATTCTGGGAGCTGCAAATCCCTCACCTGCTCCCAAACCCTCCAGGAAATCCAGGGCTCTGTCCCAGCTGGGTTTGGGGACAGTGCAACCACCCTGAGCCAAATTCCAGCTTTTTGGAGTCCTTTCCTCCCTCCCTGCTGTTTGTTCCACAGGAGAAACCCCAGGAAAAGGTGAGATCAGGATTGGATACCAGGAATTGATGGAGGGAAGGGATTCCAGGAGCTGCTGGAGACAGGCTGGGATGGAGCTGTAGATCCATCACCTGCTCCCAAATCCTCCAGGAACTCCATTCCTCTCCTCAGGATGTCTCCTCGAGGAAATCTTTCCCTGTTTCCCACCTCTGGCTGCCAGGGAAATATTTGTGCAGAATTCCAGGAGCATCAATCCCATCTCATGATCTCCAAAATCTCTCACTGTGGTTCCTTGCCAGTTGCCTCAGCTCCAGGCCTGGGAATTTCCTGCAGGATTCTCTGAGAATTCTCCATGGAATAACGACAAACACCTCAGGATGTGATTGATGGGGTTGGGGTCTGTCCCTGCCCTCCACAGCTGGAAAGGAATCTAGGAATTTTTTGGAATTGGTGGTGCTTGCACGTGGCCAAAGTGTCTCTGGTGGTGGCCAGAATTCCTGAGTAGCCAAAATGGGATCTAAAAGTTTCCTTCAGCAAGCTCCCAACAGGACAGAGAGAAGCACTGAGGACACAATTCCTGGTTTATATCCAGGTGAGTTTTCTTTCCCTGTCCTTCCAGCATGAAGCCAAGCAGGAAAAAGCCATGAAACACCACCAAGGGCTGCTAATTTCAGGGATGGCACCTCGGGTTTAGGGAATCCCCAAGCAGGAGATAACTGGGAATGTTTTGGGATGGAATCTCAGCATGGATCTTGGAGAAGGGAGAATTCCAGGGAGAGCTCAGAGCTCCAGGAGAGCTGGAGAGGGACTGGGGACAAGGAATGGAGGGACAGGACACAGGGAATGGCTCCCACTGGGAAAGTGAAATTTCAATGGAATGTTGGGAAGGAATCCTGATGGGCTTCAAGGAGAATTTCCTGAGCTGATTCCTCCAGGATCAGCTCAGCTGCTCTCTGCTCCCTGTGGATTTTTATTCCCAGGGATATCTTCTTCCCTTGCAATGCCAAGCCAGGCTCCTTCCTGCTCCTTCCCACCTCTTCCAAGGTTTTTCTTGCTCAAAGAAAAAAGCCCAAATCAACATTTCCATAGCCCAGAAGTTCTTCCTCTTCCTTGCTCCAGGTCACGGAGCAGCTTTTCCTCAGCTGGGGCTTCTGGTCCTGGATCCCATTTCCCTGGGAATGTTGAGCCAGTGGGATCGTGCCAGCAGTTCCTCTTGGGGCTGTGCAAATCCCAAATTTCTTGTGGTTGGCCCACAATGTTCACTGGGAAATGGGGTAAACTTTAAGCTCAGTCTGCTTATACTCAAAGTTTAGCCCCAAAAATTCTGTTTCAAGCAGAAGCATTGGAATAAAAAAATATGCAAAAAAAACCAACTAAACAAACCCCAATTCCTTAAAATATTTTCAGGCTTTGGGTGGAAAATATTCCCTGAGTTTGCAAATATTTTTGGTGGGCCCAAAACCCAGAATTTTTGAAAGATTTTTTTCCCCTCAGTGAATGAATTATTCATCCCAAATCTCCTGTGCTGTGTCAGGATCCAGCTCCTGGTGCTGACCCGAGCTGGGGGCGTCTGAATTTCCTTAAATCCCCTCCTCCTGTGCAGACACTGTTTATCCCAGGAAAGCTGAAAATGCTCGGAATCCTCACCCACCTCGGCCACGTTTGAACCCAATCCCTGAATATTTTGGCTCCTGATATTTGCTCAAGGAATAACTGAAGGACCCAGAGCTTCTCTTGTGGTTTTCTCCCGTGGCAGTGTGAATTTCCTCTCCTTTTGCCCGAGCTGCCTCTGGAAACCCCAGAATGATCCAGGACCTTTTCCTAACTGCTCAGGAATGTTGATGTAGGAAGGACCAGAGCTTTCGAGGCAGATCCTAAACCTTGAGTTCCTTTTTCTGATCTTTTCAACTCAGATTAATTCCCCTGCTCAGCCTCGGGATGATCCCCGGGTTTTTACATCTGTATGGGCCACGATTTTTTTTGTTTTATTTTGTTTTGGTTTTGGGATTAATTTCACCCATCCATGGAATTCTGGGATTTTTCTATTTAGGAATTGTTTTAAACTCAGGTTGTGCTCTTTGCCATGGAGAGTGTTGAGTTGTTAAATCGCTTCCTTTTGGGATTTTGGGGTTTTTATCAACGAAATGTCTTTAGTTTTTGGGAATTTTAACTCCCACGTGATGATATGTATGCATTTACCTTGGAAAACATCTCATGGATGCTTTGGGAAAACGTGAGAGATTGGAGGACAAAGTTTTGGGATGGCTCACAGCCCCTCTGTGCTTGGAACTGGAAATTCCAAACATGGAATCATGGAATGGTTTGCATTGCAATCTCCACCTTGTGTGTGTTCTTTTTATCTCCAATCCCACAACAGGAATAATCGGATTTATTTTCTTCAGAAAAACCCTGACAAATTTGGAATATTTTGATTTGAAATCCTCTGGTTTGAGATTTATATTGATTTTTAAATTAGTCACTTTTTTCCTGCCCTTTTATTCCGAGTCTAAACATAATTCCTAACCTCTCCAATTTCTTCAGATTATTCCAGAATATGTCAGGAATAAGATAAACATTCCTATAATTTTAATATTTCCAAGAAAAAACTAAAATAATTGAATCTTAAAATCTCCCAAAACTGAGAGAAAAATAAACCCACGTCCTTCCCTTGGGAAATCCCATTTGCTGTTCCCTCCAATATTAGGAGCACCTAAAAAAACCCCACCCCTCATCCCAATCCATAAATCAGAGGGAGTCAACTCTATTTTGGGAGAGAATTGGATTTTTCTGTGGAAAACCTTGGATTTAGCAAAAAATAAAAAATCCCCTCCAGATAATGGCCTTGGTTTTCTCCAGGCTCTTTTTATTTTTCTTGAGGTGAGGCTTGGAGCCAGTTTATCTTTCCTTAGGATGGAGGAGAGGGATTGTAGGATTAGGATTGGGATTATGATTGGTATTGGGATTAAGATTTGAGTTGAGGTTGAGGTTGGGATGAGGATTGGGATTGGTATTGGGATTAAGATTTGAGTTGAGGTTGAGTTTGGGATCAGGATTGGGATTAAGATTTTAAGATTTTGGGCTCTGGAGGTGCTCAGTTCCTCTCTGCTTGTGAGACCAGCCCTGAAGGAGTGGGATTGGGATTGGGAATGGGATTGGGATTGGGATTGGGATTGGGATTGGGATTTGGATTGGGAATGGGATTGGGATTGGGATTGGGATCCCTCTGGAGCTGGGCATTCCTCAGGGCTGCTCCCAGCATCTCTCCCAGCTGGATCAGCTTCACCAGCTTGGAGGGGGAGACTTTTTTTCCTTCCCATCTCCTGGAGCTGCCAACCAGGAGGGAAAATCAGGAGGAGAATGGGAGGGGGGAGCTCTTCCCTAACCAATTCCACCTGTTCCGTGCTCCCAGACCCGCTCCAATTTCTGCCCAGCTGGATTTTTACTTTCCACTCTGCCTCAGAGGCTCCTCCAAGAATTAAATTCCTTTCCAGCCTCCTCCTTGCAGCGGGAGCAGCTGATTAGTGGCTGCCCCTATTTAATTTTTCCTATCTGGACTAATTATTCTCCTTGATGGTCCATTTATCGGGCTCGTTTCCTTCTTTTTTTTTTTTTTTTTTTTGCTCTGGGATGCTTTTCCAAGGAAGGGAGGAAGGGTAAATAAAAACCAGACAAGCCAAGGAGATGCAATTCCATCCTCGTTGTTCCTTATTTCAATGAATTCTGAATTCTCGGGCCACCCCTTTCTAAAAGGAGCCAATCTGCCCTAAATTCCAGTGGGATTTTTTCCCTTTTTTTTTTGGTCATTCCTTTTTTTTTTTTTTTTTCATAGGTGGGACTTGAGCGTTACCTGGCCTGAATTCCAGAGTTTTACAGGCTCTGCTGGAATGTCTGACCCCACGGATTTATCACAGTCCTGTTGTGTTCCCAAAGCCTCAAACTCACCGGGTAAGAACTCTGATAAATAGAAATAGAAAATAAAGTCTCTGTTGGGGAATTCCCACCTGGAGAGCAGCATGTTATCCAGAATGGACATGATGCTTTTCCCTCTCCCTTGCCAAGGTGTATCCAGGCACTGAACCACCCAAAAAACCTCTTTTTGCCTTAACATTTTGTAACTTTATGGGAAAATGTGTCCAAAGTGGAACATTTTTCACCCAGGAATTGAGGGGTGGCTCTGGGATTGAATTTAATGTCATGGCGTCCTGCTTGGGAAAAATCCACATAAAAATAGGATCTGTTCCTTCCCAGGTAAGTCTGGCTCAGCAAAGCTGAGGTTTCCAGGTGTTTCCCTGTGTTGTGAGGAGCCAGACTCATGGAAAACCTTGTGGAATCATAACCCTGCACACTCTTGGTTCCTCTGACCTGGAGCAGGGATCCCAACATTTAATGAAGCAAAAGCCGTTTTCCATTATCCACAATATCTTCCAATTTCATGGCTCCTTGGAATCCCCTTGGCAAAATCCAGGAATTTTTCATGGATCATCCGTGCTGTGAACTCCCCAACCTTGGAAGTGTGCAAAGCCAGGTTGGATGGGTCTTGTAGCAACCTGGGATGCAAATCCTGTGGCAACAGCATTGGAATTCACAGCAGTAATTCCTCTGTCTCCAGGAATTTAAGGAATAAACTGGGTGGACGTGGATTATCCTTGGAACAGGAACACAACCTGAATTTCAGGGAATCTTGGAGGAGATGCAGATCCTTTGGAAATAAAAAGAATTTCTTCTTTTTTCCTTGTGGCGTGAGCAACATTCCTTTGGATTTCTTCCTTGGTCTGCAGAAGTTTTGGAATCTGTAGAGCAGGAGTGTAAGACCAGGAGTCCTGCTCAGCTTGGAGAACCCAAAATTCCCAAAGGGATGGGTGGGAATGGTTTCCATTGGGACGTTCCAGGCTGGCCCTCGTAGCTGGAGCTCCTCATCCGTGTGCCACACGAAGCCATGGCTGCTTCCCTGGAAACAGGGAAGAGTCTGGAATCATGGATCCACATAATGGGACTCAGCCTGAACGTTCCTGAAAAAAAAGAGCCGACTTTTTTGTTTAGCCATTAAAAAGGGGGGAAAAAAAATATCCAAGGAGCTGTTTTGTTCCGGAAACTTCTGGGCACATTAAGCAAAACCAGATCCCGGAGGGTGGGGGGAGAGAGGGATGCAGGAAAGCAATCAAATCCTACTGGAGGAATTCCTCCTTTCTGGAAGAACATAAACCAGGAGCAGAATGTAAACAAGCCTCCATATGTCCCTTGTAAATCAGGAGCAACGGGAATGAATTCCCAGCAGGAACAGGACATTGGGAATGTTTGGCCAGGGGACTCCTTTTGAGGTTTTGTTCTTCTTGATGGATTTAATTTGGAAGTTGTCCTTCTTTTCTCTCCTCTTCCTGCTCCCCCAGGATGAACCATGAGCTGAACTCTCCCAAGAGATGCTTGTAATAATTCCTGTGGATTAATTAGGCAGGGCTGGAGCAGAGGGATTAACGAGGGCTGATAATGGTCCCTTGATCAGGAGATGGTTGGGAAGAGGCTGGATTCTCTTCCTGGGTCCATTGGTCATCTGTGCTGGTCCTTGTTTGAGCTGGGAAGTTCATTCCTGGTTTATTTAGATTCCAAGGAGCAACATGTGTTGATGATCCATCTTTAAACTCTCCTTGGAATACGTTTTCCTTGGAAAAAGACATTAAAAGGCTCCAAGCAAATCTCTTTATCCTGGAGAAGAGCTCCTTTCCCTCCAAATCCTTTTTCTAACCTAGGGGGGGAAATTCGGGAACAGGACTTCTAAAATCAATAATTTCAGAATGGAATTTGGTTGGAAAGGACCTTAGAGATGGTTCCAGCCCCTTCCATGGGCAGGGAATCTTCCACTATCCCAGGATGTTCCAACCCCTGCCCAGCCTGGCCTTGGACACTTCCAGGGATGGGAAATCCACAACATCTCTGGGCATCCTGTGCCAGGTTAGTTGAAAACTGACAGAGAATCCATGGATTTTGTGGTGCAAAGAGGATTCCAAGGGATAGGAGGGGCCAAAAATCTCCACCTGCTTCTTCCCAGCCACAGGGCTGTAAGAAGCTGGATATGAGCTTGGAGCTGAATCCTGGGAATCAGGATGGGCTTGGCTCCCAGTTGGATCTATCCAAGATAGAGGCTTTTTCCTAAGGGTGATTACAGGAATCTTCCAGAAATTTCTGCCATTTTTCTCCTTCCGTATGATATCAGAAAATTTCCATTAAAATTTCCACTCTTTCTCTCCTTTCCTTCTGTTTGTTTCCACGTTGTGAGATCCCAGACAGACCTGTTTATTCCAGGATATTCCTTTATCTGTGAGCACAGCTGGGCTGAGATCTCTGCTGAAAATGCAAATTAATAATCTGGATTCTTTTGATGTCCACAAAGGGCAAACCAAACATTAAACACATCCTAAAGATTGAGGCTGGAGGAAAAAATCCCTTTTTTCCATGTTGGAAGGAACAAAGGCCTTTCCTGGTTTGTTGTTGCTGGGAAAATGAGAGATCCAAGGGGCAAACCCAACCTCTGGAAAATTCCGGGACTTCACCTCATCCCCATTCCAAAGCCATCTCCAGGAGAGTTCAGCTGGGGAACAAGGCTCATTTCCATAGTTCTGCCTCTCCCCTTAAAAACCAGACATTTGTAATAATTTATAAAAATCACAATTAGCGCAATTAACACGGAGCCTTTCCAGTATCAGGGAGCTGATTCCAGCCTGGAATCCTTCCTGCACGTCTCCAGTTTGGGATCACTCCACGCTCAAGGTGAATCTTCAACTTCCAGCGGATTTGTAGAGACTTTCTGCCGGCCCTGCCTGCCCTTCTCACGCCAGCTCCGATCCCCGGTGTTCCTGACGGGAATGTTGAAAGGTTGGGGGGAAGTGGGGTCGGGAGCAGCTCCTGTGGAGCCTCAAAGGTCGATTTTCCCTCCTGGGCTGCTGGAGTGTGACAGGCTGTGGGTGAAATCCGAGAGCAGCCTCCTGCTGCTCTGGATGAGAGGTTTGAACAGCAGGGAGGAAGGAAATCGGGATTTTCCTTGCTCATCACCTGGGGATTGCTCCAGAGCCTGTGGAAGCAGCTTTGGTCTTGTCCATGCTGCGGCACTGACCTGGGAGAATCTGGGAGATGTGGATTTGCAGCCCAGCTGGGGCCAGTGGGAGCCAGGGGAGGATTGCTCTATTCATGGAATTGTTGAGGTTGGAAAATCCCTCCAGGATCATCCAGTCCAAGCTGGGACCGATCCCCACCTTGGCACTGAGTGCCACATCCAGGAATTCCTTGGACACCTCCAGGGATGGGGATTCCAAACCTCCCTGGGCACTTCCAGTTCCTGACTGCAAAGTGTGGGAACAGCTAGGTGGGTTGTGCTGTGATTTTCCAGCTTCCTGAGGAACAAAATCCCCAATTCTAGGGTCACAACCTCTCCCTGGATGTATCCTGGCTCCAAAGTGGGATTTCCCTTGAGCCAGGACACATCTCCAAGAGCCTGGAGCACCCTCTGGCTTTGCTGCTTGGGCAGCTCCATGCACAACTTCCAGGTTTTCCACGAGCATGGATCAGCTCTGCTGTTGGGCCTGTGTTAATCCTGTCCCTGCTAAGCCAGGCCTGGAAAAGCCAGGAATTGTGGTTCTGAGGCAGAGGAGCCACCTGGATTGGGGCCAGCTGGAGGCTGGAAGGTGTCCAGGTGCCTCATCCTGGAGGGAATAAACCCTCCTGAGCTCCTCAGCAGCCTCAGGATCATGGGATCGAGATGGAGCTGGACCTGACTCTGGGTTTGTCCCAGGCTGGGCTTCATGGAAGTGGCTTCCCCAGGGAAGTTCCTGTTTGTTCCTTCAAGGAGGCATCTTCCCACAAGGAACATCCCATCCCAGCACATTTAGGAGCTGATGGGATGATCCCATTGTTTGGTTTTCTTTCCTTAATTAAAACACACAAGTTGAGGCCAAAAAAAAAAAAAAGTGGAAAAAAATCAAGTAAATGATCCAGAATCCATTTGTTTTATTTTACTCCACTGTCTTCTGGAACAATCTCCAGGGAAATAAAGGAAGCTCCAAAAAAAGAGGAACAATGTCCATGTGGAGGCCGCGAGTTCCCGTAAATGGACTTTGGAAGGAGAGGAAGGGAAAGAAAAAAAGGGATTGAGCTCCTGATAAATGAGGGCTGGGATTGGGAAGGCCAGAGATGCTCAGCAGGGAGTTCCCTGCTGGATCCCCTCTGTGGGAGTGGGAAATGAGGATTTTGGAAGGTGCCTGCCCTCAGCTCCTGGCAGGAAAGGGGAATGGGTGTGGCCACATGGGGAGAGCCGTGGGAAACAGGCCGGGAGCGTTAGGGATGTGGAATTTGAAGGGCTTCACGTGGTTTGTGGTGTCCTGCCCAATCCAGGGGTTTGGAGAGGAGGGAATTCTCCTTCTGGAAATGGAAAGGGTCCTGGCTTGGTCTGGGAGGCAGAATCCTGCTCTGCCATCCCCTTTCCTGCAGAAGGCATCTCTCATCCCACGTTTGTGGCAGAGAATTCCCAGCCCTTCCCAGTCTCAGCAGTGTGGCTGTGGCTCCCACCATTCCTGCAGCATTCCAAGGAGAGGAAATCAGTTCAATGGCTCCGCTTCCCTTTCTCACCATTCCCACCTCTGCACCCTCCCCACTTCCCTCTGCTCATTCCCAAGGGTGGGAGTGATCTGGGAGAGCTCCTCACCTTGTGAGGCACCTTCTGCTTGCCCCTTGTCCAGGGAGATTGGGCCAATTCCTCTGGATTTTGCAAGGGAATGAGGGAGTCTGGAATTCCTGGCCTGCAGCTCCCAGTGCTTTCCTACATGTGCTTGACCCTTTGGCCACGAATTGCTCCCCTGGGATTTGGGGATGCTCAGCCCTGTTCCCATCTGAGCCCTGCCAGGACTGTCCCCACCCCTCAACTATTTCTAATTTCTAAAATTAATAACTAATAATTTTCAATTTATCATTTATAATTTATCATTTAATTTTCATTTTGTAGTATTGATATTTTATTTATTCATATTATAATTTTTAGGTTTTATTTTCATTATTTATTATTGATATTCTATTTAACTTATATTTAAAATTTTATTATTTATTTTTATTATTCTTTCTATTATTTATTTTATTTTTATGTTATTTTTATTATTTTTATATATTATTTCTTTTATTTTAAATTTTAGTTTTATTCTACAACATATTTCTATTATTTATTCTTATTATTTATTATTTTATTATTTTATTAGGTATTATTCATTTACCTCACATAATTTCTTTTTCATTAATTAACTATTTTAAAGGATTTGCTGACTATAAATCATAAAAATACAGAATGATTTGGGTTTGAAGGGACCCAAAGGATCATCTCCTTACAATTCCCTACCTTGGGCATGGAACTTTCCACTAAAAAAAAATCTGAGGAAAAGGCTTAAAATAAGGATTTATCAAAGGAAATGGGGAAAGTTGGGAAAGAGGGGCTAGATTTGGGATTCTTTTAATTTGTTTTTACTTTTAACTTGTCTTGGAGCACCCAAAAATCCTCAACAAAATCCCTGATTTCTTTTGGGAAAAAGAAATTGAGGAAACAAAGCAGTTCAGGACAATTTCTGATTCCAAATTCCAATATTTGGAGACAAATCCTCTCCCTGTTTCTTGCCCTAATCAGGAATCCCAAAAATCCAAGATTTGGAGACAAATCCTTCCCTGTTTTTTGCCCTAATGAGGAATCCCAAAAATCTGAGATTTGGAAACAAATCCCTCCATTTTTTTGCTCTAATGAAGAATCCCAAAAATCCAAGATTTGGAGAAAAATCCCTCCCTATTTTTTGCCCTAATCAGGAATCCCACAGCAGAGAAAAGATGTTTGGTCAAGGCTTGGTTCGGAAAAAACAAACAAATCCCAAAAATTCCATAAAAGTTTCGTTTTCCAGGAGCTCCTAACGAGCAGAAAATGAGCAGAACGAGTCGATCTCATCAAGCTGCAGGACTGGTCGCCGGAGGAAAATGAGGAAAGGAGGGATGAGAGGAGTATGGGATGACTGGGATTGTTCCAGGAAGCACTGGAAGATGGCAGCTCCCGATCCAGCTGGGGCACAGAGGGAAGGACACGGAGCAGAGCGAGGCAAAACAACCCCAAGCACCGCCCCTGTTTTGTTTCCCATTATTGCTCTAATTCCAGGCTAATTGGAAACGGCCTGGATGTGTTTAGGAACACGAGGAACATCTGGATCTCGTTGGAAGAGCTCCGCTTTTCCGAGTGGCGCCTTCCATCTTCATCCCAGGCCAAAGATTCCCACATCACGACTTGTCCTCTTTCTTTCTCTCCCTTTTTTTTTTTTTTTTGTTTTTTTTTTCTCTTTCCTTTCCAGCAAATGGGAGGTTGAACTTTCGACTCCGTGGAAAACAGTTGGAGAGAAACCCTGAGAAATCCCAGGAGAGCTATTGAGCCTTTCTTCCCATTATCCCGCTTGATTCCTTGCTGCTTCTCGGCTCTTTGAATCCAGCCTGGAGCTGTTTCATGCTGGTGGCACAAAGGGAAAAATGGGAAGGCACAAGAGGAGGGGGGAGGAAATTGGAGAAAAAAAAAAAAAATAGGGAAGAAGAGTTTGTGAGGTCAGACGTGGAGAAACAAAGACAATTCCATGGAAAAGCGTCCTTGAGCTGGGCCAGGAGTTGAGCTTTGCCAGAGGGATGGATCCACACAGATATTCTGTGATTTTCTGTCCTGGTCCCAGCTCCTTCGGGAAGTTCTCCTGCAGACCCAGAGTTATCCCAGGTCATGGAAAGGCTCTTCTTGGGGGTGTTCTGCCGGGATTCCCAGGATTTTCCTCTATCTTCCTCCATGGTTCTTTCCTCACATTCCAAAGGCAAAACCGTCGGATTTCTCCCTCATGCAAGGAAGCCGAGGATGGTTTTGCTGGGAGAACCAAGTCCTGGGTGGGTGGTTGGGAATTCCACTTGAGGGTGGAAGCCAAAGAAAGCCATTTCTGGGATCAGGACACATTCCCAGATTCCTGCTTTTCCTCCCTCTTCCTAAGGCTTATCTTCAGGAGTTCTGGCTTTCCCAAATGGAACAGCCAGGAAACAGCCTGGAATCCAAAGAAGAAGCCGAGATCCAAGGAAGGAGTCTGGGATCCAAGGGAGGAGCACGGGATCCAAGGAAGGAGCCTGGGATCCAAGGAAGGAGCACGGGATCCAAGGGAGGAACCAGGATCCAAGGAAGGAGCACGGGATCCAAGGAAGGAGCTGGGATCCAAGGAAGGAGCACGGGATCCAAGGAAGGAGCCTGGGATCCAAGGAAGGAGCCTGGGATCCAAGGAAGGAGCACGGGATCCAAGGAAGGAGCTGGGAATCCAAGGAAGGAGCTTTGGGGATCCAAGGAAGGAGCACGAGATCCAAGGAAGGAGCCCGGGATCCAAGGAAGGAGCACGGGATCCAAGGAAAGAGCCTGGGATCCAAGGAAGGAGCCTGGGATCCAAGGAAGGAGCACGGGATCCAAGGAAGGAGCATGGGATCCAAGGAAGGAGCACGGGATCCAAGGGAGGAGCTGGGATCCAAGGAAGGAGCACGGGATCCAAGGAAGGAGCCTGGAATCCAAGGAAGGAGCTGGGATCCAAGGGAGGAGCTGGGATCCAAGGAAGGAGCTGGGATCCAAGGGAGGAGCTGGGATCCAAGCAAGCAGATGGGGATCCAAGGGAGGTGCACGGGATCCAAGGAAGGAGCCTGGGATCCAAGGAAGGAGCATGGGATCCAAGGAAGCAGATGGGATCCAAGATCTCCGTGTGGACTAAACCAAAAGGCAAATCCAGATTTTTCTCCTGGACCCGTGTCTCCCGTTCTCCTTTGGGTTTGGCAAGCTGTGGGATTGTCTCCCATTGGAAATTCTGGAGGAGAGAGGAGACAATGAAGGGAATCTCAGCTGGGAGATGAGCAGAAAACTTGTAATTTCCCTCCCTCTGGAAAAGAGGAGCTCTTAGGAAGAGTGAGAAAAGCTGGGAATGTGTCTGATCCCAGAAATGGCTTTGTTTGGCTCCCACCTGCAAGTGGAATTCCCAACCACCCGCCCCAGGGCTTGGTTCTCCCAGCAAAACCATTCCTTGGATGATGGAGAAATCCCACAGCTCTGCCTTTGGAATGTGAGGAAAGGCAACCACGAGGAGATGGAGGAAAATCCTCGGGAATCCCGGCAGAAACCGCCAAGGAGAGCCCTTCCCATGACCTGGGATAACTCTGGGCCTGCAGGAGAACTCCCTAAAGGAGCTGGGACTGGGATGGAAAATCATGGAATGCTTGAGGTGGGAAAAGACCTCCAAGGTCACCAAGTCCAACCACCAGTCCGTGTCCCCAAGTCCCCCATCCCCTTGTCCCACTCCAAAGGTTCTGCTGGAGGTGGGAATTGGAAGAATTCCAACATTAAGGGAAATACAGGGAATAGATAAAATTGAGACTCTGCTTCTCCAGAGGAGCTCCACAAAAAATCAGCTTGGATAAGGAAATTATAGTGGAATTATCTTGCCAATAATTAATGCCATTTTAATAAAAATTGAGTATTTTGGTTAATTTTTAATTAAAAGCCTTGAGAGTTTTTTCCTTCATGATTTTTCCCTTTTTTTTCTCAAAAAGAAAAGGATAAAATAATTTAATTTAAATAAAATTTCAATAGCTCAATTTTTATAATTCCATAGCATTTTATTATATATCTTTATGTTTATATATATTTATGTTTTATAATTGCAATTATATTTATAATTATTTGTAGTTACAATGCTTTATTTCTAATTATCATTTATTTATAATTTATTTATAATTATCACTTATAATTATTCTATTTATAATTTTGTTATATTCATATAAATAAGACATTTTTATAGAGACACTTCATATTTTATAAAGCTAAAATTTATATAACAATTTATTATTAATTAAATTAATGTTAAATAATATGATCTTATTATTGTGTATTATTATAACATATAATTATTTATATTTATGTTATTATAATTATTATATTATTATTTTAATTATTATTATTAATAATATAATTATTATAATAATATTATTAATAATAATAGCTTATTATTGGTTTATTTATTAAAGTTTTCAGGGAAAAAAGAAGGATTGACTTAGCTGGTCTTGGCTTGGCTTCCTTTTGACTTGGGAAATGTTTATTCCTGGACAAATTCATGGAATTCTGGAAGAAACCTGCAAGTGATGGATGAAGAATTTCCCCCAGGTGATGCTGTGTTGTAGGGAACGCTGATCATTCCCAAAGCACGGATTGATGGAATTTCCAAGGCTGGAGAAAGCCTCAGGACCTGCAGGGCTGTGAGGAGATGGGAGTGGAGCAGAGATCCCAATTTTCCTCCAGCTTCTCCCAAAGGCATTCCTGGGAAAACAGCCTGGCGGGAATCAGCTCCTCCCACCAGCCCAAGGATTCTTCTGGATGTTCCCACAGCAGGATCCAAAGGGACCCAGATCGAGGGAATGCTTCAGCTCCTCACTCCTGGGATTTATCCAAGAGCCTGATGCTCCACATTCCCATTTCCCCAGGACCTTCTCCTGTTTTCCCTTGGAAGCAGAACAAACCCGACGCCTTTGGAAACCGCCGGGAATTTTTCTCTCCAAAAATAGAGTTCAAGGGATTCCTCCGTTATTTTATGGGATTTTAATGATATTTTATTATATTTATGTTGTTTCTCTCTGTGTTATGGAAAAGGTGCTCCTGGCATCCCATAATGCCCTGGAATCCTTCCAAAATCCCATTTTTATTTTATTTTCCCCAAATTCTTCCAAGCAGCTGCCTCCGAGAATCCCTTCCCCTCCTTCCTGGATCAAAGGAGCTCCTGTTTTTATAGTAATTAAGGTGCTTCATTACTGATTAATTGCAACACAAACAGGGCAGGCTTTCATCTCCAAAGGGAGATTTGCCCGGGATGGTTGGAAAAGGCAAACAAAAGGAAATCAGAGAATACTTCCATGACTCAATCACAGAAAATTATCAAAATTATTCCTCCAGAATTACAATAACACAAATAAAGCCATGCCCAAAAAAATCTAAAATACTATCCAGGTGTTTTTTCCTTATTTTCTGAAATTCATCTACTCCTGATTGTTTCCCTGGAATCTCTACACATCCATGAGGAAACTCTGAAGTAGTGGCGTGTCCAGAAAAGTTAGGAATTCTTTTGGCAGAGGTTTTCCAAGCATCTTTTTTGGGGCTTCCTGCCTAAAAAATGGTGCTGAGAGGTGCCCTAAGCCAGCTGTTCCCAGGAAAAATTCCAACTGTTTCATCTTCCTGTTGCCCCTTGAATAGCAAATTCTGTCCCAAAAATCATGGACCACTCCACTGGGTACTTTTATGGAATAAGTCAGGGAAAAGGGAAATGTTAAAGGTGCTTTTTTTTTTTTCCCAATAAAAACAGAATAAAAAGGTAAAATGAGCCGAAATGTTTAAAATAATTTAAAAAGTGATCGGAGCTGAGCCCAAAGTCCTGCCTATGGAAAGAGCTGGATATGGAATGTTGGGATAAGTGGGAATCACTGGGGTGAGCATCTCTTGGAGTATCCAGAGCCAAGCCAGGACTGTCCCTGGGACAGTCTGGGACAAGCCCTGCCCTTAATACTGAGTCTGACCATGGATCAGTTTGCTGGGCTGGGCTTTTTGAGTCTCTCCTAAATCTTCCAGTGACAGATTCCCAGTGTTCCCATCCCTGTGGGATACAGGAGTCAACCAATCCAGGAGCATCCTGGAGCTTCCTGGGAGAGCCCAAGGTCCTAAGATGCTGCTTCCCTTAAAATTATGGAATGGGTAAGGTGGGAAGGGACCTCAAAGAGGTTCCACAGGCAGGGACACCCTCTGGAATGGGATCCCAAGTTTTGAGGATCAGGATCAGGATCAGGCCCTGGTATGGGTATTCCCAGAGCTGTGGCTGGAAGTGTCCAAGGCTGGGCAGGGCTTGGAGCAACATGGGATGGTGGAAGGTTGGAGTTGGATCCATTTGGATCCCAACCCAAACCATTCCATAATTCCGTGATTCGGTGGCCATAAATTATCAGATAAATCCCCAAGAGAGTGGTGGATAAAACACTTTTTACCATAGACTGATTTTTCCTGGAGAAGCAGCTGGAGCCCAGAGTGACCTTCAGTGTCTTCTGTGACCTGGATTCTCCACGAGGAAGTGACTCTGACCTCTGGAATGTGGGAGAGCATTCCGGCTGAACCAGAATCCAACTTTATCACCTCCAGTTCTCCACTGCCCTAAAGGCCAGACTGGATTTAACCCCTCCAGCATTTCCAGAAGGTTCTGGAACACCCCAGGAGCCTCATCCTCCTCCCAGATTCAAACGTCCCACGGATTAAAAAACTTCCCTCCCTCCCCTTCAACTCCAGATGCAATTCCGGCTCAGCGGAGCAACCAGCTGGCTCCTGGAGCTTCCACCTGGCCAGGACCTGCGTCCCAGGTTCTTTGCCAAAAATATCCCCGTGGCTCCTCTTCCTGGTGAGCTGTCACCTACTCAGAGTTCACCCCACCACATTTTCTGGAGTCCTTCTGGTCGGGAGCGATTCCCACCCAACGGAGTCGCGCTTTCGGCTCTGCTGCCTCAGCTCAGGTTGTGCAACCCCTTGGCAGAATTCCCCATCATTTGTAACTTTTTGTCTCCGTGTTTTGGTAGGAAAAATAGCTCAAAGGCACTGCTGATAAATCCCTTCATCCTTGGCATTCCCTGAGTCCTGTGCTCCATCCACACTGGAAATCGCCGGAGGAATCGCAGCCCTCTGGTCTTGTGATGATATCCCGGGTCCAGAGATGAAATGAAACCTGGGAGAAGAGGAAAGCTGAGATTCCCTAAGGATTGAGCAAGGCTTTGCCTCACCTGGCCACGGGATTTGAGCTGCATCCAGCTTTTCAGTGGAATGTCGCTTTTCATCCCACCTTTCCTGGTCTCCCCGTGTGTTCTCCTCGTGACAAACTGGAAACTACAGGAGAAAAAAAGGAAAAATTTGCATTTCTCTTCTGACCAGAATGAGAACATTTCCAAGCTCTCCCTCTCCTTTTCCTGAAGACTTGGAAGGAGACTACGACCTGGAAGCAACACCATGAGAGCACATCCTTGGAAAAAATTCCTTTGATTTTGGCCCTGAACTTGGCCTCTCCTCACCTTCTTGTCCCATCTGCTGATGGAAAAATGGAATCCAAGTCATGAGGCAGATCCATGAAAACGCAACTTGATAAGCCAAAAGCTCACTATTCCAGCCAGGAATGTTTCCCAGTGCTGGTTTGGGGTGCTCACTCCAGGAATTAGCTGTTCAATGTGCTGATTTTTGATTTTCCGTGAGGGATTTGGTATTTCCTAGGAGCAAGTCCCAAAAAAAACCCCTGTGCAGATGATGTTCCTCTGATTCCTGACTTGGAGCAGCAAAACAAGAAGTCCCTGGAAAACTGACCACTGTGGCAAAGCTTTCCCTAGATTTTCAACCCCTTGGACACAGGGAGCTACAAATCCTGGATATTTACCTGGATATTTACCTGGATCTCCCTCTTCCCTCAACCTTTGGCTGCCAGAAATTTTAGGCTCAAGCCCAGGCCTTGCTTTTTAGGCTCATGAACCTGCTGCAAGACAGGTGATGGAATTGTTCTTGGGAGCTCATGGAATGTTTTGCTTTCCTTTCCATATGCATTTCCCAGAAACAAATTATTTTTGTAAGGGAATATTCCCAATTTCTGTTGTTTTTCAGGGAATTCCCTGTGATCAAAATATTCTCTTCTTATCTCAGACAACAGAGGAGAAAACACAACCCCAAAAATGCAGGAAAGGAAAGGAAAGGAAAGGAAAGGAAAGGAAAGGAAAGGAAAGGAAAGGAAAGGAAAGGAAAGGAAAGGAAAGGAAAGGAAAGGAAAGGAAAGGAAAGGAAAGGAAAGGAAAGGAAAGGAAAGGAAAGGAAAAGGAAAGGAAAGGAAAGGAAAGGAAAGGAAAGGGAAGGGAAGGGAAGGGAAGGGAAGGGAAGGAAGGGAAGGGAAGGGAAGGGAAGGAAGGAAGGAAGGGAAGGAAGGGAAGGGAAGGAAAGGGAAGGAAAGGAAAGGAAAGGAAAGGAAAGGAAAGGAAAGGAAAAGGAAAGGAAAGGAAAGGAAAGGAAAGGAAAGGAAAGGAAAGGAAAGGAAAGGAAAGGAAAGGAAAGGAAAGGAAAGGAAAGGAAAGGAAAGGAAAGGAAAGGAAAGGAAAGGAAAGGAAAGGAAAGGAAAGGAAAGGAAAGGAAAGGAGGAAGGATTTGATAGGACTCATAAAATAAATAACTCCATGCATCCTCCATGGAAAAGCTCAGGATTTTCCTGTCTGGAACATGGATCCATCCTCATCCCTTTTCCCTCATTTCTATGGGATGAGCCAAACAAAGCCCCAAGCTCTGGAGACACCTGGAAACCTTCCTGCTCTGTGCCATGGAGGATGAAGCTTTGTCTCAATCCAGTTTTTTTTTGGGAAGGAACCAGGCCTTGTATGTTCACCCTTTCCTCTGGATTTCTCCTCCTTTTTCAGGGAATCCCCTGTCGACAGGATTTGGCAGCACCCTAAAGAGTCTTTCCCAGGTTTAATCTGTGGAAAAAAAACCTTTTATTTCTCCTGCACGTGTCAGGAAGCAGCAGGAGCAGGGTTAAATCCCAACTGGCCTTCTGCTCCCTGACTTGGCCCCAACTGGAAGGGCCCGGAGGCTGAAACAAAACAACCCCCAAAAAATGGGAAAAACAACTTTTGTTTCCAAATAAACAAATTCCCTCTGCCCTCAGGTGTGGGACTCCATTAAGGCTCCCTCCTCTGCCAAGGCCTGGGCTCCATGTGGAGTCCCTGGCTCTGGGAGAGCGTGAGGGACGCTCCAAGCCCTGAGGAAGGCACAGAGCGACCCCACCCTCCCTTCCATGCCCCTTTCCAGCCCATCTGCGCTTTCAAAAATCCTCCTTGAGGATTTTTGGTTGTCCTGTTGTTATTTTTCCCTCAGCCCAGCCCCACTGGAGCTCTGCCTTGGGATCCAGCCGGGGTTTTTCGTGGATCTCGGGAAGGTGGGAGCTGGGATGGGGCTGCCAAGGGAGCTTTCCTGGACCCACATTCCAGCCAGGATCTAGCAGGGATGGTGCTTGGATTCCCCTTTCCGTGAGCAGCCTGGCTGCAGAGATCCTGCTCCATTCCCATCCTCAGTCCCTGGTGCTGCACTCGCTTTGTTGGGACCCAGGATCACCTCGGGTTTAATTCTGGGGTGCTCAACCTGAGGGCCCTTCCCAGAATCCCAGATGGGTTTGGGATGGAAAGAACCTTAAATCTCATCCAGTTCCATGTTCAGGGACACCTCCCACTGTCCCAGCTGGATCCAGCCTGGCCTTGGGCACTGCCAGGAATCCAAAATCTGGGAATTCCAGCCCAGCCCATTCCCACCATCACAGGGAGGAATTTCTTCCAGATATCCATCCCATCTATCCCTCCCCCATCAGTTTAAAATGCTTTTCTTGGCCAGGGTAGCAATAAAATAGGGATTTTTAATCCCCAAGATTCCCAGAAAATGCATTTGTATCGTCCACTTAAGGCAATAAATGCACCAGATATTTTGGGATTTTTTTTTAAACCCAGCTGTGCTCGTTTTCAGGTGAAGCTCAGATGTCACTTCCTGCTAAGACCTCAAACTTCACAGAATCCCGGGATCACTGAGGTTGGAAAATCCCTCCAGGATCATCCAGTCCAAGCTGTGCCTGATCCCCACCTTGGCACTGAGTGCCACATCCAGGAATTCCTTGGACACCTCCAGGGATGGGCACCCCAAACCTCCCTGGACGCCTCCAATGCCTGACCACGCTTCCCATGGAGAAATTCCTTGAATTTTCCTTGTGTTCAAGCCCTTTTTCCATGTGTTTTGCTCTCTCTATGTCCCATCTCCACTTTGGGACAACTCTTATTTCATCTTCTCCTTCTTGATGAGTGTCTGGATTCCAGAAATCCCTTCCCAATCCTGCCAACACCCAGTAGCTTCTTCCAGATCCATACATTTCCCTTTTAGTGGGAAAAGGGAATCTTGAGGATATCAGCTGTCCACAAATTCTGTAAAAAACAACGTATGGGTGGAAAAAACCCAGACATAAAAAATCAGGGAGCCCTCCAAGGGAAAGCTCAGGACTTTTCCAGCCTCACTCATCAGCTGTAAACACAGATCCATCCTCTCCCCTTTCCCTCATTTCTCTGGGATGAGGGGAGAGAGAGGATGAGGCCACACAAATGCAAAACCCCAAGCTCTGGAGACACCTGGAAACCTTCCTGCTCTGTGCCATGGAGGATGAAGCTTTGTCTCAGCCCATTTTTTTTTTTTTTGGAAGAAATCAGGCCTTGCACTTTTGCCCTTTCCTCTGGATCTCTCCTCTTTTTCCAGGGAATCCCCTGTTGACATTAATGATATTTATTTGCAGGTGGTAAAAGCTGAGTAAGGACCTTTAGGCTGGATTCGGGATGAGTAAGTGGAAAATCCCTGAATTTCAGCCCGGGGTTTGCTCACCTTTTGGGAGAGAATCTCCTGCCAGCTCAATTTTCCTGTTTAATGGAGCAGCAGGGCAATTCCAGCTCCCTGCAGCCGGGGAATTCATAATGGAAAGGTGCTTCAGGATTGGGATGGCTGCAGGTGACTCAAAACACTTTGTAGATATTAATTAGTTAATTAATTAACACGCTGGCCACCTAACTGGTCAGTTTGGAGTGTCAGTGTGGAGGCTGAGGAATGAAATGAGATTCCCAAACTGCTCCAGGATGGGAGCTGAGATGCCACCAGTGCTTTGGAATCCTCTCCTGCAGTGCCACGGAAGGTTTGGGGATAATGAAATTCATGGAGCAGGCTGGGATCTGGGATATTTTGATTTTCTGTGTGATCCAAGAAAAAGGATCTTTTGCTTTGACTGGAAAACCTTTGGGGCAGGAACTGTGTCCTCGTGTCTTCTTCTAGGACACCAATCCCAGAGTGCCCAGTTGGCTTCGTGCTCCTAAACCAAAAAATGAGGAAGATTAATGAGATTTTACGTTCCTCATCAACAAATGGAGAATATTGAGGAGATTTAGATGGAACATTGGGAAGGAATTCCAGGCTGGGAGGGTGGGGAGGGGCTGGGCTGGAATTCCCAGATTTGCTGTGGCTGCCCCTGGATCCCAAGGTCAGGTTGGATCCACCTGGGATGGTGGGAGGTGTCCCTGCCATGGATGGGATGGGATGGGATGGGATGGGATGGGATGGGATGGGATGGGATGGGATGGGATAATGGGATGGGATAATGGGATGGGATAATGGGATGGGATAATGGGATGGGATAATGGGATTTAAGGCCCCTTCCCACCCAAACCATTCCAGGATTCTGGAGCCCCTCTGCTCTGGGAGAGCTGGGAATGTTCTCCTGGAGAAGGGAAAATTCCAGGGGATGCTCAGAGTCCCTGCAGGGGCTCCAGGAGAGCTGGAATTTGGGACAGGACACAGGGAATGGCTCCACTGGGAAAGGGGAGATGGGGCTGGGATCTTGGGCAGGAATTCCTGCCTGGGCTGGGATTCCCAGATTTGCTGTGGCTGCCCCTGGATCCCTGGCAGTGCCCAAGGCCAGGTTGGATCCCCCTGGGACAGTGGGAGGTGTCCCATCCCTTGGGATGTTGGGCTGGACGATCTTTAAGGCCATTCCAACCCAAACCCATCCACAATTCCATGATAAATGGCATTTCCAGAGGTGTTGGCAGGAGAGGGAAGGGATTTCAGTGCCAAGAGGAACCCACAAGTCAAGGCAGGGCAGGTGAAGTAAGAGTTGTCCCAAACATGCAGCGAGTGAAGAATGTGGGGAAAGGGGTGAAAAACAAGGAGAGCTCCCGGCTCCTGCTGGGGAAGGAGCCCGGGGAAGAGGAGGAGGTGTGGGATTGTGATGAAAGGGGTGTGGAGGGCAGGGTGTGGGAGGCAAAGCCGTGCCAGAGCCCTCGGAGCGTTGGGCAAGCCGCCGGGAGCAGGGGCAGGACGTGGTGCCAGGTCAAGGGCAGCGGGAGGAAAAGGGAAAAACTGGAAAATCTCCCTCCCCATTCCCCACCTCTCCCTGCAAGGAGTCCAGGGAATGCAGAACAGGACATGGGGCTGAAAACCCAAACCAAGGAATGATGGATGCCAAGGCAAAGGGGCCACAGGAATCCTTTCTCCAGTTCCGGGCCGCTCATTCCCTCAGGGAATATTTGCAACAGAATAAAATAAATACATAAATAAAATACATAAATAAATTCAGGTCCATTATTTCTGCTGCTTGAGGTAATTAATTCTTTTTTTTTCTTTTTCTTTTTTTTTTTAATGTCAGAGGAATGAAACAAAAACCCAAATGGAATAGTGGAATTTTCCTGCCTGAGATTTTATTCCCCTCCTGAAATTTAATTATGGGAATATGTTTATAGATGAAAACCTACTGTAATTCCTCCTCGGTCAAAGGATGAAATCCATTTGTCCTGAAAGGGAATTTTAGGAGTTTGGGTGGTGGAGAAACTCTGTTTTACCTCGTGTTTGGTTCAAACCCACCCCTTGTTTATCTCCCAAATCAACAACTCATGGATTTAAGTGCACTGGGATGACCGGAGCCGTGTCTGGATGAAATGTGAAGCCTCATTTTTGATTTAAGAGCTGAGCAAGCCCCATCTTGCCCAAATTAGAGCAATTATGTCCCATCCAAACCGACCATCCTGCTTTGGATTATGCTGGAAATATTCCTAGGAGGGGCTGTCTCCCTCAGTGGCTCCGCACCTGGAACCAATGAGCTTCCCAAACAACTGCAGCCTCTCCAAAAAATAAAAATGGGCTGTTGGAGCAGGTTGCTTCCAGGCTGCTCCTCCTCCTGGAATGGCAGGATAACGGGGGGAATGAAGGGAAGAGGTTTGGTTAAAGCACTGCCTGTGGTTCACATTCCGAGGGGGAATGAGCTGGGCAATGGGGATTGAAATTCCAGCCAGAATTCCTGAAACCTTTCCAGGAAGTCAAGGAAACCTAAATTGTTGTGTTGTCCCCACAAAGGTTAAGCAAGGCACCTTGTTATGCTCCTGGAATGACATTCCCTGATCCAAGGAGGACTCAGGGCCCAGAAAGTCTCAGTCTGGTGATTTCTGGGATAGAGAAACTATGGAGCCCCAAACTCCCAAGGAATGCCAGGAAAACGTTGTGTGACTGCCCAGAAGACTCCAAACCAGACCCAAAATCTGGGAACACACAGCCAAACAACCTGGATATCCACTGTGCCTCAACTCCCAAGAAAAGCAGGAACCTGGTGGAAAAGCTGGGAGCCTCTCGTAGGCTCAGTGAATAAATTATAAATATTTGATCATTTTATGGGAAAGGGTCTGACCCCCTCAACATGGACAGTTGGTGACATCCACCCCAAATTTTCCTTATTTACAATATTCCCAATTAGTGGATTTGTACATGGGGAAACAAAAGATAAAGAGGTTTTCATATTCTATTTCCACAATTCCCGTTTTTGGGGTGGAGCTGGTGGATCCAGAAATTTTTCCTATAGACAAAGGATTTCTAAGAGTCAAAGACTGACCCAAGATCTTCTCCTGGCCTTTGGTCCTAAATCCCCACCTGAGAAAAACTTTGGATTGTTTTGGATCATCTACAAACCCAATACAAAAACTTTCCAGGGATAACACCACAAAACAAGTGAGGGAAAAACGGATTCTCCTGGGACAGAAAGGTTGTTCCAACCAAGACTTTCTGTGATTTCTTCCAGCTTAGCTCCAATAATGTCCAAGGAGAAGCATTCCAGCCTGGATTTTGGGATCAAGCCACAGGATGGATCTAGCTGGGATTTTCCAGAGGTTTAATCCTGTCTGGAGGACAGGGATTATCTCAGAGGCCTCCTGAGAAAGCCCTGCTGGAAAAACTTGACAATTCCAGTTTCTCTCGGGGTCTCCACCCCACACCTTGCCCATAAAATCAACACTGATTGTCCCATTCCAGCACTTCCAGGGGTGGAGTTCTCCAGGATAATTCTTGGAAGTCTGGGCTGCTCCTTCCTCCACAAACACACACAGATACAAACACAAGGTTCCTTCTCCTCCCTCAGCCCTTGGAATGTGCCCATGAGTCTGGGATGGACCTGGAAACTCCTCTGGGAATGAGGGGATGCAATTCCCACAGGAGGGAATAGCCTGGAGCCAGTTGTGCTGAGAATTGGAGGGAAGGGAAGTTTCAGGGAAGTTTCAGGGAAGGGAAGTTTCAGGAAGGGAAGTTTCAGGGAAGGGAAGGGAAGTTTCAGGGAAGGGAAGTTTCAGGAAGTTTCAGGGAAGGGAAGTTTCAGGGAAGTTTCAGGGAAGTTTCAGGAAGGGAAGTTTCAGGGAAGTTTCAGGGAAGTTTCAGGAAGTTTCAGGGAAGTTTCAGGGAAGTTTCAGGGAAGTTTCAGGAAGTTTCAGGAAGTTTCAGGAAGTTTCAGGAAGTTTCAGGGAAGGGAAGGGAAGGGAAGGGAAGGGAAGGGAAGGGAAGGGAAGGGAAGGGAAGGGAAGGGAAGGGAAGGGAAGGGAAGGGAAGGGAAGGGAAGGGAAGGGAAGGGAAGGGAAGGGAAGGGAAGGGAAGGGAAGGGAAGAAATGAAAAAATAAAATAAAATAAAAAATATTATTAAACAAAAAAGAAAATGTGGAATTCCACAGGGACTTTGCAGCTTGGTTCCAGAGTGCACCATTGGTCTCATGGTGCAGAGGAGCCAGAGCAGAAATGGAAGAGTCCCCAAACCCGAGGGGAAGGAAGGGAAGAGTCCCCAAACCTGAGGTGACTCCAAGCCTCAAGAGCCTTGGGGTGAAGAACTTGGGAAGTAAATCCAGGCTGGAAATGGAGCAGAGGTCTGGGCAAAGCTGTGCTGGAGAAGGTGAATGAAGAAAGGACCATCATTTATCAACATCATTATCATCATTTATCATCATTATCACCATTTATCATCATCATCATCATCATCTCATGTCCCATCCCTCTATTGCAGCCCAGACCAAAGCTGTTGGGATTTTTCCTGGTGTCAGGAGTTTTAGGGGCTCATTGTCCTGAAAGAATGGGAGAGTTCACAGCGACAACAAAGCTCCAGAGGGTGGATCCATCCCAGATTGTGAAAAAAAAAAGGGAACATCAATCCTGTTGTGTCCTGGATCCCACTCTTGGAGTTTTCTCAGCCTAAATTTAGACCCTGAGTGATGGCCATGGCCCCTGGGATCATTCCCTGCCCTTCCCAGCTGCCCAGACCCTCTGGGACACCTAAAAAGGGTTGGAAAACAAAGAACCAACAGCTGGGACAAGTGATTCCCACCCTTCCCAATCCACAGGGATGGAATCACCAACTGGGGATTCGTAGCCACCAATAAACACAGAAATACAACACTGAGGGTTCTCCTGAACCCCCTCAGATGTCTCCCACCAGGAAAAATGAGCCTGGATCTTAAAGCTGATGGAATTTCCAGGGATGGAGGGTTGGGAGGAGCTGACTTAGATGATCCTCTTCCAGCTGAGGATGTTCCATAATTCCATGATTCCAGTTGATATTTGCAATGGGGTTTGGCCACTGGGGTTGTCCTCAACTCCTGAGCTCTGAATCCCAAATCCAGGAGCTCCCAGGAGATGAGAGGGGAAAGGAAAAGCTCCCAGAGGAAACCAGAGGGATGAACTTTTACCACTGATGTGTTATCAATGTGTGATCCCAAATTCAGGAGGAAATGTAGGGACATGCAGGAATCCCCCAGGGAGAAGGACAAAACCAGAGAAATGTTAAATAAGAGAGAAGAAATCCAAGGGGACACAGGGATCACTCACTCCCGAAGATCCCTGGATTAAAACAATCCTGGATTAATATAATTTTTTTTTAATAACATGGGAATTTGTTATCAAAGAACTCCAGTGGAATTCCAGTCCTTTTAGCCAGCTGGGCCCATGAAGAGGGAAGGTTGGCTCCTAAATTCCTGGGAGCAGATCCCAGAAATCCTGACGGTGAGGAAACTCCAACCTGGGCTGTGAAAAACCTCTCAAGGTGCCAAACCCTGTCCCCACCCTCCCCTTCTCCTTCCTCTGTCCTTTCTGAAGGGCCCCGTGATTCCCACAGCAGACTTCCAGGGTAATTCCCTCAGGAGAAAGCACAGGGAGGAATTATTATTCTAATATATTCAAACTAATTATTCCCTCCTGGAATTCCTCCAGGCCATCCCATTAACCTCTAGAACAAGGAGAAACCAAATGATGGAGCACAAGCAGAGCTGGGACCTCCCTGGATTTGTTGTCCATTCTCTTCCCAATCCAAATTTTCCTTGCCAGGATTTCTCCTTCCATCCACTTCAGCCACAGGGAACAACTCAAATCCTTCCTTCTTTTATCCTTAAAAGCTGTTCCATGTCCCTCCTCCAAATCAACAGTTTCATAAATCAAAAGTTTTATAAATAAGTTTCTGTCCCCAGACAGGAATCTTCCCTCCAAATATTCCAGATATTTTCCTCTGAGTTTCTAAGCCTAATATTTTATTGGATGATTAAATTTATGGGATTTTTATTTATCATTCTGTTGCTTTATTTTTTTGCTATCACCCCAAAGCTTCCCTTCCTAAGGATTGGATTTATTTAATTATTTAGGGAATCAATTATTTGATTGCTTACTCGTTTATTTAAATATCTATTTAATGATTTAATTATTTAAATGATGGGGCTTTCTGGAGGCTGAATCCTGTCTGCAGGACAGGGATTAATTTGGAGGTCTCCTGGGAAAGCCCTGCTCCCTTATTTAGTTATTTAAGGAATTAATTTCAATTTCCATGTTGTCCCTAGAACGGAATTCCCACTTTTCTCCCAGAGCAAAGGTTCATCCCAGCCAAAGATGAAGGAGAAAAGATGGAAATGGAAGGCAATTCCCACCGTGGCCACCTGATCCCTCTCCAAGCAAAATCCCCTCAACCTGTACAGGGTTTTCCCCAAAACCAACGTTCCTGAGAGGAGAGGGTGGATCCAAGTCCTCAGGAATTCCTGCAGGATGCTTTTCCTCAAAACCTGGGACTTCTTCCCCCAGTTCCAGCACTTTTGGGAAGAGAGGAGGTGGAAGTGCTGCCTCATCCCAGCTCCAGGTGAGCCCTTGGCTCCCTCACCTGGAAAAGGGACCTGGATTCACCTGTGGGTTCCTCCCCTTTCATCTTCCAGACTCCCATTTTTTTTTTGGTTTTTTTTTTTGCTGTTCCTTGGCACAGATCTGCTGGGGAGGCAGAAGGGTCATTGCAAAGATTTAATTTAATTTAATGGATATCGTGGACAACGAGAGAATCCCGGAATGGAGTGGGAGGGAAGGGACCTTAAAGACCATTTTATTTTAATTCCTGCCCTGGGAAGGGACAATTCCCACTGGATCAGCTCCATCCAACCTGGATTTGTCCTCCCAGGAGGAGGAGGCAGTGGATTTAAACCTTCTCCAAGGAAAATCTGATCTTCTCCAGCCTGGGGGAGAGGAAATCCAAGGGCCTTGAGAGGGACACAACCCCTGGGAATGCTGAGACCCTCTGAGCTGCCAGCTCATTTTTGGGATGGCAGCAGGAGCTGGCCAGGATTTCTGGCTGCTCTGGGTGTTCCTGGCGCTGCCCAGCGCTCTGGGAGAAGCTCCAGGAAAACGGGGATGGCTTGGAGAGGGTTGGATAGAGTCAGGAATGCAGGGAATCAGGATTCTCTGTGCTATCCATTTGTCCCAGAGCCATCCTGAGCTGGGATAAGGTGCTCAGGCTCACGGGAAGCAGGACTGGCACTTCCCAGCCTCAGAGGAGCAAGGAAAACAGGGATGGAAAGGTGGAAAAATCCCTCAGCTCCTCAGAAAACCGGCCCAGGAGGGTTTGAATTCCCAGACAAGTCAGGAACACCGTTTCCCAAGGATGTTTCCCGGGCATGGAGCCATTTGTTGCTCCTCACCCCCAGCTCCTTCGCTTCCAGAGGCTCCAAGGAATGCCCAAAGCATCACCTCAAGCTCCAAAGCTTTTCCTCACGGGCTCAGAGCGATGGACAGACTAAAAATCCACGAACATGGATTCCAGTGGTGATGGATCCACTGAAAACCTATGGAACCACTAAAATAAATTGATTTTTTCCACCTGGATGCTCGCAGGAAAAAGAAAAAAGGCCCAGGATCAGCTTTGATCCATCCCTAAAAAACACAAAATATGAGGGGAAAAAAAGTAATTTTAGCTATGGAAAAAGCAAATCCCAAGCACCCAACCGATCCTGCTGAACATCTCCCTGGATAATGGGAGCAGCCATCCTCGCTCTCCAGCTTGTAATTGCCGAAGGAGTGTCCCCTGAGATAATTAACGAGGGTGCCCTAATGAAGGGCCTGGAGTAACGAGGCTCAAAACAACTCCAGCAGCTGCGGGGAGGGAATCCAGCCCTGTCTGAGTGCACGGAGGAAGGAATGAGGCTGCGGGATGGGGTGAGGATCTTCCCCCCGGTCCGTGTCCTGTCATTAAGAGCCGTGAAATCACCCGACATCAAAGCAGAGGGGCAGGAATGTGGCTTCCCCATAATTGCCTGGAAAATGAGGGCTCAGCCCTGCCAGCCATTGTGCGTTAAATGTCCCGAGGGGGAAGGTCGATCCTGGAAAAAGCGGGTGTGCCCAGGAGCCGGGCAAGGCAGCATTCCCAAAAAACTGGCTTTGGCCAGCTGATTCCCTCCCATCCTGCCTGGACACCTGTGGAGCCCAGAGTGCTCCTCTGGCTTCCCTGGGGGGTTTAAGACCCCCCTGGCGAGGGTCTCACAGACCCCTGAGTGAGACCCTGGTGTCTCAGGCACTGAATTCCAACCCCTGGGGGAAATTACCAACACAGAGGGAATGGAAACAAGCCACCAAAATCAATAAAGTGTAAATTAGGTTGTTAGAACGTAGATAAATAGACTTTTGGGGATGTTTGTGATAAGGGACACGTGGCCAAGATGGAGAATTTGGGGTGTGGATCCTCTTCCTCCTTCTGCTCCGTGCCATCCATGCTGGGTGACATGCTGGCACTTTAGATTGGATGGGTCAGAGCTGGATTGTTTAACAAAGTTGTATTGTATTGGAAAATAATTGTAAATCCCCAGTAGGTAATTTAGACTATAAAAGATCAGTCCTGCCTCTCCAGGCAGATTCTGGTGATGTCTGGTGAGCAGAGCTGTGAGCTGGGCAGAGCAATCCTGAGATAAGGGAGAACAAACAGCCATGAAAACCTCTAAGCACAGCTCCTGCAGCCTCTCATGGAAAGAGCTGGGCTCAAACCATCAGCTTAGGGCTGAGGAGACACCTCGGGCTGTGACAGACACCCAGTTTCATTCCCGAATTGCCAAAGGATCAACCCCAGGCTGGCATCCCAAATGGAGCTGATTCATCCCAGGGGCAAAAAATCCTTTGGGTTTGAGTGAAAAAGGAGGGAGAGGCCACTCAGACCAAGGAGGGTTTAGCCAAGGGAAGAATGGGAAGATTTATCCAGGAAAACACCAGATTTCATTCCCATATTACCCTGTGGGTGGGATCCCAAACAGAGCCTGAGGAATTGGCTCACCCCAGAGGAAAAAATTCCTTTGGAATTGAGTGAAAAAGGAGGAAATGGCCAGTGAGGCCAGGGAGGGTTTAGCCAATGGGAGGTTTAGGGAAAATGAGAGGATTTATCCAGGAAAAGGTCTGGCTGGGGTTTTGCTGGGAATTTGGGGGCAGAGGGAATGTGGGAGCAAGGGAATTCCAAATCCATTGGAATTGTCTGGAGTGCAAAAGGAGGAAGCAGCCACTCACTCCAGGGAGGGTTTAGCCAAGGAAGGGTTAATGGAAAACGGGAGGATTTATCCAGGAAAAGGCCTGGCTGGGGTTTTCCTGGGAATTTGAGGACGAAGAGAACACCAGCACCTGGGATTTGCTGCCTCTGTGACATTCCAGAGGCCTGAAAAGGGTGAGGAATTCTCCATGGACACAGAAATTTGGTAAAAAAATCCTTTTCCTTCCCCCAGCACTTCCCAGCCTGGCCCATCCCAGATTTTGGGGGCTCCAGGAGGCTCCCCCAGCCCTGCACACACAACACAGGACACTTTTCCATGCTGGAATCCACGATTTTCCAGCAGCTTCTCACGTGGGGAGAAGTTTCCTTCCCACCGAGTGTGGACTATGCTGAAGGCCTGGGCAAAATCTGCCAGGCCTTTTTCTCAAGTTCTAAGTATTTTTCTCAGGCCATGAGACTTTTTCACCCTCAGCCAGGATTTTTCCCAAGCTAGAGGTTCCTTCTTTATTGTAAACACAAGAGAAAGAATCACAACAGAGACAAACACCTGCAAGGTCATTTATAACAGGTTTTTTGGGGGGGTTTTTTTGTGGTTTTTTGTTTTGTTTTTGTTTCTTTGTTTGGTTTTTTTGGGGGTTTTTTTGGGGATTTTTTTGGTGCTTTTTTGTTTTTTGGGTTTTGTTTATTGGGTTTTTTTGAGGTTTTTGGGGGTTTTTGAGTTTTTTGGGTTTTTTTGAGTTTTTGGGGTTTTTTGTTGTTGTTTTTGGTGGGTTTTTTGTTTTGATTTGGTTTTGGTTTTTGTTTTGCTTTTTTTTTTTCAGGAGGAAAATTCCCATTCCTGGCCGGGCTTTGGCTTCCCCGCCTGCTCCCGCTGCAGTTTCCTTTGGAGATGCTCCTCCCGCTCCCCTGGGATGTTCCCAACTAGTCCGGACAAAGCTCGGGACAGAGCCACGAGCACGTAGGGGGAGAGGGATGGAGCAAATTCCTTAATGAGCTTTTTCCCAGCCCTGATTCCTGCGATCCCATGACTTCACCTCCCAAACGAGCTGTTGCTTCATTCCGCTGGCACGGGACGATTCCCGAGTTCCACCCCGTCCGAACGGGAGGGGAGAGCCCCCTTCCCTCCATCCCTGCTCTGGGAAATGATTTGTGATCCATCGGGATGAAAAAAATGTCAGGAATTATAAATTGCGATTAAATTCCAGCTCCCCAAAAATTCTCCCCTTCGAGTTTGGGAATTGTTTTTGTGGCAAGATGAAATCACCAAAGGAACAACCCCAAATTTCAGGGTCCTTGAGGCAACTCCTTGATATTGTTTTATAAATGAACTTAATATTCCCAGGCAAAAGCTGAAAGGGCTCCATCCCTCCACTTTTATTTTTTAATGGGAAAACACCCAGCACCAATTTTCCAACATCCAATAATTAGGATTATTAATAACTCCCATTTATGGAGCAGCTTTGATCCCAGAGCTTGGTACAAACAATTGTGGGGATTTGCAGAGCCAGGAGCTCTTATCCATCCTCCTTTCACCCACAGCAGCACAAATCCCAAAAAAATCTCTGGGATACTCACCCATAATTTCTATCTCGTCAGCACTTGGATAATCACCTCATCCACTCCTAAAAAAGTCAACAGCAGCTCTGGAAAATGATTGGACACATCCCAAATTGCAGGAGTAGGGGGTGAGGGGGTGTTGTTTGGGTTTGGGGTTTCTCTTTTCCAGCTTCCATGGGATCAGCAGAGCTGGAGCCCAGCCAGGGATCCCACACCCACTCTTGCAAAATCCCCACTGGGAACGGCTGCAGAAGTGTTCAAACCTGGGGTTTCTGCCTCATCCAGGGATTCTGCTCCAGTGTCACCCAAAAGGGGTCCCTGTGCTGCTCCAGGAGGAGCAATCCTGGGAAAAGGGGGGACAGAAGGGATGGGAGCTGCCCTGAAGTCAACACAACGAAATTCCCGGTTTGGGTGAAGGGTGCCCCCTTTTTCTTGGCTTTCCTTGGCTACACAGATCATGACATAAAATCATGGATTGGGTGGGAAATGACCTTTAATCCCATCCTATCCCATTATCCCATCCCATTATCCCATCCCATTATCCCATCCCATTATCCCATCCCATTATCCCATCCCATTATCCCATCCCATTATCCCATCCCATTATCCCATCCCATTATCCCATCCCATTATTCCATCCCATTATCCCATCCCATTATCCCATCCCATTATCCCATCCCATTATCCCATCCCATTATCCCATCCCATCATCCCATCCCATCCCATCCCATCCATGGCAGGGACACCTCCCACTGTCCCAGGTGGATCCAGCCTGGCCTTGGGCACTGCCAGGGATCCAGGGGCAGCCGCAGCAAATCTGGGAATCCCAGCCCAGCCAGGAATTCCAGCCCAATCTCCTTTTTCCCAGTGGAGCCATTCCCTGTGTCCTGTCCCTCCAGGCCTTGTCCCCAAATTCCAGCTCTCCTGGAGCCCCTGCAGGGACTCTGAGCATTCCCTGGAATTTTCCCTTCTCCAGGGGAACATTCCCAGCTCTCCCAGAGCAGAGGGGCTCCAGAATCCCATGGGATAAGAGGGACTTTGGTCCAGGACACCTCCAGCCCTGCCCACGAACAGCAGCAGGACAGGGATGTCCCTGGAATGGGATTTGCAATGAAGTTCATGGAATTTCCCTTCCTTAATTTCCCTTCATCAACTGCAGAAAGCTTTGCAAGTCCTGATCCACCAGAGAATTCCAGGATTTAAACACGGCTTGGACACCCTCGGGTGCCCCCAGCCCAGGCTGAGTTTAAATTCAAGCCTAACCTGACCTGGGCAGAGGCTGGGTCTGACTCACAGAGGCCGAGATTAAGGCTGGAGCCGCAGCTCTCCCTCCTCCCACACCCTGCCCGAGTTACTCTGATCCTTATCTCCTGCTCCTTGATCCTTGGAAAATCACCCTCATCCCAAAAACAACAGGAAAAAAACCCAAAAAACACAACAAAAAAAAAAAAACAAAAAACAAAACCAAACAAACAAACAAACAAAAAAAACCACAAAAAAACACCCCCAAAAAACAAAAACCAACCAAAAAAAAAACCAAAAACCACCTAAAAAACAAAAAAAAACCCAAAAACCACCTCCATGATATCCCTCCCCAAACCAACCAGAACAGCGGGTCTGGAGAAAACAGGGATGAGGATCCTTGGAGGGAGGACAGGAGGGATGGACAGGGCAGGAGGAGGTGAAAAGTGGGAATGGAGGAGCAGGAGAGTGGATTTTGTGCCCACATCCCTGGGAATGAGGTGGCAACAGTCAGGTGAGGGAACCCTGACCATGGAATTCCACCCTGGAGAAAATCCGGGATGAGGGGGAGAGCATGGAAAGGGAAAAGAGGATCGATCCCATCATTGCTCCTTCCTTGGGATGAGGAGTCTGGGTTTGGAATTTCGAAGGGAGAGATGGATGGGAGGGGAAAAAAGAGATAAGGAGAAAGGATGGAAGGGGTGAAGCAGGAGGTTTTTGGGAAAATCACTAAAAAGTTTTTAAATCTGCTAAAAAAGTCCCCAAAAAATTACTCAAAAAATCCCCCAAAATTCCCCAAGATTTTTACCTATCTTTGAGTTTCATTCCGACCCAAAACCTGCCCAAAAATTCCCAGAAAATCCAAAAAAATCCCCAAAAATTCCCAATGTTTTTACCTATCCTTGAGTTTCCTTCCGACCAAAAACTTGTCCAAAAAATTCCCAGAAAATCCAAAAATATCCCCAAAAATTCCCAAGATTTTTACCTATCCTTTAGTTTCATTCTGACCCAAAACCTGCCCAAAAAATTCCCATTAAATCAAAAAAAATCCTCAAAAATTCCCAAGATTTTTACCTATCCTTGAGTTTCATTCCGACCCGAAACCTGCCCCAAAAATTCCCAGAAAATCCAAAAAAATCCCCAAAATTTCCCAAAATTTTTACCTTCCCTTGAACTTCATTCCGACCCAAAACCTGCCCCAAAAATTCCCAGAAATTCCACAAAAATCTCCAAAATTTCCCAAGATTTTTACCTATCCTTGAGTTTCATTCCGACCCAGAACCTGCCCAAAAAATTCCCAGAAAATCCCAAAAATCACCCTAAAAATTCAAAAAATGTTGAAAAGTTAAAAAAATTCCCCAAAAATTCCCAAAATATTCCCAAAATAGTCCCCAAAAAATCCTAAAAAATTCCTGATTTTTTTATTTATCGGACAGTTTTATCCAAACCCAAAACCTGTCCCACCCCCCCAAAAAAAATCCCCAAAAAAATCAGAAAAAAAAAGATAAAAATTCCTGAAAATTCTTGAACGTTCCAAATAAATTCCCGAAAAATTTTTGTTGGAATTTTTGCATGGTGTTCACGGGGTCGGGGCATTCCCAAAGAAATGAAGAATTCCCTGATCCAGACCTTTCAAACCCAAACAACCCCCACCTCCACTCCCTCAATTCCTGATTTTTATGGGAATAACAACAAATTTGGTGGGGAAAAAAAAATCCCCTGTTGTGGAAAAACACCGCAGAAAACGGGATTGTCGTGGGGTTTTTTGGATTCCCTTGGATTTCCAGGGATTTTCTCCCCTAAATTCATTATTCACCTTTTATATCAATAAATTTTTGTATTTCTATTTCTAGAAAGGAATTTTTCCATTTCCTTTTTTTTGGAGAGGGACTAGCCAGATAAGGAATGGGAAGCGGCTTCTCCCAACATCCAAATCTTGGAATCTTCCAAGCAAATCCCATTGCCCTCCATGCCAGGATCCCAATTTTCCTCTTTTTGGGATGCCAGAGATGGAATTATTCCCACCAGCTGATCCCAGCTGGGCCTTTCCCAACAGCAGAGCTCCAGAATCCCGGCCAAATTCTTAATTTGCTTTAATTACGTCCCATCTCCCAAAATTCCCCCAAAGGTTTCCATGGATTCCTCTCTGCTTCCTGCCTGGATTTGTTGTGGAGCGTGGATTCATCCCAAATGGATCCATCCCAAATTTTGTGGCTCCATCCCAAATTTTGTGGCTCCATCCCAAATTTTGTGACTCCATCCTAAATTTTATGGCTCCATCCCAAATTTTGTGGCTCCATCCTAAATTCTGTGGCTCCATCCCAAATTTTGTGGCTCCATCCCAAATTTTGTGGCTCCATCCCAAATTTTGCAGCTCCATCCCAAATTTTGTGGCTCCCCAGACAGAGGAAAAGGGATTGGGAATCGTTTCCTCGTTATCCAGAAGGGAGATTTCCAGAGCTACCTGAAAAAATTAAATTAAAAAAGAGGGAGAAAAGGTGGATTCTCCATGGATAAAATTCCACGATTTCCTGGAAATCTTGCTGGAGGTGGATCCACTGGATCCCGAAGAAGTTTGACATTATTTGGGATATTGATCCCAAATTTTAGCAGGATTGGGTCAATTTATCCTTCCCCAATCCCCTCCCAAGCCAAATCCATCCTGCCTGGAGTCTAGGGATTTAAATATGGATTTAGTAAGGAAATAGTGGATTTATTGGCAGAAATATGGATTTTTAGATAATTAGATTTTTAGATAATTAGATTTTTTGATAATTAGATTTTTAGATAATCAGATATAGATTTGAAGTAATCAAAACTTCCAAAGTCTTTGCAGGGATTCCTCCATAATTTCTGGTTTGGATTCTCCAGTTCTGTAGGAATTTCATACTTTAGGCATTTGCAATATTAAAGGGGCCAAAAGAATGAAATGATAAAAATACTAAACAAAATATTTAACATATAAAAATAAAATCATATGCATACAAATATAACATAAAAATAAAATTATATACTATATATAACATAAATAGTAAAAATATTATTAACAAAATAATAAAAACACAAGTAATAATATACATAGCATATAATAGATATAAAATGTATAAAATGTTAAAATAATAAATGAGATAAAATGATAGAAATACCAATAACGTAGAGATGTTCTATTTTCTATACAGAATACAAAAAATAATTTAAATGAAATAGTAAAATTATAAATTATAATGTATAAAATACACTAGATATATAATAGAAATCATATAAATCCTTTTTCCTTTCCTTTCCTTTCCTTTCCTTTCCTTTCCTTTCCTTTCCTTTCCTTTCCTTTCCTTTCCTTTCCTTTCCTTTCCTTTCCTTTCCTTTCCTTTCCTTTCCTTTCCTTTCCTTTCCTTTCCTTTCCTTTCCTTTTTCCCAATTTTTTTCCCATTTTCCAAAGAACTCCTGAGGGACAGGAGCACTCCAGATCAAATCTCTCCCAGCACCTGTCACTGAGATAAACACTCAGATTGTTTATTATCCCATCCAGCAACCAGAAAAATTAGTCAGGGATTCAACCCTCTTAATCCTTTGTTTAAAAACACTTAATGAGCTTCCCCCAGTGGTAAGGAAAGTGTTGAAAACCTGAAAAAAAAATTAAAAAAAAAAAAAAAAGAGGGGAAGTTGGCTCCATGGTTTGGGATGGAGGGAATTTCTGGGAATTTGGAGGTTTAAAGGGTTTTACTCGGTCCCTGGTGGCTCCAAGTCATGGAATGAATCCCAAGGGTGGAATTCCCACCCAGCAAAGCCAAAGCAAGAGGTGGGACATCTTACCAGGAGAACATCCATGAGATTGCTCCAAAAAATCCTGGAATCAGTGGGAGATCTGGGGTCAAAATCAGCAATTCCCAGGGGGAGCAGCAGCTCCCAGCAAAGGTGTTGGGATTCCAGCTGTTGGTGCTTCAAACATCTGCACAGCAGCGGGAGCGTGGGACAATCCTGGAATTTGGGGTCGGGCTGGAATGGCCATTAAGGATCATCTCATCCCAACACCTTCCACCAGGCCAGGATTCTCCCACCAGGAATTTTGGAGGAAAGCTCTGGGAGGAAGAGGGACCCAGCCAGATTTGTATGGTCCCAGCCGGAATCCCTTGGGAACAGGAGAAGAGGGAGTGGATTTAAGGTGAAAATAAGCAGATTTAAAGTGAAAAAAGGTAGATTTAAGCTAAATATTTGGAAGGAATTCCTGGCTGGGAGGGTGGGGAGGGGCTGGGCTGGAATTCCCAGATTTGCTGTGGCTGCCCCTGGATCCCTGGCAGTGCCCAAGGCCAGGCTGGATCCACCTGGGACTGTGACATGGGATCATCTTCCAGGTCCCTTCCAACCCAAACCCTTCCATGGTTCCCTGATTCCCCAAAGCAAGTGTCTCTAAGTGCTGACAAATCCCACGGGAATTCTCTCCTGGTGGGGCTCAGAGGAGCCAAAACCAGCGCTGAGCTCCCCAATGAAACTTTGAGTCCAACCAAAACTGTGCCAGCCCCTCCCCACCCTCCCAGGCCAGGAATTCCTTGCCCAAGATCCCAGCCCCATCTCCCCTTTCCCAGTGGAGCCATTCCCTGTGTCCTGTCCCAAATTCCAGCTCTCCTGGAGCCCCTGCAGGGACTCTGAGCATTCCCTGGATTTTTCCTTTCACCGGGTGAAACAATTTTTGTTGGAATGACCTCAAATCCCATCCCGTTCCAACCCCAACACCTCCCGCTGCCCCAGGCTGCTCCAAACCCCAATTTCCACCCTGGCCTTGGGCACTCGGGGATCCAGGGGCAGCACAGGCCGTGGGACAGGGATGTGGGATGTGGGGCAGGGATGTGGGACAGGGATGTGGGATGTGGGATGTAGGATGTGGAACAGGGATGTGGGATGTGGGACAGGGATGTGGGGCAGGGATGTGGGATGTGGGATGTGGGATGTGGGACAGGGATGTGGGATGTGGGATGTGGGGCAGGGATGTGGGACAGGGATGTGGGATGTGGGATGTGGGATGTGGGACAGGGATGTGGGATGTGGGGCAGGGATGTGGGACAGGGATGTGGGATGTGGGATGTGGGATGTGGGATGTGGGGCAGGGATGTGGGATGTGGGGCAGGGATGTGGGATGTGGGATGTGGGATGTGGGGCAGGGATGTGGGATGTGGGATGTGGGATGTGGGGCAGGGATGTGGGATGTGGGATGTGGGGCAGGGATGTGGGATGTGGGGCAGGGATGTGGGGCAGGGATGTGGGATGTGGGGGCAGGGATGTGGGATGTGGGATGTGGGGCAGGGATGTGGGATGTGGGGCAGGGATGTGGGGCAGGGATGTGGGATGTGGGATGTGGGATGGACAGGGATGTGGGACAGGGATGTGGGATGTGGGATGTGGGACAGGGATGTGGGATGTGGGATGTGGGATGTGGGGCAGGGATATGGGATGTGGGATGTGGGATGTGGGACAGGGATGTGGGGCAGGGATGTGGGATGTGGGATGTGGGATGTGCCAGGGCGGCTCCCTGGAGCAGTGCCACGCTTTTGGCACATTGGGGTCACTTTGCCCCTCGCCCTCCTTCCCTCGCTGCTCCCGGCAGCGGTGGCACCTCCCAGGCTGCCCCAAACTCAGCCCTCACCCGGGGCTGACCTTTCGGCCCCGGTTTGTGGCCGGGGTGTGGCAGCGGCCCAGCCGGTTCCGGGCAGCACCGGGAGCAGGGGGTGGAAATGCCCGGGGCAGGGAACGTCCTGGGCTGGGCTGGGCTGGGCTGGGCTGGGCTGGGCTGGGATGGGATGGGATGGGATGGGATGGGATGGGATGGGATGGGATGGGATGGGATGGGATGGGATGGGATGGGATGGGATGGGATGGGATGGGATGGGATGGGCTGGGCTGGGCTGGACTGGGCTGGGATGGGCTGGGATGGGCTGGGCTGGGCTGGGATGGACTGGGCTGGGCTGGGCTGGGCTGGGGATGGGATGGGATGGGATGGGATGGGATGGGATGGGATGGGATGGGATGGGATGGGATGGGATGGGATGGGATGGGATGGGATGGGATGGGCTGGGATGGGCTGGGATGGGCTGGGATGGGATGGGCTGGGCTGGGCTGGGATGGGCTGGGATGGGCTGGGATGGGATGGGCTGGGCTGGGCTGGGCTGGGATGGGATGGGCTGGGCTGGGCTGGGATGGGCTGGGCTGGGATGGGCTGGGCTGGGCTGGACTGGGCTGGGATGGGCTGGGCTGGGCTGGGCTGTCACCGCTCCGGGGCTCCCCTGCCTGGAACGTGCGGCCACGGGGAGCCCTGGAGCTGCGGGGACACCCCGGGATGGGCTGAGAGCCTGTTTGGAATGGCTGGGAATGCCACTGGGAAAGGGGAGATGGGGCTGGGACCTTGGGAAGGAATTGCTGCCTGGGCTGGGATTCCCAGATTTGCTGTGGCTGCCCCTGGATCCCTGGCAGTGCCCAAGGCCAGGCTGGATCCACCTGGGACAGTGGGAATGTCCCTGAAACATGGATGGGGTGGGATGGGATGGGATGGGATGGGATGGGATGGGATGGGATGGGATGGGATGGGATGGGATGGGATGGGATGGGATGGGGATTTTAGGTCACTTCCTACCCAAACCATTCCAGAATTCTGGAGACCCTCTGCTCTTGTAGAGCTGGGATTGTTCACTTGGGAAAGGGAAAATTCCCGGGAATGCTCAGAGCCCCTGCAGGGGCTCCAGGAGAGCTGGAATTTGGGACAGGACACAGGGAATGGCTCCCACTGGGAAAGGGGAGATGGGGCTGGGATCTTGGGCAGGAATTCCAGGCTGGGCTGGAATTCCCAGATTTGCTGTGGCTGCCCCTGGATCCCTGGGATTTTCCAAGGCCAGGCTGGATCCCCCTGGGATAGTGGGAGGAATCCCTGCCCACGGACGGGATGGGAATTGGATCTTTAAATCCCTTCCCACCCGAACCATCGCGGCATTCTCGGACCCCTGGGGCTGATCCCAGCCCGGCGGCACCAGCAGATCCTCGGGCCCATCCCAGGCTGCTGCCAGCGGCCAGGATCAAGGACAAGGGGGAGAAGTCACGGCCGGGAGGTCACAGCCGAGTCACAGCCCGGCAGGTCCTGCAGCAATCGCGCCTCGTTATCTGCGCTCTTATCTCGCAGCTCCCCAACCCTCCCGCAGATCAAAGGATGCCAGGAGCGGCCGGGATGTTTATCCCGAGCTGGGAATTGTCATCCCAAGGCCGGCTCTGTCAAACCTCCGCCCCCGAGCTCATTAAGGAACAGGAATCGGGAGCCGCATTCCAGCCTCGGCTCCCGCTTCCGTTCAGAGCAGGGAAAAGTAAAAGTTTTCATCGCTTTGTTTTTTTCAGCGGGGCCACCTGCGGCTCCCGGCTCACCTGCTCGCCCTGCTGCAAAAACAGCGAGAGCTGGGGAAAAGGGGATTTAGGGACAGACTCCCCAAAAATGGCAAAAACTGGGGGAAAGGGGGATTTAGGGAAGAGGTATCCCAAAAAGAAACCAGAGGGAAAAGCGGAATCCCAAAAAACACCAAGAGCTGGGAGGAAGGGGGATTTAGGGAGGGATCCCCAAAAACACCAAAAGCAGAGGGAAAGGGGGATTTAGGGAAAGGCTCCCCAAAAACAGCAAGAGCTGGGGGAAAGAGGGATTTAGGGACAGACTCCCCAAAAATGGCAAAAACTGGGGGAAAGGGGGATTTAGGGAAGGGGTCCCCCAAAAGAAGACCAGAGGGAAAAGTGGAGTTAGGAGCAGGCTCCCGAAAAACACCAAAAGCAGAGGGAAATTTGGATTTAAGGATGGACTCCCCCAATAAAAGAAGGCCAGAGGAAAAGGTGGATTTAGGGACAGACTCCCCAAAAATGGCAAAAACTGTGGGAAAGGAGGATCTAGGGATGGATAGCTGGGATTCACCTTCCCTGTTTGCAGCAGATCCCAAAAAACATCAAAAGCTGGGAAAAAGGGGGATTAAGGGACAAATCCCCCCCAAAAAAAACCCAAAAGCAGAAAAGGGTACTTAGGAAAGGACTCTCCCAAAAACAGCAAAAGAGGGAAATGTGGATTTAGGGTAGGACTCCCAAAAAAAACAAAAGCAGAGGGAAAGGTAGATTTAAGGAAGGGCTCCCCCCAAAAAAAGACCAGAGGGAAAAGTGGGATCCCCAAAACACCAAAAGCAGAGGGAAAGGGGGATTTAGGGATGGAGAGCTGGGATTTGCCCTCCCTGTTTGCAGCAGATCCCCAAAAATACCAAAAGCAGAAGGAAAAGTGGATTTAGGGATGGACTCGCCAAAAACTGCAAAACCAGAGCCTCTCTCCTCCCCTTTGTGCCCCTAAATCCTCCTGTCACCTCTGAGTGCTCCTAAACCCCTTTGCCACCCCCTTTATACACCTAAATCCCCTCTGCCACCTCTTTTTGTCCCTAAACCTCTCTGCCACCCCCTTTGTGCCCCCAAACCCTTCTGCCACCCCTTTGTGCCCCTAAATCCCTCTGTCACCCCTTTGTGCCCCTAAACCCCTCTCCCCACCCTGTTTGTGTCCCTAAATTTCCTCTCCTCCCTCTTTGTGCCCCTAAACCCTCCTGCCACACCCTCAGTGCCCTAAACCCCCTCTCCCCACCCTGTTTGTGTCCCTAAATTTAATCTCCACCCCTTTGTGCCCCCAACCCCTCTGCCACCCCCTTTGTGCCCCTAAATTTCCTCTCCTCCCCCTTTGTGCCCCCAAATCCCTCTGCCACCCCCTTTGTGCCCCTAAACCCCCACTCCCCACCCTGTTTGTGTCCCTAAATTTCCTCTCTGTCACCCCCTTTCCCCCGCGCGCAGGAGCATCCCGGCTCCAGCCGCGTCCCCCATCCCCGGTTTCCAGGATTTGCAGGATTCCCGCGACGATTTCCACGATGTCCCTGGGGAGCCGCAGGATCAGGTCCCCGCCCGTGCCCAGACTCGGTGGCACCGCGGCCCCGGCGGGGTCGTGCCCCCCATCCCAGCAGCTCCAGCCTGCCCCGAGCCCCCTGCCCGCCCCGGGGTCTGGGGTCCCTCCGGCCGTAAATCAGCGCCGCGCTCTGCCCGAGGCTCCCAAATCCCGCTGTCCACGGAGCTTCGGGGATTTTGGGAACGAGCAGCTCCGAGCAGCCTCGCGGTGCTGGAGAGGGATTTTTCCTGAGGGGTGGGACAAGGGGAAAGGGTTGGATTTTGGGCTGGAATTCGCAGATTTGCTGTGGCTGCCCCTGGATCCCTGGCAGTGCCCCAGACCAGGCTGGATCCACCTGGGATAGTGGGAGTGTCCCTGCCATGGATGGGGTGGGAATGGGATGAGATTTAGGATCCTTCCAACCAAAACCAAGCAGAAGTTGTTTGGCTGTGTGGGTGAATAATAACAAATATATAAGAAAAAATAAGTATGTAATACAATAAATTAAAACATTAAAAATAAAAATATTTTTTAAAAATAATAATTAAAAATCAATAAATTAACCCTTTTCCACCATTTCTGGAGCCCCTCTGCTCTGGGAGAGCTGGGAATGTTCCCTGGAGAAGGGAAAATTCCAGGGGATGCTCAGAGTCCCTGCAGGGGCTCCAGGAGAGCTGGAATTGGGGACAGGACACAGGGAATGGCTCCACTGGGAAAGGGGAGATGGGGCTGGGATCTTGGGCAGGAATTCCTGGCTGGGCTAGGATTCCCAGATTTGCTGTGGCTGCCCCTGGATCCCTGGGAATGTCCAAGGCCAGGCTGGATCCACCTGGGACAGTGGGAGTGTCCCTGCCATGGATGGGGTGGAATAAAACAATCCTCAATATCCCTCTCCCACCCAAACCATTCCAGGATTCCCTAAATCCCAACCCCATCCCCCTTTTATCATCCACTGCAGGACAGAAATCCCCATCCACAAGAAAAGCAGGGATTTAAAGACCCTTTTGAGGGAAAAACAACAACTTTAGGGCAGGGATGAAACCCAGGCAATGCCCTGGCTGTGACATTTCCCACAACAAACCCACTCGGGCTCCGTGTCTCCTCCCTGACCTTTCCCAAACCCCAAAATTTGCCTGCCCTGGAAAACAGGAGCTGGGTTCCACTCTGGCACAGGCATTTGCAAAGCCGATGTTGTTTGGGCTCCCTCTCCCAACAGCATCAAAGATTTACGGGCGGGTGGAGCCGCCCCCGTGGCTTCATTCCTTCCCTGTGCTGACAGACAGCCGTAAAACCCGAGCCTGCTCCTGCTGCTTTCCAGCACAAATGCCCAGGGAATAAAATCCGAGGCGCCATGTGCGAGCCCAGAGTGTTCCCTGGGAGGTTCACGACCCCCTGGCTGGGTACCCAAAGACCCTCGAGTGAGACCCGGGTGTCTCAGGGGCTGGATTCAGCTCCTTGGAACAATTTACCAACATTGAGAGAAGAAATGCAAGCTGCAAAAAGAAATAGAGTGTAAATTAGACTGTTAGAATGTAGAATTAGCAGATTTCTAGAATGTTTGTGATAAGGGACACGTGGCCAAGATGGAGAATTTGGGGTGTGGATGCCTCTTCCTCCTTCTTCTCCGTGCCATCCATGCTGGGTGACATGCTGGCACTTTCAGATTGGATGGGGTCAGAGCTGGATTGTTTAACAAAGTTGTATTTTATTGGAAAATAATTGTAAATCCCCAGTAGGTAATTTAGAGTATAAAAGATCAGTCCTGCCTCTGCCAGGCAGATTCTGCCCTGGACGTCTGGCGAGCAGAGCTGTGAGCTGGGCAGAGCAATCCTGAGATGAGGGAGAATAAACAGCCATGAAAACCTCTGAGAACAGCTCCTGCAGCCTCCCATGGAAAGAGCTGGGCTCAAACCAGCTGCATGTGCTCAGAGTGAGCTCAGGGCTGAGGGACACCTCGGGCTGTGACACCTGGGCTGTGGCACCGCCCGGAGCCGCTCCCGAGTGCCCCGCACGTGGGATGGGTCTGGGTTATTGGGGTTGGTGTTGTTGTTTGTTTTAATTGTTTGCTGCTCTGAAGTGGAGAGAGGAGCTGCAGCTGAGCAGTTGGAGAATCCCAGAATTCCAGGATGGTTGGGGAAGGAAGGGATTTAATGGGATTTGATCTAATTTCTCACTGTCCCAGGTGGATCCAGCCTGGCCTTGGGCATTCCCAGGGATCCAGGGGCAGCCACAGCAAATCTGGGAATCCCAGCCCAGGCAGGAATTCCTGCCCAAGATCCCAGCCCCATCTCCCCTTTCCCAGTGGAGCCATTCCCTGTGTCCTGTCCCCAATTCCAGCTCTCCTGGAGCCCCTGCAGGGACTCTGAGCATCCCCTGGAATTTTCCCTTCTCCAGGGAACATTCCCAGCCCTACAGGACCAGAGGGGCTCCAGAAAGGGTGAAAAGGGTTATTTTATTATTTTGTAATTATTCTTTTTTTAGAAATATGTTCTATTTTTAATTTTTTAATTTATTGTATTACATACATATTTTTTTGTAATATTTATTATTATCCACCCACACAGCCAACAACTTTTGCTTGGTTTTGGTTGGAAGGATCCTAAATCCCATCCCATTCCCACCCCATCCATGGCAGGGACACCTCCCACTGTCCCAGGTGGATCCAGCCTGACCTTGGGCACTGCCAGGGATCCAGGGGCAGCCACAGCAAATCTGGGAATTCCATTTCAGGGAACAATTTCACCTAAATCTCATTGAACACAACCCCAGGATCACTGAGGTTGGAAAACATTTCCTATTCTAAATCCCCACCTTGTCCCCAGCCCAGACCACATCCAGGAATTCCTTGGACTCCTCCAGGGATGGGGATTGAGAATGATGCACAGAAAATACCCTAAAAAAGGATGGTCCACAGGAAAATGTCCTGAAAAAGGATGATCTACAGGAAAAATCCTAATAAAGGATGACCCACAGGAAAATATCCTATAAAAGGATGGTCCTCAGAAAAATATCTTATAAAAGGATGATCCACAGAAAAATATCCTATAAAAGGATAATCCATAGAAAATACTCTAAAAAAGGTTGATCCACAGAAAAATGCCCTAATAAAGGATGGTGCACAGAAAAATATTCTGATAAAAGATCATCTACAATATCCTAAAAAAGAATGGTCCACAGCACCCTAAAAAAGGATGATCCATAGAAAAATATCCTGAAAAAAAGGTGATCCATAAAAATGCTCTAATAAAGAATGATCCACAGAAAAAAGTCCTAGAAAAGGAGGATCCACAGGAGAATATCCTGAAAAAGGATGATTCTCATAAAAATACCCTAAAAAGGGTGATCCACAGAAAAATACACTAATAAAGGATGATCCATTTCACAGTATCCTATAAAAGGCTGATCATAGAAAAATATCCTGAAAAAAAGGTGATCCATAAAAAATGCTCTAAAAAAGGATGATCCACAGAAAAATGCCCTAATAAAGGATGGTGCATAGAAAAATATCCTGATAAAAGATCATCTACAATATCCTAAAAAAGAATGGTTCACAGCACCCTAAAAAAGGATGATCCATAGAAAAATATCCTGAAAAAAAGGTGATCCATAAAAAATGCTCTAATAAAGAATGATCCACAGAAAAAGTCCTAGAAAAGGAGGGTCCACAGAAGAATATCCTATAAAAGGATGATCCACAGAAAAATAACCTAAAAAATGGTGATCCACAGAAAAATACACTAATAAAGGATGATCCATTTCACAGTATCCTATAAAAGAATGATCCATAGAAAAATAACCTGAAAAAAGGTGATCCATAGAAAATACTCTAAAAAAGGTTGATCCACAGAAAAATGCCCTAATAAAGGATGGTGCACAGAAAAATATCCTGATAAAAGATCATCTACAATATCCTAAAAAAGAATGGTCCACAGCACCCTAAAAAAGGATGATTCAGAGAAAAATGCCCTAAATAAAGGATGATCCATTTCCACAGTGTCCTATAAAAGGATGACCGTAGAAAAATAACCTGAAAAACGGTGATCCATAAAAAATGCTCTAATAAAGAATGATCCACAGAAAAAAATCCTAGAAAAGGAGGATCCACAGAAGAATATCCTGAAAAAGGATGATACATTTCCAGTGTCCTATAAAAGAATGATCCATAGAAAAATAACCTGAAAAAAAGGTGATCCATAGAAAATTCTCTAAAAAAGGACGATCCACAGAAAAATGTCCTAATAAAGGATGATCCCAAAAATCCCTCCCCTGTTCCTGAGTGTTGTCCAAACCTCTGAACTCTCCCTGATGCCTCCACACATCCCAGGGACACGGATTTGGGGTTTGGCACTATTGGTGTTTAGAGAGTGGCCAAACCCCAAACTGGTGTCTGTGGAATCAGAGCAGAGTTCAGGAGGTTTGGGCAACACCCAGGAAAAGGAAAGGGATTTTTGGGGTGTCCTGGGCAGGGAAGGGTTTGGGCTGGATGGTCTTTGGGGGGATCCTTCCCTCTCAGGATGTTTTTTCCACGGAATCCCAGAATTGGTGTTTGGGGAGTGACCAAACCCACCCCGAGCTGTGCAAGAACCCATCAAAGAGAGGGGAAAAAATGAGGAAAACCAAAAAATCCACGGGGAAGGCAGCACCATCCAAGGTCAGCTCTTGCAGCAGATCTTTGCTGCCTATCTGGTGCATCTCAGGGTGGGGCTGGGCCTCCCTGGGCCCCAAATCCACGGAGTTCCTGGACTCAGCATTCCCTGGAGGGTCAAGGCACGTTCCAACACGAGGCCCAGATCCCACATGGAGCAAGGCCTGGCTTCCCTGGGCTCGGTTCTACCCAAACCAGGGCCTGCTTGGTGGATAAAAATAATGAGAAATGTTATAAAATATTATATATGTGTGTATAATATATGTATGCAATATAATAAATAAATATTAAATTATGATATATAATGCTTTCCCACCTAAACCATTCCAGGATTCTGGAGCTGCTCTGCTCTGGGAGAGCTGGGAATGTTCCCCTGGAGAAGGGAAAATTCCAGGGGATGCTCAGAGTCGCTGCAGGGGCTCCAGGAGAGCTGGAATTGGGGACAGGACACAGGGAATGGCTCCACTGGGAAAGGGGAGATGGGGCTGGGATCTTGGGCAGGAATTCCTGCCTGGGCTGGGATTCCCAGATTTGCTGTGGCTGCCCCTGGATCCCTGGGAATGCCCAAGGCCAGGCTGGATCCCCTGGGACGGTGGGAGTGTCCCTGCCATGGATGGGGTGGGAATGGGATGGGATTTAATGTCCCATCCCACCCAAACCATTCCTGATTCCCTTTCTCTTCCCCATCCTCTCCTCCTTTGCCCCAGCACCAGCAGGATTTCTGTTTGTCCTTAAACCTCAGATTATTTTCTCCATTCCAGTAAAAAATTGCTGTTTTTTTGACCCCTGACCCAGATTTTTCACCTGGAGGAGTGAAAGCAACGTGGGGATCTCCCTCCCAGCCTGACCCAGTTTCAGGCACAACTCAGACACGGATGAGTCAGAGCCAGGGCGAGCTGGAATTCCAAAGGGTCATGGAAAAGCAAAGGAGATGAATCCAGAAATGATGAAATCTGATCCACCTGGGGGGTTTTAACCGTTGGCAGTACAGGAACCATTCCCAAATCCACTGGGATGGGTCAGGAGCCAGACCTGGCTTAAGTTCCACAAATCCTTATCCTACAGCGTCTCCATTGCCGTGTGTGAGGAGATAAAAGCCTGGGAATCCCTCTGGTGTTTCCATGGAATGATATTCCTGATGGATAGACCATGAACCTGGCTCAAATTCCCAGATCCAGCGTGGTGGAGTGGGAATATGGACATCCAGCCCTCCTGGAACAGCCTCTGGAGTTCCAGAGGTTTTATTTAGGACTCAAAAGCCCCACTTGGCAATTCCAAGTTTCTCAGATCTCGGGATTACTCGTTTTCCTGGGACAGCTGAAGCCCAGGGCTGAGTGCTCACTGCTCAGCAGTGACACATTCCCCATCCAGCTGCAAACGGGGAAAGGGAAGATCCCACCTGGCTCAGGGAGCTCAGCTGGGGATGTGACTCAGCCCAGCAGCTGGATCTGAGCAAGTCCCGAGCCTGCACACGCAGGTGGCTCCGGGAGGCTCGGAAACTCCTCCCGTTTCCCAAAAACCCACCATCCTCCAGAATTCCAGCGGCTTCTGCCAAAACCTACACCCCAAATATCCTCCTTCCAGATCTCCATGCTTGCCCCACACAGCTCTGGACCCCGCACTGGCTGCTCCCTTTCGTTCCCGTGGGATTCCACTCGGGAGTTTTCTGCTCCGAGGTTTCGGGTGGCCCCGGGCCAAAATCAGGGAGAGTTTCACCTGCACAGGTGGGAGGAGGTGAGAGAGGATCCAGCCAAAGGGCCTGTTCCCAGATGGGACACCCCAAAGTCCCCTTCCAGCTCCTGAGGGGGAAAAGGAGGTGGGAAATCCCACTGCTCCCCCAAAAACCACGGAGGGAGGGCAGCAAAGGTGAAGGGAGCCAAGGAACGGGAGCCAAGCTCTGGGATTTGCCCCCAGCTCGAGGGCTGAAGGTTTGTTGGGATGCAGAATGAGGAATTATCCCCTTCCCTGCCACATTCACTTATTTTTCAGCCATCAGGAAAACTCCAGGTGCTTTCCCATCTTTCCTAAAACACTCCATCTTATCTTTTTTTTTTTTTTTTTTTTGGTTAGTGCTGGAATTTAAGTTGCTTCCAAACTAAGAGGAGACAGTGCAGGACAAGCACAGGACAGACATTCCCTGGCTGCCTTCTCCCAGTTTTTGGCCATCCACAGCCTAAGGAATCCTGCTGGAGATCACCAGTGTGGGATCACAGGATTATCATGGAATGGTTTGGGTTGGGAGGGATCTTGAATCCCATTGATCCCACCCCATCCATGGCAGGGACAACTCCCACTGTCCAGGTGGATCCAGCCTGGCCTTGGGCACTGCCAGGGATCCAGGGGCAGCCACAGCAAATCTGGGAATTCCATTCCAGCCAGGAATTCCATCCCAAGATCCCAGCCCCATCTCCCCTTTCCCAGTGGAGCCATTCCCTGTGTCCTGTCCCTTCACGGATCTCTCCCTCCCACTGTCCCACTGCTGATTCCAGGGATTTGACTCCTGTCTGGTGTCACCTGGGAGACAAAAACAGCCCCCAAGTTTGGGTTGGACTGGGAATTTGGAAAATCTAGAAAATCTGGAAAAAATATCTGTAAAATCTGGAATCTGGAAGAATGGAGCAGCTGGCAATACTGACATGGGGATGGACAGGGAGGGGCTGAAACAGGTTAAGAGGGAGAGGAAAATCCCAAGAGATGTGGAAGAGAAAATGCACAATTTTCTGTCTCCTATTTCACTAAATAATCAGAAGAATAATAATAAAAAAACTCAAATAGGGCTGCTCAGGAAGGCTGAAATTTGGGGTTGTACATTTTAATCCCTTCAAAGCATAAATTTAATCTGATCTTGTGAAACTCAACCATCCAGACCAGTCCAAATCCAGACCTGTCCAAATCCAGACCGGTTCCTGGTCCCTAATTGGTATCAGGACCTGATTCTTCTGCTCTGTGGCCAAAAGGATTAAAAATAACTCCAAATAATGCAACCTCTTTCATTTTTCAAGTGGACAAATCAATAAGAGAAAATAATTTCATGGAGACCACAGAGAGAAGTTGAAGTAAATTCTTAATTCCAATTCGTAAAGTTTAGCTTTTGCAAAAAATCGGAATTTAATGTTAAAAATTCTTCTAAAATTGAGAATTAAGCAGGAAAAGAGGACAAGGAAAGTAGCATTAATTTAATTCTGTTTTCCCAACCCATAATCAGGAATATTTTTGATCCTATGGGGTAAAACCATTTTTTGAGAGGAAGATTTTGAACCTGAATTCCCATTTCTCTTCAGTCCCATTGCCCTGAATTTCAGGTTTAAAACAAAAACCAGCCCAGGTTTTGTTTTCAGGCTCAGCATAAATGATATCAAAACCTCTCAAAGGCATTCCAAGGAGCCTTTAAGATGAGAAAGATGATTTTATTTTTTTTTTTAAATTCTCTCACTTGGGACACTTCCAGACCTGGAAAAACTTGTTCTGAGTGAAAAACGATAAGGGTGGATTTGTTGCTAGGAAAACAGCCAAAAAAACCCACCCAAAATTTCCAGAGGGGCTTCAGAGCCTGGACTCATCCCAGCCCTGCGCCCAGGGATGATTTTCATCCCCTTCCTGCAGAGTTCCTCAAGCCAGCACTGGGATTCTCCGTGGGACTCCTCCCGTGGGTCCCAGCTCCCTTCCCCAGCATGGACTGGGCACGCTGGGAGTGCTGGAGGTGACATTTGTCCCCTTCTCCTCAGAGGGAACTTTTGCCCGGGGTGCAGATGTTCAGGTTGGGCTGGGCCCGGTGTTTTCCAGCGGGTTCCAGTCCCTATGGGCTTCTCCCATTTAACAAACTGGTGTTAAACCAGTTCACAGCAGGTGTGGCTCCTGCAAGGAATTCCTCTGGCTGTGGGAAGCTCGCACGGAGTTTTGGGGTGGCGTGTCCAGGCCTGTCCCCAAAGTCCCGTGGAAGTGGCAGATCCAGGATTGCCTCATCCCCAGCAGCACCCAGTGGGACCCAAGGAAAGCTCTGGAACCACAGGAGAGGACTGGGAGGAACTGGGAGAATCTCCCCTGGCAAGGAGATGATGGGAGAATCTTCCATGGAAGGCCCAAGTTGGTTTAGGGTTTTCCAAATCTCTTTTCCTTACTGTCTTCCTGGGCAAATCCAGTTCCCTCAGCTCCGGAGGACTGAAGAATCCAAGAACTCATCAGTCCTGGAATCTCTCATCCCTGTTCCACCATCCAGGTGTCAAACCAGGTGTCCCTCCAGAACCTTCTTCTCCCAACATCCAGGACCGATGCACGGCTCAGGAAGGCTGGACAGCTCTGGCTGTCCTCATCCAAATTCCAATAGATCGTGAGAACCAACTCGTTCTCCTCCTCCATCCTCCAGTTTGGATATTTCAGTTGCCTCAGTTTGGCTATTTCAATTCCTCAGTTTGGCTATTTCAATCCCTCAGTTTGGCTATTTCAGTTCCTCAGTTTGGCTGTTTCAGTTCCTCAGTTTGGCTGTTTCAGTTCCTCAGTTTGGCTGTTTCAGTTCCTCAGTTTGGCTATTTCAATCCCTCAGTTTGGCTGTTTCAGTTCCTCAGTTTGGCTGTTTCAGTTCCTCAGTTTGGCTGTTTCAATCCCTCAGTTTGGCTGTTTCAGTTCCCTCAGTTTGGCTGTTTCAATCCCTCAGTTTGGCTGTTTCAATCCCTCAGTTTGGCTGTTTCAGTTCCTCAGTTTGGCTGTTTCAATCCCTCAGTTTGGCTGTTTCAATCCCTCAGTTTGGCTGTTTCAGTTCCTCAGTTTGGCTGTTTCAATCCCTCAGTTTGGCTGTTTCAATCCCTCAGTTTGGCTATTTCAGTTCCTCAGTTTGGCTGTTTCAGTTCCTCAGTTTGGCTATTTCAGTCCCTCAGTTTGGCTATTTCAGTTCCTCAGTTTGGCTATTTCAATCCCTCAGTTTGGCTATTTCAATCCCTCAGTTTGGCTGTTTCAGTTCCTCAGTTTGGCTATTTCAATTCCTCAGTTTGGATATTTCAATCCCTCAGTTTGGCTGTTTCAGTTCCTCAGTTTGGATATTTCAATCCCTCAGTTTGGCTATTTCAATCCCTCAGTTTGGCTATTTCAGTTCCTCAGTTTGGCTGTTTCAATCCCTCAGTTTGGCTGTTTCAGTCCCTCAGTTTGGCTGTTTCAATCCCTCAGTTTGGCTGTTTCAGTTCCTCAGTTTGGCTATTTCAGTTCCTCAGTTTGGCTGTTTCAATCCCTCAGTTTGGCTATTTCAGTTCCTCAGTTTGGCTGTTTCAATCCCTCAGTTTGGCTGTTTCAGTTCCTCAGTTTGGCTGTTTCAATCCCTCAGTTTGGCTATTTCAGTTCCTCAGTTTGGCTATTTCAATCCCTCAGTTTGGCTATTTCAAACCCTAAATCACTTCCCAACAGGGAATAAACCAAAATCCATCCCCTACAGATGACAAACCTCTCAGAACAAGGGGTTTGTGTTTGTCCAGCTCCAAACACAGCAAGGCCGTGACCAGGGAATCATGGAATGGTTTGGCATGGAAGGGACCTTGAAGATGAGCTCGTTCCAACCCCTGCCATGGGCAGGGACACCTCCCCTAGAGCTGGAATTCGGATGTTCCACCTGATCTTTGATGGAACTTCCCAAAATACAGATGAAATATTCATTGATCTCCTTCCAGGATCTGGGAGGGCCTCCAGGGAAGGTGGAGAGGGGCTCTTTGTCAGGAATTGTAGAGGTGGGACAAGGGGGAATGGATTCCCACTGACAGAGACGGGATGGGTTAGATGGGATCTTGGGAAGGAATTCCTGGAGGGTGGGGATGGGCTGGGCTGGAATTCCCACATTTGCTGTGGCTGCTCCTGGATCCCTGGCAGTGTCCAAGGCCAGGCTGGACACTGGGCTGGAGCACCCTGGGATAGTGGGATGTGTCCCTGCCCGTGGATGGGGGTGGGAATGGGATGGCATTTAAGGACCTTTCCACCCCAAACCATTCCACGGCTCTGCATCCTTCCAGTACCTTGACACATCCCAGGACAACCATCCCAAAATCACCCTGTCCATCCCCCGTGGACATCTTTAGCCTTAGAACCAACTCTCCACCCTGACTAAAGCTGCAGAAAAGGCTGAGTGCGGCCAGGAGTAGAATTTTGATCGTGGCAAAACATCAGATCCCACAACCACCGATTTCTGGGCGCTTGATTTTCCCTTTAAATCTGACTCTGACAAGAAACTGCCACAACAGGATTGAGCTGGTGGCCGAGAGTCCAACTCAACCCAGATCTCCAGGTTAAAGCCCATCAGGCACAGGTGAGATCTGGGTGACTGTGGGAGCCCAGAGTGTTCCTCTGGCTTCCCTGGGAGGTTTAAGACCCCTCTGGCAAGGGTCCCAAAGACCCCTGAGTGTCTCAGGGGCTGAATTCAAACCCCTGGGGGAAATTACCAACACAGAGGGAATGGAAACAAGCCACCAAAAATAGTAAAGTGTCAATTAGGTTGTTAGAACGTAGATAAATAGACTTTTGGGAATGTTTGTGATAAGGGACACGTGGCCAAGATGGAGAATTTGGGGTGTGGATCCTCTTCCTCCTCCTTCTCCGTGCCATCCATGCTGGGTGACATGCTGGCACTGTCACATTGGATGGGTCAGAGCTGGACTGTTTAACAAAGTTGTATTGTATTGGAAAATAATTGTAAATCCCCAGTAGGTAATTTAGAGTATAAAAGATCAGTCCTGCCTCTCCAGGCAGATTCTGCCCTGGACGTCTGGCGAGCAGAGCTGTGAGCTGGGCAGAGCAATCCTGAGATCAGGGAGAATAAACAGCCATGAAACCTCTGAGAACAGCTCCTGCAGCCTCTCATGGAAAGAGCTGGGCTCAAACCACCTGCATGTGCTGCAGAGTGAGCTCAGGGCTGAGGGACACCTCGGGCTGTGACAGGTGACCTCCACAGCCTCGCTGAGGACCTGGCGCCTCTTTTGTCCCTCCTGCATTCCCGAGAAGCTGAACGAGTTCCTCGGGAATTCCGGTGCTCCTGGGTGAGGTAGAGCTGCTGCTTTGATGTCCTCAATTCCCTGCGCTCAGCACCCCTGTCCTGATCCCAGCTGGAGGTGGGATCCCCACCGGAGGTTTTGCAACCAGCTCCTTTTTTTGCAGCTTAAGCTCTTTTGTGCTCTCTGCTAAGCCGGGTTTAAATCTCCAGCCACTCTCGGCTCCCCGGGCTCAAAGGTGGAGCTGTTCCACACATTAAATCACAGAGGTTTTACCTGAAAGGTGTCACGGATCTGCTCCCAGCACTCCTTTGTCCCGGAGAGCCGAGGGGATTCCACGGAGGGGAGCCTCCCTCTGCTCCCAGAACGAGCTCCATGACCTGTCCTTGAACCCAGAGTTCCTGGGACATTCCCACCTCCAGAAAGCATCTGTGGAATTATAACACAGTTTGTGTTGGAGGGGCCTTGAAGATGTCCTTCCACCCCATTCCATGTTCAGGGACACCTTCCCCTCTCCCAGGTTGCTCCAAGCCCCAGTTCCAGCCTGGCCTTGGACATTTCCAGGGATCCAGGGGCAACTGCAAAAAAAAACATTTCCCTGCTTGTGCTGAATTCTCTTTCCCAAAAATACCTCTAATTACAGATTTTCCCTCCTCACGTTCCATATCCCTGCAGGGATACAGGGACACCGATTCCCTATGGGATTTTAAGGCATCTAAATCCCTTCTTTGGAGGGAAAACCTCCCATTTCCCTGCAGCAGACGGGGAATCCCTCTCGTGCCGGCATCAGGCGTGCGGGTACCCATCCTACCCCCCGAAATCCAGGATTTCATGGCTTTCCCACAGCGAACCCAGGACAAATAAAAGCTGCTAGGGCGAGAAAACCTGCGGAGGGCTGCGGGCCAGCAGCGGAGCGGGGACAGCGGGACGCGGGGCGCTGCGGGGCCGTGCCAGCGCTGTCCATGGTACCGAGCGCCCCGGGGCTGCTGCGGGCGCCCCGAAGCCGGGAGAAGGCGGATGGCACCGCCGGGAGGTGTATGGGCTCCTGGGATTTCCAGAAGTTGAAGGCTCGGCTCTCAGGTGGTGGTAATTCCTGAATCCTGGAATTGGCTGGAGGGAATTTAGAATTCATCCAGTGCCACCCCCATCCGTGGGCAGGGACAGCTCCCACTGTCCCAGGGGGATCCCAATCCCAATGTCCAACCTGACCCTCCCAGGGATCCAGGGGCAGCCACAGCAAATCTGGGAATCCCAGCCCAGGCAGGAATTCCTGCCCAAGATCCCAGCCCCATCTCCCCTTTCCCAGTGGAGCCATTCCCTGTGTCCTGTCCCCAATTCCAGCTCTCCTGGAGCCCCTGCAGGGACTCTGAGCATCCCCTGGAATTTTCCCCTCTCCAGGTGCAACAAGCTGTTGAATTCTCATCAGGATCTGCTCTGAGTGGGGGCCTTAAAAATTAATTATATTTCTGAAACAACACAAAGTATAAAAAGTGTCACAAAGAGCTTTGTTTCAGGACCAAAGGCCTGTTTCCCAGTATTCCTGGGAAAGCCTGACAAAATTCCCATTAAACGACTGCACTTCCCACACACAGAAAGCTGGAGCTGCTTTGGAGACGTCCCTGAATCTCTGCTGAATTTTCAGTCAGAAATTATTAAATATCAGAACCCAGAGAGAGGATGGTGCCAGAAAATGGCTGAGATCTCTGAGGAGACCAGTCCCCAAGGACAGCGTCCTGTCCCTCCAGGAATATCAGGATTATCCCAGGAGAGCCAGGCTGGCAATTCCCCACCCCAAAGGGAGATTCCCAGAGGACAAGGAGAGAGGAAAGGGCAGATCTGAAGACATCTTCATTTCCCCTCATTTCTGAGCAAATCCTGTTTAGGACATGATCTTCCTGAATCCCTGGGAGTGTCCAGGGCCAGGCTGGACAGGGCTTGGATCCACCTGGGATAGTGGGAGGTGTCCCATGGCAAGGATGGGACTGGATGAGCTTTAAGGTTCTTCCCAGCCCAGCCCATTCCAAGATCCCACTTCACACGTGACAAACACACTCTGGTCACTCCAGAGTCTCTGAAGAGCTGGAAAGAAATCCCAGATCTTCTGGATCCCCAAAATTCCTATAAATTACCCTAAAACCTTCCCTTCTTCAGCTTTGCCACAGCCAAACCATCATCTCCAAGCAGCTCCCAGTCAAACCAGCCCAACAGTCAGACTCCAGAGGTGCTCCCAGATCTTTCTGGAGCCTGAGGGAGGATGGTCACGGCTCTCCAATGCTCCCAGCCCACAGCCAGTGCCCAGAACCACATCCACCACTTTTCCAGCCCCCAATTCATCCCCCAAAACCTCCTCAAACCAAACCACAGCTCTCCCAGTCTTGCTCTTCTGACCCTAAAGATTCCACCTGGGGTTTCCCCATTTTATTCCCCCCCTTCAGAGGGAACAATTCCTTCCCAAATCCCATCCATCCCTGCCCTCTGGCAGTGGGAAGCCATTCTGTGTTTCCTGTTCCTCCATCCCTTGGGAATTGTCTCTTCCCATGTTTCCTGCAGCTCCTTCAGGTCCTGCAAGGCCACGCCGAGCTCACCCCAAAGCTTCTCCTCTCCAGGCTGGACATTCTCAGCTCTCCCAGCAGAGCTGCTCCATCCCTCTGATCTCCCTGCTGCCTGCTCTGGATCTCTCCAGCAGCTCCACGTCCTTCCTGAGCCAGAGCCAGACAGATCCCAGCCCAACAAACCACAGCAAAGCTTCGCTCTAAACCCCAAACCAGCCTGGATCGGTAGGAACTGGCCAAAGTGAAAACAAGCCCGAAAATGAGGTAAGTGTCCGCAGCGTGTTCTCCACCTGTTTTCCTAAATTGCCACATGTTTCTCACGGAGCCAAAGCCTCATTTACGTGACCCTGGGCAAATCCCAGCACCTCCCTCTGCTTTGTGTTTCCCAAACGAGAGGGGAGAGCGCTGCGCCCGCTCCTGTGAAGTGCTCCTGGATTTATGGAGGAGGGCGACTTGAAACGGGGTAAGGAGGAATTATTTCTCCTCGGCTATTCCCAAAAAATCAAAATAAAAATGAAGAAAAAGGTTGAGCTCTCCACTCTTTTACTGGCGTTTTGTGACTTAGCAGAAGCAAGGGTTTAGGGACCAATAAAAGCCGAGTTCAAGCGTTCTCAGCTCATTACACATTTTCCCCATGTCTTTGCAGACGCAATTAAAGCAAAGCACCCTAAAATTAACTGGTTTCCAACACTGGAAACCTTTATTTCCTCCCTTCCCTGTCTAATTAGTGCCGTGCAGTCCAAAGGGAGCAGAACTCCAATTTGTAAGTGAAACTAGGCCGAGATTAAAACCACACTCGGCAATAATGGCCCGGTGCTCCTGTAATGCCTCCTGCCTTCAAAGGGCCGAGCCAGGCTGAGCTCATTAATTCTCACAGGTTGGTAATTTGGGGTTATTAACCTCGGTTTACAGCCAGATCCTACAGAGGTGGAAGTGATTTGCCCACAGGCACCGGCTCCACGCTCGGGACCCCACCAGGATTGGGGCAGCGGAGTTGGGGACCCTCCAGAATTCCAGAGGGGAGCTCAGCGCTGGCACAGGGGCAGGAGAGAGATCCTAAAAGGGATTTAGGGTCGGCTTTAAGGCTTTTAAAACCAGAGGGGGATGTGGGAGCACCAAGCTCAGCGGGAGTTGAGCAAGAGCCTCTCCTTGCTCGCCATTCCTAACGCCAGGAATATCAAAGCTTTCCTGTCTGGGGCTCCGTGGAGGATTTTCCTGCCAGGCTTCAGGCCCTGCTGCTTTCCAAGGGGCCTCTCTCCTGAGGCTGGCTGCCTTTGGAGACTGCCAGGATAAATCACCGGGAAGAACACTCCCCCACGAGGGGCTGCACGGCCAAATCCGGCGTGTTTATCCACGGATATCCAAGATTTCACTCTCACACCCCAGCTCATCTGCTGAGCCACCCCAGGGGCACCTAAATCCATGGAAAATCTCTGTTTTTAGTGAAAATTCCCAACCCCAAAGCACCAGGACACGGCCAGAGGTGTCTCAGTCCGTGTCATGTGTCCCTGCCTGGGGACACCACCAAGGCCAGGCCCGTGGGTGTTTCCATCCCGTGCTCCACAGCTGGAGATTCCCATAACAAGCAGGACTAGGAGGCAAAACTCCTGCAAGCCCTTCCCAAAAAACAGCTGAAATGTCAGTGAGGATTCCCTGGATCTGGGAAACCCCATCCTCCAAATCCTGCCTGCCCTTCCCAACAGCAGAGCTGGCGAGCGCTCACCCCCCCTCCCCTTTTTTTTTTTTTTTGGCAAAACTCCTCATCAAGGGAAAAAAAAAAAAAATCCATCAAATCCAAGCCTGAAGCTCCAGAGGGCAAGAGTGAGCATGACTCCAGAGCCTTGGGATCGGGACACTCCCCTGGGAGTGGGGAGACCTGAATTCCAGTCGCCAGCACCAGGGGTTGTTCCCTTTCCCAAACATCAATCTTGGAGCAGGAGCTGGAGCTCCCAGGTGAATTTCCCAGAGCACCAACACACCCAGCCTTGCTTCTTCTTTCCTGCTGACCCACTGAATCCCTGTTTTCCCTCTTCCTGCTTTCCCAAAATAGGGGGAAAAGGGTGCAAGGAGGCAGCTGCCACCACATGGCTCCAGGTGGGAGATGTGGCCTGGCCCTTTCCCGAGGGACAAGGGACCTGAGCCCACATTTTCCACCTGTGGGGGCTGGGGAGGGGAACAGCAGGAGAATCCTGAGCCCCTTGCAGGGATGCCAGCACTTTTTGGGAGCAAAAGGTTTTCCACGTGCTGCCCTTGCTTTAAAATCCCGAGCTCTGAAGGTTTAGGAGAGCTCTGGAAGGGGAAAATGAGCAAGGCTGCTACAAAGACATAAAACTTGGGATGATTTCAGTCTTCTCCAGGTGTTTGTGATGTCACCTCCAGCCCGTGGATGTTTGGCTGCCTCTTCCACGGCTCTCCAGGAGTACAATGGGAAATGGTGGAGGAGAGATGGGAGATGTTCCCCTTCTCCATCCCTCAGAGGATGGCAAGAGGAGGCCACAGAGCAAGGAGAGGGGTTGGGACACCCCAAACATCCCTGCATGAGCTGTGGGAAATCTGTCCCGAGGCACAGGAGCAAATCCTTCTCCTCCAGGGGGCCGCAGACCCCGGAATTTTCGGGATGGGCGGATTATTTTGGGAACTGGGGCCTGTGTGAACACCCCAAAAAGGCTCTCCGAGTGTGGGGAGGGAAAGGCAGGCACAGTCTCACACACACCTCACACCCACACGCTTCCAAATGTTCCTTTCTCACACCCCCAGCCTGATCCCTCTCCCACAGGGACACTATCACATCGGGATCTCATTCCCAAGTCCTCTCCCAGCCACGGGCACACTTCCCCCTTCTTCTGCCCAGCTGCTGGCTCAGGTCCCTCTCCTCAGCAGGTTCATCTCCCTGCATCCATCCAAGCAGGGCTTGGAAGATCCTAGGAAAAATTTTAGGGGAATTTAATCAGAGGAACCATTTAGAAGATCCCAGGAAAAGATCCAGGGGAATTTAACAAGAGGAACCATTCCAAGAAGAAGCTTGAAAGATTCTAGAAAAAAAATCCAGGGGAATTTAATCAAAGGAATAATTTAGAAGAAGCTTGAAAGATCCTAGAAAAAAAAAATCCAGGGAAATTTAATGAGAGCAATTATTTGGAACATCCTAGGAAAAGATCCAAGGGAATTTAATCAGAGAAACCATTTGGAACATCCTAGCAAATGATCCAGGGGAATTTAGCAGGGAGAACCATTCCAAGAGCAGTTTGGAAGATCCTAGGAAATGATCCAGGGGAATTTAACAAGAGGAACCATCCAAGAAAATGCTTGGAAGATCCTAGAAAAAAAATCCAGGGGTATTTAATCAGAGAAATAATTTAGAATATCCCAGGAAAAGATCCAGGGGAATTTAAACAAAGAAACCATTTGGAAGATCCTAGAAAAGATCCAGTGGAATTTAACAAGAGGAACCATTTAGAAGATCCTAGAACAAAGATCCAGGGGAATTTAACAAGAGGAACCATCCCATCAGCTGTTTAGGAGATCCCAGGAAAAGTTCTCAGGGAATTTAATAAGAGGAAAAAGTTGGAAGATCCCAGAGAAAGTTCCAGGGAAACTGGATGAGAGGAACAAACTCAGAGTGAAAATGAGCAGACCAGACAAACCCTACAGGCCGGGTGGATGCAACAGGAGAAACCTTGGAAGGATATTTTGGGAATAACAACAGAGATTTAGGTGTGGTCACCATTCCTACATGGATGGCAGAGAAGCTGCTCCATGGACATCCCCAGGTTCCCAGTCCTGAGGGGCTGTTTCCCAATTTTCCAGCTTGGGATGGGAGTTCAAACCTTGCTCCAGAGCCTGAGGAAACCAAAATTCCTGCTGGGACAGGGCTCAGGAGCTGAGGCCTCTCTTCCAGCCTCCCTCCTGTCCAGAGCTCCAGAGGGTTTGGAGTTCCCACTGTCCTGGAGCTCCCTCCCACCCAATTCCCATGGCACCATCCCAGTGGAATGAAAAGGAGAAAAATAAGGAAACCCCAAACCTGCTCTGAGCAATTCCCATGGAAATGGGGATTCAATTCCATTTTTTTTTTTTTTGGAAGGAAGGCTCAGGGTAATAGATGTGATCCCCCAACAGTGGGATCCACTCCTCTGGCACCAATCCCAGCTCTGTTTTCCCTTCAGGCTGGTTTGGGAAGTGGGAATTTGGTATTTGGGAGCATCAGGTGTCCAACGGACCCTCAACCACGCTCCTCACTTTGTGCCAGCAGAAAACTTCACCAAATTCAGCAGAAACAGCCCCAGCAGGACAAGGGCAAGGCCAGGTTTTCCCTAATCCAGCTCTCCACACAAGCCCCAAGTTCTGTGGGATGAGACATCCCATGAGGACAATCCCTGTCAGCATCAGCCCCTTTGCCAAAGGAGAGGGTCACATCCCAAAAATATCCTGCTCCTTCCTAACAGAGGTTAGAAACTGGGAATGTGGCTGGGAATGGAGGGACCTGAACCCAAAAATTTATTTCATTTCAAATAATTGTCCACTCTAAGTTGGAAGAGATGGGAAGATCCTTAAATCCAACTGCAGCCCGTGCTGAGTGTCCATCCAAAGGCTTTTCCCACGTGCCCCATTTCCACAGGGAATAACAGCAGGAACACAGCACCCTCTGGACCTGTTCCCAAAATAGTAGGATGGAGAATTCAGGCCTTCCAGATTCTGGGGGGGAACTGGAAAAAAAAAAACAAAACAAACAACAAATGCTCCATCTGACACCACGGAGTTTCCAAACTGCTGAGGAGATCCCAAACGTGGATTTTCCCCATCTTTGCAACCACAGACCACAAATCCTGGCTGATATTTTTCAGCACAGGACAAGTGTGCTCCCCTAATTATCAACCTGCTTCCCAAATCCCAGGTTTCCCCACCAGCTCCCACTGGATCTTTTGGGAACACCCCCCAGGAACAAATCCACTCATTTCCATCCCCTGACATCCCTAACTAGCACCCTGCTTCCCAAATCCCAAATTTTCTGTACCATCTCATGCTGGATCTTTTGGGAGCATCTCCCAGAAACAAATCTACTCATTCCCATTTCCTGATCTCCCTAATTATCAGGCTGCTTCCCAAATCCCAGATTTTCCCCACCAGCTCCTAATGAAAACCCTTGGGAGCATTTCCTGCAAAGAATTCCACTCATTCCTATCTCCTGACATCCCTAATTAGCACCCTGCTTCCCAAATCCTGAGTTTTCTGTACCAACTCATGCTGGATCTTTTGGGACCATTTCCTACAAACAAATCCACTCATTCCCACCTCCTGACATCCCTAATTATCGAGCTGCTTCCCAAATCCTGAGTTTTCTGTACCAACTCCTGCTGGATCTTTTGGGAGCATTTCCTACAAACAATTCCACTCATTCTCATCCCCTGACATCCCTAATTATCAGGCTGCTTCCCAAATCCCGAGTTTTCCCCACCAGCTCCTAATAAAACCCTTGGGAGCATTTCGTGCAAAGAATTCCACTCATTCCCATCCCCTGACATCCCTAACTAGCACCCTGCTTCCCAAATCCCGAGTTTTCTGTACCAACTCATGCTGGATCTTTTGGGACCATCTCCTACAAACAAATCCACTCATTCCCATCCCCTGACATCCCTAATTAGCAGCCTGCTTCCCAAATCCCGAGTTTTCCCCACCAGCTCCCGCTGGATCTTTTGGGAGCATTTCCTACAAACAATTCCATTAATTCCCATCCCCTGACATCCCTAACTAGCAGCCTGCTTCCCAAATCCCGAGTTTTCCACACCAGCTCTGGCTGGATCTTTTGGGAGCATTTCCTACAAACAAATCCACTCATTCTCATCCCCTGACATCCCTGTCTAGCAGCCTGCTTCCCAAATCCCGAGTTTTCCCCACCAGCTCCTGCTGGATCTTTTGGGAACACCTCCCAGGAACGATCCCACACACTCCCAGCCCCTCCAGCCCTCCAACTTTTCGTGGGTTTCCCTCCCAGTCCCGCGGTTTGCCAAGGTCCCCGCCCTTCCCTGGCTGATGGATTTCTCGGGAATCGCAGCGGGAGCTCGGCGCGTTGGATGCGCTCCCCTCTCCCTCCCGTTTTCCCAAGGCACGCTCGGGGACCGGGAAATGCCTCCCCGCTTATCAGGCCCCCGCCCCAGCTGCGCTCCATGTGGGGAAGGAAACCACACGCGAGATAAGAGATAAGCGCCGTGCCCGCGGAGAACAGACACAGCCCCAAAACCTGGGAGAGCCCTCCCGGCTCGGGGTTATCGGCTCTTCACCCCTCGGGAAATTCTGTGGCTGCTCCTCCTCCCAAAAATCCCTCCGGGGGAACTGCCCGGTGCCGTGACACCGGGGGTTTGGAGCAGGAGGGAGGAGCGGGGTGGTGGAGGTTGATTAATTCGGATTTTTGGGTGTGTTAGGGCTGGGCTGGTGGGGGTGTCCAACCCCAACACAGAGCTCGTCCTAAAAGTTTGGGAAAGTCTCCTGAGGTCTCTGCCAGCTCCAGGTGTCCCCTGGAATGTTCAAACCATCCACTGCCACCATCCAAACCATCTGCCCAAATCCAAACCCCCCACCACCATCCAAACCCTTCACCACCATTCCAAACCATCCAAACCTTCCAAATCCATCCACCATCACCATCCAAACCTTCCAAACCATCCACCATCACCATCCAAACCTTCCAAACCATCCACCATCACCATCCAAACCTTCCAAACCCATCCACCATCACCACCCAAACCTTCCAAACCATCCACCATCACCATCCAAACCTTCCAAACCCATCCACCATCACCATCCAAACCTTCCAAACCCATCCACCATCACCACCCAAACCTTCCAAATCCATCCACCATCACCATCCAAACCATCTCTCAACATCCAAACCCCCCACCACCATTCCAAACCATCTGCCACCCCTATCCAAACCATCCATCACCACAATCCAAACCATCCACTGCCATCCAAACTCTCCACAGCCACCACCCAAACCATCCAGCACAATCCCAAACCTCAAACCACCATCCAACCCCTCCACCACAATCTCAAACCATCCAAACCATCCAAACCAGCCACTGCCATCATCACCCAAATCATCCACCACCATCCAAACCATCTGCCAGCATCCAAACCATCCAAACCATCCACCACCATCCAAACCATCTGCCAGCATCCAAACCTTCCAAACCTTCCAAACCATCCACCACAATCTCAAACATCAACCACTGTCCAAACCCTCCGCCACCATCCAAACCATCCACCATCACCATCCAAACCTTCCAAACCATCCATCATCACCATCCAAACCATCCACTGCCATCCAAACCATCCACTGCCATCCAAACTCTCCACAGCCACCCCCCAAACCATCCAGCACAACCCCAAACATCAAACCACCATCCAACCCCTCCACCACAATCTCAAACCATCCAAACCAGCCACTGCCATCATCATCCAAACCATCCACCACCATCCAAACCATCTGCCAGCATCCAAACCTTCCAAACCATCCACCACAATCTCAAACATCAAACCACCAGCCAAACCCCCACAACAATCTCAAACCATCCAAACATCCACCACAACCATCCAAACATCCATCACCACCATCACCCAAACCACCTGCTGCCATCCAAACCAGCCACTGCCATCATCACCCAAATCATCCACCACCTTCCAAACCATCTGCCAGCATCCAAACCTTCCAAACCATCCACCACAATCTCAAACATCAAGCACTATCCATCACCACCCAAACCATCCACTGCAATCCAAACTCTCCACAGCCACCCCCCAAACCATCCAGTACAACCCCAAACATCAAACCACCATCCAACTCCTCCACCACAATCTCAAACCATCCAAACCATCCAAACCAGCCACTGCCATCATCATCCAAACCATCCACCACCATCCAAACCATCTGCCAGCATCCAAACCTTCCAAACCTTCCAAACCATCCAAACCATCCACTACAATCTCAAACATCAACCACTGTCCAAACCCTCCACCACCATCCAAACCATCTGCCACCACCATCATCCAAACCATCCATCCAAACCATCCAAACCATCCATCACACCATCCAAACCCTCCACTGCAGTCCAAACTCTCCACAGCCACCACCCAAACCATCCACCACAATCTCAAACATCAAACCACCATCCAAACCATCTGCCACCACCATCACCCAAACCATCTGCCAGCATCCAAACCTTCCAAACCATCCACCACAATCTCAAACATCAAGCACCATCCATCACCACCCAAACCATCCGCTGCAATCCAAACTCTCCACAGCCACCCCCCAAACCATCCAGTACAACCCCAAACATCAAACCACCATCCAACCCCTCCACCACAATCTCAAACCATCCAAATCATCCAAACCAGCCACTGCCATCATCATCCAAACCATCCAAACCACCTGCCAGCATCCAAACCATCCAGCACAATCCCAAACATCAAACCACCATCCGACTCCTCCACCACAATCTCAAACCATCCAAACCATCTGCCAGCATCCAAGCCATCCAGCACAATCTCAAACATCAAGCACCATCCAAACCATCCATCTCCACCTAAACCATCAGTCACCACCATTCAAACCTTCCATCATCATCCAAACAATCCAGCACCATCCAAACCCTCCACCACCATCAATCATCACCATCCAAACCCTGCATCATCACCATCCAAACCATCCATCACTATCCAAACTCTCCATGGCTCAGCATGTCCTTGCCATGGTCCTCATCATCCCAACTCCACCAGCTTATTCCTGCCTCTCTGTGGGATAAGCATGCTGTGGGATGAAGCCAGGCACAGCTGGAGGGGTGTTTGGCTCCAGATGTTGCCCCCGTGCTCTGCATGAATGGGTCTCTTCCAGGTTTGGATCTCTCCATCCTCCACCTCCATCCAAGCTTGGCAAGCAGCTCCCCACACCCTCCCAGTGTGCTGGAACCAGTCCTCAGGTGTTCCAGGTCCTTGGATTTAAAACAGAGGAGGGAAAAAGGGAATTAATTCTAACAGGGAGCCACGAGGAACCCAAGGAGGAGGAACCCAAGCCAAGCCCTCCACGGGATGGACTCCCAGCACTGGCAGGGCAAAGGTATCCAGAATTCCTGCAAATCTTTTCCGTGGAGGCCCCCTGGGAGGTCCTGGTTCCAGGGGAGGAATAAATAACTCTGGGTGAGTTACTCAGAGATGGGCAGGGCTCCAAGGCTCTGGATGGGGCACAGCAGCTCCTGCTGCTCCCCTCACCTTTTCCTTGCTGCTGTTCCCTGATCCATCCCTTCCCTGGCACGGGAAAGGCGCCTCCGAGCCCCCCTTATTTGTGTTGTTGGCTGAAGGAAAAAAGAAAATAAAATAAGCAAACTGTTTTTCAGAGTGAGGGAGAATAAATTGCGAGGGTTTTCTCCTCACTTAATTTGTGGCAGGATTTCTAAACAAGGCCGTGACCTTGAAATAAAAGCCATGGAGTGGTTTGGCTTGCAAGGGATGTTACAGCTCATCTCATTCCAGCTCCTGCCACGGGCAGGGACACCTTCCCCTAAACCATCCAAATCCCAAACCTGAGATTTTGAGGCTGCTCAGACCTAAAACCTTTTTTTTTTTCTAAATCTAGCTTTAAACCCAGATCTCTCCTTTCTGGGAAGACCTCACAGAGCAAAGCTGTCTCAGCAATCCAGGATTGGTGTCCCCGAGCTCAGGAACTCCCAAACCCTGCTGCTCCTTTCCTGCTGCCATGACCAAAATAAGGTGGATCTTGGAGGCTGAGATGTCCCAGGAACGATGTGTGGATCGCACAGAGCTCAGCTGGCTCATGGAGTCATTGGGGTTGGAATGGATCTCCGAGGTCACCAAGCCCAGCCTGTGCCTGATCCCCACCTTGGCACTGAATGCCACATCCAGGAATTCCTTGGGCACCTCCAGGGAAACTTCCCTGGGCACTTCCAGTGCTTCCCAAGCCTTTCCATGAGGAGATTCCTGCTGGTGTCCACCCTGAGCCTCCTCCTGTCCCTGGGAGCAGAGCCCAAACCCTCCTGGCTGTCCCCTCCTGTCAGGAGATTCCTGGAATTCATCCATCCCTGTGCCAAGAGCTTGTTCTCCTGAAGACTGACCCACCTCCCAAAAAAAAAAAAAAAAAAAAAAAGAAGGGAAGATTTGGTGATGAAACAGAACCCCTTTCCTGATCCCTCCCTAAAACCAGGAAAATGAGTTTTCCGTCCTCAGCTGAGGAGAGAAATCAAGTGAGGCTCATCTCCGTGACCCAGCCTTGCTCCAAGCAGGAAAAGCCACAGCAATTTCTGTTTGGAGCCTGGTGAACCAGCTGGGAGACACAACACATAGAGCCTCTTATCTTTTTCCCCAAAAAAATCCCTGATATTGGAACCTTCGGAGCCTCCCACCAGCGCCAGGAGCAACAAGACAGAGCTGCAGAGCAGAGACAGAGACCCAGCTCTAAAAAAAAATCCATTCTGGGCTCCAATCCCTGCCAGTTCTGTGGGATTTTAGCACCTATGGAGCCTTTTTGAAGCCAAGCCAGAGGCAGCAGTTGCTGCTGTGGGAATGGCACCAAGGAAGTTGTGTCTGCTCCGTGAGGATGAGTCACCGAGCAGCTGCAGGAAGGAGAAACGAGGAATCATCTCCTGAACTTTGGCAGAGCTGGGTCTGAAGGCCAAGGCCTGGTGGGGAGAATCCCCAGGGCTGTTCCCAGCTCTGGAAAAATCCTTTCAATCCCCTAAATTAAAGGGTGAGGCTTTAAAGGAAGGCCTGACATGGCCATGATGAGCTACAGGGAAAATGTCCCCCCAAAAAACAGGGATTTTGGTCATGGAGAGAATCCAGAGGAGGCCCCAGAGCTGCTCTGGAGCCAGGCTGGGAGAGCTGGGAATGTTCCCTGGAGAAGGGAAAATTCCAGAGAATGCTCAGAGTCCCTGCAGGGGCTCCAGGAGAGCTGGAATTGGGGACAGGACACAGGGAATGGCTCCACTGGGAAAGGGGAGATGGGGCTGGGATCTTGGGAAGGAATTCCTGCCTGGGCTGGGATTCCCAGATTTGCTGTGGCTGCCCCTGGATCCCTGGCAGTGCCCCAGGCCAGGCTGGATCCCCCTAGGATGGTGGGAGTGTCCCTGCCTTGGAATGGGAAGACAGAGCTGAAGGAATATTGAAATTGAAGCCCTGCTGTGTTTTTTTTGATCTCCAGACCAGATGTTCATCCCAAATCCATGTCCAGCCAGGACAGACCCCATGGAGGCTTCCCAGGACAAACCTGCTGCTCCTGATGTGGGATTGGATCCCCTGGAGCTGCTCTGCCCCAGCTCCAGCAGCACTTCACAACCACCCTTGTTTTTCTGACCTTTTTTTTTTTCCCTGATATTTCCACGTATCCCAAAATAGCAGGAGCAGGAGTGACAGCAAACAGATCTGGCATTTAATGAGATCCTCGATGAGGAGCCCTGGAGCCCTCAGATCTTCCAGTAGGTCCTGAACTGTCAGGATTTATCTGCTCACCTATTTTCGGGCTTTTTCTTGGACTCTCTCCTGCAAAATTCACATTTCAATGTGAAATTCAAGGCCTTGAGTCTCCACTTCTCGCTGATTTGGGGCTGTAAAATCAGCGAGATTTTTACAACACCCCAAAAATGGGTGGAAATCACAAATTAATTCCTACACATCCAGCAGATCCAGCTGCTTCCCCAGGAACAGCAAAGGCTCCGGGATCATCCCTCAGGAAGGCAGAAAACCCTGAGGAGCTCAAGTGGAGCTGCAAAAATTCCATTTTCCTTCAGGATTCCCATCCAGGCCTTGGGGGGAAGGAGATGCTGCATCCCAAATTTTTGGCTGCTCTGCTGAGGATAAGCCACCATCCCAGCTCTGCCAGAAAATAGGACAACAATGATTCCAGCCAGGCTTGAACCCCACTGGAAAAAGGGGAAATAATCTGCAAATCCCAAATAATTCACCTCTGAACATGACCTTTCCCTGGATTTGTCCCACCATAACCACGGATCCACTTTTCCCCCACTGTCTCTACACAAATCCAGAACCTGCAGGCTCCAGAGAGGAAATATCCCGATTTTTTCCTTTTTACACACCTGCAGGGATTGAAATCCACCCTCAGAGCTGCTCTTTTCCACCAGCACAAGGGAGCAGGGAGCGACTCCACATCCTTGGGCTGGATCCTGGTGAAAATCAGGAAAATTTCCTGGCATTAGAGACCAGCCAAGGGCCTGACCCAAAACCCACAAAATCCCACAAAAATGGTGATTTTTCCTCAGGAAAGGATTCCTGGGGGTTCCCCTGCTGGTTCATGATGGAGAAATGGATCTGTGTCCATCCAGGGTGATTTTTTCACCCATTTTAAAATTCAATTCCTGAATAAATCCCTCAGGAATCAGATGAAAAATTCCAATGCCCATCACGAGGTGGCTCTGAATCCTCTGGATTTGCTTCCCCCTGGATCCCAGCAGGGAACAATCCCCAACAACCCCAAGAGCCCAAAAAATGGGGAGATCTGCTGCCCTGGGCTTCAGGATGAGGGAAAATCCATTCCCAGCATGGAAATTGTATGGATAATTTACTGGGATAACCCCAGCCAAAAAGGGTTTTGCCTTTTTTCAGGAAGAGAAAATAAGACATGGATATACTGGAAAAAAATAGTGGGGAAAAGGGAAAAACACCTGGATGAATTGAGCATCTCAAGGAAAACATTCCTTTAAAAAAAAAAAGTAGAAAACTCTAAATTTTCCAAGGAGAAACAGGTGGATCTGCTCCAGGGGAGGTTTAAGTTGGATATCAAGAAAAGATTCCATGATGCTTGTGGAAATCCTTCCCATTTTTTTAGGATATTCCATGGTTCTAAGAGAATTTTGGTATTCCCAAAAGTTGTCCCAGGACATTTCCATTGGTTAAACTGGATTTTGGATTCAACCCCCCCCAATTCCTCCAGGCACAAGAAAACCTTTCCAAACCAAAATAATTCCTCCTCCTCCAGAGGCAAATCCAGCTCCAAACCCAGAGAGGGTCCAGAACAGCTCAGCTGATTTTTTTTTATTTTTTTTTTTTCAGGACAATTTGTCCTTGGAGGGATGGACATTCCCCAAATCCCATCTGTCCCAGCATTTAAAACTCATCCCTGTTTTGTCTCTGGGTGCTTTGTCCTCACTTCAGCCTGTTGGGGAGGTAATATTAAAATTTTATGAGTGCCTAGCAAGTAGTTTTGGAACTATAGATGAAATAGAGATGTTGGCAGTGTTTGACATAAAAGCTGAAAATAGTTATGTTAAGGTTTGAGGCTTCTTTTTTTGTTTAAATACTACTAAGTGCTGCAAATACCAAAGAACTAACAGACATTTTGTTCTAAGCCTGGCAAGAAAGGTTTAAAAATAAAGGCTACAGATAAAAAAGCCATAAAATATGGTAAATTTTGTAATTTCTATAGGTTGCATGCAAATATTAGGAAATTAGTATATTGCATTAAATTAGTTATTGGAAATTAAAATATTCATCATAAAAAATTCTTATTGTATTGTAAATAGAAAATTGCTGGGTTTTGTTTTTTGTGTTTTGCCTTTTATTACCTCTAATTTCTAACTTCTCTTTTTAAGCTATTTCTTATTACCTTTTACACTTATGCCTTATAATAAAATACAAACCTAAAGAACAAAACACAGTGAGCTCCTAAATCTGTCCTGCAACCCAACCCCCCCATCAGCCCCCCTCAGCTGAGGAAATTCCAAGGATTTGGATCCACTTTATCTGTTCTAAATCCCAGGATTTTCCCTAAGGAGTCCAAACTTGTCCTTGGCCGCCCTTGCACGACCCAAAGAGGAATTTCTGCCCCGTCACCACCTCCCAAACTGCCCTGTCCGTGCTTGGCCTCTCTGCCAGCATTGCAAAATTCCCTCCTCCCCCCGGAAATGGATGTTTTCCTCGGGATAATCCTTAGGAAACGGGCGTTGGATCACGGACAGACCCCACTGGCCTGAAAAATATTTGGCTGAGTCACGGGAGCAACACCCAAGAAGGAAATTGCCACACAGATTCTTATTATTATTCATATTAATTTATATTTTTTAAATTAATTTATTATCTCTATTATATTTTTGGCTACAGTTGTTTTTTTTTAACTAGGAGTTGAATTTTCATCACATTTCTCGCCAGGGTCACAAATTTCACCTCGACTTTTGGCCAAAATCAGCTGACCCAGGTTTATTGAAATAACCCCTGAAGATAAAAGTGCTGGGATTTTCCTGGGCTTAATTTTCTAATTAAAAGAAAATTTAAAATAATATTTTAATTAAAAGATAACTTTTTCTTTCAGCTGCGTTCAGCCAGAAATGGTTCCAGTCCTATTTTTAAGACAAAATCATATTTGAGAATATTGGATTTTTTTTAAATTACAGCTCTTAACTCACAACTTGTTCACATTTGTGGACACCTCTTCCATTCCTCAATTTTTCCAACACAAACCTTTCCAAGGAATATTAGAGAATATTCCTGAGCCCCAGCTTTGCCCAGAGCTGAGTCCAGGATCTGTCCCTACATCAGGTGGTGGCCAGGGCTTTTCCATCTAAAAAAAATCCATTATTCCATGATTTTGGCTTTCTAAATGTTTTAGACACATCCACTAAAATAAATTTAAAAAAAAAAAAAAGGGAATTGATAAGGGAAATAAGTAATGGAAAAAATCCATCATTTTTACCATGGAATGATTCAGGAAAAGACTTTAAAGATGTAATCCCAATCCCCAGTTTCTCCAGATATTCCCAATTACCATTTTAGGACACACAAAGACTAAAAATAGCTCCAACTCTTCCTCACACCTGGATTTTGTGGATTTCTGAGAAAAATCCCAAAGTTTCTCTGTCCTTTTGGAAGGAATTGGCTCCATGGTTGAAAATCAAAGGGACATTTTTTGGATATTGGTGACCTTGGAAAAAAAAGGGAATTTAGTCCCTGCACCAGCAAAGCAGAAACATCAGGGAGAGCAGATGCTTCCCACAAATCTTGGAAAACAGGTTTGTGTTTTCCAAGCATCCCAGACTGGAACAAAAATCCCTTTTTTTGGGTGGGATTCACCTGCACCAACCTTCGGGTGGTCACAAGGTCACAACTGCTCTGGTCAGATCCTGGGGACAATTTTGGGTGACAAAAAGAGACCCAGAGAGGCTGGAGGGTGCCCAGGGAAGGGAATGGAGCTGGGAAGGGGCTGGAGAATTCCTGAGGGAAATGGGAAGGGGCTGGAGAATTCCTGAGGGAAATGGGAAAGGGGCTGGAGAATTCCTGAGGGAAATGGGAAAGGGGATGGAGAATTCCTGAGGGAAATGGGAAAGGGGCTGGAGAATTCCTGAGGGAAATGGGAAGGGCTGGAGAATTCCTGAGGAAATGGGAAAGGGGCTGGAGAATTCCTGAGGAAATGGGAAGGGGCTGGAGAATTCCTGAGGGAAATGGGAAAGGGCTGGAGAATTCCTGAGGGAAATGGGAAAGGGAATGGAGAATTCCTGAGGGAAATGGGAAGGGGCTGGAGAATTCCTGAGGGAAATGGGAAGGGGCTGGAGAATTCCTGAGGGAAATGGGAAGGGGCTGGAGAATTCCTGAGGGAAATGGGAAGGGGCTGGAGAATTCCTGAGGAAATGGGAAAGGGGCTGGAGAATTCCTGAGGAAATGGGAAAGGGGCTGGAGAATTCCTGAGGGAAATGGGAAAGGAATGGAGAATTCCTGAGGAAATGGGAAAGGGAATGGAGAATTCCTGAGGAAATGGGAAAGGGAATGGAGAATTCCTGAGGGAAATGGGAAAGGGAATGGAGAATTCCTGAGGAAATGGGAAGGGCTGGAGAATTCCTGAGGGAAATGGGAAGGGGCTGGAGAATTCCTGAGGGAAATGGGAAGGGGCTGGAGAATTCCTGAGGGAAATGGGAAGGGGCTGGAGAATTCCTGAGGGAAATGGGAAGGGGACTGGAGAATTCCTGAGGGAAATGGGAAGGGGACTGGAGAATTCCTGAGGGAAATGGGAAGGGGCTCAGCTGGAGAAAAGGAAGATCCAGAGGGATCTTTTGGCTCTGCACAACTCCCTGAGAATTTGGAGCCAGGTGGGAATTGGGATTTGCTCCCAAGGAAAAAGCAGGACAAGAGGGAATGGCCTCAAGCTGGGGCAGGGGAGGCTCAGGATGGAAATTGGGAAATTCCTTCATGGCAAGGCTGGTCAGGGATTGGAAGTTTGGAGTGCCCGTTCCTGGAGGGATTTAAAATTCCTGTGGATGTGGCATTTGGGGACAGGGGTAAGTGCTGCTTGGACTCCAGGATCTCAGAGGGCTTTTCCAGCTAAAACAATTCCATTATCCCACGATTTCCATACTTCCCAACCTCCTCTGCTCGCACCCCAAGAGTGGCTTTGGTGCTTCCAGGCCTGGCTGCACCCCAAAGATCCCAAAGCTGGAATTCCACTGATCTGCCAGAAAGGTCAACCCTGCCCTCATCCCATCCCCGACCCCGCCAGACCCTTGGAACCCCCTTGGCCACGGGATGGACTGAAAGCCACCCAAAATCCAGCAATAAAAACCTAAAAACAGGGAATGGGAGAGCTGGGAGATGCCAGGGGGGAAAAGGAAGCAGTGCCTGGATGAGCTGGGGAAAGTTGGGAAAGGCTGAGACATTGCCGAGTTTTTTCTGGGATAGAGCCACTGATATCCCTCCAAAATCAGGGCAGGGATTAAGCCTGGCTTTGGATAATCTTCAATTTTTGGATAATCTTTAAGAATCAGGTCTGAGATCTGGAAGGAGCCACGGTTGCTTCATCCCAGAGCTGTAAATGTCCTCTCAGAACCCAAATTTGGCTTTAATCCACCTCTTTGTAATCCATGAGGAATAATGAGCAGAAAAATCGTGGATCTCTTGGAAAAGGACAAATTTTCATTAATGTATTATTATTATTTGATTATTATAATTTAATAATAATATTTATTATAATAAACATTTTAATATCATTCAATAATAGTACCAGGATTAAAATATTTTAACAATCTTTTCTAAAATAGAAAGGTCCTTTCTCAAACCATTCCATGATTAAAGTGATAGATTTTTCCATCTTTACCCCATTATTTCCTTCCTTAACTGTTTTTAGTTAATGTGTTTAAAATGCTGAGAATTAAAATTAAAACTGCAAATTCAAAAAGATATTAAAAAAAAATCAAAATGCATTAGAATTTTAAGGCATGTCTCCCAAAACACACTCACCGTTTTTTTTCTGGGAAGATAATGGAAAATTTCCATTGGGATAAAGGGAAATCTTCACACAGCTCCACCAAACTGTGGGTAAAGTGAAAAAGAGGAGTCAAATTTTAATCCCAATTAATTTTTCCGACTTTTTTGTGCAATTCCCTCACCTGTATCCCAGGTAATGCCTCCAGAATTCCAAGCCCAAATTAAGGGCACCTCATCAAAGCGTTTCAGACAATCCCTGATGGGTTTGAAGCTGGGAAAGGCAGGGATTTGGTGACGAAATTCTTGTACAAAGGAGATTTTAATCCTTCCCTGTCGCTCCCAAACTCCCCCACTTTCAGAATTTGCCTTTGGTGTCCCAAAGGAGAGCGGCACCCACAAAGGAACAGAGGAATTTTTATCCCTGGGGGAAAGCAGGAGCTGATCCCATGTTCCCTGTCAGGATTAAATCTCAGCCAAATCACAAGTGAATTTCCATCCGAGGCCAAAATCCTTTCTCAACGTGCCCCATTCCAGAGGAATCCATGGAGGGGATGCAAGCTGGGTTTGGAAAATGGATGGCAAAGCCTGCAGCAGCTCCTCAGGGAATCTTCCCCCTTGGTGGAACATTCTGGAATTCTCCTCTTGGGTCCAGCAGAGCTGTGGCCTCACGCTCAACATGGGCAAATGGGAGTTTTGGGGAATGGGCACGGAATTCCATGGATTTAGCGGATTGAAACGTCTTCCCTGGCCCTGGGAAGGTGGAAGGGCTCTGGATCTGCTGAATGTGGTTGCTCAGAGAAGCTGTGGCTGCCAAATCCATGGAATTGTCCAAGGCTGGGTTGGACACTGGGGCTTGGAGCAGCCTGGGACAGTGGGAGGTGTCCCTGAACATGGATGGGACCAAACCAAAACATTCCAGGATTCTGGAGCCCCTCTGCTCTGGGAGAGCTGGGAATGTTCACTTGGGAAAGGGAAAATTCCAGGGGATGCTCAGAGTCCCTGAAGGGGCTCCAGGAGAGCTGGAATTGGGGACAGGACACAGGGAATGGCTCCACTGGGAAAGGGGAGATGGGGCTGGGATCTGGGAAAGGAATTCCTGGCTGGGCTGGGATTCCCAGATTTGCTGTGGCTGTCCCTGGATCCCTGGCAGTGCCCAAGGCCAGGCTGGATCCATCTGGGTCAGTTGAGGTGTCCCTGCCCACGGATGGGGTGGAATTGGTGGGATTTAAGGTCACTCCCAACCCATTCCATGATCCCATAAGTCTCAGCATTCCCAGGACTGGAGGCAGGAAGGCCAAAGCAAAGAGGAGTTGGAAACACTCTTGGATTTGTGAGTGGCTCTCTCTTCTCTTCACAGGGGAGAAGAAGAACATTCCCAGATTTATTTCTGCTGGCACACAAGATTTACTCCTGCCTGGCTCCCTTTCAGGTGCCATAAATCCAGCCCCACTATCTTTTCACAGATTGTCTTCCTGGATTTATCAGGAAGGAGTTTATGGATCAGAGCCCCCTTTTTGCTCCAGTCCCTCCTTCCCAGGAGCTGAAGGACCAGCCTGGGCTCCTGGCTGTGTTTATAAATTTGTGGATGGGCTCCGTTAATGGAATCTGATTTATGACCCAAATAAGAGACTTCATCAATTTTCCTCTGGACCTCTCTCCGTGGGACATAAATTATCCTGTTGCTACTGGGTTTGGATTTCTAAGTGGATTTATCGGAGCAGGGACTTTGCTCATTTGTTTTACAGCTCTGCTTGTCTGTGGAATAAATATCCTCTGGAAGTTTTTCTCCCTCTCCTTTGCTCTCTTGTGGAAAACACAAAGCTCATATTCCAAGGAGCCACCTCATTCACTGCTTGGCCAGGATATTTGGGGTTCCTGTCCTAAATTATCCAGTTTGCAGGACGTGGATCACTGGAAAAGACCCTTTTAGACCATCTCCAACCCAAAATTTGTTGGCTTTGGGAAAAAATCTAAGCCTGTGGATCTCTTTTTGGAATCCTTTGTCTCTTGCCTGCTGCTGGCACTGGATGGTGCCTCCTCCTGCTGTGGGATCTCCCAGGGTGGGTGGGAAGAGAGTCCACACAAACAATTCCCTGCCTCACCAACTCCTCAGCTCCTGGATTACCCAACTTTTCCTTAAAAATCTACAGCTTCCATGGATAAGGCTATGAGGGAGGCTGGGGAGATTTGCTTGTCCCAGGACAGGAGGGAAGCCAGGCACAGTCCTTGCAGTGGGATCACTGAGGTTGGAAAATCCTCCAGGATCATCCAGTCCAACCTGGGACCGATCCCCACCTTGGCACTGAGTGCCACATCCAGGAATTCCTTGGGCACCTCCAGGGATGGGGATTCCAAACCTCCCTGGGCACTTCCAGTTCCTGACTGCCCTTTCCATGAGGAAATTCCTGCTGGTGTCCAACCTGAGCCTCCCCTGGCACAGCCTGAGGCTGTTCCCTCTTTTCCTGCCATTCCCTGGGATCAGATCCCAAATCCCACCTGGCTCCAACATTCCAGGGAGTTGTGCAGAGCCACAAGGTCCCCCCTGAGCCTCCTTTTCTCCAGGCTGAGCCCCTTCCCAGCTCCCTCAGGAATTCTCCAGCCCCTTTCCCAGCTCCCTCAGGAATTCTCCAGCCCCTTTCCCAGCTCCCTCAGGAATTCTCCAGCCCCTTTCCCAGCTCCCTCAGGAATTCTCCAGCCCCTTTTCCAGCTCCCTCAGGAATTCTCCAGCCCCTTTTCCAGCTCCCTCAGGAATTCTCCAGCCCCTTTTCCAGCTCCCTCAGGAATTCTCCAGCCCCTTTCCCATTTCCCTCAGGAATTCTCCATCCCCTTTCCCAGCTCCTCAGGAATTCTCCAGCCCCTTTCCAGCTCCTCGTCAGGAATTCTCCAGCCCCTTTCCCATTTCCCTCAGGAATTCTCCAGCCCCTTTCCCAGCTCCATTCTCTTCCCTGGACACTCTCCATCCCCTCCACATCCCGAAGGGAGGACCCAGAACTGGACACGGGATTCCAGGTGCAGCGCCCGGCGCAGAGGGAAGAGCTGAGCTGCTCCTCCCTCCTTCCCTGGGGATGTGACACGGGACAACCTCCGGGCTGGTTCCCAGCCCTACCTGTGCACGTGGGGCCGCGGCAGGTGACGCAAGGCCGGGATTATCCAGCTTTTCCCGCTGCCTCCTCCCGCTGCCCATGCCCTGAACTCCTGCCCGGAACACTTTCTTCTGGAACTCATTTCTGGAGCCTCCCAAAACCCGGCCAAAGGCTCGCCTGCTTTTTTGTTGTTGTTGCTGCTGCTGGTTTCGCCCGGGGCCGGGAGCGCAATTCCATGAAGCAGGAGCGCAGGCTCCCAGGAATGCGGTGCGTTGCGACACCGCGCCGCGGAGACCGGGGCTATTTACATAAGAGATGAGAGAGCCCGGCCAATTAGCTGACAAAGGCAAGGGCGTGCTCGCGGGGCAATCAGAGTTCACACTAATTAACAGCAAGCCATTAAGAGCTCGCCTCCAAATGCGCGTGGAGGAGGGACACGGTGACATTCCCGAGGGCGCAGGGACGTGCCCTCTCCAGGGCGGGATGATTCCCAGCCCCTGGATGGGGAATGGGAGCAGTTCCTTTGGGATCAGCAATCTACCTCTGTGACCCTTTATCCCTCACCAGTTCCCACCTGGAAATCTGGGACAGTGGGATCAGCTAATTGCGAATGGGGAACAGGGAATGGGGCAGTTCCTTTGGGATGAGAGCACTGGAACTGCAGCTCAGCTCTCTGTGACCCTTTATCCCTCACCAATTCCCACCTGGAAATCTGGGGAATGGGGAACAGGGAACGGGGCAGTTCCTTTGGGATCAGAGCACTGGAACTGCAGCTCAGCTCTCTGTGACCCTTTATCCCTCACCAATTCCCACCTGGAAATCTGGGGAATGGGGAACAGGGAACGGGGGCGTTTCCTTTGGGATGAGAGTACTGGAACTGCAGCTCAGCTCTCTGTGACCCTTTATCCTTCACCAGTTCCCACCTGGAAATCTGGGGAACGGGGAACAGGGAATGGGGAACAGGGAACGGGGCAGTTCCTTTGGGATCAGAGCACTGGAACTGCAGCCCAGCTCTCTGTGTCCCTTATCCTTCAACAATTCCCACCTGGAAATCTGGGGAACGGGGAACAGGGAATGGGGGCAGTTCCTTCGGGATGAGAGCACTGGAACTGCAGCTCAGCTCTCTGTGTCCCCTTATCCCTCACAAATTCCCACCTGGAAATCTGGGACAGTGGAATCAGCTAATGGGGAACAGGGAATGGGGGCAGTTCCTTTGGGCTGCAGCTCAGCTCTCTGTGACCCTTTATCCCTCACCAATTCCCACCTGGAAATCTGGGGAATGGGGAACAGGGAATGGGGGCAGTTCCTTTGGGATGAGAGTACTGGAACTGCAGCTCAGCTCTCTGTGACCCTTTATCCCTCACCAATTCCCACCTGGAAATCTGGGATCAGCTGCTGAGGGGCTCATTCCTGTGTGGAATGGAAGGAAATGGTTGGAACTACCAGGAATAACCTGGGAATGGGCACCAGGCACTGGGATTTTGTACCCTCCCGGTCCAGGCACCCGTTCCCAGCTCATTCCTGGTGGCTCCAGCCATTTCCTTCCATTCCACACCAAGCTCCTTAACAGCTGATCCCATTTTCTGGGAATGCCAGGTGGGAATGGGTGAGGGACAAGGGGAATGAGCTGGGAATGGACAGGGCCCTGCAGTGCCAGATCCCACTCCGTGGTATCCAATGGGAACATCCCAAAATCCAACACGGGGAGGGGTTCATGGACTGCAAGGGTAGAAAATTCCAGGGAATCCTTGGATGGAGATCCTCCCTGAAGGCACCAGCTCAGGCTGTGGTGGTGCCACTGCACCACAATTCCATGGCTTGAAGGGAACGAACTTTGGGATTCTGCTGTGGGAAATCTGGAATGAGCAGGGATTTGAACAGGCCAACCATGGGATCACTGCATCACAATTCAATGATTTAAAGGAACCAAACTTTGGGATTCTGCTGTGGGAAATCTGGAATGAGCAGGGATCTGAACAGGCCAACCATGGGATCCCTGCACCACAATTAAATGATTTAAATGAACCAAACTTTGGGATTCTGCTGTGGGAAATCTGGAATGAGCAGGGATCTGAAGAGTCCAACCATGGGATCCCTGCACCACAATTCCATGGCTTGAAGGAGCCAAATTTTGGGATTCTGCTGTGGGAAATCTGGGATTGGTTAGGGATCTGAACAGGCCAACCATGGGATCCCTGCACCACAATTCCATGGCTTGAAAGGAACAAACTTTGGGATTTTGCTGTGGGAAATCTGGAATGAGCAGGGATCTGAAGAGTCCAACCATGGGATCCCTGCACCACAATTCCATGGCTTGAAGGGAACGAACTTTGGGATTCTGCTGTGGGAAATCTGGAATTGGGCAGGAATCTGAACAGGCCAACCATGGGATCCCTGCACCACAATTCAATGATTTAAAGGAACCAAACTTTGGGATTCTGCTGCGGGAAGTCTGGGATTGGTTAGGGATCTGAACAGGCCAACCATGGGATCCCTGCACCACAATTCAATGATTTAAAGGAACCAAAATTTGGGATTTTGCTGTGGGAAATCTGGAATTGGGCAGGGATCTAAGCAGGCCAACCATGGGATCACTGCACCACAATTCCATGGCTTGAAGGAAACAAACTTTGGGATTTTGCTGTGGGAAATCTGAAATTGAGCAGGGATCTGAAGAGTCCAACCATGGGATCCCTGCACCACAATTCAATGATTTAAAGGAACCAAAATTTGGGATTCTGCTGTGGGAAATCTGGGATTGGGTATTGATCCAAATGGGATCAGCAGTGAGTCTGGGGTGGGACGAGTCTTTCCAGAGCAACATCCCAATGGTGAGGGAGGAAAATTCCTCAGTGTTTGCTTCGGGTTGCCTTTGGAACATCCCTCCGTTCCCTCCAGAATTCCCGCGGCTGCTCCCGGCCGCGCTTGGGGTGAAAGGGCAGCTCCTGCTCAGTGGGGCCCCAATCACCGCCTAATTAAGTTAATTTGCTAATTGTTAGTCAGGGCAGGAGCGCCACCTGCCGAAGCCGCCGGCCCCTCCCCTCGCTCCAGGTTTCCAGCAAATCCCAAAGGGCTTCGGCAGGAAAAGGACAAACCTGGTGGTGTCCGTGTCTCCATCCTCTGGGAATGCCATTGGCGCCGGGATCAGCTGCATCCCAAAATTCTCCCTGAGCACCCTGGGATTGTGGAAGGTGTCCCTCGGAATGAGATGATCCAGCCAAGGGACCCTCTCCCAATCCTGAGATTGCCTCCAGAATTCCCAGATTTAGCTCCTATTTTTCTTCCAGATTTGGAGCTTGAAAAAATTCATTTCAGGTTTCTTCCTGTTCCAATCACAGTTTCCTTTTTTTTTTTTTTTTATTTTTTTTATTATTACTCCACCCCACACATCTTTTTTGATGTTTTTTCCTCCTTTCCCAAAACCTGAGGTTTTCCCCACCATCCCCTGCACCCAGCAGCTGGGATTTTATGGAAAGAACATAGAAAATTGTAGATTTCCAAGAAAAATCATCAAAGTTGGCAGCTCTGGGGGTTTCTCCCCTCCTTCCATCCCAATCCATAGGATGAAGGGATTGGTGGGATCCAGCTGCTGGCTGGGATTGGGACACACCCGTAAAAATACTCAAAATTCCCAGGATTTGGGGTCTCCCTAAGCGCAGACACCTCAGAGGTATCAATCTTAAAATTTGTCCTGGCTGCTTTTTTGGGGTTTTTTTGGGGTTTTTTGGGGTTTTTTGGGTTTTTTTTGGGTTTTTTGGGGTTTTTTGTAGGATTTCCCCACCTTCCACCAGGTAGAACCAACCAGCTCTGGACTCCTCATCCATCCCCTTTCCAAAAGACCAAAAACAATCCCAGGACGTGCCTTTCCTTGACCCACCCACCAAAATCCAGACCTTTTAAAATGTGGGATTTGAGGCGGTGTCAGCCCCTTCTGGGGCCTCTGTCCTGCACGGATCGCCCTCATTAGCGAGGGAAAGTGGGATAACCGGAGCAGGCTGCGCTCCTGGCGCCGTTCCCGACCCTTCCTCTTGGAATTCCCCGCGATTCCGACGGATCCTTCCGAGCCGCCTGCTTCGGATTTGGGAAAAAACAGGGATGCAGCATCCCCCTGGCTCATCCCTGACAGGTTCTGGGGTGTTTCCCATAAGGAATTCCTGCCTTTTTTATTTTTTTTTATTTTTTTGGGGGGAGTTTTGGAGATGCTGTTTACAACACCCGCCGCAGGATTCCTTCCTTTTTTTTTTTTTTTTTTGTTTTTCCCTGGAGGAAGAGGTTCAGGGAAGCTCTGGAGCAAAGCCTGGGGGCTGCCCGATCTCCGTGGGGAATGAGGAAGGAATCGGGAATTTTTTGGAGCTGTGGCTGTAAACAGATGTTGCTTTGAGGGATCCTGGGCTGCTCATCCCTTCCAGGGATGAAGGAAAAGAAGGATTCATCCCAAAATCGAGGGAAAGAAGAATTCACCCCAAAATCGAGGAAAAGAAGGATCCATCCCAAAATGGAGGAAAAGAAGGATTCATCCCAAAATCGAGGAAAAGAAGGATCCATCCCAAAATCGAGGAAAAGAAGAATTCATCCCAAAATCGAGGGAAAGAAGAATTCATCCCAAAATCAAGGAAATAAAAGAAGGATTCATCCCAAAATGGAGGGAAAGAAGAATCCATCCCAAAATGGAGGGAAAGAAGGATCCATCCCAAAATCGCGGGAAAGAAGGATCCATCTCAAAATCGAGGGAAAGAAGGATCCATCCCAAAATCGAGGAAAAGAAGGATCCATCCCAAAATCGAGGAAAAGAAGAATTCATCCCAAAATCGAGGAAAAGAAGGATCGATCCCAAAATCAAGGAAAGAAAAGAAGGATCCATCCCAAAATCGAGGAAAAGAAGGATTCATCCCAAAATCGAGGAAAAGAAGAATCCATCCCAAAATCAAGGAAAGAAAAGAAGGATTCATCCCAAGATCGAGGGAAAGAAGGATCCATCCCAAAATCGAGGAAAAGAAGGATCCATCCCAAAATGGAGGAAAAGGAGGATCCATCCCAAAATGGAGGGAAAGAAGAATTCATCCCAAAATCGAGGGAAAGAAGGATCCATCCCAAAATCGAGGGAAAGAAGGATCGATCCCAAAATCGAGGGAAAGAAGGATCGATCCCAAAATCGAGGGAAAGAAGGATCGATCCCAAAATCGAGGAAAAAAAGGATCCATCCCAAAATCGAGGAAAAGAAGAATTCATCCCAAAATCGAAGGAAAAGAAGGATCCATCCCAAAATGGAGGAAAAGAAGGATCCATCCCAAAATCGAGGGAAAGAAGGATCCATCCCAAAATCGAGGGAAAGAAGAATTCATCCCAAAATCGAGGGAAAGAAAAATTCATTCCAAAATCGAGGAAAAGAAGAATTCATCTCAAAATCGAGGGAAAGAAGGATTTGTCCCAAAATCGAGGAAAAGAAGAATTCATCTCAAAATCGAGGGAAAGAAGGATTTGTCCCAAAATCGAGGAAAAGAAGGATCCGTCCCAAAATCGAGGGAAAGAAGAATCCATCCCAAAATCGAGGAAAGAAAAGAAGGATTCGTCCCAAAATCGAGGAAAAGAAGGATCCATCCCAAAATCGAGGAAAAGAAGGATTCATCCCAAAATCGAGGAAAAGAGGAATTCATCCCAAAATCGAGGGAAAGAAGAATTCATCCCAAAATCAAGGAAATAAAAGAAGGATTCATCCCAAAATGGAGGGAAAGAAGAATCCATCCCAAAATGGAGGGAAAGAAGGATCCATCCCAAAATCGAGGGAAAGAAGGATCCATCCCAAAATCGAGGAAAAGAAGGATTCATCCCAAAATGGAGGAAAAGAAGGATTCCTCCCAAAATCGAGGAAAAGAAGGATCCATCCCAAAATGGAGGGAAAGAAGGATCGATCCCAAAATCAGCAGAGCAATCCCTCAGGCTTCCCATGGGAGACAACGATCCCAAACCGGCCATTTTTAGCACCAAAAATCTGATTTATTTGTGTTTAAATCAAGCTGGAGTTTTTTACTCGCTGTTTTTCCCGGTAAAAATTTGGATTGGGAATGACAAAGTCTGGGCATGGGAACAACGAGAGAATATCCAGAGGGAAGCTGGAGGCAAATCCTGGGTTTATTCCGAAATTTTTTGTGTGGGGACAGGAAAAAACAGCATTCCTCCTCCTCCTCCTCCTCCTTCCCAAACCACAGGACCTCAGGGAAAGATTAAACTTCGTTAATGGATCTTTTTCCACAGCCCTCGCCTTTTCAACTTGGAAAAAAAAACAGATTCAGAGCAAAATTCCCAAATTTTCCAAGGGTCTCCATGGTGGGGATGGAGCCATGGGAAGCAGGGAAGTTGAAAGTGAAAAAAATGTGGGAAAATGTGGGAAAATGTGGAAAAATGTGGAAAAATGTGGAAAAAAAGTGAAGAAAAATGTGGAAAAAAATTTGAAGAAAAATGTGGAAAAAAATGTGAAGAAAAATGTGGAAAAAATGTGGGAAAATGTTGGAAATTGTAAAAAAATGTGGGAAAATGTGGAAAAATGTGGGCAAATGTTGGAAAATGTTGGAAAAATGGGGAAAAAAATGGGGAAAAAAATGGGGAAATGTGGAAAAATGTGAAAAAATGTGGGAAAATGTGGGAAAGTGTGGAAAAAAGTATGGATAAAAGTGTGGAAAAATGTGGGAAAAAAAAGTGGAAAAAATGTGGAAAAAATGTGAAGAAAAATGTGGGAAAATGCCGGAAAATGTAAAAAAATGTGGGAAAATGTGGGAAAATATGGGAAAAATGTGGAAAAATTTGGGAAAAATGTGGAAAAATGTGAAAAATATGGAAAAATGTGAAAAAATGTGGAAAAAAGTGGAAAAATGTGGGAAAAATGTGGAAAAATGTGAAGAAAAATGTGAAGAAAAGTGTGAAGAAAAATGTGGGAAAATGTTGGAAAATGTTGGAAAATGTAAAAAATATGGGGAAATATGGAAAAATGTGGAAAAATGTGATAAAATGTGGGAAAAATGTGGAAAAATGTGGGAAAAATGTGGCAAAAGTTTGAAAAAAAATTAGGACAAAACTTGTGAAAGCATTGGGGCAAAATTGAGACAAATGTTTTCCTTCATGACACAGATTCTCTTCCTGTTTAGTGCAGCTGGGTCTAAAATCAGGGAACTAACTGGGAGATGGGGGTTTTGTTTTATAGGGAAAAAAAGGGGTTGGGAGGACAAATTGTGAGGAAGGAGAAAAAAGTGAGAAAAAACCTCACTGAGTCCCTCACTGGAAAAAGAAAAAAAAAAGGAGAAAGGGGGAAAGAAAAATGGGGAGAAAAGGGGGAAGAGAGGAAAAAATAAAAATAGGGGAAAAGGAAAAGGGGTAATGAATAAAGGAAAGAAGGAGAAGAAAAGGACAAAGGGGAAATAAAAGAGTTGAGAGGAAATGGGAAAGAGGGGGGAAGGGAAGGGGAAAAGTAATATAGGAAAAAGGAGAAAAAAATTGAAAAGGGGAAGGGGGAGAAAGAAGAAGAAAAGGAGAAGGAAAAAAGGCAAAAAGGAGAAAAAAGAAAAATATAAAAAAGGGGAGAAAGGGAGAAAGAGAAAAAGCAAAATAAAAAGGAGAAAAGAGAAAAAGGGGGAAGGAGAAAAAGAAAAAGGGAAAAAAAGAAAAAGGGAAAAGGAGAAAAAGGAAAAGGGAGAAAAAAGGAAAAGGGAGAAAAATGGGTGAAGATGAGAAAAAGGAAAAAAGGGGAGGAAAGGGAGGAAAAAGATGGGAAAGAGGGAAAAAGGGAGGAAAAGGAGAAAAAAGGGAAAGGAAAAAAGTGAAAAAGTAAAAAGAAAAGGAAAAAAAAGAAAAAAGAGGAGAAAAAAAGGGGAGAAAAGGAACAAAAGGAGAAAGAAGGGAAAAATGGAAAGAGAAAAAAACAAAAGAAGAAAAAGGAGAAATGGGAGTAAAAAAGGAAGGAAATGAGAAAAAGGAAAAAAGGGCAAAAGAGGCAAAAAAGGAAAGGAAAGGGAGAAGAAAAGAGGGAAAAGGAGGGGGAAAAGGAGGAAAAGGGCAAAACGGGGGAGAGATAATGAGGATAAAAGAGGGAAAAAGTGAAATAAAAGGGGGAAAATGAAATAAAAGAGGGAAAAGTGAAATAAAAGGGGAGAAAGTGAAATAAAAGGGGAAAAAATGAAATAAAAGGGGGAAGTGAAATAAAAGAGGGAAAAATTGAAATAAAAGGAGGAAAAATAAATAAAAGGGAAAAATGAAATAAAAGGGAAAAAATGAAATAAAAGGTGGGGAAAGTGAAATAAAAGGGTGAAAATGAAATAAAAGGGGAAAAAATGAAATAAAAGGGGAAAAAATGAAATAAAAGGGGAAAATGAAATAAAAGGGGGAAAAATGAAATAAAAGGCGGAAAAATGAAATAAAAAGGGGAAAAAATAAAAGAGGGAAAAATGAAATAAAAGGGGGAAAAATGAAATAAAAGGGGGAAAAATGAAATAAAAGGGGGAAAAATAAAAGGAGGAAAAAATGAAATAAAAGGGGGAAAAATGAAATAAAAGGGGGAAAAATGAAATAAAAGGGGGAAAAATGAAATAAAAGGGGGAAAATGAAATAAAAGGGGGAAAAATGAAATGAAAGGGGAAAAATAAAAGGAGGAAAAAATAAAATAAAAGGGGATAAAATGAAATAAAAGGGGGGGAAATTAAATAAAAGAGGGGAGAAATGAAATAAAAGGGGGAAAAATGAAATAAAGGGGAAAAAATGAAATAAAAGGGGAAAAAATGAAATGAAAGGGGGAAAATGAAATAAAACGGGAAAAAATGAAATAAAAGAGGGAAAAAATGAAATAAAATGGGAAAAAAGTGAAATAAAAGTGGGGAAAAAATGAAATAAAAGGAGGAAAAATGAAATAAAATGGGAAAAAACAATGAAATAAAAGTGGGAAAAAAAATGAAATAAAAGAGGGAAAAGCTGTTTTTTCAGCCCGCAGCGTGCTCGCCCCGGCGGCGGTGCCGTCAGGAGCCGCCGTGATTCACGGCCGGGCGGTCCCGGGGCTGAGGTAACGTCTGGCGACGGCGCTCCCCGGGGACCCGCTGTGCCCGAGCATCCTCCGGCACTCCCGGTTTTACCCGGAGCCGGGATAACCCAGGGAGCTTGGGCCGAGAATTTTTTTTTTTTTATTATATTATTATTTTTTTTTCTGGTTTGGTTCCAGGTGTCCCAAAGCAGTATCGGGATTTTGGGAAGGGGCTGCAGGGAAAGGGGAAGGGAGGGATGCAGCAAAAATCCTGAGGAGCTTCCTCCTCATCTTCTGGATCTTGGGAAGTGTCCAAGGATGGGTTGGACGGGATTTGGAACAACCTGGGATAGGGGAAGGTGCTCGTGGATGGGGTGGGATGGGATTTAAGGACCTTTCCCACCCAAACCATTCCAGGATTCTGGAGCCAGGCTGGGAGAGCTGGGAATGTTCCCCTGGAGAAGGGAAAATTCCAGGGGATGCTCAGAGTCCCTGCAGGGCTCCAGGAGAGCTGGAATTGGGACAGGACACAGGGAATGGCTCCACTGGGAAAGGGGAGATGGGGCTGGGATCTTGGGAAGGAATTCCTGCCTGGGCTGGGATTCCCAGATTTGCTGTGGCTGCCCCTGGATCCCTGGCAGTGCCCAAGGCCAGGCTGGATCCACTCTGGGACAGTGGGAGTGTCCCTGCCATGGATGGGGTGGAATGGGATCATCTTTAAGCTCTTTCCAACCCAAACCATTCCATGATTCCATGAAAAACATGGAAAATTCTGGGCTGTTGAAAGGCAGAGATCCCAATCCAGGCCCTGCTGTGCCACTCCCATTCCAAAACATGGTGGAGGCAATCCCAATTTCCTGGGTATGGAGAGGTTGAGCTGATCCAGGCTGGGCTTCCCGGGGCTGAGTCTGGATTGGGACGTGGGAACGGGGCCAAAATTTGGGATGGAGGCAGAGCAGGATGAGGAATGTGGGATATCCTCGGAACAGGTTCAGTTTGGGGGCATTTTGTGGGGTGTGGGAAGAAAATGGGAAGAGGATGAAGGATTTTTGGGAGTGAGGCTGGCAGGATACTGGGATAAGGAGACATAAGGAAGAATCCTCAGTTTTGGGCTGGGATTTGTGGCTGGTTGGGCTCAGAATTCCCACTGGAGTTTGAGGGATGTGGATAAAAGAAAATTTGGGATCTGATGGCCTGGAAAAAAAATGGATGTTGAGCACATGGATTTTCCTGCTGCCTCTTTGGGACAATCCTGGTGGAAGCTGTGGACAGAGGATGGAGCCAAACCAGGGAAAATCCATGGGAATTACCTGTGGGGAAGGGAGAATATCCCTGTGGATAAAAGGGAAACAGGATGCATTGGGGCAAAACACAAAACACCTGGAAGAAGCAGAATTCCCAAAATTCACAGGAATGAACTCCTCATTTCTTGGGGGAGGCTGGTTTGATTTTTCACAAATCCTTCACGCCTCACCCCTTCCACTCCCCGGGAATGCTGGACTGGGGAAGATCGAGCTCTCCCGGAGGAATTTTTCCAGGGAGATTATTTTAACAAGCACTTTTGTTGCCGGAAATCAGGGAATTTAACCTAACAAGGAACTACCGGGCCGGGGGGACGAATAAATCTCCTTCCCACCTCTTAATTTTCCAGCCTACGGAAAAGCGGCGTTGGAGTCCAAAGGAGAGGTGACCCCCAAGGCCATCCCTCATTTTGACACATCCACGCCTTGGCCCCTGCCTGAACCCTGTCCCTAAATCCAGGGGAAAAAAATAAAAATCCAGGAAACGGCTCCCTTTTGTGCCCAGATCCCAGCCCTGTGTGGTGGGAATGCCAAAATCCAGGTTTTTCAGGGAAAAGGGGAGTTTGGGGAGGTTCTCAGCCCAGCCAGGGATGTTTTCCATGTTTTCCTTGTGTGGTGTGGGTTTGTTTGCTCGGAGCGCTCAGGGGTTGAATCCAGGTGAATTCCATCCTGGAGTTGATGGGATTTGGAAGGAAGGAATTACTCAACTGGGAGAAAAAAGGAGAGAGGAAAATGCCTCTCAAAAATCCAACTGCACCCTAGTCTGGACATGGATATTTGGGAATTTCTGGGATTGTTCCTTTCCCAAGGAAAGAGCAAGCTGGGAATGCTGCCAATTTGGGAAGAATTGGAAGGAATTGCTCAACTGGGAGAAAAAGGAGAGGGAAAAAATGCTCCTAAAATATCCAAGTACATTCCAGGATGGATAATTCTGGAATTTTTAGGATTTTCCTTTTCCTTTCCCAAGGAAAGAGCAAGGTGGGAATGCTTCCACTTTGGGAAGAATTGGAAGGAATTACTCAACTGGGAGAAAAAAAGTAGAGGGAAAAATACTCCTCAGAAATCCAACTGAACCCTAGTCTGGACACGGATATTTGGGATTTTTGGGATTTTTGGGATTTTTCCTTTCCCAAGGAAAGAGCAAGCTGGGAATGCTGCCAATTTGGGAAGATTTGGGAAGGAATTGCTCAAGTGGGAGAAAAAAAGGAGAGAGGGAAATGCTCCTCAAAAATCCAACTGCATGACTAACACTGGAATTTTGGAGATTTTCCTTTTCCTTTCCCAAGGAAAGAGCAAGGTGGGAATGCTTCCACTTTGGGAAGAATTGGAAGGAATTACTCAAGTGGGAGAAAAAGGAGAGGGAAAAAATGCTCCTAAAATATCCAAGTGCATTCCAGGATGGATAATTCTGGAATTTTTAGGATTTTCCTTTTCCTTTCCCAAGGAAAAAGCAAGCTGGGAATGCTTCCACTTTGGGAAGAATTGGAAGGAATTACTCAACTGGGAGAAAAAAAGTAGAGGGAAAAATGCTCCTCAGAAATCCAACTGAACCCTAGTCTGGACACGGATATTTGGGATTTTTGGGATTTTTCCTTTCCCAAGGAAAGAGCAAGCTGGGAATGCTGCCAATTTGGGAAGATTTGGGAAGGAATTGCTCAAGTGGGAGAAAAAAGGAGAGGGAAAAATGCTCCTCAAAAAGAAAATCCAACTGCATGACTAACACTGGAATTTTGGGGATTTTCCTTTTCTTTTCCCAAGGAAAGAGCAAGCTGGGAATGCTTCCACTTTGGGAAGAATTGGAAGGAATTACTCAACTGGGAGAAAAAAAGTAGAGGGAAAAATGCTCCTCAGAAATCCAACTGAACCCTAGTCTGGACACGGATATTTGGGATTTTTGGGATTTTTCCTTTCCCAAGGAAAGAGCAAGCTGGGAATGTTGCCAATTTGGGAAGATTTGGGAAGGAATTACTCAAGTGGGAGAAAAAAAGGAGAGGGGGAAATGCTCCTCAAAAAAAAAATCCAACTGCATGACTAACACTGGAATTTTGGGGATTTTCCTTTTCTTTTCCCAAGGAAAGAGCAAGCTGGGGGTCCTTCCACTTTGGGAAGAATTGGGAAGGAATTATGCAAACAGGAGACAAAGGAGAGGGAAAAATGCCCTTCAAAAATCTAATTGCATGGATAGCCCTGGAATTTTTGGGATTTTTCCTTTCCCAAGAAAAGAGCAAACTGGGAATGCCGCCAATTTGGGAAGATTTGGGAAGGAATTACTCAAGTGGGAGAAAAAAGGAGAGGGAAAATGCCCTCAAAGATCCAAGTGCACCCCGGGCTGGAAGCGGATAAGGCCGGAATTCCAACTTTCATCTCAGAGCAGTGAGGAAAAGAAAGCAGAGCTTTCCACAGGAGTTAAAAATAAAGCCCAGAGCCTGGAGAGAGATCAGGATGAGCCAATGGAAGGAAGGAGCTGGGAATGGGAGGGATTAACCCCCACTTGAGGCATCTCCGTGCTGTTATCCGTGGATTCCAGGTGGGATTCCATGATTCCAATGATAAGGGGAGGATTCAATTCCAGTTATCCTGTCTGGAGCCATCCCATGGAAAGATGTGAAGCAGGAGGAGGAATTTTGGATGCCATTCCCCTTTTATCCCAATTATCCAGAAATGGAAGGAGGGGTGAGATTGTTCATCCTGGAATTCCAGGGAAGGAAATTTTGGGGTAAAGCCTCTGATCCCTGAGATTTTTCCATGATTTCCACCAGTCTGGGGTCAGGGCTGTGTTTTTGGAAGGACTTTGGATCTCCTTGGAAATGCTCAGTTCCCTCAACCCAGGGAATTTCATTCCCTCAGGTCCAAGTTATCCCTTTTGTTCTTCCAAAGGTTTTGAATTCCTTGGAAATGGGATCTTTTCCATGGAGTTCAGCCCCTTTCCAGGGAAGGAGTCACCTCCCAGAGCTTCCCCTGGATCCTTATGGGAAAAACCTGGGAAAAACTTGGAATATGCCTGGAATCTTCCATTAAATCTGCTCCCTTTCCCCAAAGATAAATAAATAAGGAATAAACATTGGGATGAAATTACTTTGTTTTAACAAAAATATCCCGGTTTTTGTAATTATCCCCCAGTTTCTGAAATTTTGTTCCTTTAAAAAAATTCCATGTATGTTTTTGGGAGAAGTTTTTCCTCCTCCCTGCTTCAATAAATGAGAGTTGAGTTTTGAGCCAGGAAAGTCCTTTGGAAGGAAGGAGGAATTTCCAACATGGAATTCCAAAGTGGAGGTGAAAAAGCTGTCCCTCATCCAGGAGGCCCAAACAGGATTTCTCCCATTCCCTTAAATGAGATTTTCCTTCATTCCTGATTTTTTCCCCTCTCCTTAAACCCCTGAAGAGCTGAGAAACCTTGGAAAAGTGAACTTAAGTGTCCTTTGGGATGAACTCCTGGCCTGCATGGGGAAAAATTCCATATTTTTTCCAGCTGAGATGACATAAATCACTTTGGTTTCCCTGGAAATATTCCCTTGGGATTGAGTTTGGCTGTGTCCCTCCTTTTGTGTCCAAGAAAAAATTCTCTCTCTTCCAGCTTTTCCAGCTTTTCCAGCTTTTCCAGCTTTTCCTTCACTCCATGATTTTTTTTTTTTTTGTCCCCAGGATGGAGCTGGAACCCGCAGCTGTTTGGGATCCATCTGGGAAATCCTGTGGAATATTCCTGGAAGGACCAGTCAGGATTTTAGGAAGAAGAAGAAGAAGAAGAAGTGGGAAAACCAGAAATTAAGGAGACCCCAAACCCTCTGTGCCAGTCCAAAGGAAAGATTCCATGATCCCGGATTTAGGGAATTGTTAAGGGTGGAAAAACCCTCTAGGACCGAATCCAAGGCCACCAATGATCCATGTCCCCAAGTGCCACTTCCACATGGATTTAAATCTCTCCAAGAATGAGGACCCCACCCATGTCCTGGGATCCTTTTCCAATACTTGGCAACATTTTCCATTAATATTCCCGAATATCCAACCTAAAACCCTCCTGGCTGGAATATTCCCACTTTTTGGGGCTGTCTTGCTGGAATAAAATGACATCATGGCCAAGGTGCTGCAGCTCAGCTCCCAGCTGGAATTAAACAAGGAATGAAGGTGGGATTTCCTCCATTCCGATTTTTCCTGCCCTTTTCAGGAATGGGCATCCATGTAAAGAAGCAGAGCTGCTTCATCTTGTCTTTGCATGGGATTTTGTACGAAAAATGGGATGGGGACCAGCAGAGGACACAGAGATTTATGTGGCTCCCACAGGGATCTCTCCATCACTGGAATGTGCCATTCCCAAAAATCCAGCAGAGCATTTTTAGACCAAAAAAAAAAAAATCACATTTTTTTGGTTCTTCCAAAATCACTCAAAATCCAACCAAAAATGGAGATTTTCCTTGTTTTTCCTGTTTTTCCCAACAAAAAGCTCACTCCAAAGCCTCCCTTTCCATCGTTCTCTGGCTGTTTCTCCCGCCAATTTCCACCTCTTCCTTTCCACATCCATTCCCTGACATCCTGTTTGTTGCTCTTGGCTCCCGGGCCGGGATTTGTCGGGAATTACAATGGAGCCTCTGTTCCCGCCGTGGTTGCGGATTTGCCTTCAACGAACTCCAGGAGCCGTCGGAATCCGCTCGTCCCTCTTTTTAAAATTTCAAATATAAATAAATTTAAAGGAAAATAATTATTCCCAGGGTTTATTTGACAGTCAGGATTTCCTGACACCCAACGAGGCCGGAGTTTTGGGTTCCAAGTCTTTCTTGGATATTGATGGAAAAATTGGTTCCAGGCACCTCCCATGGAGAAAATTCCCACTGGAAAATGCTCCAAACCTGTCCCCAGAAACTCGAAATGTTTCTTGCCACAAAAAGGACTTCTCAACCTTTGGGAATCTTCTTTTCCTTTAAAAAAATTCCTGTTTGATTCCCCAAAATGTTTCCACCTCTCCCATCCAGAGCCCACCATTATCCCTGGATGAATCCTGTGGAATTCCCGAATCCTTTTGGACTCGTTTTGGGTTTTGAGTGGGTTGGACCCAACGTGGAAGGAACCACAAGTTTCCTCCACCTCGGAATATTGGGAAAGAGTTTCACTTTTATTTTGGAATCATGGAATTATTCCAGAAAAGAGACTCTGGGACAATCAAGTCCAAAGGTGAACCCATTAAACCCTGTCCCCAGGTGGATCCATGGAAATCTTGGATTAATCTGCTTTAATAAATGAGAGTAGAGTTTTCAGCCAGGAATATTCCTTGGAAGGAAGAAGAATTTCCAACACTGAATTCCAAAGTGGAGGTGGAAAAGCTGTCACTCATCCAAGAGGCCCAAAATGGATTTCTCACATTCCCTAAAATGTGATTTTCCACCAAGATTTCCAGGGATCCAAGATTTCCACAGTTTCCTGGGCAGCCTCATGGCTTTCCAAGCCTTTTGGTGAAGAAATATTCCCAAAATTCCAATCTTCCACGGCTTTCCAGCACTTTCGGTGAAGAAATATTCCTGAAAATCCAACCCAAATCTCTGGAATTCTGGAACATCTTGGGTCGGGAGGGACCTTCAGGATCATCCACCCACTGTGGGACAACTTCCACTATCCCAGGTTTTTCCAAGGTCGTTCCAGCCTTCCCAGAGGATGGGAATGGGATATCTGTGACTCTGCCAAACTGGGATTTTGCTGCCCGGTTTTTATTGGATTGAGCAGAGGAGAATTCCCAAAAATTCCCTCAACAGCAAATCTAAGAAACATTTGTTCCCCCCCACCCCAATCCATGGATTTATCAAAGGAAAATTTTGGTGGGATCCCAACCCTTCCTCAGCTTCCACCATCTTGAAATTCCAATTTAATTCCTTTTTTTAGACATAACAGAGTTATCCCTTTGGAATGTTTTTATCCCTGCTGGGAGCAAGACCAATCCTCTGCAGAGCCATTCCCAGTCAGGCTGGGTAACACCAGGAGACAGGGAAAACCTGGGGAAGAGAGAGGACACATTCCCAGAGAAAATCCACAGGAAGGAGCCAATCCTGTTTTTCCTCACTGGAATCTAAGGGGTGACAGGGAAACCCAAGGGTCAGGACAATTTTGGGATCTGTCCTGATCCCAAATTCTCTTGGAAATGAGCAGAAATCACCATTCCTTAAAAATCTGTGCTTTTCCCAAGTGTTTTCCCAACTGGGATAAGCTCCAGATTGAAGCAGTATTAGGAGTTTTCCCTTCAGGACAAAATTCCCTCTTTTTTTTGGGATGTTGTAGAATTTGGGTTTTTTGATCTTTAATTGTTTGGATTTCAGGGAGAGGAAAAATTTCCCATGTTTCCCATAAATTTAAAGGAATTCTGGAATTTTTAAAATTTCAGTAGATGCCACTTTTTTGCCTGAGAACCCACCAAAATCCTGGGATTCGAGGTGGAGATTAAAGAAGGAATCAAAGATTTCAGCAGTAAAGAGAGCTGAGAAGAAGGAAAAATTCCACCTCCCTCCCCAAACCTTTGTTTTCCGAAGTTTTTCTCATTTCTGCTGATCTGAAGGGAAAAAAATCTGCCAAAAAAATTGGGAAAGGAGCAGGTGACAAAGAGCTCTGTCACCAGGAAGAGCCTCTGGTGATCCAGGGCCCTTCCAAAGGAATCAGTGTCATTCCAGCTCCTCTCCTCACGGATTTCTTGGAGCTTTGTGCTTTGGAAATGTCACTGGAGCTGCCCAGGGTGGATTTTCTGGGAAAGGTCACCCTGGTGCTCCATCAAAAAGTGCCTTTTGCCTTTTATTCCAGTATAAAAAGTGGAAATCTGGAGTTACCCCAACTGGAAAAAGAAATCATTGGTGGTTTATAACAATTATTTGGGAATTCTCACCCTTTGGAGTGGAGTTTTCCAGGTTGCCAGGCTTGCATGAGTCTTCACTTGTTCAACTGGAAAAAATCCTTCTGGATCCTAAAATGTTGGGAATGACCTCTGGGAAAGTGCTGATCCCTGGGAAAGTGCTCCAAGCCTTTTTTTGCCTAATCCCAAACCATGGGAAGAGAGAGGGGAAACTTTCCTTTCCCAGAGCATCCAGCAACTCTGGGAATGTTTCATCCCTCTTTCCAAACAGGAGCACAAAGGCTTGGATTTGGGATTGCACAAAAACATGGAAAACAGGAAAATCCATGGCTGGCACAAAAGGAATTTGTGAAAGCCAAGGATGTTCCTGAGTTTCCTCCAGGAGAAATCCAGGCTGGAATGGGATTTCCCTGGGGAACCTGCCAGGCACAGAACACCAGGAGCTAAAAAAACCATGGAAAACCCCCTCCCAAAAAAATAAAAAATGGGATTTTTTTTGGTCTGATTTGTTGGGATTTTTAATTCACCCCCTGCCCCCGAAAAAAATCTTGGAGCAAATGAGAGATAATTCCAAAAAAAAAACCAGCTCCTGTTTGTAGGATCTGGCTCTTAGTTCCTCCTGTTCTTCTGGAATTCTTTGGTGCTCCTGGCAGGAGAGGGATGTTCCAGATCCTGGCACTTCCAGGAATTAAATTTGCCTCGGGAGAAACCCTTTTAGGATGCTCCATTCCAGGATGAAAGAGATAAAATCTGGGATTAAAATTAATGATCAAATTATTAGAAGTAATAATTAATTATACAATGGATTTAATATTAAACAATCCAAACTGTCCATCTGGCAAAAAGCCAGAAAAAATTTGGGCACTGCATTATCCTGGATGAAAAATGGAGATTCAGCAGAATTCCCTCATCCACGGGCTTTTGGATTAAGGAATTTTTAGGGATTTCTCCCATTCCTTGAACCAGGCCTCTCTGAGGGCCAAGAACTCCAGGAAAAAAAGGAACAGGAAAATCCATTTTTTTCCTGATGGAATGAAATTATTTATTCCCAGGGGATTTGCCATTCATGACCCTTTTTGGTGGGAATGATCCTTTGATCCCTGAGCAGGATTTGGGATTGGATAGGGAAGGGAGGGAAGGATTTACAGCTGTGGCCCCTTTTCCCATAAAGTAATTCCAAAGGACACTCGGCTCATCCCATTTAAAACCTGGATACCCAGCTCAGAGCTTTGGAATCCAGTGCCAAATATCCATGAATCCATGTGGAATCCATCCATTCCCTCTGCCATGCGTGGCTCCCAGGAAACAGCTCATTGCTGGCAAAATCCTCCAAGAATCCCAAAAAATATGGGATAAAATCCTGGCAAAAGTGATGCTGATCTACAGAGGAAGGTCGGGTATTCCCAATGAATCCGTGCTTCCCAGAAAACCCAGGGGCTGCAAAATCTGGGATGAAAGATGTTGTGGTTGTGACTGGGATTGCAGATGGATCCCCTGGGAGCCATGGAATTGTCACCAGGATTGCAATTTGTCACTGGGATTGTCCTTGCTCCTGCTCCTGGGAAAAACTCCAGATATTCCTGGGTCGGAGGCTGGAGATCTCCATTATTCCTTTTGATGATGGATTTGATCATTCCAGTCCCAGCTGGGATTGAAGGTCTGGCTTTAACCTCTCTGACAGGAAAACCTGGATCCCTAAAATTCCCTGGGAATCCCCAGCGGGGGCACAGCGACAGCCTGCCCGAGGATATTCCCTAAGGATTCTCCCTGGATAACTCCAGCCACACTGATTCCACCAGGGCATTTCCAGAGGGCTGAAAACAAAGGATAATTTATATCCCAGTGGGATATGGCAGCAAATTCCAAAGGCCTGGAGGTGGCAGAGGGAGCCGCCAGTGTGGAGACTTAATTGCAATTAACCCCTGGCTCCAGCACTCAGCTCATGGTTTGCAGAAAAATATTGTTCCCGAGGGTTTTCCATTGGGAAATATCATTGGGAAATCCAATCTGAGAGTCTGGGCTGGAAAACTCTGGCTCTGTCCACCCCCCCGCCCCCCATCAGGGCTCTGCTGCTGAATTCCATCATCTCTGCTCTGAGTGGGGTTGGATTTATTGGGAAAACAGCCCCAGGCAGCTCTCCTGTCTTCTCATGGAATTCCAGCCTTCCTGGTCTCCTGGCTTCCCTCTGTCCTGCCAGCGTGGCTCTGCACACACACTTGGCTCCTCTGGCAGTGTCAGGGAATCGTGGAATGGTTTGGGATTTAAGGGATTTTAAGGATCATACCAATCCCACCCCATCCGTGGGCAGGGACACCTCCCTCTATCCCAGGAGGATCCAGCCTGGCCTGGGGCACTGCCAGGGATCCAGGGGCAGCCACAGCAAATCTGGGAATCCCAGCCCAGGCAGGAATTCCTGCCCAAGATCCCAGCCCCATCTCCCCTTTCCCAGTGGAGCCATTCCCTGTGTCCTGTCCCCAATTCCAGCTCTCCTGGAGCCCCTGCAGGGACTCTGAGCATCCTCTGGAATTTTCCCTTCTCCAGGGAACATTCCCAGCTCTCCCAGAGCAGAGGGGCTCCAGAATCCTGGAATGGTTTGGATGGGAAGGGGCCTTAAATCCCACCCCATCCATGCTCAGGGACACTCCCACCATCCCAGATGGATCCAACCTGGCCTTGGACATTCCCAGGGATCCAGGGGCAGCCACAGCAAATCTGGGAATTTCAGCCCAGGCAGGAGTTCCTTCCCAAGATCCCAGCCCCTTCTCCCCTTTCCCAGTGGAGCCATTCCCTGTGTCCTGTCAAAATTCCCTCTCCATCCCATTCGCATCCACACCAACGTCTGAACAGCAGAGTGACCTGACCAGGTGAGCAGGACGATCCCAACCTTCCCAGCAGCACCTGGAATCTCCTGGCAGGAGCTGTGCCAGGTTTGCCATTCCCACGGGAATTGTCGCCGTATTCCAAATCCATAAAGCCGCGATTGTTTATTTGGAGCTGATTATTGGAAGCAGATTTATTAAGGATTAACGAGGGGAACGTGGGAATGATAAAACCCCTCGCTAATCTTCGGGATGGTTTTGATAATCCTCGAAAACAGGGGAATGGCAGCCCAGGAAAATCCTTATCCAATAAATCTGGTGGGAGGGGGTTTAATAGGACACTTATCGTATGTTTAAATATCAACTGATTATTAGGAACACATTCCTTGAAAATTATCCCTGTCCCAGATCCTTATCTCTGCCACCACGGGATAAAACAAACACAGATGTTTTCCCAACCAACTGGGAGAGGATTTGAAAGGATATCTTGGTTTATTATCCCTATTTTTTTTCGGGGAATGCCGCAGAGCATCTCTGTTTGCTCCCCATTCCTGACATATCCCGGAGGTTTTTCATTCCTGCCTCGCGTGGGGCTCAGCCAGCACGGAATCAACAAAACAATTTGGATCATCAGAATCCTGGATCGGGTTTTTATGGCACCCCCCAGTCCTGGCTCTCCGGCTGTTCCATAAACAAGGAAACCGGAGAGCACTAAAACATCCCTAAAAAAAAAAAAATAGGAAAGCCAGGCGAAGTTCAAAACCAGCAGCATCCCACGGAATTAAAGGAAAACAACCACGCGTGCTTGGGGTGAAAGTTTTCCAAGCCTCTCTGGGAAGCAGAGCAAGGTAAAATCCCTGTTTTTTGCTGATCCAGCTGAGAGGCAGCGGGAGAGGAGGGAATTTCAGGCTGCACAGGACGGAGCGTCTGCCCGGCTCCCTTGGGTCTGATCCCGATTTCCTGGAGCAAAGCCAAGGCTCTGGGAGGCGAGGATGAATCCAGGATGAATCTGTGGGATTTGCTCCCGAATCCTGGCAGGCAGAGCACTGGAAATGGAGTGGATATTCCAAAGAGGTGCCCAGTTCCAGGCTTCCTCACTTCCCTGATCCGCATCCCCTCCTGGCTCCAGAACCCCTTCCCTATCTCCAACTTCCCAAATTCTCCTCTTCCCCAACACTTCACCCAAATTGTGAAGAGAATGAAAATCAGGGGTTCCACCTTGATCTGGGAGGAATTCCCTGAACTGTGGGAAAGGTTTTCTCTTCCTGCTGGTTGGAAAACAATTGGATGTACAAGGTGGAATATATTATTATTTTTACTGCTACTAATATTATTATTATCACAAATATTATTACTATTAGTATCATTATTATTATTTTTGTTACAAATATTTTCATTACTATTATCCAGGTATTAGTCCAACTGTGTTCCTTCTTCAGATTCCCCTTGGAAAACTCCCAGGAAATGCTCCTAAGGTTTGGCTGTGGGGGTCTCTCCTCCAAGAGAGACAGGGTGGATCCATGGATCCATGCCTCAGATTTTGGGCATTGGACTCTCAGGATCATCCTGGAGGCTGGGATGGAATGTCAAGGAGGGACAGCTCCACTATGGAAGTGCTAGGAGAGACTTTGGACAAGGAATGATCATGGAATCATGGAATGGTTTGGGACGGAGCCAAATCCCATCCATTCCCACCCTGTGCCATGTGCAGGGAAACCTCCCACTATCCCAGAGTGCTCCAGCCTGGTCTTGAAAAATTCCAGGGATGGGGATTCCCAACCTTTCCTTTCCTTTCCTTTCCCTTTCCTTTCCTTTCCTTTCCTTTCCTTCTTTCCTTTCCTTTCCTTTCCTTTCCTTTCCTTTCCTTTCCTTTCCCTTTCCTTTCCTTTCCTTTCCTTTCCTTTCCTTTCCTTTCCTTTCCTTTCCTTTCCTTTCCTTTCCTTTCCTTTCCTTTCCTTTCCTTTCCTTTCCTTTCCTTTCCTTTCCTTTCCTTTCCTTTCCTTTCCTTTTCCTTTCCTTTCCTTTCCTTTCCTTTCCCTTTCCTTTCCTTTCCTTTTCCTTTCCTTTCCTTTCCTTTCCTTTTCCTTTCCTTTCCTTTCCTTTCCTTTTCCTTTCCTTTCCTTTCCTTTTCCTTTCCTTTTCCTTTTCCTTTTCCTTTTCCTTTCCTTTCCTTTCCTTTCCTTTTCCTTTTCCTTTTCCTTTCCTTTCCTTTCCTTTCCTTTCCTTTCCTTTCCTTTCCTTTCCTTTCCTTTCCTTTCCTTTCCTTTCCTTTCCTTTCCTTTCCTTTTCCTTTCCTTTCCTTTCCCTTTCCTTTCCTTTCCTTTCCTTTCCTTTCCTTTCCTTTCCTTTCCTTTCCTTTCCTTTCCTTTCCTTTCCTTTCCTTGTCCATTTCCATTTCCATCTCCTATCTCCATTTCCATTTCCATCTCCATTTCCATTTCCATTTCCATTTCCACACCTTCCCACACCTTTTCCATGCACTCCAGAACAAGGAGCTGCTGGACTCCAATTCTGTCACAATTCCCCTTTCCCACCCCCCTTGGCATTATCCCATCCTCACCTTCGGCATCTGAATCATTTCTGTCTCCAGGCTCTTCCCAGGGATCCAAGGGTGTGATTCCCACATTTCCTCAGCTCCCAGACTGATCATGGAGAGTGCAGATGGAAAGAACACCTCTGATGTCACCTCTGCGATCCCGTGGGAGCAATCCTGGATTTTTCCTTCCCTTTTTATTCTCTGCTGCTCTGTCCAGCTCCAACCAAGCTCTCCCCGGAGTTTCCCAGGGGGATCCGTCGCATCCTTGTGTTTCTCACTGTCAGGAAACACTTCCTGAGATTCAGCCTGAAATTTTCCTTTTCCTTAAATTCACTCTGTTTCCACCCCTCCCCTGACAGACTCACCCTGGGCAAACTCCTCTCCCTCGGATTTCAGCATTTCATGGGTTTTGTCATTCTGCCTGAATTTTGGAATCTGGATTTCTATTACTTGGATTTATTTTGGGAAGCCCCGTTCCAATGTCCAGGGGTGTCAAGGTCATCCCTCATTACAGCCCTGGGAGGACCCTTAAGGTCACAAGGTCCCCATTGAGGTCTCCCATTCTCCCAAATTCCTGGAAACCCAAAATCCAAAGGTATTGGATGTCCAGTGCAAAACAGAACAGGACTGCAGGAATATTTTATGGATTCGACTCCAGTTTGACCATCACAGTTTTCCCAAATGTCTTTTTCAACCCTTCTGCTCCATCCAGCCTGGCCTTGGGCACTGCCAGGGATCCAGGGGCAGCCACAGCAAATCTGGGAATTCCAGCCTAGCCAGGAATTCCTTCCCAAGATCCCAACCCCATCTCCCCTTTCCAGTGGGAACCATTCCCTGTGTCCTGTCCCAAATTCCAGCTCTCCTGGAGCCCCTGCAGGGACTCTGAGCATTCCCTGGAATTTTCCCTTCTCCACGTTGGACATTCCCAGCTCTCCCAGCCTGTCTCCAGAGCAGAGTAGCTCCAGAATCCATGAATGGTTTGGTTTGGAAGTGACCCTAAATCCCATCCCATTCCCACCCCATCCATGTTCAGGAACACCTTCCAGGTGGATACAAGTCCCAATGTCCAGCCTGGCCTTGGACATTCCTAGGGATGGATCCAAAATCCACAAATTCCCCTGGATTCCCCCTTGCCCAGTCCAGAGGTGAACCAGCACCTGGATCTGTGTTGGGCAGACCTGCAGTGCCCAGATTTTCCCAGATTTCTTCATGTGGGAATAAACAAAAACAACTCCAAGCTGGTTTGCCTTGGTCTGGCCTCAGGGTGGGGCTGGGAGGATGTTTTGATCCGAGTTGCAAAAACAAGCCAGGCTTAACCAAGCTCAGAGGAAACCTGGTGGATACCTTGGAAAATCCCCTGGGATGCAGTTCCAGAGAAGTTTCTTCCACATTTGTGGAATTGATGGCCCCTTGTTCACCGCCACATGAAAGAAATTCGTAACAATAATTGTAAAAATAATCATAAAAATAATCATAAAAATGATCATAAAAATAATCAGGAGCAGCTCACGTTGTCCACTGAGCTTCCTGAATTTCTCTTAGAATTTCCAGGAAATTCTGGGCAATTCCAGGGGCTGAGTAACATCCACAACATTCCGTGGCGCCGGGTCCAAGGTCGGAAGTTGTTTCCAGCAGCTCTTGGAAAGAGAAGTTTTGTGACAACAAATAAATTCGTTGCCACGGCCGACACTGATATTCCCGTGTTTTTTGAAGAGGTTGGGAACGGGGATCATGATCCTGGAGGGCTTTTCCAACCCTAATGATCCCACAATTCCATGGTTCTGTTAAATTGTAATTTTTGGATTTCGTTGGATTATTAATCAGATTTTGCCACAAACGTATCCACAAATATCCCAAGGGGTGTTTTTCTCCTAAGATCCCTAATCAGCCTTGGAAAGGGATCTGAAGGAGGAAATTAAGGAAAATCCGGAATTCCATTGCACGGAATGCACAAATTAATTACAATCCACTGATTGAGAAATTAAAGATCCAACACTATCACCATCCCAAGATTGCTGGTTTCCTTAAAGGCCCTTTCTCTGCAAGGATTTCTCCAGATTTTCCATCATCCATGGATCCAGAGCTGTCATTCCAAGTGCAAACTGAACCTCAGAGTCCTCAGGGCTCCTCCAGATGCGACTTCTCCCAAATTTTTCCACAGGAACAGATGTGAATGCATTTAAATCCATGTACTGGCAATGGATCCTTATCCCTAATTCCTATGGATCATCCAAACCTGAGGAACGAGATCCACCTGACTCCAAGGTGTTTATGGTTCCCAGGCTGGAGAATCCCTAAAATTGAGGGATTGGCTCTCAGAGAATCCTGAAAATTGAGGGATTAGCTCTTGGAATAACCCTGGAATTGAGGGATTGGCTCCCAAATTCCAGTTCCACCAGCAGGGAGAACAAGGAGCTTCAAAGTGAGATTCCCAAAAACCAACTCAGGGACAAAGGATCCACTTGGGATCAGCAGAAAAGGCACACAAAGAGCAGGGAAAACTCCCAGACACCAGGAAAAATTCTTCCCTGTGAGGGTGGGGAGGCCATGGCACAGATTCCCTGAAAACCTTTGTGCCACATCCAGAATATTGAGTGCCACATCCAGGAGTTCCTTGGATGCCTCCAGGGACGGGGACTCCACCATTCCCTGAGTAATTCCAATGCCTTTTCCATGGAAAAAATCCTGCTGGTGTCCATACTGAGCATCCCCTGACACAGCTTAAGGCCTGTTTCCTTTTTTCCTGTTATTTCCTGGGAGCAGATCCCAAATCCCCCTGGTTGCTCCCTCCTGTCAGGGAATTTCAGAGAGGGAAAAGATCCCTCTGGATGCTCCTTTTCTCCAGGCTGAGCCCCTTTCCCAGCTCCCTCGGGAATTCTCCAGCTCCTTCCCAGCTCTGTTCCCTTCCCTGGAAATGCTCCAGCCTCTCCACGTCCTGCCCAGCACTGGACACGGAATTCCAGGTGTGACCTCAGAAGTGCCCAGCACACTAAATTAATTTAATTTGCATTAAATGCCTTTAATTGGGATGAAAATGAATAAACCTGATCCAGTGAAATGTAAATTTTCCTTTATCCTTCCAAGCTTTGAAGGGACTTGTGTCTTATCCTTCTGCAATTCCTGCATGGAAACAGAATTCCTCTGAATTCCTGGGATTTCCACATTTTCCCTGCATTAGTGGATTAAATCAGAGAGTCTTGTCCTTTCTGCCGAGAGGATTAAACTGAATTTGTCTTCCAATTTCCAGGAAACTGGAATGGTGAATCAGCTGCCAGGACCCTTCCAAATCCACGGATTTCGCCGGCATTCCAGGACCTCCCCTCCTGGATGTTGTTGTCCGTGTCCAACTCAACAAACCGTCACTCAGGAGGGGAAAATCCCTTTTTTTTTAATTTTTATTCCCAGGAGGCTCCTTCTGAGGCTGCCGCTCTGTCTGGCCATTGAGAGCCGTTTCCTGACCATTCCATGGAAAGTTTCCTCGGCTCCTTTTCGGCTCGTTGCTCCCGGATAACGGTCTCGGGTTTATAAATAGGATTGGAGCAGGGAAATCCCACCTGAGAGCAGCGGGAGGAGCTGGAATCGGAGTGAGATCCTGGAGAGAGGCTCCCTCCCTTCCTGCTGGATCACAGGACAGTTTGGGATCTCAGCACCTCTTCTAAAATCCAAGGAATTGTTTGGAAAATTGAGGTGTTTGCTCCCTGCCTGCTGGAGGGAAGCGGCTCTGCCAAAGTTGTGCAGGAATTTAGACTGGGAACAGAAAATTATCCATAAAATATAAATATCCGTGCAATCTATAAAATATAAATATCCATCAAGTATCTTTGTCCCACAGGAGCTACTGGTGGGAAGAGGTTAAAATGGAACACTGATCCAAAGAAAAACGCCATAGTGAAGGCCAATTCCAAGAAATTGAAAAAGTTTCCCAGATTTGCTGTGGCTGCTCCTGGATCCCTGGAAGTGTCCAAAGCCGGGTTGGACATTGGGGATTGGATCTTCCTGGGATAGTGGGAGGTGTCCCTGCCCAGGGCATGGCTGGGATAAACTTTAAAATCCTTGGAATCCCAGAATCCTTAACGCTGGAAAAGCCCTCTGAGATTAAATCCAGCCATTCCCAGCACTGCCAAGGCCCCATGGGTGGATTTTAAATCCCTCCAGGAATGGTGACACCACCAGACCCCTGGGCAGCTCCAAGGCCTGACCACCCTTTCCATGGAGAAATTTCCCCAAGTTTCCACACTGAGCCACCCCTGGCCCTGGCTGTTCCCTCTCCTCCTGTCCCTGTTTCCTGGGAACAGATCCCATTCTCCCCTCACTGGTGTTCTCCGTGCTCCATTCCCTGGATGAATCCATGTGTTTTCCCTGCTCTCAGTTATTTTGTCCCCACTATCCTTCTCCACCTGTTCCTACACATTCTTCCTTTTCCTTTTCCTTGGTTGGGAGCCTGGATCCTTTTCCATGCAGTGCTCCTGGTTCCTGGGCACTCTTATTCCTAAAGGAGGGTTTTATTTGGGAACTCTTTGGCACTTCCAAGTTATCAGAATTATTTTCCTGACATGGAGCTCTATTCTTTATCCTTGGCCCTTTATCCTTGATCCTCTTCTGCTGCAGTACAAGAACTTTCCATGTAAAATTAGGAACGACCATTCCCTGTTTTTATTTTATTTTGTCATTCCCGCATCTCCAACCCTTTCCAGATGATTTCAGCATTCCCACTTCCCTCTTTGGGAAACTGAGACACAGAAAAGGATTTATCACATGCCTGGCAATCCTCTTTGTCTGCTGCACTGCTTCCCTTCCCAAATGGATTCAACTCGGTATTCCATAGATGCAGGTCTCACTGGGATCCAGGGACACCTGGAAGAGAAATCCAAAGGTTAATTATTATGGTTTTGTCTAATTGTGGAAGTTGTTTTTATCCTCCCAGAAATTTCCTGGAGCGTGGCTGGGATAAAGCCTGATCCACAAAGGCTTTCTCTTTCCTGCTCCTAAATAACTGGGGTATTCCAGAGGTTCCTTCTTATGGATTTAAAATGGATTTGGGAATCTAATCCCTGTTCACGGCCCCTTCCAACCCAAATTATTCCATGATTTTGTGACAAATGGATCTAAATAATTCAGGGATTCCTGTGTCAGGGCTGTCCCTCTCCCCAAGTCCCCAAGAAAGGACTGGGCTGCATCCACATCCCTATTTTTAGGCTATGGATTCATCCCACCTCTCCTGGTGCTTGTCTGGAATGCTTAAATTGGTGTTTGGCTCTCACGGATTTTCCTGAGGATGGAGCAGGGATAGGGCACCTCCAGGGAACAATTTTGGGATTAGGAAACAAAGCAAGCTGGGCTTTTGGAATCTCATCGATCACCTCAGAGCTTCTCCAGAAAAAAGCCAATTTGGATGCTGAGTTTCATCCAGTTTGATCCCAGTGCATCCCAATTTTGCATTTTATACGGGGAAAAAAAGGCAAAGGGACGCTCCAACATTTCCCCAGGAATCTGAGGACACTTTTTACCCCGGTGCACATTCCCAAGGGCTGGATTGCAGCCTGGAGAAGGCACGGGAGGCCAGGTTCTCCTGGATGCAGGAGAGCAGGGAAAAGAGAGCAGGAATGCACTGTGTGTGTGGCCTCTGGAGTCCTCTCCTCCAGGAAAACTGTGGCACCAAGTCCAAGCCCGGGGCTCAGCACCAGGAATTCGGGAGCTCTCCTTGACCGTGCTTTGGCCTGGGATGAGCAGCTCCCACGTGATTCCTTTCCATTTCCCCCCATCCACAAAAAAAAAAAAAAAAAAGAAAAAGAAAAAAAGTCGGAAAAAATCATTCCCCCATCTGGAGGATTAAATGTTTAGGAGGGAATCCAAGCTTGGCTGAAAGCGGTGGCAAATCTCCCAGCGTTTCACCGGGAAAAAATTTCCAAGTGCTAAGTGCTCCGGAGCTTTTGAAAGGGAAATTTCAGAGGCTTTCAGCTACTGCCCAAAAAACAGGAGAGGCCTGGACAAATCCATGGATCTGTTGCTATCTCAGAGCGATCTCCCTTCATCTTCCCTTTGAAAGTTGGATGTGGACTGGAACCAAAGCCGCAAATCGGAACATTCCTGAATTTCGGGAACGTTTTGAACTCCTGGATCTGCAGTGGGAAATGTGCTTTATCTTGATAACCCAGGGCAAAGCAAATCTTCCATCTGGGGATTTTGGGAAGAGGGGAGGGTCTGCGTGGAAGTTTTCCAGTGGGAATTTAAGCTCAACTCATTCCTGCGATCTCCTGTTTGGATCCTAATCTGTCCCTCAACATCGGGGTGAAATGTGGGATCTCTGAAGGGAGACAGGCAGGAAAATTCATGGACTAGTGTGAATTTCCAAAAATGTGGCTGAGAATGGGAGGTGTTGCCAGAGAAAGGCCTGAATTTACTGAATATGGGCTTTTTCCTGCCCTTGGGAATTTTTTCAGGATCAGCAAATGACCACATTAAAGGTCAAGAGCCACTTAAACATCCTCCAGAATTTGATGGATTTTAATTAATCACCATCCCCAGAATTCCCTAATTCCCATCTGGTCCACGGGCCGAGAGTATCACCCAGTGGCAGATAAAATTCCTGCCATTATCCTGGAGGAAAAAAAAAAAAGAAATATCAGTGACAGGCCTGGAACTGTGAATGCTGGGACTTCAAAGGCTCTGTTTTTTTTCTGGCTGAACCAACATTTTTTTAGCCGTGTTTTTTTGAGAAAGTGGGAACAGGCAGAGGATAAGGAATGATCCATGTGTTTTCCTGCCTCCCATCCGTGCCCTTTGGCCCTCCCGAGACCTCCCTCACGCTCCTGGCCATGCCCGGGGTGAGGATTTATTGTGGAATTCCTGGGCCAGGGCAGGCCAGGGGATATTTTGGGAGCCAGGCCTGGCTGACAAGTCCTAACAAGGCCAAGCTTAGAGTGCAGACATCAGCCATGACTCAACAGGATGTGCTGGGCCTAAGCCAGGCCTAGGCCGTTGTTCCTGGCCTTCTGAATCATTCATGGAAAAAAAAAAAAGGGGGATTAAAAAAAAGCCATCCCTCTGTTGCCAGCATTTTCCATCTGTTTTTAACTTGGGGATGGCCTTTGGATGGTAGGGGAGGTTTTTGTTGGGATTTAACTCCACAAACATCTTGGAATATGCACGGCAGCGCGGCTGGCTCGGGGATTTGGGGGTTTGGCTACCGGGATGTTTTTTGGGAAGCAGGCAAGGAGAAAAGGCTCCATCAAAGAGGTGTGGATGTGGTGCAGGGGGATTTTGGGAGGGCTGTGTCTCCAAGGAAAAAGGAGTTTCCTTCGTAAGGAAAGTTTTCCACATTCCTCTCGGGAATGCAGGAGTCAAAGCAGGGTCACTGCTGCTCCTGGGCTGTCACCAGCAGGAAAATACTTTGGGAATTTACCCCGTGCCAAGGTGTGGCCTGGAGAGGTTCTGGCTGCTCCATGCCTGGAAGTATCCAAGGACAGATCTTGGAAAAACCTGGGATAGTGAGTGGCATCCCTCTCCATGGAAGAAGGGCTGGAATGGGATGATCCTTAAGGTCCCTTCCACCCAAACCGTTCCAAAATTCCGTGGTTTTTTCCCCTGGTGACTTCCTGCAACCCCCTACTCTGGCACAGGGAATCTTTCCAGCTTTTCCCTGCCCACATTTGGACATTCCCTGTGTCCAGCCTGATACTTCCTAGGAAAGGAATTTTTCCCTGTGGATGAGCATTTCCTTTGGATCAGAGGAGATTCCTTGCAGGAAAAGAACCATTTATTGATGGATCACACAGAATCCAAATGCGAAGTTGTATTTACATTTTTATGGCAAGACCCATCCAGACAAAGTGAGGGAAACTTGGGAATGATGATGTTATTCCACCTGGAATATCAGCCCTCCACAGAGGCTGGATTGTTTCCCTCATTTTGAGCAGGTTTTTTTTTTAGGAGACGCCACTGAACCTGGAAAATTTGGGAGTCAATTTGTGCCTCTCCTGGCCCAGGCAGTGAATCCATAGCCAAGCAGTAAAAACCTGGATGGAAAAAGCAGGGAATATTTCAAGGAATCACGTGCAGGGACTATTTTTGAGGAAGATTCATTGCCTGGATAAATCTCAGCTGGAGAAGAACTCTGGATCTTTAGAGGGAGAAATGATGGATTACAATTTGATTCCCAAATCAAGAAATTCCTGCTGTTGTATAGAAAAAGGATTAGGAAAATATCCTTCCAGTGGAATTAAATAGTTTAGGATTGCTAAACCATGTCAAGAAATTTATGGACAAACTAGAGATTTCCCTTGGAACGTGAGTGGGATGGTCAAAGAGATGACACAGAAGTAAAACTCGGAAGGAAATGGGTGAAGAAAAAGCCAATTGAAGGCTTGGAATGTATCAGGAATTATAAGGAGAAAGGAAATAATTTATGTCCAGAATTTTTCTGAAGGAAATTTAGGTCGAAATTTAGGTCCACCTTCCTGAGGCAAAGGAGGCAAAGCTCCTTTGGGAAGAAAAGTTGGAATCTCCATCACTCCTGGATTTAGGAGGATGCTGGATCTACCACAAACATCCAAGAGAAAATGGGAGCAGAGGAGAAACTGGAAGATCTTCGAGAATTCTTTCACAGTGCTGATTCCAAGGGACAATCCCACGGAAAAGGGCGTTCCTGGGCAGCTGAGTGCCATCCCTGCCACCCTGCCTGGAAGAAATTTTCCAAGGAAAAGTTACAGGAAGACTGAGGTGTCCCTGAAGTCCCCATTTGTTTTCATTTTGCAACCAAAACCTGACACCCACCAGGGGAATTTCCCTCTCCCTCTCCCTGGCTCGGGATGAGAAACATTTCTCCAAAATTTTTTCTTCTTCTTTCCCTATTTTTTCCCTTTTTAAAAAATTTATTTTTATTTTATGTTTCCTTTGGGACGTCATGGCAATCCAGGCCATATTTCAGGGAGCTCCAGGAAATTGCCAGTGACTCAGGAGGATGCAGAACATTTCAGCCCCTCACTGCCACATTTCCCACCCTTGGAACCCACAGGGTGCTGGAAATCCCAGGAAATTTTGGAAAGGATGGAAAGAAATGATAAATATCTGGTGAACTTCTGACTAAAACCGGTCGTGGATGGGTTGGGGTGGGTGTAGCCAGCTCTGGACAACCAGATCCCAGTTGGATTTTCAGGAAAATGTGGATGTAGAGTCTTCCATGGATTGAGCCCTCCTCAGTCGCTCCGTTGTGTCTTGAGGAACAAAATATCCAAGATAATATCCAAGAGGAAGAGCCATCCCCCATTTCTGGAGGAAGCCACTGGATCACAAGAAAATCCAGTTGTTCCTCTGTTCCTCCATCTCCACGAGTCTTCACTACCTTGGGAAAAAGCTGTGGAGCAGAAAGGGGCGATTGGAAATGCCAGGAAAAAGGAATATTCTATCTTGCCTACATTCCCACTCTCAGGTGTTGGAAGACACCTCTGGCACATGGAAAAGGGATCTGATCTCCCAAGGGATATCTAGGAAGTGGATCCTGGACTGAGCCATCTCTCTCCAAGCACATCCCAGGTATTTTGCTCCATGGTTTTGATTCCTGGGAGGTTTTGGATCCCTGTGTGAGGGCAGGATCCAATCCCAGACATTGGATCAAATCCCTGCTGGGCAGGAGAACCCTGGAATTCTGGGACAGATGGGAATGGGAACAATCCAGGAACTGGGATGCAAACTTTTCCTGGCTGGGTGATTCAGAGGAGCTGAGCCTGAGGTGGGGGTGACAGCAGGGACTGAGCCCTCCATGGATGTGCCACCACCTCAGGACAAAATGAAGTGGGGGGAATTACAGTAGGAATTGTAGAGCCTGGAACTTGGATATTCCCACCTCCAAACTGAAATTTCCAGCAGGCAGAAAAAGCACAGCCTGTCCTGGCCACCAGTGTGTGACCTCAGAGTGACCAATTCCACCCAGGACATGGCGGGGAGCTCCACATCTCCCTTTTTCATTCTATTCCTGCTTTTTTTTTTTTTTTTTTTTTTTCCCTTTATAAATAGAACTTGCTGCATTCCTGCCAATAATAACCAGGAAAATTTCAGGCTGTCCCCTGTAATTCCAAACCTGCCCAGGGTTGGAATTGTCCCAGTAGGGTCATGAACTCCTTTCCATACATCCCGGACCTCTATTTTTAACTGGAGCTGGCACTGGGATATTTCCATTGCTGTTCCAAGGGGAAAATCAGGAACTGAAAATCGCCTAAAACTTCAGTGCTGTCACACATTCCCAAGAAATCCAGGCCGAGGTGTGATCCTCCAGCTGGAACAGGGAAAAGCAGGATGACCTCCAGAGGATTAAAAAATCACGGAATGGGTTGGGAGGGATGGGAATTTAAAATTCATCCAGTGCCTCCCCATCCATGGCAGGGACACCTCCCACTGTCCCAGGTGGATCCAGCCTGGCCTTGGGCACTGCCAGGGATCCAGGGGCAGCCACAGCAAATCTGGGAATTCCAGCCCAGGCAGGAATTCCTTCCCAAGATCCCAGCTCCATCTCCCCTTTCCCAGTGGGAGCCATTCCCTGTGTCCTGTCCTCCAGGCCTTGTCCCAAATTCCAGCTTTCCTGGAGCCCCTGCAGGGACTCTGAGCATTCTCTGGATTTTTGCCTTCTCCAGGAGAACATTCCCAGCTCTCCTAGCCTGGATCCAGAGCAGCTCCATGATTGGGGACTCCACCCCATCCCTGGGCAGATGTGCCAGACCTGGAGATCCCATTCCATGAAAAAATATTCCCCAATATCCAACCTAAACCTCCCTTGGTCCAACTCAGGCCTTTTCCTCTCATCCTGTCCCTGTCCCTCATCCGGGGACTCATCTCCAGAACAATCTGGAAGTCGGGAGCCAAAACCCTTGCAGCCCTTCCAGCTCCACGCAACCAGAGAATGTTGTTCCCAAAACCCTTTGGCCTGAAGGCTCATGGCCACGGGGACTTTCCAAGATCCACTGGGAGGGCTGAACTCCCATCCGTGTGTCCAACCAGGACAAAGCCCACGTGCCAAGGCAATAAAAGCAGCTTGGGAGGCACATTCCTTCCCTTTCCGGATCCACACCCTGCTTGACTCATCCCGATCCGTACCCATTCCCTCTGGTCCTCCAGGACATGACTCCGGAGGCAGCTTTTCTGGGCCAACATCTGGAGCTCGGTGGCCACGTGAAGGCCAGGACCTGCTGGAGCCATCGTGTCCCAACATCTGGAGAGCTACTTAGTCCAAGCTCAGAGGCCTGGAAAAGTTTTCATCCAGCAGAAAGTGCTGGAATCTCCCTTGGGAACAAGGGGTATCCACAAGAACTTTCCTGTTTCTGTTATTTTTTCCCTGGATTAGCAAATCCATGGGGCAGAAGTTGTGACTTCTTCCATGGTACGGGAGCAACACGAAGGCACAAAATGTGGAATACGAGGAACATAAACTCATGGATTGGCTGGAATGTGGTTTATTCCCTCAGCCCTTGAGCCATGGGGATGTGAGGAGGGTGGAGAAGGAAAGGAGAGAGAGGTTTTTCCAGGAGCTCTGTAGGAAAAGTGTCCATGGGAAGGTTTTAATGGATGAGGAGATTTTCCTTTCCTTAACACCCAGCAATCTGAGGGAAGATTTTCCCAGAGTCTCACTGACCGTGGTTTGGATCTCCTCAGCCACCAGATTCCCCCCTCTGGAATCTGAATCAGAATCAAAAGGTTCTGGATCAGAGCCCCCCATCCCTGCAAACCTTCCTGAGGGATGCGGCCAGATGAGATCCACGTTTGGGAATAGTTTAGGAGGTGGCAACACTCCTGCTTTGTCCTTTCCTCTCATCCTGGAAAAGCTTTGATCCCTGGGTGTTTCCACCAGGAGCTGAACTCCAGTGATCCCCATGGATCACATCCTTCCAGGATGTTCTGGGACTCCAGGATTCCATAATTCCACGCCGATAACGAAGGGTGCAATCCAATTCCCTGCGCCATGAAGCCGTGGGATGCCCGAGGTGCCCACATGGGAATGGTGGGAGCAGTGGAAGATCCTGGGAACTCTGTGCTGCAGTGGGAGGTGCAGAGCAACAGACTGAGCTGATTCCCTGGAATTCCTCTTTTCCAGGTATGTGAGATGCTCTAATCCCAGTCACATTCCCAGAACACTGCAGCACTATCCAAAGGCACTTCCAGAAGCTGTGCCAGAGACCAACTTCTGCAATATTCCAGGTGGGATTCCTGGCTTTGCTGGTGACTCACAATCGTGTCAATCACCCCCACACCCCGTGCCTCAGTTTACCATCTCTCAACTTGGCACATAAACCCAGATGGGTTCTCCCTGTGCCACAGATTTTGGATTTTTTGGGATTTGATGGCAGCCAGGACGGGGAAGTTGTTCCCATGGAAGCAGAAGGAAATTCCTTGGGGTTTCCAGAAACACCTGCAGTGTCCTTCTCATGCCACTTCCAGGGGAGAAATCCTGGGAATGCTCAACAGTTTGGATACCAGACCTAGGGAAAAGGAGCAGGGAAAGGTGGCAGCTTTCCCTTTTCTATTCCTGACCTCGGCTCTGCTCCGATGAGTCACCGGCCTGAGTCACGGGCAGTGGTTCATCCATGGCATTTTCCCCCCTTTCCTGGGATTTGTGCCACGAACTCCTCCAGCCTCCTTGGAATTGCTTTCAGTTTTACTGAGAGGAGGGAAAGCTTTGTCCAAATTCCACCAATTTTCGGGATCCTGGGAGTTGTCGTGGGAATCCTGGGAATTCTGAGGCAATTTTGTGCATCCTTTCTGCCCAAGAGCTCCCTTTCCCTTTTTCTCTGGTTTCTTCCCCCTCAGATCTCTCACCCCACAGATTTTGCTCCGAACATCTTGGTTTCCTTGGGTCACTCCAGGACATTTTGGATAGAGGTTAGACAGGAGCAGGTGATGAGGTGATGAAAAGGCAGCACGACTGAAGGGCTGGAATTACACAAGCAGGATGGCATTCCAAATTCCAGGTTTAAAAGGTATTTCTGCTTTGTCTTATCCTTAGGAAAGGGATTGTCCCTCTGTGCCAGGCACACCTGGAATTCTGTGTCCAGGTCTGGGCCCCTCAATTCAGGAAGGAGATGGAGGGGCTGGAGCATTTCCAGGGAAGGGAACAGAGCTGGGAAGGAGCTGGAGAATTCCCGAGGGAGCTGGGAAAGGGGCTCAGCCTGGAGAAAAAGAGCATCCAGAGGGATCTTTTCCCTCTCTGAAATTCCCTGACAGGAGGGAGCAACCAGGGGGATTTGGGATCTGCTCCCAGGAAATAACAGGAAAAAGGGAAACAGGCCTCAAGCTGTGCCAGGGGATGCTCAGTATGGACACCAGCAGGATTTTTTTCCATGGAAAAGGCTTTGGAATTACCCAGGGAATGGTGGAGTCCCTGTCCCTGGAGGCATCCAAGGAACTCCAGGATGTGGCACAAAGTTTTTCAGGAATCTGTGCCATGGCCTCCCCACCCTCACAGGGGAGAATTTTTCCTGGTGTCTGGGAGTTTTCCCTGCTCTTTGTGTGCCTTTTCTGCTGATCCCAAGTGGATTCTTTGTCCCTGAGTCGGTTTTTGGGATCTCACTTTGAAGCTCCTTGTTCTCCCTGCTGGTGGAACTGGAATTTGGGAGCCAGTCCCTCAATTCCAGGGATTCTCTGAGAGCCAGTCCCTCGATTCCAGGGATACTCCAAGAGCCAGTCCCTCAATTTTAGGGATTATCCAGGAGCCAATCCCTTAATTCTAGGAATTCTCTGAGAGCCAATTCCTCAAGGGATACTCCAAGAACCAATCCTTCAGTTCCAGGGACATTCCAAGAGTATTTCATGTACTCTCTGAAATTCTCTGACAGGTGGGAATGGCCTCTTTTTCCAACCATCCCTGGATTTATTTATCTGTTCCTGGAGCTGGAAATCTTTCCCTTCGAGCACAATCCTCACTTTTGCTGAGGAGTCTGCTCCAGGAATGGAAGCACTGGGATTTTTCTTTTTTTTTCATTCGGGATGCATGAGGACAAGACATGCCCAAATCCTGGCTGTTTTCCAGAGGAAAGCAATATTCCTGATTTTGTTCCCAATACCAAGTTAGTCAGTGGAAGGACAGCCTGGAATTAGCTTGGAAAACAAGAAGGAAAGAAAGGATTGGATTCCCTGACCTACCTGGCTTTTGTCAGGAGAGTGGAAGTTTTCAGTCTTCCCCAGGAAATACCAAAAATAAATTAATTAATTTTAATAAATTAATAAATGGGATTTATTTATTTTAATAAATTAATAAATGGAGTTTTAATTTTTTCAGATCAAGGGAAATCCTGGATTCATATTTATTTTCTGGGATTAATGAGGTTGAAAAAAGGAAGTGTTGATTCTCCTCTCATTCCCAAAATTTGTGTTCACCAAGGGGAATGGCTTCCCAAGGAAGGAATCAATGGGATGTTGGGAAGGAATCAGTCTGTCCCTCTTCCCTGGCAGTAAATCCCGACTCCCTCCAGCTCTTCCCTCCTGTCAGGGAATTGAAGAAAACCAGAAGTTCCCCCCAAGCCTCATTTTCTCCAGCCTGACCCATAGAAACTCTTCAACCATGGAAAAACCTGTGGGAAGCACATCCTGGGATCCATTTCCCCTTGGCTTGGGATCCCTCACCCAGAACAAGTTGAGTTTAAGCAGTCTGGACTAACAAAGACCAGGATCAGCCCCGAGCACCCCCAAAACTCTGGGTCCTGCAAGGGCAAAGTTTACAGAGAGAGCAAAGCAGGGAAAGCGTGTGGTCAACCTCATTCCCACTTCATCCCAGAAATCCTGATTTCCCAAGCCCTTGTGCACCAGAATTCCTGGCTCCAGACCTCCCTCCTCCCAGCTGAGCCCCTGGATTGGTTTAGGATGACCCAAACCACCTCAGGAACAGCTTTTTTGTGGCTCTCCGGCCGCTTTCCTTCTCTGAAGTTGCCTCAGCTTTGCTTCCCTTCCCACGACAAGTGTGGGATTCACTGCTCCGGTTGGGAAATGTCGGAGGAGGGTCTGGCTGGGAGAGGAAACCCACTCCAGCTCTTTTCCCGGTGGTTTGGGGCACGGAGACCTTGGATCCAAGCCATGGGCTTGTTGAGCAACTCTGGGCTGGTGAGAGAGATGAAATTCGCTGGAAAAATGAGGTTTCCCTGCACTCCATGGAGGTCTTGCAGCCCAGCTGTGGGAGTGAAGATGGAAATTTGGGATTTGTGGGATTCTGGAGGGGAAGGAGACTCATCCCTGGGCTGGCTGGTGCAGACTGGTCCATAACCACAGTGGTCAGGCCCTACACCCGGAACCTCCATCCCAAAATCTTTGCTCTGGGCATGACCTTGACTCATCCCTCGTGGTTTCCTGGAGGGACAGGGGCAACTTGAGATCTAACTGCCTGGAATTCTGACAGGGCTCCCACCGAGAAGTTTCTGCAGCACTGTGGGTGTTGCATGTCCTGGGAGAAGCTCCAGATTTAGGGAAAAAAGCAGGGAAGTGGGAGGTGGGATGGGGAAATCCAGATGGATCAGGTTGGAGGATCGGCTTGGGCAGCGTGGTGTGTCCACACCCTGTGTCTGGTGCGGACTGGGATGGAGAGCCTGGAACTTTTCCCTTAAAAGAGAAATCAGGAATGACTGTTTTCATTCTGAAGGGAGCCTGGACAATCGTGGACAATCTGGAGTGAGGCAGGAGATGAACAGAAAATCATGGAATGGTTTGGATGGCATCCTCAAGATCATCTGCTCCACCCTTGACACCTCCCACTGTCCCAGAGGGATCCAGCCTGGCCTTGGGCACTGCCAGGGATCCAGGGGCAGCCACAGCAAATCTGGGAATCCCAGCCCAGGCAGGAATTCCTTCCCAAGATCCCAGCCCCATCTCCCCTTTCCCAGTGGGAGCCATTCCCTGTGTCCTGTCCCTCCAGGCCTTGTCCCAAATTCCAGCTCTCCTAGAGCCCCTGCAGGGACTCTGAGCATCCCCTGGAGTTTTCCCTTCTCCAGGTTGGACATTCCCATCTCATCCCCCAAACCAGCAAGGATCCATCACCAAAAAGTGCTGGAGCTTCCTGTTGCTTTTCCTTCGCATTCCCACGTGTTCCAAAAATCCATATTTGTTCCCTCCCATGATAAGAAAAACACTCTTGAGCAATAAAAATTGGGAATTATATCCCTGAGGAAGCTTTGGTTCTGCTCCCAAATGTCTTCCCTCCAAACCCCACCCATTTCCATGGATGAGAACAATGATCCCAGGTCAAGATTTCCTAAGCCGGGCTTTTTTCTTTGGAGTCAGAAATTCCAGTCAGAGGCAAGAACGAAGGAAAGAATTTTGTTTTCTTAACCCTGGCAAAAAGCACATTACCAAAGGCCAGAATTTCCCGGGAATTAGAAATCCTGAAATTTGGCTGGTATCGCTTCCGAGCCTGGTAGCTGCAGTTGTGCCAAAATTTGGGAATAAATAGGATTTTTCCAGGCTGACTCATCCTAAATAAAGGAGCCACTCTGTGTGAGCCAAAAGTGAGGAGATTTGCCCTTTCCTGATAAATTATTGTGGAATTTACCTGGGAGAAGTTGGATTTTCCAGGCCTTTCCCCTAAAGTTTCCCACCTTCTAGTCTCACCTCCTAATGAGGTATTAATGAGCTGCTGGTGGTTTCTTTAATTAAGGGCAAAACCATTAATGGGATGTGAAATATTTACCAAGATCCAGGTCTTTAATAAAAAGAGGCATGTGTTAGAGGATAAATCATTCCTGAAAATTGGAAGAGCTTATTCCAACACCATCTTCGGGCTGTTTGTAGCCTGGGACAATGTTGGAGTTAATTTATGTTAATTTATGCCCAAAATTGGAGAAGCCTGGTGAATTTTGGGTTTTTTTGAGGGATAATCTGCAGAAAATTCCATTTTTTCCATAATTTTCAGCCATTTTTCCTTTCATGAGGAATGGCTCAGGGAGAAAAACAGATAATGGGAAAAGACATATGGGTTGAAATTCCTCACCCAGATTTATTCCCAAGTTTCACTGGGACTTGGTTTCCAAGTGTCCAATTTCACCCTTTCATCTGTGACAGAACCTCCAGATCTCCTAAAATTCCTGATTTCCCGTTTTTCCAGAGAATCAACCAACAAGTTGGCAGCCCCATTAAACTGTTCATCCACAGATGGAATTCTTTAGGAGTGCAGAATGGGAAAAATCCCAGTTTGAGTTCGGATCTGGCTCCAGACTTGGAGCTGAGAGTGTGAGAGCAGGAATTCCAGGAGTATTTTCCAACTTGGATAGTTCCATGATTAGAACAAACCTGCCTGTATGGAGCAAAAAATCCTGGTCACCAAAATATCCTTGAATTCCATGGATATTCCCTAATATCCACTCTGCCAACTCCTTTTCCGGATGGAATTCCATGGATACAAATAAATGCTGATAATTAGGATGATTCCCAAAAGAGATAAATGGTGGGACGTGCCAAAATCCCAACGTTTTCTGCTTTAATCCTTGTCATGTTTGACAGCTGGGAAGCTCTAATCCTCTCTCATTCCCAGGAAAGCTTTTCACAAATGGGGATCCCAGAAAAATCCATGGAATTTGTGGATAGGTAGAGAGAAATAAAGATTTTCCCATTAATTTGGCTAGAAATTTTGATTTTCTACCTTTTTTTGATTTTTCACCTTTCCCAGTTTTCCCAGATCTCCATCCTTAAATCCCTCCAGGGATGAGGTATCTACACCCTCTCTGGAAAATCTCATCCAAAGGAGTGGACCAAGGTCATTCCCATTCTTTTTAGTTGGTATTTGTGATGATTCCTTAAAAAACCCCCAAACCAACGGGATTTTCCCTGATTTTCAGCTTTGGTGCCCTTGGCACAGGGGCTGGAGCTGCTCTGCATTCCCATTTTCCTGCTGGAATCAAGCAGGGATTGATTCCTCAGCCTCTCTCCCCTCGGTTTCCTCATGGAAAATCCATCTTTAAATAACTGGATAAAGCAGGGAATCATTGACTGGCAGTGGTTCCCTCTGGATTTGGGCCCAAGAAATTCGGGATTCGGATCAGTCCTGACCATCCCAGAGGAAAATCCGCCGGCGCTCGGAGCTGATCGGGCTTTGTGAGGATTTATTTTTAGGGATATTATCCAGATATTTTAAGGATTTCACGTCTCTCCCTCTAAAAAGCAGGAGTGGCACAGCTGACCTTTAGCAGGCTGTAAAATGATCCCTTTTCCCACTTTTCTCTTGGAGCCAAACAGCTCCGGGAGCCAAGGATGACCCAATCCCGGAAAAACTGCAGCCTTTTAAACCTGACCTGTTGATAAGGAATTTCTGGGATGGGAGGATGGGAATAAAAGGACGGACACGAGCCGGTGCTAAGTTCCAAAATTGGAATATAAACACCAAAAAAAAGGGGGGGAAATCCGCCTGGAGGAGCCACAGGGAAAAGGGTGGGATCCAAGATCCATAAAAATGTGGTTTTCCAGGGGAGGCAGCTAAATATAAAAACCCTATGGAGAACTATAAATTCCTAATAAATGGGATTGAACTACTGGAGGGAAATCAGGGCTCGGGAAAAGAGCAGGAAATCTGGGAATGAGCCGAGAGCAGGACACAGCTCTTTGAGATATGGATTTTGGGTTATTCCAGAACTGGATTTGGGCGCTGGATCAGGATTGGGGGAATGTTGTGAGAACTGAAAGTGTTCCCATGGCTCTTGGAGGGAATCCCACAGATCCCAAGGGATAACCAGGAATAATTTTCCTGGGAGGGACATGAATCCGCTGGAACCTGGAAATTGCAGGAATACATGTGGGAATTGCAGGAATACATGTGGGAACTGCAGGAATACACCTGGGAATTGCAGGAATACATGTAGAAATTGCAGGAATACGCACATGGAAATTGCAGGTGTGGAAATTACAGGAATACACCTGGAATTGCAGGAATACACTTAGAAATAGCAGGAATCCACATGGAAATTGCAGGAATATCCCTGTAAATTTCAGGAATATCCACTGGAAAGGCTGAGGTGAAGGAGAGAGGACAGCCAAGGAGCTGATCCCAATCCTGGAAAAGCACCTCCGGGAACATCCTTCCTAAAATTTTCTGGGATTGTCATGGTAAGATCCTGAATTTTGGGATGCTCCAAGCACATCCCATATTTCCAGAGCATTCCAGGCCTGACCTGACTTCCAGGATGGGAGTTTGAACTTCTCCAAATCTTTCCCAACTCGGTGACTTTTTGGAGAACTCCGGTTCCTGCCAGTGACTCAACAAAACCTTCCCTGTCCTTCCTGATTGTGTGGGAATGCTGGGATTTGTTCAGGAGGAAATCCCATGGATTTGAAATCTGGTTTTGTCCTCAAGTTCAGGAGCATCCAAACAAACCTGGAATTATTTGGGCCCAAAAATTCCCTGTAAAGGACACCCAAATTTATCCGTTCCTTTAAAGATGGAACTGTTGCATCCAGGTTCCCTTCCTTCCCTTCCTTCCCTTCCTTCCCTTCCCTTCCCTTCCCTTCCCTTCCTTCCCTTCCCTTCCCTTCCTTCTTTCCTTCCCTTCCCTTCCTTCCTTCCCTTCCCTTCCTTCCCTTCCTTCCTTCCCTTCCCTTCCCTTCCTTCCCTTCCCTTCCCTTCCCTTCCCTTCCCTTCCCTTCCCTTCCCTTCCCTTCCTTCCCTTCCCTTCCCTTCCCTTCCCTTCCCTTCCCTTCCCTTCCCTTCCTTCCCTTCCCTTCCCTTCCCTTCCCTTCCCTTCCCTTCCCATAAAGCTCCATGCTGGGAATTGCTTTAATTCCACCCCAAGGTCCTCCCTTGGGATTTCGTGTGCCTTCCATGCTTCTGAGTCCCTTTTCCTGCCCTTTAGCCTCTGGAAATGTTCCCTCGTTGATTTTCCAGTGTTTTGATTTCTTTTTTTCTCTTTGGCTCCTGCCTCAGCCCTGATCCCTGCAGGATTTTCGGGATGCAGACAGGATTTGGATCCTTGTTGTCCTTCACTCCAGCTCCCTTCATCCCGGCTTTGGGATCAACAATTCCCGCAGCCGAGCCTGCCAGAGCTGGGTGAGAATTCCTGGCTCCTCTTCCTGGTGTTTTCCAAGGCAAACGAGGCTGGAGCAGGGAGCTCATTAACAGGGAGGCTCCGTGAGCCAAGAATTCATTAAGGAAGGAAAAATTGGGATCTTCCCAAGGCGGCTTTGCGCAAACAGCGCCGGGAAGGAAGGGAGGGAAAGGCCGGAACGGCGAGGCCGGCACGTCCCAGCTCCTGGATTTTGTAGGGAATCTTTGTTGGTGGTGACGATCCCGACCTTGGCTCTTCCCGAGGACAAATGTCCGGGAGCGCTCGGTGGCGTCACCGTCGGCCTGGCCTGGCTGTCACCTCCTGTCCCCGGGACAGCAAAAAAACCGGGATGGGCAAGGCCGGGAAAGGCCTCTTGGAACTCATTCCCAAGTTTTCCAAAGGAGAAATTCCCAGCTGTGGGACTCTGCAGGAGTCTTTGTGTTGAGATAGACGGTCAGGGACAAAACTCAAGCACTCGTGTAGGCTAAATGTTACAATTGCAGTTTATTATAAAAGAGATAAAAGGGGGATGAGAGGGAGCAATGGGATAAAAGGGTTATGGGGTAAGAGAAAAGGGAGAAGAGAAGAGAAGAGAAGAGAAGAGAAGAGAAGAGAAGAGAAGAGAAGAGAAGAGAAGAGAAGAGAAGAGAAGAGAAGAGAAGAGAAGAGAAGAGAAGAGAAGAGAAGAGAAGAGAAGAGAAGAGAAGAGAAGAGAAGAGAAGAGAAGAGAAGAGAAGAGAAGAGAAGAGAAGAGAAGAGAAGAGAAGAGAAGAGAAGAGAAGAGAAGAGAAGAGAAGAGAAGAGAAGAGAAGAGAAGAGAAGAGAAGAGAAGAGAAGAGAAGAGAAGAGAAGAGAAGAGAAGAGTTATCCACGAGCACCCTGGAAAATGTGGGATTGCTTATCCATCTTTTATTTTTAATGGAAATTTTAAATATAATTTAAATAGGATTTAGATAAAATTGAAATAATAGTCAGGCATAAGCAAGAATGTAATTTAAATATTATTTCTGTGTAATTTAAAATATAATTTTCATGTAATTTATATTATGAATATAACATTAATGTATTTTAAACATAATTATAATATGATTTATCATATTAAATTATTTTTGTATAATTCTAAATATAATTGAAAGAAAATTGCAAATAAAATTTCAAATTTAACTTCAAATATAGCTAAAATATATCTTTATATAATTTTAATGTATTCTAAATATAATTCTAAATATTATTTAGAATATTATTTAAAATATAGCTTAAATATATTTTTAAATATATTGTTAAATATATTTTTGAAACAACATTTGAATGTATTTCTACATATTATTTTGGAATATAATTTTAAATGTAATTTTTAAATACAATTTAAATATGATTATTAATATATTTTCAATATAATGCTGATATAATTTTCAAGATATTTTATATAATTTATAAAATATTTTTTCAATACAATTTTAAAGTATATTTTGAATAGAATTCTAAATGCAATTAAAAATATGATTGAAATATGATTCTGAATGTACTTTCAATATGATTTTGATATAATTTTTCATATAATTTATATATATTTTATATAATACATTGTATTATATATATAATATATTTTATATAATCTAAAATGTAATTAGAAATACAAGTTTTAAATATATTTTTAATGTTTTTTAAAAGTAATTTTAAAATCTATTTTAAATATGATTCTTAATATATTATATTCTGTCTTAAAATATTTTTTTGAATGTAATTTTAAATGGAATTCTAAAATATACCTTAAACATAATTCTAAAATACAATTTTTACATAATATATATGTTATTATTTAATTCAAAATAAATTTTTTATTACATTTTAAAATTTGAGGATTTATTTCCTTCCCTATCCCAGGTTGCTCCAAACCCCAGTGTCCAAACTGGCCTTGGACACTTCCAGGGATTGTCATTAGGACCTGAATTAGGAAAAGTCCAATGAATTCCAAGAATTTCCACATTCCATGGAATTCTTGCTGGATGTGGTGCAGTTTTTCTGGAATTTAGTGAAAACAGATCCTAAATAAATTCAGTGAAAGCAGAGCATAATTTCCTGATTCCTCTGGGAAGGAGTTGTTAATCCTTAAAAATTTTATCCCAATCAAGCCAATTTTCCCATTTCCAGCAATTTTTTTAGCATTTCCTCCTCCAGTCCATCCCAATCCAGGTGGTGCCAGTGGCGCTCGAATATTGGCTTTTGTTGGAGGCTTTGGGCAGCAAAATTCTGGAGTTTGGGCCCCAGCAGCTCAGCCAGAGGATGATGGATGGATGGATGATGGATGGATGGATGGATGGATGGATGGATGGATGGATGGATGGATGGATGATGGATGGATGATGGATGGATGGATGATGGAAGGATGGATGATGGATGGATGATGGATGGATGGATGATGGATGGATGGATGGATGGATGGATGATGGATGGATGGATGGATGGATGATGGATGGATGGATGGATGATGGATGGATGGATGGATGGATGGATGGATGGATGGATGGATGGGTGATGGATGGATGACGGATGGATGATGGATGATGGATGGATGATGGATGGATGATGGATGGATGGATGATGGAGATGGATGATGGATGGATGATGGATGGATGATGGATGGATGGATGGATGGATGGATGGATGGATGGATGGATGGATGGATGGATGATGGATGGATGGATTGATGGATGATGGATGGATGGATGGATGATGGATGATGGATGATGGATGGATGGATGGATTGATGGATGATGGATGGATGGATGGATGATGGATGATGGATGGATGGATGGATGGATGATGGATGGATGGATGGATGGATGATGGATGGATGGATGGATGGATGGATGGATGGATGATGGATGGATGGATGGATGATGGATGGATGGATGATGGATGATGGATGGATGATGGATGGATGGATGATGGATGGATGATGGATGATGGATGGATGATGGATGGATGGATGGATGGATGATGGATGGATGGATGGATGGATGGATGATGGATGGATGGATGGATGATGGATGATGGATGGATGGATGATGGATGGATGGATGATGGATGGATGATGGATGGATGGATGATGGATGGATGATGGATGAATGGATGGATGTTTGCATGCATGATGGATGGAATAATGGATGGATGGATGGATGGATAGATGGATGGATGATGGATGGATAATGGATGCAATCATGGATGGATGGATGGATGGATGGATGATGGCTGATGGATGATGGATGGATGGATGGATGGATGGATGGATGGATGGATGATGGATGGATGATGGATGGGTGATGGATGGATGATGGATGGATGGATGGATGGATGATGGATGGATGATGGATGATGGATGATGGATGGATGGATGGATGGATGGATGGATGGATGGATGGATGGATGATGGATGGATGGATGGATGATGGATGGATGATGGATGGATGGATGATGGATGGATGGATGGATGATGGATGATGGATGGATGGATGGATGGATGGATGGATGGATGGATGGATGGATGATGGATGGATGGATGGATGATGGATGGATGATGGATGGATGATGGATGGGATGGATGGATGATGGATGGATGGATGGATGATGGATGGATGATGGATGGATGGATGATGGATGGATGATGGATGGATGATGGATGGATGATGGATGGATGGATGGATGGATGGATGGATGGATGGATGGATGATGGATGGATGGATGGATGGATGATGGATGGATGGATGATGGATGGATGGATGATGGATGATGGATGATGGATGGATGGATGATGGATGGATGATGGATGGATGATGGATGGATGGATGATGGATGGATGGATGGATGGATGATGGATGGATGGATGGATGATGGATGGATGGATGGATGATGGATGGATGGATGATGGATGGATGGATGGATGGATGGATGGATGATGGATGATGGATGATGGATGGATGGATGATGGATGGATGACTGGATGGACCTGATGGATTCTTGGATAGAGATGATAGATGGACTCTGGACTGGATTTTGGATGTATTCCAGCCATAGATGCCTATGTTATGGATTGGTTTATTGATGGATGTTTTTTAAGTTTTTTAAGTTTTTTTTTTTTCCATTTTAACTCTCACTCTTCCTTGCTACTCTCTCATTCCGCCTCTCCCAAAAAACCCAAAAATAAAACAAAAAGGGAATTGAAATTCCAATGGAACGAGGATGTGGAAGAGGCAGGAGTGGCTCCAAAGGCGCTTTTTTTGGGAGTTCATCCAGAGGTCAAAGACATTGGCAGCAGGACAAGGAAGAGGAAAAATCCTACCCAGGCCCTGCTGTGTCATCGTCATCCTACTTGGCTGGAGCAGGGTGGGACTGGAGTGGGGCAGGAATGTGGCTTTCCAAAGCCTCGGGAATAAAAGAGGCCTCCAAGCCCTGGCTTTGGCCACCAGAGTTTTGGGGTGGCCCAGGAGGAGAGGGAATGGGAAGGGCAGCCAGGAAGAGCAGAAGGGAGGGAATTCCAGAGGGATGCAGCAGCTGTGGCAGTTCCAGGGGGATGTGGGAAGGCAGGGTGGGATGGGAAAAGGGAAAAGCAGGATAGAGGGAATATTAAGATGGAGGAGATGGGAGAAGGTGGAGGGGACACCTGGGAATGAGTCCCTGACAGGAAAATGTGGAGATTCAGGGAATTTCCATGCCTGCTCCTCCAAAGGGGATGTTCCAGTTTCCATCAGCTCCCCCATGGATTGATGAGGGACAGATCAGCAAGGTGAGGGTTCCCTCTCCAAGGATCAGAAAACATGGAGAGAATCTGGGAAAAGCCAACTGCTCATGGAAGGGTGGAAGAAGCATCCATGAAATTGTGGAATTGTGGAATGGTTTGGAATGGAAGGGACTTTAAATCCCGACTCATTCCAAACCTGACACTTCCACTGGTCCAGGTGGAACCTGGCCTTGGACACTTCCAGGCCTCTGTTCCTGGATAGTCCCATATCCGAGGAAAATATCCTTTTTGTGGAATCTTCCCAGTTCCTTTCACCCCGTATTGGTGGATGACATCACCTATTCCATGTTTTTCCAGGATGAAGCATTGTCCTCATGGATAATCCCCTCCCTACCTGGGAATTTAAATGTGACCATTATAGATTTTAAAGCCTGCTCCCAATTTCTCCATGTTTTTCCATCCAGGTCTTTCCTGGCTGCTCGGGACACCTGGCAGTTCCATCAGGAGGTGTTTTCCCAGCTGACAATGCTCCATCCCCAGCAGGACATACTTTGGAATGCTCATCCTGATTCTTTTCCATGGAACTGCTTCAGGATGGGCTCCGAGATTGGGTCTGGTAAGAACAGAACAGAGCAGGAGTTTATTCAGGATAGCAGGAATTCCAGAAGAAGATTTCAGTCCAGACCACTCCATCACCTCGGAACGGCCTTGGGATCACATCATTCCTTTGATCCCAGCCTCCTTCCAAACCTCTGGGAGCGGCAGCTCATAAATCAGGGATAACAGGGATAAGCAGCCGCACTCCCCCTGTCATTCCTCCCTAAATCCACTCTCCTCATTAAGCATGGAAAAGTTCTTGGACTTCCCGCAACACACAAGGGAAGCTCCATGGAGACTCCTGGACTCTCGCTCTGGTGGAGCAAGAAGAGAAAGTCCTGGAGTTTTGGAATTTTTCTGCCTGCTATTAATAATAATAATCCATAAATTACTGCGATTTATGGAGGGGTCACCCAGACTCTGGGCCGGGCTTTGGAAAAGGCTCCTGTGTGGGTGTGAGAACCTCTGGAAAAGGCCTCTGGAAACAATGAAGGAGACAGGAATTACATTTTTTTGGCAGAAAGGCAACAGCTCCATCTTAAAAAAAAAAAAAAAAAAAAAGAAAAAAAAAGCTCCACTGAAATAGATCTGTGAAAAAAATAAATCCAAGGACATTTTTCTCTAGACTCCAAAAATAAACCATTGCAAGTTCCAGAGTTTGCTTTTTTAAAAAGGTTTTTTTTGTCCCCCATCCCTGGACATTTGAACATCCAAGTTCTGGCAGTTTTCCTTAAAAAAAAGCTCCAGCTTTGTCCAAGCACTGACGGTAAAATGCAGAGGGAAAACTGGGAGATTCCAGAGCTTGGGAATGAAATCCATGGCCTTTCACTGGGACATTGTCACCTCATCCAGCCCAGTTTGGGAAGGTGGTCCTGGCTCGTGTTCCTTGGAAAGATGCCCCTGGAAAGACCTTCATGGACTCATGGAATGGTTTGGGTGGAAGGGACCTTAAAGATCATTGAATTCCAACTCCATGGGCAGGGACACCTCCCATTGTCCCAGGTGGATCCAACCTGGCCTTGGGCACTGCCAGGGATCCAGGGGCAGCCACAGCAAATCTGGGAATCCCAGCCCAGCCCATTCCCACCGTCCCAGCCTGGAACTCCTTCCCAAGATCCCATGTGTCCCTCCCCTCCGGCAGTGGGAAGCCATTGCCTGTGTCCTGTCCCTCCAGGCCTTTGGAAATTGTCCCTCTCCATCTTTTTTGAGGCTCCTTGCAGGAGAGTGAACAGCTTCTTTCCAGCCACATCCTGCAATTCCCTTGCTGGGATGTCCCTGGAGCAGGAAGGGACATGGGTGGAAGCAGTGGGAGCTACTCCAGTAATTCCCAAAAAGCAGGAGTCAGCTGGAATTTTCCATCCCAGATTAAAACACACATAAATGACCCTTAAGTGGGGAGCTGGGGATTTGAGGAGCTCATTCCTTAGGGCTCCCAAGCCTGGCTTAAAGAACATCCAAGTTTTAAATCCTAAACCTCAGCCTGTCCAGTCCTTTCGTGCTCCTGTAATCCAAGGATCAGCACGAGGATCCCACTATGGATAATGTGGAAAAGATAAAGATATTAAGGACAGCGGGGGGCTGGATGTTGAGAGGATGGAAGCCAAGGATCCAGAGCGGGAGCAGGAATAAAAGAAATCGGATAATAATTGAGACAGAATTTTGCCAGCAGTGTTCCTTGGCAGGCTCCTGCCGTTTGGGATGGCAGGGTTCCCCTCACCTTCCCAAATCCCACGGGATGTGTGGATGCAGAAAAGCCCTCTCCAGTCCTCCGGCTCTTCCCTGTTTCCTCCTGCTGCTCCCGGCAGCTTTCCCGATGGCTCGGAACTCTCCGGGCATGCATGGGAGCTTCTATATTTGCTCTCAGCCCCTGCCAAGATCAGCATTCCCACTCTATGGAAAAATATCCGTCAGCCGGATATAAAGGAATGGTGTGAGGAAGCAGAGCAGTGTCAAGGCAGCACAAATACGTCGAAGAAAAAGGTTGGCACCTTTGATTTTTCCAGCTGGCATTTCCCTCACACCCCTGACCCCCCACCTCAGACTATCCAGGATAACACTCAGGATCCTTGGAATTCTTCTGATTTTAGCTGGAATTATTTCCACAAGCTGCTGGTGAGAGGGATGGGCTGGTTTGGGATAGATCTGGGAGCATTCCAGGGAAATATCTCTGGGTTCAGGTGCTTATCTGGGCTTTTCCACCCTATCCAAGTTCCAAGGACTGGAGCTGGGAAGGGATGTGGAATTCCCTTGACAGTGACAAGGTGGGATCAGGCACAAGTTGGACTCGATGACCTCGGAGACCTTTTCCAACCACTAAGATTCTGGGATTGTGGGATTTTCCTCCTCCTGACCAGACCCTTTGGAGTAACTCCGTGCACTGATGGGGCTGAAGGCACAGGAATGATTTCTGGGAATTCTTGTATCCCTCTGACATCATTCCACATCTGCCAAGAGCGGAGCGTGAAGGAGGGTGATGCCATTCTGAGAAGCTGGAAAAGGGTTTAAACCACGAGATTCATCCACATTCCTCTGCTCCAACCCCTCCAAAAGCAGCTTGGATTCCCTGAAAGTCATCAGGACTCAGTGACACGTGGAAGTCACCAGAGGGATATGAGGAGAGGTGGTTGGAGTTTATCCGGAAATGACACCCATTCCAAAGGGTAAATTCCAGTAAATTCTCCAGGTTTTTGTGTCTCCCAAAGTTCTCTGGGGCCTTAGGGTCATCACAGGGCGATTTGCAGTGGATCAGCCCTGGTGCAATCCCAGTTTCCACTTGGTGTTCCCATGGGATTCCAGAGGATCAGGAATACACGTCCATCCCCATCCTTTCCTTGTTTAGACATTCCCCTCCCAGAAAAGTCCCTTTTTCCCTAATTCCCACCCCAAATGTTCTGCTAAATACACTCGGACACTCCAGCCACTTCGTTTGATCCCTGTTTCCTGCTGGGGATCATGGAGAGCTGGATACATCCAGGGGGCCGGAATACAGGTGGATGTTTTGGATTTTGGGTTGGAAGAAGTTGGTTCCATTTCTGCTGGTGGTCTTATGGAATTCCCAAGATATCCAGGGCCCTTGGTCCATGCTGTTATTCCCCTCTGGACTATATGGAAATGGGAGAGGCATCTCTGAGGTTGCAGTTATCCCAAAAAAAAAAAAAATAGGATTAGTAGAGAAAGGCTGTTCTGTGCTATGGCCTCACTCTTCCTTCTGCAGCAGGAACAAGTCTCATGTTGGAAGGTTTTCCTTTGTTTTCCCCTGTCCTTGTGTCAAGTGTTACAAATCCCTCATTTTAAAAAATTCCTTAGGGATTTTTCCATTTGTTTTTTACTCCAATTGGAGCTGTCACTGAGCTGCCTCCACAGTTGTTTTTTTCCAGCAATATTTGAGAAAGGGTTGGGGTGAAACAAGCAGGAAACACGGACGGGGTTTAACCCCTCTGCTAGTGCCTAGGAATGGGACATCCTAATAATAATTGGAATAATCATGGAATTATGGAATGATTTGGGTGGGAAAAGGCCTTTAATCCCATCCAATTCCAACCCCACCCATGGGCAGGGACACCTCCCACCATCCCAGATGAATCCAAGCCCCAGTGTCCAACCTGGCCTTGGACACTGCCAGGGATGTGGCAGCCACAGCCCCACTGTTCCATCTTCATCCAAAGAATTCCACCCCTTTGGACATCTCATCCAAACCCTCCCTCCTCACCTCCAGGCCATTCCCTTCATCCCGTCATTCCATGCCATCCATTTCCATCCAACAATCCCAGGTTTGGCCCCCTGGAGACTTCAGGAAAAGCACACGGAGGAGGTGAAGTGAGGATCCGGGAGGAGTTTGGGTAGGAAAAGGGGAATGCCGAATCCCATTCCCTGAGCCAACAGTCGGAGCCAAGGATCCGAGCGGGAGCGCTGACCCGGAGCCGCCATACAGAAGCTCTCCCTGAAAACCTGGCCCGGCTACTGAGGAAGTTCTTTCCTTTCTTTCTTGGGAGAATCTTAATGGATGAAGAGATTCCAGATGGCCGGCGGCCACCTGCCACCGGGATTAACAGTCCGGGCGGGATGCAAAGCCTTGGGAAGAGCGCTCCGTGATCGTTGCTGCACGCACGGAAGCCAACGGAGCTTGGATGGAGCTAAATCCTCACCTTATTACCTTTCTGGGAATTCGGGAAGCATTACCCAGCATCCTCCTCGCTGCAGTTCTGCCTTGAAAAACAATCCGGGTTGGAGCTCCGTGTCCCCTCAAGTGCCTGTATTCCTAGGATTTCACTTGGAACGGCAACATTTGGAATCCATTATCCAATCATTAATTTCCTCTGCTTTTCCCCCCCAGCTTTTTATTCCTCGCTCTGTATCCCGGCTGCTCCCAAGCAGCCTCACTCCACCAGTTTTCCTGCTGCTCCGTAATTTTTTTCCTACTCCAGGAGGCTGGGTTTGCTTGGAGCACGGATCCAAAGGTGTGTTCTGGCTGGAGAGTCCCAGAACAAGACCTGATTCTCCCGCTTTTCCTACCCCAGGCTGCCTCATCCAACCCCTCAGAGTTCCTAAAAAAGTCCTATCTAAAGGGGAGAGTCTGGAAAGAAATAACTCTGGGGGGAAAATGTAAAAAGCCCTGGAAAGAAAACAAAGGAGATTTTTTCCCCTCTAAAAATAGAAAGGAAATTTATTCCTGGAGTTTTAGGGAGAAATCCTGGGGGATGAGAATCATAGAATCATGGAATGGGTTGGAAGGGAATTTTAAGATCATTTAATTCCACCCCCTGTGATGGGCAGGGACACCTCCCACTGTCCCAGGTGGATCCAGCCTGGACTTGGACTTCCAGGGATCCAGGGGCAGCCCCAGCCAATCTGGGAATTCTATTCTAAGGCCTTTCCATTCTCAGAGGGAGGAATTTTTTTTCCAGTTTTTAATCTCAAGTTTTGTTCACACAGGCTCTGGTGATTATCAGGATAAGGTGCTCAGAGCCTCATCATCCCATCCCATCCCATCCCATCCCATCCCATCCCATCCCATCCCATCCCATCCCATCCCATCCCATCCCATCCCATCCCATCCCATCCCGAGATTCCACAAAGTGAATAAACTTCAAATCTTTCAGGATAACCCAAACGTGCTTCCTCCATAAAATAAAGAGTCAGAATCTCCAGTGATCGAGGGGTGACATTTCCCCACAGTGGCTTTAAGGACAGAACTTTTCGTCTAGACCTGGATTAGGGGACCAATCCAATCTTGGGATCCCCAGAATTCCAGGAGTGAGGTCGGTCGCCTCTGGATCTGTTGTGCCTGGAGTAAGTTCAGACACCAAAATCGGACCCCAAAAAAATGAAACATGGAATTATTTACTCCAAATGGCCCCAATTGTAGGGATTTTACACTCCATGGATCCCATTCCTAAAGAAGAGATGGAAAAGAGGGAAAGGGGAGGAATGGTGATACAACCAGAATCAGATAACTGCCTGGAATTCTCTGGAACATCCAACAATTCCACACCAATGCGATGGTGGATTTGGAGACAATGCAGAAGCCAAATTCCTTCCCAGGTGGAAAAAAAGAAAAATAAAAAAGAGGGTTTTAGGGAAAATATTCCCATTTGAAATGATCCAGAGTTAGGTACCATAGGAATCTGGTTGAATCCCATCCATGTTCTGCTGAAATATAGGGATCATTTACCTCTATTTTGAATTTCCAAGGATTTGCCAATGAAAGACCTTGGAAGTTTAACTGGCTGCCAATCTTGGCCTGAATTTTGGGAGACACTGACTTGTAGGTTTTGAGGATGAGGAAACCAGTTCATCATGGACTTATGAAAAAAATGGGATTGTGGGATGCAGGAGACACTAGGGATCTCCTCGGATTTTCCACAGAGTCCCTGCAAAGCCTTTGGTTAGATCATTCCTCATGCAGGACATCTGCAGATGAAATTTTTTTCTGCTTTTATTTCCTTGCTGGGAAAAAAAAAAAAAAAGGTAGGAAAAGATTTGGGAAATCTTTTCCTCATCATTGTTCTGGACTGCAAAATCCTGGAGATTTCCTGGCTTGGGGAGGAAACACCAGGAAGAAGTTGTATGGAATTCTGGATCCCTGGTTTGTGAGGAACCACAGGGTGGGAGAGGCAGGTTGGAGGTCTGGAAAGGAAAACACCAGAACCAAGGGAATTTTCTATTTCCAAGGACCCCAAAGCTAAAGAATATTTCCATTTTTTTTCTAAAAAAAATTCCTCAGGACTCGGAATATCTGTCACACAGACAGAATTCCTGAGCAAAGCAACAATGGCTACAATATCTTGGAATAATGAGATGAAACCTCTCTCCAGGTAAATGAAAGGCTCAGAAGTAGAACCTCATTCTGCTGCTGCAGCTGCAGCGTAACCCAATCCCAAAGTTTTAGGGCCAGTGGAAATTAGGCTCCAAATGCAGCTTCCAATTCGATGGAATTCCTGGCAGAATTCCACGCAAGAGGTCATGAAATCAAGGATTGATGTAGTGCTGTCGGGAGGGAAAGGGCACAGCCGAATTTAAATCATATTTAGATTAAAAAGCCGGAGCATCAAAAATATTTTCCTTTGAGCTTTACAGCACTATTAAGAACAGTTTAAGCTTTCAGTCCTGGTGGCTTTCACTCAGGCCTGTGGTTAACCAGAGGCTGGAGATAAATTCCCATTCCCTTGGCTTGGGAATGCCATCTCTGCTGGGATGGAGAATTATCCCTTCCTCCGAACAGCCCCCTTATCTTCCAATCTGTGAATCGCAGGGGCTCCCACAGAAGGAAATCTTTTATTAAGCTTTTTATTTTCCTTTGCTGCAGGCAGCAGACTAAATAAACTCTGGCCTAGGCTTTGCGCGGTGTCTCTCCGTAGGCCGCATCCAAGAAATACAGACAATGCCGGTTTGCAGGAATGAAGGAATTTTAATAAAAACAGCCCCGGTCCCCCCCTCCTTGTCAACTCCTTGGGCTGGATTGTCCTGAAGAATTTATTTCATTACTCTAAGTGCTGTTGACTTAGTGTTGGTTTCAGCACTTGGATTCTTGGACAGCCTGAATAAAACCCCGTTTTCCAAGATAAATATATTATGCAAAGGATGACCTTCGTGCCTGGGCTGCTCCGGCTGCCGACTCCGGCTGCTTCCTCCTTCCGAGGGGCTCTCGGAGTTTCGGAGCTGGGTTTGGGGTCGGGGTGGATGGAAGGCCCACAAGTGAGGGAGAGAGGCAGGGAAATAAAAATAGAAAAGCTGGAGCCCATTCCCGGTGGAGGCAGAGTCTGGGAAATGTCAGCTGGGATGGAGTGGAAGCAAAGCTTCCATGGGTGTCAAGATTCTGAAGTTCTCCCTCTTAAAGGAAGTTATTGGGGCAGAAATAAGGCCCTGCTCTGCTGGTTCCCTCAAAACGGAGCAGCTCTGAACTTCCAGGGAGGTGGAAATTCCCAGGGGGATGGATTATCCATCCCTCAGAGGACACAGAGGGAGAAGGAGGACCTGAATTTCCAGGATGCATGGAAAGGAGATGAAAGGCCTGGCTTTGGTGGGACTGGGGAGAACGTTGGGCTGGAAATCCCTGGAATTGTCTTTCCCAGCTGGAATCGCTGAGTGTTCTGATCACCAGATATCACAGGGCCTGGGCTCTGCCCCTCGTGGCATCGCAAATCCAGGAAATCTCTGGATAATTCAGGAAAAGCTCTCCAAGCCCATCGAGTCCAACCATTCCCAGCACTGCCAAGGCCACCACAAACCCATGTACCCAAGTGCCACATCCACGTTGGGGACTGTGTCCCTGGGAAGCTTCTTCCATGCCAAAACAGTCTTTCCAGGGAGAAATTTTCCCAAATATCCAACCTAAACCTCCCTTGGCACATTTGAGGCCATTTCTTCTTGTCCTAAATGACAGAACTATTCCTTAGATCAGAGAATTTTGTGGGATTTTTTAAGGAAAAGCTGCCCTTGCCTGACACAAACCACTGCCTCTTCCTGATTGGTTTCCAATCCCTTTCATCCCAGGATTCCAGCCGATTTCTCCTTGATCCTAAGAACTCCCAAACAATCCGGTGTCAGCTTCTGTCATCAGATCCTGACTATTCCAGGCAAACTCCAGGAGCTTCGGTTTCTCCTAATGAGCCTGGGGCTTAACGAGCCTCTAACTTGATATTCCTGTTAAATGAAAGAAGATGGCAAGGAGGTGGCGGAAAAGCAGGAAAAAAAAAATCAGGAATGCTTCCCAGTCCGGCGTGGTTAAAAGGAGGAGCCGAAATCCTGGAATTTCTTAGTTTCAAGTGACAACTTCTGATCCAAAACGTAGCTGAGGGATGTGACTCCAACTTTCCCAGATCCATGTGGGGATGGAAAATGACCCATCAGAGCAGCATTTCCTCCTCCTTGTCTTCCCATCCCTGATCCTTTGTGACTCATGGTTTCCACCCATCCCAAAAAACGGCTTTTCCTCATCCCTCCTTGCCCTTTCAATCCCAATTTCCCCAATTTCACTCTCTCAGTTGAGCTCAGCTTCTGGCACCTCAGCTTTTTCGATCCAGCACAATTTTAGGAAGGAATAGGCACGGGAAGGGAAGAGGATGGTTGGATCCAAGGGAAGAACCGTGTCCAGTAAAAATTACAGGAAAAATAAGCGTGGGAAGGCAGATTATGAATCAGATTTTGGCCTGGAAAGCAGCTTCCACCTCCTTTTTCTTCAGGAAAGAGAGAATTTGGATAACTGGGAGCGGCCACCGGAATTTTAGTTCATGTCTTCCCGAAAGGAAGACCCTCAAATGAATCCTGGCAAACAAATTTAGCCCAAACACAGGAGAGGAGTTTCTATGGAATCACTGATGGCATTTTCCAGAAAACTTCATTTGTGCAGAGCCATTTCCCACCCTAAAATCCCACCCAGAAAAAGCTCCTTTGCTTAATTTCTTTTTCTGGAAAATTCCATGTGTTCGGAGCAAGTTCCCACCCTGAAATCCCACCCAAAAAGGGCTCCTTTGCTGAATTCCTCTGGAATCTGAGCAGCGTGGGTAATGAATGTTTAGGGAAGGTTTTTCAAGGATGGGTTGGTCTCATCCCAGCTTGGAAGAGGTTCCAGGATTTTGGAATCCTCACCTACTCGGCTCTGCTCCCTCAGGTTCTACCAACTCCTGGGTGTAACTCCTGGGTGTAGCTACAACCACTTCAGAGCTGGATGGTGGGAGAGGAAAACTCGGAGCAGAAAGGCCCCCAAAAAACATTTCATGTCCTGACAGCAAAAAGGCAACAAAATTTGCTCTGGAAAAGCAGGAAAAAATCATGGGATTGACAAGAACGATCCATTTCTCTGTCCAGGAGCAGCATTCCTGATTTTCTGACACAGATCCAGGATGTTCATGGACTTTGGTGGGGTCTCAAGCTCTGAAGTTGAACAGATCCTTGGTGCTGGTCCAAAATTAACCACGGTGGGAAGAACAGCTGGAGCAGCCCTGGGAGGAGGATTTGGGATGTTGGGGGTGAGGCTGGAATGGGCTGATCCCAAAGGAAAGGTGGGAATTGTGTCCCTGTGCCCCAGGCTCAGGTGAGACCCCACCTGCAGCGCTGCCCCAGCCCTGGAGCCCAAACTCAGGAGGACGTGGAGCTGCTGCAGAGAGTCCAGAGGAGTCATGGAAATGCTGCCAGGATTCTGGAGCCAGGCTGGGAGAGCTGGGAATGTTCCCTGGAGAAGGGAAAACTCCAGGGGATGCTCAGAGTCCCTGCAGGGGCTCCAGGAGAGCTGGAATTGGGGACAGGACACAGGGAATGGCTCCACTGGGAAAGGGGAGATGGGGCTGGGATCTGGGGCAGGAATTCCTGCCTGGGCTGGGATTCCCAGATTTGCTGTGGCTGCCCCTGGATCCCTGGCAGTGTCCAAGGCCAGGCTGGATCCACCTGGGACAGTGGGAATTGTCCCTGCCCATGGACAGGGGTGGAATGGAATGGTTTTAAGGTCCGTCCCCACCCAAAACATTCCATGATCCCATGATTATTTCCCATGGATCTGGCAGGTCTGGTTATCCTGCAGTTTCTCACTCATCACCCCCCGGTCACAGAAAATTTTATTCCCTCAGTAGTGCTGAAACATTTCCACATCTTCCCCTTACAAATTTAATCCCTTCAATCCTGAATTTCACCTTCTTGCAGCAGGCTAATAAATTCCATGCTGGGAATATTTGAATATTCCAGGTATTACTCTTGTGATACATCCAGGGTTTATTCCTGCCTGGTTAATTATTTCCTCCACTCCAAATCTTGGTGTATTTTCTGAGCTGAACAAATTGTGCAGGACCTGGTTTTCCAAAGCCATTCCCAAAGCCCTTCACCTCCACTTCATTCCAAGGCAGAGGTTTTTTTGGGATTGACATGCAGGGATAACCAAGATATTCCAAAAACAACACCTTTTAGGTGCTTCCACTTTAAAATTCCCGATTCTTTTAATTTTAAAGCTTCATCTCAAACACTTAAGAAAAACTCAAGTCTTTTCTACAGAGTTCTGCTTCCCAAAATGACAAATCCAAATCACTGAAAACTTTGGAATGTGTTGATAATAAGGACAACAACAAAAAAATCCCAAAAATCTCCAATTTGAGATGATCAGGTGCTTTTTAAAGGAGTTTTCCTGTTAAAATGAGCCCTTTTCCCTGCTGGAGTTATCATCCTGTGGGATGTCAAATCCAAATTGTCTCCTTCTGTCATTCCAGCCTTGTGGCCGTTGGATTTCCTCAGGAGAGCCACAAATGAACACTGCTGCAAACGGGATTTTTCGCACACGGAAGCTTCAGTAGCTTCCACACCTTTTCCCTCTAAATCCTTTTAGAATTCCGAAAGAATTTGCCCCAAACAGGAGACAGGAAGGAAAAAATCAGTCCTGCCTGCATCATCCATGAATATGTTCAGATATCCAAACAGGTCTCCAGGTGGGAATGGCAAAATTCCGCTTTCAGGCATGGAATGAAGCGGGTAAGAGCAATATATGGAATTTTTTGTTCCACTTCCCGCTTGGATCCGCCCCTGCACGGAGATTTCTGGGTTAGGATTTAATTGAGAGCCCCTAAAGGCACCAAAGGAGACGCTGGAGGGAATCCCAGCTCCTGACGGTTGTGCTGCCAAAGGGACCGGAGGTCTGGAATGACATCAACCTCCTGCTGTGGGATTTGTGTCCGTGGCTCCTCGGCTCCGTGGCTCCCAAAAGTCCGGAGGGTTCTCAGAGACTCGCTGGAATCAGGGATGGAAAAGCCCCATCCCGCTGGGTCCATCCGCTGACCCCGGGATTTTCCGGATTCTGCAGCCCCCAGGGCTTTGTCCTGTCCCATTTTGGAAGCCCTCAAGTCAAGCGGCTTCCACCATTCCCACCGGGAGACCATTCCAAAGCTCCACACGTTCCCTCACAAATATTTTCCTCAGAGTGCATCCAACTTTTTTTTTTCCTCTTTTAATTTCACCTTGGGACCCTCATGCTTGGAAATCCTCTGTGGGTTTGGGGTGGAGGGTGTCTTGGGATGTGTGGATGCCCGTATAAGGTTTGATCACATTCCTCATGATCCATGCCCTTGGAGCAGACAAAGGATGTGGAGGGACTTCCTTCCCTACAAAACTCTTCCGAGGGCTGGCCACGGTTGTTGGAAGCAATGGGAGAATTTTTGGAATTGGCATTCCCAGGAGTGGGATGTTCTAAAAACTTGCTATGGGAAGGACCACAGGACTGCTCCCCTCTGTCCAGCAAAGTCCTGTGGCCAGACAGGGAATAAAATCCTGAATGTGAAGGAATCAATTCATAGCGATGACATCGAGAAATGGGAATTTATCAGAGAATCCTGGAATGGTTTGGGCTGGAAGGACCTAAAATCCCATCCCATTCCACCCCTCCATGGGCAGGGACACCTCCCTCTATCCCAGGTGGCTCCAAGCCCCATCCAACCAGGATTTGAACACTTCCAGGGATGGGACATCGCCAACTTCCCTGGGCAGTTTAAATTTAAGCTTTAATTCTCGTACAATTTTCTCCTTTTCCTTCAGTTCCTCCTTTCCTAGTGGAAAACAGGGTTGGGATGACCTCGACTCCTCTTCCCACCAGGTTCTGCGGGAATGCTGCTGCCTGGAAATGCCAGGACAAAGAAACCTGTCAATTCCTCAACATCCCGCTTTTCCAGCGGTTTCTCAGGACTTTCCCTTGCAAATCTGGGAGAGGAAGGATCTGTCGGAAAACGTTATCGGTGGAAATATCCGGAGCCATCGGAGATATGTGGACACCTAATTTCCAAGTATTTCCTTACGAGCTGAGCAACCAAATTCCTTTGGCATCTTCGGGAGCGATCTGAGCTCCGGAATGCGGAGCCGCTCTCCAAGAAAGGCTCGGGACACGGAGTTGGGACTTTCAGGCTGGGGCAGGGGAGTGGGGAACAGCCTGACACGGCTGTTTTCTTTTCCAATAACAGCCGTCTCCCGCAGTTTTGGGATAAAGCCGGGGAATCCTGGGGTGCCGAGGGCCCGCGTGGAGCCCTGGCCCGGGAATTTTCTTGCTGGGAGCGTGAGTGGGCTGGAAGAAAAATACACAAGTGCTCCGGAGGAGTAAACGCTAAACAATCCTTAAGAAAACACTCCGGCCGCGGGCGTCCCCCGCGCTTCCCGAGGCCGGGCCGCCGCGGGGAGCGGGATGAGAAGGATCCCGCGGCGGCTCCGGCCGGAGAAGGCGCGAGTGCCACGGCTTAGCAGGGAGAAGGAACTTGAGGAATGGGCGAAAGCTGTGAGGGATGCAGCCGTGGAAAGGGAATGTGCTGCTCCGGCCAAGTTCACTGCCAGGGCGGCTTCCAACGAAATCTCTGCCGCGCGGAGAACAAGGATTTGTCTTTTTAATGGAATTTTGTCCCCCTGCCACCCCAGATTTTTAACCTCCCAAATTCCGGCCCCCTCCACAGCTGGAGTGTTGCTCTGGATGCTGCCTGTGTCAGGCCTGATCCGTGGGGCTGCTGGCTGTTTGGAATGTTTATTCCAGAGGTTGGGATGTGACACCTGAACGCTGGATACTGTGTGGGAATATTTTCCCACCTGATTGCTGCCACAGAGGGACCCAGGATCAAAGACATCTTCATCATCCTCTCTGTGTCCCAGATCCCACTTTTCCTCGGGAACTCTGCTTATTCCCGAGGTTTTTCCCTTCCCCATCCCCTTCCCGTGGCTGAGCCACCACTGTGCCCATGGGAAATTTCTACAATTTTCCATCCTTGCACACTCTGGGATTTGTTTTCCTGCCTCATCATCACTGAGCTCATGAGCTGAGCCATCATTTGAGAGGAAAAAGAGGGATGAGATGGGGAAGGAAATCCTTAGCAGAGCTGGAGATGCTGATCCCCATCATCCCTGCTGGAATTCCTTGGGTTGGGAAGGAGCTTACATCCCATTCCAACCCCATTCCATGGGCAGGGACATTTCCCACTATCCCAGCGTGCTCCAAGCCTCAATGTCCAACCTGGCCTTGGACACTTCCAGCCACAACTTCCTGCTATTCCCTCACTTCTTTATGGGATGGTTATTCCAGAGGGTGACATTCCTGATTTCCAGGAAGATTTCCTGGATGCTCAGCCTCAGTTTCCAGGCTCACTCCCAAATCCTTTCCCCTAATACTCATCCAGTTATTACTCTGGAGTCACAACTCACACTTCCACAACATGAATTCCCAGGATTCCCATCCTTTTGGCTGTTGGAAAGTCTGGCACAACTTTTCCCTTTTCCCAGAACTCCTGCTCTCACCCCAGTTCCTCAGATTTGGAAATCCAGTTTGCTCCCTTGTAACTCTCCTATTCCAATTCCACTTCTGATCCAATTTTCCATGTATTTGCCTACTTCTTCCCTTCCAGGAACTACTTGCACAGGTTAATTCCCTATTTTCCAAATATATCTTCCTCCTTTTTTTTCTCTCCTTGTTTTTGTTTGCCTCTTTTCCTAGCTGATGGAATGTTGTGAGGAATTCCAGCTCTCCCAGTGGCCTGTCCTTCCTTTTCTCTCTAAATGTTGTTCCAAGCACATTTTTAAGCTGCTTATCCCTGAATTCCAACTAAGTCTGGAATCTTTTCCCTCGTTCTTATTTGTTGCTTCCCCCTCAGAGTTTCCCACCTCCTTTTTCCTCCCTGACTTATCCTGGAATTACCTTTGGGTGCCCTTTCAGCTCCCTCACCCTCAGGAAAATCACTCCCAGTGCCCCTCCAGAATGGATTTTCCTGGTGTTTTCCCATATATCCATTCCCCTCCCAACCCTTCCCTTGCTGGAATTCCTCCTGTGCCAAACTCCTTTCTCCCAGTTAATTATCCCTTTATCCTGCAAGCCTACTACCCTGGAATTCTGCCAGGCTGCCTGATATTCCATTTATTTGATTTTTTTTTTTTTTTAATCCATGCCTTTTTTTATTCCACACTTTTCCTCGCTGCTTTCTTTCCCCCCCTCTCTCTCACCTCCTGTTTTAACGATGCTGTGGGATCACGTTCTCCTGACTGGAGTTTTTCCAAAAGACCAAAATTAAAGCAGAAATGTTCCAATGGCTGACTTTCCTTTTTTTTTTTTTTTTTTTTTTTTTTGCTTTTTTTTATCCCCAAGGAGAGGTGAAGTCTGGTCAGTTTTCCCAAGGTTCTCCTTCACATTTTCCATTGATTATGCACCCAGATGGGCAAGAATTCCAATGGCATCCTGGGCTTTATCCAAAATAGAGTGGAAACAGGACCAGAGAATGATGGCATTGCTGGGACACCTCAAATCCTGGATTTCCTCATGGAAAGGAGGACACAGAGGAGCTGGAGAGTGTCCAACGAAAGGAACAGAGCTGGGAAGGGGCTGGAGAATTCCTGAGGGAAATGGGGAAGGGGCTGGAGAATTCCTGAGGGAGCTGGGAAAGGGGATCAGCCTGGAGAAAAGGAACATCCAGATGGATCTTTTCCCTCTCTGAAATTCCCTGATGAGAGGGGGCAGCCAGGTGGGATTTGGGATCTGCTCCCAGGGAATGACAGGAAAAGAGGGAATGGCCTCAGGCTGGGCCAGGGGAGGCTCAGGCTGGACACCAGCAGGAATTTCCTCATGGAAAGGGCAGTCAGGAACTGGAAGTGCCCAGGGAGGTTTGGAATCCCCATCCCTGGAGGCATCTGAGGAATTCCTGGATGTGGCACTCAGTGCCAAGGTGGGGATTTGGCACAGCTTGGATGACCTTGGAGAGCTTTTCCAACCTCAGCATTCCCAGGATTCTTTGGTTATAACCCTCCTAAGAATTCTTCTTGGAAGAAGATCCAAGAAAGAATTCGGTTCCTCATTTATTTTTTTAATTATTTTTTTTCTTTAGGAGATCATGGAAAGGGAAGGAAAAGGGAAAAATCCATGGAGCAGAATGGAGCTGGGGACAGACATGGCCCAGGAGGGACAAGATCCATTCCAGCCCAGTTTCCTCTGGAATATCCTGGAATCTCCTCCCATGTGTCCTGAAGTGGAGAGGCTCTGGCTGTTTCTTCCCAGCCTGGTATCCATAAACCTTACTCCTGGAGTTCCAGGAGTGGTGCTGACCCATTCCCAAAACATTGCAGGAAAATTGGGATGCACAGACCAGCCTGTAATCCCAGATTTCCCAGTTCCTTTGCATTCTCAGGGATACTGGTTGGGGAATAGATTCCCATTTTCTCTGAATTTTGGGATGAATAATTCCATAGCCCTGTGTCCCCTTTTCAATAAGACCTGAATGAGAATCCATCAAAAATGAGAGAAATTTGGTTTTCTTCCTCTTTTTTCTTCCACCAAAACCTTTCAAACTGTGGGATTTTCAACCGAAAAGAAAAAATCAATAAAAATAAGAATGTTTGGCATTTAAAGATGTTTAAAATATTGGAAAGGGAGATTTATCCCAAATCATCAAAATCCTGACCCCAAGACTATTTTTAGGATGTGTCCACCTAAGCTCTTTAAATGCCAATAAAAACAGAGAGAAATCTCTCCATAAAAATGGAAGATTTTGCTTCCAACAAGTTTGGATGTTCCTTTAAAAAAACAGAATTCCTTCAGCTCTGGGTTAAATTTAGAAAAAAAAAAAAGTAGTTTGGAATTTTTTTTCCTGGAGAGAAGGATGAATCCTTTAGAATTGCTTCCCCTGGGATGTGCCTCCTTCTCCATAGGCTGAGGCCTTTGCATTAAGGTTTGATGTCTTTCCAAAATTCTGGATAAACAAAGACAGGGATAAAACGCCAGGATAAGGTCATCCCATCCCCCAGGAATCGGGGATGAGGCGTTTAATTGGCAATTAATGGGGTTGGAAATAAAGAAGTGGGACAGGGCTAAATAAAATTCGAATGTAAATAAACAGAGGCGCTTGGAATGACAGCAGGACTTGGAAGAATCCCAGGAATTAAATCTTGGAAATGGAATTTGCAAAGCAGCTCCTTTGGAAGAGGGGAGAAGGCTGGGAAAGGTGGGATGATCCTGTTTCCTTCCACGGTTCCTCTCTCCATGGAGGGAAATCCCTAAAAATACCCAGAGATTTTTCCTTTGGATATCTTCGGATCTGACAGATCCAGGAATCCCGAGCCCTGCTCCAGGGAATTGGGGCTGGATGAGCCCTGGATTTGGGGATGGAGGGACAGATCCATCCTTCCAATGGTGTGTCCCACCTGCCAGAGCCTCCAGAGCCAGGACACTAAAATCATGGAATTATGGAACGGTTTGGGTGGGAAGGGGCCTTGAACTCATCCCATTCCATGGGCAGGGACACCTCCTGCCATCCCAGGTGGATCCAACCTGCCAGGGATCCAGGGACAGCCACAGCAAATCTGGGAATTCCTTCCCAAGATCCCAGCCCAATCTCCCCTTTCCCAGTGGAGCCATTCCCTGTGTCCTGTCCCTCCATGGAATTGTCCCAAATTCCATCCATCCTGGAGACCTCTGGGATATCACGGGAAGTTGCCCCTTGTCAGTGGAGTTGGAATGAGAAAATCCTTAAGGTCTCTTCCAACCCAACCCATTCCATGGATTTATGATTCCACAATTCCATGTCCTCAACCATCACCCACAGACCTGTGGAGTCAGGTCTCCATTCCCATACAATTTCCTACGTGGAAAACCACCAGGGAATTGTCACCCTAGAGCCAGACAAACCTCAGCAGCCTCTCCATGGAGTCCCACATCCCGAATTTTCCTCTCACACTCACATTCCAGCTCCTTAAGGGTCTGCCACCAGAGCACTGGGATTTTCCCCCAGTTCCTTATCCCGGCAGAGAGAGGAGAACAAGGATCACCTCTGGAATACATTCCCATCATTCTTCTCCTCCCACCTTTCCGGAGCTCAGCTACCAGCCAAAGTTCCCAAAACCCATCCCACTGGAATATTGTGATCCCACTCTTTCCCAGCCTTATCCAACATCCCACTTTTCTCATCCCTTTTCAGCATCCCACTTTTAACCCCTTCCCTGCTGTCCTATCCCTGAATGCCTCGGGCAGAGCTCAGGCTTTGATCCTCCAATTCCAGGCATTCCCAGGAATTCCCTGTTCAGTTCCCATTTCATGCTGCTCTTCCCAGGAGCAGGCAGGGAATGGTGGCCCTTTCCCAGACTGGGATCTGCTTCCCAGTTTTTCCCAGGCTGGCTGGGAGAAGGGAATGCCATCTTCTCCTGAATCCAAGTGGAGCTTCCCCCACTTGGAACTTCTGGAATCATTCCAGAGGCACATCCCGACCTCTGTGCCTGTTGTTGTTTCCCATCCCAAAAATGCTGTGAGGGAACACAGTCCAATAATCCACAGAAAAATATCCACGTGGAAAACTCCCTCTTAACATACAGAATCCATCCAGGGGGTTATCCCTGGTTTTTATCCCCATGGGAAGAGGCCCAGCTGCATTCCCATGGTTTCTCTCCATGCTGATGTTTATCCTTGGATTGGTCCCTCCATCCCAACTTTTCTCTTTGTAAGGGAATTAACTCCCAAGCCCTGTCTGGATGCTACAAAATAGCCTCGTGGTTTAGTGGATACATCCAGAAAAACCAGAAATTCCTTGGAATATTTGCCAGAAAGATCCTTCAGGGATGCTCTAAGGTTGAGTTTGGAGCTGGAGGAGGGAGGATGGAGCTTTGGATTTCACCCCGTAGGCCATGGAAATTTGGGAATGATGGATTATTTCCAAGGAATCTCCGAAGATTTCAAGCCTAGAAAAGCAGTTTAGTCTGTGTTCCTTGGAGATTTCCATGAGGAAAATTCCTTCAGGGAATTGCAGCTCCACTGGGACAACTTTGTGGGGATGCAAAAAGATTATAGAACCTCGGGAATAAGCAGCCAGAAGTTGCCTATTCCCAGGAAATCCACCTGGAGCAGCTTGGGCTGGATGCCCAAGGCTCTGTTCTTCCATGAGACTCCAGGATTTTTGGGATGGAGATCCCAAAGAGAATCCAGCAAGAAGAAACTGTTTTATCCCTGAGTCCATCCGACCTTTCCCTGAGCTGTGCTGAATTCCAAGCCCTCCAGGAAAGCCACAAGGATCCATCGGGATCACCCACATCTCTTTATCTCTTTTTTTTTTTTTTTTTTTGGCATCCCATCCTTGCCTTCTTCCCACTTTTGGTTTTTTTTTTTTTTTTTTGATGTTAAAGGCATCACCCAAAGACGAAGCAAATCCCTGGACTTGGAGCTCTTTCTCCTGGAGCTGAGGGGATTTTTTTTCTTTGCTTGGGCTCTTTCTGAGGCACGTTCTGCATGGATCTTTTTCCCAAATCCCATTGGAATTGCCTGGCTGTGCAGTGTGGGCCATTGCTGCCCTCTGCTGCGGGGACTCAGAAGTTCCCAATCCTGGGGATGAATCCAGGGGTGTCCCCTCCCCTTTTCCAGGATTTTGGGTCTCCCTTCGGAAGATCCTCAGCACAAGGAGCATCTCCGTGAGGTTTCTGTTGGGATAGGGGTAAGGAGAACCCCGGGAATTCGAGGTCTGGCTGCTTATTCCCGAGGTTTTTAATCCCTTTGGATCCCCAAAGTTGTCCCAGTGGAGCTGCAATTCCCTGAGGGAATTTTCCTCATGGAAATCTCCCAGGAGCACAGACAAAACTGCTTTTCTAGGATTGAGATCTTCAGAGATTCCTTGGAAAAAATCCACCAATCCCAGATTTCTGTGGCCCACGGGGTGAAATCCAGAGCTCCATCTTCCCTCCTCCAGCTCCAAACTCAACCTTAGAGCATCCCTGAAGGATCTTTCTGGCAAATATTCCAAGGAATTTCTGGTTTTTCCTGCTATTTCCACTAAACCACGGAATATTTGGTAAGAGCTCATGAGATAATTAATCATAATTAGTCATAATTAATCACAATCATAATTAATCACACTGGGGACTTACAGTACAGGAAAAAAACAAACCATAGGATTCATCATTCCTGGAAAAAAAATATTCCTGGAATAATTAAGGAGATTATTTAGGAGCTGCATCACAGCCAACAGCAGCTCAGCATCCCTCTTCCAAGGAGCTTTTCCAAGGAAAAGAAGGGCATGACATCCCTGGATGAGGTCAGAGGAGCAGGTCAGGAAACCACAGAGGCTCCCACCAGGAAGAATTCCCAGAGGAAAAGTAAACTTGGATCAGGATAACCCGACCAGAGGAAAACTCCAGTGCTGGAGCTGTGACATTCCCACTTCTCAGGATCATCCAGAAAAGGACTCAAAGGAGTTCATCTTTCCACGGATTTATTTGTTTTTAGGAGCTTTTCCATGAAAGTCCAGGCCTGGAAATGACCCAAATGGAAACGATGGAAAAATTTGGATTTTAATAAACTCCTTGGAGAAGATGCTCCAAAGTTTTGGGCACAGATGTGGATCCACACTGGGAAGAATCCAACTGGATTTTTAGCTGTGCCTCAGTTCCCCTCTCTCTGAGGAATGGATTTGGAATTAAAGCCCAGTCCTGGGCTTGCCTGAGCCTGGTTTAAGAGCTTTTCCATTAAACTCCAGGCTTGAAAAGGATCCAGGTAGAATCTATGGAGAAGCTTGTTTTTTTAAAAAAAAAAAAACTCATTGGAGAAGCTGCTCCAAAGTTTTGGGCACAGTCGTGGATCCAAATTGGGAAAAATCCTTGGCTGTGCCTCAGTTTCCCTCTCTCCAAGGGATGGATTTGGAACTAAAACCCAGCCCTGGGCTTGCCTGGGTCTGGCTTAAGAGCTGGGCTTTGCTCTCTCCAAATTCAAGATTTAAACCTGGAATCATCCTGAATGCTTTTCCCACCGGGAATCAGCGTGAGATGTGGAGACAACCCAAAATCCCTTTTTCCAGGTGAATTCCCACCCCAAATTTTAATCCTTCTGTCTTCCCCCAGGATGTGATCTCTGCAAACAGCTTGGACAAGTTTTAACCCAAAGATTTTATTCCCTGGATCTCAAGCTTTAGTGGATCTGTAGCACTTTGGGAGCAAACAGGAAAGAGATGCTCCTGGAGGTAAAAAAGGGAACTCCAAGGAAAAAAAATTCCAGCATAAATATCGGAGGTGGAGAAAGAAAGGAGGGAGCTCTGTGGGAATTTTTGTTGCTTCCAGAGGAAATCCCCCAGTTTTTTTCCATGCAAATGGACAAGAGGAATGGTGTTCTTTTCCTGGGAATTGGTGAGTTCAAAGCTCTGTTAATTAATGCAAATTAATTGGTTTTAGTGGAGTGTTGAAGGTAAGGGGCAGTTTGGGTGTTTTTCCAGTGGTTGGGATGTTCTGTCCTTGGATCATCCCGAGTTATCCCATCTGCTCTTCCCCCAAAATCTCCCTCAGCACATCCAGGCCTTTTCCTTCCCTACAACTGATCCCTTAAATTTGATATCAAGAGGAATTTGGTTCTCACTGGTTTCTGCTTGGCTCTGGTGGGAAAGATTCCCTTTTTCTCCAGCTGTGACACCATTCCAACCTCCCTCGTTTTGGTGATTTCTTTTGGATTCCTTTCATTTCCTTTCCAAGATTCTGGAGTCCCTCTGCTCTGGGAGAGCTGGGAATGTTCCCCTGGAGAAGGGAAAATTCCAGGGAATGCTCAGAGTCCCTGCAGGGGCTCCAGGAGAGCTGGAATTGGGGACAGGACACAGGGAATGGCTCCACTGGGAAAGGGGAGATGGGGCTGGGATCTTGGGCAGGAATTCCTGCCTGGGCTGGGATTCCCAGATTTGCTGTGGCTGCCCCTGGATCCCTGGCAGTGCCCAAGGCCAGGCTGGATCCACTGGGACAGTGGGAATTGTCTCTGAACATGGATGGGGTGGGAATGGGATGGGATTTAAGGTCCCTTCCCACCCAACCCATTCCATGATCCCAGGTTTTCCCCAACATTCAAATGGATAAGTATTGAACCTGCTCAGCAAAGCCAGAATTCTCCAGGAAAATCAAACATTTCCTGCTCTGCTCAGCTCCTCTAGGGAATTGCTGACAGCTCTGCTGGTTCAGGGAACAAAAAAAATTCCTACATCCCTCAGATTACTGTGAAAAAAAAGACTCATTCGCTCCCAGAAATTTGAGTCAGGAGTTTCACCCTGGTTTCCTTCGGAATGGACATTTCCCAACCAGAGTGGGGCCACCAAAACCAAGGCCAGAACAAATCCTTGGGGCTTTGAAGTTTGGGGAATGTGTGAAACATCAAATCCAGGCTGATTTTCCAGCCCACTCCCTGTGGTTCCTCCTGTCGGCTCGTCTGGAATGTTCTAGAGGAGGGAAGGCTCCAGGGAGGAATTTTTTGGTCACGGAGCAGGCAGAATTTTCTGATTTCTCAGTTCCAGCTGGGGCAAGTATTCCATGATGGGAGAAGGTGGCAGGAGGTGGAGTTGGCTCAGGTGAGTCCCAGGATTTTTGTGGGCCTTGGGAAGAGGAAGGGAAAGGAGGAGGTGGCAGATTTCTCCTCCTGTGTGGGAGCAGGAGATCTTCCATGGGATGTGAGGAACAGAGCACCAACAATCTCCCTTGGAGTCGGGATAAATCCTTGGGGTAAATCCTTGGGGTAAATCCTTGGGATAAATCCTTGGGATACTTGGGAGGTGCTGTCTTGGGGATCTGGGCAGGGCTGGAAAACCCTTCCCATGAAGGAATTTTCCCTAAAATCCAGCCTAAAGTGGGAGTTTAAACTTTGGGAGAGGCGTCAGATGGGACAACCACGCCTGGAATTCTGGGATAACTGTGGTTGGAATTCTGGGATCATCCAGTCCAAGCTGTGCCAAATTCCCACCTTGGCAATGAGTGCCACATCCAGGAATTCCTTAGAAAACTCCAGGGATGGGGATTCCAAACCTCCCTGGCACTTCCAATCCCTGACTGCCCCTTCCATGAGACAATCCCTGCTGGTGTCCAACCTGAGCCTCCCTGGAAAAAAAAAAATCCTTCAGGGAAGAGATTTGTGATAAAAATCCAATTATCTGGTCTGGTTTCATTTGGATTGAAACATTTACTCCCCAAAATTCCTCGGGATGAAGGAACTCCCTCAGCCAGGAAAAACAGGACAATCCCAAAATTATTTCTGCAGGAAAGAGATGAAGCCAATCCTCTTTTTTTTCCTGGGATAACACCATGGAATGGTCAGTGAAGGTTTAGAATAAATATTAGGAAAAATTATCCACAGGAATAACTGTCAGGGATTGGAAGGGGATGCCCAGGGCAGTGGTGGAATCCAGATCCCTGAAAGTGTCCAAAGAACCTATGGATGTGGCATTTGAGGAAAAAATTTGTGGTGAATGTGGTGGGAATTGGGTTGGATTTGATGAACTTGGAGTCTTTTCCAAACATAACAATTCCAGGATTATTTAATTCTTATGGAAATGCAGCTTTTGGTGGAATATGCACCAGATTTGGGAATTGAACCCTGAAACCAGAATTGAAACCTGATTTTTAAATTAAAAATTGATCCTAGATTTCTGCTTTTTCCACTTTGGAGCATCCATGGGAAGCTTTTCCTTGGCCCTTTGGGAAGAGTTTCCCTCCAGCCACAGGAATCCTGTGGGATTCCAGCTCATCCAGAGCTTTAGCAGAATTTTGGAGCCAGTTTTCCCCTAAAGTTTGCAACCTCTGGCTCAATTCCAGGCTTTGGCTCTTCCTGTTGCACCAGGAAAAGCTTTGGCATGGAAAAAAGCCTGGAAATATCCCAGCAAGCAGTCTTGGAAACTCGGGAATGTCCCTGAGGCTGGTCCTGAGCGATTCCCTCCTAATTCCAAGATCCTACATTGGTAACTTCCTCCAAACTCATTTCTCACGAGGAATTTCCACCTCCCATAACAGAGGAAGGAATTTTCCAAGGCAAGGCACAGGAAGAAGGGGAAATTATCCCTCAACTTCCATCTTTTTCCCTTTTACACCGAATTTCCCAAGACGGGAAGGACCCAGTGAGGAAAACCAATTTTTCCTCAGCGGGAGATTTCCAAGTTTTCTCAGAGGTCTGGTTTTATCCAGCTCTTGGAAGAGAGAAAAACATCCAATACAATACAATCTTGTTGCACAGTCCAGCTCTGACCCATCCAATCTAAAGTGCCAGCATGTCACCCAGCACGGATGGCACGGAGAAGGAGGAGGAAGAGGGATCCACACCCCAAATTCTCCATCTTGGCCACGTGTCCCTTATCACAAACATCCCCAAAAGTCTATTTATCTACGTTCTAACAACCTAATTTACACTTTACTGATTTTGGTGGCTTGTTTCCATTCCCTCTGTGTTGGTGATTTCCCCCAGGGGTTGGAATTCAGTGCCTGAGACACCAGGGTCTCACTCAGGGGTCTGTGAGACCCTCACCAGGGGGGTTTGAGACCCCCAGAGAGGCCAGGGGAACACCCTGGGCACGACAGATTTGGAAGGAAAAACTTCCAGGGAGCTGCTCCTCCTTCCCAAAGCGGGGGAAGGATCCACAGTTGGGCTGGATGACATTCCAGGGTTTTTCCAGCCTAAAGGATTCTTGTGATTGCTCGCTCCCTTCTCCTGCTTTCTTCCCTGTGCCCTTCTCCACGTTTTTTTGGGAGAAATTCCTGTTTGGAAATCTCTGATCTTCCCCAAACTGGCTGCTCCCCCGTTTTCCTGCCCCCTCCTTTTTTACTGCTCACAGTTCTCAAATCAGTTTTTTCCCCCATTTTTTGTATCCGAAATTCCCAAAGCAGCTTCTCCCTCTTTTCCGCATCACAATTCCCAAACCGGTTTTTCCCCTTTTTTCCAGTCACAATTCCCAAACTGGCTGCTCCCCATTTTTCACTTCCTGCAATTCCCAAACTGGCTTCTCCCTCTTTTTTACTGCTCACAATTCCCAAATCAGTTATTTTCCCCCTTTTTCCTGCCCCAAAATTCCTAAACAGATTGCTCTCTCTTTTTCCCATCACAATTCCCAAAACCAGCTTCTCCCCATTTTTCCTGTCACTATTCCTAAACCGGTTTCTCCCCCTTTTTCACTTCCCACAATTTCCAAAACAGTTTCTTCCCCTTTTTTCCTGCCTGCAATTCCCAAATCAGTTACTCCCCCCCATTTTCCTGCCCAAAATTCCTGCTCCCCTATTTTTCACTTCCCACAATTCCCAAACCAGCTTCTCCCCATTTTTCCTGTCACAATTCCCAAACTGGCTGCTCCCCCTCTTTTCCACAATTCCCTTTCTTCCTTCACATCTCCACTTTAAATCTTTCCCTTTCCCATCCCCCAATTTTTTCCTGAGTCTCCTTCTCCTTTCTGCCTTTCCCTTCCCATCTTCTCCCTCTTTTAATTCATCCCCCCCCCCTTTTCTCTCCCTTTCCACACCTCACAGATTTGATTTCATTTTTTTCCTGGGTCTCCTTTCCTCCCTTCTGCCTTTTCCTTCCTTTTCCCTCTCTCCTTCTGCTCCAGCTCTGCTGCGGATGGAGATGTTCAGCCCTTGGCTTCTTCCCAACAGCAAAAAAACGGCGAAAAAATTCCTTTCTTGCCAAAAATCTTCCCTTTTTCAGGCTCAGCTGCACCCCCAGCATAGAAAAAAGGGAGTGAGAACTTCCCAGATTTATTCCCTGCTCTGGGATCAGCTGGGCTGGAATTCAGCTGTTTTATCACCTGAGTTATTTCCATGGAATCCCAGCTGCTCTTCCCTGGATTGGATCCTCCTCTCCAGGTCTGGCTGGCAGCTCCTTCCTTCCCACACTGCTGGGCACACAGAGCTGGTTCTCCTCCAAAAACGCTTTTTTTGGGATTCGTCTTCACCCAGTTTTGTGTGGAGCTCCGGAATCGCTGCGGTTCTGGTGCTCCAAAGTGGCTCCAAAAGTTCAAAGCGATTCCAAAAGCCGGGAAAAGGTTGGCTTGGCTGTCAAACCACTCCAGAAATGTTTGTCGGGAAACATCCCTCAAAGTGCTCCGGGCTCCTCTGGCACCGCGCACCACAGGGAAGAAAATCAGGGAATGATGGGATGGGTTGGGTGGGAAAGGACCTGAAACTCATCCCGTCCCATGGCAGGGACACCTCCCACTGTCCCAGGGGATCCAGCCTGGCCTTGGGCACTGCCAGGGATCCAGGGCCAGCCACAGCAAATCTGGGAATCCCAGCCCAGGCAGGAATTCCTTCCCAAGATCCCAGCCCCATCTCCCCTTTCCCAGTGGGAGCCATTCCCTGTGTCCTGTCCCTCCATCCCATCTAAAATTCCCTCTCCCATCTTTTCCTGCTCCTCCCCAGGTCCTCAGTGAGGTCATTCCTCAAGTCTGGCTCTTGGCCACGAATTTTTTGGAACCACAGAGGAAAATTCCAAGTACAAAACAGTTTCTCTCTTTTTCGCTTCCCTCCTTTGCCCTCTCCGTGTCCTCCTTATCCTTTCCTCCCATATTTTTTCCGGAATTGTCTGGATTTTTTTTGATCTTTCAGTTTTTCCGGCCAATTCCTTTCCTGCTTTTCTCCACCTGCTGTGGCAGCCGCTCCAGCTCCACATTTTTCCCATCACTCAGTCACATCCCGCTGGAGATAAGGGGCTGTCAAAACCTTGAGGAATCCCAGGGCTTCTCACCAGCCCGTTCCACTTAATCCCAGGGGTTTACTTTGTTTTCCTAAGGAATTAACTTCCCAAAGCACCGGGATAACTTTGTTCTCCTGATGGATTTCCAGCCTCACATCTGGGTGGAAAGGTGGGAAAAAGATGGAGCTGAGGAGCTGGAGTTGGATCCGTGGATTGTGGGATTTTAGGGATCCAAGCTCCTGGCTATCAGCAGCCAATCCATGAGGTTATTTCCTCTCGGAATTCTTTCCAGTCGTGATTCACTTTTTGGATAAATTCACCTTTGCTGACCTTTTCCCCTCTGCAAAAGAATCCTGGAGCTGGAAACTGCTGGGGATCTCATTCCTGGCTTATTTTCCTCACAAATCAGCAGCTTCCCTTTGGATTTTGGAATGCTGGGTGATGGTTTGGTTCCTGAGCTGCCCTGAGCCAGAATCTTGGATTTGGATCATCCTCTCCAGGGTTGTTTTCTCTTGGAAGACTCAGTGGTGGCACCAAATAGGATAAAATCCTATTATTTGGTTTTTTGAACATCCCAAAGACTTTTCCTGGCCTGAGAAGGCCACCAAAAAATAGGGGTTTGGGCTGGAGTTAATTTTCCTCCCAGGAGCTGGAATTTGTTTGGGATTTGGGCTGGATTTGGCATTGGGAACACAGGGATGGTTTGGTTATTTCTGGAAGAGCTTCCATGGATTAGCCCAGGGCATGGGGGATCCTGGGCTGGGTCCTGTCTGACCTCATCCCCAACATCCCAAATCCTTCCCTGCTGGCTCCAGGTGGTGTTGGTGGCATGAAGGGCTGGAATAAAATTGTTATTCCTTGCAAACACTCCAAAGATTCCAATTTGTCCACTGTATCCCTGGGATTTTTGGAGATGCCAGTGGATAATAAAGTATTCCCTGGGTAGGAAATGTTTAAATGGCAATTTTTGGATCTAAGCTGGGCACTGTCACTGAGGCTGGAAGTGTCACTTTCCTGGAGATGACACATTGGGAAAATCCCTCTTCCAATCCATCCCTGCTCCAGCCCATCTCTCTTCCAACTGATCCCTTTTCCAATCCATCCTTCTTCCAATCCATCCCTCTTCCAATACATCCCTCTTCTGATTGATCCCTTTTCCATTCCCTCTTCCAATCCATGCCTTTTCCAATCTATCCCTCTTCCAATCCATCCCTACTCCAACTGCTCCCTGCTTCAATCCATCCCTCTTCCAACTAATCTCTTTTCCTAACCATCCCTTTCCTAATCCCCCTTCCAATCCTTTTCCAATCCATCTCTGCTCCAATCCCTCTTCCAGTCCATCCGTTTTCCAATCCCTCTTCCAATCCATCCCTGCTCCAGTCCATAGCTCTTCCAACTAATCCATTTCCAAATCCCTCTTCCAATCCATCCCTCTTCCAACCAATTCCTTTACCAATCCAGCCCTCTTCCAATCCCTTTTCCAACACACCCTTCCTCCAATCTATCCCTCTTCTAATCCATCCCTGCTCCAGTCCATCTCTCTCCCAATCCATCCCTCTTCCAGTCCATCCGTTTTCCAATCCCTCTTCCAATCCATCCCTGCTCCAGTCCATAGCTCTTCCAACTAATCCATTTCCAAATCCCTCTTCCAATCCATCCCTCTTCCAACCAATTCCTTTACCAATCCAGCCCTCTTCCAATCCCTTTTCCAACACACCCTTCCTCCAATCTATCCCTCTTCCAATCTATCCCTGCTCCAATCCATCTCTCTTCCAATCCATCCCTCTTCCAACCGATCCCTTTTCCAGTCCATCCCTCTTCCAATCCCTTTTCCAGCCCACCCTTCTTCCAATCCATCCCTCCTCCAAATATCTGGAATTCCAAATATCAAAATTCCCATCTGATTCGCCTTCCCAGCTCCATCTCGAATTCTCTTCCCGTTTATTCCGTTTCTGATATTCCCTAAGAACAGTTCACAGCAGCATCCCCTGTCCTCATCCCGGAATAACCTCCTGGAATCAGAGATCTCCCCAATCCCTCCTGGCAGCTCAAAGCCATGGAATGACCTGGCTGTCACATCCCGTTAGGATTTATTAGACCTGCAACCCGATACCTTTGATCTCGGCTGGCCCGGAACTGTCCGACATAATCCCACAAATTCTTCCAGGGAAGCGTGGCCAGGGCCGTGCCCTGGATGTTTTCCCAAGGAGTTTAGACAGAGGAGGGCTCAGGAATCCCAGGAATTAGAGATGAGGAAAGGATTTGTTGTTCTAACGTTGGGTTGGGCGTGGAGGGGAGGATTCCAAATCCTGGCTGAGCTCCAAGTGGGATACAGCGGCTCTGTCCCCCGGCATCGGAGCTGAGCAGGGAAATTCCTTCTCTTCCATGGATTTGGGATGTGGAGGATGGAATTCTCCACAATCAATGGGATCTTGGGAAGGAATTCCTGCCTGGGCTGGAATTCCCAGATTTGCTGTGGCTGCCCCTGGATCCCTGGCAGTGCCCAAGGCCAGGCTGGATCCCCTGGGACAGTGGGAGGTGTCTCTGCCCATGGATGGGGTGGGATTTAAGGGATTTGCAGGAAAGCAGCAAAACTCTCCAGCTTTTAGGAGCAGGTGGAAGTCATGGAATACAGAATCATCAAAATCTGGGAATTCTGGAAACACACCAGGGCTGGGAAATGGATGGAATCTCTTCCTTTCTGGGAAATTTAGTGGAAATGAAGGAATTCCACTCAAGCCTTGCAGAGCTAAAACCAGAATCCCTCTGGAATCTTCAGCCAAATCCCATCTCTTTTCCCTCTGGAAGCTGCTTCTGGCACTCCCTAGATCCCAAATTTCCCCATGGAGTCACAGATTTGGAACAAAGTCTCCAAGGATGGGCTTTCCTGAGTCATTCTGAAGGAGAACCCTGAATTCATCCCAGAAAATCAGGATGGACATGTAGGACCACAATCCAAATTCCCTGGAAAAGCTGGGACTGTGAGGATTCCTCCTGTTCAAAATTTCAATCATTTTTCATTTATCCCTTTTAAATTTGCCATCCTAAACTTCCAAATACCACCAGAGCCCTTCCAGCTCTGAACAAGGGTAAATCCTTGGAAAACATCACCACATTTTCCCACATTTTTTTTCCTTAAGAAAACTATCTGGGGAGTTTAGAAGGAATTTTACCTCTTGGGGAAAAAAAAATAAAAATTACCAGAAATGGGAAAATCCCAGGAAAACATGAGGGGTTTACCACAATGTTTTCCAGGGTTTTTAGGAGGAGCAGAGGCCAAACCCCGACATATTTGCCAGAGCCAGAGCCAATATCCATCGGTGGAATGGGATATCCCCAGTGGTCCTTGGGGAATATTAATATTATTAATATTATTGTTAGTTATTCCAGGTGGAAATGCTTTTTTAACTATGATTTTTATTATTGTTATAATTGTTATTATTGGAATTGTTAAAATTGCTGTTTGTATCATTAGAATTAGAATTAGTATTAGAATTATTTAGGAATACTGATGATGATGATGATGATGATGATGATGATGATGTTGATAATAATAATAATAATAATAATAATAATAATAATGTTATCCATGGTTATGCATTATGATTATGGTGATTGTTATTGTTATTGTTATTGTTATTTTATGCATGATTATCAATAATAACAATAATAATAATGATGAAGTTATCTGTGACTAAGAATAAGAACAAGAATAAGAATAAGAAAAAGGAATAATGAGAATAAGAGAATAAAAATAAAAATAAGAAAATAAAAATAAAAATAAAAATAAAAATAAAAATAAAAATAAAAATAAAAAATAAAAATATAAAATAAATAATGTTTTCCAAGGTTATCCATGATGATTCCTTGGACACCACCTGGGATTGGAGCAGTGTGCGGAGGGGAATTGACAGGATCCATCCAACACAAACAGGATTCTCCCACCCAGTACAAACTGGGATCTTCAATCCATGGCCCACCCTATCCCTGTGCGCCAGAATTCCGTAGGGAAGTCCAGGGAAATTTTCCAAAGCCACACTTTCGTTTTTTTCTGGGATTCCTGCCCCGCCTGTCCCACACCAACCTCGCTCTGAGTAAGAGTGTCCCGTCCTTGTGGTGGTTTCATCCATCCAAAATTCCTGGCTGGACGAGGGCGGGTTTTTTGGGATCAGATTTCCAAACATCCCTTTGTACCTGGTGACTCCATCGGGGTGGGGATGTCTGGCCCTGGCTCCGTTTGGATTTGGACAAGGGACAGCCGGTGACACCCGGATTTGAACCATCCCAGGGATTTTCACCAGGATTTCTTGCCTTTGCTTTACTCCAGGACACAAAATTCCAAGTGATCCCAAATCTCCTTCCAGCAGCTCTCCAATTCCAACCCCACCTTCCCAAATTCCATCTATTTTACCCACCCCACAGCTGGATTCACATCCCTGCTGCTCTTTTCCTGGGAAAAGAAGAGCACACACAGATTGTTTGGAAACTCTCCCCATTCCCAGACTTTCTTTGAGGAGTGATGGATGTTCACGGATGAGATTCCCACATCCAAATGGGAACTTGGCTCGATTCCAGGGAAAGAGGAATCAAAGCACTCTGGCCAGGGAGCGTTTCCTAAGGAAAAGAATTCCACCCATGCCCAAAGCTCTTTTCCAGGATCTCTCCATCCTGGATACAGCCCAAGTTACAGATGTGGTCACCTCCCCTCAGCCCTTGGGAATGCTGATAGGACATTTCTGGAAAACCTCAGGATCTGTGGGTGTTGTGTCCTGTGGGAGGAAGGGTGGGGAATGTTTTCCAATCACCTCCGAGCCAGGAAATGATTCCCAGGGAAAGGTGGGAAGTGACACGGAGGTGACTTCACTTGGAGTGCATTTCCCACATTATCCATGCTCAGGGCTGGGATTATTCCAGGCTGGAATTCCAGCCCTCTGCTCTTTCTCACAGGAATAACGAACTCAGATCTTATCACTCCAAACCCCTTGGAAAAGACTTTTCATGGGTTAAATCCCATTTTTCAGGTGAGGGAGGTGAAGCACAGAGAGGGGAAGTGATTCCCGGAGGGAATTCACACAACTTGCCCTCAGGAATTATCCACAGGGTGAATTTCTGAGAAGAAAAAGGAATTTCCTTACAATGGAATGCAGCTGCCAAAGGCGTGGATCCCAGGATTTATCCCTAATCAATACATGGATTGATTAGGGATCACCAGCTGGAATTCACAGCCCTTTCTGTGTGATTCCCACAAAATTCAGCACTTCCAGCAAGTTGTCAAAATCCACAACTCATCCAAGACTTTTCCATCACTTTTCAAGCTCCCTGTGGCACAGGATCCAGCAAACAGGGATGGAGGAGAAGGAGCTGCGGGCACAAAACTGGGAATTTTTCTCAGGAATCTTTGGATAACACGTTTTTGTCTCCATACCTTGGGAAAACAGGCAGTGGAAGAGGTGACTTTCCCAGTTTCAGAAAAATATCAGGACATTGAAACATTTCTCTCACTTGAGATGAAGCAAAAGGAAAAAAAAAATCTCCAAAACACTTTGGAATCACAAACCTGTGGGGAAAATGAATTGGATTATATGGAATTTCATTTTAATATTAGAGATTTTTTAAAAATTCCAGTTTATCCCAATTACATCCAGTTTAAATTCCAAGAAAAAGGATACTTGGGAGCAGAGAATGAAATGTATATTTTTTATGGAAAAGGAAAAAATAGCAATTTTGTTTTTGACATATTTTTTGTGTGGAAAACTCTCACAAAGACAACAAAATCTGGGAAAAAATATGGATATGGAGAAATTGGAATTTGGCAACAAAAATAATAATTTAGTTACAATGTTTAAGTGATTAAAAGGTTAATTATCAGAGCCACCAGTGACTGCTGCTCCTGCTGCCACACTGGGAGTGTTGGACTTTGGAGAATCAGGGAATCATGGAATGGTTTGGGTGAAAAGGGATCTTAAATTCCATCCAAACTCACAACATTCCAGTTTCAGGAACAACTCCCACTGTCCCAGGTGGATCCAGCCTGGCCTTGGGCACTGCCAGGGATCCAGGGGCAGCCACAGCAAATCTGGGAATCCCAGCCCAGCCAGGAATTCCTGCCCAAGATCCCAGCCCCATCTCCCCTTTCCCAGTGGAGCCATTCCCTGTGTCCTGTCCCCAATTCCAGCTCTCCTGGAGCCCTGCAGGGACTCTGAGCATCCCCTGGAGTTTTCCCTTCTCCAGGGGAACATTCCCAGCTCTCCCAGAGCAGAGGGACTCCAGAATCTTGGAATTATTTTGGTGGGAAAGGACCTTAAATCCCATCCAAACCCACAACATTCCAGTCTCAGGGACACCTCCCACTGTCCCAGGTGGATCCAACCTGGCCTCGGACACTCCCAGGGATTCTGGGATGTTCCTGTCACCAGTTCTCATATTCTATGGGAAAACACTGCAGGTATCTCTGCTTTTCCCTGGATTTTTCCTACCTGAATTCCTCACACACGTTACACACTGACAATATCCATCCTTATCCTCCTTTCCCTATCCAAATACTCTTTTTGGAGTTTTCTCAGAGCCTCTGCCACCAGTTGAATTTTCCAGAGAAAAACTCCCAGAACAACAAAACCCTCCAAACATCACCCCTAAAATAGACCAAATGTTTGGGGGAAAGAAGGGAAAAATTCCTTTTCCAACCACCAGCTCCAGTGTAATCCTACAGATGTTCGGACAAACCATAAATCCCATTGTTTTCCAGTTGTTTTCCTTCTTTTCAGCCACAAATGGGAACCATTTCTCATCACAGGAGTTGGGGGCTGTGCACCAGTCTCTGTGTAATTCCCACTCGCAGGACATAAATAATTCCAGCAAAAAAACAGGGACACGTTTGCCAGAGGATGCTGCTTATAATTACAGGGATGTGTGGTTTTGCTTAAATGGGAAAACAAACGGATTTCCCCAGCTTTTCCCTCCCTTCCATCGGAGCAGACCCCGCCTTCATCCTAAGCTAAAAGAGAAATATTTATAGGAAGGCCTCGTTAAAATCCTGGCACGGCATTCCCGCCTCTGGCTGAGCCATGAATTCCCTTGGGGGCACAAAACTCCCCGGGAGGAGGATCCAGGACAAATCCAGGGAGTTGTCCCAGTGCCAGGATCCAGCAATGCCCGTGGCTCCCTCAGATCTCCAGCCCAGCCTGGATTTCCCCTGTCAACAACTCCTTCAGGGCCTCATGGATCATGCCTGGGGCAGGCTTGGCCACAGCTGATCCTTCCCATCGGGAAGAGCCAGGGATGGGATGGCTGGAGAGGGTCCTGGAGTGATGGAGAGGTGTTGGGTTTGGTTCCAAAGAGGGAATGGGAATGGGGATGGGGATGGAACGGGGATGGGGATGGGGATGGGGATGGGGATGGGAATGGGGATGGGAATGGGGATGGGATGGGGATGGGGATGGGAATGGGAATGGGGAATGGGAATGGGAATAGGAATAGGAATAGGAATAGGAATAGGAATAGGAATAGGAATAGGAATAGGAATAGGAATAGGAATAGGAATGGGGATGGGAATGGGAATTGGGATGGAAATGGGAATGGGAATGGGAATGGAGCTGGGAATGGGAATGGGAATGGGAATGGGAATGGGAATGGGAATGGGGATGGGAATGGGAATGGGAATGGGAATGGGAATGGGAATGGGAATGGGAATGGGGATGGGAATGGAGGTGGGAATGGGGATGGGAATGGGAATGGGAATGGGAATGGGAATAGGAATAGGAATAGGAATAGGAATAGGAATAGGAATAGGAATAGGAATAGGAATAGGAATAGGAATAGGAATAGGAATAGGAATAGGAACAGGAATAGGAATAGGAAAGGGAATGGGAATGTGGAGGGATGAAAGGTGCAAGGATCCACTGGGATAATGGGAGGTGTGGGGTTGGAATTGGGTCCCTTTCCAACCCAAATCCTTCCACGGTTTTGTGATTTTCCCGTGGAATCTCGGGGCTGTGTCCACCAGAGGGAATGGCCGTGCAAGGAATTCTCTCCAGGCACTGTGACCCCCACCTCAGTGTCCCACATGAAGGTCCTGCTGCATCCACAGGCTTTCCTGGTGGATTCCAGAGAATTCAGGTGGAAAAGCTCCAGGGTGTGGGATCAGCTGCAGGTGATTCACGGCAAACACAAAGTGCTGCTGTCCCACCCGTTTCCCACCTTCTCCAGGTCCCTCTGGACACCTGCTCCACCCTCAGCTCCATGAGGACGACAGCAGGGGGGGATTCCAGGTGGGAGAGGTCGGAGTTCTGGATCAGGGGCCGCCTGGAGGATCCCACCCCACTCCCTGGCAGACCCATTGTTGATATTTGTGGAGAGCGGCGCATAATAACGACAAACGACCTCTTAGGAAAGGGAAGCAAAATGAGCATTTCATTGAAAAACCAAACCATATTTATAGAGTGGTTTGCAAGCCTCAAACGGGACAGGAGTTCATTGGAGAATAGGAAGAAAACATCTCCTGTCACGTACACCACGAAACTGTTCCTCAGTCAACACCAGGTGCTAATCTCTGTTTATTAATTCCTTTCTATTTACAAGAAAGTTATCATCCTGGGAAAGGCTCAGCCCAGAGCTGAGAAACTGTCTCAGCTTGGGAAAAAAACCTCCCAGCCTGAGAAAAAGAACTCAGAACCCGAGAAAAGGCCTGGCTAAAATCTGCCCAGGCCTTCAGCAGTGCCCACACTCCATGACTTTGTTCCTTCCCCTTCCATCCCTCAGCCCCTCTCCACCCCTGCATCCACCTCTCTGTGAACATTCCAGCTGCGCTGCTCCTGCTTCCAGGGAAACTGCCGTGCCCCTGGGAGCAGGGATTTGCCAGAGCAGTAGCTCGTGAGAACCTCGGGATTGTCCCAGCCCGGAGCTAACGTGGCCGCGGCCACTTATCCGTGGCTGCTGTTTTCCATTACGGCCTCCCGAAAACGAGCGGGATGCGAGCGCTGGGATTCCAGCCGGGATTTTAGGGCCTCCAGAGCTCGGCTCAGGCTCTGAATTGCTTCCAGCTCCTTCTTCTCCGGACGCAGAGACAATCCCACTCCCGGGCTCTTCCCTGCTCCGCTCGCTCCGTGCCAGAGAGTTCAAACCAACCCCTCGGTTTTTCATCCAGATGCTCGGGAATGGCTCCGAAGGTTTCCCGAGGTTTCTCAGGCTGGGAAATGCAGATGAGCTCCATCTCTCCCTGGGCTCCCAAATTAGAATGGCTCCCAGTTGTAAATTCAGGAATACTTGGCATTCCCAAGGAGTCCCATCCTTCCCAGAACTGGGAAAGGTTTAATCCCTGTTAAATTAAATTAGAACCTGGTGGTGGATCAGGATTTTTCCAGGGACAGTTTTGGGAGCAGTTTGGAGCTTCACCTCCTTTATCCTGCTCTTTGGAGCAATGGATGCTGTGGAACACAAATTCAGAGGGAAAAGACAGCATGGATGAGGTGCATTCCTTTTATTCAGCATCCAGGAATATTCCAGAGGGATAAAAGGCTGACAGGAATATTCCTGGGAGATCTGTGAGTCCTAAGGATGTTCTGCTAAAATCTCAGCAAAATTTTTCTGCTCTGAACATATCCAGCATTCTGGCACAGGAAAAGGACATTTTTCCAGGAAAAGGACATGGAAGGGCTGGAGCATGCCCAGGGAAGGGAACAGAGCTGGGAAGGGGCTGGAGAATTCCTGAGGGAAATGGGAAGGGGCTGGAGAATTCCTGAGGGAAATGGGAAGGGGCTGGAGAATTCCTGAGGAGCTGGGCAGGGGCTCAGCTGGAGAAAAGGAGGCTCAGGGACCTTGTGGCTCTGCACAGCTCCCTGCCAGGAGGGGACACTGGGGGGATTTGGGATCTGGGAACAGGAACAGGGAACAGGGACAGGAGGAGAGGGAACAGCCTCAGGGGAGGCTCAGAGTGGAAACTAGGAAAATTCCTTCATGGAAAGGGTGGTCAGGACTTGGAATTGCCCAAGGTAGGGAAGACCCCATCCTTGGAAGTGTTCAATAAACAGGAGGAGATGGAAACCTAAAGGGAATCAGGAGAGCTGGAATTTGGGACTGGAGGGACAGGACACAGGGAATGGCTCCCACTGGGAAAGGGGAGATGGGGCTGGGATCTTGGGAAGGAATTCCTGCCTGGGCTGGGGTTCCCAGATTTGCTGTGGCTGCCCCTGGATCCCTGGCAGTGCCCAAGGCCGTGGATGGGATTTAGGGTCCCTTCCCACCCAATCCATTCCACAATCCCATGACTTTACCTCCAGGACTGTGCATCCCATATTTTCCTCCCTTTAAAAGCCATTTCTGAGTTTTTGAGATGGTGAAGATGTCATGCACTCAGAGATGGAGGAATTCCAGGAAAGATGGTGCTTTCCTAAGGGCAATCCAAGGGGAGCACGCTTTGGGATTCAGCCACATCTGGTGTCAATTTTTCCAGGGACAGATCAGAGCCTTTTTTTTTTCCCCCCCAGGATTAAATGATACAGAAATTCAGGGAATTGTTTCCTCTGGGACAAATAAAAAAAAAAAAAGAAAAATCAACACTAAGGCCTTTTTGGAAAAAAAAATTAAAAGTACAATAATGAAGGCCTTTGGAATTCTTAGTTTCAAAATTATTCCTGGTCTCAGCATGGAATTCAAAAAATTCTTTGCAAGGATTAAAGGAGCTGAAAGCAAAACAAAGCACCTTGGAGTGGATCAAAACATTCGGAGTCCTTTCTTCACCACGAGAAAAATTTGGGACAAATTTTGGGGCTTTTCAAACAGTTCATCTGCAGCTCAGGCCACTTTTTCCTGGGAAGATTGTGGAATTTTAGGGATAAAGGTGAATTTTGCCAGCACAGGTTGAGGGTGGTGCAGGTGGGGAATTGTGTCCATGTCAAAACAGTCCCAAAAATAAATGGAATTTCGCTGCCTTGGCAGCAGAATATTTCTCCCTCATGCCTGTGTCCCATGTGGAATTGTGAGAGGGAGCAGTGCAGATCTCGGGGAAACAGGATCATGGAATCATGGGATGGGTTGGGAAGGGAATTCAAAATGATCCATTCCCACCTCATCCATGGGCAGGGACAATTCCCACCATCCCAGTGGATCCAGCCTGGCCTTGGGCATTCCCAGGGACCAGGGGCAGCCACAGCAAATCTGGGAATCCCAGCCCAGGCAGGAATTCCTTCCCAAGATCCCAGCCCCATCTCCCCTTTCCCAGTGGGAGCCATTCCCTGTGTCCTGTCCCTCCAGGCCTTGTCCCAAATTCCAGCTCTCCTGGAAATCTGATTCATGGACCCATCCCAGACACCATCCACGATCCATGGGCTCCTCCACGTCTGTGAGGCTGGGAATCACCAGACCCTGAGGATCCTTGGCTGCCAGAGCATTCCCAGAGGGAGTTCATCCCGGCTGTGAGCACAATTTGGGATTCCCTGCAGACCAGTCTGGAGATCCTGGGAATGCCAGCTCTGCCCAGCTCCATGCTCTGCTGGAGCAATTCCCTGTAAAAAAGCATCTCTACTTTTTTTTTTTTTTTTTTTTAATTCCTGATTTTTTTCTCCCACATTTTGCTCCTTTGTCTTCCGATGAGGTGCAAAGTTCACACCCGGCCCTGAAATGGGGTGAAAACAATTCCAGAACAAAAGGGGAAAATTGTTTATCCCTGAGAGCCAAATCTTTCCTTAGGCCTTGGAAAATTTCCCTGATTTCCAGATAAACACCAGCTGCTTCATTCCATGATGTGGGCATCCCTGGGCTCATTTATCTCATTTTGGGAAAGTTTGGAAGTTGGGAGGAGGAAAGGAAACAGATACAGATGATGGATGGAATTTTTTTTTGAAACTTCCGAGGATCCTGGTTTAGAAAAACATGGAATCACAGAATAGTTTGGAAGGGATTTTCAGGATCATCCCACAGGTAGGGACACCTTCCATTATCCCAGGATGCTCAGATTTTATTCTGCTGCTGGAAAAGCCCAGGAAAATCATCCACAGCAGTGAGACTGGAATTGGGATCTCCTCCCAGTTCTGACTGGAAAAAGGTGGGAGAATTCCTGCAAAAGGATGGGATTGTGAGTGTCCCTGGATCCCTGGGAATGGCCAGGGCCAGGTCAGAGAGGAGTTGGAGCAGGGATAGTGGGAGGTGTCCCTGCCACAGCAGGTTGGGATTAAATCACCTTTAAGGTCCCTTCCAAGACAAACCATCCCAAGATTCCAGGAATTTTGGCCAAACAGGGATACCTGTCAGGGAATGGTCTCACCTTGGAGGTCAATTATCCTGGAGAGGCTGACAACAACCCTGGGACAATCCTGGGAAAGGAGCCTGCGACACCCTCTGGAATTACTCCGGGATGTGGATTCCTTCCGTTTGCCTCCTCTGTGTCCCTCTGGAATCTCCTCCCGAATCATGGAATGGTCTGGGGTGAAAGGCACCTTGAAGATGATCTAATCCCAACCCCCAAAACCTGGAAAATCCCTTGGGATAGCTCCTTTTCCCCCCCTTTTCTTTGTCCTTTCCAAGCCCTGTGGGGAAAATGCCGCTTCCCTCCCGGGCACGGAGCTGCTTCCAGAAATAACCACTTTCCTCACTTCCCACCCTAATCTGTTTTTCCCTTCCCTTTCCATAAAAACAGCACGGATGAAACAAAGCCCCCTTTTCTCCGAGGCTTTCTCCTGACCCAAACACAGAATCCTGGTGCCTCCAAGTCTCACGGAGCAAATCCAGGCTGGAAGCCGCAGCCAGGACTCGGTGCCACCTCCGAATTTTGGACACATCTTTGGATTCACCTTCCCGCTTTGGATTTGTTCTTGGATCCCGAAATTTGAGTGGATACCCGGAGCCTCAGCAGGGAAAGGTCATTTCCACTCGTTGACATTCAGGCTGTCTCTTTTCCAGGGATATTTATAATCCAAGAGCATCGGCCTGGCTGGGGAGAGGCTTCCCACTCGTCAGGATTTCTGGGAAGGGGGAAAGGTCACACCTGGAGGAACGGGAGGTTTTGACAGGAAAATTATTCAATCCTAATGCATCTTCTCCTAGTGGCTTTTCCCAGGGATTGGATGGGAGCCGTTGGCTGTTCCAGGATAATTCCCAACAAGAGGGTTTTGTGAGCTCACAGCTCCCCTGCCAGAGCTTCTCCCTCTTCCCACTCAGGAACGTCTGAGCAATTCCCACTGGGATTGCTCTAAAGCAGCATGGGCAGCAGGAAAGGTGGGAATTCTGTCCCAGTTCCCACTATCCCACATTGCTCCAGGCCATCCAGAAAAAGTTTAGGAAGCTCCAACACAGGCACAACAATTGAATTCCCTGTGGAATTCCCGAGAAAATGGAAATTATTTGGGATCCTGGGTATGCCAGAAATTCCCAGAGGTGTCACACAGTCCCTGTCCTTGGAAATTTTCCAGGTCAGGCTGGATAAATCCCTGAGGAATCCAGTTTTGGAAGCTGGACCGGATATGTCCTGAGATTCTTCCTGCCCGGATTATCCCTGGGAATTCCCAATCCCAGCACAACTTCCCCGTCCACACATGGATATGGACCTGCTGTATCCCACAAATCCAAACACCTCCATCCCAAAAAACTGCGCTGCTTGCCTGATGTTTTCCATTCCTTGCCTTTTCCCCTGTGATTTTCCCTCAAAACCCAGAAAATTTGGGATAAATTGGATCCATGGCCGTGGCCAAAGTCTTACTCTGATCATGCTCCTTCTGCTCTTCCCTCCAGGATTTTCCAGAGCTTTGCTGACCCATCCCAGAGAATTTTGGGATGTAAAACTGCTGTTTTTACTCCTGATCCAAGAAAAACCTTGGATCAAACACCTCTGGCTCCACCATCACCTGTATCCCATTCCTCCCTTTTTTTCCATCAAAACTCCCCCTGCTCCAGGGGAAATTCACCCATTCCCAAAAATCCTGCACTTTTCTCCCTTCCTTCCATAATCCCTAAAACAGCAAAGCATTTGGTCTCCTCCCTTCAGAAAATCCAAAGGGATAAACCCTTGGAAAAGCTCCCAATCCAGGTAATCCTCTTGCTCCTCCCTACCTGCCCCAATCCCAGTGTTTTCCTGGGTCCCAGACATTCCAGGATGAGGAAAGGAAGTTCGGCTCCAAACCCATCCCTATTAAATTCCTCCCCAATCCAAAGTGCCCGGGAAACAAAGCCTGGATTTACCTGGTTTGGATGTCCTTGGCACGGGATAACAACCTGGGATTTTCCGACTGAATGGACTCGTTGTAACACCAGGAATTCTGGCTTTGTTTTTTTGGGGTTTTTTTTTTTGAATGTTCACTGATTTTTCCCTCCTGCCAGATTTCCTGAGTAATGCCGGAGCACGGAGCCAACTCCCGGCTTGTTTGGAGTTCTGGAATCCTCCAGGAAAAGGAGACAGAGGTCCCACGTTTCTCTTGGAAGAGGGAAAGATTCCAAAGGCTGTTTTTGGAGGGATCCCATCCCAATCCTCCAGGAATGACCTCATCCCGCTAATGAGGAGTCGGCTTCGGGCTGGATGGAATAAAGGGCTCCTTCTGCCTCTGGATTTCGGAGGTTTAGGGAGTTTTCCAAGTAAATTCTCCTGGATTCCAGGTTTATCTGTCCTTTTCAATGGTAGCTCTAAAGGGGAGCTCATGGAATTATAGAATACCTGGATTTGGGAAGGATATTCCAAGTTTATCCGTCCTTTTCAATGGTAGTCTAAAGGGGAGCTCATGGAATTATGGAATACCTGGATTTGGGAAGGATATTCCAGGTTTATCCATCCTTTTCAAGCATAGCTCTAAAGGGGAGCTCATTGAATTATGGAATACCTGGATTTGGGAGGGATGTTCCAGGTTTATCCATCCTTTTCAGAGCCTTCTTTCTCTCCAGCTCTGTGCTCTCCCTGGATTTTTCCCTTCTCCAGGGGCACATTCCCAGCCTGGTTCCAGAGCCAAAGGGCCTTAAATCCCTTCCCATTCCCACCCCATCCCTGTTTTGGGACACCTCCCACAATTCCAGGGTGCTCCAATCCCAATCCAACCCGGCCTTGCAGAGTCCCCACATTCCAATTTGAAGGTTTTATTCCATTTTTTCCCATTTGTTCACGATAACTAATCCAACTGAAAAGGCCTTTCCATGCCCACACTCCCGCTCTTCCCTCTCCCTTCTTTTTTCATGGATAACCACCAAAACCTGAGCTCATCTTGGATTCATTTCCTCCCTGGATATCTCAGCTCCAAACACTCAGCAGAGAGTGGCATTGACCTTCTCCTGTTGGACTGGGAGCTCCCCTCCAGTTTGGATCCCAATCCTGTTGGAATTCTGCCCTCTGAGGATAATCCACATGAAAAGCAGGACCAGGAGTCAAATCCTGTTGGATTTGAGTGCCTTCCAACATTCCTGGTGCTTCCAAACCCTCTCTGATTCCCTCACTTCCAACTGGAGTCAGCCCGAGGTTGCTGAGGCTTTCCTGGGGATGAATTCCAAGGGATGCAGATAAAACTCAGGATAAACCCTCAGCAATCCCAGAAGTCCTGGAAAGTTTTGTCTCCGTGAGCACCCCACAAAGGGAATCAAGACAGGGAATCCTTTATGGGTGTTGGAGCTGGAATCTGGATCCTGGAACAGGAAATTCCCCATCAGCCATGGGAAGGTTTCCCAAAAAAAGTACTGGGAATCTCAGGATGGATGGATTTGGATGGTCCAAAAAGTGGGAGAAGGGTTTTGTTTGGATCCAGCACTCTCAACTGAATCTTGGATCACACCTTTCTCACAAGGAGAAGAATCCACGGATTAAATCTGAGAAAAAAAGAGGGAAGGGAGTCCTGGATGATCCAATTGTCCTTTCAAAATCCGCTGCCCTCAAGAAAAAGATCAGAAATAATCCCCAAACTTTGGAGCTTTGGAATGTTTGGATTAAAATCCTGATATTTTGGTGGAATTCCAAGTGAGGGAAGGGAAGGGAAGGGAAGGGAAGGGAAGGGAAGGGAAGGGAAGGGAAGGGAAGGGAAGGGAAGGGAAGGGAAGGGAAGGGAAGGGAAGGGAAGGGAAGGGAAGGGAAGGGAAGGGAAGGGAAGGGAAGGGAAGGGAAGGGAAGGGAAGGGAAGGGAAGGGAAGGGAAGGGAAGGGAAGGGAAGGGAAGGGAAGGGAAGGGAAGGGAAGGGAAGGGAAGGGAAGGGAAGGGAAGGGAAGGGAAGGAAGGGAAGGGAAGGGAAGGGAAGGGAAGGGAAGGGAAGGGAAGGGAAGGGAAGGGAAGGGAAGGGAAGGGAAGGGAAGGGAAGGGAAGGGAAGGGAAGGGAAGGGAAGGGAAGGGAAGGGAAGGGAAGGGAAGGGAAGGGAAGGGAAGGGAAGGCAAGGGAAGGGAAGGGAAGGGAAGGCAAGGGAAGAAGTCAGGGCTTTGCTGGGAAAACGCCCTGGACTAAAAACGCTGGAGCTGGAATGTGCTCCCTAAGCTGAGTTCAAGGTTTAGGAGCTGGTGTTTCATTCTCGGTTTTTAGAAGCAAGAAGAGTTTTCCCAAGCTTTATTTCATGGAATTTGCATTCATGGAGGGACTTTTAAAAAGAAAGAAAAGAAAATGAAAGGAGAATTTAAAGCATTAAAAAGAATCTATGGAAATAGGAAAGGAACAACCCTCGGGATGTCAAATCCAGCTGCTCCCAGTGAGCACTCCAGCTTTTCCAAGAATACAGATTTCAGAGAAAAATGGATGAATTTCCATGAAAAGAGAATCTGGGATGCCCTTTGGCCTCATCCCGCCTGGATCCGTGCTTGGCTCAGCCTGTGGATCATCAGGCACTGAGTCACCTCCTCATGGATGCGGGATGAGGTCCCGGGGGAGGGGACAGAATTCCTGCCGGGAGCCGGATTTTCGGGATGGTGATGTCGGAGTCTGAGTCAGAGCTGCTCCAGGCCCGTCTGGTTGTGATTTCAGGAACGGCAAAATCGGAGGAATCCCTGGCAGGGAAAGGCTGGGAGGCTTCCCGGTGGGAATGGGGTCTGGGAGGGAGGTTGGGATCCGTGTGGGAAACACCAGGATAAAGGGAAAATTCCTTATTCTTGCCTCCCTCTCTTCCTCCATTCCCTCCTTAAATGGGTGAGAAATTCCTGGAAGCAGCTCCAACATTGTCATGGTTCCAGCAGGAATTCTGGGCTTGTGCTTCCCTGGATTTTCTGCATTCGGGGATAAATCCAGAGCCTCCCTCGGGAGTGCAGCATTCCCAACTGGAATCCTGGTTGGATAAATTAGTTCCACAGGAACCTTGCATTTGTGGCTGGGACAGGAGTTTCAGGATGGAATTTCGATTCCAAATCCTGGCAAAAAAATCAGGCGTGGCCTGAGGAGAAACAAGGAAGAGCAAGAGGTGGGAATGCCACATCCCACAAGAGAATCCTCCAATCCCACAACATTCCAAAGGTTTCCAGCTCATCCCCTCATCCAGAGAGCAGTGACAGAAGCTCCATCATTCCCAAAAATCCCTCGGCTTGGAGGTTTTCCAAGGATCCAATTCCATGCAGCAGCTGCTGAGAGATTGGATTCCCTGGTTCCAAGGTTGGGAATAACCCAGGGAAATGGGATGGGTGGAATTTGGGATGGGGGTCAGAGGGACACGGGGCCTCATGGACACCAAAATTTGGGATTGAACCAAACTGAAAATCCCATTTTGTTCCTTGGAGATCACCTGGAATTGGGAATTTTGGACGATTTAAGGAACGTCTCTTATTTTTTATTCTGTGTTCCTTTTTTTCCCCATTTTTTTTCCAGGGTTTTTCCATGCAGCTCCTTCCAAGCAAATGCTTGGACCCCGTCAAACTCCAGGCTTTGGATGCTCTGGATGGATTCCCCCATGGATGATCCAAGGCTGATGGAGCCTGGCAAGATCCCGCTCCAGGAGCCGGATGGAGAACATTCCCTCCTGGAAATGCCACTTCCAGCCAGACTTGGATCTGCTTCTTTCTTCCCTAGGGCTGTCCAAAGAAATATCCTGGAGTGGGGAACCTCTCCTCAGGGATTTCCCTGGCTCTTCCCAGAGCTGGGTTTTTCCTGGATTCTGCAGGATGGGATAAAAAAACTTGGAAAAGTTTGTTCCCCCAGGAATATTGACCCTGTCCATGGAAGGCTTGGAATTAGATGGTCCTTGAGGTCCCTTCCAAGCCAAACCATTCCAGGATTCCATGGGTATCCCCTGGTTGTTCCTTCATGGAATTCCCACAGTGGGAACAACTCCAGGGATATTTTCCTTGCACCTCCTGATGAAGAAGGAAAGGGAATTGTGCTGTTAGGATTTTCCTTAGGGAGGTTTTCCTTAGTGCTGGGAGCTCTTTAAAATTTCTGGGAATTCTCTTTCCAGCATCTGAAGGAAAGCGGGAAGATTAAATTTCCAGACAACCTTCCCAAATCCTGTCTTTTATAGGGAGCATGGTTTCATCTTTCTTCTAAAAATTCCAAAGTTCTTCTCCATCCATATTTATTCTGCTGCAGGAAAATGTAATTTAATGGATTTATCCCAAATTTCAGTCCCTTGTCCCTTCAGTCACTCTGAACTTAGGGAATCCCAGAATCCCAAACTGATTTGGTGGGAAAGAACCTGGCTCCAATTCCCTCCTGCTATCCCAGGTTTATCCAACCCGGTCTTGGACACTTCCATGGATCCAGGAGAAGCCACAGCTTCTCTGGGAATTCCATCCCAGCCCCTCACTTTCCCAGGGAAGAATTTATTCCCTATATTTTTCCTCAATTCCAATTAAACCCCTTCATTATAGATCCCAACAAAAAGGTGGAAGAAATCTTGGAAAAAAACTTCAAAAGCAGGATAAGGATGAGGACAGGAGAATGGGAAAGGAAGGCCCAAAATCTTGGGGAAAAAACTGCTGGAGAAAGATGACCTGAAACAGCTCGGAAAAATAACATGGAAGGATTTGGGATTTGGAATTTGGGAATTACAGGAGCAGGATCAGCTGGGAGCAAACAGAGCGGGGAAAAAAGCATTGTCCACCCTTCTGGAATTCCATGTCCCTGGAATGAGGGTGACACTCAGTCCAGGCACCAAACATTCCCCGGAAATCTTTTATTACTTGGAAAATGGGATTTGGGTCACGCAAAAATTTGTTTTCCCTGAAAACTCAGCTGTATTTTTCCTCGTTATTCAATGAGTTTATGGATTTGAAGGTGAGAAATTCGTCCTTTAACCATTTATTTATGGATTTATTTATGGATTTATTTATGGATTTTAATTAGGGATGGATCATTTATTTGGGTCGCCGAGATTTGGGATTGGAGAAATCCCGTGGCAGGCAGTTATCCCACAAATTCCCAGAAAGAAAAACTCTGGGATTTGGGGAATTGTTTTATGAGGCTTTGGAATTCCCTGCAGAAAACTTTGGAGTCTCTTCCTGTTAAGGGGAAAGGAAGCCTAAGAGGGAATTTGGGAATGAACAACCTGGTTTTCCTGCTGAAATCATGGATAATGGCATCACTCATTCCCAAGGGCTGGAGGCTCTGAGGTCATGGAAGATGCTGATTTTAAGGGAATTTGGGAATGATTCCATCCCACCCATTGGAATCCCAGCTGGGATGAGCCAGTCCCGTCCCTCTTCCCGCATCACACATTCCCTGTGCCACAGATCCCATGGGAAAACTGGAAATATTATGTTGGAACCTCTCCCAGCTCTCCTGATGGCTGCAGTGGAGCAATTCTGTGGGAAAATTTAGGAACAGCACCAAGGAAAAATGGGGAAAAAAAAATCCTGTGAAACCTGGAAGTGAAGCATTTCCCTCTGGAGAGAAAAAGTGAAGGATGGAAAGGAGGAAAAGCAGGAAGGAGGGAGGGAAGAAGGGAAAATTATCCAAACATCACCTTCCAAGAGATTCTGGAATCTGGGAATTGCTGTGGATATGGCTGGAATTTCAGGGAAATATATCCCTCCTGAAAAAGGGGCTGTTCCCACTTCATCCATGGGCTGCTGTGGAGGAGGGAAAAATGCTCCAGGATTCTGGAGTCCCTCTGCTCTGGAGCCAGGTGGGAATGCTGGGAATGTTCCCCTGGAGAAAGGAAAATTCCAGGGGATGCTCAGAGTCTTGCAGGGGCTCCAGGAGAGCTGGAATTTGGGACAAGGCCTGGAGGGACAGGACACACGGAATGGCTCCCACTGGGAAAGGGGAGATGGGGCTGGGATCTTGGGCAGGAATTCCTGCCTGGGCTGGGATTCCCAGATTTGCTGTGGCTGCCCCTGGATCCCTGGAGTGGGGCTGTTCTGGTATCCCAAGGATTTTGTGGGAGCTGGGATAACCTGGCAGGATCCAGACGTCCCTGCAGTGGGGCTGTTGTTCCTGCCCTGGGATTCTCCCACTCTGTGGGAATTTTTCAGGCTACAATTCCCTCTTCTTTTACTCCACTGGGATTTGCCTCCCTCATCCTCAATCCCGACTTTCCCCCACTCCCAAATCCTCCTTTGCCTCCTTTCCATCCCGATTCCAATCCCTTCTCCCCGTCCCTGTTAGAGCCGAGCGTGTTTTCCTCCAGGAATCCGCGGCCTAATCCAGAACAAACAAAACATTCCCACAAAACCTCCAACTCCATGAACTCCTGCCCCGGCCTTGACCGTGCTCCCTCCTCCTCTCTCTTCCCAGCCCCCATCCCAATCCCTCTTGCTGAGGTTTCCAGGAAATTTTTTCTCCCTGACGAAGGCTCTTGCAAAAACTCCGGAAATTTTGGGCAGCTACCGGAGCTGGGATTGGATGGATTCGCCTGGATTTGGGAGCAGTGGGGCTGGAGCTGGGTTTGCACATGCTGGAGGTGGAGAAAATCCCTGGAAAAGCAGGAGATCCTTGTTCCTATGGATTTTAGGGGTGGAGCTCTGTTGCACGGAACAGCTGGGTTGGGATCAGGAAAATGGGAAGAAAACTGGGATGAGGCTGTTGGAACAAATCCCAGGATTCCAGAAGTTCCCAGGTCCCTTCCCCAGCATTCCTGAGGAATCTCTGAGCTCCCTGTTTGTGTTTTTTGGATAAAGACTCCTTTCCAAATTCAATCCCAAAAGTGTTGGGATTGGGGAGGCAGTGGGGGATGTTCCTGTTCCCACTGGGATTGTTATTCCTGGATGTCTCAGCTGGGAAATGGGCCAGGAGAATTTGGGAAGGGCTCTTCCAGCTGTATCCAGGGCAAAATTGTGTGGTGAGGACAAGGAGAATCATCTGCATCCCAAAGGTTTTTCCCAGGAATCCTGGAATGGTTGGGGTGGGAAGAGACCTGGGAATTTATCCCATTCCATCCCTCACCTTCCCCTATCCCCGATGGATCCAAGCCCCAGTGTCCAGCCTGGCCTTGGACACCTCCAGGTTATCCCTGGTTAATCTGGCAAATCCATCAAATCCAACCTTTGAGCAAACACCACAACGTCCACAAATCCATATCCCGAAATATCCACTGGGACACTTCCAGGGATGCTGATTCCAGGTTTGTTCCGGTGCTTGACCAGTCTTTGAGGGAAGGAATTTTTCCTGGAGGAATTTTTCCCAGAGGAATTTTTCCCATGGGGAGTGGACACTGAGCCACTTCCAACAGGATCAGGAGAAAAGCCAAAAGCCCTGCAGGAAATCTGGGAAAATGGGACTAAAAATCCATGTTCTCCCTTCCCAGGTTTATTCCCAACTTCCATTTCTGCTCCTCTTTGGACGTGAAATCCAGCAGGACACTAAATCCAGTCAAAGGTTGGATTTGATGGATTTGGAGATCTTTCCCAACCTTAATTATCCCAAAATTCCAAACTTTGGCATTTCCAGAGAATAATTTGAAGTCTGCCAATGGAAAAACTCTCTGGAACAACGGGAGCAACCAGCAATTCCAAATAAAAAACAAAATAATTCCTTCCTATGAAATCAAGGGACAAATTCCCAAGTTTTTAAGGCATTTTAAGGATTATGTGGATTCCACTGGGAAAACTGAACAAATCCAGTGGAAGTGTGGAAAAAGAGCCTTGAATTCAGGGATAGAATTCCAAGTTCTAAAAATAGATTATCCAAACCCTTGGGAGGCCTCGGACACAGGACACGATTCCAGGTGACCTCTCCAAGACTTTTCCAGGGACATTTTCCTACAATTCCAACATCAGGAAGGAAGCTGAGACGCAGGAATTCCAAGGATCTGGGATGTAGGAATGCCGGAGTGATGTCACAGCGTGGAATCTCCATGTTTTTTATGGATCAGAAGGAATTCCAAAATCGCAAATGGAACAAAAATCATGATAAAAAGGCGGCAAAGTCACAAATCCCAAAATTCCCATTTCCTTTCTTTTCCTTTCTGGATTAGAGCATGCCTGGCTCATCATGGGCCGTGCTTTATTATCCAGATGATCTTGCAGGATTTCTCTTCCTTTTTTTTTTTTTTTTGGAAAGGACACGGAGTCCTCAATCCACAAGATGTCAACTAATCCCTGCCCCAGCTCCAGAGCGGAAAAATTCCCTCAGTGTCCTCGGGAGCAGGAGCTTGTTTATAAATCCCGGGATAGAACAGCAGCAGGACGCTGCTGACTCATTCCCAACGTGACTCATCCCAAACCATCCCAGATCTTTCACCTCTGGCCCTTCCCAGCCTCCCTCCAGGTTTTTTTTTGGCTCCTTATCCTCACTCCAGCCCCTGGCATTTGGGATTGTGACCTTGGAATTGCAGTGTGGTTTTCCAGCCTGGTTCTCCTGATGGTGGAGTTTTGTTAGGAAGGAGATTCCCAGCCAGAAGTACCTGTGGATGCAGTGTGGGAATTCCTAGCTTTTTATGGAGGTTGTGAGTGGAGATGGGGGAATACAGGAAGGATGTGGAGGTGTTGTGGAAAATCCAGAGGAGACCTCAGAGCTGCTCCAGGGCTGGAGCCAGGCTGGGAATGTTGGGAATGTTCCCCTGGAGAAGGGAAAATTCCAGGGGATGCTCAGAGTCCCTGCAGGGGCTCCAGGAGATCTGGAATTTGGGACAAGGCCTGGAGGGACAGGACACAGGGAATGGCTCCACTGGGAAAGGGGAGATGGGGCTGGGATCTTGGGCAGGAATTCCTGCCTGGGCTGGAATTCCCAGATTTGCTGTGGCTGCCCCTGGTCCCTGGGATTTTCCAAGGCCGGGTTGGGATGGGATTCTCCACCAAGAGGTGTCTGAAGTTTCAGGGAATCCATGGGAAAAGGGCACGGAGTGACCTGACAGGGAAAAATCATTCCGGAATAAAACAATTCTCGGTGTCCGTGACAAAATCCATCAGGATGGCAACAAATCCAATCCATGGTTTTATTCAAGAAAATCTTCCTAAAGCCTCTGAGTCAGCCAAGAGCAGCTGGATTTCTGTGGGAATAGCAGATGGAATTTTGGAAAGCAGGGAACACATTGGCCAAAATTGTTAGGATTGGGTGGAGGAGGGAAAAAGAGGGGTGGGTAGGAGGAGAAGGAGAAAAAAGGGAGAAAAAAGTAGGAAAAAAGATGAAGAAGGAAAACAAGGGGGAAAGGGGAGAAAAGGGGAAAAGAAATATAAAGGAGAAAAAAAGAGTACAAAAGAAGGGGAAGGGAAAAAATGGACAAAATTAAATAGAAAGAAGAGAAGAAAAAGGAGGACAAAAGGAAGGAAAAAAGGAAAGAGAAAAAAGAAAAGGGTAAAAAAACATAGGAAATAAAAGGGGGAAAAAAGCGAGAAAAAAAGGAGAAAAAAGCGGGGGAAAAAGGAGAAAAAGAAGAATAAAAGAGAAAAATAAAGGAGAGAAAAAAAGGGAAAATAAAAGGAGGAAATGGGAGGAGAAAAGGAAAAAAGAGAGTAAAAAGAGAAAAATTGAGAAAAAGGAGAAGGAAAAGGAGGAGAAAAATAGGGAAAAAAGGAGGAAAAAAGGAGGGAAAAAAAGAGGGGAAAAGGGAGGAAAAGGAGAAAAAGAGTGGGATAAAAAGGGGAGGAAGCAAAGACAGGGAAGGGGCAGGAAAAAAGGGTGGGTGGGGAAAAACAAGGGAAAATCCAGGAAAAGTCAGCAGAAATCCCAGAATGGCTGCACCTTGTCATATTGGAGCAAGGAAAAATGGGAATGGCCTTGTCCAGGTGAAGCTCCCGGCCTGGAAGCAGTTTGGGGTTAAATCTTCCTAATTTGGGCTTCTTAATTAATTTTAATTAATTTAAATTTAACTCTGTCCCTGTTTCAGAGGTTGTGGCACTTACCCTGCAGCGTCTCTTCCCAAATTTTATTCCTTATTTCCCAAATCCTACAAATGGATTCCCTCCCGAACCAGCAGAGCAGGAGCAGCTGGAAAAGCTGGGAATTCCCAAAGGGAGAAAACAAGGACACATCCCTGGCTGGAGCAGGCTGCCCTTCCCCAGATTTCCCATGAAAAATGCTGGAAAGGAACTCAGCTGCCAACATCCAGTTCTGATTCCAGCTTCCTTATGGATTTTCCAAGATAAGTAAAAATGTTGAAATTTGGGAATTCTTAGGATTTTTCCCTTGAAATCCCAATTTTCAGTTGTCAAAAACGAAGCACCCAACCCCATGGAATGCAGGGTGGATTCCATAGGTAGGTTGGCATTCCTTAGGTTGGAATTCCCTGGATTCTTCACCTGGAACAAGGCTGAGAAGGGTGAATTTAGTGTTTTATCCATGGAAAATTATCCTGGAAATCTTTTCCCTTTGAAAAGCTGGAATTTGATTTTGAAGTGTCTCCATACCCAGAGGTGCTCCAGAATCCTCCAACAGGAAATTTTTCTTTGGAATATTATCCTAAAAAATCCCTCAAGGCCCATGGGAAGCCACCTGTGCTTCTTCACTTGGATCTAGGCCACAACCAGGAATTTGGGAATTGCTTGGAATTAGCAACCAGACTCAGACCAGTTCCCTGTGTCTCAATTCCAGGAATTCCAGCTCTTTTTCCCACCCCTTTTCCCATAAAAACAGGAATTTCTCAATTCCCAATGCCTTGGGGAAGCAAACCTGCAGCTCCAAGCATGGAAAAAAAAGATGGAATGTCATGGATTTACCCAATTTGGAGACTTTCCTTGGAATTTTGGGTGGTGATCCCATCTTTTACCAGTCTCTGAGTTTCACCTCAGCTTTCCCTGGGATGGCTCCTCAGGGAATGTTGGGAATAGCTGGAATGTGGGAATTTCTATCCCAGAGCTGCATTGTTCCTACCCAGGCTCTGGTTTGATTCCTCCTGCTTTCCAAAGAAATTTTTAGGAGAAGTAGCTTGGGATCCATTGGAGATGTGGGATAAACTATGGATTCCACCTTGGAATTGCTGTGAGGCACCAAAATTGGGAAATTTTCTCTTTCAAGAGAAACCCAGAGGCTCCTGGAGAGGGAAAAATGAGGTTGGCCTCTTCAGGCTTGGATTTAAGGAGAAGCCAGAGGGAATTTGGCCTGGAATTCTGACTGAACGGAGCAACTTTATGGATTTAGGCACCTCGTGTGAAAGGGAAATCCTTGGTTTGGCCATTCCCAAAAAAAAATAAAAAATCCTGGAATTCCCTGTTCCACATCTTTCCAGGATGTCACCAGGAGCTCCCTGGCTGCATCCAGCAGGAAAAGCTCCCAGCTCTGCTCTTTTCCCTTCCCCACCCCGCTGACCTTTAAGAACAATTCCAAAGCCAAGCGCTTTTCCAAACCCTCTCATCCCAAAAAATCTGAGCCTCCAACACCAGCCCTGCCAGCGTCTGCCAGGAGAGACTTCCAAGTTTTTTTTATGGCTTCATAAAGTGGGGATCAGGGGGATTTTTCCACAGGAGCTGAGGAGAAAGGAAAGACTTTCTCCGCTTCTTTTTCTCTGGGTTTTTTTTGGAATTCCGCTCCTTTCATTTGGGGAAGGAGGATAAAAATAACCCCTGGATTTGGGGCTTTTTTTCCTAAAAACAGAGCGGGATTTGTTAGTGAATCCCATAAAATTTTTGTTCCTCTCTTTCTCTCTCTCGAACACTTTTCCACTCTAATTTTATCCAGATGCTTTTGCTACTAAAACCCTTCCCTTCGGATTTTCCCAATTTCCCACCCCCACATCTGCCAGGACCTTTTTCCTTGATTTCTCTCCCGTTTTTCCAGCTATTCCTCAATACCTTTGGAATCTTCTCTTCCTGAACTCTCCCCCTTCTCATTTTCCTGGCTTGGAATTTTATCTGGATTGTTGTTGCCTCTTTGGTGAATAATTATAAAATATCCATTCATTAATATTAATCATTAAGTGCTCCAGCCCTAATCAATGACAAAACCAAGCCAGGAAAAATGGGAATAAGTTGTCTCCACTTCCTATTCCCAATTCCAGCTGGAGGAAAAGGGATTTATTTGGAATTAAAGCAGGGAAAAGGCAGCAACAAATGTAGGGAATAAAATTATGGAAGTACCAGGTGTTGTTTCCCAAGATCATGTGGAGAGACACCTTGGCCACCATTCCTGGTCCCATTCTATTCCTGAGGATCACATCCCCACCTCCGGATGGATCCTGGCTGTTTCCATGGATCCCTGAGCCCTGCGGGCTCCAAAGACCATGCATGGAATTCCCAGATTTGCTGGGGCTGTCCCTGGATCCCTGGAAGTGCCCAAGGCCAGGCTGGATCCACCTGGGACAGTGGGAGGTGTCCCTGCTGGTGAAATGGGATGGAATTTAAGGTCTTTTCCAAACCAAACCATTCCTAGATTCTGGAGCTGTTCTTTTTGGAGCCAGGCTGGGACACTGGGAATGTTCCCCCTGGAGAAGGGAAAGTTCCAGGGAATGCTCAGAGTCCCTGCAAGGGCTCCAGGAGAGCTGGAATTGGGGACAGGACACAGAGAATGGCTCCACTGGGAAAGGGGAGATGGGGCTGGGATCTTGGGAAGGAATTCCTGCCTGGGCTGGGATTCCCAGATTTGCTGTGGCTGCCCCTGAATCCCTGGCAGTGCCCAAGGCCAGGCTGGATCCCCCTGGGACAGTTGAGGTGTCCCTGAACATGGAATGGGACTGGATTTAAGGTTCATCCCACCCCATTCCGTGATTCTGTGAGTGCAGGAGTCAGGATCAGGAAGCACCTGAATGTTGGGAGCACAGGAAAATCCTCTGGAAAAGCTCCCTGAGCAGGGCTGGAATTCCCAGCTCCCACCACAGCCCGGCAAGGAACGACCATTCCCAATCCAGGAGAGATCTTGGAGCTTAAATTCAGCACCGGGTCCGACCTCTCCGGAATGGACACATTCCTTAAAAAAGCCTGTGAATATTTTGGGTTCACCACACGGCCTCTGGAAGCCGTGGCTGCTGACTCATCCCAAAAAGATTCCCACTTCCACGGTTTTTCACGGCACTTGGGTCACTTTGACTCGGACGTGAGCTGTCCCTGTGGCCTCAAATCCCTCTGGGATTGGGAATGCCAACAACAGGGAACGCCTGGGATTGATTTTGCCTTTGGAATCATGCGGGATCCGTGGAGGGATTTCAGTTGGAAAAGCTCTGGTTTCCTTTCCCTCCCTGCCTGACTCACTGTTCCCATCCCTCCTGACCTTTTCCATGTGCAACCGTCCGAGTGCCACCAAAAAGCAGCTGGAATTCCAGGGGGGAATAAAATATCCATTCATTAATATTAATCATTCAGTGCTCCAGCCCTAATCAATGGCAAAACCAAGCCAAGAAAAGTGGGAATAGGTTGTCTCCACTTCCTATTCCCAATTCCAGCTGGAGGAAAAGGGATTTATTTGGAATTAAAGCAGGGAAAAGGCAGCAACAAATTTAGGGGGGGATGCAGGAGGAGCTCCTGGAGATGCACAAACCAACCCGAAGAAAGAGGAGGATGAGCAACGATCCTAAAAAAAAAAAAAAAAAGAGATGGATTCTGATTTAATTCTGCTCCCAAAGAATAAAAGGAAAAGAAACTTCGACCTCTCTCCGCTGGTGCGGTGGAAAATCTGGGAAGGATTTTTTTTCCCCTGATTGATTCCTTAAGTTTTTATTCCTTGGCTCTTTTTTGGTGGATTTAAACAAAACAAAAACAAAAACAAAAACAAAGACAAAAAATAAAATAAAAAAATAAAAAAAAAGAATGAAAAACAGGGAAGAAGGGTGGAATTCAAAGGTCATTTTGGGAATGGGAATTGTCAGGGACAGGGGTGGTCCAAAGGGATATCTCCCATTTCCAGCAGCAAATTCCCAATCCTATAAATTTTCCCCATTTCTGTTTCTTCCCTCTGTTCCCTTCCAAATCCAAGGTGGAAAAACCACTCCTGGGGATTTTTTGGGATGAAGAGGGGTGGTTTTATTTAATGCCATGTCTTTGCCCAAAGCTGCTTCCCAAATGGGGTTAAAATTCCAAGCAGGATGAGTGGGAATGAGGAGGGGAGGGGTCCTGGGAAGCACTGCTCTTCCCAAAGGAGATAAGGCATGGAAAAGAACCCTGGGCCAGATGTTGGGAATATCAGGAATGAAGAATTCCTGCAGGGAGGAAGGGAGAACTGGAAAACCCTGGGGCGGAAAAAAACCCAAAAACCCACCAGGAGAGGATTAAGGAATGACTGACAAAGGAATGAGTGGGAGATTCCAGAGGGAGGGATAAAGGGCCTGGACACCTCTGCTTATCCCTGGAATTCCTCGGAGTGAGGAGCTGTGGAATCACCTTTACCTGGCAGTTTTACAGACACTCCAAGAATTCCGTCCTCAGGAACCTGTGGAGAAATTCCAGGATCGAAGGGAACAAACCAACCCCCCGTGCCAACAGTTTTCCTTCAAAATCCATTAAAATCCTGAGTTTTACCTGCTCCAGAAGCAAGGTTTGGTTATTTCCTCCCATTCTGCCCAAAATTCCCTGCAATCCAAACATGGGAATGTGCTTTTCCTTAAATATCCACCCAGCTTTAGGGATCCTTTTCTCCCTGGATCCTGCTCTGGTTCCTCACATCCCATCCTGTGAATTCCCACAGGGAAAAGCACTTCAAACAATATCCATTGTGGAATCCGCTTGGAATCCTAAAAATAAGGAGATTGTGCCCTCATATGACCAAAGTAGTGATGGAATTTTTCGGGAAGAGGTGAAGTTTTCCAGGTCAGGAATTGTTTACACTCATCCCTGGATTGCCCTCGGTGGTCGCTGTGAAACATTCCCAAAATTTCTTTACCTTCCTCCATCCCGGGATTTAACCCTCCCTGGGATGGATGGAAAAGCTTCAAGGAGGCCCTTGAGGGATAAATAAATAAATAACAGAGCTGGGATGGAGCAGGCAGGATGGAAGGGTTGGAATTAACTCCAGGTTGGATGAGCTGGGATGTGTTCCCACCTGGAGCAGGGCAGGGCTAAAATCCTGGGAAGTGTCCAAGGAGAGGTTGGACAGGGCTGGGAGCAACCTGGGATGGGATGGGATGGGATGGGATGGGATGGGATGGGATGGGATGGGATGGGATGGGATGGGATGGGATGGGATGGGATGGGATTTAAAGTCTCTCCCCATCCAAACCATTCCAGGATTCTGGAGCCCCTCTGCTCTGGAGAGCTGGGAATGTTACCCTGGAGAAGGGAAAATTCCAGGGAATGCTCAGAGTCCCTGCAGGGGCTCCAGGAGAGCTGGAATGGGGGACAGGACACAGGGAATGGCTCCACTGGGAAAGGGGAGATGGGGCTGGGATCTTGGGAAGGAATTCCTGCCTGGGCTGGGATTCCCAGATTTGCTGTGGCTGCCCCTGGATCCCTGGCAGTGCCCAAAGCCAGGATGGATCCCACCTGGGACAGTGGGAATTGTCTCTGCCTATGGATGGGGTGGGAATGGGATGGGATTTAAGGTCCCTTCCCACTCAATCCATTCCAAAATTCCATGATTTCATCTACTCAAATAATCTTCCATACATGTCTCCATATATTGGTGATTCCATGGAATTTGATTTAGGAGGAACCACAACTGGAATGAAGGTTCAGACCAGAGCTGTTCATTCCAGAGCTTGGAGAGCTGAGGAGAGCCAGGAAAATGGGATTCAAAGCTGGGATAATGAGATTCAAACCCATGGAATTCTTCTCCAAAGGAAGAAATTACTTTTTGTCCCTGCTGGCTCCAGGTGGATGAAGAATTCCTGCTTTTAATCCCAGAAGAGCAAGATTGGGTTTGAGAGGAAAAAACAAGCTTCATGGATTTAGGGATGAAGGTGCTCTTCAAAGGATTTCCCCTGGATTTTTATGGATATGCCAGGTGGAAACCTGTCAGGAATTCCTGAGCTGTCCCTGAACTCACATCCAAAGGGAAAGGTTTGAGAAAATCCCTTCCAGCCCCACATTCCTTGGATTTTATATTCCCACAGAATTCCTGCCCTTCCACTATCCCAGAGCCCAGCCAGGTTCCAGGAACTGCCCCTCTTTCCCAGGAATTCTTTGCCATCCTCTGGAAGTTTGGGAAGGAATCCATCATCCCTATGGATGCATCCCTGGTGGAATTCTCATTATCCCACCCTGATCATTCCTGAAGTTTTCGCCTTCTCCATCTCCCTCCAGCATCCAGGAAGATTCCAAAGGGGACCAGGGCAGAGGTGGAGTTTTGGAATGAATTAGTGGAATCTATCCATAAAATCTTTCTTTTCCAGCTTTCATGGCAGCCTGACGTGTCCAGGTAATCTCTTTGGAATGTCGGGAGCGTTGAATTTATTAAGGACATTTGTCCCAGCTGGATCCTGGTGTTTCCATTTAAATTCATCCCTGTTTTCTTGATCCAAAGAAATTCCTTCCCTCCACTTGACTCACAAGGAAAACTTCTTAATATCCATCATGGGATCAGGAAATATGGGAAGTGACAAATTCCTATGGACTGAAAGAACCTTGGGAAACAGTGCTGGCTTGGGAAAAATGGCTTTTTTTCCAGCAAATTCCATGAAAATTTATTCCTGCTGCTGCTGCAGTCTGGGAGTATAAAATCCAGGATTTCCAGCTTGTGCTCCAGGTTCTCCCAAGGGACCATCAGCAGCTTCTAGTGGGATATAAAAAATTTCCAAATTTGTGGGTTTTATGGAGAGGTTCCTCTGTGCCACTCCTTGCTCCAATGGGGCCGTCCCAGAGCCATCCTTGGATCTGGAATATTCCAGGGATCAGGTTCCCTCTCAGAGCCTCTTCCCTGGAAGAGCTGATTTGGGATCAAAAGCCACTGAAAATCTTTTCCCTCATCCTAGAAAATCAGAGGGTAGTGGAATCCTGGAATGGTTTGGGTGGGAAGGGACCTTAAATCCCACCAAGCTCTGAAAAGAACAGCTCTGGTCTGAATCTTCATTCCGGTTGTGGTTCCTCCTAAATCAAATTCCATGGAATCACCATATATGGAGATATGTATGAAAGATGATTTGAGTACATGAAATCATGGAATTTTGGAATGGTTTGGGTGGGAAGGGATCTCAATCCCACCAATTCCAGCCCATCCATGTTCAGGGACACCTCCCACTGTCCCAGGGGGATCCAGCCTGGCCTTGGGCACTGCCAGGGATCCAGGGGCAGCCACAGCAAATCTGGGAATTCCAGTCCACCTAAATCGGTGCTAATAAATAAATAAATAACCATCATGGAATAAACAGAATAAATAGGAATGTCTTCTCCACTAGCAAAGGAGAGTATTCCCGTGGTTTTCCCCCCTTTGGGAATGTCGGTGACAGATCGAAGGTGACAGGTCACCCCCTAATGACCTCCTCTCCCGTGGCTTTCCCAAATCCATCTTTTCCGCAGGAACAACTTCTGGGCCAATGCTCCTTGAACTTCAGGAATCCCCGAAGGAATTCCTCACCGGGACATAGAATTCAATTAAATTGGGACCACGCTGGGATCTTGCCTAATCCCACCTCCCGGAGGGAAGAACTCATCCCAAAAACCACGTTCCCACCGTGCTGGGAGAGGTGACATTCCCATTTTCCGCCTCCACACCTGGCTCTGGGTCCAGGATCCGGGACTATCCCAAATCCTTGGCACATTGTGAAGCCACCCCTGAGTAACCCCTGGGGACACCCGTGGGGACATTCCCGGCTGCCCCTTAGGAATGATGGGGTTGGTGAGCACGGAATTCCGGGAGCTGCAGGTCAGCGGTGGTTAAGGATTCCGGGATATCCCATTCCCGAGTTTCTCGCTTCCCTGCTCGCCTGTGATGGATTGGAGAAAATGATCATGGGTGAGATTTGAGGTTTTGTTATCCAGCCGGGAAAAGTGCCGAGGGAAAAAGTTTGGGAGAGAAAAACTCTGAGGGGAAAAAAGGGGGAGAAAAGGGGAAAAAAAAGGAAAAGGGAAAATAAGAGAAAATGTGGGGGAAAAGGAAAAAAAAAAGGGAAAAGGGGAAAATTGGGAAAAAAGGGAAGAAGGAAAACAAGGGAAAACAAGTGGGAAAAGGAAAAAAAGGGGGGAAGGGGAAAATTGGGAAAAAAGGGGGAAAGGGAAAATAAGGGAAAACAAGCGCAAAAAGGAAAAAAAGGGGAAAAGGGGAAAATTGGGAAAAAAGGGAAGAAGGGAAAACAAGGGAAAACAAGAGAAAACAAGGGGGAAATGGAAAAAAAGGGAAAAGGGGAAAATTGGGAAAAAAGGGGAAAATTGGGAAAATTGGGAAAATAAGGGAAAACCAGCAGGAAATGGAAAAAAAAGGGGAAAGAGAAAAATTAGGGGAAAAGGGAAAATAAGGGAAAACAAGCAGGAAATGGGTGAAAAAAAGGAGGAAAGAGGAAAATTGGGGAAAAAGTGAAGAAGGGAAAATAAGGGAAAAAAGGGGAATGGAAAAAAGGGGAAAAGGGGAAAATTGGGAAAAAAAGGGAAAAGGGAAAATAAGGGAAAAAAGGGGAAATGGGAAAAAAAGGGGAAAGGGGGAAATTGGGAAAAAAGAGAAAATGGAAAATAAGGGGAAAAGTGGGAAAAGGAAAAAAAGGGGAAAAGGGAAAATAAGGAAAACAAGTGATAAAAGGAAAAAAGGGAAAAGGGAAAATTGGGAAAAAGGGAAGAAGGGGAAACAAGGGAAAACAAGGGGAAATGGAAAAAAAGGGGAAAGGGGGAAAATTGGGAAAAAAAGGGAAAACGGAAAATAAGGGAAAATAAGCAGGAAAAGGAAAAAAGGGGGGAAGGGGAAAATTTGGAAAAAAGGGAAAAAGGAAAAATAAGAGAAAATGTGGGGGGAAAGGAAAAAAAGGGGAAAAGGGAAAAATTGGGAAAAAAAGGGAAAAGGGGAAAATTGTGAAAAAAGGGGGAAAAGGAAAAAAAGGGGAAAAGGGAAAATAAGGGAAAACAAGGGGGAAATGGAAAAAAAAAGGGGAAAGGGGGAAAATTGGGAAAAAAAGGGAAAACGGAAAATAAGGGAAAATAAACAGAAAAAGGAAAAAAGGGGGAAAGGGGAAAATTGGGGAAAAAGGGGAAAAGGGAAAATAAGGGGAAACAAGCAGGAAAAGGAAAAAAAGCAGAAAAGGGGAAAATTGGGAAAAAGGGAAGAAAGGAAAATAAGGGAAAACAAGAGGGAAAAGGAAAAACAGGGGAAAAGGGGGAAAGAGGGGGTAAGGAAAAATAAGGGAAGGAATTGAAGGAATTCTGTATTCCTTAATTATAATTTATTGCAATTATCAGTAATTGTAATTATAATTAGTAATTGCAGGAATCGCACCCCAAACAGCCAATCCTCCCTGTTTTTCCAGGAGTGTGGAAAACCAGCTGGAATTACGGAATTTTCCAGGATATTCTCAAATGTTGGGTAAATCCTGCCTTAAAGCACAGCAATTCCAAACTGGAATTAAACCATCCAGAGTAAAATTCCAGTGGAATCCAGCAGGAAAATCCCATTTTTAGAGGGATTTCTTTGGATTTGGGAAGGGATAAAAAAACCTGGAAGTTCATCAAAGGCTCCATTAAATTATAGATTTTATAAGATCCAAACCAATTAAAAACAAGGATGCAATTCAGGATTTTCCCAGTCCAGAGCCCTGAATTGGTTTAAATTTGGGTTAAACTCAGCACCAACAAATCCCGGCCTAAATTTAAGATTCCTGATGGATGCTGGAATAAAAACCAAGGAATTCATAAACTCAGGAATACCAAATCCTCCCTTTTTCTTGGAATTTTTTCCTCTTGATCGACATAGAAGGAATTTCATTACAGAATTTATCAACTTTGCTTCCCAAAAATAAAAACCCACAGAAAAATCCAACAAGGTTAGGAATGCCCCAAAATTCCAGGAAAAGCCGGGATTGGGCCGTTCTGCCAGCAGGGATTAGAGGGAAAGGGAATTCTCTTGGAACTGACTTCATGCCAAGGAGTTCAGGACCTTTTTATCCACCTCATTGGATTATCCACGGGAAGTTTTCTGGCTCATTAATTCCATTCAGGAGGTCAAATGGGATTTGTGGCAACTTTAACCTCCCAGAGCCCGGGAATTTTGGGCAATGCAGATCTCTGGGATATTGGGATGGTCCCTGCAAAGACTCTGGGGGAAGAATTCCTGTATTTTATTCATTTTGTTGAAAATTTCCTGGTTTTTTATTGATTTTAACCCTGGAGTGATCACTGAGGATTTTCCTGGTTTTTTAGGGATATTTGAGGACTCAGAGTGATTCCTTGGAGCTCTGATGGGAATTTTTCCAGCTTTGGGATTATAAAGAGAAATAGGAAAAGCTTGAGATGAGAGGTGGGAGAGGAAAATTTGGGAAAGAAGGAAATCAAAGGAGTATGAGATGCCCTTAAATGGGATTTAACTAATTAATTAATATTAATGATAATTAATTGTCCTGAAAGTGAAATCTTCACTTGCACCTCCTGCCATGGGCAGGGATAATTCCCACCATCCCAGGTGGGTCCAGCCTGGCCTTGGGCACTGCCAGGGATCCAGGGGCAGCCACAGCAAATCTGGGAATCCCAGCCCAGGCAGGAATTCCTTCCCAAGATCCCAGCCCCATCTCCCCTTTCCCAGTGGAGCCATTCCCTGTGTCCTGTCCCTCCTTTTCCCAAATTTCAGCTCTCCTGGAGCCCCTGCAGGGATTCTGAGCATTCCCTGGAATTTTCCCTTCTCCAGGGGAACATTCCCAGCTCTCCCAGCCTGGCTCCAGAACAGAGGAGTTCCTCCTCTCCATGGACTCACCCCAAAATTCCAACCAAGCCCTTTAGCACCTGCCAAGTCCAGGCTATGCCCTGTGCCTGGGCCAGGATTTGGATGAGATTCCCATGGGATACAGGTGTGCCAGGATGGTTTTTATGGGATCTCAGCCCATCCCACTGTGCACATTCCCAGGATCACCCAGAGCCTTAACTGGGAGCTGCTGGCCCAGGCCCATCCCAACCCTTCCCAGCCCGGCCATTCCCTCATCCCACACCGTTTTTTTTGGGAATTGCTGCATCCCATGTGTGGGGCAGGAATCCCTCACCCTGTTCCTGACACATCCCAGCCTGCTGAACGAAGGGAAGGGGAATTTTCCACCCCGGGAATGTCGGGAGCAGCTGGGTTTGGTTATGGATCCGGCGCTGTCTGGTTTGAGTTCACACCTTGGGAATTGGGCCTGACTCGGCTCTCACCTCATCAGACGGGCCGGGATCGGATTCCCGCCCGCCTGGAAAAAACTTGGGAATTGGAGAAGGGTTTTATGGGGATTCTGAGCCCTGGGAATGCTTTAAAGGGAAAGAGGGCAGGGAGAGATGGGATTTTTGGGAAGGAGAAGCTGTGGCTGCCCCTGGATTCCTGGGAGTGTCCAAGGCCAGGCTGGGCATTGGGATTGGATCCAATGGGATGGTGGGAGGTGAACATGGAATGGGATTTAACGTCACTTCCCACCCAAAACCATTCCAGGATTCTGGAGCCAGGCTGGGAGAGCTGGGAATGTTCCCCTGGAGAAAGGAAAATTCCAGGGGATGCTCAGAGTCCCTGCAGGGGCTCCAGGAGAGCTGGAATTGGGGACAGGACACAGGGAATGGCTCCACTGGGAAAGGGGAGATGGGGCTGGATCAGCTCAAACCTGATTTTTATGGATCACACCTGGGGTTGTATCACGATAAACCTGGGTTTAAATGATGATATCTGGTTTTAATAATGCCAAACCCTGTTTTTTGTAATGATAAAACTGGTTTTTAATGTTAAATCCTGGTTTAAATAAAGATAAACCTGGTTTTTAATGCTAAACCCTGGGGTTTAGTGATATAAACCTTGTTTTTAATGAGATAAACCTGGATTTTTTGGTAACGATTGACCTGATTTTAAACAATAAAACCCGGTTGTTATAACAATAAAACTGTTTTTAAGGATTTAAATGATAAAATCTGGTTTTAATAATGATAAACTCAGGTTTTTATAATGACAAAACAGGATTTTATAACAATAAACCTGTTTTTTAGGGATGAACCTGGGTTTTAATGAGAAACCCTGGGTTTTAGTGATATAAACCTGGTTTTTAATGATATAAACCTGGTTTCAAATGATAAAATCTGATTTTAATAATGCTAAACCCTGTTTTTCATAACGACAAAACAGGATTTTATAACAATAAACCTGTTTTTTAAGGATGAAACCAGTTTTTAATGCTAAATCCTGGGTTTTAGCAGTAAAAACTTGGTTTTAAAGAGATAAACCCAGTTTTTAATGATAAACCAAATTTTTATCATAGTAAAACTGATTTTAAATTATAAAATCTGATTTTAATTGTGATAAACCTGGTTTTAAAATTATAAACCCGTTTTTTGATAATCCCACCTCTCCAGCGGTGCTCAGCCTCCAGCTGGAATTGAAGGAAGAAGAATCTCTGAATCCCAGGATTTTTAAGGTTGGAAAAGTCCTCTGGGATCATCAAATCCAAGCCTGTCCTGCACTGCCATTCCCAAAGGGGTTTTTCCCCATTTCCTGGGATTGAAACCTGCAGGGAATCCCAGAAGGAATCCCAGGAATGGTTGGCTATCCTGATAATTAACAGGGATGATTAACAGGGTAATTAACCTCATGGATTCCTGGCTCCTGGGAAAAGTGGGAATGTGTGGAAAAACAGGGAAAACAGCCAAGGGAAAGGGTGGATTAAACTCAGCTCTACTCAGGACTAAAGTCTGGCTTAGCCCAGAAAACTCTGGTTTTACTTTAATTAAATCGCAGAGAACTCCAGTTTTTGATTCCTGTCAAAATTCCCATCATCCTCTCCCTCAAAGGTCTGGAAAAATCCTGGAATTTTCTTCCCAGGCCCTGCCATCTCCTTCCTGTTCCTCTCCCGGTCTCTTACATGAAATTCTGGAATTTCAGAGCATGCTGGAATTCCTCCCATCAGAGGTCTCAAGGTGCTGTCACTGCCTCTGGAATCTGCCTCTGGAATTTTCCTCTGGAATCTCCCAGCCAAGGCTGCACTGGACAGGTGGAGTTTCCATGGAATTCCCATCCTGCTTTTCAGGGAAGATTTACCAGTGCAGAGGAAAACTCATGGGAAAAGGGGGAAACTGTGGGGATTGACAGGGATGGGATGAGGAAGGGAAAAGGCATCCCAAAAAATTCCCTTAATGTGGTTTTCTGGGGGAAAAAAGCATGTGAAGGCCTGGAAAAGTGGGAAAATAGGAATTGTGGGCCTTGTGTGTCTGGAACAAACACTGGGAGAAGGGAAAATACAGGAGGGAAAAGTGGGATGAGCGGGAATGAGCTGGAGCAGAGCCTGGGATTCCCTGGAATATCTCTTGGGATGAGGAGCTGGTGTCCAGGTACTGCGGGATTCGGGGAAATGAGAAGGGAAGGAAATCAGAAAAAATCAGAAAATTGCTTTCTATTCTGAGAAATTGATTCAGATTTCCTGGAGAGGTTTGGATTTCCCATTCCTGGAAGTGTTTTGGAAAGAGAATTCCATGGAATCATGGAATGGGTTGGGTGGGAAGGGACCTTAAATCCCATTCCCACCCAGGGACACCTCCCACTGTCCCAGGTGGATCCAGCCTGGCCTTGGGCACTGCCAGGGATCCAGGGGCAGCCACAGCAAATCTGGGAATCCCAGCCCAGGCAGGAATTCCTGCCCAAGATCCCAGCCCATCTCCCCTTTCCCAGTGGAGCCATTCCCTGTGTCCTGTCCCCAATTCCAGCTCTCCTGGAGCCCCTGCAGGGACTCTGAGCATCCCCTGGAATTCTCCCTTCTCCAGGCGAACATTCCCAGCTCTATCAGAGCAGAGGAGCTCAAGAATTCTGGAATATTTTGAAGGGATCTTAAATCCCATCCCACTCCCACCCCATCCACATCCAGGGACACCTCCCACCATCCCAGGTGGCTCCAGCCCATCCATGGGCACTTCCCAGGATGGAGAATCCACAATTTCTCCAGGTAACCAACACTGAGCCAACCAGGATGAGCCAAAACCACACAGATCCCCAAACACCCACCTTTCCCACCGAAGTTTGGGAAAGAAAACCAAGAACTCTTTAAAGTTCTCCCGCTCGGAGCCGCCTCGGAGTTATTTTCCCTGTTTTCCCCGAATTTCAATGCGGAGCCGTAAATCCAAGCTCGGAGTGGCAGCGCCGTAAAATATTTTGATGAAACGCCATCCCAGAAATCCGATTTGTCCCGGTGATTTGTGGAGCCTGGCGACGCCAGCCCTTGGGAGCGCAGTAAAATTCCGGGGGACGCCGGATTTACGGCTCTCTCCGTTGCCCGGGTTGTTAATAACGTTCCGGGAGGCTGGAGCAGAATATTCCAGGGATGTGGGGTTTTTGTTGTTGGACGGTTGCAGGAGAGACTTAGAAGCTTAATATTTTATATTTTTAGGTTATTATTTTATTATAGGGCGTGGGTATTAGAGAGAGCTTAGAGCAAGGGAGAGATAAGAGAGACAAGAGGCAAGAGAGGAAGAGAGATAAGAGAGAAGAGAGTGATTTTTTGTTTTACAACACAATAAGTATTTTTTGCTAATGAATATTATAATTTAATACAATATACCAATTTTTTAATATTTGCATGCAACTTATAGGATTTTTTAGATTACTAGGTTTTATGGCTTTCTTATCTGTAACCCTTATCTTGACACTTTTTTTGGCAGGCATAAAGTAGGATGTTTTTGGCTTTTTGGTATTTGTGGCATTTGGTACCATCTAAAGAAAGGAAGAGAATTTAAACCTTAACATAACTATTTTTAGTGTTTATGTTAAATACTGCTAACACCTTTATTTCATCTATTGTTCTAGAACTACTTGCTAGGCATTTATATGATTTTGATATTACCTCCCCAACACAGGGGCATGGATAATATTCCAGGCACATGGAGCTTGGAAAGGGTTGGGGTGAAAGGGGAGAGGTGAGGAGTTTTTAATTCTGGGAAGAGCAAAGGGAACTTGGGAATGTACACAGGAAGAGATGAAAGTTTTCCGTGTTTTAGGAAGATCCCAGAATCTAAGGAGTTACTCAGCGTGGCTGAATTTGAGGAATTTTTTCCTGGATTTTTCAGGTATTAGAGATGGGTTGCTAAGTCAGGAATGCAAAATGGGATTTGAATATTCCCTGAGAAGATGGAGGGCAGGGATGGATGGGATCTTGGGAAGGAATTCCTGGCTGGAATGGAATTCCCAGATTTGCTGTGGCTGCCCCTGGATCCCTGGAAGTGCCCAAGGCCAGGCTGGATCCCCCTGGGACAGTGGAAACTGTCTCGGGATTGGAATGGGATGAACATTCCCACCCAAAGCAGTGATTCTGTTACAATTCTTTCTGCAATTATTAATTAATATATCAATTAATATAATGGTATAGTAATTAAATAATAATTATAACAATAAATTAGCAATTCTGGAAATATTTCAGCATGGAATCTCCCAGCATTCCAAGCAGGCAGTGCCAGTCACTCCAAGCACCTTCCTAACATTCCAGAGAGGAAAAAGAAAGGAAAAAAGAAAGGAAAATGGAAGGAAAAAGGAAGGGAAAATAAAGGGCAAAGAAAGAGAAAAGGATAGGAAAAAGAAAGGGAAAAGGAAAAGAAAGGAAAAAGGGAGGGAAAAGAAAGAAAAAATAAAGGAAAAAGAAAGGAAAAAGGAAAATGAAAGGAAAAAAGAAAGGAAAATGGAAGGAAAAAGGAAGGGAAAAGAAAGAGAAAGAATAGGAAAAAGAAAGAGAAAAGGAAAAGAAAGGAAAAAGGGAGCAGAAAAGAAAGGAAAAATAAAGGAAAAAGAAAGGAAAATGAAAGGAAAAAAGAAAGGAAAAAGAAAGGAAAACGAAAGGAAAAATAGAAGGGAAAAGAAAGGGAAAATAAAGGCTGGAAGTGTTTTTCCTGCAAAGGAAATGGGCTGAAGACTTCCCAGGCACTTATAATTTATGGATCTGGGAACACCCCCAGGGGCTGAGTGGGACAAATCCTCAACAGAGCAATCTGGGAATGTTCGGTGTAGCAGCAGCTCCTGTTTAAATCCGGAGCAGCAGGAGGAGGATCCATGAAAATTCCAACTCCCTCCAGGGAATTTCCCACATCCCAAGCCTGTCCCGGATTTCGGGAGCAGAGCTATTCCCACTCCCTCCTAATTGATGGCTCCGGGCTGATCCCGGAATTCCCGGGAGGAGGGGTTGGGATGATTTATTCCCGGGGCTCAGCCGCAGGCTGGCGCTGAGAGCTTTTATCCCCTTACAGGCGGGAAGTGTCCGAGCCCATCATTTTTCCAAGGATTATGGCTCTCCTCAAAACATTCCAAGCGTTTTATGTGGGAATTCAGGGCTGCAGCTGACTGACAGCCCCACGAGCTCCGAATCCTGGGAAAACGGAGATTCCACACCAGGATCCCTCCCAAGGAGGGATTTTTGTGGTTGTTATTCCCAGATGGATCCGGCTCTTCAACCCCCAGCCTCAGGAATTTTTTCCCATAGGAGAAACCATCCAGCAAATCAGGAATTCCAATTCCATGGGAGGGAAGCAGCCACGAGAGCGATGGGATTTATTCCTAAAAAAGCTTCTCAGAGTTCCCTCACTGGGAGAAAACTCAAGATTTGGAAGTGCCCAGGATTTATATCGGGATAAAAATCAGAACTCCCTTCACAATCATGCCCTGGTGTAGGTAATTTGGGATTAAGGACTCTGGTGCTTATTCCATGGAATATCCTTAAAACTTTCCTTTGGACAAACCAAGGAGAAGCTTTTAGGTCCCTTCCAAGCCAAACCATTCCCTGATTTCTGATTCTTAAGTTTCATGAAACTTGGAGTGAAGTTTTTTTTCCAGGCGTTGAGGGTGGTGCAGAGGCTGGAGGAGGATGGGGATGATTCCCCTGGAGCAACAGAAATCCAGGGATCAGGAAGAGCCAAAATCCTTTAGAAATGAGGGGAAATAATGGGATAAAGTCATGAATCATGGAAGTCTTTCAGTGGGAAGAGACCTTAAATCCCATCCATTCCCACCCAGGGAAAATTCCCACTGTCCCAGGTGGATCCAGCCTGGCCTTGGGCACTGCCAGGGATCCAGGGGCAGCCACAGCAAATCTGGGAATCCCAGCCCAGCCAGGAATTCCTTCCCAAGATCCCAGCCCCATCTCCCCTTTCCCAGTGGAGCCATTCCCTGTGTCCTGTCCCTCCAGGCCTTGCCCCAAATTCCAGCTCTCCTGGAGCCCCTGCAGGGACTCTGAGCATTCCCTGGAATTTTCCCTTCTCCAGGGGACATTCCCAGCTCTCCCAGCCTGGCTCCAGAATCCTGGAATGGTTTGGTTTGGAAGTGACCTCAAATCCCATCCCATTCCCACCCCATCCATGTTCAGGGACACCTCCCACTGCCCCAGGTGGATCCAAGCCCCAATATCCAGCCTGGCCTGGGACATTCCCAGGGATGATCCACAGCTTCTCTGGGAATACCTGTGCCAGAGCCTCTCCACACTTCCAGCTGGGAATTCCTTCATCCCCTCTCTCCTCCATCAGAGTGGGAGCAGAGCAGCCCCTCGGAGCTCTCCTGTGTTTTCCAGGAACACCCTGGCTCTGACCCTTCATCCTTTGGAACAGGAAGGTGCCGGGATTGGAGCGGACTGGGAGCTGCTGTTCCCAGGGAAAAAATTCCAGCCCCATCTCCAGACACATTTGGGGCTACATGAGATTCCTGGAGAAGGTCCCAGGAATTCTGTGCCTTCTTCCTACCGGTGGTGGTGATCTCTGGGATTGGAATTTTACCGGTGTTCACTCCTGTCTGGATCCAGGAGGTTGCTTTTTCCTTGTAGCGCAGGAATTTGATCCCAAATGTGGATTTGAAAACTTACAGCCCACTGTGTCAGGTGGGATTTCAGGACAGAAAGAGGAAGGCAAGACAATTCTGGGAGAAATTCCTGGAATTTTATATTTAGCTTTACTAGGAATAGGGTACCGGGAAAGCCGGAGCACCCGCATGGATGCAGGAATTGCTCTCCTTGGCATTCCCAAAACACTCCACCAATCCCAAAGAAACCTTTCCATCACCAAAACCAGGGCAGGATAACCCGAAATTCCCTTCTTTCTCCCAGATTCCAGTGTGGGTGTTCCCTCCTCCAGCTGGATTTTCCTCTTGATGCCGTGAGATCCTCCGAAGTGTTAATCCCTTCCTTATATCTGATTTTCCAGAATAACCATTCCCGGGCCAGCTGTGAATCCTTGGAAAGCAGCTGTTTGCACCCCTGGATGTGGCTTGGAAGAGGAGCTCAGATCCAGCTGAAATTCCTGCCAGAAAGATTGGAAAAGCCACACTGTTTTTTACCCACACAGACACCTGGATTCTGGAATGTCTGGGATATGAGCTGTCCTGAAATTCTGGGAATGTGGCAGCCCAGGAGTGGGATGGGAACAACAAAATGAGAATGGAATATTCCATCATGGAAAAGAAAAAGTTTTGTTAAATCCCTGTGGTCCCACGGAGATCTTGGAATGCTGATGGGAGTGGGAAAGGTGGGAAAGGGGAGATTGCAACTCCCACCTGCAGGAAAACAGGGAAGGATGGCTTCAAAATTTGGATAATCCTGGGAAACAGCTGGGAAAGCAGCAGGAGAGTCAGGATTGACATGAGGCTGGGATTTGTCAATCCGAATCTGAACATTCCGGGAAGGAATCTCCGGAAGGATTTGACTCCTCACATCCGATATTCCTGCTGTTCTCCCATGATTCAGAGATGGGCAGAGATCCTGCTGCTATTCCCTGGATCAGGGATGTGCACGGATCCTGCAATTCCATGGATCAGGGATGGACACAGATCCCACTATTCCATGGATCAGGGATGGGCACAGATCCCACTATTCCCTGGATCAGGGATGGACACAGATCCCGCTATTTCATGGATCAGGGATGGACACAGATCCTGCTATTTCATGGATCAGGGATGGGCACAGATCCCACTATTCCCTGGATCAGGGATGGACACAGATCCTGCCATTCCATGGATCAGGGATAGGCAAGTCCTGCTATTCCATGGATCAGGGATGTGCACGGATCCTGCTATTTCATGGATCAGGGATGTGCACAGATCCCACTATTCCCTGGATCAGGGATGGGCACAGATCCCACTATTCCATGGATCAGGGATGGACATGGATCCTGCTATTCCCTGGATCAGAGATGGGCACAGATCCTGCCATTCCCTGGATCAGGGATGGACATGGATCCTGCCATTCCATGGATCAGGGATGGACACAGATCCTGCTATTCCCTGGATCAGGGATGGACATGGATCCTGCCATTCCATGGATCAGGGATGGACACAGATCCTGCCATTCCATGGATCAGGGATGGACACAGATCCTGCCATTCCATGGATCAGGGATGGACACAGATCCTGCCATTCCATGGATCAGGGATGGACACGGATCCTGCCATTCCATGGATCAGGGATTGAACTGCTCCACGAATTCAAGTTGTTCCAGCCCTCATTCCCTAATGAGAGGAGCCAGGATGGGATTTAATGGGGAACAGGCAAACACACGGGGAGCGCTCGGGATCGCCCAGGACGAGCGGGATGAGGGCTTGGAAAGGCCTCGGGAAAGGAAGGGTGGGAAGGGGGGAGGGAAAATCCCATCCTTTGCCAGGCTGGGGTGTCAGGGTGGGAAACGGATGGGAAAAGTGGAGATTTCTGTTTAATTGGCTCGTCTGGGAACAGGCTGGGGAAAATCCCAGGGCTGCATGGAACAGGGGGTGGGATCTGTGGGATCTGTGGGAGAAGAGCGGGATCCAGCACATTCCTGGTTAGTGGGATCTGATCCAGGGAGCACCAGGATCTGGGCACATCCCTGATCCAGGGAATAGCAGGATCCATGTCCACCCCTGATCCAGGGAATTGCAGGATCCATGTCCATCCCTGATCCATGGAATTGCAAGATCTGTGCACATTCCTGATCCAGGGAATTGCAGGATCTGTGCATATATTCCTGTTCCATGGAATGGCAGGATCCATGTCCATCCCTGATCCAGGGAGCACCAGGATCTGTGCCCATCCCTGATCCAGGGAATAGCAGCAGGATCTGGGCCCATCCCTGATCCATGGAATGGCAGGATCCATGTCCATCCCTGATCCAGGGAATAGCAGCAGGATCTGTGCCCATCCCTGATCCAGGGAACAGCAGCAGGATCTGGGCCCATCCCTGATCCAGGGAATTGCAGGGTCTGGGCACATCCCTGATCCATGGAATAGCAGGATCCATGTCCATCCCTGATCTATGGAATTGCAGGATCCATGTCCATCCCTGATCCATGGAACTGCAAGATCTGTGCACATTCCTGATCCAGGGAATTGCAGGATCTGTGCATACATTCCTGTTCCATGGAATGGCAGGATCCATGCCCATCCCTGATCCAGGGAACAGCAGCAGGATCTGGGTCCACCCCTGATCCAGGGAATTGCAGGACCTGCCCATCCCTGATCCATGGAATGGCAGGATCCATGTCCATCCCTGATCCATGGAATGGCAGCAGGATCCATGTCCATCCCTGATCCAGGGAGCAGCAGGATCTGTGCATCTGAGGGGGACAGAGGGACAGAATTCCCACCTTTCCTGCTGCCCACGCCGCGGGATCATCCCAGGACTCGGCTGTGAATTCCCATGGCGGTGCCGTGCCATCAATCCCGTGACTCAAATTCCCTCTTTTCCAGCCCCGAATGTGTCAGCGGCCCCACGGGATTCAGGATTTATGAGGTGTCGAAAACCTCCTGGTTCCCATTGTCCGGATAATCCATAAAATGCTCCGACACTCCAAGGGAATGTTGCAGCCTGTCCATGTTCCTGCAGGCCAGATGCTTCCCGAGGAATCAAAGGGAAGACACGAAATTTTTTTTTTTTTTTTCTGGATGGGGTTGGAGTGTCTGGGATGTGGTTTGGGTACAAACAGCAAGGAAAAGAAAGGATGTTGTAAGTGCTGGAAAATAAATCCTTAAAATAGGAAATTATTCAGTCCAAGCATTTGAAATTATCCGTTTTTTAAGGATTTTCAGGTGCTTGAGATGTGGATCTAGGTGTTGAAAACCTGGAAAACAAAAGGGAAAATTCCAATTTTACTGCAAGAAGAGGGAATTCCTTGTTCAGCCACCAGCAGCCCAGGGTGATCCAGCAGGGCCTGAACTTCTCCTTTTTCCAGGTTTTATTTAAGGAATTTTTGACCGTCTCTGTTTTATGGGAGCTTAATGAGCAGCTTCCAAGGACTGGGAAATTCCAGGTGGAAAACACAGTCCCCAATTCCTTCAGCATCCAGATCCAAGCCCTTCTTCATCTAAAAAAACTGAAAGGATTTTATTCCAAAATCAAAGAATATTCCAAGCTGGAAAGGAGCCACCTGAGGATAACCTCATTCCAGGTTTGGAAAAGCTGGGATAAACTTTTCCCACTCCACGTTTTCCTTCCACCTCAACTCCTTCCACTTTGGGACCTCCTGGACCATCCATGGGCCAAAATCCTGGACAAGAAAAGCAACAAAATAAGAAACTCATCCCAAAAAAACACCACCCACGGATGAAGCCTCTTCCCTCCCGGGAATTCCCAGAACAGCTGGAAACTGATTCACAGGGAACGAAAACCTTTGGATTTGGGAGGTTGAAAAAACACCACCCAGGTCCTGCTTTGGCTCCAAATCCAGGGAAGGAATGTAATGGAAGGGTTCTTCTTCCTATTTTTCCAGCTGTTTACCCAAGTCCAATCCTAATAAATTGTCCCCTTTCCCCAGAAATTTGGGATTCTGCCCTGTATTAATAAGAGTGAGGATGGATCTGGATCTGGATCTGGACCGGGATCTGGTGGGAAGCTTCCCTTGGAATGTGGTGTTGGGAGGGTGGGAATTTTGTCTGGGCCATTTTTGTGGGACATCAGGGAGAAAGGATTGAAAAACTCTGGAGAGGGACTGAGGACAAGGGCTGGAGGGACAGGGCACAGGGAATGGCTTCCACTGGAAAAGGGGAGATTGGGCTGGGATCTTGGGAAGGAATTCCTGCCTGGGAGGGTGGGGAGGGGCTGGGCTGGAATTCTCAGAGCCCCTGGATCCCTGGGAGTGTCCAAGGTTGGATATTGGGGCTTGGATTCACCTGGGACAGTGAGAGATGTCTCCCTTCCCTTCCCTTCCCTTCCCTTCCCTTCCCTTCCCTTCCCTTCCCTTCCCTTCCCTTCCCTTCCCTTCCCTTCCCTTCCCTTCCCTTCCCTTCCCTTCCCTTCCCTTCCCTTCCCTTCCCTTCCCTTCCCTTCCCTTCCCTTCCCTTCCCTTCCCTTCCCTTCCCTTCCCTTCCCTTCCCTTCCCTTCCCTTCCCTTCCCTTCCCTTCCCTTCCCCTTCCCTTCCCTTCCCTTCCCTTCCCTTCCCTTCCTCCATGTAACGCCAGGAAAAGACCATTTTCCCAAATCCCAAAATTCAGATTCCTGTTCACCAGCTCCAGACAAGGAATCTAAATCCTCCCCCAAGGAGAATCCCAATGGATTTGGATTAGATCCTGGTGGATCAACATCGAGGAAGCCTGGACAGGGATTCCGGTGTCTCCCAGGTTTGGGTTTTCCATCAAAGCTGGGTTTGGAGTAACCTGGGATAGCCCATAGAACTCGATGGAATTTTCCCACCCAAACCATTCCAGGAATCCCCAATTCCATGATATTTTACAGCCAATGGAACGATGAAAATAATGGGAAGAGAGGATAAAGCCCAAGAGGATAAAAACCAAATGAATTCTTAGTTATTTCTCTCCAGGTTTTATTCTATCTGAAATATTCCCTTTGTTTTCCTGGAACTCGGAAGGATGAGAAAATGAACTCGGGTGGGAGAGAATATCTGCAATAAACATTCCCACTGGGATCATCATTCCAAAATTGACTTTACCCATGGAGAGCAAGGAACTTTAAGGAGCTGAGCTTTTAAGGATCCCTGGAGCCGAGATCTCACTTCCATCCCACGATCCAACCTCTTCCCACAATGTCTGGGATGCAACAGAGCCATCCCTGCTGAAATCCCGGGATTAATAACAACCAGATTTGTTTGCAGCAAGGATAAAAAAAGCAACAATCCCAAAAAAAACTCCCAAAAATCGGGATGGGTTTCCAGCCTGTGGGTGTTTGCTGGACCTGCTGAACCGACTGCAAACCTTCCCAAAATAATGTCCAGCTGCTCCCTGGAGCATTCCCGGGAACAAAGTGTCCGATTCATTTGTGTGGCAGGGCAGGGAAGAGGTGGAGCTGTTCCTCCTGGATAAACACGGCTGGAAAACACCCGGAGGGGCAAAAAATCTGGGGGAAAAAAATCCATGGGAAGGGAAAGAAATGGAAAAGGGAGAAGTGGTCAGGAGTGGGGAGAAAAAATTCCAGGAGCAGGGTTGGATTTTGGAGTCTTGGCATTGGGATTTTGGGGAGGGGGATTGGGATTTTGGAGAGCAGAATCAGATTTTGGAGAGTGGGATTGGATTTTGGAGAGTGGGATTAGATTTTGGAGAGTGGAATTGGGATTTTGGAGACTGGGATTGGATTTTGGAGAGTGGGATTAGATTCTGGAGAGTGGGATTGGATTTTGGAGACTGGGATTGGGATGGAGATTTTGGGGAGTGGAATTGGGATTTTGGAGAGTAGGATTTATTTTGGGGGGCAGGATTGGGATTTTGGACCATAGGTTTGGATTTTGAAGAGTGAGATTGGGATTTTGGAGACTGGCAGAGCAGAATTGGATTTTGGAAAGTGGGATTGGGATTTTGGAAAGTGGGATTTATTTTGGAGAGCAGGATTGGGATTTTGGAGAGCAGGATTGGGATTTTGGAGAGCAGGATTGGGATTTTGGAGAACAAATAGGGTCACACTGGGCAGTGCTTATCCCAGGATCCAAGAAATCATGGAATTATTTCAGTGGGAAGGAATTTTAAATCCCACCCCATCCACGTTCAGGGACACCTCCCACCATCCCATTGGATCCAATCCCAATGTCCAACCTGGGATCCAGGGGCAGCCACAGCTTCTCCAGGAGTATCCATGACTTTCCTCCATGACTTTTCTCTCCCTGCTCTGCCCACTGAGCCTCCCCTGGCCGCTCCACCTGCATTTCCCATCCCAAATTCCAATTTGTTTTGGGATTTGCAGCCTGTCTGCTCGGAAAGGCTCGATCCCGTCACCAATCTCGGGACATTCCGCTGTTTTCCGTCTCTGTGCCACCCAGGGCTTTGATGTGAAATCCCCTTTTCTAATCTCTCCGTTTTATGGGATTTGTCCACATTTCCCTTGGATTCTGCCCAGAACATCCCATTCCAGAGCCATTCCCAAGCCGACCCCGGTGCTCTGTGGTTTTTGGCCCCTCTCCCACTCCTTCAAGTCGGCCTCTCCAAAATCCCCTCTGTCAGGATTTTGTCACTGACATCACATTCCTGATGGACACTCTGGACATTTATCAATCCCACCGGGATTGCCTTTTTCCTGGAAGAGCCTTCTGAGTCAATTCTGCTTCCCAAGGGACTTTTCTTCATCCCAGATTCCAGCAAAAGCGCTGGAAAGAATTCATTTCTCGTTGCCTTTACAGACTTGGAGATCCTCAAATGGAGGAGGAATTTTGATCCCAGTTGTACCAAAATGGGGATAAATTCATTGTACCAAAATGGGGATAAATTCATTGAATTCCAGACAGGAATTTTACCTCCAAAATCCAGACTGGGATGGTAGTTGTTGAAGAAATCCCAGGAGATTTTGGGATATGGAACTCTCCAGCAACTCTGGCTCTGTTTTCCCCACTTTTTAAATAAAACAGGAATCTTCAATTTTTTTCCTAAGTTGGATGTTTTCCTGGCACTCCAAGATTTTTCCATGACCTGGGATGGGGTGGGTGACCCAGGAGGTGACATCCCAAATCCCTTTAATGGATGATGTCATTAACGGCACCTCGCTCTCCAAACAATCCATCGGAAAACAGCGGGACCACGGGAACAACGATCCCTCTGTTTTCCCAATCCATTAATTTCAGCTCCCTCAAACCCGGCTCTGACATCCAGAGCAGAGACGAGGTTTTCCTTTCTCCTTTCCCTCTGGAATTACAGGAAAGAGCCCCATTAGCTCAGGACTGGGATTTTGTTTGGATGCCTCCAGCACAGAAAATCCAGGAGGAATTTGCAGCTCCCGGGATTTTGTTCTTTGCTTCCCACTCCACTCCGTTGGTGATGGGTTGAGAATTCCTGGTCCTGTTTTATCCCTGCCCCAAAATCCTTTCGGTTTATGGGATGGTGTCTCATCTTCCCTTCCCATATCGCGATTTTTCTTCTTGCTGATGGAATTTTCCTAATTTCCCAATTTCAGAGAATGTTTACAAGGCCTTGGACCTCAGGAGCTGCTCGTGGATGTCTCCATTTCCTTTTCCTGCCAACAAAAAGACAAAGAGCTATTAAATGTGGCAAAATTTTTTTAAAAAATGTGGATTAAACCATTTTTCCAGGGTCTAGGAGTTGATGGAAGCTGATTTATAATTTTTAATTTTATTTTATACTTTAAAAAATATTATTTTAAATACTTTTTAAATTTAATATTTTAATTTTTTTTTATTTTTATATTTTAAATTCCATTTCATTTTAATTTTAATTTTGTTTTTTATTTTATCTTATTTTATTTTGGTTTGGTTTTATGTTGCATTTTCTTTAATTTTATATTATTTTGTTTTCTATTTTTAATTTTATTTGATTTTATATTTTATTTGTTTTAATTTTGCTTCTTTTTATTTTATTTTAAAATTCTATTTTATAATTTTATTTTATTTTATTTTATATTATTTTATTTTATTTTATATTACTTTATATTATTTTATTTTATTTTATCCATGGGAAACACAGAGCATTTCCCTTGGAAAACTGCTGCCTTCCAAAAAAAAAATGGAGAAAAAAAATCCAGACATTTTCCATAATCTTCCTTAATATCCATAGGAAGATGGGAATATTTCCCACAGGAGCACAAGATGGAATTCCAGGAATCTGTGTCCTCCTGCACCTGGACTGGATATTCCTGAGGAAAACCAGGAATCTGTTATTCCCATTTCCCATTGGATGAGGAGTAACACTGGAAGCCATTCCCATAGGATAAGAGAACATTAAATCCCTAAAAATTCCAAAGATGGACAGAATTCCATCCATCTCAGAACTGGATCCAGCCTGGGTCCAGCTCCACTCCAACTCATCCCAAAAAACCCCAAATGTTCAATTCCCAGAAAAAAAACAACGGTCGGATCCGACCCCATCAAATTCCAGCTGGGTGTTGAAATCCCGAATTAAATCCATTGTTTGTTTCCATCCGTGGATTTTCCAGCTCCGACCGCTGACATTTCTCAATGTTGGTGTTGTCAAATAAACACCGGATTTTTTTGGGAGCGCTTTTTTGGGGGGAATTAAAGGGATATTTAACAGGCCCTCTGGCAACCTCTGGGATGGATCATTCCAAGGGCTGGAAATGCAATTCCAGAGGATTGGAAATGGTAATCCAGAGCTCCTGGACACAGCTGTGCACTTTTTAGGATATTCCCAGTGGATTAATACCTCTCTCCTTTTTTTTTTTTTTACCTTCAAACAAATCCAAACTTGGAATTTTTGGAAGGTGGATCAATGATCCTTGAGGATCCATTCCATGGCAGGTTATTCCATGATCCCAAAAAATGATGCAGTTATGGAATTTGCTGGTGTGTTCTGACAAGAAATCAAATTCCAGGCTGGTTTTCCACCTGAATCTTTTTCCATTTTTGGGATCAGAGCAGATTTTTCCAGTTAATTGAAGAATAATTGGGATCAGATCCATCAGAGCATCTCCATCAAAAATTCTGGCCCTTGGAACAAAAAAGGTAATGTTGGGAGGTGAAACAGATTCATAAAAAGATCCAGGGGAGAAAAATAAAACCCCTGGAAATCTGTATTGGAATCTATTCCTTTCCCACCATTTTTATGGCTGAACACTCGTTTTTAATAATTCCAACCCAAAACATTCCCAAAAATTCTTGGGAAATCACATTTCTTCCCGGGGGAAAATGCCAGCGTTTTTCCTTCTATTTTAATTCTCAGTTGGAAGCTGGAAATGAAAATCCGAAGTTTTGCAGGAAATGGAATTTCCGCTGGGAATAGTGGAATATTCTTTTTTGATAGAACGGAGTTGTTTGGTTTCATTTTGGTGGGAAATTTTGGATTTGGTAACCCTGGGTTTTGCACAATCTTGAAGATGTGATTTAAAAAGATAGGAATATTTTCGATCCAAATCCACCAGAAAATGAAATATTTAAGGAATCCCTAAAAGGAAAAAAATTCCTACAAATTAAAAAACGTGGGAATGAGCCTGTGAACAATTCAAAAAATAAGGGAAAAGTTGGAATAGCAAATTCAAGATGGGGAGAGCGGTTTGGACAATTTTTGAGCAGAATTTAATGTAAATGGAGCTACATCCACAAAATATTTGGGATTAATGGATGCAGCAGTTGCCAATGGAAAAACTGGAGAACAACTAATTCCAAGGGTTTAAAACTCTGGGCAGTGCAGGAAATCCCTGTGGGAGGAAACATTTGACTGATCCCGGGATAATTGAAGGAAAAACCTTTCCCACTCCACGTTGTGGTTGTGCTGCTCCTCAGCCTTTTCCAAGAGAATAATTCCCAGGAATAATTGGACACTTGGAATGCAGCATCACCACAGAGCTGCAGCACTGCCATCCCTTGGAAAAGCTCCACTTCCAGCTCCTTTTTCCCTCCTGCTTTTCTTTGGAACAACCCTGTTGCGTTTCCATCTTGGAAGCACAAATTATTCCCAGCTCCCTTTTTTCTGGGAGACCTCCAGAGCATCCAAGGACGTGGAAGTGCTTTTGGTTCCTCTCACAAGATGGGATCTGCCACGTGGAAACTGCAGATTTCCCACCAATCCCATAGAAATTGCATCCATGAGATCTTATTTCCTTTTTTTTCCTGGATTTTTCCGGCTTGGAATTGCTGGGAAGCTGCAGCCACGTATGGAAGTTATCAGGTCTGCAAACATGGAATTTTATTTTTGTGCTTTAATTGATATCCATCCATGGATTTGGGGCCATTCCTCATCCCTGGGATACGGAAATCCAAAATCCAAGGTGGCCTTTGAAAGAGATGTGGCCACCACCCGATGTGCCTCGGGATAAAATCAATTCCGAGGTAAATTTGTCATAAATCCCAACTATTTCAGCAAATCCATTTTCACTGGAAGCTCCGTGCCCCCAACAACTTGAAGAGAAGCCACAATTCCCTCTCTGTTGTTTCCCAATGTTTCTCTGGGTTTGGGAAGAGAAATCCCTCCTTGTTCCCTCCACTTTTTCCTCAGGGATGGATCCACGACATCGGCACTGGGGAACGTGTTTGTGTTTGCTTGGAATTCTGCCCGGAGCCACCACAAATCCTCTGGGATGGGGTTCAATCCATGCTCCAGGCTGGGCCTGTCAGCAAATCCTTGATTTTTTTGGGGAGGGGAAACTTCTGCTCCAGGTCAATCTGGGGGCAGGAGGAGGGAGAAGGAATTCTGGGATTTACCATCCAATCCGGGGCCACCTTGGCCCTCTCCTTTCCAGGTTTTTCCTGGATGTGGCTCATCTCATCCTCCCTTCCAGAGTCGGCTTTAGGGCTGTTCTCAAATCCTACACCTCTGGAGAAACCACAATGCCAGTCCCTGCCCGGTTTCCATGGATAAGAGAATCCCAAGGACAAGACTTTTCCCCAGGTCTTGCATTCCCCAGCCCAGGAGCAGCATCAGGAGCACCAGGATGGTCTGGATCCCATGAAATGGAATTTTGTCTGGATTTATTATCCTGATTTCCCATTTGTTTAAAGCAAATTGTTTTTCTTTCCCTGTTGCCAAAACCACTGGAGGATCATGGAATCATGGAATTCTTGGGGTGGGAAAGGGACCTTAAATCCCATCCAACTTATTCCAGGGACACCTCCCACTATCCCAGGTGGATCCAGCCTGGCCTTGGGCACTGCCAGGGATCCAGGGGCAGCCACAGCAAATCTGGGAATCCCAGCCCAGCCAGGAATTCCTTCCCAAGATCCCAGCCCCATCTCCCCTTTCCCAGTGGAGCCATTCCCTGTGTCCTGTCCCCAATTCCAGCTCTCCTGGAGCCCCTGCAGGGACCCTGAGCATTCCCTGGAATTCTCCCTTCTCCAGGGGAATATTCCCAGCTCTCCCAGCCTGGCTCCAGAATCCTGGAATGGTTTGTGTTGGACCTTAAATCCCATCCCATTCCCATCTCCATCCCATCCATGTTCAGGGACATCTCCCACTGTCCCAGGGTGCTCCAATCTCCATCCAACCTGGCCTTGGACACTTGGAGTCACCTTCCTTCATTCCAGGTAGGAAGCATCGTGTTCACCATGGATCCAAATGGATCTTGGCCCAGATTTGCTGTGGCTGCTCCTGGATCCTGGAAGTGTTCAAGGCCAGGTTGGACACTGGGCTTGGATCCACCTGGGATAGTGGGAGGTGTCCCTGCCCGTGGCAGGGGTGGAATGGGATGATCCTTGAAGTTTTTCCAACCCAGACAATTCCATAATTCCATAATTACCCACCACTGACTCCACAAACCCCAGCCAAGGACACATCCAGCAGCTGGGAAGCACCAGGAAAAGGGAATCACTGGGAATGCTCCAAACAGAGAGGTGGGATCTGCAGGGAATCCCCAGGGCAAGAGGGGAGAGGGAAAACCTTTCATTCCCTGAGTTATCCCCAATTCCAGCCTGAAAGCAGGACAAACTCTTGGATTAAAGCGGGAATCTCACAGGGCTGCACCACTCAGCGACAGAATGCCATGAAAAGAGACTTCCTTGGCACAAATTCCAGAGTTTCCAGCCAGAACAGGGAAAACAACCGAGGAGGAGAAGAGAAAAAACCAAAAGCCTCGGAGCAGGCCGGGGAAGGTCAGGAGGAGACGTGGGATGAAGCACGGGGCCACCTCGAGCCTTCCCAGCTCCCCACGGAGCGGCCGGGACGTGCCGCCGGCAGGATCCCGGGGAAGCTTTGATGGAAGTGGTTTCTTTCCCTGCTCCAACATCCCCACTCCCGTCCTCACGTCCCCAGGCCACCCAAACCACGGGATAATTGGATGTGTCAACATCTCCCGCATCCGGTGATGGAGGAGGCTATAAAAAGAAACGCTCCTGCTATAAACGCTTCAGGACAAAAAGAGTTGGAAAAGGGCAAGGAATGGGAAGGGCCTGTTCTCGTTTGGAGGCGTGTCCAGGATCCTGGGGTTTGGAAGGAGGGGTTTGGATCTTGATCCACCTTCATCCGGCACTTCCAGGGTTTTTCAGCCGCCATTCCATCGTGGAGGATCAGAAAGCTGCTGAGAGTGTCTCCTCGAGATGCTGCATCCATGGGGCTCCTCAGTGATGCCCAGAAATCAGGATGGGTCTTGGAATCCTGAAATGGGTTAGGATAGAAAGGATTTTAGGATCATCCCATCCCACCCCATCCATGGCAGGGACACTCCCACTGTCCCAGGTGGATCCATCCTGGCCCTGGACATTCCCAGGGATCCAGGGGCAGCCACAGCAAATCTGGGAATCCCAGCCCAGCCAGGAATTCCTGCCCAAGATCCCAGCCCCATCTCCCCTTTCCCAGTGGGAGCCATTCCCTGTGTCCTGTCCCAAATTCCAGCTCTCCTGGAGCCCCTGCAGGGACTCTGAGCATTCCCTGGAATTTTCCCTTTTCCAGGGGAACATTCCCAGCTCTCCCAGAGCAGAGGGGCTCCCGAGTCTTGCAGATTTTTGGGTTGAAAGGGACCTTAAATTCCATCCCATCCAGTATTTCAGGTGGCCTCAAGCCCTGAAGTCCAACCTGGCCTTGGACCATTCCAGGGATGAGGCAGATTTTGGGATCAGTGGGATGAAGAGCTGTCAATCAAAGCTGTCACCCGACTGGAGCCTCCAACATTCCCCAGGCCCTGAACATGTTCCCAGCAGAGCAAAATTCCTGGTTCCAGGAATTCTCCTGACCTTTAACCATCCAGCAGCAAATCAGGGAGGACAAGAAGCACCAGCAGAGCCTTCCCTGTTCAAGGCACAAATCCCAAACCTATGGAAAACCAGGGACAAAACTCCCGGGCTTTGCACCCAAAATTCCTTTTTTTTCCAGGGCAGAAAAGCCACTGTGCAGACAGCAGAGAGCATCACCTCCAATAAAATCCATGGATTTGCTCGTGCTCAGAGCCTGTTCCCTCTCACTGCAGCCTTCCTGTGGTTTTGGCTGCCCCTGGAATTTGGCAGGAGCCTCGGGCGCACTCAGACACGGAATTGAGCCGTTCCCAGCGCGGCTCCGGGATGACAGGAAAGTGCTTGTGGATTTATTGGATAATTAAGGAGCCGGGCACGTTGGGAAGGGAGCAGGGAGGTGGCGTCGGTGACTCAATGGGTGGCAGAATTCCATGTGCCGCTGGAATAACGAGAGGGAGAAACGGCGGAGACAGAAAAAGGCATTGTCCCAGCCCCGGAGGCTCCACACGGCACCCGGAGTTCTCCTTTGGTTTCTTTTTCCGAGGAAAAGGCGTTAACCTGTTCCTGCACCTCTGTCCTGAATGTTTTCCCACTGGGATACGGTGGTTTTGCCACTTTTCCATGTTTTTCAGAGCGTGGCTGTCTGTGGGGTCTTCACGAAATGCAGCTGGTCTGAAAAATCCTGAATTTACCAGAGCTCCAAGACCTGGAATTCTGGAGTGATTTGGGTTGGAAATCACCTTCACTGTCCCAGGGGATCCAACCTGGCCTTGGGCACTGCCAGGGATCCAGGGGGAGCCACAGAAAATCTGGGAATTCCAGCCCAGGCAGGAATTCCTGCCCAAGATCCCAGCCCCATCTCCCCTTTCCCAGTGGAGCCATTCCCTGTGTCCTGTCCCTCCAGGCCTTGTCCCCAGTCCCTCTCCAAGTCGAGGCATTTTCCAGTTTCTGTATAATCCAGAAAACCCAACTTTTCCTCAGCTCACCTTGGGAATTTTGGGTTCCCAGCACAACTCCAGTGCTCCGTGAGGGCTGTAGACCCATCCCAAATCTGGATCCTCAGCCAGGCTGAGCTGTCCAAGGATTTCCACAGTCCTGGAATTCCTGTGATGTTCTGTGATGGATCAGAGAGAGGAGAGATGCAGAGGAGGCCCCAGAGCTTCTCCAGGGCTGGAGCCCCTCTGCTCTGGGAGAGCTGGGAATGTTCCCCAGGAAAAGAGAAAATTCCAGGGGATGCTCAGAGTCCCTGCAGGGGCTCCAGGAGAGCTGGAATTTGGGACAAGGCATGGAGGGACAGGACACAGGGAATGGCTCCACTGGGAAAGGGGAGATGGGGCTGGGATCTTGGGAAGGAATTCCTGGCTGGGCTGGGATTCCCAGATTTGCTGTGGCTGCCCTGGATCCCTGGCAGTGCCCAAGGCCAGGCTGGATCCCCTGGGACAGTGGAGGTGTCCCTGTCTTGGAATGGGATGGGATTTAAAGTCCCTTTCCCACCAAACCCATTCCATGATTCTATGCCTGCCCTCAAGGAGAAAAAAGGGATGAACTTCCCAATGTCCCTCAGGGGACACAGAGGTGCCACCTCTGTCTGGGAACATCCATAAATTCTATTTTCTTTGGGATCAGGCTCTGTTTGGATCAAAAATCTTTTAGCTGAAACAGAGCTTAAAACACCACGGATTTTTTTTTTTCCTAGAAATGTTCAGTGCTTCCCGGTGATCCCTCAGCTGCCAGGAGCTGAATTCCGGGCCTGAATTCCCTGTTTCTCACTCTCCAAGCACTCCCAGCTCCCGGCTGTTAAAAGCGAGCGAGGCCACTTCAGTGGCGGCTCCAGGGAAGGTGCGAATTTGGCATCCAGGGAAAGAAATGGATTTGCTTCAGTAAATCTCTCAGTGGAGCCTTTTCCATGATGCACAGAGCCCTCAGCAAATCCAGGGATTAATCGTCCTGGAGGTGTCCCCTGGGGTGAATTTGACTCCGGCCAGAACACGGAGAAATAAATTTGCAATTTTTTCAGTTTGGAATTTTTAATTCTTTGCTTTGGGGATTTGCTTGACAGTAAAATGTGGGATTTTTCCAATTTTTCTTCCTGAAAATACCTATGGAGGGTCTTATCCCTGCTCCAGCATTCTGGGCAGAGCTGTGGCTCCCAAAGGATTGGTGTGAAGTGAGGTTTTGTTCCTGGTGAGGATCATGGGGAGGATGTGGAGGATCTACCTTGGGAGCAAAAAAAAATATCCTGGCTGTCGGATTGTCCATGGAAATCATGGAATCTTGGAATGATTTGGGTTGGAAGGGCCTTCAAAATCATCCAGTTCCATCCAGGGACAACTCCCACTATCCAGGTGGATCCAAGGGCAGCCACAGCAAATCTGGGAATCCCAGCCCAGGCAGGAATTCCTTCCCAAGATCCCAGCCCCATCTCCCCTTTCCCAGTGGAGCCATTCCCTGTGTCCTGTCCCTCCAGGCCTTGTCCCAAATTCCAGCTCTCCTGGAGCTCCTTCAGGGACTCTGAGCATTCCCTGGAATTTTCCCTTCTCCAGGGGGACATTCCCAGTCTCCCAGCCTGGCTCCAGAACAGAGCAGCACCAGAATCCTGGAACAGTTTGGGTGGGAAAAGACCTTAAATCCCATCCCGTTCCCACCCCATCCATGTTCAGGGACACCTCCCACTATCCCAGGTGGATCCAAGTCCCGATGTCCAACCTTTCCTTGGACACTTCCAGGCATCCAGGGGCAGCCACAGCTTCTCCAGGAATAATTAAGGTGCCATCAACGGGCTCCAGTCAATCCCTGACTGGAATTCTTTTCCTTTAAGATTTGTGTTTGGAATCCGTCAGGACCCCCCAGATCTCCCGATACCTCCAGAACAAAGGGGGCTGGATCTAATCCCGTTTATTTTAAGCCAGTCTGGAACAGATTAATCCAACCTTCAGCTCATCAATGAACAAAACGTTGAATTCCTGGATCTTTCCCAAACAACAGCTCAGGGGAAGCATCCCTTGCTCAGACACATCCCTGGTTTTGATTTTGTGGGGAAAGGATTGACTGAGATTTCCCAAAAGAACCCCATTTTTCCTTGTCCTGCTGAAATATCCATCCTTCCAACACCCCCTTCCTGCTTTTGATCCCAGCTGGAGCCGGGAAACACCAAAGAAGCCACAAAATGGGAAGGAGGAGGGAGGAAGGGAGCGGGAAAAACGGAACTGAACTTCTCTGAACCACAGCAAACATTCCCGGGATGAGCTCATTTTATGGATCCATCATGGACGTGCCAGCTCTTCCATCATCCCGAAGGGCTGGAAGACATCCACAGCTTCCCTTGGAATCTGGCAAAAGAGGGAAGAGATGATGAAGTCACGGGATGATGGAGGAGACCTTTCCTGAATTTGGGGTTGGAGGAATCCCAAGGATCAACACCCCATCCATGGTTTCCTGAGCTGGTCCTGCCATTCCCAGAGAATTCCTTCTCAATAAAACAAACCAGGATTACTTAAAACAAGCTTTGTTCCATGGATAAAATGGGATTAACGATTTTCCACCTCTTTTCCAGTTGTCCCATGTTCGGCTTGTCCCTTAACTCCAGATCCTCAGAATAAAGGGCTCAGCCCAGGCTCTGCTGTTTCATCCCAAGAAAAAAAATGGAAAACACTCTGGAGCCACCCTGAGACCAGGGAGAGCCAGAGAAGAGGTCCCAAAGAAGTCTTACCCAGAATTTTGGAATACAGGGATGCACCAAGAGCTGCCCTGGGCCAAAATGCACCTGAGCAAGCCCAAATCCGAGTTGTCCCATAGGAGCCAGAATTTGGAGCAATTCCATGATTTTCCCACCTCAGTCATGTGGATTATTCCCAATTTGAGTTTGGAAAAATCTGTGGGTGCTGAACAAACTCGACCTGTGGATCACGGAATCATGGAATGGGTTGGGTTGGAATGGACCTTAAATCCCATCCAGTTCCATCCAGGGACACCTCCTACTGTCCCAGGTGGATCCAGCCTGGCCTTGGACACTGCCAGGGATCCAGGGGCAGCCACAGCAAATCTGGGAATTCCAGCCCAGCTCCTCCCCATCATATCCCAGAATCCCAGAAAGATTTCTGTTGGAAAATCCCTCCAGGATCATCCAGTCCAAGCTTTTCCCAATGCCCACCTTGGCACTGAGTGCCACATCCAGGAATTCCTTGGACACCTCCAGAGATGGAGACTCCAAACCTCCCTGGGCAGCCCACTCCAGTATCTAATCACCTTTTCCATGAAGAAATTCCCAACATCCCTCAGCCAGATTTGTTTCGAGTCCCTTTCAGCTCCATGTGAGATGAAAAAGCCTCCGAAGAATTCCAGCTCCTTCTCTTTCCGAGGATTCTTTCCTGCCTAATTCCTGAGCTTCATTTCTACCCTGCCCATGGAGAAAACACAAAAACGAGGAAAAAGGAGAGGAAAATGGATCCCCCAACAAGCAGGAAATAAAATGGGAGAGCTCCTCATGGATTTTTCCCAGTTGTTGCTCCAAGGCCGGGATTCCAAGTTCATGGAGAGGCCACTGGCACTGACCCCAGTCTGCTGCTAATTCCATCCAGAAACTCCCTGGAAAACTCCGCCAGCTCTGACGGATCTCCAGGATAACTTGAAGCTCCCCCAGCTGATAATGGGAAAAATCTGTTCCAAATCCGATGCACCTGTCGGATTCCACAAAGGCATTCCCAAAAAAAAAAAAAAAAAAAAAAAAAGGGATGCAAATGCAGGGATGTCACCCATTATGGGATTAAATCCTCCCATCCCAAAAAACTCTGTCCTTGGCAGCTCGTGGTTTTTCAGAAATTGATTTTCCCATTCCCATCCTGATTATTCCCCCATCATGAGGAAAGAGATGCTTCCCTTTGGAATGTGGTGGGAATTGGGATGAGTTGTTGTGGGATTTTTTCCCCCCTCCAGTGGGTGCTGATGAAATTCAAGTTTAGTTTCCTGGTCTCCCAAAAACTGGAATGCTTCGTATCAGAGTTATTCCTAACTTTTCCACCTGGAAAAGGGGAAAAAAGGCAAAAATATAAAGAATTCCCAGTGGTTTGGGAAACCTTGGGATAAAGTTCACACCGATTCCCTGCAGTGATTCCCTGGTTTGGAAAACCAATAAATAAAAATTAGGGATCAAACACATCCAAGTTGGATCATCCCATCCATCTCTCCACGGATTCCTTCCTCCCAGAAACCATTCCAAGCCAAACAGATTTCATGGATGGCCTAAATTCCCCATCATTCCAAACTCATTATTCCATGCTTGGAATGACACTCCCCTCCACATTCCCTATTTTTTAAACCATTACCATATCCAAGCTTTAATCTGGAATCTCCCACTCAACCGAAATCCCAGAAATTCAGGATCCAGAACACATGATCCATGGAAATCCTTCTTCCCAATGAAAAGTTTTCTGTTATCATTTCTTATCCCAAATCTCTACAATTTCTCCATGTTTTATTCCAGGCACAAGTTGAGCAGGAATAAACTGAGAACCACATGGAACCTCTGATTTTTCTGAAAAAAAATCCCTGGATTCCTTCATGGAGCTTGGATGAATGAAGGGAATGAGCTGAGTTGGGAATTCCAAGGTCATTCCAAGCGGCTGATGTGGGACAGCAAATCCAAAAGTGGGAATTCCCACGTTTGGGACAGGACACAGAGAATGGCTCCCACTGGGAAAGGGGAGATGGGGCTGGGATCTTGGGCAGGAATTCCTGCCTGGGCTGGGATTCCCAAATTTGCTGTGGCTGCCCCTGGATCCCTGGCAGTGCCCAAGGCCGGGTTGGATCCACCTGGGACAGTGGGAGGTGTCCCTGGATGGAACTTGATGGGATTTAAGGTCCTTTCCAAACCATTCCAGGATTCTGCTGGGTCCTAAATCTCAGGATCAGGAAATGCAGGAGAAGTGGAATCAGCTGTTGGTTTGGGCTGGGATCATCCCATTCCACAGTGGGATTTAGGGAATTTAACACCTGGATTCTCCCAACCTGAGGGAATATTTCCCCTCCTCTAAACTCCTAAAACTCCAGGTGAATCCAAACTTCTCCCTTCCTCATTCCCAATCCCATCCTCATTCCTTGACTCGTGTCTTCCACAATCCTCCATCAGCCTGGAAAAGACTTCCCAGCATTTCCTCATCCATGGATTCGTGTCAAAAATCCACCCCAAATCCTCCCCTCCAGTGCTGCCTCCCATCCCTTCCCAACTCCCAAAAACCTCCTGTCTCCCTTTAATCTTCCAAAAATTTGGGCAGGAATTGCCTCTGGAAGCAAATCCGCTCCAGGCTGGCGGAATTTCCCGTTTAATGAGGAACCCGTCTCCATTAGGAACGAGAATTGCTTCCAGTTCTTCCCATTCCAGCAGCTGCAGAACTTCCCAGTGGCCACCACCTGCCTGGTGCAGCTGCTCCAACACCTTCCACCCCTGGATGAGGAGCCAACAGCTGGAAAACATCCGGGATTTACAGTCGGGAACAAGAGGAAAACTCCTTCCATAAAAATACTTGGAGGTGATCTGGGCTCTTTCAAGTGGCTGGTGCGGAAAATATCGGGTTTTTTTGGGAATTTCATCCCAGTTTCCGGGAAGATGGGAGGTTTTGGGAGCTGGGATGGTGGTGGGAATTGCCTGTCGTTATCTCTGCTCCATCCTGTATCCCTGGAAAAACAGCAGGAAGAGACCGTGGGAATTTTGGCAGGGAGAAATTCCTTAGTTTGGGAGTCCAAAAAATGAGGAGAGGAATAGGGAAAACTTGGAAAAGGAGAAGTTGCTCCTGGAGCATCCCAAGGGTGGGATCTCACCTCAGGGATTTTTGGACGTTGTGGGGGAAACTTCCTCACTAAAATTCAGCCCGAATTTTAATGGAGATTCCACTTTCCCAAGAATTTCCCCACAAGCCAAAGCTTTTCCACCTGGAATTGAGGCCTCGGAGAGCCTTGGCTCTGGGAACCAGGATTTCTCCAGGAATTTCCTCTTGGAAGTGCAACTTCCACAGGCAAAAGGACGAGTTTCCAGCTCGGTTTTCCAGGTGGGGAGAGGGAATTCCTGCACATTCCCAGAGACATCCTGGGGCAGAGGAGAAGCTGAGGAAGTTTTTTTTTTTGACTGTCCTTGATTCCATTTCATCCCCTAAAATTTGGGAACAAAGAAAATTCCTTGCTCCTCTCCTTTATATCCACGGCAGATGAATTTCAGGAACATCCCAAGCCTCACATCCACAGATTTTGGGGGTGGATTTAGGGATATATTCCCAAATATTCCCCATCCAGCTGCGTGCCAGCACGGGACTGGAAGCTGGAACAGCAGGAAAAGCTTTTCTTGGAATTAATGATTCCCTGGAATCTGAGCTGCCTGCAGGCATCTGGCAACTCCAGCTCTGAGGTGTAAAACCGGAGGAAAACTCTGGGAAAACAGTGGGATGGGGGGTGGAAATTCCTTTTTTATCCCTTTTTTTTTTTTCCCTCCTGCTGTTCCGTCTACCAGCTTTATTCCTGGATTTTTCCAACGTGCTCCTGCTTCCTGCTGCACAAACAGGATCTAGAGCAGCATCCCCAAAAAAAATTGGGGATGTGACCAAATCAGGGATGGAATGTTGGAAAAATTAGTGCCCTTGAATCTGAATCCCGGTGGGAATGAGGGGACTGGGAGAAAATAAAGGAATCTTGGGAGCTGATAAATCTGCCGGAGAATTGATTGGATCTTCAAACCCTCGGCTCCCTCGGAACCAGATCCAGGATCCTGGAAAAGCAATCAGCAGGAACATCAAATCCTGATGAGGCCTGGACTCCATCCCTGTGCTCCAGGTGGGATTTCCAGTGGCTGGCAGGGAATCCAAGCCCTTGGAAAACTGGGAAATGCGTGGAGATAATGGAGGAGGATGAATGGAATCCCTGGGGCTTCTCTGCTGCTGCTCCAGCCTTTGTGCTCCTGGCTTTTCCTTGGAAAATCCCATCGAGATTCCACAATATCCCACCAGAAAGGTTTTTCTCTGAGGCAAAACCTTGGATTCAGCATCTCTCTGCTTGGAATTCTCTGAGCTGGTCAGGAAGAGGCATCCAAATGTCCCTGCCTGACTTTGGAGCACAATTCCCATGACCTGTGCTTTTTTTCCCCTCAAGTTTTTTGGGAAAAAATGGAGGGAATTTTAGGGTGCAGAGGATGAGTGACCGAGATTCCTTGGAATGTTTGGCTGGAGGGAAGACTCATTGGGATCTGGAGCTTCTCCAGAGGGGCAGCTCCAATTTCTGGGATTGGTGTCGGCTGCAGGAGATGGATTCTGGAATATCCCAAAGGAACTCCTGGAACTTCCAGTTGTTTCCAAACTTCCAGCGTGGCTTGGAAACGATCCCAACTCCTGAGATCCCGCTTTTCCCGACTTCCTTGGAGAGTGCTTCAAGTCCTGGAGGAGCTGGGTACTTCCAGGGCTGGAATTTTCCCATAAATTCTGTCTTGGGATACCAGCCAAGTGGAAATTCCCAGGAGGAGCAGCAGTTTAGGGTTTGCAGGAGCCTTTGGAGCAGGGAATGGTGCTCCTGGATTTATGTGGGAATGGGATTTTTGGATCCTCCTTGTCCCCAGTCCCTCTCCAGCTCTCCTGGAGCCCCTTCAGGCCCCTGCAAGGGACTCTGAGCATTCCCTGGAATTTTCCCTTCTCCAGGGAGAACATTCCCAGCTCTCCCAGCCTGGCTCCAGAATCCTGGAATTGTTTTGGTTTGGGAGGGACCTTAAATCCCATCCCATTCCCACCCCATCCATGGGCAGGGACACCTCCCACTGTCCCAAGCTGCTCCGAGCCCCAGTGTCCAACCTGGCCCTGGATGCTCACAGGGATTGGGAATACATGGATAGATCACACTGGACAAAATTCCTGCCAGGCGTGAGTGGTGACAGAGGCATAGAATTCCAGGAGCTGCTTCATCCTCCAGCACAGGATCTAAATCCATGGATTCAGGTGCAGCCACATCCATGGATTATCCCCATCCCACAGAAGGAACTGACACCTTTTCCAGAACTTTTCCAAACTATTTAAGGATCAAAATCCCCTGGAGAAGCTCTTATCCCAAAAATCCACCAGAAGGAAAAGCTCTTCCTGCTCTACTGCTCCCCAAATTCCTTCCATCTCCTCCCTCCCCTCATTCCCCTTCCTTTAAAATCCCAAATTTCCAGCCCATCCTTAAATATCGTCCCCAATTTCCTGCTTCCAATCATTCCCAGGATCATCAGGATTGATCAGGATCAGCTGCTCCAGAGGGTTTTCCCTTGGAGCAACCAGGAAAATGGGAATGGGAAATCTCCAGGAATGGGATCCGAGCGGGAGAAACTCATTTCCAGGGAATGTGGTTGCTCTGGGGAAGGAGATTTTGGGAATGAGAAGTAGACCTTGAAGCATTTTTTGGGAAGTGTGGGGGGAAATTGGTATAAAACAGATATTCCCAAGATCCCACCCCCAATCTCTTCTTTCCCAGTGGGAAGCCATTCCCTGTGTCCTGTCCCTCCATCCCATCTAAAATTCCCTCTCCAGCTCCCCTGGAACCCCTGGAATTCGCTGTTCCCTTTGGCAGCCACATCTTCCCATGGGAATGGGAACATCCTGGCTCTGCTCCCTCTGGAATCTGGAGACCCATCCCTCCCTCATCCCTAATTCTGTGGGGATGATGTGACCCCACTTCCCGTTATCCCAAACCTCACAGAGCAGCTTCCCACATTCCCTGGAGAATTCCCAGTCCAACCACAAGGAGATTCCCTACGGATTCCCTGTCCCACATCCCACCTGGATCTGTTCCCAGCTGATCCCATCCACAGGAAAATCTTTGGGAGATTCCCTTTGGAATGGAATCCAGGCTGCTTTTCCTGCTCTTCCAGGTCACTTTTCCACATTCTTGGCCGGCGTTCCCAATTTCCAGGATGCTCCAAATCTGCAATTCCCAAATTTAGGACGGCTCCTTGTTCTGAGCATTCCTTGCTAAGGAAGAGCAGATCCAGGGAGAGCAGCTGGATCTGAGGAGGGATGAAGCAGGTGAGGAATAAAATCATGGAATTCTTGAGGTTGGAAAAGGCCTGAATCCCATCCATAGGTTGGGAAGAAGAAATGTGGGATGGCTGGGAAAGGACTCAGGGACAGGGATTGGGAAAAGGACGTGGAAAGGAGGAATTGGGACTTTTGGGAGCAGGGATGAGCCAAGGGCTGGAGGGAGGAACTCGGGATGATCTTGGGATGAAGGGAATTGGAGAAATACCCGGAAAAAATATTCCTTGGGTGGAGCCACACTTGGATAAATGTTTGAGAGGGCTCCAAAAATCTTTTATACGGAGCAGAGATTCTGGGGGAACAAGAAATGCCCATGGATCCCCGTCATTCCTTCCCAAGGAAATTCTTTGGAAAACACTTCCAAAAAATCCATGGAATGCTTCCCAAATATTTGAGCCACAGGAAAAATTGACTGGATCCCACTTTTTTCAGATCTCTAAAGTAAAACAGGAATCTCCTCTTCTTTCTTTTTTAGATCCTTCTTCCCTTTAAATCCTTGGGAAAATGAAGTGGAAATCATGGGATGTTTCCACAATGGAAAGGGAATCCCTGGAAAAGCTGTGAGGGATCCAGGCACTCAGCATTCCATAGGGACCTGTCCCTGGCTATTCCCTGGATCTGGATCCATGATCCCACATCCCAAACTCAGCAGGGAATGGGAATTTCTCCTTGGAATCCTCTTGGCCCAGGTCATCCCATCGGGAGGAAATTTTCCAGGATTTTCCAGGATTCTTCTCTCCCATCAGCCTCAGAGCTTTTTTCTAGCCCTGCAAAAAAACCTGGGAATGTCTTTGGAGTGGAAATTTTAGATGGAATATGGAGAGGGGATTCTCAACAAAGTGGAGGTGCGGGGATTTTCCAGGAATTTAGGGATAATGGTTTTTTTGGGAACTTCGGGGGGCAGGGACTGGGAAGGGGCTCTGGCTGTTCCAGGTGGGATCTGATCCTGGAACAACCTGGGATGGGAGATTAAGGATTCAACTGATTCCAGCCTCATCTGCAATGGAAGAGCTCCCTCTGGTGCCACCAGGAATTCCCACTTTTCCCAGTTTTCCTCCTTTCCTCCCCTCTTTTCCAGGAAAAATCACCTTTGTTGCTCCAGAGGAAAAGGCTCAGCTCATCCCGATTCTTTTCCAGAGTCAGGAAAATCCAATTCCTCGCTGGAATATCCCAAATAACCACGGACACCCCAAGAGAGGCTGAAATCCTGAACACCAAAATCACAAATCCTGAAATCCCAGGGGAATATTCCCTGGGAAAGCAGAGCAGTAATCTCCACTTGAGAGAGTATTATGGAATTCCGTGTGCTTGGAATCCACCCAGGGAATTTTATCCATGTCCAGCGGGACGGGAGCCTGAGCTGGGAAATGTCCCAGTACCAAACATGGTATCCCAAATTTTTTTCATCCTAGTTTTTTCCAACAGGAGCTGGAGTTTTTCCCTCTGGAAAAGGAGGGGAAAGCTCCAGAGAGGATTTTTGGGATTGAGCAGTTCCAGAGCTGCTTCCACGGCCACGGGATAATCTCCAAGGGCAATCTCCTGTGGACTGAGGAGATTCCTGCCCTCTGAACCAGGAGTTATCCAAGGATTTTTTGGGATGCAGCAACAAGAGAAGTATCCAGCAAAAGGTCATCAAATAAAAGTGTTATCAGAAGATTCCAGGGAAAACTTGGAACCTTTTCCAGGGCCTGAAGAGGCTCCAGGAGAGCTGGAATTTGGGACAAGGCCTGGAGGGACAGGACACAGGGAATGGCTCCCACTGGGAAAGGGGAGATGGGGCTGGGATCTTGGGAAGGAATTCCTGCCTGGGCTGGGATTCCCAGATTTGCTGTGGCTGCCCCTGGATCCCTGGCAGTGCCCAAGGCCAGGCTGGATCCACCTGGAATAGCAGGAAGTGTCCCTGGATGAGACTGGATGGGATTTAGGTTCCCTTCCCACCCAAACCACTCTGGAATTCCACGATTCCAGGGAAGGCTTTTCCCTCCTGCAGTTCCTGGGATCCCCCTCAGAGGCACATCCATGGGAATTACCCCGTTCCTGTCTCTTTAAATCCCAGTCCCATCCATACCCAATAATCATGGAATTTATTCTCATCCAGCTCATTTCTCCCTGCCCAGGTAAAACAGCAATCAGGATTTTTCCAAGACCTCTCCGACCACTCCATTCCCTGGACCCATCCAGAATTCCAGGTTTTTCCATTTGCTTCTGTAATCAGGAGAGACTTAATTAAAAAAAAAAATAAAATAAAAAAAATAAATAAAAGCTCAAACAAACAAACAACAAAATCCAGTGGGAATTCTCCAATTCTTTGCCAGGTCGATTTTGGGAGGGAAAAGGAATTTTCACGGGATGGAGCCGTTCCCTTCCACATCTGGGATGCATCCATCCCAAGAGCTGCTCCTTGGGAGCACCTCTGACCTCTGTGGCTTCCCAAGGCCCCTTCCCTGGCTATTTTAGGAGGGAATGTTTTGCCCAGCACCCCCATGGAGCCTTTCTGGGAAAAGAAGGGAAGAACCCAGGGCTTTGGATGGGTGGAAAAGCAAAGGCAGAGCTTGGGATGCATGGAATGTTTGGGTGGGAAGGGACCTTGAAGACCTTCTAATGCCAGTGGGATGTGCAGGGATAATTCCCACCATCCCAGGGGGATCCAGCCTGGCCTTGGGCACTGCCAGGGATCCAGGGGCAGCCACAGCAAATCTGGGAATCCCAGCCCAGGCAGGAATTCCTTCCCAAGATCCCAGCCCCATCTCCCCTTTCCCAGTGGAGCCATTCCCTGTGTCCTGTCCCAAATTCCAGCTCTCCTGGAGCCCCTGCAGGGACTCTGAGCATCCCCTGGAATTTTCCCTTCTCCAGGGGAACATTCCCAGCTCTCCCAGCCTGGCTCCGAGAACAGAGGGGCTCCAGAATCCCAGAATGGTTTGGGTGGGAAGGAACCTTAAATCCCATCCCATCCCACCTATCCATGGACAGGGACACCTCCCCAGGTTCATCCAAACCTTATCCAACCTTGGATGAGGAGGGGCTGGGCTGGAATTCCCAGATTTGCTGTGGCTGCCCCTGGCCCTGGAGTGTCCAAGGCCAGGCTGGACATTGGGTTTGGATCGACGTGGGATACTGGGAATCCTCCCTGGGTGGAACTAGCTGACCTTTAAATCCATCGCATCCCAAACTTTCCCGGGATTCTGTGAAAACAGGGATATTTTTGCACCCCCACAGCTGCTCCCAGAGCTGCCTGGTGCAGCTGCTCCAGGGGGAAAATTCCAGTTCTGTGCCGTGCCAGAGGCACCGGAGAAGCCACAATTCCTCCTTCCTTCTCACCTGGCTGAGCCTCCTGGAGAGCCTCCCGGAAAAAAACCACTCGGGAACTAATTCCGCCCGCTAATGAGCTGACCTTTATTCCACAACACTCCGAGATAATTGCTCTCATTCCCTCTTCCCGAGGCATTGACAGGCACGTCAGAGGAGCCGCTTTTCCTGCGGATCAAGAGGGAAAACGGGAAGAAACCTCCAATCAAGGACTTTTCATCCCAGCCCAGGGCAGGATGTCTCCGCTCCGTGGGCGTTTTTCAAGGGCTCTTCCCTGCCCTGGATGGATTTTTGTCCCATTCTCACAGAAAAGAAGCAATTCCCGGAAAATTTCAGCAGGCCCCGAGCACCTGTGAGTCCCTGAGAGCTTCTTTGTGCTCCAGGGATTTATTTCTAGCCCAAGGAACGAGGGCGGCTCGCTGGAAACTGCTCCCAGTGGTTCTCGCTCCGAAGTTTTCCCTTCCTGCTTCCCAGGGATGGATCCGGATTTTTGGGATAGAATGATGCTGGGAATGCCCCAGGGAGAGCTTTTCCCTGCCCATCCTGGGATGGAATGGGATAGGATTGGGATGATGGGATGGGATGGGATGGGATGGGATGGGATGGGATGGGATGGGATGGGATGGGATGGGATGGGATGGGATGGGATGGGATGGGATGGGATGGGATGGGATGGGATGGGATGGGATGGGATGGGATGGATGGGATGGGATGGGATGGGATGGGATGGGATGGGATGGGATGGGATGGGATGGGATGGGATGGGATGGGATGGACAGGTCCTGATCCAGGGTGTGCACACAGCTCCAGCTCAGTGTGGGAATTCTGGGATTCCCTGGATGTGCTGCTTCCTTTTGGGAAGAGAATTTTCCGTATCCCTCATAAAATCCTGGAATGGTTTGGGTTGGGGAGGGACTTTAAATCCCATCCCATTCCACCTAATCCACACCTCCCACTATCCCAGGTGGATCCAAACCCTGACCAACCTGGCCTTGGACACTTCCAGGGATGAGACATCCACAATTTCTCTGGGGATGAGCCACCATGTATCCCCCAAAAACATTTTTCCCCAAAAAAACCCTTTTTTCTTCCCTCATACCAAACCCAAACCTTATCCAAGAAAACAGGGATCCAAACTATTCTGATGTCTCCATCCCTTCCACGTGGCCACTGGATATGAGACAAACAGAAGCCAGACTGGGAATAACACAAAAAAAACCAAGAGGGGAATGTGGATTTTAGGGAAAACAAATGTTATTTGTTTACCTTCCCCGCCAATAAAATTCCCAACATGGAAATAATGAAGGGAGCTGGGAAATGAAATTGCCTGGAATCACCGAGCTCGTAAAAAATTATGAGCCCAGAAACAGAAGGATTGGAGAGGGGGAAAAAAAAAAAGGTGGAAAAACCAGAGGAGTTTTTGTCTTCAGCTGGATTTTTATTTGGGAATTAATGGGGGTCGCGTCAGGGCATGGAAATCCCATAAAGCAGAGCAGAGACGGGAAAACTCTTCCTGAGGAAGAAGTGGAGCTGGATTGGGGGCAAAAAAGTGGGAAAAATTTGTTGGGAAAGCTGGGGTTTTAGCCAAAAAAAAACCAAATTGGAATCCCAGAGAGGAGCAGGGATAGAAAGAGGTCCTGGATTTTTAAATCCCAAATCTGGCAGGAGCAGATGGAGCCCAACCAGGATAAAAACAACCTTTTGTTCCATGTGGATCTTGTCCCACAGATTCCAAGTTTTCCTAGGGATTCCAAGAGTCCTGTCTGTCCTCCCAAGTAATTTTGGGATGAAATCTCATGATTTTGGGATGAAATCTTGATTTTCCAGTGGAATTCCCACACTTGGAGGTGCAGGAATGAGGATTGGGTGCTGCTGGGAATTCCCTTCTCAGGTGCTAAAATGGGATGTGGATCCCTAACTCCTGAGGAAAAGCTGGAAAAGGAAAATCCTTTGATTTCCAGAATTTCCACCTAACTTTTTGTTGGGATTTGGGATTTTGGGGGGACCTTTTTGGTTGGGATTCTTTCTTTAATGCAGGAATGTGAATATCCCGAATCCATCCCAAGCTCCATCAGCACCCCCCAAAAAAACCTTTTCCAGAGCCCAGCTTTTCCCAAGGCTCCTCGTGGATATTAAAGGAGCAAAGGTCAGGATTTAGGCTGGCTGTCCAGGGAGCTGCTCCCAAAATCCAGATGGTCTGGATCTGATGAGCTCCAGGTGGCTCTTCCCAACCCCTTTGGGGTGAATCCACCTCAAGGGGCTGGAGAAGGACCCATGGAATGAATTCCCAGTGGGAATCTGACCTCTGGATATGGGAAACCCGTGAAACCACCTGGTTTTTGGTGCTTTTTTGGGATAAACTTCCCAAAAAATCATTCCCAATATCCCACCCAACTCTGCCCTCCAGCATTCCCAATTTTCCTGTCCCTCACCAATTACAATCCCATAAATCAGCTCATTTCCCATGAACCTGCACATTCCACCTGAATCTGGACACAAAGATCCTTTCCCGCCCTTGGATCATATTCCACCTTCCCAAAAATCTCCTTTTGGGTGCCCCTTCCCCAGTTTTTCTGCCAAGGGAGCCCCCCTGGAATTCCAGAGGATTTCCATGGACAGATTTCTGGCCTAGTTAAATAAATCCCATCCCGGATTTTTCCCTGGAGCTCAGGGCTCCACCAGCAACTGCAACACCATTTTTCCGAGGAAAATCTTGGATTTCATCTCTCTCCCAGAATTCAACCTCACTTTAAGTGACTTCCAGCTAAAACCAGGAATGAGAGGGGTGGATTTTAAATCCCTTTGGGAATAACCCCGGCTCAGGGTTATCTCCTGCCGGGAATTTCTCCCCTTCCCCACTCCAAGGAGCACAGAATTCCCTCCTTTCCGTCCCTCTGGAAGAGCAGCTCAGTCTCCTTTTCCACCACTTCTATTTTTAAGCCTCCCAAGGCCAAGGCATAAAATCCCAGCTGGAAAACTGGGAGAGAAGGAGCCAAGCAGACTTTGGGCTCCAATTTAGGCAGGAAAAACCCTTTGGAAATTGATTCCAGCCCCGGAGCGACCGGGATGAGGGAACAGCTGCCACCACCCCAGCTCCGAGTGCATCCAGATGTGCCACCACCCCCCCCTTCCCTCACACTTCCCACCCTCCCTGTGCTCCCAGAGCCAGAAAAAACCGGGAATAGCCGTGCTGACAGGATGGATGGGCTGCTGCTGCTTCCCGGCCTCCGGAGAAGGGATATTTTTGGGATTCGGGAATGTCCTGACGGCTCAGGGTTGTGATGTCACCATCAGCTGATGGATTCAGGCTTCCAGGAGTTCGGGAGGCTGGGTTGGAAAAGGCTTGGAGCAATCTGGGGCAGTGGAAGGTGTCCCATGGAATGGGGTGGGATTTCAGGTTCCCTCCCACCCAAACCAGTCTGGGATTTTAGGATTCGTTTATTTTCCCAAACTTCCCTGCAGATGGCACTGAATGATCCCTGGGAAACCAGCTTGGATCACAGCCCCCTGTTCCCTCTGGGAGTGCCTGAAGCCCCTTCCAGGTCTGGAAATCTGCACCTGGGAGAGCTCTGAATTAGAATTCTGGAATGGTTTAGATGGGAAGGGACCTTAAATCCCATTGATCCCACCCCATCCACGGGCAGGGACACCTCCCACCATCCCAGGTGGATCCAGCCTGACCTTGGGCACTGCCAGGCATCCAGGGGCAGCCACAGCAAATGTGGGAATTCCAGCCCAGGCAGGAATTCCTTCCCAAGATCCCAGCCCCATCTCCCCTTTCCCAGTGGGAGCCATTCCCTGTGTCCTGTGCAAATGGGATGGTGGGGTAGGGAGAGGAAGGTGCTCCAGAGGGGCCTGGATTTAAAAAATTCCCAATGTCCAAGGCCTGGCAGTGGGAGAACAATTCCCTGGAGCAATAAAAGGTTACGAGCTCGGCCTTCCCACCTGGCCTGGGGAGATCCTTTGATGTTACTCCATGGATTTCCCATAAACCGTTATGGGAAAAGCGGCTGCTGGGTTTTGCTGTGGCTCTGGGGGGTGTGGAAAAGCAGAGCTGTCCCAATTCCCAGCTGCTGGTGGGATCCTTGGAGCAGGAAAATGCTGGATTTGGTCCACCAGACAACCACCTGATCCAAGGGATTGGTTTGGGAATGTGTTGGGAGCCACTTGGAGCCAGTGAAGCTGGTGGCTCCAAATCCCATCCCAACCTGGCCTTGGGCACTGCCAGGGATCCAGGGGCAGCCACAGCAAATCTGGGAATCCCAGCCCAGCCAGGAATTCCTGCCCAAGATCCCAGCCCCATCTCCCCTTTCCCAGTGGAGCCATTCCCTGTGTCCTGTCCCTCCAGGCCTTGTCCCCAATTCCAGCTCTCCTGGAGCCCCTGCAGGGACTCTGAGCATTCCCTGGAATTTTCCCTTCTCCAGGGGAACATTCCCAGCTCTCCCAGAGCAGAGCGGCTCCAGAATCCTGGAATGGTTTGGGTGGGAAGGGGCTTTAAATCCCATCCCATTCCATATTCCAGAGGCAGGGACACCTCCCACTGTCCCAGGCTGCTCCAAGCCCCGACCTGGCCTTGGACACTTCCAAGGATGTAACTTCCACAACTTCTCTGGGAATTCCATCCCAGCCCCTCACTCACCTCACAGTCAAGAATTCCTTCCTAAACTATGGACTTGGAACCATTTTTGTTCATTCCATCCCATTTCTCCCAGTTTCTCCCCAGTGACACCTTTGGAAGAAGGATTCCCATCCCTATTCCCAGGCAATCCATTCCAGGGAAATTAAAACCACATTTCCCTGTACAAATCCTGGCTATTCCAATCCCAGTAGTTTGGATTCTCCATTACCTCCAGCTGCTGAAGATGCAAATATTTCTAAAAAAGGTTTTTCCACGCCTGGGATGTCGGAGCAGGGAATCCATGTTTGATATTACGATGGTTTTTTTCCATCTCACATCCCATCATCTTTTTTTTTTTTTTCCTTTTTCAGCATCCATTGCTCAGCTCCCTGGATATAAAAATAAACAGCTGGAATCCAAGCCCATTCCCAAAAAGTGGCATTTAATGGACTCCAGAGCTCCAGCTGCTCTTTAATGGGAAGCAGAACTCTTGGAATTAGCCAGCCTGGAATGTCTCGTCCACCCACTGGCACACCAGGAGTGGAATTCCTGCTCCAGACCCTCTCCAGCCTCGGCCTCTCCTTGGCACAGGGAGGACTTGGACACAAAGGTTTGGGGTTTTTCCATGGAGCCCAGAAGTTGTCCAAGGTGGAATTTTCCCAGTGGTGAGGAGAGGATGGAAAATTCAGCGGAGAGCTGAACCGTCGGAATTTGGGATTTGGTTCTCCACAATATTGTGGCTCCCCATCCCTGGAATTGTCCCAGGCCAGGTTGGAATGGGCTTGGAGCATCCTGGAACAATGGGAGACATCCCTGCCCATGGAATGGGATGAGCTTCAAGGTCCCTTCCCTGAACCACTCCACGATTCCATGATCCTGTGACTTGGGAAAATGAAGGATCATGGAAAAATTCCAACCTCGAGGGAAGGTCAAGGCCCAGTCATACCTCAGCTGCTGCTCCCACTGGAATAAAATCCAGGATGCATCCGCAGCCTTTTCCTCTCTATTTTATCCCAATTTTTGGTTTTCCTTCTTGGCTGGGATTTATCCCTGGCCGTTTTCTGGTTCCGGATGGGTCAAACAAACCTGGGAATTCCAATCTCATCCCACACAGATCCCTTCTCCCAGATATCCCAGCTTTTCCTGTCTTTTTCCCAGCTTTTTTCTGTCTCCAATTCCCTCCCATCCAGTCTTGTGGGAAAGCTTGAATCTCCCAAAATTAAATCTTTGGGACAAATCCCTGTTTTGAGCTAATTCCTGGTTGGGATGGAGGTGGGAGAGACAGGAAATAGGGAATGATCCTCTCCAGGTTTATTTTTCCAGGATGGAGAAATTAAAAATTAATTATTAATACATTAATTGATTAAATTAATTTTTAATTAATTAAATGAATTATTAATTAATTACATAAGTTCTTCAACATCTCCAGGATTTCCTGAGCTCAGACCACGAGGGACATGATCCCAGATATCTCCATCACCCACAAAATTTGGGATTTCTGGTATTCCTTAAAAAAACTGATGCTAGAATTGAAGGAAATTTCTATTATCCTATGGGATAGGGGTGTTTTTATGGTTTTATTTTTAGGTATTTATCCCTGTAAAGGAAATAATAGAATTCCCAATCCCTGATTACTCAGACAACTGGAAAACAGAAATAAAATCCAACCTGCCTTTGTGTTATTGTTCTGTTTGTTTTCCCTCAGATTGCATAATTCCCAAAAAAACCCCACAATTAATTGGAGGTGTGACTCTGATCTCTCCCAGTCCCTGGGCCGAAAAGAGGGATGAGCTCTTCCCAGCATTCCAGCACGGAGACCTCCAAACCTCTCCAATGACCTCCCTGTCCCTCTTGGAAGCTCCAAGGCCATTCCCACCCTTTGGAAGTGACTCATCCCAATTGTTCCCTGTTTTCCAGAGAGGCAGACCATGAATCCAGCCTTTGTTTTCCAGCCATGGATTTGCCAGTGGATGATTCTTCTGTTTTCATTGGCAAAGAGGAGCTGTAAATCTCTGGCTTATCCTGGGATTTCTTTTCCCCACTTTTCCATATCCACCAAATCCTATTTGTGTTTATTGGCTAGGGACAGAAGCACAATCTTTGGAATCTGCTCCAAAGGGTGAAAAAAACAGGGATAAGGAGGCTTCTCCCTCCTCTGCCATCCAAGGAATTTCATCCTGTTAAAGCATCCGGGCTCCATGATTTTCATAAACACAGCAAATCTGGGAATTCCAGCCCAGGCAGGAATTCCCTCCCAAGATCCCAGCCCCATCTCCCCTTTCCCAGTGGAGCCATTCCCTGTGTCCTGTCCCTCCAGGCCTTGTCCCCAATTCCAGCTCTCCTGGAGCCCCTGCAGGGACTCTGAGCATTCCCTGGAATTTTCCATTTCTCCACAATTCTGATTTTCCCATTCCCACTCCCAAGAGCAGCAGCAGTTCCATCCCCACAATCAAAACACCAGGAACAGGAAAGTTTCAGAGCATTTCTTTGGGAATCACAGTGCTTTGGGCATTATTGCAGATAAGGCAGGCACGGGTGACCCAGAACAAATTGCAGACAATTCCCTGGATAACCAGAAGCCACAGGGAATTCCTCCTACAGCTCCCACCTGGATTTGGAGCAGACACAACCAGGCCCAGAGCTGGATGTGGCTGTTCAGGAGAAAAAAATGGGATGGAGTTGGTTTTTCCAGATGCTCCAACTGAATTTACCCACCGGAATCCCACGGAATCTTCTTGGCAGCAAAACTGGACTGAGAGCATGGATTTCCCTCTGGAAATCCCTGTCTTTATGGAATTGGATACCCTGGATCCTTCTCTCCCATCCCTGCTGACCCACGTTTGCCAGGGTAATGCTGGGAATAAAATCAGATTTCCCACTGGAATTGTCTCTGGAGTGAATCCCAAACTTTCAAGCCCATCCCATTCCAGGCATTCCACAATCCCAGGTGGCCTTGCACATTCCCATGGATGGATTCTGATTCCTTGTCCTTCTGGGACTGACAGAGGTGTTCCCAATGGGATGGGGGATGAGCATCCCACGTTTGGCATTCCAACATGGATCATGCATCCCTTTGGGGCTCTTGCCTCCAAGATTTCGGGTTGGGATCATGGGGAATTACACCAGGATGCGAAAACCCAGAATCCCTGCAAATCCAAGAGACATTGGACCTGAATTCCCACTGTGGATTCCAGATTCCCTGTGCCACAGCTGGATCCTGTTGGAAAAGGTGCTGGGACCAACATTCCCATAAAACCCAAATTCCCAATCCCAGCAAGGGCTGAACAGAAGCAACTTTTGTCCCCGGCTCCTCAGATCCTCCGGGATAATAAAACTCTGGAAAACTGGAGCGAATCCTGGTGGTTTGATGGTGGCTATAAACGGGGACGGGGGTGGGAATGGGGTTGGGAGGCTTTTAGGGAAAAACCGAAGGAAAACGAAGCGTTTAACAACGGAAAATGAAACCTCTGCCCTGGGACGTGCAAATCCAGAGCCGATTCCTCCGCTCCAACTTTTGGGAAAGGGCCATGGATCAGACAAAGCTCAGCAGCAGGGATGGGGTTATAAATCCCTATAAATCCCTATAAATCCCTATAAATCCCTATAAATCCCAAAGCCGTGCGTTTTCCATGTGGAAAACACGGAGAAGGAGCTGCCCTGTGCAATCCGGGAGCTGTTCCCGTGAGAATCCCTGGATTTAATCCCCCATGGATTACATCCCAATCCAACAAAGCAATGTAAAAATTTTTCTCTATTTTTAAGCCCAGGTTTAAAATCCTGGGGCAGGAGATGCCATCAGCAGTTTTTCCTGGGAAATTGATCCCTCAGGATCACTTCTCCCAGCTCCTTGCTCGTTCGGAGCAGCCACAGCTCCAAGGAAAACATGGAATCAAGGATAAATCTCATCCTGCTGAAGGGAAGATGGGAAGATCCCAAATCAGCAAAGGTGCTGGAGCAGCCGGATATTAATGGGATTTTTCTGGTGGAAAAATGGGAGAAGATTCCTTGCAGGATGAGAATTCGAGGATTAACATCCTCCCAACACTGGGAAACCCTGGGAATCATGGAATTATGGAAGCATCCAGGGTGGGAAAGAGCTCTGAGCTCAAGTCCAACCCTGCCAAGGTCACAAATCCCCAAGTGCCACATCCCACAGGATCATCCTGCTCCAGGGACAGGAGGGAACAGCAAATGTGGGAATGTCCCAGCATTCCCATTGGATCAGCAGGAGGCTGAGCAGGTTGCAGATCATGGATTTGTTTGGAAAACAAATCCTGTCCCGGGTTATAATTTTCCCTCCATTAACACCTGGCAGCAGTGAGTATGGGTTGGGATGTTTTCCCTAAGAATCTTTGGGAATACAAGGGAAAATGATGGATTTTAAAGGAAGATCAGCGAGGCTCAGCCTGGGAGAAAAGGAGGATCAGAATTTCCTCTGGCTCTGCACAACTCCCTGAAATTTTGGAGTGAGATGGGAGCTGGGATCTCCTCCCAGGGAGTAACAGGAAAATAGGGAATGGCCTCAGGTTGTCCCGGGACAGGCTCAGGTTGGACATGAGCAGGAATTTCCTCATGGCAACGGCAGTCAGGGATTGGAAGTGCCCAGGGAGGTTTGGGATCCCCATCCCTGGAGATTTCCAAGGAATTCCTGCATGTGGCACTCAGTGCCAAGGTGGGGATCGGGCAAAGCTCAGACTCAATGATCCCAAAGGTGTTTTCCAACCTCAGTGATCCTGGAATTCTGCAAATACTAACACTAAAAAGACCAAGAATTTCCAAAAAAAAGTGTCAGGGAGACAGCGGGAGAGGAGGAAATCAAATCCCAGCTGCTTCTGGGATTCCTCTGGGAGACCTGTGGGATTGTGGACCAGCTCCAAGGGAAAACCAGCTCCAGAATTCCATGATGGAATGCAAAGGCCTCAAAATCCAAGAGAAACTGGGATTTTGAAGAGCACCAACTCCAAATTCCAGGTTTTGCACCACAGCCTTTCCCATTCCCATGATTTCAGTTTTGGGAATGCCATGTGTCATCCCAGGGATTCCGGTTTTCCAACACGTTTTCCACAGGTTTACAGTATAGAAATGGGATAATACAGGGAAAAGGGGAACTGAGGCTGGATCAGAGAGCAAGAAGCGCTCAGAATCCGTGGGATTTGCTCAGGCTGGCAGATCCCAAATCCTGCCCTGTGAGGATCCTCTGCACATTCCCAACTTACGGATGGAAAGATCCTTTCCCCTCTCCCTCCTCGGATTTCCACTTGAATTTGGGATTTACCAGCCAGAGCAGCAGGAAAACTCAAACAAAACAGAGAAGGCTGGAAAATCAGGAATATTTTGGTGGAGGCTTTGGTTAGGTGTCGCTTCCCAGGTGGAATTCCAAAGGGAAGCAGAGTCTTTGGCAGCAGCTGGAGGCCTGGATGAGGTTGTTCCTTCTCCACTTCCAGAGGCAAAACCCCTTCCCAAAATTCCCAGGCAGGCACAGGAGCAGCTTCAGTTGAAAGGTTTCACCAGTTTCATAGCAGCGTAGTTCTGGAAGGATGGAAAAGCAATGGAATCATGGGGAAAACGAGGGAATCACTGGAAGAATAAGGGAATCATAGAAAAAAATAAGGGAATCCTTGGGACAATATGGGAATCGTTGGAAAAATAAGGTAAATCATTGGGAAAATGAAGGAAACGTTGGAAAAATAAGGGGATTGTTGGAATAATGAGGGAATCGTTGGAAGAATACGGGAATGATTGGAAAACATGGGAATCATTGGGAAAATAAGGGAATTCTTGGAAAAATGAGGGAATCACTGGAAGAATAAGGGAATTATTGGAAAAATAAGGGAATCATTGGAAGAATAAGGAAATCATTGGAAAAAATAAGGGAATGATTGGAAAAATGAGGGAATGATTGGAAAAATGAGGGAATAATTGGAAAAATGAAGGAATCATTGGAAAAATGAGGGAATCATTGGAAGAATGAGGGAATCATTTTAAGAATAAGAGAATAATTGGAAAAAATAAGGGAATCATTGGAAGAATTTAACAAGCACCAGAAGTCATTCCTGGATTTTGATTGCTCTTCCCAAAATTTTTTAAGATAAATTCCTACCTCTTCAAACCTTCGGAATTAATTTGGTCTCTTCCTCCAGCACCATCCCAGTGTTCAACCAGCGGGAAGCATTCCCAGTTTTCCCTGATTTGCTGGAGTCTCCTCCTCTCCTCTGGATCCCGCTGCTCCTTCCCATCCTCTGGGATTCCCACAGATCTCATGGATTCACCACCCAACCCCTGGCCTTGTATCCCTGCAGCTCCTTTTTCCGTGATCCCACAAAATCTGGGACATCACCCATTCTGCCCCTTTGGAAAGGGGTCCTGGAGCATTCTTGAAGCCATGCTGGGATTTTTTTGGAATGCAGAGCTTTCCAGCAGGAGGAGGCTCCTCCAGCCCTGCTCCATCCTCACTTATTCCAACAACAAATCCAGTCAGAAACTCCATGGAGTTTTGCCAAAGGCAATCAAAGCTATCCCAGATTTTTTTCCCTCTGCATCCTGGAAAACCCTGGGACCTGTCCCAGTGCCAGCACTTTGTGTTGCTGAAGACACTCCAGGAATGACCTTTCCACGTTATTTTGGGATCTCCACCATTCCTCCATTGTTGAGGTTGGAAAAGAGCCCCAACCCTTGTTCATCATTATCCATGTCCTCAAGTGCCACATCCAGATGTTTCTGGAATAATTCCATGTATGGGGATTCCAGCACTGCTCCAGGGCTGGACACCCCTTTCCATGAGGGATTTTCCTTAATATCCAACCTAAAATTCCCTTGGAACAACTTGAGGCTCTTCCCTCTCGTCCTGTTGTTCGCTGGGAGCAGATCCCAAACCCCACCTGGCTCCAAAGTTTCAGGGAATTGTGGAGAGCCAGAAGGACCCCTCTGAGCCCACTTTTCTCTGGGATGAGCCCCTTTCCCAGCTCCCTCATCTTTTCCTGGTGCTCCAGTCCCTTCCCAACTCCATTCCCATCCCTGAACCTCCATATTTTTCCCCACAAGGATCCCAAACCCAAAAAAATTCCCTTTTCAACCCATTGTGTTCCTCCCATGGAATTTTCCACCCCCCTGAATCCATCACCCCTCGGACCTCAGCCAATCCCAGTCCCCCTCTCCCAGCTGCTCCGTACCGGGAAGGCGTAGACGAAGATTCCCAGGAAAAGCAGCAGGATGAAGAGGAGGATGGCCAGGATCAGCACCCACTTGTAGCGGCGCCACAGGATGAACTTCAGGGTCTTGTACGGGGACGTGAACCACAGGAAGGAGGTCTCGGGACGCCTGGAGACAAGGGAAAGGGAGGTCACCTTGGAATTTCATCCTCCTGGATCCCCAATCCCATCCCCCTCAGTGGTCCAGACCAGCCTCAGATCCCACTGGATTCATGGTCCAGAGCAGACTTCCCAATCCCAATGGATTCATGGCCCAGTCCAACCTCTCAAATCCCATTGGATTCATGGTCCAGAGCAGCTTCCCAATCCCAATGGATTCATGGCCCAGTCCAACCTCTCAAATCCCATTGGATTCATGGTCCAGAGCAGTTTCCCAATCCCACTGGATTCATGGTCCACAGACTCCCAATCCCACTGCTCTCAGCTCTTCCATCTTTCTGGATACATCCCATGAATGCCCCCCTTGGTGGTCCAGACCAGCTTGCCAAATCCCATTGGATTCATGGTCCAGACCAACCTCCCAATCCCACTGGATTGGTGCTCCAGACCAGTCTCCCAGTCCCACTGCATTGGTGATCCAGACCAATCTCCCAATCCCACTGGATTGGTGCTCCAGACCAGTCTCCCAGTCCCACTGGATTGGTGATCCAGACCAGTCTCCCAGTCCCACTGAAACGTGTCAGCTCCTTATTCCTTGTGGGATGTCCCATCAATGCACACCTTGGTGGTCCAGACCACCAGCCCAGCCTCCCAAATCCCACTGGATTGGTGATCCAGACCAGTTTACCAATCCCAGTGGATTCATGGTCCAGAGCAGCTTCCCCATCCCACTGGAATGTGTCAGCTCCTCCATCCCTCTGGGGATGTCCCATCAACATCTTCCTCGGTGGCCCAGATCAATCTCTCAATCCCACTCGATTGGTGATCCAGGCCAGCCTCCCAATCCCACTGGATTGGTGTTCCAGACCACCATCCCAATTTCCCTGGACTGTCTCCCCTCCTCCACCAGTTCCAAGTGGATCCTACTCAGGCATAAACCAGTTCAACCCAGTTCCCTCCAGCTGTAAAGCCAGAATTCCCATTTGGGCCTCAAGAATTCCATGCCCTGGTTGTTGCTTTTCCATTTGGGATGTTCTTACTTGGGATCCTCCAGCCTGGGGTTCATGTTCGGCTCATCCCGTCCCATCCCGGCTGGACGCTCCTCATGCTCCTGCTCGGCCACAATTTCCAAAGTCATCTCCAATTTGCCCTGGATGAGTTAAACAAAAACTGATTTATTATCCCAAAAAATGGGGGGAAAGGTGAGGAAAGAATGTGGGATGGAAAACAGGGATTTGGGAGAGAAAACGTACTTTGAGCAGAACCAAACCACTCCCAGCAATGACCACAAGCATTCCAGGATTCCAGAGATCCCTAACCTGTCACTGGAGATATTCCAGGAAATCCCAGATCCCACTGACACTGTAATTTGAGCAACCACAGAATCCCAGGATCATTGAGGAAAAACCTCTGGAATCAAGCCCAAGCTGTGACAGATCATCACTGAGTGCCACATCTCATCCTTCCCAGTTCCCTGATTCCCAATTTCCCTAGAACCAGCTCAGGATTTTTTTGGTTGAATAAAACAATTCCCTGCCTGGATTCCCTCAACTGCATGGAACTGTCACCAAAACCTGGAACAGGAGCCCAGACACCTGGGACAGCTGGAATTTTTTCCTGGTGTTTAGGACATGAGATTGTTGGGAATAGTTGTGATATGGAATTGAATTTGGGGGCACACTCCAAAAACAACGGTGAAAATCCCACAAAACCTGATCATTCCTCTGCCAGAAAACTTCCAGCCAACCACAGATCCACAAAACCTCCCACTGGAATTGGAATTTCCTGCCCTGGCTTGAACTGAATGAAGCTTTTAGGGAATTCTGGAATGGTTTGGATTGGGAAGGAATTTAAAGCCCATCCAGTCCCACCTCATGCCTGGGCAGGGAAACATCCGCTATCCCAGGGTGCTCCAATCCTCATCCAACCTGGCCTTGGACACTCCCAGGGATGGGAATTGGAGTGAAGGATCCAAGGGAAAACAGGGAGAGGCCACTTTACCGCCAGGATCTTCTGCTGGTCCTGCTCGGCCACGCAGGGCCACCAGCCCTTGACGGTTTTCTGCTCAAAGAGGGACACGGAGCGGCCGGAGGACAGGGAATCATCCACGAGATCCAAGGAACATTTTTCTGCCGTCTTGGCAGGCTTGGGCATCCTGTTGAGATCCATCTGGATGGATCCTGCAAGGAAGAGCATTCCAGGTGAGACTTCTCCATTGGGACAATCCTTAAAACATGGAATGTTACCAGATTCTACAGAGTTTGGGGCATCCCAACCATCCCAATCCAAACTCCCAATTTCCACTTCCCCAGGTTGCTCCAAGCCCAGTCCAGCCTGGCCTTGGACACTTCCAAGGATTCAGCATCCACAGCATCACTGGACAACCCGTGCCAGTGATGCTTTCCCTTTTTTGGGATGGATCCCAAAATTCCCAAACTTACCCAAATAGTCATCGAAGGAGAACTTGTCGTTGTCCCAGATCTGGAGGATCAGCTGGGGTGGGATCTTGTTTTCTGTCTTGTCCAAGCTCCAGAAGTGTTCCTAAAATCCCACCGGAAGAAACCACAGCAAAAAGAAAGATTCATCAGGAGAATTGGGCAGAGCCTGGCTCCAGAAATCCTGGAATTCCTGGGGTGTCCTGCTCTGGATCTGCAGGAGCACAGGCTCTGGAAAACTCTTGGATAAGGATAATCAGTGGAAAACCCAAGATGCTTCTGGAAGGTGTTGGCAACAATTTATGTCTTAATTTAATGATTTGAATTAATTTAGTTAATTTTATTTAAATAATACAATGTAATTTAATTTAGGAAAAGGGTCCATGGGATCCCAAACCGGATCCTTAGGAGCAACAGGAATTCCCACAATTCCAATGAAGGCAACTCTCCAAGGCGAAGGGAACAACAAGCATTGAGCGTCGGCGCTGCCAAACTTTGCCTTCATGGAAAAATATAGGATTGACACTTAAATCAGCACTTCCAGCAGGGAATTCCCAAAGATCTGCTCCCTTCCAAATCCACCATGGCTCTGATCTGCTCCAAAGTCTGTGGGACAATCAGAGACCATCAAAGGCCCGTTCAGGCCACCCACGGCTCCTGAATTTATTCATGGAACATGGATATGGAAATGAAGATACCATGGTATCCCAGGAATCTGCTGATATCACACCCAGGCTGATCCAAGCCCCAGTGTCCAGCCTGGCCTTGGGCACTGCCAGGGATCCAGGGGCAACCACAGCAAATCTGGGAATTCCAGCCCAGCCAGGAATTCCTTCCCAAGATCCCAGCCCATCTCCCCTTTCCCAGTGGGAGCCATTCCCTGTGTCCTGTCCTTCCAGGCCTTGTCCCAAATTCTAGCTCTCCTGGAGCCCCTGCAGGGACTCTGAGGATTCCCTTCTCCAGGTGAACATTCCCAAGTTATCCATCAGTTCTGCATCCCAGAGTAAGGAATATCCACTGCCTGGGAAGTGGAATCCACGTCATCATTTCCACGCATTAAACCAGGAATTTTTTCCAACACGGATCCGCTGTTGGAATGCCTGGGAGTTAGGTTAGGATTAAGAATCCCAGAATCCCCAAGGTTGGAAAAGCCCTCCAGGATCAGTGAGTCCAAGCTGTGCCCGATCCCCACCTCAGCATCCACGAATTCCCTGGACAACTCCAGGGATGGGGACTCCAAACCTCCTCGGGCACTTCCACCCTTTTCATGAAAAAATTCCACCTGATGTCCAAAAAGAAATGTTGGGATAAAGGAGAAAGACAAAAATCGCACCCCAAAGCCGAGGGATTGTTAGGATTGTTATTCCTGGCTCCAGAAAAGAGGAGGAAAATCCCAGAGGCATTCCTGACACCCCTCCGAGGGTGTCCCAGTGGCAATTCCTCCTGGAAGTGTCAGAAATGTCGGGATTTAATTAAAACCAGGAAACTACAGCGTTATTCATCCGTCGCTCCATAAATTTACCCCAAGACTCGCATTCATTATTTCATCCGATATTAAATTATTAAAAAGGGGGGGGAAAAATGGTCTCACATTCCATAGGAACATAAATATTCCAGCTGGGAGTCCGTGGGCACTCCAGTCCCATTGGATTCATTTTAAGAGGTCCTTCTGGATTGTTCTGCTTCAATTTTGCTCCGTTCCCTGTCTGGCTTTGGGAAAATGTGCCAGGAATTTTGCATTGGAGCATTTTATGGATGCAATTGAGATATCGGATAATCCAGAAATCCCAAATGAAGTCCACGGAAAATTTCCTCTCTACCCTCTGCTGACTGCAGTGGGTTGGGATGGATGTTTATCCAGGGGGATGTTTATCCAAGAGGATTTTTCCCAGCTTTTCCAGCCGTTTTAAATTAAAACTGCTAAAAAAGGGGGAAGAACTGATGTTGATTCTTTTCTTTCCCAGTAATGGGAAAGAAGGGATCCACATGGATTCATGGATAACGAAGCTGGGATGAGCTTGGGAGGGGCTGTAAAATTCCCAGGTGGTGGAAGATCCATCTCCAAGGTGAACACCACAGGCTCCTGTAGATTATCCCTTCCAGGAGAAATCCAGGTGCCCATCTAAGCTTGGCTTGGAAAAGGGGAAATACATGGAATTCCAGACTGGTTTGGGCTGGAACGGACCTTCAAGACCATCTCATTTCCCATCTGGAATATCCCCTGGAAAGGAAACTTCCATGAGCTCCATGTGCTCCAGGTGTCTCTTCTTCCCAGTGAATTCCTGGCACAGAGGTTCATCCCATCATTCCCACATTCCATGCTCCAGGCACATCCCATGCTCCCTTCTGGGTTGATGCAACTTCCCAAGGATTTGTTGGAATTTCTCATTGCACCAGCCCATCCATGTTGAGCAAACTTGAGGAAAACCTTGCACTTGGGATCATCTCCCACCTATCCCAACTGGATCCGCATCCCTTGGGATAATGAAGCTAAAGGAAAGGTTGGATGGGATCTTGGGAAGGAATTCCTGCCTGGACTGGAATTCCCAGGAGAAGCTGTGGCTGCCCCTGGATCCCTGGCAGTGCCTAAGGCCAAGTTGGATGGACTTGGATCCACCTGGGATCTTGGGAAGTGTCTCTGGATGGGCTTTAAGGTCCTTCCCATTCCAAACCATTCCGTGACTCCATGAAATTCCATCAATTCCATAGGCAAACCCAGCAGACTTTGGGATTCCACCTTCCCTCCTTCCCACCGCAGCATCCAAGGAAAAAAGGAACAAAACCTTTGCTCTGCACCCTCTGCATCCCAATCCTTCAGAACAACATCCCGACATTCCAGGGATAACTCAGGGATAACTCCAGGCGGGAATTCCCTGTTCCATCTCTCCAAATTCCCCCTTTTTATAAATGGAAAAACACCATAAAATATAATTTTGGCAGAGACAAAACCTCCCTGCTCCGAGCCCTGTCAAGCTGAGGACACCCAGAGCTCCGCTGGAAAGGCAGGAAAAAGGAATTGGGAAGGGGGAATTTGATGCCGAGTGAAGTTTATGGGTCCCTTTCAAGGCAGCGTGAAATTCGCTTCCATGATTAAATCAAACTCTGAACATTCCCTATAAAAACAACCCGGACCGCGAAATTTATATCCCGGCCTTGTCCAAGCCATGGGGAAAAAAGGCTGGAATTATCGTTGGAGGGTTTGTTTTCCAAGCAAGGGGAGGCTGAGGGATATTTTATGGATTTTTGTGGATAAAGTAGCAGGAAAGGCAGGGGAAAAAATCGGCTCTGATTCCCGGGAAAGTGTTGACAGGGCTGCATTTCTCCTGGATTGTGAAAGTGCTCCGGAATACAAAGAAAGAAATTGATTTTTCGGAAGGAGAGGAAGTTTGCTCCCAAAAAATCCTGTTTCAGGTGCATCCTGCAGGAATTTGGGGGGCCCAGACATGCAGGAGACTCCTCTTGGAAAATCCTCCAGGATCATCCAGTCCAAGCTGGGCCCGATCCCCACCTTGGCACTGAGTGCCACATCCAGGAATTCCTTGGACACCTCCAGGGATGGGGATTCCAAACCTCCCTGGGCACTTCCAATCCCTGACTGCCCTTTCCATGAGGAAATTCCTGCTGGTGTCCAGCCTGAGCCTGTCCTGGCACAGCCTGAGGCCGTTCCCTCTTTTCCTGTTGTTCTCTGGGAGCAGATCCCAACTCCCACCTGGCTCCAACATTCCAGGGAGTTGTGCAGAGCCACAAGGTCCCTCTGGATCCCCCTTTTCTCCCTTTCCCAGCTCCTGAGGAATTCTCCAGTCCCTTCCCAGCTCTGTTCCCTTCCCTGGACACGCTCCAGCCCCTCTGTGTCCATAAGAATCCCAGAACTGGACACGGCACATCCGTGGAGATGCCGTTTGCTCCGACATCCCACGCAAACCCTCTCCCGCCCTAAAGAACTTCCCAGGTCTGGATTTGGCAGCCAAACCCAGCTGCTGCTGGAACTGGCACGGGAAGCTGAAGGTTCCAAAACCAATTCCATGAATTTCCCAGCCCGCGGCGCCTGCGGGATGTGGGAGCCGAGTGGGTGCCCAGGAAAATGGGATCCACACCCAAGTGACATCGGATTGTCCTGGCTGTCCCACGATCCATCTGATAACAGGCTCAGGCTGGGAATCCAAAATTTAAACTTCCCACTTGGGTTGGAATTTAGGGAAAATTCCTTCATGAAAAGGATTTTCCAGCCATGCGGAAAACGATGGAATGCCCATGCCTAGAATGATCGAAAATCCCTCTGGAGGTGGCACTTGGGGACACAGTCAGTGGTGGCCTTGGCAGAGCTGGTGGTCTTAGAGGGCTTTTCCATCCTAAATCATTCCATGATTTTCTCTTTTTCCAAAGCAGAAACTGCTTTCCTGCAGGACTCAAAAACCTGGGAATGTGCTCTTCCCATGCAGCCAACATGGTTTAAATTTTCCAGGGCTGGAAGAGAAAGATGTCAGCAAAAAAAGCGGGAAAAATTATGGAAATTCCAAAGGAAAGCTGAGAAAATAATTAAAGAAGTATTTCCATGTTTTCAGGAGATCTGTCCCAAAGATGGGAATATTTCCCTTCCATGGAAATATTTTAGAAACTCAGATTGGGGGAAATTCCTCTCTCCGAAGGAGAAGAAAGATCTTTATAGCATTAATCCAGCCAGGAAAGTTATGGAAAATAATCCTGAGGTAGTTGAAAGGTTCAGAAAAGCAGGAATCAGAGTGACACCTGGTTTTCCCTGGGTTTTCCCTGGGTTTTCCCTGGGTTTCCCTGAATTACCAGGCTGCCAACCACCACAGGCATTCCCATCAGAATAAAGTAACATGGATCTTATCCAGCAGTATCCTTGGTTTTTTGGGAAATTATTTGCAGCCTGGGTTGGGATGACCCATTGAGCCCCTACCTGCAGGAATTCCAGCTCTGGAATTCTCAGCATGGGAAGGACCTGGAGCTCTTGGAGAGATCCAGAGGAGGAACCAAGAGGGTCAGAGGGACGGAGCAGCTCTGCTGTGGGAAAGGCTGGGAGAGTTGAGATTGCTGAAATTGGAAAGGAAAATTCCAGGGAATGCCCAGAGTCCCTGCAGGGGCTCCAGGAGAGCTGGAATTTGGGACAAGGCCTGGAGGGACAGGACACAGGGAATGGCTCCCACTGGGAAAGGGGAGATGGGGCTGGGATCTTGGGAAAAAATTCTGCCTGGGCTGGAATTCCCAGAATTTTCTGTGGCTGCCCCTGGATCCCTGGCAGTGCCCAAGGCCAGGCTGGATCCACCTGGGACACTGGGAGGTGTCCCTGGATGGAACTGGATGAGCTTCCAGCTCCCTTCCCACCCAAACCATTCCACAATTCCATGATTCCCAATCCACCTGGCCACGCTCTGTGGAGCTCCAGCACGGAGCAAACAAAGGAGAACCACTGGAAAACTCTTCCCCTCCCAGCCCAGTTGGGCACAGGTGGTTTTGAGCAGCTCCCAATTCCCCACAATCACTCTCAACTTTTGATTGAAATTCCTCCTTCCCGCCCCTGCCCCTCCAGCCGGGATTTTTACGGCCGCAGGAACCGAGCCGGAGTTCAAACAGCACATGGCGAGATCAAAAAATTCCCGAAGCCGGAATGCTCCACCCGGCTTTCCCTTCATTATTCCAGCCTTTACAGAGAACTTTTACAAGGTGTTTATTTTCGGATCCAGTGTTGGAAGCCATGTGGTGGGAAAAGATTCCAGATCGGCACAGCAGGATGGATTTGCCTAAAAGGGTTTTATGGAGGGGGGTCCTGGCTTTTTCCAAGCGGGATAATTGGATGTAGCACACCCTGTACTTGGGATTTGTTGGATATGAAGCGTGAAATGGGCCCTGCTGGGATCCTGTCAATCATTGGAACTGCCTGGGAAGGGCTTTGGATGCTGGGAATTGTCTGGGATGGGGGACTCGCTCGGCATCTTCCCAGCTGAGGCGCTGGTTCCATGGAAAATAAGATGGGATGGGGATCTCGGTGGGTTTTGGGGATCACAGTGGGTTTCAGGGATCCTGGGGGGTTTTGCGGATCCCAGGGGTTTTGGGGATACCAGTGAGTTTCAGGGATGATCCCATTGCAAACAGGAATCTTTGGGCACTTCATATTCCATGAAAACTCAGGCTGAGCTAAAGCAATGAGCATGGATCATGGATCACTTAGCTTGGAAAATCCCCCAGCATCATCCAGTCCAACCTGGGAATGATCCCCACCTTGGCACTGAGTCCTGGAATTCCCTGGACACCTCCAGGGATGGGCAATGCAAACCTCCCTGGGCAATTCCAATGCCTGACCGCCCTTTCCATGAGAAAATTCCTGCTGATGTCCCAAACCTGAGCATCCTCAAGGGATGAAGGCTCAGGATGAGGTGGGTGAAGGACTTTGAGCCTCCAGGGAGGTGCCACAGGAAGTTTGGGATTTTCCCTGTTGTCCACCAACCAAAGAGCCAAAAATCACAAAATCATGGAATGGTTTGGGTTGGAAGGGATCTTAAAGATGATCCAGTTCCATCCCCTTCCATGGATACGGAATCTTCCATTGGATTATTCCTCTTAATCCTTTAAATCTTTTTAATCTCCAGATGACTAAATTTAAATTAATTGATCTCCTCTATTTTTTGGTGTCCAGATTTCCCTAATTCCCATCATTTCCATAATTTCAATTGCCCAGTTTTCCCTGAGTTATTCCATGCACCCATCCCAACCCTATTCCTCTTTCCTTCCATCCATGAATTCAATCCAAGGGACACCAGGAGCAGCTGGAGGAACGAGGGGATCAAAATCCCATCCAAAAAAACGCCATCCACTTCAACTCCCAATCCAATCCTCTCCCTGAATCCAAAGCTTTTCTTCATCCCAACCCATGTTCCCATCAGGGATTTGGAGGCAGCTCCTTCCTCTCCCCATTTTTAGCCTTTTTGGGAAGTTTTTTCATGGCACAATGCCCATTATTCCATGCTGGAAAATATGTTCCCACCAAACCGTCACCATGGAATTGTCATCTCCAGCTTTGGAATGTCCCTGTTGCCCAAGAGCATTTGGAGACTCGCTCCAATATTTTTCCTGCTCCAGCCTGGATGAATCTTTCCCAGAGGCATCAGCCTCTCCAAAAATTTCCCTCTAATTCCAATCCCATTTTGCTTCCAAACACAGATTTTCGAACCAAATTCCCAAAATTCCACTGTCAACACCACGGAGAGTCCAAGCTTTGCAGGGCTCTGCTCATAAAGGTCTAAAATTCCCGTTTCACCCCAGAATTCCCACGAGGATGCAGGAATTCCATCCAGGACCACTCACCTTCTTGGCCACGTGGCACATCTGCTCCGCCGGGAGATAATCGAAGGGGAAGATGAACCTCCAGTTGAAATTCCCTTCTCCTCCCATGGATCTGTAGTGGACGTCTGTCTTCTGCTTGTTCTCCTCGTGTCCCACCAGCCACCTGCCAGGGACAAACAGAGCCCATGGAAAACCGGGATCATGGCAAGGATTCGGGATCTCGCTCGATGTCACAAACGGAATGTTCCTGATCCTGATGTTTGCTGGGTATGGATCCATGACTGGAGAGGCGGATCCACAGTTGGAAAAGTGTGGATCCACAGCTGGAAAAGTGTGGATCCACAGCTGGAAAAGTGCGGATCCATAGTTGGAAAAGTGTGGATCCATAGCTGGAAAGGTGGGGATCCATAATCAGAGATGAGATGCATATTTGGAAAGGTGTGGATCCATGGTTGGAAAGGTTTTGATCCATGGCTGGAGAGGTGTGGATCCATAGTCAGCAGTGTGGATCCATGGCTACAGAGGTGTGGATCCATGATTGGAGTGGTGGATCCATCATTGGAAAGGTGTGGATCCATCACTGGAAAGATGTGGATCCATGGCTGGAAAGATTTGGATCCATGATTGGAGAGGTGTGGATCCATGATTGGAGAGGTGTGGATCCATGGCTGGAAATTCACAGATCCTTAACTGGAGAGCCATGATGGTCCCTCCATCCCAGCAGGATCCAGGTCTATCCCAGCAACATCAACCCAAGGACCATCTGAATTCCTTCCCTGCTGCTCCTGCACCTCCAGCCTCCCAGAATCTGGGAGACTCCAGAGTGGGACACTCACCCTTTGACGTAGATGTCGCTCATCTTCTCCCCAGTGATGCTGAGGTCGTCCAGGATCACGTCCTTGGTGTTCCAGATGATGCAGCGCAGGTAAAACCTGGAAAGTCCCAGGAATAAAACCATGGGAAGGTGGAAAACTCATCCACCTGGAAGCCCAGTTGTCCCACTGAGGGATTTCCTGCAGGAGCCATTTCCCTGGAGATGATCCCACACCTGTCCCTCATCCAGGTGGGCGAATCCATCCCCACCTGAGGCTTCCAAGCATTCCCAACTGCTTTCCCAAAGAAAAAGATGCAGAAGAAATGGGAAGTTACCTCTTGGCTTTGCGTGGAGTGACATTGAAAGGAGGGCCAGGATGTCCCAAGGATTTGGGAAACAGATCCACCCACATCTGGAGCTTCCCCTGCATGGAAAAACAGAGCCCTGAAACACTGGGAGATTCCAAACTGGAACACCCGAACCTCCCGAGGGAGATCGGGGATCCTTGGGTGGAATGGGAGGATTCCTCAATGGAAAAGTGACATTAAAGGTCACTTTATGAAAAGGGACATTAAGGGTCATTTTAAGGATAGTTGGGAATGCGTTGATGGATGTAAATCCTGAGGAGCAGCTGAGGGAGGTGGGAAAGGGGCTGGAGCACCAGGAAAAGCTGAGGCAGCTGGGAAAGGGGCTCAGCCTGGAAAAAAACAGGGATCAGGAGGGACTCTCTGGCTCTGCACAACTCCCTGCCAGTTTGGAGCCAGGTGGGATTTGGGATCTGCTCCCAGGGAATGACAGGAAAAGAGGGAACAGCCTCAGGCTGGCCAGGGGAGGCTCAGGCTGGACACCAGCAGGAATTTCCTCATGGAAAGAGCAGTCAGGGATTGGAAGTGCCCAGGGAGGTTTGGAATCCCCATCCCTGGAGGTGCCCAAGGAATTCCTGGATGTGGCACTCAGTGCCAAGGCACAGCTTGGACTGGATGTTCCTGAAGGATTTTCCAACCTCAGTGATCCCGGGATTCTGGGAAAAGACTTCTGAGTAGGACTTTTAGACCAGAAATGCAAAATTAAATTGAATTCAACTAAATTAAATTTAAAAACGGGAGGAGATGCTGAAGGGAATCACCACATCCCCTGCCTGGGACCATCCCGTATCCCAGGGCAGACATTCCCAGCAGGATTCTCCCCCTGGATGCAGCTGGACCAGGTGATGCTGGCCCCATTCCAGGACCCACCTGCTCGATGTCGGGCTGGAGGGGGCTGTAAAGGCGCCGGGTCTCCACGTGCTCGGGAACCAACCCCTGCCTCCTGAGGGCAGCCAGGGCGAGCCGCTCCTCCACCGGCCCCAGGTGCGGGTTCGGGGGTTTTCCATCCTCTGCCACAGGGGAAAGAAACAGTGAATCCCACAGGGATGTGCGGGAGCCTTTGTGTCGGGATGGACGGTCGTCAGGGGCAAAACTCAAGCACTCTGTGTAAGCTAAAAGTTACAGTTTATTATAAAAGAGATAAAAGGGGGAAGAGAAGGAGCAATGGGATAAAAGGGTTATGGGGTAAGAGAAGTGGGAGAGAGGAAGAGGAGTAAGAAGAGGAAGAAGAGAAGAGGGAGAAGAGGAAAGAAGAGAGCAATTTCCCATTTACAATACAATAAATTTTCTTCCATGATGAATATTCCAATTTCCACTAACCAATGTAATACAAGATACAAATTCTATAGCATTTACATACAGCCTATAGAAATCCTTATATTACCATAATGTGTTATACTTCAACTCTAAAAACTGCTCTTTGGACCCTGGCAAGTCTTTCTGTGCCCTTTGGAGCTGCTCTCTGGCAGAGGCATTGTTCTGTCAAGAGGGGATTACCTTCAGGGGCCATCCTATTGTTTCATGGTAATTCAGTAACTAAGGTTTTCCTGTCACATCTTTCCCAACAGGGATGGATTTTGGCCAGGAAGAGCTGGAGCAGCACAGCCTCCATTCCCTAAATCCATCACCACAAACCATCCTGGGCACAGGGATGCCATTCCCAGCGGGAAAACCCGTGGAGACCCTCGTGCAACCACCCCACAAATCGCAGCAAAGGAAACATGGCAAGGATCCAGTTGGATCCCATGGAAAGGAGAATTCAGTGATTGATCCCTCTCCAGGATCCAGCTCTTCTTAAGTCCCAGAAATCTGGATTCCCATCAACCATCTGTTCCCACTCCCAAGAGTTTATCCCAGAGTTTAAAGCCATCCAGGATCTTCAGCTGGGCAGACGGGAATGAGTTCCTGGTGGGATCCCATTTCTTCTCTGTGGGATTTGGGGTGAAAGATGGGAATGGGAGAAGGAAGGACAGGGAGACACCACCAGCACAGCCTGGGGGTTGTTCCAAGTTCCTACTCTGGTCCAAGTCCCTGCTCCAGTCCCACCAGGATATTTGTGGTCCTCCATCCATGGAGGATCTGGAATTATTTCCTTCTCCTCTCCTGCTCCACATCAGCCCCTGATCCTGCCACAAATGGGCCAAGATTCCTCAATAATGCATATTCCTGCCTTCTCTACCTGGTCAGGATCCATCCATCCATCCATCCATCCATCCATCCATCCCAGTCCTGCCTCCCCATCCCATTCCTGGAAACAATGCCTTATCCTTGGATATCAGGGAAGTGGTGAAGTCCCCAACCCTGGAGGTTTCCAAGGAACAACCGAACTTGACACTTCAATAAAGCTGGACTTGATCTTGGAGATCTTTTCCAACCTGAATTCTGGGATTCCAGGATCTTCAAGATCTTTTCTAACCTAAAAGATTCCCTGATTCTCTGAGTCCAACCCAAACAATCCCAAAATTCCTGGCTGGGCTTGGTGGATTTTTGCACCTTCCAGGACAATTGAAACAAAAAGCGGTCCCTAAATATTATTCCATAGATATAAATATTATTCCATAAATATAAATATTATTCCATAAATAGCATTCCAACTGCACCAAATCCCAGTGAGATATCCCAGCTCCTTCCTTGGCAAGGAAAAGTTTAACTCCAGTCAGCTGGGCTAATTCCCAATGATTTCCCAAACCCTGGAATTCCGGCGTGCGCTGCACACGTGCGGCTTTACGCGCCAGGGAAAAGAACGAGCCCCTCTCAAAGAACAACAAAATCTGGGAGTTGTGGAATAACGGGCTTGTAAAATCCCAGCTCTCGTGTTTAACAGCTCCAGTTTATTCCCGGTCCGGCTCTGGAGCTCGCAGCTGGATTCCAGACTTGCTCCGGGTCAAGCCTCGGGCTTTGTTCTGCCGTTTGAACTCGCTGCTGTGAAACCCGGAGAAGGTGACAGCACGGAGGGGCGACACATTTTAACACCTCCCCAGCTCTCCCTGGAAAACTTTTCCATAAGGATTCCTTGCTTCACTTCTCTTCCAGGGAAAATGTGAATTCCTGAAGGAAGCTGTGCTTTGTTTCCCGAGAGTGTGGACAGGGATCAGCCCTGGGTTGTGCCTTGTTTTGTGTCTCTGGTGACATCTTTGGGGTGGTGGCCTTAAAAATGCCAATCAAAATTTCAGTGGGATATTGGGAATTCTTGGCTCTGAGGGTGGGGAAGCCCTGGAGAAATCCCAGATTTGCTGTGGCTGCACCTGGATCCCTGGAGGTGTCCAAGGCCAGACTAGATCCACCTGGATATTGGGAGGTGTCCCTGCCCATGGAGGAGGTGGAACAGGATCATCTTTATGGTCCCAACATAAACCATTCCATGATTCCAAACTGCAGTTCCTGGGCCAGGATTTCACCTCCTCCTGGGACTAGAAATCTCTTTTTGTGCCTTAAAGCAGAGTTTTCCCAAAAAAAACCCTCCTGCCCCAGGAATATTGGGTCAGAGGGAGATGTCATGGGGAAACAAAAAACAAAAAAAAATCCATTACTTTTCTTCTCTTTGTAGAAGTTGGGTCTGTCCCTCGATTCCCCCAAATCCCAAAAGAACTCCCAGGTCTGTGTGTGGGACATTGTCTCCCTCTAGTGACCATTCCCAAAATGAGATTCCAATGGAAGAGCTGCTCTTCTGGCTCTGGCAGCACTTGGAATATCAGGTTGAAGCATGTCACTCCCACCCAGGGGTGCTGGGTTTGGTCCAACCCACAATCAACATTCCTGGATTGAAGGTCTGGGTTCAATCCCAGGATTTGGGACATGGACAGCCTTAGGAATGGTTCAGAGCCAACGTGGACAGAGAGGACGAGGATGGGGACAATGCCATCACTCAATCCTGGCCTCCATTATGCTCCTTGGGATGTCTCCGTGCACTTGGAACATCAGATTGGAGCTTCCCACGAACTCAAGGTCAACATTCCTGGATGGAAGCCCTGGATTCAATCTCAGGATTTGGGGTACAGCCAAATTTGGGAATAGTTCAGACCCAATGGGGACAGTGGTGTGGAGGATGGGGACAATGCCTTCTCTCAATCCTGGCCTTCACAATCACCCTTCATGTGACATCTCCATGCACTTGGAATAACTGACTTGGAGCTTCTCACTCCCAATCCAGGGGGGTTGGGTTTGGCCAAACCCAAGGTCAACATTCCTGGATTGAAGGCCTGGGTTCAATCCCAGGATTTGGGAGCATGGACAGCCTTGGGAATGGTTCAGAGAAAAGGAGAATAGGGAAAGTGCCACCACCTACTCCTGGCCCTCATAATGCTCCTTTGTGATGTCTCCACGCACTTGGAACATCAGATTGGAGCTTCCCACGAACTCAAGGTCAACATTCCTGGATTGAAGGCCTGGATTCCATCTCAGGATTTGGGGCACAGCCAAATTTGGGAATAGTTCAGACCCAATGGGGACAGTGAGGGGGAGGATGGCGACAATGCCATCACTCAGCTCTGGTGGTGTCTCCATGACATCCATCTCCATCTCTTCCTCGGGAGCAAGGAAATTCTGCTATCCTGAAGCATCCCTGACATCTTACCCAGCTCGGAGAGGACGTATTCCTGATCCCGGAAGATGATCCGGTCGGGTTTGTAGGTGGGAGCTTTGTAGTTGTGCTGCAGGGAGAAGAGCTGGAGCAGCTGGGAAGGGCGGAGCTGGTCTCGCCACTGGTTGGGGCCGGAGCTGAAACCAAACAGAATCACGGAATCATGGAATGGGTTTGGTTGGAAAGAGGTTAAAATTCATCCAGTGCCATGGGAGGAGAAATCTTCCACTATCCCAGGTGGGGTCCAAATCCATCCAGCCTGGCTCTGGACACTGCCAGGGATCCAGGGGCAACCACAGCAAATCTGGGAATTCCAGCCCAGGCAGGAATTCCTTCCCAAGATCCCAGCCCCATCTCCCCTTTCCCAGTGGAGCCATTCCCTGTGTCCTGTCCCTCCAGGCCTTGTCCCAAGTTCCAGCTCTCCTGGAGCCCCTGCAGGGACTCTGAGCATTCCCTGGAATTTTCCCTTCTCCAGGTGAACATTCCCAACTCTCCCATCATCCCTGACCTCATCCCCCATTCCCAAACTTCCAAAACTCCCCAAACTCTGTCATTTTCAGGGTGGGAACGATTCTTTTCCAGGATAACCCAGTCAAGGATAGATGGAGGGATGAATGGAACCATCGCAGCCCCTCCCACCCTCCCAACCAGGAATTCCCTCCCAAGATCCCACCCCAATCTCCCATTCCTGGGATCCTGGGGCACAGCCACAGCTTTTCTGGCCACCAGGGACGGAACAGCATTTCCCTGGAGGAGAACCAGGACTCTGGGAAGCGCAGCTCCAGCCAGGCCCCCCAGGACAACCCTGCTGCGACCCCGTGGCCACCTCAGCACGCCCATCCCGGGATCCAGGGGCATTCCCAGCCCAGGAGGGGGCACCCACACGCAGTAGGTCTGGGGGAGGCCGCAGCGAGCCCCGTGCTTGGACAGGAAGCGGTTCTCCAGGTCGATGACGGTCTCGCCGATCTTCTCGTCCTTGGACAGCAGGTCGTAGTCGTAGAGGGTGACCCTGAGGTCCTTCTCCAGGGGCAGGGTGCAGCTCAGCTCGAACATCCTGGGAACAGGAACAGGGAAAAGAGGATTGTGCGGCTGGAATTCCGTGGGAATGGCTGCGCGCCCCATCCCAACCCAGCGGTGATGGGATGGATCAGAGACCCTGAGATTCCCTGAGTCACCCTGATCCAGCAGGGACAGGGCAGAGCTGTGCTGGCTTTGTTTGCAGAGGAATCATGGAATCGTGGAATGGTTTGGATTGGAGACACCCTAATGACCTTCTCATTCCACACCTTCCCTGATCCCAGGTGGATCCAAGCCCCAATGTCCAGCCTGGCCTTGGGCACTGCCAGGGATCCAGGGGCAGCCACAGCAAATCTGGGAATTCCAGCCCAGCCTTTCCCCACCCTCCCAGCCAGGAATTCCTTCTCATGATCCCATTTAAATTCGTCTCCCTCTCCGTGATCCTTTGTTGGGAAGGTGTCCTGGCATTGGTGGCCTGGACTGGTGGGAGCAGCCTTGGAAAATCTGATGGATTTTATGGGAAGTGGGATTTGATCCCTGTTTGTGACCCCAGTCCTGGAATTTGGCAGCCTGGAGCTCATCCCAAGGGGCAGCTCTGATCTCTGGGACAGGATCCAGGGAAAGGCTGGAGCTGTCCCAGGGGAGGTTCAGGTTGGATATTGGGAAAAGATTCCTCATTCAAGTGGAACAGCTCCCCAGGGAATGGGCACATTCCCAAGGCTGCCACAGCTCCAGGGGCATTTGGACAACATTCCCAGGGACAGGGTGGGATGGTTGGGATCATCCTGGGAAGGAGTCGGATCAATGATCCTTGGGGGTCTTGTCCAACCCAGGCTATTCCATGATTCCCTGGTTTTCCGGGGGAACAAAGCCCCATGGAGTCGAGTTTCCTCAGTTTCCCTGCTCCTTTTCCAGCCTTGCCAAACACCTTTTCCCAGGATAAACCATCATCCTTGGAATTTTATCCTGTTTCTGAGGGAAACAATTCAATTATCCAGGGATCATCCTTTTCCAGAACATTTGGAGGTGTCCCATTCCTCTCCGTTCCTCAGGATTTTCCTTCAGACATTGGATCAAAGTTCCTGGATGAGGAGAAATTCCCCAAACTCTTTCCCACCAATGGGATGAGCCAGATTCCTCCACTATGGAATTCCAGCTCCACAGTCCACAGCTCAGAAATCCCAGGAATCAATGAAGGAGAGGAAAGGGAATCATGGAATAGGTTGGGATGGGAGAATCCTTAAAATCCATCCCATTCCCAATCCCTGCTGTGGGCAGGGACACTTCCCACTATCCCAGGTTGCTCCAGCCTGGAATTGGGTGCTGGAATGGGAAGTTCTGGTTGGCCCAGCACAATTCCCTCAATAGGACACCCAAAAAATTCCATGGATCCCGAATGGAATCCACACTTACTTCCCAAAGACGGGCTCCAGAGTGCAGGGAAGGTAATTCTCCTGGTCATTGATGGATTTCTTTCCCACAGAAATCTTCACGTAGGGATCACACTGGAGACGGGCAAGGAAAGAAACACAAAAATCCAAAAATGGGATTCCGGTCCCACCCTTTTCCACAGGTTGTTCCAAACCCCATCCCTCTCCCAAATCAAATTATCCTGGAATTCAGCATCCATTTGGAAAGTGGGGAATTTAATCCAAGTTGGATTTATTGCCAGGAGAAGGAAAAAAATTCAAGGAAAATGTTCAATTCCACCTAAAAGATTTTACCTGGATCACAGGGATCCCAGTCAGTTTCAAGAACTCCCTGGAAAAAACACCCAGGCCAATTCTCCCAGATTTTCCTCTTCCTGCTGATTTATTTTTTAAGGAATGGATGGGAAATGGCTCTAAGGGAATAGAATGAGCACCCAGGTATTCCTTGGGCTAGGAAGAGCCTCTGGAAAATTCCCATCCCAGAGAAAATGTGGGATCAAATTTTGGTTGGTTTGGGGTTTTAAATGGAAAAACTCCCTTTTATTTTTTCTTTCTTTTTAAGCCTCAGGAATTACTCATGGGAGACTTCAAAGGAATTAAACACTTCCATTCCAAATCCATTCAAAAAATGGGAATTCAAAAGTGGTTGGAATTTCTTCATTTATTTTCCCATATATTCCATATATATTTCCCATATTTTATATATATTTTCCATATGTTTGTCCATATATTTTTATATATCTTCATTGTTTTTCCATAAATTTTCCATTTGTATTTACTATTTTCCTATACATTTCCTACACTATTCCTTAAATTTTTCTCCTCTTTTCCAGTGGAACAAAGAGACACTGAGGGAATTTTTCCTTTCCCTGAGTTTTGGGGAGTTTTGGACCTACACAATTCCCACTTTCCCAGAACTTCCCTTCCAGACCAGCAAACCTTTGCAAGAAGGAATTTTGGGAAAAACTGGATTTCATTTCCTTTAGCACGTAAACACCAAAACAACCCCAAAATAAAACCAAAACCAAAACTCATGGGACTAATGCTGAAAAATCCCAGAGGACAAAGGAAGAGCTGGCTCCTGGAATTCCCAGATATTCCAAGGCAGGCAGAAAATAGGAACAAATTCCTAAATTTTAGGGTGAATTTGTAAATTTTGACCTAACTTTTACCCAGTTATAATCCAATTTTGACCGAATTTTGACTCAATTTTAACCAAATGTTTACCAAATTTTCACCCAATTTTGACCCAATTTTGACCCAATTTTGACCAAATTTTGACCCAATTTTGACCAAATTTGACCCAATTTTAACCAAATGTTTACCAAATTTTGACCCAATTTTGACCAAATTTTGACCCAATTTTAACCAAATGTTTACCAAATTTTGACCCAATTTTGACCCAATTTTGACTCAATTTTGACTCAATTTTAACCAAATGTTTACCAAATTTTGACCCAATTTTGACCAAATTTTGACTCAATTTTAACCAAATGTTTATCAAATTTTGACCCAATTTTGACCCAATTTTGACCAAATTTTGACCAAATTTTGACCAAATGTTGACCAAATTTTGACCTAATTTTGAACAAATTTTGACTCAATTTTAACCGAATGTTTATCAAATTTTGACCCAATTTTGACCCAATTTTAACCAAATGTTTACCAAATTTTGACCCAATTTTGACCCAATTTCGACTCAATTTTGGCTCAATTTTAACCAAATGTTTACCAAATTTTGACTCAATTTTGACCAAATTTTGACCCAATTTTAACCAAATGTTTACCAAATTTTGACTCAATTTTGACCCAATTTTGACTCAATTCTACCCAAATGTTTACCAAATTTTGACCCAATTTTGACTCAATTTTGACCCGATTTTGACCCAATTTTGACCCAATTTCGACCAGTAAGGGCTGAGTTGTTCCAATAACCCACTACAGGAGCCGACCTGGGGCTTTCCCAGCTCCGCCTTTTGGGATACCTTGCCGTTGGAATCCTTGGGCTGGAGGTCGAAGGCGCGGATGACGTAAACCCGGACCAGACACTCCTGGAGTCCCCTGGCCGGGAGCTGCTGGAATTGCCTGGGAGGCACCGGAACGCGGGGATCGTCGGGAAGAGGGTAAATCCTGAAGGAACCCTGGGAAGGACACGGGAAAGTTCAGGGAAGAACGCGTGGAGATGGGTCTTGGAATGGCCGGAATGAGCCGTGGAATTATGGAATGGTTTGGGTGGGAAGGGAGATGAAAGCTCGTCCCATTCCATGGCAGGGACACTTCCCACTGTCCCAAGGTGGATCCAGAACTCATCCCAACCTGGCTCTGGGCACTGCCAGGGATCCAGGGGCAGACACAGCAAATCTGGGAATTCCAGCCCAGGCAGGAATTCCTGCCCAAGATTCCAGCCCCATCTCCCCTTTCCCAGTGGAGCCATTCCCTGTGTCCTGTCCCTCCAGGCCTTGTCCCAAATTCCAGCTCTCCTGGAGCCCCTGCAGGGACTCTGAGCATTCCCTGGAATTTTCCCTTCTCCAGAGGAATATTCCCAGCTCTCCCAGAGCAGAGCAGCTCCAGAATCCTGGAATGGTTTGGGTTGTAAGTGACCTTAAATCCCATCCCATTCCCATCCCATCCATGGGCAGGGACACCTCCCACTATCCCAGGTTTCCAAGCCCCTTTCAAGCAGCCTTGGACACTTCCATGGATGCAAATTCCAAGGATTCCACAACTCCCCAAAGTTCCTGGCCTCACAGAATGATTTGGGCCGAAGAGGACTTAAAAGATCCTCCAATTCCTACCCCTATGGATAAAATCCATGGAGACAGGGCCCACCCCACCTTGAACTCTCCCACCACCGAGGGGTCGTCGCTGGAATCCTGGGATCTGCCCCGGAACAGCTTGAAGGTGTGGCAGAAGTCGGAGAGATGCTCAAATTCCTCCACGTTTTCCAGCTCTGTCTCGTAGACCTGAGGAGCAAAAGATGGAGCAGCAAAAAAAAAAAAAAAATTCCAACCAAATTCTTCAATCCTGGAAAAATTCATCCCATGGGGAGAAATTTCTGGGATTTTTCCCCCTTGTTTCCCTCTGGGGAAGTGAGGAGAATTTGGGAATCCCACAAGAAATTCCAGCCCATCCCAACGGCCCAGACAAAGTCAAAGTCTCCTGGTGGGTTTTTCATGGATAAAGATCTTCCAATTGGGAATGTTCTCCTTAAAACCAAGGAAAATCTTCCCCATTTGGGAGTTTGCATTAAATTTGACATTTCTTGTGGTTAAATCTTCCTCTTCCCTGAGAAATCTGTGGTTTTCCTCATCCCCAAACCCTTCCCATGGTGGCATTTCCCCACCACCTCCACCACTTCCCAAGGGAAAAAATTTCTGGAAGTTCCCAGAAAGGAATTTCCAAAGGAAATGGAATTTTCCACACGTGGAGAAAAATTTTTGGGGTTTTTTTTTTTTGAACCCTGATGGAAAAAAGGCCGAAAATCCCAAGGAAATCATGGAGAGTGGAATTCCAAGCATCCACACCTGACAGAAGCCGCTCACCTTCAAGGTGTCAAATCCCTTTTCCAGGTAATATCCACATTTTTCCCTCTCTCCCGTGGAAGCATAAAATTTGCTCCACCAGTCGATGAATTCCTCCTCCTGCAGCCAGAGATCCCAAAATTACTCATTTTCCACAAAAAATAAAAATAAAAATCCGGGGAAAACAGCAGCAGCAGCTCCCAGATTTGGGAAGTGAACCCTGCATCAACCCCATCCCTGATTTCCAGGTTTTTTGGGATGCTCCCAGCCCAAATCCGGGTGTTACAGCCACTGTGGATATTCCCAAAAGGATTATTCCTTATGGGAAGATGAAGTAGAGCTCCAAGAAGAGTATTCCAAGGATTTGCTGCATTTTTAGGGAATTTTTGGCCACTCAGAGGGTGGTTTTCCCAAGATTTCCATGCAGGGAATGAACAAATTTAACTCCAGTGTTAACAGCTTGAAATGTCCCAGTTTTAGACTTTCCCTGGAAATTTTTTGGGATTTGGGACATAGAGATTGACTTCCTGGTTGCATCCCAGCACAACCCAAACCTCCCCATCCCAAGAAAACCTGTGGATAAAGTAATAAATCCATAAAATTCCCATTTTTCATTAAAACCCAAGAGTGCTCAGGTCTCTGGAAGGACAAAACCCTTGGATAAAAAAAAATGGGAAAATCCCACAAAACTTCAGCCCTCTCATTGCCTCATTCCCAGTGCAAACCATTCCAGCTCCAAGGATGATATTCCAAGAGGAAAACCAGCCATGGTGGCTCAATATTCCATGGATTTTATAGGAATCCCGTTTTTGAGATCACTTTGCCAGCAATCCATGAAAAATTCCTGGAAAATCCCGATGTCTCCTTTTAGGAGGCCACAGAATTCCAGCTCAGTGACCTCACAGAGGATTCCAAATGGAGTTTTATTTTATTTATATTTGAAGCCAACGGTGTGGGATTTAATGGATAGACGCTGGATTTAATTGGAATATTCCGGAAATTCGCTCCGAGGCTTCTGCCGCCTCCTTTTTTTTGGGAAAAAATTTCAATTTTCCTTTCCTCACTTCCCATTTTATTCTTTCAAGGTCTCCATTTGGACTTGGTGACATTCCACAGGTATTGGGATACAAGGAAAATGCTTGGATTCATCCCAGGACTTACCCACAGGATCTTCTGCAGCCCCAAGAAAAAGAGTTGGATTAGAGGTTTTGCTGGATTTTGACCAATATTCCAATGAAAATGAGGGGGAAAAAATGGAGGGAAAAGGAGTGGCTGAAATGTTAATGGTGATGGATATGATTTCCATGGGAAAGCCATGGAAAGCAATGGATTGCCAAAGGATGGATTGAGGAATTTCATTTATCCAGAGGATGGTAAAATTCCCTCCACGTATCCCAAAGCACCTCCAGGGGTTTATCCATTGATCTCTGGGATTAGGATCTGCATTCCCTTTCCACCTTTTTCATGGGTCCCACTGGGCACAACCCTCAGGTGAGAATCCCTTGTGGACAAATTTAACCTCGAGTGACCAAATCCTGAATTTTTCCTGGAAAAGGAGCTTATTCCGACCTGGGAAGCTGCTGCCATGATTATCCAGAGGTTTCCTGTCTCCCCATCCCTGTTCCATCCCTCTTTCCTCTCACCACCCTGCAACTCCAACCTTTTTCCCAAGAGGGAACTCTCATTTGGGAATGACTGGATCATTTCACTCAATCCCATCAATCCAGGAGCTGCAGCAGCTCCGGGAACAAAGCACAAATGGAGGAAGGAGAAATTCTCTTTTATGGAAAAAATTCCTGGCTCTAAGGCTAGGGAGGGGCTGGGCTGGAATTCCCAGATTTGCTGTGGCTGCTCCCAGACCTCTGGAAGTGTCCAAGGCCAGGCTGGATCCACCTGGGATTGTGGATTGTGCCCCTGAACATGGATGGGATGGAATGGGATGGGATTTGAGGTCACTTCCAAACCAAACAATTCCAGGATTCTGGAGCCAGGCTGGGAGAGCCGGGAATATTCCCCTGGATAAGGGAAAATTCCAGGGGATGCTCAGAGTCCCTGCAGGGGCTCCAGGAGAGCTGGAATTTGGGACAGGACACAGGGAATGGCCCCACTGGGAAAGGGGAGATGGGGCTGGGATCCTGGGCAGGAATTCCTGCCTGGGCTGGGATTCCCAGATTTGCTGTGGCTGCCCCTGGATCCCTGGCAGTGCCCAAGGCCAGGCTGGATCCACCTGGGATACTGGAAGTGTCCCTGCCCATTGAACTTTGAGCTCCCTTCCCACCCAAACCATTCCATGACCCCACAAACCCCGGCTGTGGAAATCCTGGAGTTTTCTCCAGGAATACTTTCCCCCTCCGCAGTGGCAGTGCCATGGGCTGGCTCCCAACTGGGAATATCAAAACCATCAGGAGCATTCCGGGGGGGCAGCTCTGGGATGGGAACCATTCCCAGGAGGAGCCGTCCAACACCCAGAGCTCTTCCAAGGAGCAGAAACCGGAGAAGCCGTGAAATGTGGGCTTGGACTGGGAAGGAGCAAACACAGCAAACAACCAATTATCCCAAATGGTTTGCAGACATGGATCAGATGGAATTGGCTCCATTAACGTGTCCTGGGATGGGGGATTTGGAAAGCAGCACGAGCTGGAGTAACGGAGGAGGAACGGCGGAGTAAGGGCAGAGTAACGGCCTTGTAGGGCTCCTCAGCAGGGCATGGAGGAGTGGAGGTGTCCAGGAGTCCATCCTGAGCTCCTTGCCTCTGGGAAGTGCCCAGGAATCATGGAATCATGGAATGGGAAGGGACCTGAAAGCTCATCCCAGTTCCAAGTGCAGGGACACCTCCCACCATCCCAAGGTGGATCCAAATCCATCCAGCCTGGCTTTGGGCACTGCCAGGGATCCAGGGGCAGCCACAGCAAATCTGGGAATTCCAGCCCAGCCAGGAATTCCTGCCCAAGATCCCAGCCCCATCTCCCCTTTCCCAGTGGGAGCCATTCCCTGTGTCCTGTCCCTCCAGACCTTGTCCCAAATTCCAGCTCTCCTGGAGCCCCTGCAGGGACTCTGAGCATTCCCTGGAATTTTCCCTGCTCCAGGGGAACATTCCCAGATCTCCCAGCCTGACTCCAGAATCCATTTTTTGGATTGGAAGTGACCTTAAATCCCATCCCATTCCACTCCATCCATGGCAGGGACACCTCCCACTGTCCCAGGTGGATCCAGCCTGGCCTTGGGCACTGTACAGGGCTCCAGGGGCAGCCACAGCAAATCTGGGAATTCCAGCCCAGCCCCTCCCCACCCTCCCAGGGCAGAATTCCATCCCAATATCCCACCCATCCCTGCCCTCTGGCAGTTTAAACTCTTCCCCCTCATCATTAACGCCCCAGACCCCGTTAAAATCCGGGACCTCCCTCACACGCTCTGCTGGATTTTTTTGGCTGGAAAAGCTTTTTTCCAAGATTTCCCCAGCTGCAGCCCCTGGGCCTCATTCCCAGCTCCTGCTTTTGTGCAAAGCTCCCAAGCCATAAAGGAGAAGGAGCCGGGAAGGAAGATGGGAACTCAGTTTTCCAAACCAGGAATTTTTTTTCCAAGAAGACATTCCCATCTTTCTGCAAACTTTGACTCCCATTCATGGAGGATCCTGGAAATTCCAGGACAATGGGATGGTTTATTCCCACCTAATATTCCCGTAGTTTGATTTTAAATTAATGCTTTGCAGCTTTTCCCTCTTTTTTTTTTTTTTCCCTGGATTTTGTTTGTCCTAAACCAAAAACATACCTATGGAAATTAAAAATACAGATGGACAGTGGTGGGGGTGTTATTTCAGGAATTTTTGCTTCCATTTTGTCCCAAATTCCAGCTCTCCTGGAGCCCCTGCAGGGACTCTGAGGATTCCCTGGAATTTTGCCTTCTCCAATGAACATTGCCAGCTCTCCCAGCTTTTCCTCCCAGCAGAGCTGCTCCATCCCTCTGATCATCCTGGTCCCACCTCTGGATCGCTCCCACATTTCCATGTCCTTCCTGTGCTGGGATCCCCGACCTGGGGACAGAATTCCTTCAAACCCACCCTCATTCCCTTTGGAATGGATGGAAAACCCAAGGACACACTGGCAGCCAGCTGGAATTGCCATTTTCCTAAGCAGCAAGTGGGATCATTCTCAGAAGGAAAACACCTCCTTCCATCTTTATCCGTGTATTCTCATGGATTCGGGTCATCAATTAAGCGATTAATTAATCAAGCGATTAATCAGCAATTAGAAAGGAAGCGATACCTACATGAGGCGGGGCCCGGGAATCCGGGATGTTAATTAGTGCTGAGCTCGTCAAACCCTCGGAAAGCTACAAATTAAAATGATCCGTTATCCAAGGAATTCCGGGAACGGGGATGAACACACAGCAGCGAAAGCAACAATTAAAGGGATTAATCCAAACTAATATTCCCAACCCTGGGCTTTGCCGGGATGAGGCAAATTTGGGAGGAGCACAGGGTTTGTTTTTAGGGATGTTCGGCAAACAGCAGGAATGAGTAGAGGAAAAATGGGATATTAAAGGGGGAAAATATGGAAAAGCTGTTAGTAATTCCCAGAGGAGGAGAAGCTTTTCCCTGGATACCAAGGGCTGAAAACTCAGGGAATTATCCTGGAATGCAGGGAAAAATCTGAGCCAGGGGGGTTTGGGAATGCTCAGGATCAAGGTCCAAGCCCGGCTCATCCTGGGCAAACCAAAACCTGGGATCCCTTCCGTGGGCAGGAGGAAGCGGCGCTGCACCAGGATTCCAAGGATCCCTTGGAGGTGGGAAAGGGGGAGGAATGAGGGAAATTCCCAGAAAACAGCCAGGTTTGAGGATCAGGCCAATCCTGACAGCATTCCTGGTTATCCAGCTCAGGCTTGTTCCCAAAACCCTGCTCTGATCCCACCAGATCCAGACTGGCGTCCTTGGGCCAAACTCCATCATTTCTGTTCCAGAGGGAAAAAATTCCCTGAGGATCGTTTTCCACCAGGATTCCCTCCCGAGGCTGCTGGGAGCAGCTCCTCTCCAGAGGATTTATCCATGAGCAGAAGGAACAAATCCCTGCTCATCCCGTGATGATGATCTCGGGTTTCCCATGATTTGGAATTGGGATTTCCCACGATTGAGTGCTGGAAGTGCTCGGACAATGTGGTGCTGGTCATTCCCACTGGTGAGATTCCCAGTTTGTCCCATTTTTCAGGATGGAGGGAACACCCTGGGATGCCCAGAGTGGGATGAGCAGTTCCCACAATTCCCTGGAATTCTCTGCTCAGATTTCCATGATTTATTAATGGAAAACCACGTTGGTGGCAAACCTGCTCCCATTTTTTCCTTTGGGAATAAAACCTCTGGATAGGGACACACCTCCCTTTATTCCCCTGGAGCTCTGGGAGCTGCTCCTGAGAATGGGGGATCCCATCCCAAATATTCCAGAGGAAGGAATGAAACAGAGCTACGGAATCCTGGAGCTTTGCTCCCTTCCTGAGTCTCTTCCCATGGGAATGAACCTTTGGAAAACACCAGGAGCAGAGCAGGCAGGACAAGGCCTGATCCAGCAGCTTCTTCCACAAATTCCACCTTTCCAAAACCCCACTCCATGTCCTTCTCCCAAAGAACCAAACTAGACAAGATTGGTTGGGAAAAATCGCTTTTCCATGTTTTTTAGGAGGATTTTCCTCACTTTGGGTGACCAGGATGTGGTTCCCGTGCACTTAAACTGGTTTTAAACTCCAGCTGAACTCCTGATCCCGCTCGGGTGAGACGGATAACGCGCTCCCAAACCTTGGAGCAGAGGGATTTCACCTCTGGTTGTTTTCCTGATTTTCCAGGGAAAGCAACAAAGGGATCCTTTGTTCCAACCGTCCTTCGGAGCAGGGACCAAAGCCAGGCTTGGCAAGGGGGAGAAAAACTCCGGAGCCACACAAGGAAAAAAACGCATCCATGAAAAATCCTGGCTCCTGCTTCCACAGAGCCCTGAGCACGAGCTGCTGGCTTGGGATCCATCCCTTTTCCCGGGATGGTCCCTGGGGCCGGGATTGCCCCTTGGCCTCCCAAACCTGGCCCTGGATGGGCGGAATGACCCCAATGCTCCATCCACGCCTCGATCCATGCCCACCTCCAGGGCTGGAGCAGCTCCCAGGGCGAAAATTCCGAGGTGAGAATTTTGGGTTGGCTTTCCAGGAAGAAGCTCCCTCCTTTCCCGAAATAACAGGAAAAACAAGGAAAGGAGCAAACAGAGAAGGACGAATCCAGGCTCAAAATGAAGAGCTCCATTGGTGGCAGGGGGATTGTTTGGGAAATGTTTTTCCAGGAAAAAAATGCTGGAATTTTCCACTTTGGAATGGTTTTGTCACATCCCTCTGCCCCTTTCCCTGCTGTTTAAACTCTTCCCTAAATTTGATCCAAGCTTGGAGGTGTTTGCAATAAAATTATCCCAGGCAACAAAGCTCCAGGATTCCAAAGCTCCGTCCCATTCCCTCTGGAATCTTTGGGATGGGATTCTCCATTCCCAGGAGCAGCTCCCAGAGCTCCAGGGAGGTGTGTCCCTATCCAGAGGTTTTATTCCCAAAGGAAAAAATGGGAGCAGGTTTGCCACCAATGTGGTTTTCCATGAATAAATCATGGAAATTTAAGCAGAGAATTCCAGGGAATCGCGGGCACTGCCGATCCCACTCTGGTCATCCCAGGGTGTTCCCCCCATCCTGACCACTCAGAAAAATGAGATAAACTGGGAATCACACCAGTGGGAATTGTCCAAGCATTTCCAGCACTGGATGGTGGGAAATCCCAATTCCAAATCATGGGAAACCCCAGGATCAGAATCATGGGAAACTGGGCTCAAGTTCAACATCCCAAGTTGGGATCCTGCAGTGGGTCCAGCTGCCAGAAGATTCCCAGAGCATTCCCTCCATTTTCTCCCAAGTTCCTCTGCCTTGGACTAAAAAAGGGGGATTTTATCACAAAAATTCCTGTTCCCAAATTCCATGTTTTCCACGGACACGCTCCAGTTACTGCCTTGATAAAAGACAAAGCCCAGCTGCAAATTTTAAGGATAAATCCTTAAATGGGAAATGAAAACGAGGGAATGAGGCTGCTTTCCTGATTTCCCAATGCTCCAATCAGGACCCTTTTCAGGAGCTGGTTTTTCCTTTCCACAATTTCCACCAGAGCCAACTTTTCCCAGTTCTCCTGTCGGGTTCCTAATGGAGGCTGAAGGATTTCAGGACAAGATCCCAACGGAGCTGTGAGTAGGATCATGGATTCGAAATGATTTGGGTGGGAAGGGTCCTAAATCCCACCCCATTCCACCTTTTCCCACCATCCCAGGTTTCTCCAAGCCTCATCCAACCTGGCCTTGAACACTTCCAAGGATGAGGATTTGGGATGAGCAGGGCCACATCCACAGGGGGTTTTTTTTGGGAATCAGCCAAATTCCTGTATCCCAGCCTGCCTTGGGATACACCACAAATATCCAACAGCACCCGAAAATCCTTGGGAATAAAAACCCCCAGGAGCCACCAAGGAGGTCGATAAAGAGCAGGATCCATGCCCAAGTTGGACATCTTGGATTTAGCTGCTCCTTCATCCCTGGAATTGCTCAAAGCTGGGAAAACTGAGGCAGGAAACACCTGATTCCAGATTCCTTCTGGAAACTCTGGCTTCTCCAGCCCTGTGGCATCCAGGAATAGGGAGAAGAGGAATTCCAGCCCTTGATATACCACCAGGAAAAGCTCTGCCAAACATTCCTGCCACCATTCCCAGCTGCTCCAGAGGCACCAGGATCACCTCTGGATCCATGGATCCCACACACAGCTCTGTCACAAATATTCCCTCTCCTGGAGAAGGAACCTGAGGGATGTGGATCCAGGAAGTTTCTGGAAGAATGGAAGTTCCAGGGGTGTGTCCATCCAGATCCCTTCCCAAGGGAATGCTGAGATCCCTCAAATTCATTGGAACTGCAGCAATTCCCCACCTCCTTCCATGTTCCCATCACCATGGATTTGGGATTTGGGATTCTGCAATCCCAGTCCAGCAAAATTCCTGCAAACCAGGAGCCAAACTGGGACAAGGAGATCCGGCCATGAAGCGAGAACGACGGAGCCTCAGGGAATTTTTACTTTCCTTGGGAAGAGCCCAGCATGGATTTCTCTCCATCAGGAAAGCAAATCCAGCCCCTCATTCCCAAGATAAGGAATGAGGAGGAGCTTGGGGTTGTGCAGGTGAGGAGAGGAAGGGAAAACACGTGGAAGTTGGAAGAGGATGGATCCAACGGGATCCGGCCTGACATCGGATCCATTCACCAGATCCACCGGAGCACGGGAAGAACCCGGGACCCTCCCAGCACGGCTGTGTGTTCCGTACCTGGGTGGGGATCAGGGGCTCTTTGTCATCGATGTCGATGAGGACGTCGTCCCTGGGCGTGAGGCTGACCTCGTCTGCAACCGGAGCGGGGCGGCGCCGTTATCCCGGGATTTGGGAATGCCCAGAAACCTCGGGATCGACCTCCAGGAGTGATCCTGGGCTCTCCCAGACTCCACCTCAATGATTCCAACCCCATCCAGACCCTTCCCACCATCCAAAGTTCATCTTCATGACCCTAAACTATCCTAAACTCTTCCCACCACCCAAAGTTGATCTCCATGATCCCAATCCCATCCAGACCCTTCCCACCATCCAAAGTTCATCTCCATGATTCCAATATCTCACTAGATAATGCTTCCATTATCTAGTGTTGATATCCTTGATCCCAAACTCATCCCAGACTCTTCCCACCATCCAAAGTTCATCTCCACGATCCCAGCATTTCACAAACACTTCCTATTATCCAAAGTTGATGTCCATGATCCCTAACTCATCCCAGATGCTTCCCATTATCCAAAGTTCATCTCCATGATCTCAACATCTCCCAGACCCTTCCCACCATCCAAAGCTCATCTCCATGATCCCAATCCCATCCAGACCCTTCCCATTTTCCAAAGTTCACCTCCATGATCCCAAACTCATCCCAGACCCTTCCCATTTTCCAAAGCTCATCTCCATGATCCCAACATCTCCCAGACCCTTCCCATTATCCAAAGCTCATCTCCATGATCCCAAACTCATCCAGACTTCTCACACCACCCAAAGCTCATCTCCAAGATCCCAATCCCACCCAGGGCTCCAAGGAGTCAGGAGAGGGACTTGGGACAAGGACACAGAGTGCCAGGACAAGGAATAGATTGAACTAAAGGAGGGGAGATTTGGGTGGGATAATGGGAAAAAATTCCTTTCTGTGTGGGTGGGGAGGGGCTGGGCTAGGATTCCCAGATTTGCTGTGGCTGCCCCTGGATCCCTGGCAGTGCCCAAAGCCAGGTTGGATCCACCTGGGATGGGGGGAAGTGTCCCTGCCATGGATGGGGTGGGATCAATGGGATCATCTTTAAGTTCCCTCCCAACCCAACCATCCCATAACTCCACAAAGGACACAAATATCCCCACGCACCTGGCTGCTCCTGGGGCACCCCCTCGTCCTGCTGGAAGGGATCCCAGTAGAATTCCTGGAGGGAGCGGATCGTGCACTGCCCCACCACGGGTCTCCGGCCGAAGGGGCGGTTGTCGATGATCTTCAGGATGATGGGAGGGCTGTAGAGGCTCTCCTTGGGCAGGCGCTGCAGGAAGAGGGAAGGGAAGATGGAATGAGGCTGGGAAGGAAGGGCAGAGGTTCTGCACCATCCCAAAAAAACCCAAGGGCAGAACGAATTTCACCAGAAGAATAATTTTTATGGAATTTTGAGGTCCTTCACTAAAAGAACTGATTTTATGATGCCTCCAGGTCCTTCACCACATGATCCATGATGGAATTTTGGGGTCCTTCACCAGAAGAACCAATTTTATGGAATTTTGAGATCCTTCAGCTGAAGAAACGATTTTATGACACCTCCAGGTCCTTCACCACATGGTCCATTTTTATGGGATTTTAAAGTCCTTCACCAGATCCATTCTTTATTGGATTTTGAGGTCCTTCGCCACAATATCCAATTTTATGGGATCTCCAGGTCCTTCAGCATGAGAGCCATTTTTATGGGACCTCCAAACCCTTCAAAGGATTCATTTTTATGGGTATTTGAGTTTCTTCATAAGATATGTTTTGTGGGACTTTGAGGTCCTCTACTACAAGATCAAATTTTATGGGATTTTGAGGTCCTTCACCACAAGATCCAATTTTATGGGACCTCCAGATTCTTTAGATCAAGATCCCTTTTTAAGGGGCTTTGAGGTCCTTCACAAGACACCTTTTTATGGAACTTTGAGGTCCTTCACCCCAAGATCCATTTTGATGCCACCTCCAGGCCCTTCACAAGATCCATTCCTATGGGACTTCGAGGTCCCTCAACAGATACATTTTTAAAGGATTTTACAGTGCTTCACCACATTTTTGAGGACCTTCCCTTCGCCCTGCACCACCCCAGTCCCTCTGGGACCTCACCACTTCCATGAAGAGCACGCAGACGTCGAAGTTGGGGTTCTTCTTGACGTTCTTGATGACGCCAGACTGGACGCGCTGGCCCCCGCACTCCACCAGCAGGCTGGGCGAGGTCACGCTGGCCAGCTGGAAGCTCTTGAGGTTCCTCAGCCCCCAGGCCAGGATCTGTGGGATGAAGGGACACCAAATCCTTGAAGTTCCTCATCCCCTAGGATTTGTGGGATGAGGGGACACCAAATCCTGAGCCAAATCCTTGAGGTTCCTCAGCCCCAGGATCTGAGGGATGAGGGGACACCAAATCCTTGAGGTTCCTCAGCCCCCAGGCCAGGATATGTGGGATGAAGGAACACCAAATCCTTGAGATTCCTCATTTCCCAGGCCAAGATTTGTGGGATGAGGACACACCAAATCCTGAGCCAAATCCTTGAGATTCCTCATCCCCCAGGATTTGCAGGATGAAGGGACACCAAATACTTGAGGTTCTTCATTCCCCAGGATCTGTGGGATGAGGGGACACCAAATCCTTGAGGTTACTCAGCCCCCAGGATCTGTGGGATGAGGGGACACCAAATCCTGAGCCAAACTTCTGCTTCCAGGATTCCATGGAGCTCCTCAGCACTGGAGGAGAACCCAGAGGTTCAACCGTGTAGGACAAGCAGTGGTGGGAATTATGGAATCCTTGAGGTTGGAAAAGAGCTCCAAGGTCTTCGAGTTTGACCTGTGACCAATCCCCACCTCGGCACCAGGAGCTCCTTGGACACTTCCAGGGATTCAGATTCCAAACTTCCCTGGGCACTTCCAATGCCTGACCACCCTTTCCATGAGGAAATTCCTTCTGACATCCAACCTCAGCTTCATCCTTATCCCATTTCTTATTCCCTGAACTTCATCCTTATCTCATCCCTCATTCCCTGAGCTTCATCCTTATCCCATTTCTCATTCCCTGAGCTCCATCCTTATCCCGTCCCTCATTCCCTGAGCTTCATCTTTATCCCATCCCTCATTCTCTGAACTTTATCCTTATTTCATCCCTCATTCCCTGAACTTCATCCTTATCCCATCCTTCATTCCCTGAGCTTCATCTTTATCCCATCTCTCATTCCCAGAGCTTCATCCTTATCCCATCCTTCATTCCCTGAGCTTCATCTTTATCCCATCCCTCATTCCCTGAGCTTCATCCTTATCCCATCCCTTATTCCCAGAGCTTCATCCTTATCCCATCTCTCATTCCCTGAGCTTCATCTTTATCCCATCCCTCATTCCCTGAGCTTCATCCTTATCCCATCCCTCATTCCCAGAGCTTCATCCTTATCCCATCCCTCATTCCCTGAGCTTCATTTTTATCCCATCTCTCATTCCCTGAACTTCATCCTTATCCCATCTCTCATTCTCTGAACTTCATCCTTATCCCTTCTCTCATTCCCTGAACTTCATCCTCACCCCACCCCTCATTCCCCGGCAGCAGACCCCAACACCCCCAGCTCCACCTTCCTGTCAGGGAATCGTGAGGAGTCGGAAGTTCCTCCTGGAGCCTCTCTTTTTTTTATTATTTTTTTTGTAATCCCACCCCAGGATCCCTCTGGGCTCACCTCGATGGCCGTGCGCTGCAGGACGGGTTTGATTCCCTGCGGCACCATGTAGACGTTGGGCTCCCGCTGCGGCGGCGGATAGGGAAGGTCGGAGTCCTCGGACTGAGGAGAGGGAAAGGAAAACGTCAGGAAGCGCCAGGATGGGACAGCAAACCCCTTTCCACGTTGGATCTGCCCGGAACCTCCATCTTTGCCAAACTCATCTCTCCCAGGAAATCCAGGACAGCCTGAGGAGAGAGATGAGGAATGGCAGGATGGAGACGCCAGAAAAGTGATTTTTATCTCTTTAATCCATCCTGGAGAAGATCCAGCATTCCTGAGCTTTTCCCAGGAAAATGCAAAGGATCTGCCCTCCAAGTTTCAATCATTTTTAGGGAATGATGGGATGGAACTGCCTCTATCCCATCCCGGGATCGTGGCGGGATGAGCAAAGGGATGAAGCAGCAGCAGCGGGTTTGTAGTTGGGCGATTCCCAAAAAATTTAGTGGGAGCAGCACTGTGGGATGGGGGATTGGCATCACCTCTGGATCTGGGAAGGGGCTGTGGTTCCTCCCAAGGTGAAACTACCTTGGAATTCCATTGGGATCATCTCAAATCTGGGAGGCAGCTGAGGAATTCCCAATTTGCCTTCCCAGAAAAGGAAAGTGGGAGCTGGAATTCCTCCCTTTTTCTTTTCCTGCATCTACCAGAGCCCCCAGAAAGGCTGGAATGAAAGCAAAACCTCTGGAAATCTATCCCAGGAGCATGGAATTCTCTCCCAGCTGGAATTTTATTGGATTCAATCACGCGTGGGTGTGTTTTAAATGGGTGAGGGATTGGCTCTCCAAAGGGATTTTTCACATGGAATCATGGAATGGTTGGGGTTGGAAAGGACCTTAAGGATCATCCAATTCCAAGCCCCTTCCCATAAAATTCCAAGCTTTAACTTTCCTTGGAATTGCTGGTTCCTGAGTCCAGCTGCTCGCTAGCTGAAGGTTTTTGGGAATTCCATGTGGGAGAAGGTGCCTAGGATTCCCACACGGAGCAGCCACTCCTCCATCCCAAGATCCACGTGCTCCCAGCGCTGGTTAGTGCTGGCAGGGAACAGGAATTTTATCTGGGATAACCCAAAGGAGAAGGGAGAGCTGCAGAGAATTTCCACATTCCCTAGGTTGCCTCTGGAAATCCAGTTCCCAAAAAAACCTCCTTTTAGGCTGCTCAGGCACGAAATCATGGAATGGTTTGGGCTGGAAGGGATTTTAGTGATCAGTCCTTTGGCAAATCCAATGGGAAATCCTTGGGAAAGAGCTCCTGCCCCATCCATCCTCTCCAGGATCAACTTGGATTTCAACCCTGCATCATTCCAGAGGTTTTTTAGGTCCTTCCTGCTGCTCTCCCAGTGGTTTTCCAGGTGTTCTCCTGGATTCCAGCTGAATGCCAGAGGATGGAATGTTCCACTGGATGGATGGGAATGAGTAGGGAACGCCGAGGATGAGGGGGAAGCAGGGAGGGATCGGGTTGGGAATGGGGAAAAAGGAATTCCCAGACAACGCTGGCTGGAGGGAGGAAAATCCATGAAAATCCTGCTGGGAGCCAGGATGGGTTGAACAAGGATAAATCCGAGGGGATCCAGGTGGTGGGGAGCTCTGGAGACCACAGATTCCAACCCAGATTTGGATCCAGGATGAGCAAAAATCAAACAGGCTGGAAAATATTCCCAGTTTAGATGGAAGCTGGGATGTGATCCAAAGACAAATCCCAGAGTCTGGCAGGAATTTAGCCCCAAAAGGCCATTCCCAAGAAAAAATGGATAAGGATGGAGCCAGCCTGGTCCTTCAGGAGCATCCAGAGGCACCGACTGGCACCGATCCTTGGGATGCAGCCTCAGGAATTTTGTCGGGATGGGGTTCCTGCAATCCTGCCCTCCCTGAAAGGCTCTGCTGGGATTTTCTTGGATTCTGGGAAAAGGGAAGGACAGGGAAGAGAGCGGTACCCATTGGAGGAGCCCCTCAGAGAGCAAGGCAGACATGCAGAGCTGTGGAATGCCCCATCCCGGAATTCCAGCAGTGGGAAGAAATGGAGGAAAAAGAGGAGAGAGATGATTATGGACACACGAAACAGCGGGATGAGCTCCCAAGGAAAGGGGGCTTGGTGGGAAAAAAATCTTGGAAAAAGTTTTTATCCCATCCAATCCAACCTTTCCTGGGAATGTGGCTCAGGTCTTTCCTAGCTCGTCTCCCGGATTTTGGGACTAACAGCTCCGAGGGCCAACACAACATTCCAAGAGTTGTTCCCTTTCCCTGCCTGCAGTTTTCCAAAATCCCAACTCCACCTCTTGGTTCAGCTTGGGATCGGCTCCATGGGATGAACGAGGAAAAAGTCTTGGGATCCTGGGTGTGGAATCAGAATCATGGGAATGATGGAATCATGGAATAGTTCCCGTTGGAAAACGCATCCCATTCCATGGGCAGGGGACCTCCCACTATCCCAAGTTGCTCCAAACCCCATCCAACCTATCCCTGAACTTTTCCCGGGATGAGGGACAAAAATTTCCTTTGGAACAACTGGAACAGCTCAGCACATTCTCGATTCACTGCAAATTCCCTATGGAAAGCTTGGAATTGGGATTTCCCAAGGGCAGCCCAGCATTCCGCCTCTGGCACGCCCAGGTTGAAAGGATGGGACGCCTCATTCCAGAGGTTAAATGGATCCCAGCATTCCCAGCCATGGGGAAAAGCCCATCCAGCCAAGGATCACTCATATTCCCAAAATCCTGATGCTCCTGGCATGACCCATCCAGGAAAAAAAGAATTTCCCATGGAAGCAAATCTGAACAATTCCAAGATGAAAACCAAGGAATTCCCAAAGACTCACCTCATCCAGGCTGGAGGAGAGATCGCTCTGGGAAAGAGGAGAGGACGGAATTAGAGGAATTCTCATCCCTAACCCCATCCCAAAGTTTGTGTTTGGAGCTGACAACCGAAGGGAATCATGGAATGGTTTGGGTAGGAAAAATCCTTAAATCCCATCCAGTCCCACCCCCTCCCAGGTGGATCCAGCCTTGTCCCAAATTTCAGCTCTCCTGGAGCCCCTGCAGGGACTCTGAGGATTCCCTGGAATTTTCCAGGTGAACATTCCCAGCAGTCCCAGACTGGTTCCAGAGCCTTTGGAGCATCTCCATGGGATAATCTGGATCCTGGAATGGGATAAATTTGCCCTGTCAGGAAGGAGCTTCCCCACTCCCAGCTGGGGAAAAGCAGAATCTCTACACGGGAATCCCTTCATCCTAAAAGAATTCCCTAGGACTCAATGGAAGGATTGCTGGAAATGGGCCCAAAATCCCTGGGAAGGCTGGGAATGGTGGTGGATTTGCAAGGAGGAGTCGGGAATTACCTCAAATCCAGGGATGTGATGAACAGCCGGCTGCAGGGAGAGAACACAATTCCCATTAACATTCCTGGTGTTAATTCCTCTTTTTCCAGTTCCCATCTCTAAAAATCCTGGACTCTCATCCAGCCAGGAAGCACCAAATCCACCTGGATGATTCCCACCAGGATCAAACAGCTCTTCTGGGAGCACATCTCATCCCAAGGCCTTTCCAAGGCATTTCCCACCCACAGTTCTGAGGGAATGAGGAGCAGGAAGAGGCCACGTGTGGATATTCAAGGCCTGGTCCTGCTGTTTGGATTTTCAGGGAAGTGGGAACTGTGGGATTCCCATTCCCAGATAAACCTCGGGGCTGGGAAAGAAGAATGGGATACAGGGACTGAGCTACCCAATCCATCCCTTATTTCCTGGCACATCCAGGATGGAGCCATTGGAAAAGCTGGAGTGGTTTCAGCTTCCTAAATCCCCTCCAGAAACAATTCCAAGGGCAGCATTCCTTAGGGATTTGGCAATTCCCAGCTCTCTCAATATCCCTGAGACCCTCCAGGATTTGTCTGAGAAGAGAAGGATCCATCCAGCCCATCCCACCTGGAATTCTGCAGTTTTCCATCAGGCCAACCCTAAACCGCCTCTCTTCCCACCTGGAAAACCCTATGGAATTATCCCTCGAAAAGGCACAAATCCCAAATCCCTCCGGCTCTTCCGAGCCACCAATGGATGGACTAAAATCTTGGAAAAGCCGGATCCTGGGGAAGAGCCGGAATTCCAGAGCATTCCAGGCTGGATCTCACCTTTTCCCTCTGGATCAGCTCGAAGGCAGCCAGGAGCTCGCCGGCATTCCGGCCGGATTTGAGGACGGGGTGCCAGGAGAGGCGGGGCGAGCGCTCCAGGCTGGGCCGGCAGACGCAGCGCCCCATGAACTCATCCGCGCCCTGGGAAGGGAATTCCAGGGAACTGGGAGCCGTGGGAACTGCCATTCCCATCCCTCTTCCCAGAGAAATCCATCCCCCCTCCACCCCAGCCAAAAATCGGGAGCGAGGGATGATCCCATTTTGGGAAATGAATGGGTTGGTGGCCACAGAGCCTCAGTTTTCCAACTCCCCCCATGGAATTCCTAAGGCTGGAAAAACACTTTTTTGGGAGTTTTGGCTTTGGAGGTGGAATTCCTATCCCAGCTTTTCCAGGGCAGGAATTCGGAGCCTTCAGGAGCTCCTAAAAATCCCATTCCCTGCTCCACACTGGGATCTTTGGAATCTTACCTGCTCCCTGCTGGGAAGGAGCAGGAGAGAGGGAAAAGGATTTCTGAGATATTCCTGAGCCCTTCCCAATGAGTATTCCAAGTGTTTTTTCAACAGAATTCCCTCCTGCACTTGGTTTTTCCAGTTTTGCTTTTTGGGGTTTTTTTTGCCTGGTTTTTGTGGGAAAAACCTCAAATTCCTGCCACTAATCCCCCAAAATTCCACCATTCCCAGGCCCTCTGGGCATGGAAAACAGCAGAGGGCATTTCCATACCTCGACTGCTTTCCAACTTTATCCCAAGGTTTTTCCATGAGGAAACTCTGTTAATTTTCCCACTTTAAACGACACTGAGGAAGAACAAACCAAGGGGACCTCGAGGACACCACAGGATTTTCCCTGGAGTTTCCCCCTCTGGAACATCCACCTCACAGCCTGCACCACCCCAGAGACCCCGGAGGTCACATTCCAGAGGAATTCCCAGCGGGAACTGCCACACTCACATAGGTGTCGTGGTCATAGATTTCCACCAGGATGTTGGGAGGGGACTCGGCCACATCCCGAGAATTCCCAAAATCTCGATCTCGTAGAAGATCAGGGTCTGATCCCAGGTGGGGTTCAGGGTGTTCTTCTCCACCACGGTCTTCTGGCTCTGGTGCAGGAAGGACACGATGGCGTAGGGATCTGCGGGAATGGGATTCAAGGAATGGGATGGATCCCAGCTCCGGCTCTTCCCGCAATTCCAAGCTCCACCCAGAGCCAGCTCCCAAAGAATTTGGGAATTCTCAGCTCGCTCCATCTCATCCTGAGGCCCCTCAGGTCTTGCTTGAGGACAAAGTAGCTGCTTGGTCTATCCCATCTGGAATTTGGCATTCCAAGCCCAAGCTGCCTGGTTTTCCAGGCGGTTTTCCAGCTGGAAAGGCTCAGTCTGAGAGTTGGGATTGCTCTAAAGATCCTGGGAAATCTTGGAGCCACTTCCAGAGCATCTGCAGGGGCTCCAGGAGAGCTGGAATTTGGGACAGGACACAGGGAATGGCTCCCACTGGGAAAGGGGAGATTGGGCTGGGATCTTGGGAAGGAATTCCTGCCTGGGAGGGTGGGGAGCATCCCACACACCCCTGGATGCAAATTCCAGGAACATCCCACAGATTCCTGAGAGCTTTAATGGGAGCCAAAGGATGCAGCTCCCAGGTTTATCCTACAAATTCCTGGATTCAGCTCCAAGGATTATCCCACGCCCTCCTGGATTCATATCCCAGGAAAATCCCACAAAGTCCTGAATTCAGATCCCAGGTTTATCCCACAAATTCCTGTATGCAGATCCCAAGATTATCCCATACCCTCTTGGATGGAGCTCCCAGGAAAATCCCACATTTTAAATTCAGATCCCAGGAAAACCCTGCATTCCTGGATTCAGATCCCAGGAAAATCCCACATTCCTGGATCCTGATCCCAGGATTATCCCACAAACCACTGCATTCAGATCCCAAGATTCCCTGGAAGCAGGGCCACCTGATCCCAGCAGCATTCCCCCTTTATTCCTTTTCCAAGGAATTGGGGCACCAGGGTTTGGATTTCCCCCTTTATCCATCCTTAAAAAGCTGGGACCACTCAGACATTCCCAACAACCCACTCTGGGAAAAGCCTTTCCCACTTTTCCTCAGCCAAATCCATTACAATAAACAAAAACCCCTGGATTTGGAGTTGACTTTCCTTTTTTTTTTTTCCCCATTTTTCCCTCCCTTCTCCTCCTTTTTTTTTTTTTTTTTTTTTTCATGGAAGCCTCTCTAAAGCCCCTTTGTTGGGAGCAGGGAATGTTTATTTTTCCAACTGCCGAGCCCCTTTAATGAACTCCTTTATTCCCGGCAGCGGGAATCACAATCCCACATTGTGGAACATTGCTGCTCGTGTTGTCCTTGGCCGGGATTTTTCCAAAGGAAAACGATTCCGGACTCCCCTCCCAGGCCATGAGCTCACCTCGCTCCCACCTCCTCATCCCAACAAGGAGCCTTTTGTGGGAATTCCAGGTGGGAGCAGACACTGGGGATTTTTTTTTTTTTTTTTGATGCTCTGGGGTGTTTATTCCCAAAAATCACATTATTCCAACTACTGGGAAAAGCAGGATTCCCTCAGGATCACGGTCCAGCTGCTCCCCCAGTTTTGGGATTTTCCCTGTTTCCCATCATTCCCAGGATGCGTTTAAATACCAGAATTTGGAGGGAAATCCCACCCAAATCCCTCTGAAAATCCTCATGGGATTGAGCAGGGATAGCCCTGGAGAGATGTTGGATCTCTCCCGCCAGTGGTTTCTTTTCCCAGGATTTGGGACATTCCACATTGTCCCAGCTCTGACCCAGAGGAGGTGACATTCCCTTTTCTCACTTTTCCAGCTCCAAGGCATTAATGGGAATACCTGGCTGGGATGGCCCAGCCTCCAGGGATGAGGATGTGGGATTTTCTGGATAATTCCAGCCATTCCATCCCCCTCAACCCCATTCCAAAGGGATGTTCCACCTGCATCCAACCACCCAAGCACCTCCAGTATGGAAATCCCATGGATAAAAGGATTTCTCCTATTCCAACTTCTTTCTTATTCCAAAAAATCCCAGCATGGAAGTCCTGACCACACCAGCACAGTCCTGGGAATTTCAGAAATCCCTGCAGTTATGCTGGGAATGGGTGGAGCAGCAGGACGTGGAAAACTCCTTCACAAAGGCCAGCCCCTGTTTTCCACCTGGATTCCCTTTCTTTTCCATGGAAATCTCCTTCTCAAATGCCAGACCCCAGGGACTGCTGCTGCTCCCCAGCTGGGAGAGGAGGGATGCTAAGGAATTATGGAATCATGGAATCCCAGAATGATTTGGGATGGAAGGGACCTCAAGGATCATCTGGATCCAACCTGAAGGGCTGGGAAACTTCCACAGGATCAAATCCAGCAAGGAATTTCCTGAGGATGCTGTAGAAGAAGGGGCTGGACTGTGCTGAGGCCATGATTAATTCCCGTCACCCTCTGGAATTTTCCCTGGGCACATCCCACGGAAGTTTCTCCCTGTGCTCCATCATACCCAGCCTGGAGAAGGGAAGGCTCCAGAGATTCCTTGGAACTCATTCCAGGCATAAAGGAGCTCCAGGAGAGCTGGAATTTGGGGGACAAGGCCTGGAGGGACAGGACACAGGGAATGGCTCCCACTGGGAAAGGGGAGATGGGGCTGGGATCTTGGGAAGGAATTCCTGACTGAGCTGGAATTCCCAGATTTGCTGGATCCCTGGCAGTGCCCAAGGCCAGGCTGGATCCACCTGGGACAGTGGGAGGTGTCCCTGCACGTGGGATGATCCCTCTGCTCCCGGAATTCCATCCGGACTCACCGGAGAAGCTGTCCTTGTCCATGGCCATCAGATCCCGTGCCTGGTACAGGTAACAGCGCAGGTGGAACCTGTTCCCGGCTGCCACAAGAATGGGAAACATGGAGAAGATCCCAGGGATGATATTCCACCATTCCCAGTCTCCCACCTGAGCGAATCCCAGCTTAATCCCCCCAGGATAGCCCGAGCACCAATCCCGGAGCCTGTGGATGTTCCCGCACCGTCCTCCCCTCCACCCTTTTTCCATCTTTCTTTTTCCATCTTTTTCTGGAAAAAGAAATGGGAAATGCCTTTCCCTCTGCCCTGGGATCCTCACAGTCAAAAATGCAGGAGATGGTGGGTCTGTTGACTCCAAAACTCAGGGTGGACACGGATTTTCCGTCGGATTTTCCATCGTCGCTCTTGTCGTCCGTCACTCCTCCCTGCAAGGAAAACAATGGAAAGTCAGGAATGCCAGGATCACCTCCAGAGCCAACACTTCCCATGGGATGGAATTCTCTGGGGTGTCCAGGAGGAGTCTGAGCTTCCAGAGTTCCCTGCAATCCTAAAGTTTAGAATTTTTTAAAATTTAGGATTCAAAATATAAAATTTGGAAAAGCTCTTGGAGATTCCCAAGTTTTCCTAATTCTCCACTGGCCGCAAAATATTTGTGGGAAAAGGATGGATTTCCCAGGCTGATAATTCCCATTTGCAGATCCTATGGGAGAAAGGGGAATAGGAGCAATCCCACCAGGAGCTCTGGGGGTGGGAGTGAGCCGGGATCACTGAAAACACCACGGAGCCGCTTTTATCCCGAAGGGATCAGCTCTGGATTGGAGGGAAAGACAGAGCAAGGAAAGAGGGGGACAAAATAGCCAAACAGAGAGGGGAAAAAATTCCATAAAAACACAGAATGGGAGCTTTGTGCTGCTTTGGCTCTCACAGAATCATCGGGAAAGTAGGCGGATTGGGAAATCCAGAGCGTGGAGAAAGCCGGGAACAAACACGGCGGATGACGGGATAACGGGACGCAGATAACGAGCGGCCGAGGACATTCCCAGGCGGAAATTTGGGAATGGGAGAAGCCGTTCCCTACCAGAGCCCCTTCCAAGGCGAAGACGGCGGCGGGGCCGGTGCGCTCCAGAGGCTCCATGCGGCGTCTCCAGCGGCGCCGGCGGAAGGAGTCGGAGCGGCGCTGCTGCAGGTGGAAGCGCCACCCGAAGAGGGAAGCGTACTCCCAACCATCCCCATCCAGCTCCTCCTGCTTGTGCTGCCAGGATCACAGGGATCAGGTTTTACAGGGTTGACCCAACAGCTGGATTTAGGTTTTTCGGGACGTTCCACCCCACGTTTTCCATGCGTCCCCCCCGGGTTGGAGCCGTGGAATGGAGTCATGGAATTGTTCAGAGAATCATAGGAATATTCAGGTTGGAAAAGATCATTTGGTTTAGGCAGGGAAAGGCCCTGGAGATCATCATGAATGGGTTGGATGGAAGGGACTTTAAAGCTCAGCCAGTTCCAGGGACACCTCCCAACATCCCAGGTGGATCCAGCCTGGCCTTGGGCACTTCCAGGGATCCAGGGGCAGCCACAGCAAATCTGGGAATTCCAGCCCAGCCCCTCCCCCCCTTCCCAGGCAGGAATTCCTTCCCAAGATCCCAGCCCCATCTCCCCTTTCCCAGTGGGAGCCATTCCCTGTGTCCTGTCCCTTCAGGCCTTGTCCCAAATTCCAGCTCTCCTGGAGCCCCTGCAGGGACCCTGAGCATTCCCTGGAATTTTCCCTTCTCCAGGGGAACATTCCCAGCTCTCCCAGCCTGGCTCCAGAATCCTGGAATGGTTTGTGTTGGAAGGGACCTTAAATCCCATCCCATCCCACCCCATCCATGTTCACCTTTCCTCATCCCAGGTTTCTCCAAGCCCCAATGTCCAGCCTGGCCTGGGAGACTTCCCAGGATGAAGCTGGATCCACCCCTGGGAATTCAGCCCTTCACCAATTCCTGGGATAAATCCCACTCAGAGCAGGATCCCTGGGCTGGGATCAGACCCTGCCCAGGCCTGTGGAGCTACAGCAGCTCCACATCCCACTTTTTCCCATTTCCCATCCCACTTTTCCCACTTCCCATCATCCCGATCCCCCTTAGGACTCTGTCACCTCTGGAATTTCTCCCTGGATCATCCACCCCAAGCCCTGAAAGGGTTTTTCTCTCAGTGCCACCCACAGCAAATGGGCTGACAATGGCCACAATTATCCCAAAAAATTCTGGGAAGAGAGACAAGTGGCCTTGGGGAGCGGCAGGGGGAGGGAGGAGCAGAAGTGGCATTCCCGGGACAATGGCACCATCTAGAGGGAAGCAGGATAGGGACAGGCTGGGGACATCAGCCATTTCCTCCCCCATTTCCCACTGCCCAGGACTTTCCTGGATGTCCCCATCCCACCCACATCCCAGCCAATCCCTCCGGAATATCCTCCACCCCTGGGAACGTGGCGGGAAACCGGGACGAGCCGCACCCCGATCTCCAAGGAAAAGCAGATCCTGCCAAAGCCAGGCACCCACCCTGGAGGGACAGGGCCACATCCCGACCCCGTGGCACCTTTTCCCGGCCCATCCCACCTTTCTCACGGCTTCCATGTGCTCCAGGTCGCGCCGGCGCAGCCGCACCCAGCGCCGGCGCCGGTTGGTGTGGAACATCTTCTCCGCCGGCACCCAGGCCTTGGGCTTGCGCTCCGGCGGGATCGTGATCCCGTATTCCCACCCTGGGGAAGAGGGGAATGCCTGGTGGAGGTGGGAGAAGAGCCTCCCACCCTTCCCAACCTTGGCTCCCACCAGGAATTTCCAGTTGAAGGCGTGGTTGAATCCAGCAAAATTTCCCTGTTGGATTTCCCGTCTTACGGCACAATCCATGCCTCTGGAATGCCCAGGGATGGATCCATCGTGTCCTTGGCTCCAAATCCCATCCTGGGGACTCTTTCCTCCCTCCCTCCCTCCACCCATTCCAGCCCTCAAGACCACCCCAGCACTCTCCAGCCTGGTGTTTTCCGTTTCTTTTCCATCAGGATCTTCCCAGATTATCCCAGCACTGCGTTTGAGAATTCCCATCCCACAGCTCCACAGACAATGGAAAAGGATTCCCCAGAGCCTGATCCTTTCTCCTGATCCACTTCCCACAGCCATGGGAATGTTTTCATCCATATACCACGGAAAGAAATCCCAATATTCCCAAATCCCTGATCCCAAAATTCTAGGATCCCAAAACTCCAAAATCCTGGATCTCAAAATTCTAGGATCCCAAAATTCCCAGTTTCAGGATCCAAAATTCCCAAATCCTGGATCCCAAAATTCCATCTTTGGTACCTTTCTCATCCACAGCCCTGTTGAGATCCGTGTCCCATTCCACATCTTCCCACTTCCAGCCTGGAGGACACTCGATCTCGTCCTTGGGCAGGACCTTCTCCCCGTTCTGTGGGACATGGGGAATTTTCACCCAAACCCATCCCTAGATTTCCCCTGGGATTCCAGCCCAGCTTCCAGAATTCCCAGTTTTCCCTCACCACGTCCTGTGTAGGAGTCGGTCATGTGGATCCACTGCCCCCCGGGAAGCCGGACCTGGTTCTCAAACACCTCCTCCACGAAGCTCAGGTGTCCGGCGTCCACGTCGTGCAACAGCCTGGATCCCGGGAATTCCCAAAAATCAGGGATTCTCCACCCCACCTTCCTCCCGCCCCATCCTCAGCGCTCCCAAATTTCTCCCACTCCTCCAAGCAAAGTTTCCCATCAGGAAAAACCCAAACCAGGATGAAAATCCCACCCAAAGTCTCCTCAGTTTTGGAGCATCCCAAGATTTTGGATGAGAGGGAATCACATCCATGGGCATAGACGAGGAACCCCAGGGGCATCCCAGATTTTGCCACCAGATTTTTGCAGAAATCCCAGGAATTCCTGGGTGGAAAAGCCCCACTCACGTCTTTTCTGGGCAGACAAACCAATCCCCAGCCCAGGTCCATCCCGCAGAAGGTCGGAAGCTGTCCTTGGGAAGCTTGATCCGGCCAGTGACATCGGAATATTTGGGATAAGTGAGGCCAGTGGTGCCCCAGTTCCCCACCAGCGCCAGCTTGGTCTGGTTCTCGTACTGGGAGAGCCAAAAAAAAGATGGATTTGGGGTCAGAATTCCCAAAAACAGAATTCTACAAATAATCCATAGAATCCCATTAATGATCCCTGCAGATAATAATAATAATATTTTATAGTATTTATATAGTAATATTTATATAATATAATATATATTATATTATATATGTTATATAATTATATATAATAAATATATAATAATATATATTATAATACGATATAATATAATATAATATAATATAATATAATATAATATAATATAATATAATATAATATAATATAATATAATATAATATAATATAATATAATATAATATAATATAATATAATATAATATAATATAATATAATATAATTTTTATATAAATATATAATAATATAGTTTTATATATATATTATATTATATAATAATATATATATAATATGTAATAATATATATTATATTATTATACATAATAAATCTATAATAATATATATAATTATATAAATAATCCATGATGTGTAAAATAGTTTTATATAATATTATATATAATATTTGTATAATAATATTTAATAATAATGAATAATAATATTATCCCTGAATAATAATAGCTGCAGAGGGACAAACCTCCTGGGAAAAACCCAACCCATTCCACAGCTTCCCAATTTTCCCATTGTGAGGGACAACGCGGCTCCATGGCTCATTCCCAACTTTCCCCTCAGCATTCCAGGCCGAGCTGGTGCAAACAGCTCCTCCTTCCCACAGTTTTTAGGGAATGACGAGGTTTTGGGTCCAGCCCACCCCCTTTTCCAGCAGGACGGGGATCCCTCGGGAATGCTCACGGTTTCGGCGAAGACGGAGAGTTTTCCCTCAGCGAACTGGTTGAATTCCTTCTCGTCCACGGCCAATCCAAACCAGAGCCTCACCCGGATCTGCGCTGGGATCCGCGGCCCCATGGCCTCCTCCTGCGGGTACTGCCGAGGAAAGATCCCCAGGAAGGGATTAACGGGAATTCCCGGAGGCTGGAAGGGTGGGAATGAAGATCCCCGGGTGGGGCAGGTGGGACATGGAGCAGTTGGGATAATGTCAGGAGCGGGTGGAGCGCTTTGGGATCGTGGAATTGAGGTTGGAAAAGACCTTCAGGATCATCCCAACGCCACCATCAACATCCCTAAAATGTGTCCCCAGCTGACCTTGAGGAGCTCCAAAATTCCAGTGGTCCTGGACAGGATTAGGGGCAGGATCAGGGATAAGGACAAGGTCACGGAAAGGTCAGGGACAAGAACAGGGACAGGGACATGGACAGGGACATGGACAGGGACAGGGATAGGGATAGGGACAGGGATAGGGGAAAGGACAGGACATGGATACAGACAAGGTCAAGGACAGGGACAAGGACAGGGATAGAGAAAAGGACATGGGCAAGGTCAGGGACAGGGACATGGACAGGAACAAGGTCAGGAAAAGGGAAAAGGACAAGGTCAGGGACAGGGACAAGGTCAAGGACAAGATCAGGGACAGGACAGAGACAAGGTTAAGGACAGGGACAAATACAGGGACAGGGTCAGGGACAAGGACAGGGAAAAGGACAAGGATATGGACAGGGACATGGATAGGGAGAGGGACATGGACAGGATCAGGGACATGGTTAGGGACAAGGACAAGTTCAGGAACAGGGAAAAGGACAAGGTCAAGGACAGGGAGAGTTTCAGGGACAAGGACACAGACAAGGTCAAGGACAGGGACAAATACAGGGACATGGACAGAGTCAGGGACAAGAACATGGAAAAGGACAAGGACAAGGACAGGGACAAGGACAGGGTCAGGGAGAACAAGGACAGGGACAAGGTCAAGGACAGGGACACCCTCTGGGGTCAGGACACCAAACCCAACCCACACATTCAGCAAAACCAGGAACAATCTCCAGGAATTTTTCCTCACTGCCCTTTTCCCTCTTTCTCAGCACTGCTGGTTTTCCATCCGAAAATCATGGATGTAAAAAATCCCAATGTTGAGATTTGAGTTCATTTTTTGTGCCATTTGGAGATTGGAATTTTATTCCATTTATTTTCTTTCCCTCTTTTTTTCTTTTTTTTTTTTTTTCTTTTTATTTATCTTGTTCCATGCTGATTTTCTGCTCTGGATATTTTCCAGACCTGAAATATCCTTGGAGACATGAGAAGCTCGGGAAGTGCCTGGGAGAGGAGGCAGCAGCCAAAACTTTCTGATGTGGGCAAAGGGTCATGAATTTGTGAAAATATTAAAAAAATGAAAAAAAAATATTTTTTTTCTAAAAAAAGCACAAACTGGAAAAAATCTTCCCTTCCTTAGAATTGAAGGATAAAGGGAGATATCGAGGGAATCTGTGGCAGATCCACGGAGGAGGAGCTGGACTCCACCAGGAGCACAACCTGGAATTTTTCCTGCAGTTTCAGCCAAGTGGAATTCCAGGAGAAACTGTGGCTGTCCCTGAATCCCTGGAAGTGTCCAAGGCCAGGCTGGATGGACTTGGATCCACCTGGGATAGTGGAAGCTGTTCCTGCCCATGGATGGGGTGGAATTTTTGGGATTTAAGGTCTCTCCAAACCCAAACCTTTCCATGATTCCATAAAACTGAGGCTGAACGTTGTTGGGATTTGAGCTTTCCCTGCGGGATTTTCCATCTTTTTTTATTATTTTTAGTGGAAAAACTGCTTGGAAAATCACGATTCCACCTTGGACGCGCTTCCAAAGGTACCTTGAGGAAGATGGTCTGGAGCTTCCCGCAGTTCCGGCCGCAGCAGTTGGAGATGTTCTGGGAATACAGGACCTGGTGGGCCGGGACACGGGCGTAGGCCACGCGTTTGTCCCCCTGGAGCATCCAGATGATGATGTCTGGGAGGCTGTTCTGCGGCTGGAAAACACAAATCCACAGGATCCCGTTGGGAGGGATCCACCAGCACAGACCGGAACGGGATTGTGAAATCGTGGAATGGTTTGGGAGGGAGGGATCTTAAATCCCATCCTGTCCCGCTATCCCAGGTGGATCCAGCCTGGCCTTGGGCACTGCCAGGGATCCAGGGGCAGCCACAGCAAATCTGGGAATTCCAGCCCAGCCAGGAATTCCTGCCCAAGATCCCAGCCCCATCTCCCCTTTCCCAGTGGGAGCCATTCCCTGTGTCCTGTCCCCAATTCCAGCTCTCCTGGAGCCCCTGCAGGGACTCTGAGCATTCCCTGGAATTTTCCCTTCTCCGGGGGAACATTCCCAGCCAGAATTCTCCCTTTTCCAGCTGTGGGATCAGTCTGGAGCACGTGGAGCTTCCTGCCCACCAACATTCCAAGTCCTTCTCCCAGGGCTGCTCCCTATCCATGAGTCGACCTCAACTCATCCAGACCAACCCCAACCATGGAGCCAAACCCGGTGCCCTGGGAGAATCCACGGATTTGGAATCCAGGATGGAACATCACATTCCCTGCTTCCCACAAAAACCACGATGGGAAAACCAGCAAGAGTCACCTCCTCCGCCATGGCCTGGAGCCGGCAGAGCCAATCCTCCGCCTGGTCCAGGATCTGGGAAAGGCTGGAATTCTCATGCTTGAGCCTCAGGGCCACCTTGAGGATCTGCTCCAGGTGGGTGCTCCGGAAGCGGAACAGGTTCTGATCCAGGTGGGTGCTGGATGCCTTGGCCAGGACATCGGGAAGCTTCAGGCTGCAGGGAGAGGCGGGAATCAGGGATTGGGATGGACCCTGAAGGTCGCTAAGGGTCGTTAATTGTCACTAATCACCATTAATGGACCATTATTAGTCACTAATGGTCACCAATCATCACCAGTGGTGGTTAGTGATCATTAAAGGTCAATGGTCAAATGGTAAACGGTCACTAATTGACATTAATGATCATTAATGGTCACCAATCATCATCAAGGGTGATTAGTGATCATTAAAGGTCAATGGTCAAATGGTAAATGGTCACTAATTGACATTAATGGTCATTAATGGTCACCAATCATCATCAAGGGTGGTTAATGATCATTAAAGGTCAATGGTCAAATGGTAAACGGTCACTAATTGACATTAATGATCATTAATGGTCACCAATCATTATTAATCTCCATTAATGGGCATTAAAGGTCATTAAAAATCATTAATCAGTATTAATGGTCATTAATGGTCACCAATCATCATTAATGGTCATTAAAGGTCATTAACTGTCACCAATCATGATTAATGGTCATCAATCACTATTAATGGTCATTAATTGCCACTAATCATCATTAATGCTCATTAAAGGTCATTAATGGTCACCAATCACCATTAATAGTCATTAATGGTCACCAGTCATAATTAATGGTGATTAATGGTCACCAATCACCATTAATGGTCATTAAAAGTCATTAACAGTCACCAGTCATGATTAATGGCGATTAATGGTGATTAATGGCCACCAACCATCATTAATGGTCACTAATGATCACCAGTCATTATTAAAAGTGATTAATGGCTATTAATGGTCACCAATCATCATTGATGGTCATTAATAGTCATTAAAGGTCATTAATGGTCACCAGTCATCATTAATCGTGATTAATGGTCACTAATGGTCACCAATCATCATTTATGCTCATTAATGGTCACCAGTCATCATTAAAGGCGATTAATGGCTATTAGCAGTCACTAATCATCATTAATGGTCACTAAATGGTCACTAATGGTCACCAGTCCTTTTTGAAGGTGATTAATGGCTATTAATGATCGCCAATCATCATTGATGGTCATTAACAGTCATTAAAGGTCATTAATGGTCACCAATCATCATTAATCACAATTAATGGTCACTAATGGTTACTAATGGTCACCAATCATCATCAATGGTCATTAATGCTCATTAATGGTCACAAATCATCATCAATGTTCATTAATAGTCATTAATGGTCATTAATCCATTCCAAATCCACCCCCATTAGCTCATTCATTTTCTTGAGGGATTTTCCGGCCATTTTTAATGTTTTTTTCCATATTTTCAGCGTGTTTCCCAGGAATTGAGAAGCCACCAAAGATATTTGGGAACAGGAAAAGCCAAAGAGCTTCAAACCACAGCAGGAATTCCCCCGGGAATCAGGATGGGAATGAGCCACACCCTCATTTTAATATCCATTGACCCAAGCTCCTGGAAAAGTGGATCAGGTGCCAAACTGGGAGGTGTTCCTGTAAAATTCAAGGATTTATGGATCCGCTGCTATAAATGAACTTCCTGCTCCAGGCTCCCGAGCCACAAATCAGGATTTCCCCCGGAAAAAATAGATGGAGAGAAAGATAGATTTATTTTTAGGCCGTGGAGAGGTTTGGAAGGAGATTTTTTAGGATGCGACATTCCCAGCTCGGGAATTGGGATCGGTAAATCCCATTTTGGTTGTGGGTAAATAGGGAGAACATGGAATTATGGAATGGTTTGGGATGTTCCACTGTCCCAGGTCGCTCCAAGCCTGGCATTGGACATTTCCAGGGATGAGGATTTGGAGTGAGGGAAATGAAAAGGGAAATGTTGGGAAAAGAGGGAGGAAAGGGGAAAAAAGGGGCAAAAATGGGGGGGTAGGAAAAAAAGAGGAAAAAAGGGGAAACAAAGGGAAAAAAATGAAAAAATGGGGGAAAAGGGGTGAGGAAAAGAAGGGAGAAAAGAAAAAAAGGAGGAAAGGGAGGAGAAAAGGCAAAAAAGGGAAAAAAGGGGAAGGGGATAGGGGGAAAGAAAAAAGGAAAAAACCTGGAAAAAGAAAAATGGAGAATAAGAGGGGAAAAGGGGGAGAAGAGGAAAATGTAAAACTGAAAAACAGGGGAAACAAAGGGAAAGAGGAGTCGGGGAAAAGGGGAGAAAAGGAAAAAGGTTAGAAGGGAGAAAGAGGGAGGAAAACAGATAAAAAGGGGGGAAAGGGAAAAATTAAAGAAGAAAGAAATAGAAAAAAGGGGAAGGGAGAAAAGAAAAAAGGCAAAAAAGGAAATGAGGAGAAGGGGAAAAGGAGTGGAAAGATGGACAAGGGAAAACTGAAAAAAAAAGGAAAAAATTAATAAAAGGAAAGTGGGAAAAGTGGGGAAATGGTAGAAAAGGGGGAAAGGAAGAAAGGAGGAAAGGAGGGAGAGAAAATAGAAAAAAAGGAAAAATGGGGGGAAAAGGGGGAAAAGGAAGGAAAAAGGAGGAACAAACAAAAAGGGATAAAAGAGAAAGGGGGAAAGGGGGAAAGTGAAAAAGGGAGGAAAAGAAGAGGGGGGGAATGGAGGGAAAACGGGAAGAGAGAAAATGAGGTAAAATGGGGGCAATGGGGGAAAATGGGAAAAGGGGGGAAAAGAGGGGGAAAGGGGAAAAGGGGGGAAAAAGGAAGGAGAAGAGGGGCAGAGGCAGTGGTCCCTTCCAAGATCAAGCAGAAACCTCTGGAAAGGTTTCCATCCCAAATTCCTGGAGTACCTGCAGTCGGCAATGACGTCATCGAGCAGTTGGGATCCCAGGGCCTCCAGCTCCATGGGAGAGCAGTTGGACTTCAGGGCCACCTGGATCTTCTCCAGGTTTGCTTCCTGCAGGAAAAGCGGGGACCAGGAGCTGTGGAATCTCCCAGAATCCCATCCCGATTCCAGGAGATTCCCAGCAAGGTGTTGGGGAAGCTCCCCTGGATCAGAGATCCTGGATGTCCCCAGGGATGTCCCCAGGGATGTCCCAGGGATGTCTCAGGGATGCCCCAGGAATGTCCCCAGGAATGTCCCCAGGAATGTCCCCAGGATGTCCCCAGGGATGTCCCCAGGGATGTCTCAGGGATGTCCCCAGGGATGTCCCAGGGATGTCCCAGGGATGTCCCAGGAATGTCCCCAGGAATGTCCCAGGGATGTCCCCAGGGATGTCCCCAGGGATGTCTCAGGGATGTCCCCAGGGATGTCCCAGGAATGTCCCAGGGATGTCCCAGGAATGTCCCCAGGAATGTCTCAGGGATGTCTCAGGGATGTCCCAGGGATGTCCCAGGGATGTCCCCAGGGATGTCCCAGGAATGTCCCAGGATAACCCCAGGGATGTCCCCAGGGATGTCCCCAGGGATGTCCCCAGGATGTCCCCAGTGATGTCTCCAGGAATGTCCCCAGGAATGTCCCCAGGGATGTCCCAGGGATGTCCCCAGGGATGTCCCAGGGATGTCCCCAGGAATGTCTCAGGATGTCTCAGGGATGTCTCAGGGATGTCCCAGGGATGTCCCCAGGGATGTCCCAGGGATGTCTCAGGGATGTCTCAGGGATGTCCCAGGGATGTCCCCAGGAATGTCCCCAGGGATGTCCCCAGGAATGTCCCCAGGAATGTCCCCAGTGATTTCCCAGGGATGTCTCCAGGAATGTCCCCAGGGATGTCTCAGGGATGTCCCCAGTGATTTCCCAGGGATGTCCCAGGGATGTCCCAGGGATGTCGCTCACCAGCCGCTCGGCTCCGCAGAGCAGGAGGTTCTGGGCGTCCAGCCTGTGTCCGATGTCCTCCCAGTACGAGGACAGCACCACCACGGGCTTCACGTTCCCCCAGGGCAGGTAATAATAGTGACAACCTGGGGGACAGCACGGCGTCACCTCGGGGTGTCGGGATAACGGGAGCGGGGATGGAGGGGAAAGAGTGGGATTGGGATGGGAATTTGTCTCAGAAGGGATAAAGATGGGAATGGTGTTCCCCAAATCCTTGAGAGCCCACCGAGATCCAATGGGATCTGACTCCATGGCAGTGAGGCCAGAAACAGCTCAGCATTCCAGCTGGGATGAGGATGGGAGGCAGGGAAAGGCCAGGGAAAGGCGCCCCCAAAAAAACACCTCATGGAGCTGAGAGAAGTCCCAGCTTCCCTGCTCCTTCCCAAACACTCTTTCCCAAAAATTCCCCACGGCTGAGGTGGGAAAACTCTCTGGAGCTGTCTGGTCCAAGCAGGGACAACTTCAGCAGGATCACCTGGACACAACCTCTGGCTTCCCCTGGATTCCTGGAGGTGTCCAAGGCCAGGGTGGACTCTGGGGCTTGGACCAACCTGAGGTAGTGGGAGGTGCCCCTGAACATGGATGGGGTGGGAATGGAATGGGATTTGAGGTCCATTTCAACCACAACATTCCAAGAATACAGAGCCCCTCTGCTCAGGAAGAGCTGGGAATGTTCCCCTGGAGAAGGGAAAATTCCAGGGAATCCTCAGAGTCCCTGCAGGGGCTCCAGGAGAGCTGGAATTTGGGACAAGGCCTGGAGGGACAGGACACAGGGAATGGCTGCACTGGGAAAGGGGAGATTGGGCTGGGATCTTGGGCAGGAATTCCTGCCTGGGCTGGAATTCCCAGATTTGCTGTGGCTGCCGCTGGATCCCTGGGAATGTCCAAGGCTGGACACTGGGGCTTGGAGCACTCTGGGATCATGGAACCCGCCCATACCCACGGAACCAAACAACCTTCAAGCCCCTCCCAACCCAAACCATTCCAGGATTCCAGGACTGTCTCCCACCAGGCGCGTTTGGATCATCCCAAAGGACAGAATCCGTGCTCACCATCGAAGACAGCCCGGCTGTACTGGGTGGTGGAGGCCAGGGGCAGGCAGGTGGTGTCGAACTTGTTGCCGTAATTCCCGATGCTGACCTCGAACTGGACGGCGCCGTCCACGCCCTGCAGCATCGTGGCCGAGTAGAAGGCGGCGAAGAGGGAATACTTCCGTCGGCGCAGGTATTTCTGGAATACGGGCGGGAATTGGGGCGTGGAGGAGATGCTGGCAATGATCTCCCGGTGGCTGAGAGGGAACAGGCTGGAGGGTAAGTCCTGAGGAATGGCTGAGGGAACTGGGAAGGGGCTGGAGAATCGGGAATAGCTGGCTCAGGGAACTGGGAAGGACACAGGGAATGGTTTGCACTGGGAAAGGGGAGATGGGGCTGGGATCTTGGGAAGGAATTCCTGCCTGGGCTGGAATTCCCAGATTTGCTGTGGCTGTCCCTGGATGCCTGGCAGTGCCCAAGGCCAGGCTGGACACTGGGGCTTGGAGCACCCTGGGATCAGGGAATTTATCCCTACCCATGGAACGGGATCAGCTTCACCCAAACCCTTCCACGATTCCACAATTCCATGCTCACCACGACCAGCTCAGATGGACCAACCTGGACACTTTGCGATGGAAATCCAGCGGGAGACCCCTCCAGGAGCTCACAGACCAAGGGACAACCACCACCCATGGCCAACATCCCTTCCATAGCGACCCACATGCCAATCCCAGAGATTTTCCAGAAATTCCAGTACCTCCACCCTCAGGATGTCATCGGCAGGAATCTCCTCCACCTTCTGCTCCATGTGCTCCACCAGTTTGGTCTCCAGCTCCACCAGGATCCGGCCCCGATACGCGACCCCCTCGCCCTTGGGACAGACCAGGAACAGGCGTCAGGATCCCAAAATTCCCTTCCCGAGGCCGAGCTCTGCCTTCGCTTCCAAGGAGCCTCATTGCACAGCAGCGAGATCAGGCAAAGGATTCCAGCTGGCTCTTCCAAGGAGGAATTTTGGGAGCAGAGCGGGACCGGGAGGCGTTAGCGTGAATAGCCGGGAGCAGGAAACACAGCGCAGGCTCCTGATGACAAAGCCAGGTTGGGTTAGAAGCAGCTTTTTTTGGGAAAAGAGGAGCCGGAGGGTTATTTTGGGACGTGCTGGGAAGCAGCCGATGTCACCTTTCCCAGGTTGAGCGACTCGTAGGGATCGGGAAATCCGGTGAATTCCCGGGGGCTGCCGTACAGGTTGATGTAGCAGGGCCCGAAGGTCGGCAGGAATCCCAGCCCGTCATCCACTGGGAATGGCAGGGAAAAGAGGGATTAGGGATTGCTGGAGGCGCCTTGGGAATGCGTCACGCCCTCTGTAGGATCACAGGGACCACACAGCCACCAAAATCCTGGGATTTTTCACCCGTTTTGGATCCCACGACCTCACCTCGGAGCAGGAGAAAGATACAGAGCTGAATCCTGGGAATTCCCAATCCCAGGAATACTCCCCATGGAAAAGGGTGAGGTCAGAGAAAGGTTGGACAAGAGTAAGAGTGACAGGAGAGAGGAAAGAGCCTCAGGATGTGCCAAGGGAAGTTTAGGTTGGATTTTTGGGAAAAATTCCTTCCTGGAAAGGGTTGTCCCCATCCCTGGAGGGACTGAACATCCCTGTGGATGTGGCACAGATTTTTGGGGACACGGATACTGGGTGGCCTTGGCCAACAGAGGATCAGAGGGATTTCCCAATCCTGTGGTTCCATGAGGAGAACCACTCATTTTTATGGAATTTTGAGCAGGAATCCTGCTGTGAGCTCCGTGCACCCGGCCGGCTCCACATTCCAGACATAACAGCATCCCAGGAATCCCCAAAGGGCCAAACCGGAGCCATTCCCTTTTCCCAAGGTGCCCAGCTCATCCCAGCTGATCCTCCCCCAGTCCAGAGAGTGGAACCAGTAAAACCAGTCCCAGGAGGCGCTGGAAAACTGGGATGTTACTGGGAACGTACGGTCCGAGGGTTTCAGAGGCTTCACAGGAGCAGGAAACTCATCTGAGGCACAAAGAGAGGGAGAGAGGTTGGGAAAGGTTGGAAGAGGAGCATGGAAAAGGGATGGAGATGGGAGTGAGGGAGGAGATTCCCACGGGGAGACAGAGAGAGAAAGGGAGAGGTTTTTCATGGAATCAAGGAGTCATGGAATGGTTGGGATGGGAAGGGACCTCAAAGCCCATCCAGGTGCATCCAGGGACACTTTCCACTATCCAGGTCGTTCCAACCTGGCCTTGGAAAATTCCAGAGAGGATGTGGGATTGGGGTGGAGCGGGATTGGAGAATCCCTGAGTTGCATTCCCAGACATTTCCTCGGGATCTAGCAGTGGTGGGAAGGAGATGCCAATCCTGGATTCCCCATTCCCATCCTCCCTCCTGGCCTCTCTTTCTCTCTCTCTCTCCAGCCCATCCCAGGATCTGTGTTGGGATTGGGAAGAGGGGACTGGACAGTGCCAGGGGTGGGACACGGTGGGAGCCTCTGGATCGTGTCCCGATCCATGGAATCATGGAATGGTTTGGCAAGACCTCAAAGCTCATCCCATTCCATGGACAGGGACACATCCCACTATCCCAGGGTGCTCCAAGCTTTTTCCAGCGTGGCCATCCCGTGTCCCCACAGCCCAAAGCCAAGTGCGGAATTCCCACTGGGATCACGAATTCCATGGAAGTGCTGGCAGCAGGAAAAGCTCATGCAGGTGGAAGCTCCAAAGCCGTGTCCCAAATTCCCGCCCCTCCACCTGGCACTGGTGAGAGTGACACCCAGCTGAGCCTGGCCATGCCTGGGGAGGTCCTTAACCTCCAAAAATTCCCAGGATTTGGAAGGGGCTGGATGGGAATTCCCACTCTGTGACAGTCCCAAATGTCACCTCAGTGGGGCTGCAGGAGGGATGTGGCTTCTGCCAGCAGCAGTGCCACCACCACCACCACAACATGTCACCAACTTCCAGCACCCATGGACCTGCAAGTTCCATCCCCCATTCCAAAGAATCCACCAAATCCTAAATCCAGAGGGGTTGGATCCTTCCAGAAATGGGGCACAGCTCAGAGCGATCTCATGTCCCCAGGTGGGGACAGTGACAGCTGTGATGTCCCCAAAGCCACCACCAGCCTCTAGCCAGGCCATGCAGCGCCTCCATAGCCCCATTCCTGAGAATCCACCAAATCCCAAGAATCCAGAGGTTGGGTCCATCCAGAAATGGGGCACAGCTCGGAGTGACCACAGGACCACATTTCATGTCCCCAGGCAGGGACGGTGACAGCTGTGACGTCCCCAAAGCCACCACCAACCTCCAGCCAGGCCATGCAGCTCCTCCAAGGCCATGCATCCCAAATCCCGGCCTGCATCCCGCCCTTACCCTCCAGCTCCCCTCCAGGGGCCGAAATCTTGGACATTCCGAGGAAAGCGGTGCCGACAACGTCATTGTGCGTCAGACGGTCCCTGTGAGGTGACACCGTCGCTTTGGGGACAGTGGGGCAGGGCAGGGGGACGTCCCCGGGCCCTGGGAATGCCCTTCCCACTCACCAGTCGGTCACACGGATCCTCATCCGCTCGCACATGGAAGGGAACTGGGAAAAGGGACGGGGGGACAGGTGAGTGGCGCTGAGGGGACCTTGGGGACAGTGGGAGGGACCTTGGGGACAGCGGGAGGGACCCTGGGGACAGCGGCACTCACCATGGCCGGCAGCGTCAGGCACTGGTTCCACTGGGGGTTGGCGTTTTTCTCCAGGATCCGGGAGTAGAGCTGGAAGGGAGGGAAGCCTCAGATCCCCTAAAATCCAGCCTCAGATTCCCTAAAATCCAGCCTCAGATCCCCTAAAATCCAGCCTCAGATCCCCTAAAATCCAGCCTCAGATTCCCCAAATTCAGCCTCAGGTTCCACAAAATCCAGCCTCAAATTCCTTAAAATTCTGCCTCAGATTCCCTAAAATCCAGTCTCAGGCTCCTCAAGATCCAGCCTGAGATTCCCTAAAATTCTGCCTCAGGTTCCCTAAAGTTGAGACTCAGATTCCCCTAAATCCTTCCTCAGGTTCCACAAAATTCAGCCTCAGAGTCCCTAAAATCCATCCTCCATTCCATGGGGTTCCTAAATCCCCTGGTGGAAGAGGCAGAGGATGTTTCGGATTTCCTAGGAATCTTCCCACCTTGGACCAGCAGGATCACCTTTGCCCCATTCCAGAAGCAAATTCCCTCATTCCAGGACCAAACTCCTCCATTAAAAGACCAAATTCCCTCATTTCAGGACCAAATTCCCTCATTCTGGGACCAGGCCTGGAGCTCCATAGGAACATCCCACTGCCATCCCAGCCCCAAGGATATCCCACTAAAATCCCAATCCCAAATATCTGGGAGGGAATGCCCCACTGCCATTCCAACCTCAAGGATTTCCCACCAAAATCTCAACCCCAAGGATATCCCACCAAAAACGCAATCCCAGATTTCTAGATGGGAATGTGCTGCTGCCATTCCAATCCTCAGGACATCCCACTGAAATCCCAGCCCCAAATATCTGGGTGGGAATGTGCTGCTGCCATTCCAGCTTCAAGGACATCCCACTGAAATCCCAATCCCAAATATCTGGGGGGGAATATCCCACTGCCACTCCAGCCTCAAGGACATGCCACCAAAATCCCAATCCCAAATTTCTGGATGGGAATGTCCTACTGCCATTCCAGCCTCAAGGATTTCCCACCAAAATCCCAATCCCAAGGACATCCTGCTGCCATCCCAATCCCAAAGACCTGGGTGGGAATATCCTGCTGCCATCACAATACCAAGAGCATCCCACTGAAATCCCAATCCCAAATATCTGTGTGGGAATGCCCCACTGCCATTCCAACCTCAAGCATTTCCCACCGAAATCCCAATCCCAAGGACATCCCACTGAAATCCCAATCCCAAATATCTGAGTGGGAATGTCCCACTGCCATTCCAGCCTCAAGGATTTCCCACCAAAATCTCAACCCCCAAGGATATCCCACCGAAAACCCAATCCCAAATTTCTGGGTGGGAATGTCCCACTGCCATTCCAGCCTCAAGGACATCCCACTGAAACCCCAATCCCAAATATCTGGGTGGGAATATCCCACTGCCACTCCAGCCTCAAGGACATCCCACCAAAATCCCAATCCCAAATTTCTGGATGGGAATGTCCTACTGCCATTCTAGCCTCAAGGATTTCCCACCAAAATCCCAATCCCAAGGACATCCTGCTGCCATCCCAATCCCAAAGACCTGGGTGGGAATATCCTGCTGCCATCACAATACCAAGAGCATCCCACTGAAATCCCAATCCCAAATATCTGTGTGGGAATGTCCCACTGCCATTCCAACCGCAAGCATTTCCCACCGAAATCCCAATCCCAAGGACATCCCACTGAAATCCCAATCCCAAATATCTGAGTGGGAATGTCCCACTGCCATTCCAGCCTCAAGGATTTCCCACCAAAATCTCAACCCCCAAGGATATCCCACCGAAAACCCAATCCCAAATTTCTGGGTGGGAATGCGCTGCTGCCATCCCAATCCTCAGGACATCCCACTGAAATCCCAGTCCCAAAGATCTGGAAGGGAATATCCCACTGCCATTCCAGCCTCAAGGACATCCCACTGAAACCCCAATCCCAAATATCTGGGGGGGAATATCCCACTGCCACTCCAGCCTCAAGGACATCCCACCAAAATCCCAATCCCAAATTTCTGGATGGGAATGTCCTACTGCCATTCCAGCCTCAAGGATTTCCCACCAAAATCCCAATCCCAAGGACATCCTGCTGCCATCCCAGTCCCAAAGACCTGGGTGGGAATATCCTGCTGCCATCACAATACCAAGAGCATCCCACTGAAATCCCAATCCCAAACATCTGGGTGGGAATGTCCCACTGCCATTCCAGCCTCAAGGACATCCCACTGAAATCCCAATCCCAAATTTCTGGGTGGGAATGTCCCACCACCATTCCCAATCCCAGGACCATCCCGCTGTTATCCCAGCCCTGGGAACACCCCTGCTGCCCTCCCAATCCCGGCTTCCTCCCGCTGCCATTCCCAGATCCCGGAGGATCCCGCCCCACTCACCGTTTTCCCGGCAAAGCTGACTTCCACGAAGGGATCCACCAGATTCTTCTTGTTGCTCTCGAAGCCGAAGATCTGCCGGACGTTGTCCATGACGGCGTCATCCACTGGGAAAAGAGGGAGATGCCAAAATTCCTGGAATCCCGCAGCATCCAGAGGCTCCCGCCAGCGGGATGAAAAACAGGGGGATAAAACCAGTTTGGGACCAGTAAGAAACTCCTCTCCCATAAAACCGCCCCACATCCATGGACTGAGATCCTCCCTTGCATCGTTCAATTCTCCAGGCGGTAATTCCTGCCCGGAATGCCGCGATTCCCAGGGATCCCAAGGGAAAACCTACTCTGGGGCAAATCCTCAGCTTTGAAGATCTTGAGGCAGAACTGGGCCCCCCTGAGGGTGACCCCGGTGGGGCGCAGCAGGTTGGCCTCGATGTCCTCCTTGTCCTCAGCTGCCTCCTTCTTCTCCAGCTGTGGGAAGAGCACAACGGGAAAAGTCGCCGTTGGATTCGGGAATGAGCAGGAAAATCCCAAAAGAGAGAGGCTGGGTGGATTTGCCATCCCTGGAAGTGTCCAAGGGGAGGTTGGAGGGGGTTTGGAGCACCCTGGGATAGTGGAAGGTGGCCCTGAATATGGAATGGGATGGGATTTATGGTGTCCTCCAAACCCAAACCATTCCAGGATTCTGGAGCCCCTCTGCTCTGGGAGAGCTGGGAATGTTCCCCTGGAGAAGGGAGAATTCCAGGGAATGCTCAGAGTCCCTGCAGAGGCTCCAGGAGAGCTGGAATTTGGGACAAGGCCTAGAGGGACAGGACACAGGGAATGGCTCCCACTGGGAAAGGGGAGATGGGGCTGGGATCTTGGGACAGGAATTCCTGCCTGGGCTGGAATTCCCAGATTTGCTGTGACTGCCTCTGGATCCCTGGCAGTGCCCAAGGCCAGGCTGGATCCACCTGGGACAGTGGGAGGTGTCCCTGGGTGGGAATGGGACGGGATTTAAAAACCCTCATGACCCAAAGCATTCCAGGATTCCATGAGAAACCCAGCAGCACTTTTCCCCCAAAACAGAGGAAGATCCAAGCTGTGACTTCCCTGGTTGGAATATCCCAGGGCTGAAATATCTCAAAACTGGAATGTTCCAGAACTGGAATATGCCAGGGATGGAATGTCCCAGAGCTGGAATATGCCAGAGCTGAAATATCCCAGACCTGGAATGTCCCAGAACTGGAATATCCCAGGGTTGGAATGTTCCAGGGCTGGAATATCCCAAGGGCTGGAATGTCCCAAAGCTGGAATGTCCCAGAACTGGAATGTTCAAGAGCTGAAATATCCCAGACCTGGAATGTCCCAAAACTGGAATGTCCCAGAACTGGAATGTCCTAGAACTGGAATGTTCAAGAGCTGAAATATCCCAGACCTGGAATGTCCCAGAGCTGGAACATCCCAAAGCTGGAATGTCCTCAGAACTGGAATGTCCCAAAACTGGAATGTTCCAGGGTTGGAATATGCCAGGGCTGGAATGTCCCCCCATTCCCAGCAGGAATACTCACGGGAGCCTCGTCTCCAGGCCCCAGCACGCAGGCGCTGACCTTCAGGTAGCCCTTGGCTCCCTGCCGGAAAAAATCCTCCGGATCCGAGAGGAGCAGCCACTTCCTGCGGAAAGCGTGTTCTGCCGGAAAACATGGAAAACTGGGAATTACTCCTTGGATGCGTGGGAGATCAGGAATGCCCCTGGATGGGGTTTAAATGAAAATCATGGAATGGGGTAAGGGAATATTTCTGTTCCTTTCCCAGGAAGGGACCAGGGAAGAGGGAGGGGTCTTGGGAATGGAATTCCCAGAGAAGCTGTGGATGCTCCATCCCTGGAAGTGTCCAAGGCTAGGCTGGATGGACTTGGATCCACCTGGGATAGTGGAATTTTTCCCTGGATGGAACCAGATGATCCTTAACAACCCTTCCCACCCAAACCGTTCTGGAATTCCATGATCATGGATACAGGGTTCCTCTGTGGGAGAGCTGAGATGTGTGGGTGCATTTTCCGAAAAAAATAAATAAAGGAGTTTCCCAAGGCTCACTTCGGTTCGGAGTAAACGGTCTCCACATCCATCTGTGGGATTAAAGGAAAAGGAGATTCCAGAGTTCATCCAGAGCGGGAAACGCCCGGAAAAGGGGATGGGATCTTACCCGGAATTCCCCGATCACCGAGTCCGTGCGGAACGATCGGGAATCCACGACCTGAAAATGAGGGAAAATGGGCAAATCAACCCAAATCCTGCTGGGATGGAGGATCCTGGGGAACAGGGGCTGTTTCCCTGGGAAGGGGAGAATCCCAGGATTTCCCAACACTCACCGTGAGGAAAATGGGAGCATCGAACAGCTCCGACGGGGACTCGAAGACGTTGAAGAAAAAAGTCTGCGGAAAAAAAATAAGGCATTATCCCAGTTTTCCCCCCGGAGCACATTCCCACATCCTGGCATCTCCCAGGAATGGTGGGAGTGGGAATTCCCGCTGACCTCATCGAAGAAGGGGCTGTTCCCTTTCCGGATCCGCGTTCTCCGGGTTTGTCCGGCCACTGTCACCTTCACCACCGGCCGGATCTGGATCCCGGGGAGCTGCCGGGCCTCGATGACCCTCACCCGGATCTGGGATGGAGGACAGGGAATCAGCGGGATGGGAATCACCTGGATCATCCCATGGATGGAGAATGAGGAATCACCGGGATGAGAGTCACCAGGATCATCCCATGGGATGGAGAATGAGGAATCACCAAGATGGGAATCACCAGGATCATCCCATGGAATGGAGAATTAGGAATCACCGGGATGGAAAATCACCAGGATCATCCCATGGGATGGAGGAATCATCTGGATCCCACAGGATGGAGGAAAAGAAATTACCAGAATCATCCCAAGGGATGGAGAATGAGGAATCACCAGGATTGGAATCACAGGCCAAGGAATCACCGGGATCGTCCCATGGAATGAGGACAGGGAATCACTGGGATTATCCCAGGATGGAGGACAGGGAATCAGCAGGATGGGAAATCACCGGGATCATCCCATGGGATGGAGAATGAAGAGTCACCGGGATGGGAATCATGGGGATGGAGGATGAGGAATGACTGGGATCATCCCATGGGATGAAGAACAGGGAATCAACCAGGATCAGGGATGGGATGGAGGACAGGGAAGCAACCAAGACCTGGGACAGAGGACAGGGAATCACCAGGATCATCCCATGGATGGAGAATGAGGAATCACCAGGATGGGAACCACTGGGATCATCCCATGGAATGGAGGACAAGGAATCACCGGGATCATCCCACGGGACGGAGAACAGGGAAGCACCAGCATCATCCCATGGAATGGAGGATGAGGAATCACCAGGATGGGAATCACTGGGATGATCCCATGGGATGGAGAACAAGAAATCACTGGGATCATCCCATGGATGGAGGATGAGGAATGACTGGGATCACTCCCACAGGATGGAGGACAAGGAATTACTGGGATCATCCCACAGGATGGAGAACAGGGAACCACTGGGATCATCCCACAGGATGGAGGACAAGAAATCACTGGGATCATCCCAAGGGATGGGAACAGGGAATCACCAGGATCATCCCACAGGATGGAGGATGAGGAATCACTGGGATCATCCCAAAGGATGGAGAACAGGGAATCACCGGGATCATCCCACAGGATGGAGGATGAGGAATGACTGGGATCATCCCAAGGGATGGAGAACAGGGAAGCACCAGCATCATTCCATGGAATGGAGGATGAGGAATCACCAGGATGGGAATCACTGGGATGATCCCATGGGATGGAGAACAAGAAATCCCTGGGATCATCCCAAGGGATGGGAACAGGGAATCACTGGGATCATCCCACAGGATGGAGGATGAGGAATCACTGGGATCATCCCATGGATGGAGAACAGGGAATCACCAGGATCATCCCATGGGATGGAGGATGAGGAATGACTGGGATCATCCCACGGAATGGAGAAGAGGGAATCACTGGGATCACCCCACAGGATGGGGAATCACGGGATCATCCACAGGATGGAGGATGAGGAATGACTGGGATCATCCCACAGGATGGAGAACAGGGAATCACTGGAATCATCCCACAGGATGGAGGATGAGGAATGACTGGGATCATCCCAAGGCATGGAGGACAGGGAATCACTAGGATAACCCCACAGGACGGAGGACGAGGAATCCCCAGGCCAACCTGCGGGATTTGTCGGGAACGGCTCACCCCACCTGGAAATCCTGCGCTTTGTTGGACAAAGGTTTTTTGGGAGCGCTCCTCCTCCTCCTCCTCACGCCCTGGCCGTGGCTCCCGGGGCGCGGCTTCGGCGGCAGCGACGGCGGCTCCGAGCCCGGCGCTCCCGACGACGCCGAGGGCTCCGTGTCCCCCGCGGCCTCCGCGTCCTCCGTGTCCTCCTCTCCGGCCGTCTCTGCCCGCGGGAGGAGGGAAACGTGGGATTCGGCAATTTGGTTTTGTTTGGTTTTTTTGTTTGTTTTTTTTTTGGGCTGGGTTGGTTTTTTTTTGGTTTTTTTTTTTTTTTTTTGGGGGGTTTTGCTAGGGTTGAGATTAAATGCATCAGAAGGAATTTTTGGTTTGGACTCACAAGTTTCTTATTTTTTATCTATATTATAGATAAAATGCATAGAGAATATTATCTCTATTTTACCTATATTTTGTCTCTACTTTATCTATATTTTATATCTATTTTATCTCTATTTTACCTATATTTTATCTCTATTTTACCTATATTTTATCTCTATTTTATCTTTATTATACCTCTATTTTACCTCTATTTTATCTCTATTTTACCTCTATTTTATCTCTATTTATTTTATCTCTATTTTAACCTCTATTTTATCTCTATTTTACCTATATTTTATCTCTATTTTATCTCTATTTTATATCTATTTTACCTATATTTTATCTCTATTTTATATCTATATTATATCTATTTTACCTATATTTTATCTCTATTTTATATCTATATTATATCTATTTTACCTATATTTTATCTCTATTTTATATCTATATTATAGTATATTACATTATTTTAAGACAACAAGATAAAAATTGAGACTTTTTATTTTAACAAGTCTTATTAAGGGCAAACTGTTTAATTAAGAAATGATACTTAGATTATTTTTATTTTAAACTTCATAACTAATTACCTGTGGCTGGCAATGTGGAATTTTTTATTTTAAGTTTTATTTATTGGTATAATATTTTTATAGATATATTATACAGTATATATTATATATCTTAATTACATATACACTATATATTATATACAGTATAATATTTAATTAATATTATTATTTATATAATATTCATTATTTTATAATTTGCATTATTATATTATATATTTTTTATTTTCATATTTCTTATTTTTATATTTCTTATTTTATTTTATTTAAATTATATTATATTATACTATATTACATTACATTATATTATATTGTATTCTATTACTACTCAGACTTATGAAGAAGGCAAAAAAAAGGACAAAACTTTTGTCTTAAAACTTCTATTTTGCTTTATATATTTTACAACCTTTAATTTTAAGTTTTTATTTTACATTGTATTTATATTTTTATTTTATATATATTTTATATAATATATATACTTATTTTATAAATATTTAAATATATTTTATTTTCTTTGTATTTATATTTATTTTATATATTTTATACATAAATATCTTTAATATATATTTATATTTTTTTATTTCTATGCATTTATATTTTATTTTATATATATTTTATATTCTTTTATATTCTTTTATATTCTTTTATATTCTTTTTTATGCGATACTATACGCTTCTATTTAAACCATACGCTCATAATGTTATTTTTGCTATTTAATTTTGCAATTCCTTTGTTAATTAAGCTACTGAACGGTTACCGGTGACCGTGTCCAGCTCGGCGGCAGCCGGGGCCGGCTCCGGAGGGGGCGGAGCGGGGAAAAGCGGGAGAGCGCCCGGAGGGGGGATGTAGGAAACCTGCAGGAACAGGGAGGCCTGGAAAAGAGGGAGAGAGCTGGAGAGGCTGCGCTGGGAGAACTGGGATCGCACTGGGAGGGATTCAGACTGGGATCAGACTGGGAGGGAAGGGATTCTCACTGGGATCAGACTGGGATCAGACTGGGAGGAAAGGGATTCTCACTGGGATCACACTGGGAGGGATTCAAACTGGGATCACACTGGGAGGGAAGGGATTCTCACTGGGATCATACTGGGAGAGACAGGCTCAGACTGGGATCAAACTGGGGCAGAAGGGATTCAGACTGGGATCACACTGGGAGGGACAGGCTCAGACTGGGATCAAACTGGGAGGGATTCGGACTGGGATCAAACTCGGAGGGACAGGCTCAGACTGGGATCAAACTGGGGCAGAAGGGATTCTGACTGGGATCAGACTGGGAGGGATTCAAACTGGGATCAAACTGGGAGGGAAAGGATTCTGACTGGGATCAAACTGGGAGGGAAGGGATTCAAATTGGGATCAAACTGGGGCAGAAGGGATTCTGACTGGGATCAAACTGGGAGGAACAGGCTCAGACTGGGGATCAAACAGGGAGGGATTCAGACTGGGATCACACTGGGAGGGAAGGGATTTGGACTGGGATCACACTGGGAGGGATTTGGACTGGGATCACACTGGGAGGGAAGGGATTCTGGCTGGGATCAAACTGGGAGCTTCAACTGGAAGGGACAGGACTCAAACTGGTCTCAAACGGAGAGTGAACGTATTTGGACTGGGATTAAACTGGGAGGGAAGGGATTTGGACTAGGATCAAACTGGGAGAGATTCAGACTGGGATCAAACTGGGATGTGAGGGATTCTGACTGGGATCAAACTGAGATGGAAGGGATTCAGACTGGGATCAAATGGGGACCTTCAAACAGGAGGGACTGGACTCAAATTGGTCTCAGACTGGGAGGGATGTGGCTCAGACTGGGATCAAACTGGGAGGGACAGGACTTAGACTGGTCCCAAACTGGGAGCCCCCACTGGCCCTGCCATGGCCCGTACTGGTCCCAAACTGGAGCCCCAGCTAGACCCAAACTGGGAGCCGTCACTGGCCATGCCATGGCTCATACTGGTCCCAAACTGGGAGCCCCCACTTGCTCTGCCTTGGCTTATTCTGGTCCCAAACTGGGAACCCCCACTGGCCCTACCATGGCCCGTACTGGTCCCAAACTGGAAGCCCCCACTGGCCCTGCCATGGCCCGTACTGGTCCCGTACTGGGAGCCCCAGCTGGCCCTGCCATGGCTCATACTGGTCCCAAACTGGGAATCCCAACTGGCCCGGCCATGGCCCGTACTGGTCCCAAACTGGGAATCCGAACGGGCCCGGCCATGGCCCGTACTGGTCCCAAACTGGGAGCCCCCGCTGGCCCTGCCATGGCTCATACTGGTCCCAAACTGGGAATCCCAACTGGCCCGGCCATGGCCCGTACTGGTCCCAAACTGGGAATCCCATTTGGCCCTGCCATGGCTCATACTGGTCCCAGACTGGGAATCCTAACTGGCCCTGCCATGGCTCGTACTGGTCCCAAACCGGGAGCCCGTACTGGTCCCAAACTGGGAGCCCCCGCTGGCCCTGCCATGGCCCGTACTGTCCCGGACTGTCCCGGACTGTCCCGTACTGGTCCCGTACTGTCCCGTACAGTCCCATACTGTCCCGGACTGTCCCATACAGTCCCGGACTGTCCCGTACTGGTCCCGTACTGGTCCCGTACTGTCCCGTACTGTCCCGGACTGTCCCGTACTGGTCCCGGACTGTCCCGTACTGTCCCGGACTGTCCCATACTGTCCCATACTGGTCCCGTACTGTCCCGTACTGGTCCCGGACTGTCCCGTACTGGTCCCGTACTGTCCCGTACAGTCCCGTTCTGGTCCCGTACTGGTCCCGGACTGGTCCCGTACAGTCCCGTACTGTCCCTGACTGTCCCGGACTGTCCCGTACTGGTCCCGTACTGGTCCCGTACTGGTCCCGGACTGGTCCCGTTCTGGTCCCGGACTGGTCCCGTACTGTCCCGGCCTGGCCCGCACTGTCCCGTACTGTCCCGGCCCGGCCCGCACTCACCCCGGTGCTGTCCCGGCGCGAGTCCAGCAGGGGCAGGCTGAACGAGGCCGCCAGCGTGGGAGCGCCCAGAACGTCCCGGAGCGGCACCCGGGCCTCCCCCAGAAACCTGCGGGACACAGGACAGGCCTCAGGGCTGGCCCGCGGCCATCCGGAAAGTTCCAGGGATGGGGCCTGGAGGAGGCCCTGGGGATCCTGTCCTGAGCTCCACAGCCCTGGATTGGCCCCTCTGGGATTGGCCAGGTTGGGAATTTGGGGTTTTTCCTGTAGGAGCAGGGATGAAGCGTTTTGGGGAGCTCACGGCCACCTCGGAGCCAGGATTTCCATGGGAAGTGCAGTGTCCATGTTTTCCTTGGATTTCCATCGGGGGAACAGCCACCCGAGGCTGGATAAGGCTTGGATAAACCTGGGACAGTGGGAGGTGTCCCTGTCCCAGATGGGGTGGAATGGGATAGGATTTAAGGTTATTCCAACCCAAACTATTCCAGGATTCTGGAGCTGCTCTGCTCTGGGAGAGCTGGGAATGTTCCCCTGGAGAAGGGAAAATTCCAGGGAATGCTCAGAGTCCCTGCAGGGGCTCCAGGAGAGCTGGAATTTGGGACAAGGCCTGGAGGGACAGGACACAGGGAATGGCTCCCACTGGGAAAGGGGAGATGGGGCTGGGATCTTGGGAAGGAATTCCTGCCTGGGCTGGGGTTCCCAGATTTGCTGTGGCTGCCCCTGGATCCCTGGCAGTGCCCAAGGCCAGGCTGGATCCACTGGGACAGTGGGAGGTGTCAGCCAGAATCTTCCTGCTCCGGGTTCCAGGACCCTCCTCCCATTTTCTCGCGGCTATTTATGGGCACCCACGAGTTGGAGCGACCCCAAATTCCAGCTCCTTTGGATTTCAGCCCAGCAGCAACTCCAGCCTCGGCTCCAGCCCTGGAACCAGGATCCTTCCCACCCAGGGCCGCTCCAACCCCTAAAAATAAATCCCTTCCTCTATTTTTTTTCCCTTTTCCAAGCAGCTCTCCCACGCCAGGGAGCCGGGAGAGGCCTGGGATCCCCGGAATCCCCTCGTTCCTCACCCAGCAGGAGCCCCCAGCCCACAGGGAACCCCTGGGATGGGGACACCGGGATCAGCCTGAGGAAGGAAACCGGAGGCTCCAATCCCGCCGCCCTTCCCGGCGCTGCCGGTGCCTCGGGAATGATTTTGGCAGCGCTTCCCAAATCCCAGCCAGGCGTCCGAAGTGTCCATCCCCAAACAAGGACCACCCCCCCGTGCATTCCCGACCTTCCAACGCTGGAATTTCGCCCCAGATTCCGAGCAGAGCAGCCCAAAAATGCGGCTCCAGCCTCCCACGGCGGAGTCTGGGAAGAGCCGGATGGATCCCGGGAATGGGAAAAGGGAGAGGGGGTCGTGGCTGGATTCTGGAATTTTTCCCACCTGTTTCTTCCCATGGTTTCATGGTCCTTGACCACCACGGTGAGCTCGGCGTCGGGATCCAACGGGACTCCCTTCAGATCCCACTCAAATCCCTGGGAAAAAAGAGGAGGGGAGTGGAAATCCCAAATCCCCTCGGAATCACAGCATTCCCAAAGCCAGATTTCCTAGCAAATCCAGCAGGAAAAGTTGCCTTGGGAAAAAAGTTTTCCTTGGCTGTGGATTACCAGGAAGAAGCAAATCCCAGGAGCTGATTCAGCTCCAAATCTGTGCCGGTTTTCCCACCAAATTCCCTTTCTTTTGTGGAATTTTGGCTCATGGGAGCACAAGGAGGGGGTTGGAAGGGAAAAGGTGCTGGAAAAATTCTCATTCCATGGAAATTTCTTGTAATGTTTGAGCCAAGTCTGGATAAGCCTTTGATGGAAGGGGAAGAGGATGGAATTCTGCCTGGAATTCTGGAGCAGAAAGGGAATGATCCCAAACTTTCCATGGGGTGGAACCCCCAGGGAACCACCTGGGCTTGGGGATGTTTTCTGAGAACAGGGATAAACCCAGGGATTGGGAATTCTCACCTCATTCCAGACAGGATTCACATTGTTCTTGATGACCTTTGTCCTCTTCTTGACACCTGGAAGGAGAAAAACCGGGATTGGGATCATTCCAGAGATTGGGATCCCGGAATGAAACCCCAATCTCAGCTGGGGCTGAGTTTCCAGGAATTCCCACAGCTCCCAGGATCAGGATCAGGATCAGGGCCCCTTCCCCACTCCCAGCTGGAGCTGAACTTCCAAGAATTCCTAGAAAAATTATTGAATCCCATTCTTGCTCCCAGGGGTGGCTGAGCTTCCAGAAATTCCCACAATTCCCAGGATCAGGATCAGATCCCATTCCCTGTTCCTGGCTGGAGGACAGGATCCCATTCCCTAATCCCAGTTGGAGTTGAAATTCCAGAAAATCCCAGGACCAGGATTGGATCCCAACCCTGATCCCAGCTGGAGCTGAACTTCCAGAAATTCCCACAATTCCCAGGATCGGGATCTGCCCCATTCCCTGTTCCCAAGGAGGGCTGGGAATGCAGAGATTGGATCCAGGATCCCACTTGGATCCCAAATTCTTCCAGGCTGGAAAAAGCACTGGAAAATCCCACGGAATCCCCTTCCTTGCTGTGCCTCAGTTTCCCCAGGAGCATCCAAAGCTTTCCAAGCATTTGGGAATTAGGGACGGGAAGAGCGGGGGGGGGATCCCAAACATTCCATTCCCTCCATTCCCAAACCTCCGGATTGTGCCTCAGTTTCCCCAGGATCCCCCAAAAGCCGCACGATGGGAATCCCGGGATTCCCCCCAAAATCCAAAATTCCCAATCCTGGGAATGCATCCATCCCTCCCCACACCCCCCTTCCCAACGCCACGCCCCCCCCATCCCTCCTGGAATGCCGCCGCATCCCAAGGGAGGGACCCCCGCGGGAAGAGGAAAAGGAAAAGGCCAAACAATGGAGGTGACTCAAATCCCGGGAGACTCCGGGATATTCCAAATATTCCCGGTTTTCTGCTCTTTTCGCACCGTTCAGAGACTCCTTCCTTATTTGGGATGGGGAAGAGCCGAACTTCCCGGCTCTGGGAATGGGGAAAACGCATCCCGCTGATTTTCCTCATCCAGAGTTTTATTCCCATCTCATTCCCGATTTTTTTCCCGGGATTCAGAGCCCTGGAATTGCCCTGGATCGGGATTTGGTGGGAGATGGAGCTCCAGGGATTCTCCAGAGGGATTCCAGGTGGGAATGGGATCAGCAGCACCCCCATTCCAAACGGGAAACCTGGATCGGGAGCCCCTCTGGGCTTTTCCCAAATTTTTGTTTAGAATGGGACGGTTTCCCCATTTTTTCGAACTCCAGGGAAATCCCAAGGAAGCGCCCATCCTCAAGCGGGAATTTCGGGAGAAAAAATTGAGTTTTCCCAGGAAATCCATCCCTCGGGAATGGGATAACCCCTGCTCCATTGTGGGATTATTCACATCCATCCCAATCCAGAATTCAAGGATTTAAAGGGATGGAATTCCCAGGGATATCCCAGCGTGCATTTAAACAATTTGCGATCAGGGGGGATAAAAAGTGCAAAACGAAGGATTTTCCAAGCATTTAGGATCTTCCCAGATCCCAAATTTTGCTGGGAGCTGCTTCCAAAGCAGCCAAAAATATTCCAAACCCTCCCTTCCTTCCCCCAGAAAAAAAAAAAAATCGGGATTCCCTCACCTCGGAATGTCAGGCTGGCCACGGGATCGCTTTGTTTATCCCGCTTTTCCAGGTTGGGAAGTTGGGAAGCCCTTTGGAGCAGGCAGCGGAGCATGGCCGGGATCGGGAAAACCGGGATGGGGAAAAGCCGGGATCGGGAAAAAACTGGGTTTGGGAAAACCGGGATGGGGAAAGCCGGGACAAGGATCCGCTCCTTATCCCATTCCCACCCCTTTTCCTGGTCCGGCCCTTCTCGGCACGGGAACGCCCCTGGAGGGGCTGGAAAAAAAACCGGGATCAGCCGGGACTGGGGGGAGATGAGAAGGGCGGGAGTTGGGAATAAATCCCCGGGATTCCGGGAATGCTGCGGGAAAAGGGGGTTTGGGAATAAATCTCTGGGATTCAGGGATGCTGCGATTCCCAGGAATGGCCAAGCACCGGGGATTTGGAATTTTGGAAACCTCAGGGATCAGAAATAAATCCCTGGGATTTGGGGATCCCGCAGATTCCCAGGGATGGGGAATTAAATCCTCGGGAATTCAGGAATTCTGGAAACCCTAGGGATAACCTGGCACTGGGATTTGGGAATGCTGGGAACCTCAGGGATCAGGAATAAAATCCCTGGGATTCAGGGATGCTCCAAGGACTGAGAATGATCCAGCACCGGGATTTGGGAATGCTGCAATTCCCAGGGATGGGGAATGAAATCCTGGGGTTTCAGGAATGCTGGAAGTCCCAAGGATGCCCAAACACCGGGATTTGGGAATGCTGGAAACCCCAGAGACGGGGAAGGAATCCCTGGGATTTGGGGATCCCACAATTCCCAGGGATGAGGAATTAAATCCTCGGGAATTCAGGAATTCTGGAAACCCCAGGGATAACCTGGCACTGGGATTTGGGAATGCTGGGAACCTCAGGGATCAGGAATAAATCGCTGGGATTCAGGGATGCTCCAAGGCCAGAGGATGATCCGGGGAATCTGCAAATCCCAGGGATGGGGAAAGAAATCCTGGGATTTCAGGAATGCTGGAAACTCCAGGGATGGGGAACAAATCCCCAAGATCCAGAGATTCTGAGAGTCCCAGGAATTGGAAATGAATCCCTGGGATTCAGGGATGCTCCAAGGACGGAGGATGACCCAGCATCCTGAAAATCCCAGGGATGGGGAATGAAATCCTGGGATTTCAGGAATGCTGGAAGTCCCAAGGATACCAAACATTGGGATTTGGGAATGCTGAGAACTCCAGGGAAGGGGAATGAATCCCTGGGATTTGGGGATCCTGCAATTCCCAGGGATGAGGAATTAAATCCTCGGGAAATCAGGAATTCTGGAAAGTCCAGGGATAACCTGGCACTGGGATTTGGGAATGCTGGGAACCTCAGGGATCGGGAATAAATCGCTGGGATTCAGGGATGCTCCAAGGACTGAGAATGATCCAGCACCGGGATTTGGGAATGCTGCAATTCCCAGGGATGGGGAATGAAATCCTTGGGAATTTAGGAATTCTGGAAACCCCAGGGATAGCCTGGCACTGGGAACAAATCCCTGGGAATTTCGGGATGTTCCAAGGCCTGAGGGTGCCGCAGCCCCGGGAATTCGGGAATTCCGCAATCCCGGGAGCACCAAAAATCCAAAACCCGGGAATTGGGGATGAGCGGGAGCAGCGGAGCACCGGGAATGCCACACCCACACCGGGAGAATTCCATGAAAAACCAGGAGCGCTCCCTCATGCAGGAACAGGAGGAGAATCCCAAAAGCCGCTTTTTCCCAAAAAAAAAAAAAACAAAAAAACAAAAAAAATCTATCCCGACCAACCCGTGACGTCACCGCCCTTTGTCCCCTCAGTGCCACCTCTGTCCCCAGCGGTGACCCCGGGAAGGGACAGTTGCCGCTATTCCCAAATTTGGGATCGTCCCTCCTCCGCCGCCATGCGGAAAATCCCAAAATAACCGCGGGGGGCTTTAGGGGGTCCCCAAGTGCCACCAAAGAGGGGGGCGGGGGGTGACAACGGCGACAGGGGGGACCCGCGGCGCTCCCAACCCCATCCCAACTTTTCCGGCCAAAATTCCTCCCAAAATTCCCCGAAATCCCGATTTTATTTTATTTTTCCCCTCTCTGGAGCTGGAACGAGGAGGTGACACCAAAGGGGTGGCGGCGACAACGGGGACAGGGGGACGCGCGGCGCTCCCAACCCCATCCCAACCTTTAGGGCCGCCAAAATCCCCTAAAATTCCCCTAAATCCCGTTTTTTCCCCTCCCTCTGGAGCTGGAACGGGGAGGGGACACCAACGGGGTGGCGGCGACAACGGCGACAGGAGGGACGCGCGGCGCTTCCAGCCCCATCCCAAATTTTAGGACCGAGCCGGGCGTGGTCCAACCCCCCACCCCCCAAAAAAAAATTCCCTAAAATCCCCGAAAATCCTCCCAAATCCCGGTTTTTTTTTCCCCCCGCAGCTTCCCACCTTGGAATGTGGAGGAGCAGTAGGTGTCGCTGATGTCGCTGTCGCCGGTGAGGACATTTTCGGCCCGCAGCACGAAGACGCGGAGCATCGTCCCCTCCCCACCCCTCTGCATCCCCCCTTCCCAAAAAAAAAAAAAAAAATCCTTGGGATTTTCCCCTCCCCCCTCCAAGGCTCCGCCCCCTTAAAGGGACCCGGCCCCGGGAGGGGGGGGAGGGCGGGGATAGTGCCACCCCCCTTGGGGACATCGGGGGGGATTTTGGGGTGCCCACAGTCCCAAACTGTCCCCAAGAGGGAATTTTGGGGTCCCCATTCCCTCAGTGTCCCCAGAAAATTAATTTGGGCTCCAGTCCCCTCCTTGTCCCCAAGAGAGTATTTTGGGGTCCCCACCCCCCGTTGTCCCCAAGCGGAGATTTTGGGGTCCCGACTCTCCCCACACTGTCCCCAAGGCGGGAATTTTGGGGTCACCACCCCCTCTTTGGGGACATCGTGAGGGATTTTGGGGTCCTCACCCCGCCCATTGTCCCCAAGCAAAGATTTGGGGGTTCCCCACCCTTTAGTGTCCCCAGAAAGGAAATTTTGGGGTCCTCGCCCCCTCTTTGGGGACATCGGGAGGGATTTTGGGGTCCTCAACCCCCCCTACGTCCCTAAGGAGAAAATTTTGGGGACCCTAAAGCCCCATTGTCCCCAGGAAGGGAATTTTGGGGTCCTCACTCCCTCTTTGGGAACACGTGGAAGGATTTTGGGGACCCCGTCTCCCCCATCGTCCCCAGGTGGAGATTTTGGGGTTCCCAATCCCCTTTTGTTTCCTGAGGGGGATTTTGGGGTCCCAACCCCCCTTGTCCCCAAGGAGGGAATTTTGGGATCCCCATCCCGCCGATTTTCCCTGGGATGGGAATTTGGGGTCCCAAACCCCCTTTTTGTGTCCCCAGGGGGATTTTGGGGTCCCTCATTATGGGATTGGCATTCCCGGCAGGAGCAGCTGGGACTGGCCCCGCCCCCCCGGCTATTTTTGGGAATTCTTTCCAGCCGGGCCTTTCCCAGAAAGCGGCTCCGGGAGATCCCGCCCCAGACTGGGATGGGACCCGGGACTTGGGATCTGGGATTTGGGATCTGGGATTTGGGATCCCCTTTTCCCTGTTTTCCCCCTGATCCCATCCCCTCATCCCTGCTCTTCCCTCTTTGTGTTTATCCGACCCCATTCCCACTTTTCCTTTTGGGTTTACCCCATTCCCATTTTTCCTTTTGGGTTTACCCCATTCCCATTTTTCCTTTTTGGGTTTATCCGACCCCATTCCCACTTTTCGTTTTGGGTTTATCCCATTCCCGTTTTTCCTTCTTTGGGTTTATCTGACCCCATTCCCACTTTTCTCTTTTGGGTTTATCCCATTCCCATTTTCCTTTTGGGTTTATCCCATTCCTGTTTTTCCCTCCTTGGGTTTATCCAACCCCATTCCCATTTTTCCTTCTTTGGGTTTATCCCACTGCTACTTTTCCCTCTTTGGGTTCACCCGGCCCCATTCCCAATTTTCCCTCCTTAGGTTCATTCAATCCCATTCCCACTTTTCCCTTTTTGGGTTCATCCAGCCCCATTCCCACTTTTCCTTCTTTGAGTTCATCCCATTCCCATTTTCCCTCTTTGGGTTTATTCCATTCCTGTTATCCCATTCCCACTTTTCCCTCTTTAGGTTCATTCAATCCCATTCCCACCTTTCCCTTTTTGGGTTCATCCCTTCCTGTTTTCTCTCTTTGGGTTTATCCAACCCCATTCCCACTTTTCCCTCCTTGAGTTTACCTGACCCCATTCCCGCTTTTCCTTCTTCGGGTTCATCCTATTCCCGTTTTCCTCTTTGGATTTATCCCATTCCCGTTTTTCCTTCTTTGGGTTTATCCCATTCCCACTTTTCCCTCTTTGGGTTTATCTCATTCCTACTTTTCCCTCTTTGGGTTCACCCGGCCCCATTCCCACTTTTCCCTCTTTGGGTTTATCCCATTCCCACTTTTCCCTCTTTGGGTTTATCCCATTCCCACCTTTCCCCTTTTGGGTTCATCCCTTCCTGTTTTCCCTCTTTGGGTTCATCCAACCCCATTCCTACTTTTCCCTCCATGAGTTTACCTGACCCCATTCCCGTTTTCCTTCTTCGGGTTCATCCTATTCCGTTTTTCCTTCTTTGGGTTTATCCCATTCCCATTTTCCTTCTTTGGGTTTATCCCATTCCCGTTTTCCCTCTTTGGGTTTATCCCATTCCCGTTTTCCCTCTTTGGGTTTATCCCATTCCTGTTTTTCCTTCTTTGGGTTTATCCCATTCCCGTTTTCCCTCTTTGGGTTTATCCCATTCCCGTTTTCCTTCTTTGGGTTTATCCCATTCCCGTTTTCCCTCTTCGGGGTTTATCCCGTTCCCGTTTTCCCTCTTCGGGTTTATCCCTTCCCACTTTTCCCGGCTCCAAATCCCGGGATCGGCCGCGACCCCAAAGCCGGGAGGGCCGGGATTGGGACCTGGAGGATTTGGGAGAAATTTGGGATTTGGGAGAGGCCGAAGCCAAGGGCACCCCCGGCAATGGGAAGGGACAGCGGTGCCTGTCCCCAAGCCTGGAATGTCCCCAACCCCTGTCAGTGTCCCCAGCCCCTGGGAATGTCCCCAACCCCACGAGTGTCCCCAACCCCTGGGAATGTCCCCAGCCCCGTGAGTGTCCCCAAATCCTGCCAGTGTCCCCAAGCCCTGGGAGTGTCCCCAAGCCTGGGAGTGTCCCCAAAACCTGACAGTGTCCCCAGCCCCTGGGAATGTCCCCAACCCTGGAAGTGTCCCCAAATCCTGTCAGTGTCCCCAGCCTCTGGGCAATGTTGGTGTCCCCAACCCCTGGGAATGTCCCCAACCCTCAGAGTGTCCCTAAGCCTTTGTGAGTGTCCCTAATCCCTGTGCCATGCGAGCGTCCCCAAGCCCCACAAGTGTCCCCAAAGCCCTGGGAATGTCCCCAAGCCCTGTGAGTGTCCCCAGTTCCTGTGCCATGTTTGTGTCCCCAAGCCCTGTGAGTGTCCCCAAGCCCTGTGCCATGTGAGTGTCCCCAAGCCCTGCGAGTGTCCCCAAGCCCTGCGAGTGTCCCCATGACCGGTACCCTGAGCATGTCCCCACAGCCTGTGCCACATGCGTGTCCCCACTGCATGTCCCCAACACCTGGCAGTGTCCCCAACACCTGGCAGGACTGTCCCTACAGTGTGTCACCTGTGTGTCCCCACCACGTCCCCGCCACCTGTGTGTCCCTAACACCTGGGCATGTCCCAATGTCACCTGTGTGTCCCTACAGCGTGTCACACACGTGTCCCCAACACCTGGACAAGTTCCCACCACTTGAGTGTCCCTATGACAAGTGCCACCTGTGTCCCCACCACCTGTGGCTGTCCCCAACATGTGCCATGTGTGTGTCCCCCTACACGTGCCACATGTGTCCCCAACACCCGTGACTGTCCCCAACATGTGCCATGCGTGTGTCCCCAACACCCGTGACTGTCCCCACCACCAGTGCCACACACTCCCACGGTGCCACCACCCCAGGCTGCTGCCCGGTGTCACCCCCGTCCCCACGGGTGTCCCCGCCCCGTGTCGCCACCCCCGTGCCAGTGCCAGCTGTGTCACCCCCCGCCCCGCGCTGGCACCGCCACCTCCTCATTAACCTTTCTTGATTAACGCAATTAATTCCAGCTCCTCCTGCGCTCATCCCGGCGCGCGGGGGCGGGGGGAGGTGACAGGAGGTGACACCACAGCTGGAGGGGACCGGGGGGTGGCGGGGGGGTGGCGGGGAGGGGACACAGCCCGCGGGGGTCGCGCCCGGAGCATTCCCGGGATTCCAGCGCTGGGAATGAGCCGGGGCTGGGGGTGGGGACATCACCGCTGTGTCCCCAAGGGGTGTCACCATCCCGGGGGTGACAAATCCCGGGAGTCGCAGCTTTTTCCACGAGGTTTTTAATTCCCATTCGGGCCCTCTGCGCCACCTCCGCGAGGAGGGGACATTGTCCCCAAGGGTCACACCCCCCCCCCAGCCCGGGGGGCGGGGGACACGCGGTGACACCGAGGGGACAGACGCGGCAGGGAGGGACGCGAGCCACCCTCGAGGGGGGGAAAATGGGGGATGATGGGAATTCTTCCCGTTTTATGTACAAAATTCCCGGCTGGGGGAGGGGACAGGGACACCCAGGGACACCCAGAGACACCCAGGGACCTCCGCCCTCCCTGTGGTCAAAATAATTCTGATCATTAATATCGATGATAATGGCGATAATTAATGGCAGGGGACAGGGACCACGGTGTCCCCACAGCCCGGGTGGCACCAGGATCCTGATCCTGGACAGGCAGAGATCCGGGATCTGGGATTCTGGGATCGGGATCTGGAATTGTGGCCGAGGCTCTGGATGTGGAGTGGGGAGAGAGCCGGGAAAGGCCGGGGGAGCCGGGTCCCACCTGGCCTGGGGCGTCCATCCCACCCGGAACATCCGCCCCACCTTGGAGTGTCCATCTCTCCTGGGAGCATCCATCCTGTCCCAGACCTGGAGTCTGTCCCTGCCTTGGAGTCCATCCATCCATCCATCCATCCATCCATCCATCCATCCATCCATCCATCATCCATCCATCATCCATCATCCATCCATCCATCATCCATCCATCCATCATCCATCCACCATCCATCCATCCATCCATCCATCATCCATCCATCATCCATCCATCATCCATCCATCCATCATCCATCCATCATCCATCATCCATCCATCCATCCATCATCCATCCATCCATCATCCATCCACCATCCATCCATCCATCCATCCATCCATCCATCCATCATCCATCATCCATCCATCCATCCATCCATCCATCATCCATCCATCATCCATCCATCCATCATCCATCCATCATCCATCATCCATCCATCCATCCATCATCCATCCATCCATCATCCATCCATCATCCATCCATCCATCATCCATCATCCATCCATCCATCATCCATCCATCATCCATCCATCCATCCATCATCCATCCATCCATCATCCATCCATCATCCATCCATCATCCATCCATCCATCCTCCATCCATCATCCATCCATCCATCATCCATCCATCCATCCATCCATCCCTCCATCCATCCATCATCCATCCATCCATCCATCATCCATCCATCATCCATCCATCCATCCAGCATCCATCCATCCATCCATCATCCATCCATCATCCATCCATCCATCCATCCATCATCCATCCATCATCCATCCATCCATCCATCCATCATCCATCCATCATCCATCCATCCATCCATCCATCCATCATCCATCATCCATCCATCATCCATCCATCCATCCATCCATCCATCCATCATCCATCCATCCCACTCCAGATCATCCCCCCTTCCCAGGAGCATCCATTTTTCCTGGATCATCCCTCTAATCCTCAATATCCATCTTGTTCTGGAGCTTCCATCCCACCTGGATTATCCATCCCACCTGGAATACTCATCCCATTTCAGAGCTTCCATCTCACCTTGGAACATCCAGCCCACCTTGGATCATCCGTCCCACCCTGGAGTATCCATCCTATTCTGGATCGTCCATCCCACTTTGGATCACCCATCCTGTTCCAGAGCTTCCATCCCATCCTGGAGCTTCCATTCCACTCCGGATCATCCCTCATATTCCAGAGCACCCATCCCATCTTTGAGCTTCCATCCCACCTTGGATCATCCATCCTTTTCTAGAACATTCATCCCAACTTGGATCATTCATCCCACTTTGAATCTTCTCTCCCACTCTGGAGTATCCATCCTATTCTGGGTCGTCCATCCCACTTTGGATCATCCATCCTATTCCAGAGCTTCCATTCCACCTTGGAACATCCAGCCCACCTTGGATCATCCATCCTTTTCCGGAGCTTCCATCCCATCCTAGATCATCCATCCTTTTCCATCCCACCTTAGATCATCCCTCATATTCCAGAGCATCCATCCCACCTTGGATCATCCATCTCATCCTGGATCATCCATCCCACTTGGAGCATCCATCCTTTTCCAGAGCATCCATCCCACCCTGGAGCTTCCATCCCACCACGGATCATCGTTCATATTCCAGAAATCATCCATCCCACCTTGGATCATCCTTCATATTCCAGAGAGCATCCATTCCATCTTTGAGCTTCCAGCCCACCTTGGATCATCCATCCTTTTCCAGAACATCCATCCCACCTTGGATCATCCAACTTTGGATCATCTCTCCCACCCCGGAGTATCCATCCAATTCTGGATCGTCTATCCCACTTTGGATCATCCATCCCATTCTGGATCATCCATCCTTTCCGGAGCTTCCATCCCACCTTGGATCATCCATCCTTCTCGGAGCTTCCATCCCATCCTAGATTATCCATCCTTTTCCATCCCACCTTAGATCATCCCTCATATTCCAGAGCATCCATCTTGGATCATCCATCTTGGATCATCCATCCTATTCTGGATCATCCATCCCACCTTGGAACATCCATCCTATTCCAAAGCTTCCATTCCACCTTGGAACATCCAGCCCACCTTGGATCATCCATCCTTTTCCAGAGCATCCATCCCATCTTTGAGCCTCCATCCCACCTTGGATCATCCATCCTTCTCCAGAGCTTCCATCCCATCCTGGAGATTCCATCCCACCTTTGAGCCTCCATCCCACCTTGGATCATCCATCCTTTTCCAGAGCTTCCATCCCATCCTGGAGCTTCCATCCCACCCCAGATCATCCCTCATATTCCAGAGCCTCCATCCCACCTTGGATCATCCATCCTTTTCCAGAGCTTCCATCCCATCCTGGACCATCCACCCTTCTCCATCCCATCCTGGACCATCCCTCCCACCTTGGCTCACCCCTCCCGCCCATCCCGGCCCCTCCTCTGCCCCGCATTCCCGGCTCTCTCCATCTCTTCCCGAGGCCAAACCCAGGAATTTTGGCTCATTCCAGGATTTCCCCAAGTCCCCCCTCAGCTGGGCCAGGCTGGGATCACTCAGGATGGGGACACCGGGGAGCCCCTCACCCCGGCGCCATCCCGGCGCTGAGGGGTGGGCACAGGGGACAGGGATGTCCCCAGTCCTTGTCCCCGCCCTGTCCCGGCGGGATGGGGGATCCGGAGCCGCTCCGGAAACGCCGTCCTTAGGAATAGGCCAATCCCTGGAGCGGCCGCGCCGCAGCGTGGAATTTGTCCGAGTCCTCAAAAGCTGGGTCTGGGCAGGACAGGGACAGCGTCAGCCAGGGGACACTGGGGACACTGGGGACACGGCGGGATGGGGACAAGGGTGGCATGGGACAGCCCCGGGTATGGGCGTCACGCGGGCGGGGACATCAGGGAGAGAGGGCGGTGACACTGGGGACCCCCCGTGGGGCAGGGGGGTCGGGGTGGGTGTTGGGGACACTGGGGACCTTGGGGACAGCGGGGACACACAGGGGACAGGGCCCAGGGTGGCACAGGGCTGACCCAACCATGTCGGGCAGGGACAAGGACTACAGTGACACCAAGGTCCCTCTGCGGGGCAGGGCTACCCTGGGACAGATATTGGGGACCTTGGGGACACCGGGAGGGTGACAAGGGTGGCACAGGGCAGCCCAAACCACTCCCATGGACAGGACATCAGGAGCATGGTGGCACTGGGAGCCCTCCATGGGGCAGGAGCCACCTGGGGACAGATGTCAGGGACCCTGGGGACACTGGGGACACTGGGGGAGTGACAAGGGTGGCATAGGGCACCCCCAACCATGTCGGGCAGGGACAAGGATTACAGTGACACCGAGGTCCCTCTGTGGGGGCAGGGGCACCCAGGGACAGATGTGATGGACTTTGGGGACACTGGGGACACCAGGAGAGTGACAAGGGTGGCACAGGGCAGCCCCAGCCACCCCCATGCCCAGGACATCGGGAGCGTGGTGACACTGGGGACCCTCCATGGGGCAGGAAGCCACCTGGGGACAGATGTCAGGGACCCTGGGGACACCAGGAGAGTGACAAAGGTGGCACGGAGCAGCCCCAGCCACTCCCCATGCCCAGGACATCAAGAGCGCGGTGACACTGGGGACCCTCCATGGGGCAGGAGCCACCTGGGGACAGATGTCAGGGACCCTGGGGACACTGGGGACCCTGGGGACACCAGGAGAGTGACAAGGGTGGCACAGGGCAGCCCCAGCCACCCCCACGCCCAGGACATGGTGAGCGCGGTGACACTGGGGACCCCGCACCGCGCACACGGGGCTGGGTGTCCGCCCGTGGTGGCCTCGGTGGCCCCGGGGACAGGCTGACCTTGCAGGGCGCCGGCGCAGGCGGGCGGGGGCGAGCCCGGCGGCCGCAGCACGGGGGCGAAGGCGCTTTTCTGCTTCACGGCCGAGATCATCGTCACCGGCGAGAAGGAGAAGCCGCCGGGCGGGGTGGCCGCGCCCGGGCCCGAGGTGACAGCGACGGAGGAGGCGCCCAGCGGGGGACTGGCGGGCAGGACTGCGGCGACAGTGACACACACGGCTCGGCTCGGGGCAGGGGACACCGCGAGGGGACAGGGATGGGGACAGGGGACACCGCGAGGGGACAGGGTTGGGGACAAGGACAAAGATGGGACAGGGATGGGGACAGGGACAGAGATGGGGATGGGAGAGGGATGGGGACAGGGATGGGGACACAGATTGGGACAGGGACAAGACAAGGACGAGGACAGAGATGGGGATAGGACAGGGATAGGGAGGGATGGGGACAGGGATGGGGATGGAAACAAGGACACGAAAGAGGACAAGGACGGGGACAGGAGAGAGATGGGGACAGAGACAGAGGACAGAGTCAGGACAGGGATGGGGACAAGGACACGAACAGGCACAGAGACAAGCACGGGGATGGGGACAGGGAGAGGCAGGGACAGGGACAATGACAGGGACAGGGCTGTCCCTGCTCAGCTGGCCTTGTCCCCACTGCCTCTCTCCCCGCCAGTGACGGCTTTGGGGACACTGCAGGGCTGTCACGTGGCTTTTGGGGACCCCGCAATGACTTTGGGACCCCCGGGGAGCAGCCATGACCTCAGGAACCCCCCAGGGCTGTCACACGGTTTTGGGGACCCCCCCGGGAACTCGCGCCCCCCCATCGGTGTCCCCGGGCGTGTCACTCACTGGCGTAGGGGGAGGTGGCCGTGGAGCCGTTCAGGAAGCTCGGAGGGGACCCGGGGACCCCCAGCCCGGCCATGGTGGCCCCGCCGAAGCCGCCGGTGGCCCCGGCAAAGCCCTGCTGGGGGGCCGAGCCCGGGGGGCCGAACCCCCGCGCCGGGGGCGTCCCGGGGCTGCGCGAGAACCCTGCGGGGACAGCGACACGTGGCACCGCTGCGGAGGGGACACAACCCCCCGGGGACAGCGACACGGTGGCACCGCTGAGGAGGGGACACAACCCCCCGGGGACAGGGACACGGTGGCACCAGCCGGGGAGGGGACACAACCCCCCGGGGACAGCGACACGGTGCCACCAGCTGAGGAGGGGACACAACCCCTCGGGGACAGCGACACGGTGCCACCAGCTGAGGAGGGACACAACCCCGGGGACAGCGACACGGTGCCACCAGCCGGGAGGGGACACAACCCCCGGGGACAGCGACACGGTGCCACCAGCGGGGATGGGGACACAACCCCCGGGGACAGCGACACACGGTGCCACCGCTGCGGAGGGGACACAATCCTCGGGGACAGGACACGGTGCCACCAGTCGGGGAGGGACAAAAACCCTCCGGGGAGAGCGACACGGTGGCACCGCTGTGGGATGGGGACAAAAACCCTCCCGCCACCTCGAGGCCACCCCGAGGCCACCGCGCTCCGTGGTCACTGTCTTGCGGGGACAGGGACAAGTGGCACCAGCCGGGGAGGGGACAAAAACCCTCCCGCCCCCCGCGGCCACCGCGCACCTTGTTCGGAGCCCTGCGGGGAGTCGCCCATGGCCAGGCCGAGCTGTCCCCCGCCGAAGGAGGGGACAGTGACGTGCGCGGGGCCCCTGGGGACGCTGTACAGCGCCTCGGCCACGTCGGCCGCCCGCTTCAGCAGCACGTCCTGGGGACACGGCAGCGCTGTCACCGAGCGGGGCGGCACTGCCGGGTGGCACCTCTGGGTCTGGTGCCACCCCTCAGCGTCACCCCTCAGGCCACCTGGTAGTGTCACCTGGTAGTGTCACCCCTCAGTGTCACCCCACAGTGTCACCTGGTAGTGTCACCTGGTAGTGTCACCCCTCAGTGCCACCCCACAGTGTCACCTGGTAGTGCCACCCCTCGGTGCCACCTGGTAGTGTCACCCTTCAGTGTCACCTCTCAGTGTCACCCTCCAGCACAGCTTCAGCCCGAAAGTGCCACCTCTCATTGTCACCCCTCGATGGTGCCCTGCAGTGTCATCCCTCAGTGTCACCCCATAATGTCACCCCTCGATGGTGCCCACAGTGTCATCCCTCGGTGTCACCCCATAATGTCACCCCTCGGTGCCCCCTTTGCTGTCACCCCTTAGCGCCACCCCTCGGTGTCCCCTCGGTGTCCCCTCGCTGCCACCCCCACCCACAGAGCCTGGGGTGACCCCGGGCTGTGACTGACACTGTCCCAGCTCCTGTCACCTCCCCACGGGGCACGATGGGGCTGGGGAGGGGACGGGGACCTCCCAGATATGGCAGGGGTGACACCCCGGGGGTCCGGGGATGCTCAGGGGTCCAGGGGTGTCCAGGGGGTCAGGGGTCCCAGGGGGTCCTGGGGGTCCGGGGGTCCCGGGGGGTCCCGCACACCTGGCTGCCGTGGGGGACCCCATAAAGCGCCTCCACCAGGTCGGCCGCTGGCTTCAGCAGCACCTCCTGGGGACAGCGAGGGGACAGGGGAGGGACACGGAGGGGACAGGGAGTGGTGGGGGTCCACCCCAGAGCACCCCAATGGCTCCCATGTCCCCCATTCTGTGTGCCCCGTGTCCCCAACGATCCCCCGTGTCCCCAACTCCCCCCTGTCCTCCCTGCCCCAAGGGACACAAGAACTGTCACCCCCTCCCTGTCCCTCGCCCCTGGGGCACTGCCCTGTCCCCGGGGGTGTCCCTCCTGTCCCCTGGGGTGTCTCTCCTGTCCCCTGGGAGTGTCCCTGTCCCCTCGGGAGTGTCCCTCCTGTCCCCTGGGGTGTCTCTGTCCCAGAGCTGTCCCTGTCCTCAGGGCTGTCCCTGTCCTTTGGGGGTGTCCCTGTCCCCTGGGGTGTCCCTGTCCCCCCGGGGGTGTCCCCCCTGTCCCAGTGCTGTCCCTGTCCCCTCGGGGGTCCCTGTCCCCTACCTTGGGCAGGCGCTCGGGGTCCCCGGGGTGCCGCGGGATCACCTTCTGCAGCCGCTGGAACCCGTAATCGATGGTGGGCTCGTTCAGGGCTGGGGACAGGGGACACGTGAGCTCGCTGTCCCCTCCCGGGGCTGGGTCACTGTCCCGGGGGCTGGGACACTGTCCCGGGGCTCTGGCCACTCCCAGGGGTTTGTGTCCCCATCCCCGAGCCTGTGTCACATGCCCACGTGTCCCCACCCCATTCCTGGATGTCCCCATCCCAATCCCCAATGTCCCCACCCCAATTCCAATGTCCCCACCCCAAATCCAATGTCCCCATCCCGTTCCTGAGGTCCCCGTTCCCAATCCCACGTGTCTCTATCCCAATCCCAGCAATCTCTGTCCCAGTCCTGCGTGTCACCATCCCAATCCCAATGTCCCCACCCCATTCCTCAGTGTCCCTGTCCCAATCCCAGTGTCTCCACCCCAATTCCAATGTCCCCGTCCCAGTCCCGATGTCCCCACCCCAATCTCAATGTCCCATTCTAAATCCTCACCCCAAGCCCGGGTGTTCCCATCCCAATCCCAGCGTCCTAACCCCAGTGTCCCCACCCCAATCCCAATGGCCCCACCCTAACCCTGATGTTCCAATCCCAATTCCAATGTCCGCACCCCAACCCCAATGTTCCCACCCCGTTCCTGATGCTCCAATTCCAATGTCCCTGTCCCAACCCCAATGTCCCCAACCCCCGATGTCCCCAACCCCGCTGTCCCTCCCCAACCCCAGTGTCCCCATCCCAGTCCTGATGTCCCCAGTCCTGATGTCCCCACTCCAATGTCCCATTCCTACTGTCCCCGTCCCCCTGCTGTCCCCAGTGTCCCCCGCTGTCCCCAGTGTCCCCCCGCTGTCCCCAGTGTCCCATTCCCACTGTCCCTGTCCCCCCGCTGTCCCCAGTGTCCCCTTCCGCTGTCCCCAGTGTCCCCCCCGTCCCTGTCCCCCACTGTCCCCAGTGTCCCATTCCCACTGTCCCTGTCACCCCCGCTGTCCCCAGTGTCCCATTCCCGCTGTCCCCAGTGTCCCCCGTCCCTGTCCCCCCACTGTCCCCAGTGTCCCATTCCCACTGTCCCTGTCCCCCCGCTGTCCCCAGTGTCCCCTTCCGCTGTCCCCAGTGTCCCCCGTCCCTGTCCCCCCACTGTCCCCAATGTCCCATTCCCGCTGTCCCTGTCCCCCCGCTGTCCCCAGTGTCCCATTCCCGCTGTCCCCAATGTCCCATTCCCACTGTCCCTGTCACCCCGCTGTCCCCAGTGTCCCATTCCCGCTGTCCCCAATGTCCCATTCCCACTGTCCCTGTCCCCCGCTGTCCCCAGTGTCCCATTCCCGCTGTCCCCAATGTCCCATTCCGCTGTCCCTGTCCCCCCGCTGTCCCCAGAGTCCCCCCCGCTGTCCCCAGTGCCCCATTCCCACTGTCCCTGTCCCCCCCGCTGTCCCCAGTGTCCCTCACCCGTGTAGACGAAGCGCCCGGGCGCGCCCCTTGCAGAAGTGCTTGGCCTTGTAGGACAGTGTCACCTCCACGACCCCCGGGATGTGCCGGGGGGGTCTGCACGCGGATGGCGTGGGGGTGATGAGCTGCGGGGGGGGGACACGGCCTCAGCGCTGTCCCCGAGCTGTCCCCGAGTCCCTGCGCTGTCCCCGCGCCGCCCCCAGCTGTCCCCGCGCCATCCCCAAGACCCCGCGCTGTCCCCAAGCTGTCTCCAAGCCCCCGCGCTGTCCCTGCTTTCCCCGCGCTGTCCCCAAGTCCCCGCGCTGTCTCCAAGTCCTCGCGCTGCCCCCAGCTGTCCCCGCGCTGTCCCCACGCCGTCCCCAAGTCCCTGCGCTGCCCCCGAGTCCCCACGCTGTCCCCAAGTCCCCGCGCCATCCCCAAGTCCCCGCGCTGTCCCCAAGTTTCCACGCCGTCCCCAAGTCCCCGCGCTGCCCCCAGCTGTCCCCGCGCTGTCCCCAAGTCCCTGCGCCGTCTCTGAGTCCCCACGCTGTCCCCGAGTCCCCGCGCTGCCCCCGAGTCCCCGCGCTGTCCCCGAGTCCCCGCGCCGCCCCCAAGTCCCCGCGCTGTCCCCAAGTCCCCACGCTGCCCCTAGCTGTCCCTGCGCTGCCCCCGAGTCCCCACGCCGTCCCCAAGTCCCCACGCTGCCCCCGAGTCCCCGCGCTGTCCCCAAGTCCCCGCGCTGTCCCCAAGTCCCCGCGCTGTCCCCAAGTCCCCGCGCCGCCCCCAGCTGTCCCCGCGTTGCCCCCAGCTGTCCCCACGCTGTCCCCGAGTCCCCGCGCCGCCCCCAGCTGTCCCCGCGCCGCCCCCCGAGCCCCCGCGCACCTCGCTCCACACCAGCACGGTGCCGAACAGCACCTGCAGCCCGTCGAAGAAGTTGTCCCCGATGACGATGACGGTGGCGCCGCCCGTGGTCCAGCCCTCGCTGGGGCTGATGGCCTTGATGCAGGGGGTGGCTGCTGGAGGGGACAGGGACAGCGGTGGGGACATGAGGGACAAGGACAGTGAGGGTGGGGACAGGGACAGCGATAGTGGGGACATGGAGGGACAGGGACAGCGATGGAGGGACAGGGACAGTGATGATGCGGACAGGGACAGTGGTGGAGAGGGACATGGAGGGACAGGGACAGCAATGGTGGGGACATGGAGAGGACAGGGACAGCGGTGGGGACACGAGGGACAAGGACAGTAAGGGTGGGGACATGGAGGGACAAGGACAGCGATGGAGGGACAGGGACAGTGGTGGAGGGACATAGAGGGGACAGGGACAGCGGTGGGGACACGGAGGAACAAGGACAGTGATGGTGGGGACACGGGGGACAGAGACAGGGATGGAGGGGACAGGGACAGTGATGATGGGGACACGGAGGGGACAGGGAGAGCGATGGCAGGGACATGGAAGGGACAGGGATGGAGGGGACACAGAGGGGACAGGGACACCAACAGTGGGGACATGGAGGGGACACAGAGGGGACAGGGACAGCGATGGTGGGGACAGAGGGGTGGAGGCTTGGGGCGGTGATGTGGGGGCAGGGACGAGGGGACAGGCATGGGGACACAGGGACAGGCATGGGGACACAGGGACAGACATGGGGACACGAGGCCAGGAATGGGGACATGGATACGGACAGGGACAGCCATGGGGACAGGGATGTGGATGGGGACAGGATGGTGACAGACACGGGTTGGGACTCACAGGGACACCAGGACATGGAAGGGGACACAGGGACACGACTGGGGACAATCAGAGGTGGCCACACAGCCACAGCCAGGGACACACACGAGTGACCAGGGTGACAGGGGTGGGGACAAACAGAGGCACCCACGGACACCCAACCATGGACGGACACGGACACTCGGGGACAGCAGGGTGGGGACACGGAGACCACCCTGGGGGTGGCAGGACACACTGGCAGGATCCCAATGCATGTCCCCAAGGTGTCCCAAGGTGTCCCCAGGTGGCCATGGTGACACGGATGAGGACAGACACACTAATGGATGGACCAACGAGACACTGGGGACAGCAGGGTGGGGACACAGGGATCACCCTGGGCGTGGCAGGACACACTGGGGGCTCACAAAACATGTCCCCAAGGTGTCCCCAGGTGTCCCCAGGTGGCCACTGTGACATGAATGGGGACAGAGATGCTCAGAGGTGGACCAATCAGACATTGGGGACAGCAGGGTGGGGACACAGGGATCACCCTGGGGTGGCAGGCCACACTGGCAGGATCCCAATGCATGTCCCCAGGGTGTCCCCAGGATGTCCCCAGTGTCCCCAGTGTCCCCAGGTGGCCATGGTGACATCGATGGGGACAGAGACATTAATGAATGGACCAACCAGACACTGGGGACAGCAGGGTTGGGACACAGGGACCACCCTGGGCGTGGCAGGACACACTGGGGGCTCACAAAACATGTCCCCAAGGTGTCCCCAGGTGGCCACTGTGACATGAATGGGGACAGAGATGCTCAGAGGTGGACCAATCAGACATTGGGGACAGCAGGGTGGGGACACAGGGACCACCCTGGGGTGGCAGGACACACTGGCAGGATCCCAATGCATGTCCCCAAGGTGTCCCAAGATGTCCCCAGTGTCCCCAATGTCCCCAGGTGGCCACGGTGACATCGATGGGGACAGACACACTAATGGATGGACCAACCAGACACTGGGGACAGCAGGGTGGGGACACAGGGACCACCCTGGGGGTGGCAGGACACACTGGGGGCTCACAAAACATGTCCCCAGGGTGTCCCCAAGTGTCCCCAGGTGTCCATGGTGACATGAATGAGGAGGCACCCATGGACACCCAACCATGGATGGGCAGAGACACTGGGGACAGCAGGGTGGGGACACAGGGATCACCCTGGGGATGGCAGGACACACTGGCAGGATCCCAATGCATGTCCCCAAGATGTCCCAAGGTGTCCCCAGTGTCCCCAATGTCCCCAGGTGGCCACGGTGACACGGATGGGGACAGACACACTAATGGATGGACCAACCAGACACTGGGGACAGCAGGGTTGGGACACAGGGAACACCCTGGGGGTGGCAGGATACACTGGCAGGATCCCAATGCATGTCCCCAAGGTGTCCCCAAGGTGTCCCCAGGTGGCCATGGTGACACGGATGGGGACAGACACACTAATGGATGGACCAACCAGACACTGGGGACAGCAGGGTGGGGACACAGGGACCACTCTGGGGTGGCAGGACACACTGGGGGCTCACAAAACATGTCCCCAAGATGTCCCCAAGGTGTCCCCAGGTGGCCATGGTGACACGGATGGGGACAGACACACTAATGGATGGACCAACCAGACACTGGGGACAGCAGGGTGGGGACACAGGGACCACCCTGGGGTGGCAGGACACACTGGCAGGATCCCAATGCATGTCCCCAAGGTGTCCCAAGGGTGTCCCCAGGGTGTCCCCAAGGTGTCCCCAGGTGTCCCCAGGTGTCCCCACCTTCGGAGGGGTCGAGGCGCCGCGCCCTCCGGCCGTGCTTGGAGTTGTTGTGCACGAACATGTTGTCGGACACGGCCAGGACGTGCCCGTCCACGTGCACCGTGGTGGACACCACCACCGCGGGGACAGGGACACTCAGCCGCCCGCGCCACGCCCCTGCCACGCCCCTGCCACGCCCCTGCCACGCCCCTGCCACGCCCCTGCCACTGCCACGCCCCTGCCACGCCCCTGCCACGCCCCTGCCACGCCCCCTGCCACTGCCACGCCCCTGCCACGCCCCTGCCACTGCCACGCCCCCGCCCACGCCCCGCCACGCCCCTGCCCCTGCCCCCGCCCCGGTGGCCGCCACCCCTTGGGGTCACCCGCCCCCCCCCCGGACTGCCAAAGTCCTTCCCCAGGACACCCAGGGGACACCGTGGGGACACCCGGGGACCCCAAATCCCTTTCAGGGCCGTCCCAAACTGCACCCCAGTCCTGCAAGGGGACCCCAAAACTCCCTTAGGGCACTCCCAGGGACCCCAAACCCCCAAAAGGGACCCCAAACCCATTTTGGGGCCACCCCCAGCCCCTCAAATTCCCCCCACAGGAGACCCCAGACCCCTTTTAGGGTCACCCCAGTCCCCCAAATTCCCCCACAGGGCACCCCAAACCCCCTTAGTACCACCCCAACTCCACCCCAGCTCCCCAAAACGGACCCCAAACCCATTTTGGGGTCACCCCAAACCCCCAAATTCCCCCACAGAGGACCCCAAACCCCTTTTAGGGTCACCCCAAACCCCCCAGGGCTCATCCCTCCAGATCACCCCAAACCCCTTTATAGGGCCACGCCTCCAGAGACTCCCCACCCCAAATAAAAACCCCAAACCCCTTTACAGGACCCCCACCACCCCTAAAACCCAATCCCCCCTAATCCCACAATTCCCCCCCTCTTTCCCTCCCCTTTCCCTTTTCTCCCGCCGCCGACGCCGCGATGCAAATGGGGTCGTTAATCACCGAAATGTCATAATTAACATCTCGTTACCGAGCCCTGATGAACCTCGGGGGGGGCCAGGACCAGCTGCGACCGGGGAGGGGGAGGGGCGGAGATTCTGGGGTTTTCAGGGATTTAGGGTTTTTTTTTAATAGGGTGTGGGTGAATTTGGGGGATTTTCAAGGGTCGAGGGAGTGGGGACTCGATTCCCCCGTGCGGGGGGAATCGAGTCCCTAATTCCCCCGACCCTTTGGGAAACTCTTTGGGGTCGCCCCACCCTTTTGGGGTCGCCCCACCCCTTTTGGGGTCCTGATGTCCCCAAATGTCACCTGGAAGCGCCGCATGTCCCGCGGGTTCCCGGCGTTTTTCAGGCAGTTCTGGTTGCATTTGAGGAAAAACTTGAGGAAAAACCTGGAATTGGGAAAATAAATAAAAAAATTAAATTTAATTTAATTTAATTTAAAAAAAAAAAGGGAAGGGTGACAAAAATGTGTTGTCCTGATGTCCCTTCTTGTCACCACGCTGTTATTGTCACCATTGTGGTGTCACCGTTCTGTCCCCGTCCCAAATTCCCCATCTTGTCCCCCGTTCCCATCCCAAATTCCCCATCTTGTCCCCGTCCCAAATTCCCCATCTTGTCCCTGTCCCCATCCCAAATTCCCCATTTTGTCCCTGTTCCCAAATTCCCCATCTCGTTCCTGTTTCCCATCCCAAATTCCCCATCTTGTCCCCATCCCGAATTCCCCATCTTGTCCCCATCCCGAATTCCCCATCTTGTCCCCATCCCAAATTCCCCATCTTGTCCCCATCCCAAATTCCCCATCTTGTCCCTGTCCCCATCCCACTGTCCCCATCCCATTTCTTTGTCCCCTCCTGTCCCCATGTCACGATTCCACCCTGTCCCCATCCAGTGTCACTCCCTGTCCCCATCCCACTGTCCTTTCCTGTCCCCATCCCAATGTCCCAATGCCATGCTTCTGTCCCTTCCTGTCCCCATCCTCTCCTGTCCCCACCCCACTGTGCCACCCTGTCCCCATCCCAGTGTCCCATCCTGTCCCTTTGTCCCCATCCCATGATGCCACCCTGTCCTCATCCCAATGTCCCTTTCTCAACGTCCCCATCCCACTGTCACTCCCTGTCCCCATCCCACTGTCCCCATCCCTCTGTCCTGCTCTGTCCCCACCCCACTGTGACAACCTGTGTCTCTTCTTGCCACCATCATTGTCCCCATTCCTGTGTCCCCTCCTATCACCATCTCACGATGCCACCCTGTCCCTGTTCCCACTGTCCCATCCTGTCCCTTTGTCCCCATCCCACGATGCCACCCTGTCCTCATCCCATTGTCCCCATTCCCATGTCCCATCCTGTCCCTTTGTCCCCTCCTGTCCCCATCCCACAATGCCACCCTGTCCCCATCCCAGTGTCCCTTTCTTAATGTCCCCATCCCAGTGTCCCCATTTCTGTGTCCCATCCCATCCCTATCCCAATGTCCCCATCCCACTGTGCCACCCTGTCCCCATCCCCGTGTCCCATCCTGTCCCTTTGTCCCCATCCCACAATGCCACCCTGTCCCCATCCCACTGTCCCCATCCTGTTCTTTTGTCCCCTCTTGTCCCCATCCCAGGATGCCACCCTGTCCCCATCCCACTGTCCCCATCCCAATGTCCCCATCCCAGTGTCCCCACCCCACTGGGGGTGACCCCAGGACACTTGGGATCATTGGGACCCCCGTGCCCATCCCCGGGGGTTTGGGGACATCTGGGGGGACCGGGTCAGGCTGAGGGGACCCCAGGGAATGGGGATCCTACAAAAAAGGGGTTACATGGAAAAGGGGATCCCAGAAAAAAGGGGATCCTACAAAAACGGGATCCTATAAAAAAACGGGATCCCAGAAAAAAGGGGATCCCACAAAAAGGGGTTACATGGAAAAGGGATCCCAGAAAAACGGGATCCCATAAAAAAACGGGATCCCAGAAAAAAGGGGTGCCAGGGAATAGGGATCCCGAAAAAAGGGGTTATTCCGTGGAAAGGGGGTCCCACAAAAAGGGATCCCATAAAAACGAGGATCCCATTAAAAAGGGGGTGCCAGCAAATGGGGATCCTGCAAAATAGAAATCCCACCAGAAGGAGGTGCCAGAAAAAAGGGATCCCACAAAAAAAGGGGTCCCAGGAAGAGGAGGTCCCACAAAAAGGGGGTCCCAGAAAAACGGGGTCCCACAAAAAGGGGACCCCAGCAAAAAAGGGTCCCAGGGGAAAAACGAACCCAGGGATCCCCCAAAAAACGGGTTACCTGGAAAGGGGATCCCATAAGAAAGGAGCCCCAAAAGAAAGGGATCCCACAAAAAAAAAGGAATCCCATGGGAAAAAAAGGATCCCAGGGAAAGGGGGTCTTACAGAGAGGGGCTTTCCATTGAAAGGGGATCCCACAAAAAAAGGGGATCCCAGAAAAGAAAGGGGATCCCACAATGAGGAGCTCTCCATGGAAAAGGGGGATCCCAAAAAGGGGATCCCAAAAAAGGGGGATCCCAAAAAGGGGTCTCATTTCTAGGACCCCATAGAAAAGGGAGATCCCAGAAAAAGGGGATCCCGTGGAAGGAGGGGGAACAAGGAGAGAGGATCCCACGGAAAAGGGGGATCCCACAAAAAAAGGGGGATCCCACAAAAAAGAGGGATCCCACAAAAAAGGATCTAATTTAAAGGATCCCATGGAAAAGAGGGATCCCAAAAAAGGGGGGATCCCAAAAAAACGGGTCTCATTTAGAGGATCCCATGGAAAAGGGAGATCCCAGAAAAAGGGGATCCCATGGAAGGAGGGGGAACAAGGAGAGAGGATCCCATGGAAAAGGGGGAACCCACAAAAAGGGGATCCCATGAAAAAGGGTCTCATTTAGAGCACCCCATGGAAAAGGGGGATCCCACGAAAAAGGGGGATCCCACAAAAAGGGGGATCCCACAAAAAGGGGGATCCCACAAAAGGGGGATCCCACAAAAGGGTTTCATTTAGAGCATCCCATGGAAAAGGGGGATCCCACAAAAAGGGGGATCCCACAAAAGGGGGATCCCACAAAAAGGGGGATCCCAAAAAAGGGATCTCACCCTGAGGGGGTCCCGACCCCACAGAAAGGGGGTCCCACCCTACGGACAGCACGGAAAAAGGGGGGCGCCCCATTCCCCACAATCCCATAATCCCACTCCCGCCCCGCGGGTGGTAATCAGGGCAGGGAAGGAGCTGGAAAACGCCGGGAAAAAAACGGGAAAAAAATGGAAAAAAACGGGAAAAACCGGGAAAAACCGGGAAAAAACCCCACCACCCCCAGGACAGCACGGCCAGGGGGATACCCCAAAAACCCCCCAAAAAAAACCCCAAATCCCCCAAATCCCAGCCTCAGGTGGGGGGGCTGGGGCTGAACCCCCGCGAGTTAAAAATACGGGGCCGGCGCATTAATTAGCATGGCTAATTACCATTGAATATGCAAATGCCCGGCGCCGCTGCCGAGCACCTTCTGCTCGCGGCGCATAAATTTGAATGCGCAATTAGCATAATCGTGGCTAATTAATGAGAAGCGTCAATTTTCGCTGCCGGGTAATTTGATTAACGCCGCGAGAGGGGCACTTAGCGCGCTCTCAAACCAGCGGGGCTGGCCCGGGGGGGGACGCGGGGACACGGGGGACAGGGGGGGCCCCGCGGGAGCCCGGGGGACACGGCTGGCCCTGCGTGACCCCCCGAAAGGGACGGGGAGGGACGGGGACACCCCGAAAGGGACGGAGGGGACAGGGACACCCCGAAAGGGACGGGAGGGACGGGACACCTGAAAGGGACGGAGAGGGGAAGGACACCCTGAAAGGGACGGGGATGGGTACAGGGACACCCTGAAAGGGACGGGGAGGGGATAGGGATACCCCCAATGTCCTTGGAATGGGGACAGGGGTGGGGACACCCCAAAAGGAATGGGGACAAGGGACGGGGACACCCCAAAAGGGATGGGGAGGGGACGGGGACACCCGAAAGGGAGGGATAGGGGACGGGGACACCCCGAATGTCCTGGGAATGGGGACAAGGGATGGGGACACCCGAAAGGGACGGAGAGGGGGAGAGGGACACCCTGAAAGGGACGGGGAGGGACAGGGACACCCCGAAACGGACGGAGAGGGGATAGGGATACCCCAATGTCCTTGGAATGGGGACAGGGGTGGGGACACCCCAAAAGGAATGGGGACAAGGGACGGGGACACCCCGAAAGGGACGGGGACAAGGGATGGGGACACCCTGAAAGGGACGGGAGGGGACAGGGACACCCCGAAACGGACGGAGAGGGGGATAGGGATACCCCCAATGTCCTTGGAATGGGGACAGGGGGTGGGGACACCCCAAAAGGAATGGGGAAAAGGGACGGGGACACCCCGAAAGGAATGGGAACAAGGGACGGGGACACCCCGAAAGGGACGGAGGGGACAGGGACACCCCGAAAGGCACGGAGAGGGGACGGGGACACCCCGAAAGGGACGGGGAGGGGACGGGGACACCCCAAATGTCCTGGGAATGGGGACAGGGGGTGGGGACACCCCAAAAGGAATGGGGACAAGGGACGGGGACACCCCAAAAGGGATGGGGAGGCGGGGACACCTCAAAGGGACGGGGATGGAAACAGGGACACCCCGAATGTCCTGGGAATGGGGACAGGGATTGGGGACACCCCAAAAGGAATGGGGAAAAGGGACGGGGACACCCCGAAAGGGACGAGGATGGGGACACCCTGAAAGGGACGGGGATGGGGACACCCCGAATGTCCTGGGAATGGGGACAGGGGTTGGGGACACCCCAAAAGGGACGGAGAGGGGGAAGGGACACCCTGAAAGGGACGGGGATGGGACAGGGACACCCCGAAACGGACGGAGAGGAGATGGGGACACCCCAAATGTCCTGGGAATGGGGACAAGGGTTGGAGACACCCCGAAAGTGATTGGGTATGGGGACAGGGGCACCCCGAAAAGGACGGGGATGGGGTCACCCCAAGTGTCCTGGGAATGGGGACAGGGGCTGGGGACACCCCAAATGTCCTGGGAATAGGGAGATGGGAATGGGAACACCCCAAAAGTTCTGGGGCAGGTTTGGGACGCCCCAAAAATCCTGAGAATGAGGACAGGGGAATAGGGACACCCCGAAAGTGATGGGGATGCGAGGGAGAGGTTGGGGACGCCCCAAAAATCTGGGGATGGGGACAAGGGAATGGGACACCCCAAAAATCTTGGGGCAGGTTCGGGACGCCCCAAAAGTGCTTGGACTGGGGACAGGGGACACCCCGAAAGTCCCGAGGAGGGGAGAGGGGACTGAGGGCACCTCAAAAATCCTGGGGAGGGTTGGGGACACCCCAAATGTCCTGGGGCAGGTTGGGGACACTGAGTGACCCCCCAAAAGCCTCGGGTGACCCCCTCAAAGTCCTGAGGCTGAGGGGGGGGACACAGGGACATTTGGGACATTTGGGACATTTGGGACACTGCCACCAACCCTCGGGGTGTCACCTCCCCAACGGGCACCCCAAAAACGCCATGGTGGGACCGGGGACAGTGACAAGGGGACACACACGGGGACAGTGACACGGGGACACGGGGACAGTGACACGAGGACAGTGACAAGGGGACAGTGACACGGGGACAGTGACACGGGGACACATGGGGACAGTGACAAGGGGACAGTGACACGGGGACCGTGGTCCTGCCCCCCCCGGGCTTGGCTTGGTGGCACCAGGGAGGTGACACCGGGACAGGCAGGAGGACCCCGCTGGGGACAGGGACAGAGGGACCGCGGTGGCCTCAGGCACGGGGACACGGCCACCCTGGGATGTCCCCAAGGCGCCGGTGCCACCGCCATTACCGACGTGACCAGCGGGGCCATCTGTCACCGCTGTCACCTCCTGGCGACACCCGGAGCGCCCTGTGCTCAGCAGCACCGTGTCCCCAAGCTTGGGGACAACTCTGGTGGCTGCCACCCCCCACCCCCAGCTCGCCGTGATGTCCCCGCTGTCCCCGCTGTCACCAATGTCTCGCTGTCCCCAATGTCCCCAGTGTCCCCGCTGTCCCGAGTGTCCCCAATGTCTCGCTGTCCCCGCTGTCCCCGCTGTCCCCGCTGTCCCCAGTGTCCCCGCTGTCCCCGCTGTCCCCGCACCTGTCGATGATGACGGGGTCCGAGGGGGTCTCGTTGCGGTTCCCGCAGCTCTTCTTGTCACAGCAGCGGCTGCACGCGGGGACAGGAGGTGACATCAGGGGACAGCGAGCCCTGAGGGACACCCACACAGCGGGGGGGACACGCCAGATCCCCACGTCCCCCCTTCGGGCCGATCTGTCACTCAGGGGGTGGGGACAGAGGGGACACTGCTGGCGTGGGGTCACTTTTCCACTTTTTATGGGGCTGGGGAGAAATTTGGGGGTCCTGGGGGCTCCGTGTCACCCTCGGGTGGCTCTGAAGGGGTTGGGGACCCGTCCCTGTCACCTCCGGGTGGCTCTGAGCGGGTTGGGGACCCGTCCCTGTCACCTCTGGGTGGCTCTGGAGGGGTTGGGGACCCGTCCCTGTCACCCTCGAGTGGCTCTGAAGGGGTTGGGGACACATCCATGTCACCCCTGGGTGGCTGTAATGGGACTGGGGACCCGCCCCTGTCACCCCCGGGTGGCTCTGGAGGGGTTGGGGACCCCTCTCTGTCACCCAGGGGGCTCCGTGTCACCTCCAGGTGGCTCTGAAGGGGTTGGGGACGCGTCCCTGTCACCCCTGGGTGGCTCTGAGCGGGTTGGGGACCCCTCTCTGTCACCCCGAGGGGCTCTGTGTCACCTCCGGGTGGCTCTGAGCGGGTTGGGGACCCATCCCTGTCACCCAGGGCTCTGTGCCACCCCTGGGTGGCTCTCAAGAGGCTGGGGACCCGCCCCTATCACCCCTGGGTGGCTCTGAGCGGGTTGGGGACCCGTCCCTGTCACCTCCGGGTGGCTCTGAGCGGGTTGGGGACCCGTCCCTGTCACCCCTGGGTGGCTCTGAGCGGGTTGGGGACCCGTTCCTGTCACCTCCGGGTGGCTCTGGAGGGGTTGGGGACCCCTCTCTGTCACCCCGAGGGGCTCTGTGTCACCTCTGGGTGGCTCTGAAGGGTTGGGGACCCCGTCCCTGTCACCCCTGGGTGGCTGTAAAGGGACTGGGGACCCGCCCCTGTCACCCCGAGGGGCTCTGTGTCACCTCCAGATGGCTTTGGAGGGGTTGGGGACGCGTCCCTGTCACCCCTGGGTGGCTCTCAAGGCACTGGGGACCCGCCCCTGTCACCCCCGGGTGGCCCTGAAGGACTTGGGGACCCACCCCGAGGCTCCGTGTCCCCCCCAGGTGACCCAGCAGGGCCACCCGCTGTCCCCAACCACGAGCGCGGCTCCCCGCGGGGGTGGCCCGTCCCCTGTCCCCTGTCCCCTGTCCCGGCGCTAATTAGCAGCGCCAATCAATTAACGCGGGGTCCTAAGGGACCTTGGGGACACGCCTGTCCCCAGCCCCACCTGCACATGATCTCGTGGGTCAGCAGCACCCGGCACATCTCGGGGTTCTTGTCCTGCCCCTCGTAAATGATGGCCTGGAGGGGACAGCGAGGGGACAGCGGCGACACCGGGGTGGCACCAGCTGCGGCCGCGGCCACACCCAGCCGCTCCCGGCGGGATTTTGGGGGGCTCGGGGCGGGTTCGGGGGCTCGGTACCTGCTTGGACATGGAGTCGATGAGGCGCACGTACAAATCCTGCTCGGTGCGGAGCCCTGCGGGGGGACACACCGGGGGGGTCACCCCGAGTGTCACCTCCCCCTGGGGACACCCCAAAAATCGCCCCGGACCCCCCGAGCCCGCGCCCACCGTTGCTGTAGAGCAGCTGCAGCCGGTAGTGGATCCCGTTGTTGGTTTTCTCCCCGTTCTGCTCCTTCGGGGGCGGCGGCAAAAATTCGGGGGAGGGGTCAGGAGGTCACTCCGTGTCCCCCCCGCACGCGCCTGGTCACCCCCAAAAATCCAGCCCTGGCCCCCCAAATTTAACCTCCCCAGGACTCCCCAAATTCCCCCCTAGGACACCCAAAAATCCGCCCTTGACTCTCCCCAAATTCCCCCAAAAGTTCATCCCTGACCGTCCCAAATCCCCCCAGGACCCCCAAAAATCCGCCCTTGACCCTCAAATTCCGCCCCCAGGACCCCCAAAATCACTTGACCCCCCCAAATTCCCCCCAAAGTTCATCTCTGATCGCCCCAAATCCCCCCTCAGAACTCCTAAAATCCAGCCCTGACCCTCAAATTAACCCCCAGGACTCCCCAGCTCCCCTAGACCCCCAAAATCCACCCTTGACTCTCCCAAATTCCCCCAAAGTTCATCTCTGATCCAAATCCCCCAGGACCCCCCAAAAATCCACCCCAGACCCCTCAAATTCCCCTACAGGACTCCCCAAAATCCACCCTTGACCTCCCCCAAATTTAAGCACCCTGAACCCCCAAATTCACTCCCCAGGACCCCTCAAAATCCACTTTTTACCCCTCAAATTCCTGCCCCCAGGACCCCCAAAATCCAGCCCTGACCCCCAAATTTAACCCCCAGGACTCCTCTAATTCCTCCCCTAGGACCCCCAAAAATCCGCCCTTGACTCTCCAAATTCCCCCAACGTTCATCTCTGATCGCCCCAAATCCCCCCAGGACCCCCCAAAAATCCACCCTTGACTCTCCCCCAGGATCCTCCCCCAAGATTCCCTAAATTCCCCTCCAAGACCCCCCAAAATTTACCCCTGACCCCTCAAATTCCCCTTACAGGACTCCCCAAAATCCACCCTTGACCTCCCCAAATTCCCCTCCCCAGGACCCCTAAATTCCCACCCCTGGACACCCCAAAATCCACCCTTGACCTCCCCCAAATTTAACCCCCCGAACCCCCCAAATTCACCCCCCAGGACCCTCAAAATCCACCCTTTACCCCCTCAAATTCCGCCCCCCAGGACCCCCCAAAAAATCCAGCCCTGGCCCCCAAATTTAACCCCCCAGGACTCCCCAAATTCCCCCTAGGACCCCCAAAAATCCGCCCTTGACCCCCCCCAAATTCCCCCCAACGTTCATCTCTGATCGTCCCAAATCCCCCCAGGACCCCCAAAATCCACCCTTGACTCTCCCCCAGGATCCTCCCCAAGATTCCCCAAATTCCCCTCCAAGACCCCCAAAATTTACCCCTGACCCTCAAATTACCCTTACAGGACTCCCCAAAATCCACCCTTGACCTCCCCAAATTCCCCTCCCCAGGACCCCTAAATTCCCACCCTGGACACCCCAAAATCCACCCTTGACCTCCCCCAAATTTAACCACCCTAAACCCCCAAATTCACCCCCAGGACCCTCAAAATCCACTTTTACCCCTCAAATTCCTGCCCCCAGGACCCCCAAAAATCCAGCCCTGACCCCCCCAAATTTAACCCCCAGGACTCCTCTAGTTCCTCCCTAGGACCCCCAAAAATCCACCCTTGACTCTCCAAATTCCCCCCCAAAGTTCATCCCTGATCGCCCCAAATCCCCCCAGGGACCCCCAAAAATCCACCCTTGACCCCCCCAAGATCCTCCCCAAGATTCCCCAAATTCCCCTCCAAGACCCCCAAAATTTACCCCCGACCCCTCAAATTCCCCTTACAGGACTCCCCCAAAATCCACCCTTGACCCCCAAAAACCGCCCTTGACTCTCCCTCAAATTCCCCCAAAGTTCATCCCTGATCGCCCCAAAATCCACCTCCCAGGACTCCCCCAAAAATCCCCCAGGACCCCCCAAAATCCACCCCTGACCCCCAAAATCCACTCCTGACCCCCCAAACTCTCCCCCAGGACTCCCCAAAATCCACCTCGATCCCCCAAATTCCCCCAAAATCCACCCTTGACCTCCCCAATTTAATCCCCCCAGCACTCCCCAAAATCCACTCTTGACACCCCCAAATTCCCCCAAATTCCATCTCTGACCACCCCAAAATCCACCTCCAGGACCCCCTATAGGATCCCCAAAAATCCACCCCTGACCCCCCAAATTTCTCACTCGGGACCCCCAAAATCCACCTTGATCCTCCCAAATTCCCCCAAAATCTATGGCTGACCCCCAAATTTAACCCCCAAAATTCACCTATGACTCCCAAATTACCTGGTGGCTTTGGGGGTTTTTGAGTGTGGTTTTGGGGTTTTGGGTTTTGAGTTTTTGGGGTGATTTTTTTTTTTGGTGGTTTTTGAGGATTGTTTTGGGGTTTTTTGGTTTTTTGGGGGTGATTTTGGTTTTTTGGGGGTGGTTTTGGGGATCGGTTATGGGCTTTTTGGGTGGTTGTGGTTGTTTTGGGGGTGATTTTGGAGCTTTTGGGGCTTTTTTGGGGGTTGTGGTTGTTTGGGGGTACTTTTGGGGGTTTTTGGGGTGGTTTTAAGAGTTTTTGGGGTGGTTTTGGGGGGTTTTGGGGTTTTTGGGGGATAGTTTTGGGGTTTTTGGGGGGTTGGGATTTTTTCGAGACGGTTTTGGGGTTTTGGGAGGGGTTTGAGGTGGTTTTGGGGGTTTTTTGGGGTAGTTATGCGTTTTGAGGGTAGTTTTGGGGGTTTTTTGGGATTGTTTTGAGGTTTTTGGGGGTTTTTGGGGTGATTTTGGGTTTTTGGGTGGATTGGGAGTTTTTGGGGGTGATTTTGGGTTTTTTGGGTGGATTGGGCAGTTTTTGGGGTTTTTTGGGTGGATTGGAGATTTTTGGGGGTTCTTTTGGGTGGATTGGGGAGTTTTTGGGGGTGATTTTGGGGTTTTGGGGGTGATTTTGGGTGGATTGGGAGTTTTGGGGGTGATTTTGGAGTTTTTTGGGGTGGTTTGGAGGTTTTTGGGGCTGGTTTTGGAGGTTTTTGGGGGCTGATTTTGGGAGGTTTTGGGGGTGATTTTGGGATGAGTGTTTTTGGGGCTGATTTCGGGATTTTTGGGGGTGATCTGGTGATCGAGTTTTTGGGGTTGTTTCGGGGTTTTGGGGCTGATTCGGGTTTTTGGGGTGGATCGGGAGTTTTTGGGGGTGATTTGGGGTTTTTTTGGGGTGGATCGGGCAGTTTTTGGGGCTGATTCGGGGTTTTTGGGGGTGATTTTGGGGTTTTTTGGGGGTGACTTCGGGAGTTGTTTGGGGCTGATTTTGGGGTGGATCGAGTTTTTGGGGCTGATTTCGGGGTTTTTTGGGGGTGATTTTGGGGTGGATCGGGAGTTTTTGGGGCTGATTTCGGGGATTTTTGGGGCTGATTTTCGGGTGGATCGGGCAGTTTTTGGGGCTGATCTCGGGGTTTTTGGGGCTGATTTCGGGGGTTTTTGGGGCTGATTTCGGTGGATCGGGCAGTTTTTGGGGCTGATTCGGGTTTTTGGGGCTGATTTCGGGGGTTTTTGGGGTGGATCGGGCAGTTTTTGGGGCTGATTTCGGGTTTTTGGGGCTGATTTCGGGAGTTTTTGGGGCTGATTTCGGGGTTTTTGGGGTGGATCGGGCAGTTTTTGGGGCTGATTTCGGGTTTTTGGGGCTGATTTCGGGGTTTTTGGGCTCTCACCCGCTTCCTTCTCCACGAAGTCGATGAAGCAGGTGCGCTCCATCCTCCACGGGCTGCCCCTGCCGGTCGTACATGGCCAGCACGAAGTGGAAGAAGTTGGACTTGCGCAGGTTGGCCGGCGGCTGCTTCTCGAAGTGGGCGCGGGCCAGCGACACGCCGCTGTCGCGACAGGCGGCGGGACGCGGTGTGGGCGGGACAGCGACACCGCGGCACAGGGACCCCCGGCGGCGGAGCGCGGGTCCCCGAGAGCCCCCGAGCTGGGCAACGGCACCCCCAATCCTGGGGATCCCCAGCACCGGGAACCCAAATCCTGGGGATCCCCAGCCCCGGGAACCCAAATCCTGGGGACCCCTGGCACCGGGAACCCAAACCCTGGGGATCCCCAACCCCGAGAATCCAAATCCTGGGGATCCCCCATTCCCAAGAATCCAAATCCTGGGGATCCCCAACCCTGAGAACCCAAATCCTGGGGATCCCCGGCACCGGGAACCCAAATCCTGGGGATCCCCACCCCGAGAATCCAAATCCTGGAGATCCCCAACCCCGAGAATCCAAATCCTGGGGATCCCCAACCCTGAGAACCCAAATCCTGGGGATCCCCATTCCCATGAATCCAAACCCTGGGGATCCCCAACCCCGAGAATCCAAATTCTGGGGACCCCCGACACCAGAATCCAAATCCTGGGGATCCCCAACCCCGACAATCCAAACTCCTGCGGGATCCCCCAGCATCCCCATCCCCAGAATCCAAATCCTGGGGACCCCCAACCCCGAGAACCCAAACCCTGGGGATCCCCAACCCTGAGAACCCAAATCCTGGGGATCCCCAACCCCGAGAATCCAAATCCTGGGGGATCCCCAGCCCTGAGAATCCAAATCCTGGGGATCTCAGCACCCGAACCCCAGCACCCCATCCCCAGAATCCAAATCCTGGGGACCCCCATCCCCGAGAATTCAAATCCTGGGGATCCCCAACCCCGAGAATCCAAATCTTGGGGATCCCCAACCCCAGAATCCAAATCCTGGGGATCCCCCATTCCCAAGAATCCAAATCCTGGGGACCTCCAACCCCGAGAATCCAAATCCTGGGGATCCCCAGCCCTGGGAATCCAAATCCTGGGGACCCCCATCCCGAGAATCCAAATCCTGGGGATCCCCAACCCCGAGAACCGAAATCCTAGGGACTCCAGCACTGGGAACCCCCAGCATCCCATCCCTGAGAATCCCAGACCTGGGGAACCCCAGCACTGGGTATCCAAATCCTGGGGATCCCCATCCCTGAGAACCCAAATCCAGGAGCCCCAGCACCCCATCCCCAGGACCCCCATCCTCGAGAATCCAAATCCTGGGGACCCCCAGCACCAGAAACCCCAATCCTGGAGTTCCCCATCCCCAAGAACCCCAAATCCTGGGGATCCCCATCCCCGAGAATCCAAATCCTGAGGACCCCCAGCACCTCAACCCCAGAATCCAAATCCTGGGGACCCCCAACACCGAGAACCCAAATCCAGGGGATCCCCATCCCAGGAACCCCCAGCACCCCATCCTCAAGAATCCAAACCCTGGGGACCCCCAGCACCAGAAACCCAAATCCTGGGGATCCCCATCCCCAAGAACCCCAGAGCTGGGGATCCCCAGCATCAGGAACCCAAATCCTGGAGACCCCCATCCCTGAGAACCCCAATCCTGGGGATCCCCATCCCAAGGACCCCCAGCACCCCATCCCCAAGAATCCAAATCCTGGGGATCCCCATCCCTGAGAACCCCCAATCCTGGGGATCCCATTCCCGAAACCCCCAGCACAAGGACACCTGAAAACACCACAGGACCCCCGCACCCCATTACCAGGAACCCCAAAATCTCCACAGGACCCCCGCACCCCAATACCAGGAACCCCAAAACCTCCTCCATGGGATCCCCACACCCCATTACCAGGAACCCCAAAACCTCCACGGGACACCCCGCACCCCATTACCAGGAACCCCAAAATCTCCACGGGACACCCGCACCCCATTACCAGGAACCCCAAAATCTCCTCCATGGAACCCCCAGCACGATGTCCCCAAGACCCCCAGCACCTCCTCCCAAAATCCCAAAATCCTGGGACCCCCAGCACCCTTCTGTGGGACCCCTGTCACCCCAAAACCTGCAGCACCCTGTCCCCAGGGCCACCACATTGTCCCCAAGGCCACCAGGACCCCAACACCCCATGAGGGGGACACGCGTCCCTGTCCAGGGTAGGGGACACAGCTGGGGACATCACCTGTCCCTGGCACCGGGGACACGAGGGGACAGCGGGGACATCCCTGAGCCCTCCCCCTCAGCGCCACCTCTGGTGTCACCGCCGCTGTCCCTGCCCCGACACCCGGACAGTGACAGCAGAGCCACCACAGTCCCCGTCACTGTCACCGCGCCCCCACCCCGCTGGCGGTCGCTGTCGCCGGTGCCACCCCGCCACAACCTCTGGGGACACTGGCGACACTTTGGGGACATTTCTCCGTGACGTGACAGAGGAACAGCTCCTTCAGCTGCTCCCTGGGGGTCCCAAATTGTCACCAGGGCCACCCGCGGGGTCCCAAACTGTCCCCAGGGCCACCCGCGGGGTCCCAAACTGTCCCCAGGGGCCACACCTGGGGAGGTGACAATACCTGCGCGTGGCCACCCCAAACGGGTCACATCGTGTCCCCACAGCGGCGTGTCCCTTGTCCCCTCCCCGTGCTGGTGGCTTTGCTCTGTCCCCTCACTGTCCCCGCACTGTCCCCACCCCTCCCGACAACGGGACGTCCGCGGCTCCTTCCAGCCCCAAAAATCCCCCCCAAAATCGCCCCGGTGACACGCGGGGGTGGCGGTGGCTCTGGCTGTCGCCGCTGTCCCCGCCGTGTCCCCCCGCGCTGCCAGCCCCGCCCGCCGCGTTAATTAATTATTAAAGGCAATCAAGCATTTCCAAGCAGCCGCGGCCCCGGCGCTTCCAGGAAAGCGGCGGCCCCGGGCACGGCCCTAAAGCGGCTCCCGGGGGGCTCGGGGGCGTGGGGACCCCACGCGGGACACCCCGACCGCGGGGACATCGCGGTGGCCGCGGGGACACGCGGGAGGGGAGAGCAGAGGGTCCTGGATGTCACCCAGGGGTGGGGACCCCGCGTGGGCCACTCAGGGACCCCTGTGGGACACCAGGTGGGCGGTGCCAGCCCCATGGGGACATCGTGGTGGCCGCGGGGACACGCGGGGGGAGGTTTGGGGGTCCTGGATGTCACACACAACCAGGAATCCAGTGCCAGCCCCATGGGGACATCGCGGTGGCCGCGGGGACACGCGGGGGGAGGTTTGGGGGTCCTGGATGTCACACACAACCCGGTGCCAGCCCCTTGGGGACATCGTGGTGGCCGCGGGGACATCCAGGAGGAGGTTTGGGGGTCCTGGATGTCACACACAACCCGGTGCCAGCCCCTTGGGGACATCGTGGTGGCCGCGGGGACATCCAGGAGGGGAGGTTTGGGGGTCCTGGATGTCACACAACCTGCCAGTGCCAGCCCCTTGGGGACATCGTGGTGGCCATGGGGACATGCGGGAAGGGGTTTGGGGGTCCTGGATGTCACACACAACCCGGTGCCAGCCCCTTGGGGACACACGGGAGGTGACACTGGTGTTTTAACCCGCCCCCCCAGCCAGGTGTCCCCACGAGTGGCACTGCCAGCACGGTGGCACACGCCCAGGTGGCACACGGAGGGGACACCCCCGGCTGGCACATCCCTGTCACCACTGCCAGCCCCGGGTGTGTCCCTCTGTCCCCTGCAGGGGTTCCGGGGAGTTTTTGGGGACACGGGGACGAGGCCACCCCCTCCCCCCGCCTGGCACTGCTGTCCCTCAGCTCCACATTGTCACCACCGGGGGGTGGCTGTCACCGCGGTGGTGGCCCCTGGGGGGAGGGGGGATGTTCCCTGAGGTTTTCCAGCATCCCAAAGTTTTGGGGGGACCCCAGGGGAGCCACCATGGCCTCGGTGGCCCCTTAGGGACACCCCAAAGCCCGCAGAGGGGACAGCAGGGCAGGGGACAGGGGTGGCACTGACCCCAATGGGCACAGGTGGGAGAGAGGGACAGGGGACATGAGGATCCGGGGAGGGCAGGGATGGGATCTGAGTCCCAGAAAAGGGCAGGGAGTGGGATTTGAGTTCCCAGAAAAGGGCAGGGAAGGGGATCTGAGTCCTAGAGGAAGGCAGGGAATGGGATCTGGAGAACCCTTTGGAGAGATCAGGAAATAGGATTTGAGTCCCCCAGGAGGGCAGGGAATGGGATTCAGGGCTCTGAGCATTAGGAATGCAGGGAATAGGATTTGAGTCCCAGAAAAAGGCAGGGAATGGGATTTGAGTCCCCTGGAAAAGGCAGGGAATGGGATTCAGAGAGCTCTGAATCCTCTGGGGATGCAGGGAATGGGATTTGAGCCCCCTGGAAATGGCAGGAATGGGATTTGAGTCCTGGAAATGGGAAGGGAATGGGATTTGAGTGCCAGAAAAGGGCAGGGAATGGGGTTCAGGGAGCTCTGAACCCTTTGGGAATGCAGGGAAGGAGATTTGAGTCCTAGAGAAAGGTAGAAAATGGGATTTGAGTCCCAGAAAAAGGAAGGGAATGGGATTTTAGTCCCCTGGAAAAGGCAGGGAATGGGATTTGAGTCTCCCAGGAGGGCAGGGAATGGGGTTCAGGGAGCTCTGAACCCTCTGGGGATGCAGGGAAGGGGATTTGAGCCCCCGGGAATAGCAAGAATGGGATGTGAGCCCCCGGGAAAAGGGCAGGAATGGGATTTGAGCCCCTCAGGAAAAGGCAGGGATGGGATTTGAGTCCCAGAAAAGAGCAGGGAATGGGGTTCAGGGAGCTCTGAATACTCTGGGAATGCATGGAAGGGGATTTGAGTCCCAGAGAAAGGTAGAAAATGGGATTTGAGTCCCAGAAAAGGCAGGGAATGGGATTTGATCCTGGAAAAGGCAGGGAATGGGATTTGAGTCCCCTGGAAAAGGCAGGGAATGGGATTTGAGTCCCCTGGAAAAGGCAGGAATGGGATTTGAGTGCCAGAAAAGGGCAGGGAATGGGGTTCAGGGAGCTGAACCCTCTGGGGATGCAGGGAATGGGATTTGAGTCCCAGAAAAAAGCAGGGAATGGGATTTGAGCCCCTTGGAAAAGGAAGGGAATGGGATTTCAGTCCCTCAAGAAAAGGCAGGAATGGGATGTGAAGCCGCTGGTAAAAGCAGGAATGGGATTTGAGCCCCCTGGAATAGCAGGAATGGGATGTGAACCCCCTGGAAAAGGACAGGAATGGGATTTGAGCCCCTCAGGAAAAGGCAGGAATGGGATTTGAACCCCTGGAAAAAGCAGGGAACGGGCACAGATCCCCCTCCCGTTGGCACAAACCCCCGGCAGCTGAAATCCGGGGATCCCGAGGTGCCCAGAGCACCGGGATTGGGGTGCCCGGAGGCCCGAGAATTCCAGGAAAAAAGGGAACTGGGGAGGGGGGGGGACACATCCTGGGATGCCCGTGGAGCCCGTGGGACCCAGGACACGGGAATGACCACAGGGCATGAAACGCCCAGAGCCCAGGATGCCCAACCCCTGGAATGCCCGTGGGATTTGGGATGCCCACGGAGACATCCCCAGCCCCTGGAATGCCCACGGCAGCCGCGAATCCCGAGGAGCCCAGGATATCCCGAGCCCTGGAATGCCCACGGAAACCAGGACGTCCATGAAAACCCTGGAATTCCCGCGGAACACGCGCTGCCCACAGCCCCCGGGACGCTTCCATGCCCTGGAATTCCCGTAAAAACCGGGATACCCACGGAGCTCGGGATACCCACGGAGCTCGGGATGCCCCGCGGAGCTCGGGCTGCGTCCATCCCGCAGCGCTCGGAGCCCGCGGGTTCTCCCGGGGCTGTCCCCAGGCTGTCCCCAGGCTGTCCCCCAGGCTGTCCCCAGAGCTGTCCCCGAGCTGTCCCCGAGCTGTCCCCAGGCTGTCCCCGAGCTGTCCCCAGGCTGTCCCCAGGCTGTCCCCAGGCTGTCCCCTTACCTCTGCGCCGCCGTGCTGGCGTCCAGGATCCCGGTGCCCGGCAGCCAGCGGCCGGCGGGGAGCCCCGCGCTCAGCGGCTCCTCCTTCATGGGGACCCCCGCGGGGCAGCGCCTCCTGCACCGAGAACATGACCGGGGGCTTCAGGGGGACTCTTGAGCTCCCCCGCCCCCCAGCCCCGGGCTCAGCGCCGGGCAGGTGCCGGGGCCGCCGTCCCGGCCGCCGGGGAAGCGGCATCTGCGGAGGGAGGGAGGGAGAGATGGAGGGGAGGCTCCGGGGGGGGTTCAGGGGAGGGAGGAGGGAGCGGAGGGGCAGAGCCCGAGAAGTTGGAGCTGGAGGAGCCCCGGAGCCAAGTGAGGGGAGGGGAAGGGGCGGGGGAGGCGCGGGGAGAGGGAGGGAGGGAGGAGTGGAGGGAGGGATGGGGAGGAAGGAGGGAGGGATGGAGGGAGGGAGGCCCGGAGGAGGAGTAGAAGGATGGAGGGAGGGATGGAGAGAGAGGAGGGGTAGAGGGAGGGATGGAGGAGGAGTGGAGGGATGGAAGGAGGGAGAGGAGGGTGGAGGAAGGCCCGGAGGAGGAGGAGTGGAGGGATGGAGCGCGGCAGAGGGAGGGAGGGAGGGATGGAGGAGCCTCGCAGAGGAGGAGGAGCAGCGGAGGGATGGAGCGCGGCCCCGGAGGGATGGAGGCTCGCACGGAGGGATGGAGGCTCGCAGGGAGGGACGGCCGAGGCGCAGGGAGGAGTGGGGGCGGCCCGGGGCGGGGGCTCGGTTCCGTTACCGGGCGGGCGGCGGCGGCGGCGGAGCGGGGAGGAGGAGGAGGAGGAGGAGGAGGAGGAGGAGGCAGCGGCGGCGGCGGCGGCAGCGGCACCAAGAGCAGCAGCGGGCGAACGGGGGGCGGCCCGGGGGTCCCGGGAACGCCATCACTGCTCCTCTCCCCCTGCGCCGCTGCCGCCCCCCGGCCTGGCCCCGGCGGCGCGGCTCGGGCAGCAGCACCATCAGCAGCAGCAGCGCTCGCTGCCGCCGCCCCGCCGCCGCCGCTGCCGCCGCCCCGCCGGCCCGGGCCATCCCGGCACTGCCGCCGCCGCCGCCTCCCCGGGGAGGCAGGGCCGGAGCCGCCGGGGAGGCGGGAAGCCGCGGCCGGCCAGGCTGACATCATTCCGGGGAGGAGCGGAACCTCCCCGCGCCGCGCGGGGGGCGCCGGGCACCCCGAGGGGAGACCCCCGGCAGCGACCCCCGGGGAGATCCCAGAGACCCCCGGGAGGGAACCCCGAGATTCCCAGGAGAGATCCACGGGAGAGACCCCAGAGATTCCTGGGAGAGACCCCGAGACCGCCGGGGAGATCCCAGAGACCCCCGGGAGAGACCCACGGGAGAGACCCCAGAGATTCCGGGGAGAGGTCTCAGAGACCCCCGGGAGAGACACCCCGAGATCCTCAGGAGAGACCCCAGAGATTCCCAGGAGAGACCTCCGAGACTGCCGGGAGAGACCCCCGGGGAGATCCCAGAGACCCCGGGAGGAACCCCGACATTCCCAGGAGAGACCCACGGAGAGACCCCCAGAGATTCCTGGGAGAGACCCCCGAGACCCACGGGAGAGACCCCCGAGATCCTCAGGAGAGACTCCCCCGAGACCGCGGAGATCCCAGAGACCCCCGGGGGAGAACACCGAGATTCCCAGGAGAGACCCCCGGGAGGGACCCCAGAGATTCCTGAGAGAGGTCTCAGAGACCCCCGGGAGCGACCCCCGAGACCGCCGGGGGAGAACCCCGAGAATCCCAGGAGAGTCCCCCTGGAGAGACCCAAGAGACCCCCGGGAGCGACCCCAGAGACCCCCGGGAGCGACCCCCGGGAGGGACCCCCGGCAGAGCCCGATGAGCAGAGAGGCCCTGGAGAAGTCCCAGATGGGCCCCGGGGTGACGCTGAAGTGACCCCAAAGTGTCCCCAGGGACACCTCGGGATGGTCCCAAATGGGGCCGGGGTGGCACAAAGTGACCCCAAAGTGTCCCCAGGGACACCCGGGTGACCCCAAAGGGGCCCAGGGGTTCCACCTGTCCGTGCCCGTCTGTCCATCCCAGTGTCCCCATGTCCATCCCCGTGTCCATCTGTCTGTCCATGTCCCCGTGTCCATCCCAGTGTCCATCCCAGTGTCCATCCCCGGTGTCCCCCCATCCATCCTTGGTGTCCATCTTACCATCCATCTGCGCACATCCCTGTCCATCCCGGTGTCCGTCTGTCCGTCCATGTCCCTCTGTCCACCCCGGTGTCCGTCTGTCCATGATCTCGTCCATCCCGGTGTCCATCCAACAGCAGCTGCCCCGATCTCAGCATCCATCCGTCTGTCCATCCGTCTGTCCTTAATCCATCCCTCTCTCCATCCATCTGTCCATCCCCCCCAGCATCCGTTTGTCCGTCCCACTGTCCGTTCATCCATCCCAGTGTCCTTTTGTCCATGCCCCCATCCATCCATCCATCCATCCATCCATCCATCCATGCATTTCCCAGTGTCTGTCTGTCCATCCTATGATCCGTTCATCCATCCCAACATCCGTCCATCCATCCCAGTGTCCACCCATCCATCCCCATCCATCCCCTGTCCATCTGTACCATCCATCTGTCCATCCCAGTGTCCATCTGTCCATGCATCCCACGGTCCATCTGCCATGTCCATCCACCCGCAGTACCATCCATGCCAATGTCCATCTTTCCATGCCCCTGCCCATCCCAGTGTCCATCCGTCCCAGTGTCCATGTGTCCATCCCTGTGTCCATCCATCCCTCTGTCCATCTCACTGTCCATCCATCCATGACCCTGTCCATCCCAGTGTCCATCCCAGTGTCCATCCATCCATGCCCTCATCCATCCCAGTGTCCATCTCATTGTCCATCCCTCCCAGTGTCCATTTGTCCATCCCTCCCTCCCAGTGTCCATTTGTCCATCCCATTGTCCATCTATCCCTCCATTTGCCAATCCCAGTGTCCATTTGTCCATCCCAGTGCCCATCCCTCCATTTGCCCATCCCAGTGTCCATCTCTCCCTCTCAGTGTCCATCTCATGGTCCATCCCTCCCAGTGTCCATTTGTCCATCCCATTGCCCATGCCTCCATTTGCCCATCCCAATGTCCATTTGCCATTCCCAGTGTCCAATTGTCCATCCCATTGCCCATCCCTCCATTTGTCCATCCCATTGTCCATTTGTCCATCCCAGTGTCCATTTGCCCATCCCAGTGTCCATCCCTCCATCCCAGTGTCCATTTGTCCATCCCAGTGTCCATCCCTCCATCCCAGTGTCCATTTGCCCATCCCAGTGTCCATTTGTCCATCCCAGTGTCCATCCCTCCATCCCAGTGTCCATTTGCCCATCCCAGTGTCCATTTGCCCATCCCAGTGTCCATCCCTCCATCCCAGTGTCCATTTGCCCATCCCAGTGTCCATTTGTCCATCCCAGTGTCCATCCCTCCATCCCAGTGTCCATTTGTCCATCCCAGTGTCCATTTGTCCATCCCCCATGACCCCTCAGGCCCGTCCCCTCTCCCCTCCCCGCCCCCATTCCGGGCTGGGCTCCTTTGGGATCCCTAAACGTCCCCCAATGGGGACAGCGGCACTGGGGGGACACCAGGGGACCCCAAATCTCGCTGGGGGACGGATTTGGGGTCACCACTGGGGTCCGGCTTAATCCCACGGGATTCCCATCGGGAGTGGGGTGGGGGCTCATGTCCCACATCCCGGGGGTCGCCCCAAAACCCAGAGGTGACCCCGTGGGGCGCGGGGACAGTGCCACCCCCCCGTGTCCGCTGTCACCGCCGGCATTGCCCGGGTGGCCCGGTAGGGGGCGCCCTGCGCGTGTGTGGTGACGTCAGAGCCGCGCCTGCATCGTGACGTCACGTTCACCCCCCCGTTGTGACGTCAGAGCCCAGGGGGTGAGGGAAGGGGACGGGCAGGGGCGACCCCAAAATGGGCACAGGAACCCCGAACCCTGGGAGCTGTCAGCCCAAAAATGGAAGAATCCACCCCAAAAATGGGAAAATTTACACCAAAAATGGGAAAATTCACCCTAAACTGGGAAAATTCACCTCGAAAATGGGAAAATTTACACCAAAGTGGGAAAATTCACCTCAAAAATGGGAAAGTTCATCCTAAACTGGGAAAAATCACCCCAAAAATGGGAAAATTTACACCAAAAATGGGAAAATTCACCCTAAACTGGGAAAATTCACCCCAAAAATGGGAAAATTCATCCTAAACTGGGAAAATTCACCCCAAAAATGGGAAAATTTACCCAAAAATGGGAAAATTCACCCTAAACTGGGAAAATTCACCCCAAAATGGGAAAATTCACCCCAAAAACGGGGAAATTCACCCCAAACTGGGAAAATCCACCCCAAAAATGGGAAAATTTACACCAAAAATGGGAAAATTCACCCTAAACTGGGAAAATTCACCTCAAAAATGGGAAAATTTACACCAAAGTGGGAAAATTCACCTCAAAAATGGGAAAGTTCATCCTAAACTGGGAAAATTCACCCCAAACTGGAAAAAATCACCCCTAAAATGGGAAAATCCACCCCAAAAATGGGAAAATCCACCCCAAACCGGCCAAATTCACCAAAAACTGGGAGTAGACACCCAAGAACTGGACATGGAAACCCAAAAACTGGATCTGGTCACCCCAAACTGGGAAAATTCACCCCAATAATGGATCCCGTCATCCCAAACTGGATCAAGTCACCCCAAAAACTGGGAAAATTCACAGCAAAAATGGATCCAGTCACCCCAAGTGGGACAAATTCAACCCAAACCGGGAAAATTCACCCCATAAATGGCCAAATTTACCCCAAATTGGGAAAATTCTCACCAAAACTGGACAAACTCACCCCAAAAATGGATCCATCCACTCCAAGTGGCGAAAATTCACCCCCAAAATGGGAAAATTCACCCAAAAAATGGATCCAGACACCCAAACGGGACAAATTCACCCCAAACTGGGAAAATTCACCAAAAAACTGAGAAAATTCACCCCAAAAATGGATCCAGACACCCAAATGGGTCAAATTCACCCCCAAATTGACAAATTCACCCCAAAAATGGATCCAGACTCCCCACATGGGACAAATTCATCCCTAACTGGGAAAATTCACCCCAGAAATTGCCAATTTCACCCCAAATTGGGAAAATTCAGCCCAAAAATGGATCCAGTCACCCCAAACTGGATCTGGTCAACCTAAAACTGGGAAAATTCACCCCAAATTGGGAAAATTCACCCCACAAATGGATCCCATCATCCCAAACTGGATCTGGTCACTCCCGAACGGGGCAAATTCACCCCAAACTGGGAAAATTCACCCCAAAACTGGGAAAATTCACCCCAAAAATTGATCTAGTCATCCCAAATCGGTCAAATTCACCCCTAAATTGACAAATTCACCCCAAAAATGGATCCAGACACCCAAAATGGGATAAATTCACCCCCAACTGGGCAAATTCACCCCCAAATTGACAAATTCACCCCAAATTGGGAAAATTCACCCCAAAAACGGATCCAGTCACCCCAAACAGGATCTGGTCACCCCGAACGGGGCAAATTCACCCCAAACTGAACCCAGTCACCCCAAAACTGGGAAAATTAATCACAAAAATGGATCCAGTCACCCCAAATGAGGCAAATTCACCCCAAACTGGGAGCAGACACCCAAGAACTGGACATGGAAATACAAAAACTGGATCTGGTCACCTCGAACTGGGCAAATTCACCCCAAAATTGGGAAAATTCACCCCACAAATGGATCCCATCATCCCAAATGGGTCAAATTCACCCCCAAACTGACAAATTCACCCCAAAAATGGATCCAGACACCCAAAATGGGATAAATTCACCCCAAACTGGACAAATTCACCCCAAAAACACCCAAATTCGCCCCAAAACTGGGAAAATTCCCCCCACAAATGGATCCAGTCACCCCAAACTGGATCTGGTCAACCCAAATTGGGAAAATTCACCCCACAAATGGATCCCATCATCCCAAACTGGATCTGTTCATCCCGAACGGGGCAAATTCACCCCAAAACTGGGAAGATTCACCCCAAAACTGGGAAAATTCACCCCAAAAATGGATCCAGTCATCCCAAATGGGTCAAATTCACCCAAAAAATGGATCCGGTCACCCCAAACTGGATCTGGTCACCCCGAACGGGGCAAATTCACCCCAAAACTGGATAAATTCACCCCAAACGGGGCGAGTCGCCCCCATCCCGGGGTGTTTGGGGTCCGGGGTGGTTTTGGGGTCCCCTGGTGACTCGTCCCCTCTGAGTCACGCCCCGTGCCCATCCCCCCCTTGCGCAATTCCCGTTTCCTTCCCCCTTCCCGTCCCGGATATTGGGGAACGTCCGGCCTGAGTCACCCCGGGTGTCACCAGCACCCCCCAAAACCCCCCCCCGGGTCTGGATCCATGGGAATTCCATCTGGGAAAGCAAAAAAAAAAAAATCTCGGAGTTCCAGCCCAGGATTGCGATTTTGGGGTTTTTTGGTTTGTTTTTTTTCCCAAACCATTCTGGGATTATGGTTCAAAGTTTCATCTCAATGATCCTGGAATTGCAGTGGGATCGATGTGAATATTCCCATGGGAGATCCCATTCCAGGGGTTTTCATCCCAAAAAAAGAAGCTGAAAAGGAAAAGAGAGGAGCAGGGTCAACACCCCAAAAATTCCAAGGGTGGAATTCCAGGTTTCCCATCCCTGGAAGTGCCCGAGGTCAGGTTGGATGGGACTTGGAGCCCCCCGGGGATGGGGTTAATGGGATTGATGATGGGATTTGGGGTCACTTCCAGCCCAAACCGTTCTGGGATTCCAGGAGAAGCTGGAGGGGCCCTGCCGGGAGTGGGGCTGGGATTGGGGAGTTGGATCCCACTGGGATTTCGGGGTGTCTCTGGGATTTTGGTGTCTGAGGGTGGGAGGAGTGAATTGGGGTCGAGGGGAGTTGACGTGGAACTGTGGGAACAGGGACACAGGGACAGGGACACAGGGATATGGGGACAGGGACACAGGGACACGGGGATATGGGGACACAGGGATATGGGGACACAGGGACACGGGGACACAGGGACAAGTTCAGGATCTGCGACACTGGCGGGACAAGATCAGGAATAGGGACAGGGACGAGTCCAGTGACAGGACCAGGATGAGGAACAGGATCGGGGACAAGGATGGGGATGGGATCAGGGACAGGGACAGGTTTAGGGACAGGGACAAGTCCAGTGCAGGGACAGGGACAAAGGGACAAGGATGGGGATGGGATCAGGGACAGGGACAGGTTTAGGGACAGGGACAAGTCCAGTGCAGGGACAGGGACAAAGGGACAAGGATGGGGATGGATTAGGGACAGGGACAGGTTTAGGGACAGTATCAGGCACAGGGAAAAATTCAGTACAGGGATAAAGGGACAAGGATGGGGATGGGATCAGACAGGGACAGGGACAAGTTCAGTGACAGGGTCAGGATCAGGGGAAGGGCCAGAGTCAGGGACAAGGATGGGGATGGATTAGGGACAGGGACAGGCTTAGGGACAGTATCAGACACAGGGAAAAATTCAGTACAGGGACAAAGGGACAAGGATGGGGACAGGACCAGACAGGGACAGGGACAAATTCAGTGGCAGGATCAGGACTGGGGACAAGATCAGGGCCAGGGAGGATCATGGCCAGGACAGGCCAAGTTCAGGGACAAGGATGGGGAGAGGGACAGGGACGAGCTGAGTGACAGAGTCAGGGACAGGATGGGGGACAGGACCAGGGACAGACACAGGGACAAATCCAGTGACAGGATCAGGGGCCAGGGACAGGGACAAGGATGGGGACAGGATGGAGGACAGGACCAGGGACAGATACGGGCAGGGACCAGGACTGATCCAGGGACAGGATCAGGACTGGGGACAGGGACAAGGATGGGGACAGGGTCAGGGACACTCAAGGGCAGAGCCCTCAGCCCTGCCTGTCCCCTGGGGGCGTGGGGACACGCGTGACGCCGGCCGGGTGGCACCAGCGCGGTTCCTGTTCCCCGGCGGGCGCGGGGCAGGAAGCGGGGACAGCACCGTCCCTGTCCCCGGCGTGTCCCCAGCGTGTCCCCGAGTGTGTCCCCAGGGCCATGGCCGACGGCCCCGACCTGTACGAGACCCTGGAGCTCCGGTACCTGCCTGCCTTGGGCCCCCCGCCCGCTGCGACCCCGGCGCGGTCCCCGCGGTGGCACCGGGCGCTGGGCACGGCCCTGCTGCTGCTGCTGGCGGCGGCGCTGGCGGCGCTGGGCACCCTGTGTGAGTGGGGACACGGGGACAGCGGCGGGGACAGCGGGACAGCGGCGGACAGCGACCGGGAAGGGGCTGGGAGTGGAGGAGTGAGGTTTGGGGTTTGGGGAGTGGTCGGAGAGGGGCTGGGAAAGGGGCTGGGAGTGGGGTTTGGGATTTGGGGAAGGGGTGGAAGAGGGGCTGGGAAGCGCCTGGGAGTGGGGACGGACCGGAGAGGGGCTGGGAAGGGGCTGAGATTTGGGGAGGGGTTGGGAAAGGGGCTGCGAGTGGGACTGGGGTTTGGGATTTGGGGAGGGGTTGGGGAGGACTGGGGTTTGGGAATTGGGAGGGGCTGGAGAGGGACTGGGGTTTGGGATTTGGGGAGGGGCTGGAGGGACTGGAATTGGGAGGGAGCTGGGAAGGAGTGGGACAGGGATTGGGAGAGGGACTGGGAGTGGGCAGGGGCTGGGACAGGGGTTAGGAGTGGGGAGGGGGCTGGGGAGGGATTGGGAAAGGGTCTGGGGTCTGGGGAGGGGTTGGAGAGGGATGAGACCGGGAGTGGGGCTGGGAGGGGATGAGAGGGGTTGGAAGAGGCTGGAGAGGGGCTGGGAGGGGTTGGAGAAGGGCTGGAAGAGAACGGGGACTGGGAACGGGACTGGGAGAGGGGCTGGGAATGGGAACGGGACTGGGAGAGGGGCTGGGAGAGTAACTGGGAGAGGGGCTGGGAGTGGGAACGGGACTGGGAGAGGGGCTGGGAGAGTAACTGGGAGAGGGGCTGGGAGTGGGAACGGGACTGGGAGAGGGCTGGGAGAGTAACTGGGAGCGGGGCTGGGAGTGGGAACGGGGCTGGGAGGGTCTGGGGTCTGGCGAGGGGCTGGACCAGGGCTGGGAGTCAGGAGTGGGATGGGGAGGGGCTGGGGTCTTGGGAGGGGCTGGAGAGGGGCTGGGAGAGGGAGTGAGGCTGGGGGCTGGAGAGGGGCTGGGAGCGGGATGGGGGAGGCTGGGAAGGGACTGGGAAGGGACTGGGAAGGGACTGGGAAGGGACTGGGAAGGACTGGGAGCTCGGGCACGGCCGGGGCTCTGTGGGCAGGGGCTGGAGCAGGCGGGGTGGGGGTCCCGGACAGGGGACAGGGGGACAGGGGGGACAGGGGGACAGGGGGGACAGGGGGGACAGGGGGGGACAGGGGGACAGGGGACCCCGTCACTTCCTGTCCCCCCAGACGTGCAGAGCCGGGGGAGCTGCGGGCGGCGCGGGCGGAGCTGGCAGCGGCCACCGACCCCTGTGGGCCGACCCCGACGGTGAGGGACCCCGGCACCGGCCCTGTCCCCAACCTGTCCCCAGCCTGTCCCCAGAGCCAGCCTGGCACCAGCCGCTGTCCCCAGACCCCGCCTGCAGCCCCGTTCTGCCCCCAAATCCGGGCACAGCCCCTGTCCCCAAATCCTGTCCCCAAATCCGGGCACAGCCCCTGTCCCCAGTTCCTGTCCTGTCCCCAAATCCCGGGCACAGCCCTGTCCCCAAATCCTGCCCCAAATCCTGCCCCCAAATCCTGTCCCCCAAATCCTGTCCCTAAATCCTGCCCCTAAAATCTCGGGCACAGCCCCTGGCCCCAAATCCTGTCCTGTCCCCAAATCCCGGGCACAGCCCCTGGCCCCAAATCCTGTCCTGTCCCCAAATCCCGGGCACAGCCCCTGACCCCAAATCCTGTCCCCAAATCCTGTCCCCAAATCCTGTCCTGTCCCCAAAATCCCGGGCACAGCCCCTGTCCCCCACTCCCTGACCCCAAACTGTCCCCAGCCCGCAGCCCCTGTCCCCAAATCCTGTCCCCAAATCCTGTCCCCAGCCGCTGCCCTGTCCTTACCTGCAGTCCCTGTCCCTTGTCCCTGTCCCCAGCCCTTGTTCCCTGTCCCCAAATCTTGTCCCCAGTCCCTGTCCCCAGCCCATCCCCATGTCCTGCCCCAGTCCCTGGCCTTACCTGCGGTCCCTGTCCCCACAGTCTGTCCCCAAACCCAACTCCTGTCCCTGTCCCCATGTCCCCACAGGTGACACCCCTTCAGCGGCACAGCTGCGGCAGGACCGGCTCGGTGGGTGACAGGGGAGGTGACAGGGGAGGTGACAAGGGCTCGGTGGGTGACAGGGGGAGGTGACAGGGGAGGTGACAGGGGAGGTGACAGGGGAGGTGGCCGTGTCCCCGCGCAGGGCGGTGGCTGCGGGGTGCCGGGCTCAGGGAGGTGACAGGGGCGGTGACAGGGAGTGTGACAGCGCTGTCGCCGTGTCGCCGCGCAGGGCGGTGGCTGCAGGCGCTGGCGCTGGGCTGGCGCTACCACCGGGGCAAGATTTACCTGTTCTCGGGCCAGCGGCAGCCCTGGGCCGCGGCCGAGGCCGCCTGCGCGGTGACACACGCGCACCTGGCCTCTGTCACCAGCGCCGAGGAGCAGGTGAGGCTGGGGACACCGCGGGGACACCGCGGGGACGGCCACTCCTGTCCTGTCCCGCTCTGTCCCCTCCCAGCTGAGCAGCGGCTGCCTGCGCACCGCTATGGGCGTGTCCCCAAGTCCTGTCCCCAAATCCTGTCCCCAAATCCTGCTCACAGCCACTGTCCCCAAATCCTGTCCTGTCCCCAAATCCTGTCCCCAAATCCTGCTCACAGCCACTGTCCCCAAGCCCTGTCCTGTCCCCAGATCCGGCACAGCCCCTGTCCCCAAGTCCTGTCCCCAAATCCTGCTCACAGCCCCTGTCCCCAAATCTTGTCCTGTCCCCAAATCCTGGGCAAAGCACCTGTCCATAAATCCCGTCCTGTCCCAAATCCTGTCCCCATCACAGCCCCTGTCCCCAGCCCCTGTCCTGTCCCCAGATCCCGGCACAGCCCCTGTCTCCCACCTCTTGTCCCCAAACTGTCCCCAGCCCGCAGCCCCTGTCCCCAAATCCTGCTCACAGCCACTGTCCATAAATCCTGTCCTGTCCCCAAATCCTGTCCCCAAATCCTGTCCCCAAATCCTGCTCACAGCCACTGTCCATAAATCCTGTCCTGTCCCCAAGTCCTGTCCCCAAATCCTGCTCACAGCCACTGTCCCCAACCCCTGTCCTGTCCCCAGATCCCAGGCACAGCCCCTGTCCCCAAGTCCTGTCCCCAAATCCTGCTCACAGCCACTGTCCCCAACCCCTGTCCTGTCCCCAACCCCGTCCTGTCCCACTTCACCTGCCCGTGTCCTCCATTCCCATGTCCCCATCTGTCCCCGTGTCCCCATCACCTGCCCCTTACCTGTCCCCACACCTGTCCCCATGTCCCCATTCTCATGTCCTTCATGTGTCCCCTCACCTGTCCCCGTGCCCTACACCTGTCCTCACACCTGTCCCCGTGTCCCACACCTGTCCCCGTGTCCCCTCACCTGTCCCCGTGTCCCTCACCTGTCCCCACACCTGTCCCCGTGTCCCCACACCTGTCCCCGTGTCCCCACCTGTCCCTCACCTGTCCCCGTGTCCCTCATCTGTCCCCGTGTCCCCACACGTGTCCCCATGTCCCCACACCTGTCCTCACACCTGTCCCCGTGTCCCCACACGTGTCCCCACACGTGTCCCCGTGTCCCCACACCTGTCCCCATGTCCCATCACCTGTCCCCATGTCCCCTCGCCTGTCCCCTCGCCTGTCCCCGTGTCCCCACACCTGTCCCCACACGTGTCCCCGTGTCCCCACCTGTCCCCATGTCCCATCACCTGTCCCCGTGTCCCTTGCCTGTCCCCTCGCCTGTCCCCGTGTCCCCACACCTGTCCCCACCACGTGTCCCCGTGTCCCCACACCTGTCCCCGTGTCCCCACACCTGTCCCCGTGTCCCCTCACCTGTCCCCACGTGTCCCCGTGTCCCCACACCTGTCCCCGTGTCCCCACACCTGTCCCTCGCCTGTCCCCGTGTCCCCTCGCCTGTCCCCTCGCCTGTCCCCGTGTCCCCACACCTGTCCCCGTGTCCCCTCGCCTGTCCCCGTGTCCCTCACCTGTCCCCGTGTCCCCACGTGTCCCCGTGTCCCCACACCTGTCCCCGTGTCCCCTCACCTGTCCCCGTGTCCCCTCGCCTGTCCCCACACGTGTCCCCGTGTCCCCTCACCTGTCCCCGTGTCCCAGGGCGTGCCTGGCCCGCGAGGCCCGCGGTGGCTCCTACTGGATCGGGCTGGCAGCCACGGGCCCGGGGGCTCCTGGCGCTGGGCAGACGGGACCCCCTATTCCCCCGAGCTCAGGTGAGGGGGCGGGGACACCTGGGGACACCTGGGGACACCTGGGGACGCGGCTGTCGCCTCTCGCTGACCCGCCCCCGTTGTTCCCGCAGTTTCTGGGCGCCGGGCCAGCCGGACAGCACCGACCACGGCCGGTGGGGGGGGGAGGGCTGCGTGCAGATCCACCCGGTGGGGGCGGGGCTCTGGAATGACCACAACTGCAACTTCAGCTTCCCCTGGGTGTGCCAGAGGGACCTCCGTGCCCCCTGAGCGACCCCGAGTGTCCCCCGAGTGTCCCCCGAGTGTCCCCCGAGTGTCCCCCGAGTGTCCCCCGAGAGCTCTTCCCAGGGAGGGGCGGGGAATTTACGGGGGTCTCCGAAAACAGTGGGGTGATCCCACTAATCCTGAGGGATGAATCCTGCAGGGGGCTCAGATCTCCCCAGAATCCCGTGGGATGATCCCAGTAATCCTGTGGGATGATCCCTCTCAAATTCAGGACGTTCAATCCCCCAAAATCAGTGGAATGATCCAAATAATCCCGTGGGATGATCCCAGTAACCCCGTGGGATGATCCCTCTCAAATCCAGGACATTCAATCCCCCAAAATCAGTGGAATGATCCCAATAATCCTGTGGGACGATCCCAGTAACCCTGTGGGATGATCCCCCTCAAATCCAGGACATTCAATCCCCCAAAATCAGTGGGATGATCCCAATAATCCCGTGGGATCTCATCCCCCAAATCCAGTGGGATCACCCCCCTTATTTAGGGAATTCATCCCCCACATCCAGTGGGATCAATCCCAAAACCAGTGGGATCATCCCCCAATTTCAGTGTGATCATTCCCCCTCTTTAGGGAATTCATCCCCCAAATCCAGAGGGATCATCCCCAAAAAAACAGTGGGATCACTCCCCTTTATTCAATGGGATCAATCCCCCCTTATTTAGGGAATTAATCCTCCCACATCCAGTGGGATCAATCCCAAAACCAGTGGGATCATCCCCCAATTCCAGTGTGATCATTCCCCCTATTTAGGGAATTCATCCCCCAAATCCAGAGGGAACAATTCCCCAAATCCAGTGGGATCATTTCCCCTATTTAGGGAATTCTTTCCCCATAGGGATTTTTTAGGAATCTCATCCCCCAAATCCAGAGGGATCAATCCCCCAAAATCAATGGGATCTCATCCCCCCTTATTTAGGGAATTCATCCCCCATAGGGAGTTTTTAGGGATCTCATTCCCCAAATCCAGTGGGATCATTCTCCCCTCATTTAGGGAATTCATCCCCTAAATCCAGAGGGATCATCCCCAAAAAAACAGTGGGATCACCCCCCTTTATCCAACGAATCCAGAGTGATCATCCCCCCTTATTTAGGGAATTAATCCTCCCACATCCAGTGGGATCAATCCCAAAACCAGTGGGATCATCCCCCAATTCCAGTGTGATCATTCCCCTATTTAGGGAATTCATCCCCCAAATCCAGAGGGAACAATTTCCCCAAATCCAGTAGGATCATTTCTCCTATTTAGGGAATTCTTCCCCCATAGAGATTTTTTAGGGATCTCACTCCCCAAATCCAGAGGGATCAATCCCCCCTCATTTAGGGAATTCATCCCCCAAATCCAGTGGGATCAATTCCCCAATCCATTGGGATCAATCCCCCAAAATCAATGGGATCTCATCCCCCCTTATTTAGGGAATTCATCCTCCAAATCCAGTGGGAAAAAATTCCCCCAAATCCAGTGGGATCATTTCCCCTATTTAGTTCTTCCCCCATAGGGTTTTTTTAGGGATCTCATCCCCTAAATCCAGTGAGATCAATTCCCCTAAAACCAGTGGGATCAATCCAGAGGGATCAATCCCCCAAATCCAGTGGAATCTCATCCCCCAAATCCAGTGGGACCATCCCTCAATTCCAGTGGGATCATTCCCCCTATTTAGGGAATTCATCCCCCAAATCCAGAGGGATCATCCCCAAAAAAACAGTGGGATCACCCCCCTTTATCCAATGGGATCAATCCTCCGAATCCAGAGGGATCATCCCCCCTTATTTAGGGAATTAATCCTCCCACATCCAGTGGGATCAATCCCAAATCCAGAGGGATCATCCCCCAATTCCAGTGTGTTCATTCCCCCTATTTAGGGAATTCATCCCCCAAATCCAGAGGGAACAATTCCCCCAAATCCAGTGGGATCATTTCTCCTATTTAGGGAATTCTTCCCCCATAGGGATTTTTCAGGGATCTCATTCCCCAAGTCCAGAGGGATCAATCCCCCCTCATTTAGGGAATTCATCCCCCAAATCCAGTGAGATCAATTCGCCCAAATCCAGAGGGATCAATCCCCCAAAATCAATGGGATCTCATCCCACCCGTATTTAGGGAATTCATCCCCCAAATCCAGAGGGATCATTCCCCCTATTTAGAGATCTCATTCCCCAAATCCAGTGGGATCAATCCCCCAAAACCAATGGGATCTCATCCCCCCTTATTTAGGGAATTCATCCCCAAATCCAGTGGCATCAATCCCCCAAATCCAGTGGGATCTCCCCTTTTTATCCAGGGATCCCCCCAGTCCACGGTGTCCCCAACCCACGCCTGTCCCCAATGTCCCCAATCCCGATTTAAATGTCCCCTCCCCCCCCCGCGGCATTTTGGGGTTCCCCAACCCCCACCCAGGGACATTTGGGGGACGCGCCCCTCGAATTAATCACAGCTGAGCAGAGAATAAATTGCTTTAAATAACAAAAGGAAAAAAATAAAACAACACAAAAACCCGCACAAATTACCCCAGAATACAACCAAAATAATCCTCAAATAACCCCCCCAAAAAAACCGAAAAAAACCCTAAATAAGCCAAAAATAACCGCCAAATAAACCCCCAATACACAGGAAAACATAAAATACCCCAGAAAACAGCAAAAAACCCCAAAAAATAACCCCAAATAAGCCCCAGAACAACCTCCCAAAAAAACCCCAAAAAACCAAAACAAAAAACAAACAAAAAACCCACAAAAACAAACACCCCCTCCCAAATAACAATACCCAAAAAAAACCTAAAAAAACCCCCAATACTCCTCAAAACACCCCAAAAAACCCCAGAAAAACAAAAAACAAACTCAAAAAAACAAAGCAAACCCAAATAACCCCAAAATAGCTGAAGAAAAAAACTCAACCTCCCAAAAAACAAAATCCTCAAAAGGCGAAATAAACCCAAATCACCCTCAAAAAAGGGGGAACAAAAAAGGTAATTAGGGGGAAAAAGGGAATGAAATGGGAATAAAATGGGAATAAAAAGGGAATAAAATGGGAATAAAATGGGAATTAAAAGGGAATAAAATGGGAATGAAATGGGAATGAAATGGGAATAAAAAGGGAATAAAAAGGGAATAAAAAGGGAATAAAAAGGGAATAAAAAGGGGGAAAGAAGGGCAAAAAACGGGTGAAAAGGGGATGAAAACGGAAGTAAAAGTAGGAAAAGAGGGTGGAAAAAAGGGAACAAAAGGGGGAGGAGAAAGGGAATTTAAAAAGAGGGAAAAGAAGGGAAAAAAGGGAGAGAATGGGGGGAAAAGTGAATTAAGAGAGAAAAGAGGGAGGGGAAAAGGGAATAAAAAGGGGGAGAAAAAAGGGGAAGAAAAGTAGAGGGAATTTGCCGCCGTGCCGCGCTCAGGGGAGGTGCTGAGAGGCCGCAGGGCGCCGATATCGCTATATCGCTATATCGCTATATCGCGACATGTCGCGCGCGGCCGCCTGCCCCCGAACCCCGAGGTTGCGTCGCAGCCGCTGGGGGGCGCCAAGCGCCGCGGCGCCGCTTATATTGGGCAGGAAATGCAGCGACAGCCAATGGGAGCGCGGGACCGGCAAACTGTGACAGCTGATTGGTCGAAAATAATGATTGACGGCGTGAATAGCCAATAGAAGAGCGCAGAGGGAGGAGCCAGAAAAGTGCGGAAGTAATTAATGCGCGGGTGCGAAAGAAAGTGATTGACGGGCCCTGCAGCCAATTGGAAGCGAGAATGAGATAAATAGGCGGGATCGAGCAAAGGGGCGGGGCTTAAAGTGCGGGATGGCGCGAATGTAAATGGGGGGATATTGAGGGGGATTTTGGGGACACGGCCGGGCCCAGTGGCAGGACATGGCTGGGGGAAGGGATAGGAGGGGGTGGCGGTTGAGAAGTCACCCAGAAGTTCAGGGGAGGGGCGGCTGGGGAGGAGCCATGACGTCACCGTGAGAATCAGCCCCTGGTCAGGGGTGTCACTGTCACCTGCTGGGGTGGTGGCTCTGTCCCTGTCTCATCCCAGTGTCCATATCCCATCCCAGTGCCCATATCCCATCCCAGTGTCCATATCCCATCCCAGTGTCCATATCCCATCCATGGTGTCCATATCCCATCCCAATGTCCATATCCCATCCCAGTGTCCATATCCCATCCCAGTGTCCATATCCCATCCATGGTGTCCATATCCCATCCGTGGTGTCCATATCCCATCCCAGTGCCCATATCCCATCCGTGGTGCCCATATCCCATCCCAGTGCCCATATCCCATCCCACTGTCCATATCCCATTCCCAGTGCCCATATCCCATCCATGGTGTCCATATCCCATCCCAGTGTCCATATCCCATCCATGGTGTCCATATCCCATCCCAATGTCCATATCCCATCCCAGTGTCCATATCCCATCCCAGTGTCCATATCCCCTCCCAGTGTCCATACCCCATCCCAGTGTCCATATCCCATCCCCATGTCCATATCCCATCCCAGTGTCCATATCCCATCTATGGTGTCCATATCCCATCCCAGTGTCCATATCCCATCCCAATGTCCATATCCCATCCCAGTGTCCATATCCCATTCCCGTGTCCATATCCCATCCCAGTGTCCATATCCCATCCCAGTGTCCATATCCCATCTATGGTGTCCATATCCCATCCATGGTGTCCATATCCCATCCCAATGTCCATATCCCATCCCAGTGTCCATATCCCATCCCAGTGTCCATATCCCATCCCACTGTCCATATCCCATCCATGGTGTCCATATCCCATCCCAGTGTCCATATCCCATCCCAGTGTCCATATCCCATCCCCAGTGTCCATATCCCATCCATGGTGTCCATATCCCATCCCAGTGTCCATATCCCATCCGTGGTGTCCATATCCCATCCCAGTGTCCATATCCCATCCCAGTGTCCATATCCCATCCCCAGTGTCCATATCCCATCCGTGGTGTCCATATCCCATCCCAGTGCCCATATCCCATCCATGGTGTCCATATCCCATCCCAGTGTCCATATCCCATCCCAGTGTCCATATCCCATTCCCAGTGCCCATATCCCATCCATGATGTCCATATCCCATCCGTGGTGTCCATATCCCATCCCGTGGTGTCCATATCCCATCCCAGTGCCCATATCCCATCCCACTGTCCATATCCCATCCCAATGTCCATATCCCATCCCCATGTCCATATCCCATCCATGGTGTCCATATCCCATCCCAGTGTCCATATCCCATCCCAGTGTCCATATCCCATCCATGGTGTCCATATCCCATCCCAATGTCCATATCCCATCCATGGTGTCCATATCCCATCTATGGTGTCCATATCCCATCCATGGTGTCCATATCCCATCCCAGTGCCCATATCCCATCCCAGTGTCCATATCCCATTCCCGTGTCCATATCCCATCCCACTGTCCATATCCCATCCCAGTGTCCATATCCCATCCCAGTGTCCATATCCCATCCCAGTGTCCATATCCCATCCGTGGTGTCCATATCCCATCCATGGTGTCCATATCCCATCCCAATGTCAATATCCCATCCCAGTGTCCATATCCCATCCAGGTGTCCATATCCCATCCCAGTGTCCATATCCCATCCCAGTGTCCATATCCCATCTCAATGTCCATATCCCATCCCAGTTCCATATCCCATCCCAGTGTCCATATCCCATCCCACTGTCCATATCCCATCCGTGGTGTCCATATCCCATCCATGGTGTCCATATCCCATCCCAATATCCATATCCCATCCCAGTGTCCATATCCCATCCAGGTGTCCATATCCCATCCCAGTGTCCATATCCCATCCCAGTGTCCATATCCCATCTCAATGTCCATATCCCATCCCAGTTCCATATCCCATCCCAGTGTCCATATCCCATCCCAGTGTCCATATCCCATCCCAGTGTCCATATCCCATCTCAATGTCCATATCCCATCCCAGTTCCCATATCCCATCCGTGGTGTCCATATCCCATCCCAGTGTCCATATCCCATCCATGGTGTCCATATCCCATCCCAATATCCATATCCCATCCCAATACCCGTGTCCCATCCCAATACCCATGTCCCATCCGAAGATTCATATCTCATCCCAATATCCATATGCCATCCCAATGTCCATATCCCATCCCAACACCCGTGTCCCATCCCAATATCCATGTCCCATCCCTATATCCATATCCCATCCCAGTGTCCATATCCCATCCCAATATCCATATCCCCTCCCAATATCCATGTCCCATCCCTATATCCATATCCCATCCCAGTGTCCATATCCCATCCCAGTGTCCATATCCCATCCCAATATCCTTGTCCCCTCCCAATATCCATGTCCCATGCCAATATTCATATCCCATCCTAATCTCCATATGCCATTCATATCCCACATTTCCATGTACCTGCAGGCCCAGCTCCCGTTGCCATGGCAGCAGCGACGCTCCCATTAAGCCCCGCACAATTTCCATGGCAATCGGACGCTTCTTGAAGCCCCGCCCCCGTTGCCATGGCAGCAGAGCCGCTTCCTACAGCCCCCCTTATTTCCATGGCAACACGACGCTCCCATTATGCCCGCCCCTGTTGCCATAGCAGCAGCAACTCATTCCTGAAGCCCCGCCCTTTTCCATGACTACAAGACCACCCTTGAAGCCCCGCCCCCGTTGCTATGGCACAGAGACGCTCCGTGAAGCCCCGCCCCGTTGCCATGGCACAGAGACGCTCCCATGAAGCCCCGCCCCCGTTGCCATGGCACCGCGCCGCTCCCGTGAAGCCCCGCCCCCGTTGCCATGGCACCGCGCCGCTCCCGTGAAGCCCCGCCCCCGTTGCCATGGCACCGCGCCACTCCGTGCAGCCCCGCCCCCGTTGCCATGGCACTGCGCCACTCCCTTGAAGCCCCGCCCCCGTTGCCATGGCACAGAGACGCTCCCGTGAAGCCCCGCCCCCGTTGCCATGGCACCGCGATGCTCCCGTGAAGCCCCGCCCCCGTTGCCATGGCACCGCGACGCTCTGGCCGGGCTCTCATGGCGGCCGCGGGGCCGCAGCCGGGGCCGGACACGTCGCTGGTGTCCCTTTACCGCTGGCTGGACACGGTGCCACTGTCGCGGCCGCGCAGGAACATCGCCCGTGACTTCAGCGACGGGGGTTGGCCCGGCGGGGGCGCGGCGGGGTGGCCGCGGGGCGGGGGGGGCGGTGTCCCCGGTGGTGCCACCCGCAGCGTGTCCCCGCTGTCCCCGCAGTGCTGGCGGCCGAGGTGGTGAAGTTCTTCTTCCCCGCCATGGTGGAGCTGCACAGCTTCGTGCCCACGAGCTCCACGGCGCAGAAAGTCGCCAACTGGGGCCACCTCAACAGGTAGGGAGCGGTGCCACCAGCTCCGTGTGGCCCCCAATCCCTGGGAGTGTCCCCAAAGTGTCCCCACCTGTCCTGGGGTCCCGCTGTTGGTGACCCCCCGACAGCTCACGTGCTGCAAATGGGGATTGGTGTCCCCCCGTGTCCCCGCCCCCGTGTCCCTCTGTCACCTCCCCCCGGGTGTTTCCTCGGTCCCAAATTTTAGGAAAGTGCTGAGTAAGCTGAATTTGCGCCTCCCGGAGGAGATGATCCAGCAGCTGGTCCAGAGCCGGCCGGGAATGGCCGAGCAGCTCCTGCAGCTCCTGCGGCAGAAAATCCAGGAGAGGCAGAGGCAGAGGAAGGTGGGGGAATCCCCGGGATGGGGAATCCCCGGGATGGGGAATCCCCGGGAATGGGGAAATCCCCGGGATGAGGAATCCCCGGGAATGGGGAATCCCAGGAAATGTTGGACACTGGGGTTTGGAGCAATTTGGGATAGAGGAAAATGTCCCTGGATGGGATTTAAGGTCGCTCCCAAACTAAACTATCCCAGGATTCTGCTCTGGAGCCAGGCTGGGAATGTTCTCATGGAAAAAGGAAAATTCCAGGGATTCCTCCAGGGGCTCAGGAGAGCTGGAATTTGGGACAGGACACAGGGAATGGCTCCACTGGGAAAGGGGAGATGGGGCTGGGATCTTGGGCAGGAATTCCTGCCTGGGCTGGGATTCCCAGATTTGCTGCGGCTGCCCCTGGATCCCTGGAATCAGGAATCGGGTTTGGATTCTCCTGGGAATGCTGTCCCAGCTGTTCCAGATGTTTTCCTGCCTCTCCTCGCAGCCCCCAGCGGAGCCGGCAGCGCTGGAGGAGGGCGGATACCTGGACACGGGTAAGGACGGGGAGGAAAAAGGGGATCCCCAAAAATCCCTCCCTGGGATCTTTGGGGGTCGCTGGGAGGGGACGGGGGTGTCGGGGCGGGTGACCCCATCCGTCCCTGTGGGGTTTTCCAGCCCATCCCAAGGTCCGCAGCGATTTGGGAAGCCAGGAGGGCGCGGCCAGGTGAGGGCTGGGCAGGGAACGGGACCCCCTTGGGGTCGGGGGGTTATGGGGTCCCTGTGGGGCTCAGGGGGTCCCTGTGGGGTTTGGGGGTCAATGTGGGGTCTGGGGTGTCCCCATAGGGCTCAGGGGGTCCCTGTGGAGCTTGAGGGGTCAATGTGGGGTCTGGGGCTGTCCCCATAGGGCTCAGGGGGTCACTGTGGGGTTTGAGGGGTCACTATGGGGTTTGGGGGTCAATGTGGGGCTCAGGGGGTCCCTGTGGGGCTTAGGGGTCACTCTGGGATTTGAGGTGTCCCCGTGGCGCTCAGGGGGTCACTGTGGGGCTCAGGGGTCACTGTGGGGCTCAGGGGGTCCCTGTGGGGCTTAGGGGTCACTGTGCAGTTTGGGGGTCAATGTGGGGTCTGGGGGGTCCCCATAGGGCTCAGGGGGTCACTGTGGCGCTCAGGGGGTCCCTGTGGGGTTTGAGGGGTCCCTCTGGGGTTTGGGGAGTCCCCGTGGGGTTCAGGGAGTCACTGTGGGGTTTTGCGGGGGTCACTGTGGGGTTTGGGGGTCAATGTGGGGCTCAGGGGGTCACTGTGGGGTTTGAGGGGTCACTGTGGGGTTTAGGGGTCACTCTGGGGTCTGGGGGTGTCCCCATGGGGCTCAGGGGTCACTGTGGGGTTTAGGGGGTCCCTCTGGGGTTTAGGGGAGTCCCCGTGGGGCTCAGGGGGTCACTGTGGGGTTTAGGGGGTCACTGTGGGGTTTAGGGGGTCCCTGTGGGGCTCAGGGGGTCACTGTGGGGTTTAGGGGTCACTCTGGGGTCTGGGAGTCCCCATAGGGCTCAGGGGGTCACTGTGGGGTTTAGCGGGGTCCCTGTGGGGCTCAGGGGGGTCACTGTAGGATTTGGGAGGGGTCCTCTGGGGTCTGGGGGGTGTCCCCGTAAGGCTCAGGGGGTCTCTGTAGGATTTGGGGGTCACTCTAGGGTTTGGGGGGTGACTGTAGGGCTCTGGGTGTCCCTCGTGAGGGTCAAGGGGTCACTGTGGTAGTTTGGGGATCACTGAAGGGGGTCAGGGGATTCCTGTAGAGTTTGGGGTGTCCCCGAGGGGATCAGGGGGTCCTTGTGAGGTTTGGGGGTCACTGTGGGGTTTGGGGTGTCCCCGAGGGGATCAGGGGTCACTGTGATGGTTTGGGGGTCCCTGTGGGGTTTGGGGTCACTGGAGAGTGTCTGGGGGTCACTCTGGGGTCTGGCTGTCTCCGAGTGTCCCTGGGTGTCCCCGAAGTGTCCCTGGGTGTCCCCAAGTGTCCCTGGCTGTCCTCGAGTGTCCCCGAGTGTCCCTGGGTGTCCCTGAGTGTCCCCGAGTGTCCCCGAGTGTCCCCGAGTGTCCCTGAGTGTCCCTGGGTGTCCCCAAATGTCCCCAAATGTCCCCGAGTGTCCCCAAGTGTCCCTGGGTGTCCCCAAATGTCCCCAAGTGTCCCCGAGTGTCCCCGAGTGTCCCTGGGTGTCCCCGAGTGTCCCCGAGTGTCCCCAAGTGTCCCCGAGTGTCCCCGAGTGTCCCCGAGTGTCCCCGAGTGTCCCCGCGGGTCCTGCTGGGGACCAAGACATTCCCATGGGATCGCGGGACGGGATTTGGGGGACCCCCCCCGGGCCACGGGCGGGCTCGGCGCTGTCGCCACGTCCCCGCCGTGTCGCGGCGCCAGGGGGGCGGCAGCGCAGCCCGGGGCAGCCCCTGGGGACATGCGACAGCAGCTGGAGGAGCGCGAGCAGGCGCTGCAGCTGGCGCGGGACACGATCCAGGTGAGCGCGTCCCAAATCCCGGGGACACGGGGACATCCGGGGGACATCCGAGGGACATCCCGGAGGGACACGGGGACATCCTAGGGGGACACGGGGACATCCCGGGGGACATCGAGGGACATCCCGGGGGTACACGGGGACATCCTGGAGGGACACGGGGACATCGCAGGGGGACACAGGGACATCTCAGAGGACATCCCGGGGGACACGGGGACATCACGAGGGACATCCCGGGGGACACGGGGACATCACGGGGACATCCCGAGGAAGACACGGGGACATCCTGGGGGTCACGGGGACATCCCGGGGGACACGGGGACATCCTGGGAGACACGGGGACATCCCGGGGACATCCCAGGGGACACGGAGACATCCTGGAGGGACACAGGGACATCCTCGGGGGACACGGGGACATCCCGAGGGGACACGGGGACATCCCGGGGGGACACGGGGACATCCTGGGGGACACGGGGACACCCTGAGGACATCCCGAGGGGCCACGGGGACATCCTGGAGGGACACGGGGACATCACGGAGGGACACGGGGACATCTCAGAGGGACACGGGGACATCCCGGGGGTCACGGGGACATCACGGAGGGACACGGGGACATCCCGGGGGGACACGGGGACATCCCGGGGGGTCACGGGGACATCCCGGGGGACACTCGTGACACTGGCCTGGCCCCCGCCCGTATTCCCGGTTTTTCCCTTTTTCTCCTTCCCGGTTTTCCCGGTTTTTCCCAATCCCCCTTTCCCGGTTTTTCCCCTTTCCCGGTTTTTCCCTCTTCCCCCTTCCCGACTTTTCCTGTTTTTTCCCGATCCCCCTTTCCCGGATTTTCCTGTCCCCTTCCCATCTTTTCCTGTCCCCCTGCCTGGCTTTCCACATTTTTTTCCCCAATTCCCCCTTCCCGCATTTTTCTTGTCTCTAATTCCCGGTTTTCCTTTTCTCCCTTCCCAGCTTTTCCTGGTTTTTCCCTGTCCCCCTTTCCCGGCTTTTCCCTTTCCCGTTTTTCCCCGGCTTTTCCCTGTCCTTCAAATTTTCCCTGAAATCCGGGATTTTCCCGCCGCACATGTAAATTTGGGACGGGCCTCAATTCTGTGGGATATTCGGGGTGGGAACAGCGGGATATCTGGAATTCCCTTCTTTTTTTTTCTCTTTTTTTTTCTTTTTTATCTTTTTTAACCTTTTTTCCTTTTTCTTTTTTTCTTTTTTTTTTTCTTTTATTTTTTCTTTATTTTTCTTTTTTCCTTTTTTTTCTTTTATTTTTTTCTTTTTTCTTTTTTTTTTTCTTTTTCTTTTTCTTTTTTTCTTTTTCTTTTTTTCTTTTTTTTTTTTTTTTTTTACGGAGGGAAGGGACAGCTGAGATGGGAACCCCAATTCTGTCTCTTCCCCTCAATGAAAAAACAAAACAAGAAACGAAAGGACAAAAAAGTCAAAATTCCACTGGGAAAAAAAAAACCAAAAAAAAAAGCCGGGATTCCCTGAGTGGGGAGGACCCCCGAGGGTGGGTTTGGGATTTTGGGATTTCGGGATTTGGGATTTGGCTCCGAAATCCCTCGGGAATCGCAGATCCTGCAGGCCAAGGTGGGGCGGCTGGAGCAGCTCCTGCTGCTCAAAAATCTCCGCATCGACGACCTGAGCCGGCGGCTGCAGCAGCTCCAGGGCCACCGCCGCTGACAGCGACAGTGACACCGCGGGTGGCACCGCGCTGGTGGCCCGGGGACAGCCCGGGCGCGCCCAGCGGCTCCCAGCGCGTCCCAGTTCGCCCAGTGCCCGGCGCAGCCGCGGCGCTGGGGATTAAAGTGTTGGATCTTGAGGACAGCGTGGGGACAGCGCGGGGACACTGGGGACAGCGAGGGACACTGGGGACAGCGAGGGGACAGCGAGGGGACACTGGGGACACTGGGGACAGCGGAGGGACAGCGGGGACACTGGGGACAGCGTGGGGACAGCGAGGGACAGCGAGGGGACAGGGTGGGGACAGCGAGGGGACACTGGGGACAGCGAGGGGACAGTGAAGGGACAGGGTGGGGACACTGGGGACAGCGTGGGGACAGCGAGGGACAGCGAGGGACAGGGTGGGGACACTGGGGACAGCGGGGACAGCGAGGGGACACTGGGGACAGCGTGGGGACAGCGAGGGACAGCGAGGGGACACTGGGGACAGCGAGGGGACAGTGAAGGGACAGGGTGGGGACACTGGGGACAGCGAGGGGACAGCAGGGGACAGCGAGGGGACACTGGGGACAGCGTGGGGACAGGGTGGGGACACTGAGGACAGCGAGGGGACAGTGTGGGGACAGCAGGGAGGGGACACTGAGGGGGACATTGGCGTGAGGACATCAGGGCAGGGACATCAAGGTGGGGACACTGGGGACATTGGGGACAGCAGCGCGGGAGTGGCAGTGCGGGAGGGGGGATGGCAGCGTGGGGACAGCAGGGTGGGGACAAAGGGGTCAGGACATCGTTGTGGGGACAGGAAGGAAGTGACAGCAGCGAGGGGACACCGCGGAGAGAGCAGAGCGGCGACATCAGCGTGGGGACATCAGCGTGGGGACACTGTAGGGACACCATGGGGACACGGTGGGGACATTGTGGGGATGCTTTGGGGACACTCTGGGGATGCTGTGGGGACACTCTGGGGATGCTTTGGGGACATTCTGGGGACGCTGTGGGGACACTCTGGGGATGCTTTGGGGACATTCTGGCGATGCTTTGGGGACATTCTGGGGATGCTTTGGGGACACTCTGGGGATGCTTTGGGGACACTCTGGGGACGCGGTGGCCGCCGGGATTTAATCCCTTCCCAAATCCAAATCCCGTTGTTTTTGTAATCCCGGAGCAAATCCGTGCCTGGCGCTGGGTGGTGACAGCGACATCCCCCGTGTCCCTCCCCCAGGTGACATCCTCAGCCGCGGCGACACGCTCAGGGGTGGCTCTGGGGACCGTCCCTGTGCCAGAGCGGCTTTTTTAGGGAAAACCTGGAATTTCCGGCCCGTGTGGGAACGGGGGGGACAAGCCGGACCCTGGGGTCCCCTCCCTTGGGGACAAGCCGGGTGTGATGTCACCGTGCGGTGACAGGGCTCTGGGGATCCCGGGGAATGCGGATCCCAGATTTCTGGGAATGCGATCCCGGGTTTTTAAGCGTTCCTGCAGCTGGACCGGCCCCTCGGGGGTGACACTGTCCCCTCTGTCCCTCACGTGTCCCCGCTGTCCCTCACGTGTCCCCTCTGTCCCTCACGTGTCCCCTCTGTCCCTCACGTGTCTCCTGACCCCGCTGTCCCCCCGCCATTCCCGGGGGACAATCCCGGCGCTCTCGGGATGGGAACGGGCGGCGCTGGCCGTGTCCCGGTGGGATGTGGCCGTTCCCTGTCCCCTGTCCCCTGTCCCCTGTCCCGGTGGGACGTGGCCGTTCCCTGTCCCCTGTCCCGGCAGGAAGGGACACGGAGGTCGGGATGGGGACAGGAGGGACAGGGCTGGATGGTCCCAGGCTGGGACCAGGGAATGGGGTGGGAATGGGATTGGGATGGCATTGGGGATGGGATTTGGATTGGGATTGGGATTTGGATTGAGGTGAAATGGAAATGGGAAGGGGAGTGGGAATGGAATTGGGATTTGGATTGGGATTGGGGTGGAATGAGATTGGGGTTGAGATGGGATTTGGATTGGGATAGGATTGGAAAAGGGAATGGGATTTGGATTGAGATTGGGATTTGGATGGAATGGGGTGGGTTTGGGATTTGGGTTGGGATTAGGATTCAGATGGGATGGCATTGGAAATGGGATGGTGTGGGATTGGGGTTGGGGTTGGGGCTGGGATTGGGATGGGGTTGGGATGGAACTGAATTGGGATCAAATGGGACGAGATGGATGGGATGGAGTTGAGTTGAGATAAAAGGGATCAGGTGCGAGAGGATTGGAATGAGACGGGAGGAGAAGAAATCAAACAGGAAGGAAATGGGGATGGATTTGGGATGGAAGGGAAGGAATGGGAAGGGAAGGGAAGGGAAGGAAGGGAAGGGAAGGGAAGGGAAGGGAAGGGAAGGGAAGGGAAGGAAGGGAAGGGAAGGGAAGGGAAGGGAAGGAAGGGAAGGGAAGGGAAGGGAAGGGAAGGGAAGGGAAGGGAAGGGAAGGGAAGGGAAGGGAAGGGAAGGGAAGGGAAGGGAAGGGAAGGGAAGGGAAGGGAAGGGAGGTTTCGGGAAGTTTCGGGGTTCCCGCCGCTCCCCCCCCCGTTCCCATGGCAACGCCTCCCCCGCCCACAAGGGGGCGCCCCGCGGCGCGCGCTCTCCTCCATTATCTGCCCCGCCCCTTAGCAACGCCTGTTGGCAACAGTCCCGCCCCTTAGCAACGGCCCGGGAAGCGCAGCCTGGGGGCGTGGCCTGGGGCGTGTGATTGACGTGCACCTCGACCAATAGGAGCGCGGCTTGGGGGAGCGCCAGCCAATAGGAGCGAGCGGGCGTGCCCGCCCAGCGGGAAGCGGGCAGCGGGAGCGGCGGGGTGAGCGGGGCACGGCGGCAGCGCGGGGGACACTGGGGACACTGGGGGACACTGGGGACACCCGGGGGGTGGCAAAGGGACCGGGGCAGCCCCGCGGAGGGGCGGGGGAACCGCGGGGGATGGCGGAGGGAAAACGGGGCCGGGAGCGCTCGGGAAAGGAGAGGGAGGGGAGGACAATCGCGACCCCGGTGTCCCCTCGCGGTGTCCCCTGTGCTGTCACCCCCATCCTGAGGCTTTGGTGACACCTTCGCCCCCACCCAGTGTGGCTTAAAACGCCCCTAAATCCCTGGATTATCCCCCCATCCCGAGAGGCTCCCCCCGTTCCAGCTCGGTTTTGTTTCATTTCATCTTTTTTTTTTTTCCTCCCGAAATTTTGGGTTGTTTTTTGGCTTTTTTCCCCGAAATTTTGATTATTTTTTGTTTTTTTCCCATGGATTTCCCGGTCCAGCCCTTGCATGGCGCGATCGCAGCAAGGAGGAGGAGGTTGGACCCTTCAGTTCCATCCTGGTGGGATTTTTTGGGGGGGGGGATGTCACATCCCGAATTCCCCGCTCCGCGCTCGCGTTTATCCCAGGAAAAAGCGATTTGGGAAGCGCTCCAAGTCTGGGATCTGCGCTGCTGCTTCCAGCCTGGAAAACATCCCCAAAACTCGGGGACTTTTTTTTTTTGTGGGGAGGAAAAAAAAAGGGGGGGAAACTAAGGCAGGCGCGGGGGGTGCGAATTCCTAAATTCCCGCTTTTCCCGGAGATTTGGGATGTGGGAATTCCCATTCCTGTCCCTGGCTCCTCCCCGCCGGGATCGCGGCCACCTCGGGGCCACCTCGGGGCCACCTCGGGGCCACCTCGGTGTCACCGCTGTCCCCGCGGTGGGGTGGGGACGGGGCGGAATCGGCGCCTGCCCGTTCATTGCCGCCCCATTCCCGCAGAATTCCCGGACGATGCCCCCCGGCCGCTGACACTGGGGACAGCGACAACGCCGGGCGGCGCGGGGGACAGATGGCGACAGCCGGCAAGGGTGAGTCCCCAAATCCCCTCGCGCATCCAGGGATTTCAGGGATTTGCCGGAGTTTTGGGGTCCCCCTCTGTCCCCACATCCAGGGGTTTGAGGGAGCCCAAAATCCCGAGGGATCTTTGCGGGATTTCTTTGTGCTCCGGGAATTTCCCTGGGAATGGGGCTGGGGGCGGCTCCTTCCCGGTGAGACTGAGGAGATTCCCAGGAAAAAAAAAAAAAAAGGGTTGGGGACATCCTGGAGGGGACTCTGAGCCCCCCTTGGGGGGAGGCGGTGACCCCGAGGGTCCAACAGGTTCTGATCCCAGAAATTCCAGATCCAGGGGATTCCCTGATCCCACAAATCCCTGAAATCCCAGATCCAGGGGATGGTCAGATCCCAAAATCCCAGAAATCCCAGATCCGGGGATGCTCAGATCCCAGAAATCCCAGATCAAGGGGGTTCCCTGATCCCAGAAATCCCAGATCCAGGGGATGCTCAGATCCCAAAAATCCCAGAAATCCCAGATCCGGGGATGCTCAGATCCCAAAAATCCCAGATGAAGGGGGTTCCCTGATCCCAGAAATCCCAGAAATCCCAGATCCAGGGGATGCTCAGATCCCAGAAATCCCAGATCAAGGGGGTTCCCTGATCCCAGAAATCCCAGAAATCCCAGATCCCGGGGATCCCAGATCCCAGAAATCCCAGGTCCAGGAGATTCCTCGTTCCCACAAATTCCACAAATCCCATAAATCCCTAATCCAAGGGATTCCCAGATCCCACAAATCCCAGATCCAGGAGATTCCCTGATCCCAGAACTCCCAAAAATCCCAGATCCAAGAGATTCTCTGATCCCAGAAATCCCAGGTCCAGGGGATTCCCTGCTCCCAGAAATCCCAGAATTTTCCCGGGGAAAAATCCCCACCTTCCTCCTGCTCCAGCGCCACTCTTCCCAGAGGGTCCGTGCCTGGGAGGAGGTGGCCAAATACTGTCCCCAAGTGCCACCAGGGTGCCAAAATCTAATTAGACAACATCAATTTGGGATTATCAAGGTTTGGGATTGGGATTCCCGGGCTGGGATCGGGACCCGGAATCCGCTCGGATCCTTCGGGATCGCCACGGCCGCGCCCGGGAGGGTCCCCCGCGTGTCCCCACGCGTGTCCCCACGCTGTCACCGTGTCCCCTCGCTGTCCCCCCGGAGTTCGGGGCGGAACAATCGCGGCTCATTAAATCGCGGCTCGTTAAATCGCGGCTCGTTAAACCGCGGGATTCCCAGCAACAAAGAGCCTTTTCTTCAGGCGACAAGGGAGGCGACAATCTGCTGCTGGCGGCGGTGACAATCTGCTGCCAGCTGGGAGCGGGGCCGGGGCTCGGCGGGAGGAGGAGGAGGAGGAGGAAGGGGCGGATTTTCCATGGAAGCGGCGCACGTGGAAAATCCCACGGGATCTTGTGGGCCCCCGTGGGGACAGCGCTGTCCCCAAGCTGGTGGCCGCCCCCCGCAGAGCCCTGGCCTGTCCTGGCTTTGTCACAGCCGTGTCACCTTCCCCCGTGTCACCTTCCCGCGGCACCGCAGCGGAGCCTGCCGAGCCTGGGGACCCTCGGGGACACTTGGGGACCCTCGGGGACACTTGGGGACCCTCTGGACATCAGCTGGTGGCCGGTCCCTGCTGGGAGAGCAGCTGGCTGTGGTCGCTGTCACCTGTGTCCCTCTGTCCCTGTGTCACTTGTCCTAAGGACATCACGGGAGGGAGCGGAGCATGCCGAGCCTGGGGACATTTGGGGACACTTGGGGACCCTCTGGACATCAGCTGGTGGCGCTTCCACGCTCTCCTCCGTTGTCACCTGTCCCCTGCCACCTGTCACCTCTGTCCCCGTGTCCCCAGAATGTGTCACTTGTCCTGAGGACATCACAGGAGGGAGCGGAGTCTGCCGAGCCTGGGGATGCTTGGGGACATTTGGGGACCCTCGGGGACACTTGGGGACCCTCGGGGACACTTGGGGACCCTCTGGACATCAGCTGGTGGCCGGTCCCTGCTGGGAGAGCAGCTGGCTGTCACCGCAGGTCCCCTGTGACCCAGGTGACACCGGGAGGAGGTGACAGGGCAGCCCCTCCCGGTGCCCATGTCCCCAGCTCGAGGCCACCTCCCCTCGGGGACACGGCTGTGACCGGGGGCTTTGTCACCTGCAGGCAGCAAGGCCAGGGGGACAGGAGTGCGCTTCGCCCCCCAGGGCCACCCCCAGGAGGGGACCCACGGCCACGTCCACTTCCAGGAGCAGCTGCACGACTCGGCCGTGATGGTGACAGAGGACAAGGACGGCCACTTCCTGGTCAAGGTGGGGGACACGGGGACAGCAGCGGGTGTCACCCTCCCCTGGGGACTCCAGAGCTCCCAGCTCCCGAAAATCCCCGGATTTTGAGGCGCTCCCACCCCGGAATTCCGTGTCATTCCCTAGGGCTGCTCCTGAAGTCACCAACTCCAGATTGTCCCGTTTGTCCCCGCATTGGGGTGGCTTTGGGGACACGGGGGACACGCGGCACTGTCCCCTCCGCCCCGCTTTGGGGCCGCTCTGGATCCCACCACTCCCGTTCCCACATCCCTTTCCCGCTGATCCGAAGGGCTCCGGGCGGAGGGGGCGGTGCCAGGGGAGGGGACAAGGAGCCACCCGCGGTGCCACCGCCGTGTGGCACCTGCAGCTGCCACCGGCGCTGAGTCAGAGCCTCGTGGCGGGCGCGGGAGGCCGGAATTCCATCCCAAATCGGGGGAGGCTGTTGTTGTTTTCCCTGCACGTGATGAGGGGGTGGCAGTGCCACCCACGGGGACACGGGGACACAGGCTCGGGATGCTCCTGGGAAAAGATCTTGGGGTTTTTTTGTTGGTTTTTTTTTCCCAGTGCTGAGCGTTTTTCTGGGGGGTTTAAAGGGATAAATCCCAGAATGGTTTGGGAGGAAAGTGGGGGAGAGCTTGGAGCTCATCCTGATTCCTTGGGCACTCCCAGGGGTCCTGGGGCTGCTCTGGGAATTCCATTCCAGCCAGGAATTCCTTCCCAAAATCCCTGTGTCCTGTCCCTCCAGGCCTTGTCCCAAATTCCAGCTCTCCTGGAGCCCCTGCAGGGACTCTGAGCATCCCTGGAATTTTCCCTTCTCCAGGGGAACATTCCCAGCTCTCCCAGAGCAGAGTGAGCTCCAAAATCCTGGAGTGATTTGGGTTGGGAGGGACCTTAAATCCCATCCCAATCCCACCCCATCCATGTTCAGGGACACTCCCACTGTCCCAGGGGGATCCAACCTGGCCTTGGAAAATCCCCGGGATCCAGGGGCAGCCACAGCAAATCTGGGAATCCCAGCCCAGGCAGGAATTCCTTCCCAAATCCCAGCCCCACCTCCCCATTCCCTGTGTCCTGTCCCCAGTTCCAGCTCTCCTGGAGCCCCTTGATCCTTTCCCAGCTGTTTGGGATGATCCCAGCCCACGGGGGATTTTGGGAATTCCACCCTCTGGATGCTGGCCCCGGATTCTCCCTCAGGGATCGTTCCCAGCTCGCTCCTTTCCCAAAATGGTTTTTTCCAAGGGCTCAGGAGTGCTCTGGTTTTTGTCATGACAGTGGAGAAGAGGCTCTGCTGCCTTTTCCAGGAGCAGCTGGAAAACCTCTCCCTGCTCCCTGTGACATCCACGGGTCATTATTCCCAGATTTTTGTCCTAAAATTCTGTATTTTTCCAGCGTTTTTTGGGGGCAAAATCACCTTTTCCTGATTTATTTCCTAGATTATTTCCTATATTATTTCCTATTTATTATTTCCTGATTTTTTTTTGGTACAAATCCCTCCTCCTAACACAGGATTTAACAGGGGAAACGTTTAGGATACAATTCCCTGTCCCCACCTTCCTGGGGACTCTCCAGCGTCCCTTGTCCCCAAGGGGGGATGGGAAAGGAGGTGACAATGGTGACAGTGGTGATGTCACCACCCCCTCTCCCACCCCATATCCCGCTTTTCCAGGTGGGATTCCTGAAGATCCTCCACAAGTACGAGATCACCTTCCTGCTGCCCCCCAGGCTGGGGAAGGACGTTTGTCCCCTCCCTGTCCCCAGCCCCAACCTGCGTGTCATCAGCGTCACCTCCCTGCCCGAAGGTACCGTGTCCCCTCCTTTGTCCCCAGTGTCCCCATGCTGGGCCCTGCCCTTTTTCCAAAGGGGGAGGGGAGGCCACACCCAGGTGTCCCCTCGGGGTGGTGACAACTCCTTGTTCTCAGGGATGTCCCCAAATCCCTTTATTTTGTTGTTGTTGGGATTTTCCTTTCCTGGGGGTTTCTGTGGGTGAGGGGACAGCAGACCCTGACAAGGGACAGGGACAGGGATTGCTCCAGGGGACAGGGACAGCTCCAAGAGGTGCCACCCGCCACTTTGGGGACAATTGGGCACTGCCACATCTATGGGATCCCAGAGAGGGACCTGGGGACAGCTGAGTGTCACCCTGAGCTGGGGGCAGTGCCTGGGGACAGCTGAGTGTCACCCTGGGCTGGGTGGCAGTTTTGGGAGAGTGCCACCCTGGGCTGGGTAGCACTGCCTGGGGACAGCTGAGTGTCACCCTGGGCTGGGTGACGGTTTTTGGGGGACAGCTGAGTGTCACCCTGGGCTGGGTGGCAGTTTTTGGGGGACAGCTGAGTGTCACTCTGGGCTGGGTGATGGTTTTTGGGGGACAGCTCAGTGTCACCCTGGGCTGGGTGGCAGTGCCTGAGGACAGCTGAGTGTCACCCTGGGCTGGGTGGCAGTTTTGGGAGAGTGTCACCCCGGGCTGGGTGACAGTTTTTGGGGACAGCTGAGTGCCACCCCAGGCTGGGTGACAGTGAGCAGTTTTTGGGGACACGGGCTCTGCTCTGAGGACAGCGCAGGTCCCTGGGGCCACCTCGGTGCCATCCCAGTTGTCCCACAGCCAATGGATGCTGTTCCCACCTCTCTGTCCCCTCGGGGCTTTGGTGTCACCTCCCGGCGGTGGGGACAGGGCGAGGGCGGGGCTCTGGTGTCACCCGCCGCTGGCTCCATCCCAAAAAAGCGCTTTAGGGTTTGTTTGGAGATTCCCAAGCGGGGCTGGGATCGGGATTAGAGCCGAGACCGGGATCGGGATTTAGACTGGGATCAGGGCTGAGGTCAGAGCCAGGATTAGGGCTGGAATCAGGACCGGGATTGGAGCCAGGAGCTGGGATCAGGATCAGGATTGGGACCGGGATTGGGATTGGGATCAGAACCGAGACTGGGACTGGGATCAGGGCTGGAATTAGGACCGGGATTGGGGCTGGAATCAGGATTGGGATCAGAGCCAAGACTGGGACTGGGATCAGGGCTGGAATCAGGACTGGGGTCGGGACCAGGATTGGGACCGGGATTGGGATTGGGATCAGAGCTGGGACTGGGATCAGGGCTGGAATCAGGACTGGGGTCGGGACCAGGATTGGATCGGGATTGGGATTGGGATCAGAGCTGGGACTGGGATCAGGGCTGGAATCAGGACTGGGGTCGGGACCAGGATTGGGACTGGAATCGGGATTGGGATTGGGATCAGAGCCGGGACTGGGACTGGGATCAGGGCTGGAATCAGGACTGGGGTCGGGACCAGGATTGGGACTGGAATCATGATTGGGATCAGAGCTGGGACTGGGATCAGGGCTGGAATCAGGACCAGGATTAGAGCCAGGATCAGGAATGGGACTGGGATTGAGGCCAAAAACAGGACTGGAATTGGAGCCAAGATTAGGATTGGAGCTGGATTTGGGATTAGAGCTGAGATCAGGATTGGAGCTGGGATTTAGATTAGAGCTGTGATTGGATTAGATCTGGGATCAGAATTGGAGCCAGGATCAAGATTGGAACTGGGATTGGAGCTAAATCAGGATTGAAGCGGGGATCAGGATTGGGGCTGGGATCAGGATTGAAGCAGGGATCAGGATTGGGGCTGGGATCAGGATTGGGGCTGGGATTAGGATTGAAGCAGGGATCAGGATTGGAGCTAGGATCAGGATTGGGGCTGGGATTAGGATTGGAGCTGGCATCGGGATTGGGGCTGGGATCAGGATTTGAGCTGGGATCAGGATTGGGGCTGGGATCTGGATTGAGGCTGGGATCAGGATTTGAGCTGGGATCAGGATTGGAGCTGGGATCGGGATTAGAGCCAGGATCAGGATTGGAGCTCGGTTTGGAGTTAGAGCTGGGATTTCAGTTAGAGCTGGGATCGGGATTGAAGCCAGCATCAGGATTGGAGCCAGGATCAACATTGAAGCTAGGATTTGGGCTAGGATTGGGATTGGAGCTGGGATTGGGGATTTGGGCTAGGATTGGGATTGGAGCAGGGATCAGGGCCAGGGCCTCTCGAGAGCAGAAGAAAAGAGCCCTGGGGTGAGCTCTGGGTAGAGTGGGGGGGACAGGCAGGGAATATTCGGGAAGGGTGGGAGGGATGGGAAAGGCACAGGCAGGGAGGGAAGGGTCAGGGAGGTGCAGGCAGGGCAGGGGAGGTTCGAGGAGGGCAGGGAAGGTGCAGGCAGGTACAGGCAGGGCAGGAAGGGTTCAGGCAGGGCAGGGAAGGTTCAGGCAGGCTGCAGGCAGGGCGGGGAGGGCCGAGGTTCAGGGGCCAGGAGGGCAGGGAAGGTACAGGCAGGGCAGGAAGGGTTCAGGCAGGGCAGGGAAGGTACAGGCAGGCACAGGCAGGGTGAGGAGGGCACAGGCAGGGTGAGGAGGCACAGGCAGGGCCAGGAAGGTTCAGGAGCTTCAAGGAGGGCAGGGAAGGTTCAGGGAAGTGCAGGCAGGGCAGGGGAGGTTCGAGGAGGGCAGAGAAGGTGCAGGCAAGACACAGGCAGGGCAGGAAGGGTTCAGTCAGGCCAGGGAAGGCATGAGCAGGGCAGGAAGGGTTCATGCAGAACACAGAAGGCACAGGCAGGGCCGGGAAGGTTCAGGGAGGTGCAGGCAGCACAGGGGAGGTTCGAGGAGGCAGAAGGTGCAGGCAAGGTACAGGCAGGGCAGGAAGGGTTCAGGCAGGCCAGGGAAGGCACAGGCAGGGTGAGGAGGGCACAGGCAGGGCCGGGAAGGTTCAGGGAGGTGCAGGCAGCACAGGGGAGGTTCGAGGAGGGCAGGGAAGATACAGGCAGGCACAGGCAGGGTGAGGAGGGCACAGGCAGGGTGAGGGGGGCACAGGCAGGGTGAGGGGGGCACAGGCAGGCTCTGGCAGCCTTCCAGCAGTTTCTCCCCGTGGCAGGGCACAGCGTGCGCTGCGAGTACACGGCGCACAGGGAGGGGGTGCTGAAGGAGGAGCTGCTCCTGGCCGGACACGGCCCCGGCCACATCAAGGTCACCGTCCAGGCCCGGGTCATGGGTAAGAGGCTCTGGGGGGGCTCTGGGGTCCCTCCTGTCCCCTCTCCTCCTCTCACAGGCCCAGCCATTTTTCCCAGTTGTCCCAGTTCAGATGTGGTGTCATCCCAGCTCCAGGGCAGCGCTGAGGAATTGCCCAAAATGGGTGATTTCATCCCAAAACTCCCCCAGCCTGGGGATTGAGGAGAGCCACTGGGAAGGGGTGAAGGGAGGGGGTGGGGTGACTCCAATGTCCCCTGGGCCCCTGTGCCTGGCTGGGTCACCCCTGTCACTGTGACCCCTTTGTCCCTGGGATGTCCCCTGTCCCTGAGACCCCTTTGTCATTGGGACCCTCGCTATAAACCCCAACACCCCCTTGCTCCCCGTGTCCCCCACTGCATATCCCAGCCACCCCCAGCCCCCTTTGTCCCCTGAGGTTGTCACACCCCTGGGCAGTGACCAGTCCCCACAAGGGACAACACATTCCTCACCCACTCCAGGCCTGGCATTGCTGGGGTGGACAAACCCCTGCAAGCTTAAAACCCCCAAAACCCCCCTAAAAAGGGGCGTTGCCACCCTCCCCAAAGGGTGGGCAGGGAGCTGTCCCCGAGCCGTGTCTGTGCTGTCCCCAGACCGCCACCACGGCACGCCGATGCTGCTGGACGGGGTGCGCTGCGTGGGAGCCGAGCTGGAGTACGACTCGGAGCAGAGCGACTGGCACGGCTTCGACTGACCCCAGGCCCCACCCCGGGGGTCCCCAAAGTCCCCAAAGAACTTTGGGGGACAGTCCCCAAAGCAGGCGGGGGGACCCCGCTTGTCGCTGCTGCCGCTGCTTCGCCCTCACCCCGCAGTCCCGGGGGGGGTTTGGGGGAATTGTGCCTCTTGGGGTGGGAATTTTCCTCTTCCCTGGGCTGGGGGAGGAATTTTGCCTGTGGAATGTGGGGTGGGAGCGGGGAGCCCCCTGTGGCTCCGGGGTTGGGGTCATGTCCCCCGGCCGTGTCCTTGTGTTGCTGCCAGCGCCTCTTTTATCGGGTTTTTTTTTCCTGTTTTTCTCAGATTTTTCCTCTTTTTTTCCCCTCTTTTCCCCTTTTTTAACTCGTGGTACAAGGACCAGGATCAGTTTCAGGAGGTTTTATGTGCCTATATATATATATCTATATATATCTATAAATATAAAGATATCTTACATGCCTGGTGGGGGTTAAAATACAAAATCTGACCTTGGGAAGGAGTAAAATCCCACTGGGAATGGGCTGGGAGCCCAGATGTCCTCCATGAACCTGCCCAGAGGAACAGGGGACACCTCCAGGTGAATAATCCCAAATAGTCCTGGATGGGGAATGGGGAGGGGTCATGGGGCAAATTCCAGTTAGAAGGGGGCTGGGAGAGGGTGGGGAGTCTCCAGGATAAGTGGGGGGGTCTCAGTCTGGGGGAGATCAATGGTGCCAGCTCCTGGAGTGGTCCCCACAATGACAGGAGGTCTCAGCTGGCGTGGAAATCGATGGTGGCATCTCCAGGAAGGGCTCAGTTGGGCAGGAAGTTGATGGTGGCATCTCCCAGGGGTGTCCTCACAGTGACAGGGACTCTCAGTTGGGCTGGAAGTTGATGGTGGCATCTCCCAGGGGTGTCCTCACAGTGACAGGGACTCTCAGTTGGGCAGGAAGTTGATGGTGGCACGTCCTGGTGTTGTCCCCACAATGGCAGGGACTGTCAGTTGGACAGGAAGTTGATGGCGACATCTTGCCAGGGGTGTCCCCACAGTGACAAGGGTCCCTCAGGTGGACAGGAATTCAATGGTGGCATGTCCTGAGGGTGTCCCCATGATGACAGGGGGGTCTCAGTTGGAGATTAATTCAATGGTGGAGTCTCCAGAAAGGTCTCAGTTGGACAGGAAGTTGATGGTGGCACATCCTGGGTGGCCCTAGTTGGACAGGAAGTTGATGGTGGCACATCCTGGCTTGTCTCAATTGGACAGGAAGTCAATGGTGGCACATCCTGGGTTGTCTCAATTGGACAGGAAGTTGATGGTGGCACATCCCCTCAGACAGGAAGTTGATGGTGGCACATCCTGGGTGGTCTTAGTTGGACAGGAAGTTGATGGTGGCACATCCCCTCAGTTGACAGGAAGTCAATGGTGGCACGTCCCAGGGCCCCTCAGTTGGACAGGAAGCCGATGGTGGCACATCCTGGGTTGTCCCAATTGGACAGAAAGTCAATGGTGACAGGTCCTGGGTGTGTCCCCACAATGATAAAGACTCTCAGTTGGACAGGAAGTCAATGGTGGCACGTCCTGAGTGGTCTCAATTGGACAGGAAGTTGATGGTGGCACAGCCTGAGGATGTCCCCATGATGACAGGGGGGTCTCAGCTGGAGATGAATTCAATGGTGGAGACTCCAGGAAGGTCTCAGCTGGACAGGAAGTGGATGGTGGCACGTCCCCTCAGTTGGACAGGAAGTGGATGGTGGCATGTCCCCTCAGTTGGACAGGAAGTCGATGGTGGCACATCCTGGGTGGTCTCCAGTTGGACAGGAAGCTCGATGGTGGCTGTCCTGAGTGGTCCTCCAATTGGACAGGAAGTTGATGGTGGCACAGCCTGGGGTGGTCTTAGCTGGACAGGAAGTCGATGGTGGCACGTCCCTCAGTTGACAGGAAGTCAATGGTGGCATGTCCCTCAGCTGGACAGGAAGTGGATGGTGGCACGTCCCTCAGTTGGACAGGAAGTCGATGGTGGCGCGTCCTGAGTTGGACAGGAAGTCGATGGTGGCACGTCCCCTCAGTTGGACAGGAAGTCGATGGTGGCATGTCCTGGGTGGTCCTCAGTTGGACAGGAAGTCGATGGTGGCTCGTCCCCTCAGTTGGACAGGAAGTCGATGGTGGCTCATCCTGGGTGGTCTCAGTTGGACAGGAAGTCGATGGTGGCCCTCACGCTGCGCGCCGTGCGCGTGTCCAGCGCCGTCACCTTGATCTCGGTGTCCCCGAACTGCATGCTGGCACGGATCTCGCGCCGGCCCCGCGCCGCGCCCGCGTCCCCCGCGTCCCCCAGCTCCAGGCTGATGGTGCCGCACTTCCTGACGCCGGGGTCGGTGATGTACACCACGTCGTCGCTGTCGCAGCAGTAGATGTTGATGATGGTGCGGCGCTGGCCCGGCCTGGCCGGGCAGTAGCTCCTCTGCACCACCTCCCCCAGCGCCACCGACTGGTCCACGGTCACGAACTTCTCAAAGATGTCTGTGCACCAGTTCTTGCCCTCCTTGACCAGCAGCTTCTCCCGCGGGTGCTTCCCCTCCACGAACTTGTTGAGGACGCCCACGCCGTAGGTGAGGGGCGAGCGGCGCACGCGCACCGCGCCGGGGTCCAGGCCGAAGAGCACGGCCCCCTTGAGGATGGTCAGCCCCACGTCCTGCGGGACGATGACCCGGCAGCGGCGGCCGAAGGCGGCCTGCACCGCCCGCTGCAGCATGGCCGACTCGGCGAAGCCGCCCACCAGGAACAGGAACTTGATGCCTTGCACCTCGGGCTTCTTCAGGAGGGTGTCTGGAGAGGAGGGGTGAAAAGGGGAGGTTTGGGATTGAGCTGGTGGGGAAGTGATGGGAGGCTAGGGATGAGGGGAGTTCAGGAATGGGGGCGGTTCCGGGGATGGAATGGGGCCCTAGGGATGATGGTGGTCCCAGGGACAAGGAGGGTTCCAGGGGCAGGGAGGGTTCCAGGGACAAGGAGGGTTCCATGGACAATAGGGGTTCTAGGGACAAGGAGGATTCCAGGGACAATGGGGGTTCTAGGGACAAGGAGGGTTCTAGGGACAAGAAGGGTTCCAGGGGCAATGGGGGTTCTAGGGATAAAGGGTTCCAGGAACAAGGAGGGTTCCAGGGATAATGGGGGTTCCAGGGACAAGGAGGGTTCCATGGACAAGGAGGGTTCCAGGGACAAGGAGGGTTCCATGGACAATAGGGGTTCTAGGGACAAGGAGAATTCCAGGGACAATGGGGGTTCTAGGGACAAGGAGGGTTCTAGGGACAAGGAGGGTTCCAGGGACAAGGAGGGTTCCATGGACAATGGGGGTTCCAGGGACAAGAAGAGTTCCAGGGATAAGAGGTTTCAGGGACAAGGGGTGGTCCTAGCAACAGTGGGGTTCCAGGGATAAAAGGTCCCCAGGGGCAAGAGGGAGTTCCAGGGTCAGAGAGGCTTCCAGGGAAAATGGGATTCCAGGGATAAAAGGTTCCAGGGACAAGGGGTGGTCTTAGGGACAGTGGGGTTCCAGGGATAAAGGGTTTCTGGGGACAAGGGGGATTCCAATGACAAGGAGGGTTCCAGGAACAGGGGAAATCCCATGGACAAAGGGGGTTCCAGGGATAAATGGGGTTCTGGGGATAAAAGGTTCCCAGAGACAAAGGGGGTTCCAGGGACAAGGAGGATTCCAGTGACAAGAGGGTTCCAGGAATGGGGGATCTCAGGGACAAGGGGAGTTCCAGGGATGGAGGGGGTTCCAGGAGCAGGGAGGGTCCCAGGGACAATGGGGTTCCAGGGATAAAAGGTTCCCAGGGACAAGAGGGATTCCAGTGACAAGGAGGGTTCCAGGAATGGGGGATCCCAGGGACAGGGAGGGTTCCAGAGACAGGGAGGGTTCCAGGAATGGGGGATCCCAGGGAGAAGGGGGTTCCAGGGATGAAGGAGGTTCCAGGAACAGGGGTGATCCCAGGGATGGAGAGGGGTCCCAAGGACAAAGGGGGTCCCAAGGTGTGGGATTGTCCTGGAGATGGGGGATCTCTCAGGCATGGGATGGTCCCAGCAGTGGGGGCCCATAGGGACAGGGATGGTCCCAGGACAGGAAGGATCCCAGGGATGGGGGGCTCCCAGGAACAGGGGGTGTCCCAGGGATGGGGATGACCCCAGGGACGAGGGCGGGACAGGGACAGGGGCTGCCACGGAAGGCACCGCACCGATGTGCTGGATGATGTGGGTGATGGTGGGCTGGAACAGCTCGCTCATGGCCTCGGGGGACATCCGCAGCATCCCTTGGGACGACCACTTCACCAGGTTGACACTGGGGACACACAGGGACCCGGCGGTGACCGGAACTCCCACCCGGCCCTTCCCTGTCCCGCCCCTCCCACCCCAGCACCGCCCCCGCCGTGTCACCGAGCTGTCTCTCACTTGCTCTTGCGCAGCGCGGTCTCCACGTTGTGGCCGCGGTGTTTGCGGTAGAAGTCGATGAAGGAGAAGGGCAGGGAGATGTTGAGGGGGCTGCAGCGGCTGGGGGCGGCCGCGCGCTTCCGCGCCTCGAAGGCGATGGTCAGGTCCACCCAGGCCGCCGGCCGCTTGGCCTTGAAGGTGGCGATGAAATCGTCGCCGAAGATGTGGCACAGGAGCTTCTCGAAGGCCAGGTCCACGCCCACGGCCCCGTAGGGACCTCCTGAGGGAGGAGGGTGGGGTCAGGAGGTGGCCCCCGTGGTGGCCGTGTCCCCGTGGTGGCCGTGTGCCCGTGGTGGCCGTGTGCCCGTGGTGGCCGTGTCCCTGTGGTGGCCGTGTCCCCCCTCACCGCGTTCTCCCACTTCTCCATGTCCCCATGTTCTCCACATTCCCACATCCCCGTGTCTGCTTTGTCCTCATGTCCCCCATCTCCACGTCCCCCATCTCCTCATGTCCCCATGTCCTCCATGTCCTCCATGTCCTCATGTCCTCCATGTCCCCATGTCCCCCATCACCACTTCCCTGTGGTCCCCATGTCCCCCATCCCGATGTCCTCATGTCTTCCACGTGCCCCATCCTGATGTCCTCATGTCCCCCATCTCCCCGTCCTCCATGCCCCCATGTCTTCCCAACACTATATCCCCACATTCCCTACATTCCTATGTCCCCAAATCCCCATGTCCTCAATGTCCCCATGTCCTCCATGTCCCCATGTGGTCCCCATGTCCCCCATCCCCATGTCCCCACCATATCCCCACATCCCCCACATTCCCGTGTCCCCATGTCCCCAGTTGCCACGTCCTTGTCTCCCCCATGTCCCTCATGTCCCCCATCCCCATGTCCCTGTGGCACCCACATCTCCTTGTCCCACACCCCATGTCCCCCTCCCATATCCTCAGGTCCCCACACATCCCCGTGCCACCCCCTGTCCCCCATGTGCCCCCATCCCCATGTCCTTGTAGCATCCATGTCCCCATGTCCCCGGGTCCCACACACGCCCCTGTGCCCTCCACCTCACCCCCTTGTCCCTCTGTCCCCCTTACCCACCATCCCCATCCTCCCTGCCCCTTCTTGTCTCCAAAATCCACTCCTGTACCTCTTTGTCCCCAAAATCCTTCCCTGTCCCTCTGTCCCCTCTCTGTCCCGCCGGTCCCCCTGCACTTCCCCCCGCCGCCACCAGGTGGAGACACAGCCCCACTCACGACCAAGATCGCAGCCCGGATTTGGGGTCTCATCCCGGATTTGGGTTCCCAATTTGGGTTCCCAGCCCCAGGTCTGGGGTCCCAGCCCGGGTTTGGGTTCCCAGCCTGGGTCTGGGGTCCCAGCCCGGATTTGGGGTCTCAGCTAGGATTTGGGGTCTCAGCCTGTATTTGGGGTCCCAGCAGGGATTTGGGGTTCCATCCTGGGTTTAGGGTCTCAGCAGGGTTTTGGGGTCCCAGCAGAGATTTGGGATCCCAGCCTGGATTTGGGTTCCCAGCCCGGGTCTGGGTTCCCAGCCCAGATTTGGGTTCCCAGCCCAGGTCTGGGGTCCCAGCCTGGATTTGGGTTCCCAGCCCGGGCTTGGGTTCCCAGCCTGGGTCTGAGGTCCCAGCCCAGATTTGGGGTCCCAGCCTGGATTTGGGTTCCCAGCCTGGGTCTGGGGTCCCAGCCCGGATTTGGGGTCTCAGCCTGGGTTTGGGGTCCCAGCAGGGATTTGGGGTTCCATCCCGGGTTTAGGGTCTCAGCAGGGCTTTGGGGTTCCAGCCCGGGTTTGAAGTCCCAGCAAGGATTTGGGGTCCCAGCCTGGATTTGGGTTCCCAGCCTGGGTTTGGGGTGACAGCTCGGATTTGAGGTCCCGGGAGGATCCCGGAGCTGGGGAAAAAAGGAGGATAGGGCTCCTCATCCCACCCGAGGCTTTGTAGAGCTCCTTCAGCGTCCCCTGCGGCTTCTCGATCTGGTGCACGGTCAGATCCACCGTCCCCCCGCCGCAATCGGCCACGATGTACCTGTCACCTGCGGGAGGGGACAGCGACAGGGGGGCAGTGCTGGGTGACCCCCCGCGACACCCACCCGGGGAGTGGGAGCAGCCGCGGGGACACAGGGATGTGTTTTCCCAGGAAAAATGGATCTTGAGCCAAAATATTGGGAATTCGGGAGGGTGGAGAGACCAGGGGATGGGATGGTGGTAGGGAGACCCCCCTTCTGTGGGGTCAAGGGACAGACCCCAACCGTGTCACGCCTTGCGGGTGGCTCTGCCACCTAGGGGACATCCAGGGGGACCCCGAGATTTGGGAATGTCCAGTGGGATTCCCTCCCGCTCGTACCTGCCTGCATCTCCGACCAGAGCTCGCCCACTCCCGACTCCACCAGGAAGGTTCGGCTGTGCCGGGATCGCCGGAGCTGCTCCCGGGCTGGGGACAGAGCCGGGGGTCAGCGCTGGGGTCAGCAGTGGGGTCAGCACTGGGGTCAGCAGTGGGGTCAGCGCTGGGGTCAGCAGTGGGGTCAGCAGTGGGGTCAGCGCTGGGGTCAGCAGTGGGGTCAGCGCTGGGGTCAGCTCTGGGGTCAGCAGTGGGGTCAGCGCTGGGGTCAGCGCTGGGGTCAGCAGTGGGGTCAGCGCTGGGGTCAGCACTGGGGTCAGCGCTGGGGTCAGCAGTGGGGTCAGCACTGGGGTCAGCAGTGGGGTCAGCGCTGGGGTCAGCGCTGGGGTCAGCAGTGGGGTCAGCAGTGGGGTCAGCGCTGGGGTCAGCAGTGGGGTCAGCAGTGGGGTCAGCACTGGGGTCAGCAGTGGGGTCAGCGCTGGGGTCAGCAGTGGGGTCAGCAGTGGGGTCAGCGCTGGGGTCAGCGCTGGGGTCAGCAGCTGGGGTCAGCAGTGGGGTCAGCAGTGGGGTCAGCGCTGGGGTCAGCACTGGGGTCAGCAGTGGGGTCAGCGCTGGGGTCAGCAGTGGGGTCAGCACTGGGGTCAGCAGTGGGGTCAGCGCTGGGGTCAGCGCTGGGGTCAGCACTGGGGTCAGCACTGGGGTCAGCACTGGGGTCAGCAGTGGGGTCAGCGCTGGGGTCAGCGCTGGGGTCAGCAGTGGGGTCAGCACTGGGGTCAGCAGTGGGGTCAGCAGTGGGGTCAGCGCTGGGGTCAGCGCTGGGGTCAGCAGTGGGGTCAGCAGTGGGGTCAGCAGTGGGGTCAGCAGTGGGGTCAGCGCTGGGGTCAGCAGTGGGGTCAGTGCTGGGGTCAGCAGTGGGGTCAGCAGTGGGGTCAGCAGTGGGGTCAGTGCTGGTCAGCATCGCCCCATTTCCCTGGATCCGCCCCCATTGCCCCGGACCCTCCCCAGTCCCGCTGTGGGGTTTGTACTGGGAGCGCTGGTGTCCGCTCCTCTCCACCATGATCCGGGTTTCCCGCTGCCCTGCTGCGATCCCACAGCATCCCGTGGGATCTCCCACCCCGGGCGATGCCGCCTCCGCCCCACAGCCCGGGTGGGGTTTCTCTGCTCCCCCCAGCCCCGGGGACATCGAGGCCGCCCGGAAGGGACGGGATGAGCTGGGAAAGGTCGGGGTGGTCCTGGGATATTTTTGGCGCGTGGATAATTCCTCGTCCTTGGGATCAGCTCGGGATCATAAATCCCATCACAAATCTCCGTCTGGGATCGCCAGCAGCACATCCCAGTTCCGGGGTTTGGTCCCAGCTGGGCAAACTGGGGCTGTCCCAGTAAAGCCCAGGATCCCATCCATGGTGGGGGAGAGTCCCTGGAGGTGGCCCAGGGACACGGGGTGGTGGCCAAGGTGGCAGGAGGGGGACACGGCTCGGGGGCTTCTGGGAAAGCGGGAAAAAATGTCCAGGATTTGGGGAGGGGGAACGGGGTCTCTGGGAATGGGGGGTTTGGGAATGGGGGATCTCTGGGAATGGGGGATCTCTGGGAATGGGGGGTTTGGGAATGGGGTCTCTGGGAATAGAGTGTTTGGGAATGGGGGATCTCTGGGAATGGGGGATCTGGGAATGGGGGATCTCTGGGAATGGGGGATCTGGGAATAGAGTGTTTGGGAATGGGGGATCTCTGGGAATGGGGGTTTGGGAATGGGGGATCTCTGGGAATAGAGTGTTTGGGAATGGGGGATCTCTGGGAATGGGGGATCTGGGAATAGAGTGTTTGGGAATGGGGGATCTCTGGGAATGGGGGGTTTGGGAATGGGGATCTCTGGGAATGGGGGATCTGGGGACACAGTCTCTGGGAGTGGGAAGGTCTCTGGGAATGGGGAGGGGTCAGGAATAGGGGATCTCTAAGGAATGGGGTCTCTGGCAATGGGATTTCTGGCAATTGGGGGTCTCTGGGAGTGGGGGGCTGGGAGCAGGGGACCTCTGGGAATGAGATCTCTGGGAACAGGGGGTCTCTGGCAGTATGGGGGTCTCTAGGAATGGGGATCTCTGCTAATGGGGTCTCTGGGAATGGGGGTTTCTGGAAATGGGGTCTCTGGTGATGGGGTATCTGGGAATGCGGGGGTCTCAGAATGGGATCTCTGGGAATGGGGGTCCCTAGGAAAGAGCGTTTCTGGGAATGGGGGAATCCAGGGCAGGGGAGCTCTGGGTATAGGGGTGTGAGGATGGAAAGTCTCTGGGAATGGGGTCTCTGGGAGCGAGGGGATTCTGACAGCAAGGACCCTCTAGGAATGGGATCTCTAGCAATGGGGTTTCTGGAAATGGTGGGGGCGGTCTCTGGGAACAGGGGGTCTCTGGGAATGGGGTCTCTGGGAACAGGGGATCTCTGGGAACAGGAGGTCTCTGGGGACAGGGGTCTCTGGGAATGGGATCTCTGGCAATGGGGGGTCTCTGGGGACAGGGGGTCTCTGGGAATGGGGTCTCTGGCAATGGGGGATCTTTGGCAATGGGGTCTCTGGGGACAGGGGGTCTCTGGGAATGGGATCTCTGGGAATGGGGATCTCTGGCAATGGGGGATCTTTGGCAATGGGGGTCTCTGGGGACAGGGGGTCTCTGGGAATGGGATCTCTGGGAACAGGGGTCTCTGGGAACAGGGGGTCTCTGGGGACAGGGGTCTCTGGCTATGGGGTCTCTGGGAATGGGATCTCTGGCAATGGGGTCTTTGGGAATGGGGTCTCTGGGGACAGGGGGTCTCTGGCTACGGGGTCACAGGGATATTTCCTCCGTCCCTCACCCTGCCGGAAGCTGGAGTCGATGGGCGCGGGCGGCTCGGCGCCGGCCGGGGGGCGGCAGCTCAGCTCCACCAGCTGGTGCAGCCGCAGCTTGCGGCAGTAGATGGAGGCGGCCTCGGGCTCCAGCGCGATCAGCAGCTGCTCCGGCGCCTCCGGGGACACCAGCCCGGCCTGCGGGGACACGCGGGGACACGCGGGGCGGGACGCGGGTGGGGCCCGGGGTGCCCCCGTCGTCCCCGGGATCGCGCGGGTCCGGAGCTGTGCAGTGCTGGAGGATCCGGCACTGGCCAAGCGCCGGGTGTTCACCAAAACTCAACCGGCCAGTCACGCACCCAACAGCTCAACCAACAGCCAAAACACCAAACCAACCACCCAACCAACAGCTCAACCAACAGCCCAACCACCCAACCAACAGCCAAAACACCAAAACAACCACGAAACCGACAACTCAACCAACCACCCAAACCAAACTCCAAAGCAACCACCCAACAGCTCAACCAACAGCCCAACCACCCAACCAACCACTCAACCAACAGCCAAAACACCAAACCAACCACCCAGCCAACAGCCAAAACACCCAACCAACCACCCAACAGCTCAACCAACCAACCAACCACCAAACCAACCACCCAGACACCAAACCAATCACTCAATCACCCAACCAACCACCCAAAACACCAAACCAACCACCCAACCATCCAACCATCCAACAAACAGCCCAAACACCAAACCAACCACCCAATCACTCAACCAACAGCCCAAACACCAAAGCAATCACCCATCTACTCAACCAACAACTTCACCACCCAACTAACCACCTGACCACCAACAACTATCCCATGATCCAACCACCTAAACAACCACTCAACCAACCACCCAACCAATCCACTGCTCAATCATCCAACCACTCAACCAATGAGCCAGTGAACTGATGAGCCAGCCAACATCCTGAACACCACACCAAGCATTCAACTGACCAATCAACAGCTCAACCAACCCACCACCAACCCAATCACCCAGCCAATGGCCAAACTACTCAACCAGCCACCCAACCAATGACCCACCCATTCAAACCAACCAACCAACTGCTCAGCCATCGACCAACAACCAAACCACTCAACCAGCCAACTGCACAATCAATGCCCTGAGTGCCAAACCAACCAACCAACCATTGAACAGTTCAACCAACCATCCACTTAACCATCCACCTGGCAAATTATCCACCCAAAAACTTCTGGTTGGTTTAGGTTGGAAGAGACCTTAAATCCCATCCCATTCCCACCCCATACATGGGCAGGGACACCTCCCACTGTCCCAGGTCCCCAAGCTCCAGTGTCCAGCCTGGCCTTGGGCACTGCCAGGGATCCAGGGGATCCACAGCAAATCTGGGAATTCCAGCCCAGCCCCTCCCCGCCCTCCCAGCCAGGAATTCCTTCCCAAGATCTCATCCAACCCCGTCCTCTGGCAGTGGGAATTCAGTTTGAGGGAGCAAGGGGATACCCTGGAGATCACCAGCCCTGTGAGCGTCACCACGTGGTCACCCTCTGGAGTCCCCTCACCTTGTAGGCCGCTTCCCGCATGAACTGCTTGGCCGGCTGCTTCCAGATGGCCGGCACGGTGAGGACCCAGCGGATGGCATCGCTCTCGGGCAGGGACGGGCACTGGTCCTTCAGCTCCTGCCAGGGCACAAGCAGGAGGTGGCACCTGGCGGCTCCAGGTGAATCACGGAATGCTTTGGGTTGGGAGGAACCTTAATCCCATCCAGTCCCACCCAGGGACGCCTCCCGCTGCCCCAGGTGGATCCAAGCCCTCTCCAGGGATACGGATTCCACAGCCACAGGAAATCTGGGAATTCCATTCCAGGTCTTCCCCACCCTCCCATGGAGTGCACAGGGATGACACAGAGGGTTCCATTTGGGAAGGAGGAGGAGGAGGGATGGAGCTGGCCCCACCTGCACCGCGTGCTGCCTGAAGAAGCGCAGGGCGTGGGCGAACACCTCCAGCGCCGGCATCTTCTTCCCATTGACAGCTTCCAGCTCGGTTTTCATGGTCAGATCCTGCCAGGAAGGGCAAATGGATCACACGAGGGGCTGGGAGGTGGCCAGATCCACCACCCAACCCTGGGAATTTTCTCCTCCTTCTGTGCCCAAACTGGAACTCAGGCACCTGAAGCTTTGTGCAGTTTCCACCCACCCTGGAGCAGCTCAGATGGCAAAACCCCAAATTCACCCCCTAAAACAGGCTAGACTGGTTTGGTTTTTTTTTTCCAGCCTGGCCAGGATCCCCCTGGGAACACCAGGATGGGAGCAGGAACTCACACTGGTGCTGTGGATCTTCATCTTAAACTTCTCGAAGTAGAGCCACTCGCGGGCCTCCTCGGGGTCCAGGTCGTGGTAGTAGTCGCGGGCGGTGTAGCCGAAGCTGTGGAACGTCCCCTCCGGGGTCAGCAGGAGGCTGGTGGGGGTCTTCTGGTTGGCCACACCCGGGTCCCCCCCTTCCCATTTCCTGCAAAGAGGAGCCAGAGCAGGTGAACTTCCGGGGAATGGGTCCTGCCAGGTTTAATTTGTTACTATGGGCAGGGTCTGAAGGACATTAAAGAGGGACAAAAGGGGATGGATGATCCTGCTCCATCCTCCGAGGAATTTCATGGAATTCCAAACTGGTTTGGGTTGGGAGGGACCTTGAAGACCACTCAGTGTCATCCCCTGCCATGGCAGGGACAACTTCCCTGGTCCCAGGTGGATCCAAATCCATCCAGCCTGGCCTTGGGCACTGCCAGGGATCCAGGGGAAGACAGCAAATCTGGGAATCCCAGCCCAGGCAGGAATTCCTGCCCAAGATCCCAGCCCCATCTCCCCTTTCCCAGTGGAGCCATTCCCTGTGTCCTGTCCCAAATTCCAGCTCTCCTGGAGCCCCTGCAGGGACTCTGAGCATTCCCTGGATTTTTCCCTTCTCCAGGGGAACATTCCCAGCTGTCCCAGCCTGGCTCCAGAGCAGAGGGTCTTCACATCTTCCACCTGCTGCTGACAGGAATCATCTCCCACCTACCCAGCTTGTGACCCTTTTGGGACCACCAGAGTCCTTTTTTCAGTTCCATGGCAGGTCCTCACCTCATCATGTGGATGGCCTCGGGGTCGCTGGTGAAGCTGAAGGCGTAGCCGCTGGAGGTGGTGCCGAAGTCGATGGCCACCACCACGGAGAAGGACGGGCTCTGCTGGGAGCGCGCCTCGCTCCGCTGCAAGGCAAGGGACGGCATCAGCCGGGGCTGGGTGATTCCAGAAAAAGCAGGAAAAACCCCAGGAAGGGGTTTGTTTTCTCAGGAGTTTTTAGGATTTTTGCCCAGATCGGTGATGCCCTGATGGGTGATTCTTCTTCTTCTTCTTACACATCTCCAGTTCATTGGGAAAAGCATCTCCCGATTCTCCACGGGGTGGCTGTGGCCGTTCCCAAAGGCTGTTCCCGTGGGACACGGGGATTTGGGCAGTTCTGGAGAGGGATGGACGCCCATGGGAGATACCAGATGGTTGGGGGGCCCTGTTTTTATTGTGCTGAGCCCCCTCACTTGGACCCTGAAATCAGAGCTGAGATTCCCAAAATCCTTCCCTGTGTCCGGTCCCAGTCCAAGGGACATGGTCCCAAGGTGTCCCCATGGTCACCCAGCTGAAAACCCTCCAGTCTTGCTCCAAGGGACATTGTCCCAGGTGTCCCCATGTGTCACCCAGCTGAAAACCTCCCAGTCTTGCTCCAAGGGACATTGTCCCAGGTGTCCCCATGGGTCACTGAACCCAAATCCTTTTCCTGCTCCCCATCTTGGACTAGGTGACATCATCCCATGTGTCCCCATGTGTCCCCCAGCTGAAAACCCTTTTCTGTGCCCAGTATTGCTTCAAGGGACATTGGCCCAGGTGTCCCCATGGGTCACTGAACCCAAACCGTTCCCTGTGTCCAGTCCCAGTCCAAGGGACATTGTCCCACGTGTCCCCATGGGTCACTGAACCCAAACCGTTCCCTGTGTCCAGTTCCAGTCCAAGGGACATTGTCCCATGTGTCCCCATGGGTCACTGAACCCAAACCCTTCCCTGCTCCCCATCTTGGACTAGGTGACATCATCCCATGTGTTCTCCAGTTGAAAACCTTCCCTGTATCCAGTCTTGATCCAAGGGACATCATCCCATGTGTCCCCATGTGTCACCCAGCCAAAACCCTTCCCTATGACCAATCTCACCTTGTCCTACATGTCCCCGTTTGTCACCCAGCTGAAAACCTTCCATGTGTCCAGTCTCACTCCAAGACACCTTGTCCCAGGTGTCCCCAGGGGTCACCCAGCTGAAAACCCCCCTGGCCCAGGCGTTTTGGGATGTCCTCACTGCTGCTCCCACACTTTTCCTGTCCCTGCGCTGTGTCCTTGTCCCCTCCCTGTCCCCATGTCACCACGGGAAGCTGAAAGCCTCGTTAACCTTTAGCGGCCCCAGATTTGATAAGTGCTGGCCAGGAAAAGTGCCGGGATCAGCAGGGAAGAGGCGCAGGAATGCGCAGGGACGAGGAGCTCCGGGGAGGATCGGGCTCTGTAACTCAGCCTCCCACGCCCAGTGGCCCCGGAGGAGCTCAGGGGTTTGTGGGGTTAAACTTCTCCTGGTGGGTCGTTCCAGGAAAACACCTCCATCCCAAAATCACTTGGATAAAGGCCCCCAAATTGTCTTACCCACAGTGGTCTTATTGGGGACCCCCAAATTGTCTTACTGGGGTCTTTTATACTGGGACCCCACTATGGCCTTACTGGGAATTTCACAACTAACTTACTGGGAGCCCCATAATGGCCTTACTGGGACCACATACTGGCCTTAATGGGGACCTGACAATGGCCTTACTGGGACCCCAAAACTGCCCTAGTGGGAACCCCACATTGTCCTTACTGGGAACACCACACTGGCCTTACTGGGGACCCCACAATGGCCTTACTGGGAACCCATAATGGCTTTATGGGGACCCCAAAACTGCCTTACTGGGAACCCCATAATGGCCATACTGGAACCTCAAAACTGCCTTACTGGGGACCCCAAAACTGCCTTACTGGGACCCCATAACGGCCCTACTGGTAACCCTATAACAGCCTTACTGGGAACCCCATAATGGCTTCATGGGGACCTCAAAACTGCCTTACTGGGGAACACCATAATGGCCTTACTGGGACCTCAAAACTGCCTTACTGGGGACCCTGTAACGGCCCTACTGGGAACCCTATAACAGCCTTACTGAGAACCCCATAATGGCCATACTGGGACCTCAAAACTGCCTTACTGGGGACCCCAAAACGGCCTTACTGGGAACACCATAATGGCCTTACTGAGACCCCAAAACTGCCTTACTGGGACCCCAAAACTGCCTTACTGGGACCCCGTAACGGCCCTACTGGTAACCCTATAACAGCCTTACTGGGAACCCCATAATGGCTTCATGGGGACCTCAAAACTGCCTTACTGGGAACACCATAATGGCCTTACTGGGAACCCCATAATGGCCATACTGGGACTCAAAACTGCCTTACTGGGAACCCCATAATGGCCTTACTGGAACCCCATAATGGCTTTACTGGAACCCCAAATCTGCCCTACTGAGAACACCATAATGGCTTTATGGGGACCCCAGATCTGCCTTACTGGGACCCCAAAACTGCCTTACTGGACCCCATAATGGCCCTACTGGGAAGCCTATAACAGCCTTACTGGGAACCCCATAATGGCTTTACTGGGGACCTCAAAACTGCCTTACTGGGAACCCCATAATGGCCATACTGGGACCCCATAATGGCCTTACTGGGGACCCCAAACTGCCTTACTGGGACCCCATAACGGCTCTACTGGTAACCCTATAACAGCCTTACTGGGAACCCCATAATGGCTTTATGGGGACCTCAAAACTGCCTTACTGGGACCCCAAAACTGCCTTACTGGGACCCCAAAACGGCCTTACTGGGAACACCATAATGGCTTTACTGGGAACCCCATAATGGCTTTACTGGAACCCCAAATCTGCCCTACTGAGAACACCATAATGGCTTTTATGGGGACCCCAAATCTGCCTTACTGGGACCCCCAAAACTGCCTTACTGGGACCCCGTAATGGCCCTACTGGGAACCCCATAACAGCCTTACTGGGAACCCCATAATGGCCATACTGGGACCTCAAAACTGCCTTACTGGGAACCCCATAATGGCCTTACTGGGAACCCCATAATGGCCTTACTGAGACCCCAAATCTGCCTTACTGGGACCCCAAAACGGCCTTACTGGGAACACCATAATGGCTTTACTGGGAGCCCCATAATGGCTTTACTGGAACCCCAAATCTGCCCTACTGAGAACACCACATAATGGCTTTATGGGGACCCCAAATCTGCCCTACTGGGACCCCAAATCTGCCTTACTGGGACCCCAAATCTGCCCTACTGGGACCCCGCCATGGCCCTACTGGGACCCCGCCATGGTGCCGGTGCGGCGCTCACCGGTGACTGGGAGGGCGTCAGCGGGGCGATGCTGCAGCTGTCGTGGGGCGTCCCCGGGGAGCCGGGCGGGGACGGCGTCGGGCACCGCTCACCGTTGGCACCTGGGGACACAGACAGGTGGCTCTGGGGGACCCCAGCGCCCCCAAAGACCCCTCACCAAGGAGAGACCACCCGGGACATCCCCATGGAGCCAGATCCATCCACACTCCTGGCTGGTTTTGGGATGGTGGCGTGTGCAGGTTTGGGATGTTGGGATCAGGTTTGGGATGTTGGGATCAGGTTTGGGATGGAAAGATCAGGTTTGGGATGATGGCTCAGGTTTGGGATGGAATGATCAGGTTTGGGATGATGGCTCAGGTTTGGGATGGAATGATCAGGTTTGGGATGTTGGGGATCAGGTTTGGGATGGAAAGATCAGGTTTGGGATGATGGCTCAGGTTTGGGATGGTAGGATCAGGTTTGGGATGGAAGGATCAGAGTTTGGAATGACAGTGATCAGGTTTGGGATGTTGGGATCAGGTTTGGGATGGATGGATGGGGTTTGGGATGGAAGGATCAGGTTTGGGATGGAAGGATCAGGTTTGGGATGGAAGGATCAGGTTTGAGATGATGGCTCAGGTTTGGGGTGATGGCAGGATCAGGCTTGGGATGGATGGATGAGGTTTGGGATGGAAGGATCAGGTTTGGGATTGATGGATGGGGTTTGGGATGGCGGGATTGGATTTGAGATGGATGGATGGGGTTTGGGATGGTGGGATGAGATTTGAGATGGAAGAGTGGGGTTTGGGATGGCAGGATCAGCTTTGGGATGATGGCTCAGATTTGGGATGGAAGGATCAGGTTTGGGATGGAATGATCAGGTTTGGGATGATGGGATCAGGTTTGGGATGACAGTTCAGGTTTGGGATGGAAGGATCAGGTTTGGGCGGATGTGGTGGTGGAGAGGACAGAGTCACTGTGGGGGCTGCAGATGCTGAGTTCATAAATCATGGAACTGTGGGATGGCTGGAGTTGGGAAGGTCCCTGAATCCCATCCCGTGCCACCCCATCCATGGGCAGGGACACGCTCCGTTATCCCAGGCGGCTCCAGCATGGCCTCGGATACTTCCAGGGATGGGGACGGTGCCCTGGGCCAACAGCTGGAGGGTTTGGATTCAGCAGGAATGGGGAAAACTTGGAAAAAGGGAAAGGAAGAGTCTGTGGTTGAAATCCATGGAGGGGAGGGCGAGTCCTGCTCAGACCCCTGGCCACACTCCAGAACATCCCAGCTCTCTGGAAACCCTGGGAACTCCTGCGTGATCCCAAAATCTGGGGGTGGGGACCTCAGGGATCACGGGCACAGCGGATTTTCCCTCCTCCTGCAGCCACCAGCTGTCCCTGTCCCCTCCAGCAGCAGAATTCCACCCCGGGGACCCCCAGCGATCCCGGAATCGGGATGGGATGAGCCCCAGAATCGCTGCCCCGCACGGGGACGCGGGGCTGTCCCTCCCGCGCTGCCCCGGGCATCTGGCTCCAATTAGCCGCCAGCATTAATTAATCTCCGCCCACGACAGAGCGGCTGGAGCGGCTCCAGCTGGAAGGAGCCGGGGGAGCTGACGGAGCGGCTTTTCCAAGGGACTGGGATGGGGCAAAATGTCGGGAACGAGGTGTGGGGTCCGGGCGGTGACACCGGGAGGTGAAGGGACTCTCGGCCCCAAAACCTGCGCTGTGGGGTCGCGGATCCTGCCGGGATCCTGCCGGGAGTGGGGCCGTGGGAGCGGGATGAGCAGCGCCCACCCCCAGCCGGGCCCTGCAGAGATTTGGGAACAGCGGAGGCTCCTCCGGGAAGAACAAAACTCCCTCTCCCCTTTGCCGCTGTCCAGACAAACCCACCCCGAATCCCAGTGCCACCAGTTTGCGCTGGGACAGCCACTGGGACACCCTCGGGAAACTCTGGGATCCCCCAACAGCAGCAGCTTTGGGATTGGGAGTGGGATTGGGATCGGGATCGGGATCGGGATTGGGATCAGGATCAGGATCAGGATCAGGATCAGGATCAGGATTGGGATCGGGATTGGGAGTGGGATTGGGATCAGCGTTGGCATTGGGATCAGGATCGGGATCAGGATCGGAATTGGCATTGGCATTGGCATTGGCATTGGCATTGGCATTGGCATTGGGATCAGGATCGGGATCGGGATCGGGATCAGGATCAGGATCAGGATCAAGATTGGGATCGAGATCGGGATCGGGATCAGGATTAGCATTGGCATTGGGATCAGGATCAGGATCGGGTTTGGGATTGGGATCAGGATCAGGATCAGGATTTGGATTGGGATTGGGATCAGGATTGGCATTGGCATTGGCATTGGCATTGGCATTGAGATCAGGATCAGGATTGGGACCGGGATCAGGCTGATCCCGATTTTCCCTGTCTGGGGAACAGCCACATCACAGAGTTGGGGACAGTGACAGCCGTGTCCCCCCACCCCAAGCCTGTGCGGGTGCCACGCCTGCTGTCCCCTACACCCGCTCCGTAAGTGCCTTTCCCTGTACCCGTGTCTGCCCCATAAATATTTGATCCGACAAACGGGAACGGTCTCTCGGCCGCCTCCGCGTGTGACGGAGCCGGGGGGAGCAGCGACCCCCCGGGGCTCGGGGGAGCCTCGGACATGAAACCTCATTCTGCGGATAAAGATCGGGGCCGGGGGGGGAGTTCCTGCTGCACTCCGCGCTCCTGGGTGGTTTTGGGATGATGGCTCGGGTTTGGGGTGGAAGGATCAGGTTTGGGATGGAAGGATCAGGTTTGGGATGTTGGGATCAGGTTTGGGATGCCGGGATCAGGTTTGGGATGTCGGGATCAGGTCTGGGATGGAAGGATCAGGTTTGGGATGGAACGATAAGGATTGGGATGTTGGGATCAGGTTTGGGATGTTGGGATCACGTTTGGGATGTCGGGATCAGGTTTGGGATGTTGGGATCAGGTTTGGGATGTTGGGATCAGGTTTGGGATGTCGGGATCAGGTTTGGGATGTTGGGATCAGGTTTGGGATGTCGGGATCAGGTTTGGGATGTTGGGATCAGGTTTGGGATGCCAGGATCAGGTTTGGGATGGCAGGATCAGGTTTGGGATGCTGGGATCAGGTTTGGGATGTCGGGATCAGGTTTGGGATGTTGGGATCAGGTTTGGGATGTTGGGATCAGCTTTGGGATGTCAGGATCACGTTTGGGATGTCGGGATCAGGTTTGGGATGTTGGGATCAGGTTTGGGATGTCGGGATCAGGTTTGGGATGCTGGGATCAGATTTGGGATGGCAGGATTAGGTTTGGGATGTCGGGATCAGGTTTGGGATGTTGGGATCAGCTTTGGGATGTCAGGATCAGGTTTGGGATGTCGGGATCAGGTTTGGGATGTCAGGATCAGGTTTGGGATGTCGGGATCACATTTGGGATGCCGGGATCACGTTTGGGATTTTGGGGTTTCCTCCCTCAGCTGGTTCTGGTTGCCCCAGCCCAGGAGCTGCAGAGGGGGCGCAGACTGGGGACAGCAGGGGACCCCGAATGTCCATCTGGGGGGCCCGGGGACAGCTCAGGCAGCGCCACCCCGGGGCCATCCTCACCCATGCGCAGGCTCTGCATCCCGGGCTCCAGCAGCATCGCCATGGCCCCGCCTGCAAAAGGAAGGCTCAGAATCCATCCCTGCGTCACCCCAGCGTCACCGTGACCCCCCAAAAAACACACCGGGGGTTTTTAGGGTTGGCAGGACCCCCAATCCCAGCTGGCAGTGGGTGTGGGGTGGGGCACAGGCGATTGTCACCGTCCAGGGTGTCCCCGCTGTGGGGACAGGACCCCCTGTCACCGAGCAGGGCGGATGTGGGGTGCAGATGTGGGGGTACAGATGTGGGAATGCAGATGTGGGGATGCAGATGCGGGGTACAGATATGCGGTACAGATGTGAGGTACAGATGTGGGGTGCAGATGTGGGATACAGATGGGGTACAGATGTCGGGTACAGATGTGGGGGTGCAGATGTGGGGGTGCAGATGTGGGGTACAGATGTGGAGTACAGATGTGGGGATGCAGATGTGGGGATGCAGATGTGGGGATGCAGATGTGGGTACAGATGTGGGGTACAGATGTGGGGGTGCAGATGTGGGGGTGCAGATGTGGGGTTCAGATGTGGGGGTGCAGATGTGGGGATACAGATGTGGGGGTGCAGATGTGGGGGTTCAGATGTGGGGTGCAGATGTGGGGATGCAGATGTGGGGGTACAGATGTGGGAATGCAGATGTGGGGGTTCAGATGTGGGAATGCAGATGTGGGGTACAGATGTGGGAATGCAGATGTGGGGATGCAGATGTGGGGTACAGATGTGGGAATGCAGATGTGGGGTACAGATGTGGGGTTCAGAAGTGGGGTACAGATGTGGGGATACAGATGTGGGGATGCAGATGTGGGTGCAGATGTGGGGGTACAGATGTGGGGTGCAGATGTGGGGGTACAGATGTGGGGGTACAGACGTGGGAATGCAGATGTGGGTACAGATATGGGGGTACAGATGTGGGGGTACAGATGTGGGGATACAGATGTGGGGTGCAGATGTGGGGGTACAGATGTGGGGGTACAGACGTGGGGAATGCAGATGTGGGTACAGATGTGGGGATGCAGATGTGGGGGTACAGATGTGGGGGTACAGATGTGGGGATGCTGATGTGGGTACAGATGTGGGGATGCAGATGTGGGGATGCAGATGTGGGAATGCAGATGTGGGGGTACAGATGTGGGGATGCAGATGTGGGGTTACAGATGTGCAGGGCACAGCTCTGTGGAAATTGCTGCTCCTGCACATTTTTACCCTCACCCAAAACTTCTTTTTTTTTGGAGTGTGGCCTGTTTAGGAAAAATCCCAGGATGGAAATGTGGTGGCCAAAGGGATCCCAGGGACTGTGACCCTGCCTGGAGCAGCTGCATCCCACAAATCCCACAAATCCCACAGATCCCAGAAATCCCACAAATCCCACAAATCCCACACATCCCAGAAATCCCACACATCCCACAAATCCCACAGATCCCACACATCCCACAGATCCCAGAAATCCCTCAAATCCCACAAATCCCACAAATCCCACAGATCCCAGAAATCCCACACATCCCACAAATCCCACAGATCCCACACATCCCACAGATCCCAGAAATCCCCAGAAATCCCAGAAATCCCACACATCCCAGCTCCATCCCACGAACCCAGCGGCTCGGGACGGGGCTGAGCTCATCGGGAGAGGCCAAACCCACCCACGCACTGCCCGCCCCCGCAGCCTCCCCTCTTCCCAAAAAAAACCCCCCGGGGTACCCGCGGCAGCTGGGGCGACTTTCCCGGAGCTGGTGGCCCTGGGGTGACACGCGGGGGGGTCCTGAGGTGGCTTTTCAACCAAAATGGGATTTTTTTTTCCACCAAAACGGAGCTTTCCACGAGGTTTTCCTGCATGGACACGCTCCAAAAATCAACCCCCCCGCAGTTCTGGGATTTGTGGGTTTTTATTCCAGCTGCCTGGAGCTCCGGCTGTGGGTTTGGGATGTCCCCAGTGTCCCCAACCCCACATGGCACAGATGGACAGAGGGACACGCCAGCCCTCGGTGTCCCTGCGTGGCCATGGGGGGTCACTCCGGGGTCTGAGTGGCCAAAATCCTTCTCCAGGGCTGGCAGGAGCCACTTTGTCCCCTCCCTGGCCGCGAGGGGGGTGGCCGCAGCCCCCGAGGTGTCCCCAGCCGTGGCCGCGCTGTTGTCACCCAGGGGTGACAGGGACACTCGGGGGTCCCGGGATCGAGCGGCGATTTTGAGGATTTTCCACCATTTCCGCCTCCTCGGGGACTCGCGGAAACAGGGAAAGGAAACAAAGTTTGGGATCAGGGTGGAGCAGCCGGGAGTGACACCGGGGGTGTGGCACGGCAGGAGTGGCACGGGGACAGCGGGGGGCGGGCGTGGTGACCCCAAAAACTCGGGGTGATCCCACAAACGCAGCGTGATCCTAAAATTTCGGGGTGATCCCACAAACTCGGGGTGATCCCACAAATTCGGGGATGACTCCATAAATTCGGACGGGGAGCCACAACTCGGGGTGATCCCACAAACTCAGTGTGGCCCCACAAACTCGGGGTGATCCCACAAATTCAGTACGATCCTAAAATTTCGGGGTGATCCCACAAACTCGGGGTAATCCTACAAATTCGGGGTGATCCCACAAACTCGGGGGTGACTCCATAAATTCGGATGGGGAGCCACAACTCGGGGTGATCCCACAAATTCAGTGTGACCCCACAACTCGGAGTGATCCCACAAACTCGGGGTGATCCTAAAATTTCGGATTGTCTCCACAACTCAATGTGATCCTACAAATTGAGGCTGATCCCACAAATTCGGGGATGACTCCACAAATTCGGATGGGGATCCACAACCCGGGGTGATCCCACAAACTCGGGGCGATCCCACAAACTCAGTGTGATCCTAAAATTTTGGGGTGATCCCACAAACTCAGAGTGATCCTACAAATTCGGGGTGTCTCCACAACTGAGTGTGGCCCCACAAATTGGGGATGATCCCACAAATTCGGATGGGGAGCCACAACCCGGGGTGATCCCAAAAACTCGGGGTGATCCCACAAACTCAGTGTGACCCCTGGCAGGGTGATCCCACAAATTCGGATGGGGACCCACAACCCGGGGTGATCCCAAAAACTCGGGGTGATCCCACAAACTCGGGGTGACCCCACAAACCCAGTGTGGCCCCACAAACTCGGGGTGACCCCACAAACCCAGTGTGGCCCCACAAACTCGGGGTGACCCCACAAGTCGGGGTGTCCCCATGGACACCTGGGAGGCTCGGTGCAGCTGTGGGGCTCCGATCCAGATGTGCTGGCACAGCAGGAGCTGCTTGTCCCCACATCCCCGCCCTGCTGTGGGGCTGGGGACACCCCAAAATCCTCCAGAGAAGCTTTTGGGGTTCCCTGGAACCCTTCCCTGTCGCCTCGGCCGTGGCTGGGACACAGGGGTGTCCCCTGCACGGTGGTGGCGCTGTCCCTGCGGTGTCCCCAGTGGTTACAGCCGTGTCCCCCAGGACAGGACACGCGGGGACAGTGTCCGAGCGTCCCTCCCCCCACAGCCCCCCCATTCCCACCGGGAAGAGGCCGCGCGGTCCTGGCACCCCCCCGGTGTCCCCAAACCCAGGGGCGGTGTCACCCTCACCGCCACCAGGGGACAGGGCTCGTCCCCGCGTCCCCCGGTCCCGCCCGCCCCGCCGGCCACTCACCGCTCCTGGGGACGGGGGGGACACAGGTTGGGGACCCCTCGGTGCAGCCCCCGCTTTGTCACTCGGGCTGGCGGCTCCGCGGCTCTGTCCCCTGTCCCCGTCCCCGTCCCTGTCCCCGCCCGCCGCTCCGTCCCCGCCGGGGCCCCGCGCAGCCCCCCGCGCTCCGGCTTCCTCCCACTCCCTGTCCCGGCCCAGGCAGCGCCTCAAATTGCAATTCCAGCTGCAGATGTGGGAGCGGGAGCAGGGGAGGAGGAGGAGGAGGAGGAGGAGGAGGAGGAGGAGGAGGCAGGGCCGGCCCCAGGCCCGCCGGCAGCGGAACCTCCGCGCTCCCCGCCCGGCCACCGAGGGGGGACGAGGGTCCCAGAGCACCCCCCACACCCCCCAGTGTCCCCCGGAATCTGTCACTGCGCGTCCGGGTGACATCGGCTCTGTCCCCGCGTCCGGGCCCACATCCAGCCCCATCCCGGCTCCAGAGCTCGGGATTATCCCGGGAGTCTCTGCCCGGGCTCGTTCACATTCCCGAAGGGGGATCCCGGGTCGGGTTGTGCTGGGAAGCAGAGCGGGGGGTCCCGGGAGTGGGATCTGATCCGGGCATCCCAAATTTGGGATCAGAGCTGGGAGATCCCGTGGGTGGGAGCAGAGCTGGGATATCCCAGATTTGGGATCAGAGCTGGGATATTTCAGGTTTGGGATCACGGCTGGGATATTTCAGATTTGGGATCACAGCTGGGATATCCCAGATTTGGGATCACGGCTGGGTTATCCCAGATTTGGGATCACGGCTGGGGCATCCCAGATTTGGGATCACGGCTGGGATATCCCAGATTTGGGATCACGGCTGGGATATCCCAGATTTGGGATCACGGCTGGGATATCCCAGATTTGGGATCACGGCTGGGATATCCCAGATTTGGGATCACGGCTGGGGCATCCCAGATTTGGGATCACGGCTGGGATATCCCAGATTTGGGATCAGATCCGTGAGACACCCAGGGAAGCAGGCAGACAAAAGGTCCATCCTGTCATTCCCAAAAAATCTCCAAAATGGGAAGAATCCACTCATGGGAGCCTCAAAAGAACGGGCAGAATATTGGGATAATTCTGATAATCGAGATATTTGGGATCATTGGGATCACAGAGTAACTTGGGAGCCCCGAGATAATTGGGATGGTTGAGATAATTGGGATCATTTGGATCATTGAGACCGTTGGGATAGCTGAGATAATTGGGATAGTTTAAATTATTAGGATCGCCGAGATAATTGGGGTGGTTGGGATCGTTGACAACATTGGGATCGGTGAAACCGTTGGGAACTTTGGGAAAATCGGGATAATTTGGGATCATTGGGGTCGCTGAGTTCATTGGGGTTTGGGGTCATGGAAGGTTTGGGATAATTCAATTTATTGGGATCACCGGGATCAAGACCAGGAACCCCTGGCCGGGGGTGACGGGCTGTGACCGGGGGGGTGACACCGCTGGGGGACACTGGGGAGGGGACGATGGGTCACAGAGCCCAAAGGGGACAGACAGGGGGATGTCGGAGCAGCATTTGGGATCATACTGGGGCTGTACTGGGATTTTGGGGGTCCCAGCCCTGCCTGGCACCGCTGCCCCGGAGCCGGGGAAGGTTCTGGAGGGGGGGACGGGGACAAGGGCGGGGGCTCCGCCCGTGTTTGCGTCCCTGGCGCCCCGACAGGGATGAGGTAGCGCTTTCCGGGAATTGAGGCCCGGCCCATGGAAATGCCGCCGGGACAGGAAACCCGGCATGAGGACGGAGAGCCGGGGCTGGAAGCGGGGCCGGAGCCCAGCCCGGACCCACAGCCCTGGGGACAGCAGTGTCACCCCACCAGGACATCGCCGGTGGCGTCGTGTGTCCCACCGGGGGCTGCGGCAGCCCCTCCCCTCCCGCCCAGCGCGCCCAGTTTGTCCCTTCCCACCCTTTTTGGGGACAAACTGGGCCTTCCCGAGCCGGGACCTGCGGCAGGCTGGGAGGAATCTTCATCACCATCATCACCATCACCCCCGCCCCAGGTGTCCCGCAGGGACAAAGGGGGGGAAAGCGGGATGAGGGACATTGTCCCCAGCACACCGAGGTGACCTCAGCGCCCAGGGGACCCCGCGGGGAGGGGGCGCAGCCCCCCACACCCATCCCCTCCGTCCTCCCGGCAGCCTGGGCAGGGCTGGAGCGCTTCCTTCCCCCCGCCCCGCCACGGGCAGCGCGCCCGGGGACGCGGTGCCAGCGGGGGGGACGCGGTGCCACCCGAATTCCCGCGGTCCCGGCGGCATCCCAGCCAAAATCTGCCGTTCCCACAGCCCCGGGTCCCGCCGTGTCCCCTCCCCACCCCAGCGCTGTCCCCTGGGGGGATTTTGGGGCTGGAAAGCCCCGGGAGCTGCTGGAAAGCCCCGAGCTCGGGGGGCACCCGCGGGCACCGCGGGCCGGCTTCGGTTCCCCGGGCACAGGAGAGGAGCTCTTGCACACGTGAGGGCTCTGGGACACGGGAACAGACCGGAGCGCACAGGAACGCACAGGAACACGCACAGGAACACACACAGGTGTTCTGGGACACACAGGAACAGGCACAGGAACACACACAGGTGTTCTGGGACACAGGAACAGACAGGGCGCACAGGAACACACAGGAACACGCACAGCTGTTCTGGGACACAGGAACAGACAGGGCGCACAGGAAGCGCACAGGAACATGCACAGGAACACACACAGCTGTTCTGGGACACAGGAACAGACAGGAAGCGCACAGGAACACACACAGGAACACACAGGAACACGCACAGCTGTTCTGGGACACACACAGGAACACACACAGGTGTTCTGGGACACAGGAACAGACAGGAGCGCACAGGAACATGCACAGGAACACGCACAGGAACACGCACAGCTGTTCTGGGACACACAAGAACACACGGGAACATGCACAGGAACACACACACGTGTTCTGGGACGCGAGGAACAGACAGGAGCGCACAGGAGCGCACAGGAACACACAGGAACACGCACAGCTGTTCTGGGACACACAAAGACATGCACAGGAACACGCACAGCTGTTCTGGGACACAGGAACACATAGGAACATGCACAGAACACACAGGAACACACACAGGTGTGCTGGGACACACAAGACACACACAGGAACACACACAGAATCACACATGAGCACACACAGGTGTTCTGGGACACACTACGGGAACAGACACACACAGCCCCCGTTTGCACATCCACACCTGTGAGCACACACACACACACTGTGCACACACCCACGTTCACACCCAGGAACACACACACACGCTCACAGCCGTGTGCACAACTGCCGTGTACACACACACATCATGCACACACACACGTGCAGCCACACGTGTGCACACAGTACACACGAGCACAGCCACAAGTGCACACACAACATGCACACACACTGTCACACACGTGTGCACAACTGCCGTGTACACACACACCACGCACACACACACGTACAACCACACGTGCACACACAGCCCCCGTTTGCACACCCGTACACAGCAACACAACCACAGGTGCACACACACTGTGCACACACACACGTGCTCACACCCATGAACACGCACACACGGACAGGCACACGAGCACACACACACCTGTGCACACACACCGCTCCTCATGGTGCCCCTCGTGTCCCCTCCCCGGGTGTCCCTGGCCGTGCCCTGGTGTCCCCAGCCCCTCCTGTCCCCGTGTTCCCTCCCCAGGTGTCCCTTGCTCTGTCCCGGTGCCCCCAGCCCCTCCTGTCCCGTGTCCCCTCCCGGGTGTCCCTGGCCGTGCCCTGGTGTCCCCCAGCCCCTCTGTCCCGTGTCCCTCCCCAGGTGTCCCTTGCTCTGTCGGTGTCCCTCAGCCCCTCCTGTCCCCGTGTCCCCTCTTTGGGTGTCCCTGGCCCTGCCCTGGTGCCCCCAGCCCCTCCTGTCCCCGTGTCCCCTCTCTGGGTGTCCCTGGCCTGCCTGGTGTCCCCCAGCCCTCCTGTCCCCGTGTCCCCTCCCGTGTATCCCTGGCCTGTCCGGTGTCCCCAGCCCCTCCTGTCCCCGTGTCCCTCTCTGGGTGTCCCTTGCTCTGTCCGGTGTCCCCAGCCCCTCCTGTCCCCGTGTCCCCTCCCCGGGTGTTTCTGGCCCTGCCCTGGTGTCCCCCAGCCCCTCCTGAGGAAGAGGACGGTGAGGAGGGGGCAGCTGCAGACCATTACCGAGAGGAGGGGGCGGCTCCGGGGGCTGCTCGGGGGGTCCCGCCGGGCTCTCCCCCCTCCTCCAGAGGCTCTTCCCAGCCCCGGCCCAGCCGGAGGAAAGGAAAACAAACCGTGAGGGGCACGGAACGGGGGGGCTGCAGCAGCGCTGCCTCTGTGGGGTCCCCACAAGGGGGGCTGGGGTCCCCAGGGCCCCCGTCCGAGTGCCCAGCTGTGCCCAGATGTGTCCCGTTGTCCCCTCTCGGTAGGGACAGTGACTGAGCCACCAAAGCCACGGCGGGGGTCTGTGCTGGGAGCTCGCCCCAGAGCCGGGATTTGGGAACGAGGGAGCCAGGACAGCTTGGAACGCCTGGAAATGATTTTCCACAGGGATCTTTGTCACCTCTCGTGAGGGGTTAAATCCAGAAATTCCTGTCTTGGAGTAGAGGGAGGCAGAAGTGACTCCCACCCTGCCTGTGGCATTTTGGGAATTCCCGTTTCCCGCATATCCCACTCCCCGATATCCCGAGTGTTCCCCGTCCCCCCGCTTCTCCCACCCTCTGCAGCACCCCAGGCTCGGATCCCGGCAGCTGGATGAGGCCAGAGCGATTTGGGGAGCCAGGAATTCCCCAGGATCCCACAGCCTCCCTCAGTCACTGCCCACGGACACTTTTTGGGGAGGAAAATCGCAGATTTGGGTGGAAAACGGCTTTTCCCATTCTCCCCCATCCCTGCGGCAGGAACAGGGGGGGTCCCGCCGCCCCCAGCTGCCAGGGCTGATGGTTCAGGTCCTGAAAAGCGTGAAAAGTGCGAAAACGAGCAGCAAAATGCAAAGCGATGTCGCAAAGCGGGAACACGGCTCGGGAACACGGATCAGGCGCCGCAATTCCCGCGGCGCTGGAAGTGAGAGCGGCGTTGGGGACATCGATGTGACAGCAGCCATCCCCGAGTGGCGTTCAACACATCCTGCACTTCGGGATCCTCGTGCTGGTCCCAGGAGCGGTCAGCAGCATCCTGGACTCCCCCCTCGAGCAGCCAAAGATTCCTGAAATTTTTGGCTCTGAGTGCTGGAGAAGGGTTTGGGAGGGGGAAAAATGTTGCCGTGTGACAGCTCTGGGGTGTCCCCCTGGAGCTGGGCACCCCACCGGGGTGGGGGAGGACGCTCCAAACGTTCCCAGCTAAGCTGCTTTTCGCTGAGCTCCCCCACAAGCGCGGGGAGCTCCGAGCCGCGGTTTTCCTGCCAGGAGTTTTGGCAGGAATGGCCTTTTCCTGCCAAACTGGGACGTTTCCAACCCAAAGCTGCTGTTGTTGTTCCCCACCGAACCTCCCACGGATGGGAAAAGCCGTTTCTCATCCCACACTGCCTTCCCTCAGCCTCTGGAATCCAGGATCTCCTGGCACCGAGGGGTTCATCCCAAGGATCCCGAGCTGCTCCCGGGGCTCTGGTGGGTGGGAAAAAGGGACACAGCCACAATTCCCGGGGGAAAACGAGCCCTTGGGTCTGTGGGATGATTTTCCACCGGGAAAATCCCATCCCAGCAGCAACACAGGTGGGAGTGAGGGGGAATTTTGGTGGTGCCAGGCAGCTCCAGAGGCTGGAGCTGAGCTGAGGGTTTGATCCCTTGGGATTGAACAAGGGCAGCTCTGAGTCCTTGTGCTCCAGCATTCCATGACCTGCAGGATTCCAAATCCAAAATTCCAAAATTCCAAAATTCCAAATTCCAAATTCCAGATCCAGGTCCCATCCAGAGCTGGGAAAAGCCAGATCCTGCCTGTGAGGATGGATCCGACCCTAGGCCTCGGAGCAGAGCATTCCCAAGCGCCTTTGGAGCTCCTGGAATGCTCCTTGGGATGCCCTTGGAGCAGCCCCGGTGCTGGGGGGTGGAGCTGCTGGGAATGTCATGGCTCCAGGGATGGGACTTGGAACATCATCCCAAGCCAGGATGGGAATGTTGTGGCTCCCAGGGATGGGAACTTGGAGCATCATCCCAAGCCAGGATGGGAATTTTGTGGCTCCAGGTGTGGGAGGATGGAGAATCCTCCTGAGGAAGGGTGGGAATGTCCTGGATCCAGGAGGATGGAGCATCAATTCAAACCCGGATGGGAATTTTGTGGCTCCAGGGATGGGAACTTGGAACATCATCCCAAGCCAGGATAGGAATTTTGTGGCTTCAGTTGTGGGAGGATGGAGAATCCTCCTGAGGAAGGGTGGGAATGTCCTGGATCCAGGAGGATGGAGCATCATTCCAAACCAGGAGGGGAATTTCATGGCTCTGGGTGTGGGAGGATGGAGCATCATCCCAAGAGAGGTTGGGAATGTCGTGGCTCTGGGTCTGGGAAACTGGAACATCATCCCAAGGAAGTGCAGGGACATCATGGCTCCAGGTTTGGGAGATTGGAGCTTTGTCCTGAGGGAAGTAGGAATTTTGTGGCTCCAGGGGCAGGAGGATGGAACATCATCCTGAGGGAGAACAGGAATGTCCTGGATCCGGATCTGGGACGATGGAACATCATCCCAAGGGAGGATGGGAATGTTGTGGCTTCAGGTGTGGGAGGATGGAGAATCCTCCTGAGAAAGGATGGGACTGTCCTGGATCCAGGAGGATGGAGCATCATCCCAAGGGAGGTTGGGAATATTGTGGCTCCCAGGGATGGAAGGTTGGAGCACCATCCCAGACCAGGATGGGAATGTCTTGGATCCAGGTCTAGGAAGTTGGAATATCTTCCCAAGCCAGGATGGGAATGTTGTGGCTCCCAGGGGTGGAAGGATGGAGCATCTTTTCAAACCAGGATGGGAATTTTGTGAGTCCAGGGGTGAGAACTTGGAGCATCAGCCCAAGCCAGGATGGGAATGTTGTGGCTCCCAGGGGTGGGAGGATGGAGAATCCTCCTGAGGAAGGGTGGGAATGTCCTGGATCCAGGAGGATGGAGCATCAATTCAAACCAGGATGGGAATTTTGTGACTCCTGGGATGAGAACTTGGAGCATCATCCCAAAACAGGATGGGAATGTCTTGGATCCAGATCTGGGAACTTGGAACATCAGCCCAAGCCAGGATGGGAATTTTGTGGCTTCAGGTGTGGGAGGATGGAGAATCCTCCTGAGGAAGGATGGGAATGTCCTGGATCCAGGAGGATGGAGCATCATCCCAAGGGAGGTTTGGAATATTGTGGCTCCCAGGGATGGAAGGACGGAGCACCATCCCAAACCAGGAGGGGAATTTTGTGGCTCCAGGTGTGGGAGGACAGAACATCACCCTGAGGAAGGATGGGAATGTCCTGGATCCGAATCTGGGATGATGGAACAGGATGGGAATGCTGTGGCTCCCACGGGGGTGAGAGGTTAGAACATCATTCCAAACCAGGATGGGAGGATGGAGAATCCTCCTGAGGAAGGACGGGAATTTTGTGCTTCCAGCAGGATGGAGCATCACCCCAAGCCAGGGCAGGGCTGCCATAAATCAGTTCTGGGAGGATGGAGCATCACCCCAAACCAGGGCAGGGCTGCCATAAATCCAGTTCTGGGAGGATGGAGCATCACCCCAAACCAGGGCAGGGCTGCCATAAATCAAATTCTGGGATGATGGAGCATCACCCCAAACCAGGGCAGGGCTGCCATAAATCCAGTTCTGGGATGATGGAGCATCACCCCAAGCCAGGGCAGGGCTGCCATAAATCAAATTCTGGGAGGATGGAGCATCACCCCAAACCAGGGCAGGGCTGCCATAAATCAAATTCTGGGATGATGGAGCATCACCCCAAGCCAGGACAGGGCTGCCATAAATCAAATTCTGGGATGATGGAGCATCACCCCAAACCAGGGCAGGGCTGCCATAAATCCAGTTCTGAGAGGATGGAGCATCACCCCAAGCCAGGATGGGGCTGTGACAGCCGGATTTGGGACCCCCTCACGTCCAAGTGGAACTGACTGAAAATCAAACCCTGGCTTTAGGATTTGGAGTCCCCAGAGTGTCCCTGCCTGGCCTCGGCACTGCGGCAGATTTCGGGAACGGGCGGCAGGAGCGGGGCCGTGTCAGATCCCATTACCTCGGATTTTCTCGCTCGCGGTGTCGCAGGAATAATTCACACCCGCCCCTCCTCGGGGAGCCCGGCTCGCTCCGCGGCTAATGAGGCGTTTGGGATCCGTGACTCCAGACCGCTCCGTCCCGCCGCTCCCCAAATGCAAAAGTCAGGTTTGTGCATTAGGAAATGATTTTCCACTTGGAAGCTCGCACACGTGGGAATGGACGAGGGGCTGCGATGAGGAATCCGACCCAAAATGTTTCCTTGGAACACCAGCTCAGCCTGAAATTGCTGCTGGAATTAGCCCAGGAACTGGGGTGGAAATTGGGGCTGGGGTTGTGAATCCCTGGATTTGAAAGATCCCAAATATCCTCAGGGTGGAAATTGGGGCTGGGGGTTTGTGAATCCCTGGATTTGAAAGATCCCAAATATCCCCAGTGTAGAAATTGGGCTGGGGGTTCTGAAACTCCAGATTTTGGGCATCCCAAACACCCCCAGGACATTGGGCTGGACTTGTCCTCCCAGATTTGAGGGAGCTCCTTCCCTCTTCCCATCCCATTATCCCATCCCACTATCCCATCCTACTATCCCATTATCCCAATATCCCAATATCCCAAAATCCCAATAACCCAATATCCCAATATCCCAATATCCCATTATCCCATTATCCTCAAATCCCAAAATCCCAATATCTCATTATCCCCAAATCCCAAAATCCCAATATCCCCAAAATCCCAATATCCCAATACCCCATTATCCCAAAATCCCAATATCCCAATACCCCATTATCCCAAAATCCCAATATCCCAATATTCCATTATCCCAAAATCTCAATATCCCATTATCCCAAAATCCCAATCCCAATCCCAGAGCCCCCAAATCCCCCTGGCTGAGGGCTCCCCCTCTCCCTGTTCCCTCCTCTCTTCCCGCACTCCGGGGCTGGGATTTGCCAGATTTGGGGACACACGGTGACACTGGGGGGGTTGGGACACGCCCCCTTCCACAGCATCCCCCTCTGGATCTGCAGGATCCAAACTGGGACCGGGATTGGGGAAACTGGGAGGACTGGGAGGGATCTGGGAGGCGGTGGGAGGTGGGGAGGGCAGGATCAGGTGGGGAGAACTGGGAGGACTGGGGCAGATTGGGGGGAGCTGGGAAAAGCCAGGGGGGCACTGGGAGGACTGGGAGGGACTGGGGGGAACTGGGAAAATCCAGCAGGAGCTGGAGGAGGCAGAAGAGGAGGAGGAAGCAGCAGGGCCAGGAGAAACTGGGAGGACTGGTGGGAACTGGGGAAAGAGCCAGGAGGAGCTGGGGTTAACTGGGATGACTGGAGTGGGTTGGAGGGGAGCTGGGGGAATCGGAGAGAGCAGGACACGGGGAACTGGGGAAACTGGGAGGACTGGGAGGGATTGGGGGAAGCAGGAGGAGCCGGGGGGGAACTGGAGGGACTGGGGAGAAGGACTGGGAGGTACTGGGGGAGCTGGGAAAATCCAGAGGGAGCTGGGGGAGCCAGGAGGGGAGCAGGGCAAGGAGAAACTGGGAGGACTGGTGGGAACTGGGGAAAAGGCCAGGAGGAGCTGGGGTTAACTGGGATGGCTGGAGTGGGTTGGAGTGGAGCTGGGGGATCAGAGAGAGCAGGACACGGGGTACTGGGGAAACTGGGAGAACTGGTGGGAACTGGGGAAAGAGCCAGGAGGAGCTGGGGTTAACTGGGATGACTGGAGTGGGTTGGAGGGGAGCTGGGGGAATCAGAGAGAGCAGGACACGGGGAACTGGGGAAACTGGGAGAACTGGGAGGGATTGGGGGAAGCAGGAGGAGCCAGGGGGGGAACTGGAGGGACTGGGGAGAAGGACTGGGAGGGATTGGGAGGAGCTGGGAAAATCCAGAGGGAGCTGGGGGAGCCAGGAGGGGAGCAGGGCCAGGAGAAACTGGGAGGATTGGTGGGAACTGGGGAAAGGGCCAGGAGGAGCTGGGGTTAACTGGGATGACTGGAGTGGGTTGGAGTGGAGCTGGGGGGAATCAGAGAGAGCAGGACACGGGGAACTGGGGAAACTGGGAGAACTGGTGGGAACTGGGGAAAGAGCCAGGAGGAGCTGGGGTTAACTGGGATGGACTGGAGTGGATTGGAGGGAAGCTGGGGGGAATCGGAGAGAGCAGGACACGGGGAACTGGGGAAACTGGGAGGGATTGGGAGCAGGAACAGAAACCAGGAGGGCCAGGATGAACTGGGAGTACTGGGAGAGGGGGAACTGGGAGAACGGGACTGGGGGCAGCCGCAGGGGCTGCAGGAGCGCAGCGGGACCCGGGAGGAGCCGGGAGCCGCCGGGGCCTCGTTCACACCCTGAGCCAAAACAAACAATTCCCTGGAGCCGCCTGGCCCGGCCGTGGGAGGGGAGGGGACAGCGAGGGGACAGATTCCATACCTGCCACCAACCCCCCCGGGGAGCCCCCGCGCGTTCCAGCCGCAGGGAATCCAGATGTGCGGCCCCAGCATCTGCCCGGAGCCGAGGAACGACAGCGGGGACCTCGGGAATGTCCCAGCGGCCGGGATTCCCGATTTTTGGAACCCCCGCGGCGCTTCCCAGTCCCCCCAGCCAAAGAAAACCCGTCTGTGTTGACTCAGGTGTCACCGCGGTGTCCCCGCCCAGCCCAGATTTATTGGATTTGTTCTTTCCCTTCGACTTTTCACGCCGGGAATGCGGGAGGGGCTGGAGGGGGAATCGACCCCACCCCACGGCGCTGCCTCCAGGGGAGCTTCCAGGGAATGCGGAATTTCGCGCTGGATTTGGGGTCCCTGGCACAGCCCGCCGCGGGACGGGTGATTTATTTTTTCCTCTCCCACACCCGAATTCCCGGTTATCTCTCCGGAGCGCCGCCCATCCCGCATTCCGTCCTCCCGGGCACGGAACGAGCCGCATCCCACCCCCGCCCCACCCCGGACTCGGCTCCACCCGCCCTGGGAACGACAGCGGGACACGCGGGGACCCCACGGGGCGAGGGGGGAGCGGGCTTTGTCCCGGGAAAGTTCCAATTCCCAGGAAAATCCTGCTCCCAGGAGGATGGTAGTCCCCAGAAAAATTCTCGTTCCCAGGAAATTTCTCATTCCCAGGAAATTCCTCATTCCCAGGAAATTTCTCATTCCCAGGTGGATGCTGGTTTCAGGAAGATTCTGGTCCCCAGGAAAGTTCTCACTCCCAGGTTCTTATTCCCAGGAAAATGCTGGTCCCAGGAGGATGGTAGTCCCAAAAAAAATTCTCATTCCCAGGAAACTTTTCATTCCCAGGAAACTTCTCATTCCCAGGTGGATGCTTGTCCCCAGGAAGGTTCTCATGCCCAGGAAAATGCTGGTCCTGGGAGGATGATAGTCCCCTGGAAGGTTCTAATTCCCAGGAAAGTTCTCATTCCCAGGAAAATGCTGGTCCCAGGAGGATAATAGTCCCCAGAAAAATTCTCATGCCCAGGAAATTTCTCATTCCCAGGAAAGTTCTCATTCCCAGGTGGATGCTGGTCCCAGGAGGATGATAGTCCCCTGGAAAGTTCTCATTCCCTGGAAATTTCTCATTCCCTGGAAGATGCTCGTCCCAGGAAAGTTCTCATTCCCAGGCAATTTCTCATTCCCAGGTGGATGCTGGTCCCAGGAGGATTCTGGTCCCCAGGAAAGTTCTCACTCCCAGGAAGGTTCTCATTCCCAGGAAAATGCTGGTCCAAGGAGGATGGTAGTCCCAAAAAAAATTCTCATTCCCAGGAAACTTCTCATTCCCAGGTGGATGCTTGTCCCCAGGAAGGTTCTCATGCCCAGGAAAATGCTGGTCCTGGGAGGATGGTGGTCTCCAGGAAAGTTCTAATTCCCAGGAAATTTCTCATTCCCAGGAAATTTCTCATTCCCAGGTGGATGCTGGTGTCAAGAAGATTCTGGTCCCCAGGAAAGTTCTCACTCCCAGGTTCTTATTCTCAGGAAAATGCTGGTCCCAGGAGGATGGTAGTCCCAAAAAATTCTCATTCCCAGGAAACTTCTCATTCCCAGGAAATTTCTCATTCCCAGGAAACTTTTCATTCCCAGGTGGATGCTTGTCCCCAGGAAGGTTCTCATTCCCAGGAAAATGCTGGTCCCAGGAGGATGGTAGTCCCCAGAAAAATTCTCATTCCCAGGAAATTTCTCATTCCCAGGTGGATGCTGGTTTCAGGAAGATTCTGGTGCCCAGGAAAGTTCTCACTCCCAGGAAGGTTCTCATTCCCAGGAAAATGCTGGTCCCAGGAGGATAATAGTCCCCAGAAAAATTCTCATTCCCAGGAAATTTCTCATTCCCTGGAAATTTCTCATTCCCTGGAAGATGCTCGTCCCAGGAAAGTTCTCATTCCCAGGCAATTTCTCATTCCCAGGTGGATGCTCGTCCCAGGAGGATTCTGGTCCCCAGGAAAGTTCTCACTCCCAGAAAGGTTCTCATTCCCAGGAAAATGCTGGTCCAAGGAGGATGGTAGTCCCAAAAAAAATTCTCATTCCCTGGAAGTTTCACATTCCCAGGAAAGTTCTCATTCCCAGGAAAATGCTGGTCCCAGGAGGATTCTGGTCCCCAGGTGGCTCCTGGTTCTCAGGAAGATGCTCGTTCCCAGCTCCCAAATCCAAGAACCCACAGGACTGGCACAGCTCCCACCCCAAAAACACACCAGGCCTGGCACAATTCCCAAATCCAGGAGCCCCCCAGATTGGCAAAACCCCCCTGCTGGCAACACACCGGGGTTGGCACAAGTCCCATTTCCAAGAGTCCACCAGGACTGGGACAGTTTCCAACCCCCGGATCCCACAGGCCTGGCACAGCTCCCATTCCATGGTCCCACCAGGACTGGCACAGCTTCCAGTTCCAAAAGTCACCAGGCTTGGCACAGGTCCCAAATCAAATAATCCACAGGGATTGGCACAGGTCCCAAATCCAATAACCCACAGGGATTGGCACAGGTCCCAAATCAAATAACCCACAGGACTGGCACAGATCCCAAATCCAATAACCCACCAGGACTGGCACAGATCCCAAATCCTGGAGCCCATGGGACTTGGCACAGCTCCCAGTTCCAAGATCTCACCAGGACTGGCACAGCCCTCAAATCCAGGAGCCCACCAGGACTGGCACAGAGCCCAAATCCAGGAACCCACTGGGATTGGCACAGTTCCCAAATCCAGGAATCCACCAGGACTGGCACAGATCCCAAACCCTGGCGCCCACCAAGACTGGCACAGTTCCCAAATCCCAGAGCCAACCAGGACTAGCACAGATCCCAAATCAAATAACCCACAGCCCTGGCACAGATCCCAAATCCAGGAACCCACCAGGACTGGTACAATTCCCAAATCCAGGAGCCCACCAGGATTGGCACAGATCCCAAATCCAATAACCCACAGCCCTGTCACAGATCCAAAATCCAGGAACCCACTGGGATTGGCACAGTTCCCAAATCCAGGAATCCACCAGGACTGGCAGAGATCCCAAACCCTGGAGCCCACTGGGACTGGCACAGTTCCCAAATCCAATAACCCACAGGACTGGCACACATCTCAAATCCAGGAATCCATCAGGACTGGCACAGCTCCACACCAAAACCCCACCAGACCTGGCACAGCTCCCAAATCCAGGAACCCATCGGGTTTGGCACAATTCCCAATTCCAAAACCCCCCAGACCTGGCACGATTCCCAAACCCAGGAGCCCCCCAGGCCGGGCACAGCCCCTCCCCAGTGACCCCCAGTGGGGTCTGGGACATTTCCCAGCGGGTGGCAGGGCCGGGGGGGCACCGGGGGCTGTGGGATCCCCCTGCTGACTCAGCACCGTGCCTGGCAAGGGACCGAGATCCCAGAGGGCACTTTCCCACAGCCCGGGGCACAGGGTCGGGCAGTGACCCCCAGAGGTCACCATGGCAGTGCCACCAGTGCCACCAGTGCCACCAGTGCCACCACCCCGCGTGTCTTCACTCCAGGCGGAAGAGATTTCATCTGGATCCTGCTCCAACCCCACAGCTGAGAATTCCTTTGGGAATTTCCTCTCCTGCCTTTGGGGCATCTCCCACTGTCCCAGGGGGATCCAGCCTGGCCTTGGGCACTGCCAGGGATCCAGGGGCAGCCACAGCAAATCTGGGAATCCCAGCCCAGGCAGGAATTCCTTCCCAAGATCCCAGCCCCATCTCCCCTTTCCCAGTGGGGCCATTCCCTGTGTCCTGTCCCCAATTCCAGCTCTCCTGGAGTTCCTGCAGGGACTCTGAGCATCCCCTGGAATTTTCCCTTCTCCAGGGGAACATTCCCAGAGCATTCAGCATTCCCTGGACAGCCAGGATCCATCCTGCTGCCATAAGAGGACAAACACCATCACTCCCAACATTCCCCTTTCCTTCTTTCCCAGTTTATCCCAGCACGGAGCCTCCCCGACCCGAGGGTGGGTTGGGATCGGTTTTCCCGGCCATTCCCCCAATTCCCAGCGCAATTCCAGCCCCTCCCCGGCAGGGTGAGGGCAGAGCCGCCCTCGATTCCACCCAAGACACAACAAAACCATTCCCGAATTATCAACACCAATCCCAGAGGGAACAAAACCACGCCCAGCCCCCCCAGCAGGACCCTAAACCCCGAGACCTCGGAGCGCCCCAAACCCGCCCCGGCCCCAAAAACCCGGAGTCAGGGAAAAGCTGCTGCTGTCGCCACTTCCCAAAATCGGAGCAGGGACACAAAAAGAGGGAAGTGCTGCGGTTTGGGGCTCCTCTCCCTCCTCCCCCCGCTGATAAAGGGACGTCCCTGAGCGGGGACAGGCGGCGTCCCCGTGTCACCGCTCCGGAGGTGGCACTGCCAGAGCCGCCGCCAGCACCAGGTGACGCCGTGGTTCTGCAGGGGTGGGAAATGTGGGAATTCTGGGCACTGCGGGTGGGAAATGTGGGAATTCTGGGCAGTGGGGGTGGGAAAAGTTGGGAATTCTGGGCACTGGGGATGGGAATAGTTGGGAATTCTGGGCACTGCGGGTGGGAAAAGTTGGGAATTCTCAGTACTGGGGTGGGGAAAATTGGGAATTCTTGGTACTGGGGGTGGGAAAATTTGGAAATTCTGGGCACTGGGGATGGGAATGGTTGGGAATTCTTGGTACTGGGGGTGGGAAAGGTTGGGAATTCTGGGCACTGGGGGTGGGAAAGTTGGGAATTCTGGGCATTGGGGGTGGGAAAGGTTGGGAATTCTGGGTACTGGGGTGGGAAAAATTGGGAATTCTGGGCACTGGGGGTGGGAAGGTTGGGAATTCTGGGTACTGGGGTGGGAAAATTGGGAATTCTGGGCACTGGGGGTGGGAAAGGTTGGGAATTCTGGGCACTGGGGATGGGAAAGGTTGGGAATTCTTGGTACTGGGGGTGGGAAAGATTGGGAATTCTTGGCACTGGAGGTGGGAAAGGTTGGGAATTCTGGGCACGGGGGTGGGAAAGGTTGGGAATTCTGGGCACTGGGGGTGGGAAAGGTTGGGAATTCTGGGCACTGGGAGTGGAAAAGTTGGGAATTCTGGGCACTGGGGGTGGGAAAGGTTGGGAATTCTGGGCACTGGGGTGGGAAATGTGGGAATTCTGGGCGCTGGGGGTGGGAAATGTGAGAATTCTGGGCAGTGGGGGTGGGAAAAATTGGGAATTCTGGGCACTGGGGGTGGGAAAAGTTGGGAATTCTGAGCACTGGGGGTGGGAAAGGTTGGGAATTCTGGGCACTGGGGTGGGAAATGTGGGAATTCTGGGCGCTGGGGGTGGGAAAGGTTGGGAATTCTCAGTACTGGGGTGGGAAAAATTGGGAATTCTGTGCACTGGGAGTGGGAAAATTTGGAAATTCTGGGCACTGGGGATGGGAATGGTTGGAATTCTTGGTACTGGGGGTGGGAAAGGTTGGGAATTCTGGGCACTGGGAGTGGGAAAGGTTGGGAATTCTTGGTACTGGGGTGGGAAAAATTGGGAATTCTAAGCACTGGGGGTGGGAAAATTTGGAAATTCTGGGCACTGGGGATGGGAAAGGTTGGGAATTCTGGGCACAGGGGGTGGGAATAGTTGGGAATTCTGGGCACGGGGGATGGGAAAGGTTGGGAATTCTGGGCACTGGGGGTGGGAAAAATTGGGAATTCTGGGCACTGGGGGTGGGAAAAGTTGGGAATTCTCAGTACTGGGGGTGGATTGTGGAGGATCTTTTTGGGATGAGCCAGGGAAGTACCTGGAACTCCAGGAATCAGATCCAGGGGATCACACCCATCCCTCATCCCCAGGACTGGTGTCCCATCATCCTGGTCCCATCATCCCACAGTCCCTGTTTCTCTCTGGGTTTTGGGATGTGATGGAGCTGAAAGGTCCCACACCGGGAATGTTCCCTCTCCGTGCTCGTTCCTTGCCAAAAAGTGACTTTTAAACTGCAGGGATCCGGTGGGAGATCGGGAAAAAACCCCTCCCCCTGATGGTGGGAAGGTTCTGGAATGGAATTCCCAGAGATCTGTGGCTGCCTCGCTGCTGGAGGTGCCCAAGGCCAGGCTGGGCAGGATTTGCAGCCACCTGGGACAATGGGAAATGTCCCTGCCCTTGGGAATGAGCTGAGATTTCAACCCCTCCCATCCCAACCCATTCCTTAAATCCCATTTAGGGACACCAGGGACACTTTTCCCTCTCCAGGCCGCTCATCAGCCCGACACCAAAAGTGTTTTCCTAGAAATCCTTGCAATTCCAGGAGCATCCCACAGGTCCCCATCCCGCCCTGAGCAGCCCCAAGGAATCGAAACTGGGAGAAACCCCCGGGGAAGAAACGAAACTTGGCACCAGCACAAACCGGGGGCTGGATCCCGGCTCTTCCTTCCTCTTCCTGCACAAACCCCGTGACAATTTGTGGTTTTGCACCGTCCCCCCCTCCCAGCATCAACACCCAGGGGCCACCCCAGCCATTGGCTGTGCTCCTAGTCTGGGAAAAATCCCAGGCAAAGCTCTCCAGAGCGGGAAATCCACCCCGAAATCCAAGGAGCAGCGAGGAAATTGGAGACAGATGTGGGGGAAGGAGGGGAAAGGAGAGGGAAAGGCCAGAGCTGGGGGCTGGGAGGATTTGGAGAAGGATCTGAACTCCCAGCGATCTGAGCACTGGTTTCCCTGATACTGGGGGAAAATTCAGAGTGGAATTATTCTGGTTTGTCACAGAGAGATGAGGGGCAAAACTGAAAGGAATGTCAGGAGTTTGTCTGGAGCTGCAAAAAACCACAAAACTTTTCTAATAATTCTCTGTTTATTTTTGGTTTTCCTCTTCTTTTCCTTTTCTTGGTTTCCTCTTCTGTTTCTTTGTTTTCTCTTCTTGGTTTCTTTGTCTTTTTTCCTTTTTCTTTTTCTTTTTCCTTTTTCTTTTTCCTTTTTTCCTTTTTCCTTTTTCCTTTTTTCTTCCTTCCTTTTTTCTTTTTCCTTTTTCTTTTTTCCCTTTCTCTTTCTTTCTTTCTTTTCCTTCTCATTTTCCTTCTCCTATTCCTTTTTTCTCTTCCTTCCTTCCTTCCTTCCTTCCTTCCTTCCTTCCTTCCTTCCTTCCTTCCTTCCTTCCTTCCTTCCTTCCTTCCTTCCTTCCTTCCTTCCTTCCTTCCTTCCTTCCTTCCTTCCTTCCTTCCTTCCTTCCTTCCTTCCTTCCTTCCTTCCTTCCTTCCTTCCTTCTTCCTTCCTTCCTTCCTTCCTTCCTTCCTTCCTTCCTTCCTTCCTTCCTTCCTTCCTTCCTTCCTTCCTTCCTTCCTTCCTTCCTTCCTTCCTTCCTTCCTTCCTTCCTTCCTTCCTTCCTTCCTTCCTTCCTTCCTTCCTTCCTTCCTTCCTTCCTTCCTTCCTTCCTTCCTTCCTTCCTTCCTTCCTTCCTTCCTTCCTTCCTTCCTTCCTTCCTTCCTTCCTTCCTTCCTTCCTTCCTTCTTCCTTCCTTCCTTCCTTCCTTCCTTCCTTCCTCCTTCCTCCCTCCTTCCTTCCTCCCTCCCTTCCTCCCTCCCTTCCTCCCTCCCTTCCTCCCTCCCTTCCTCCCTCCCTTCCTCCCTCCCTTCCTCCTCCCTTCCTCCCTCCCTTCCTTCCTCCCTTCCTTCCTTCCTTCCTTCCTTCCTTCCTTCCTTCCTTCCTTCCTTCCTTCCTTCCTTCCTTCCTTCCTTCCTTCCTTCCTTCCTTCCTTCCTTCCTTCCTTCCTTCCTTCCTTCCTTCCTTCCTTCCTTCCTTCCTTCCTTCTCTTTTCCCTCTTCCCTTTTTCTCTTTCTCCTTTTCCCTTTTCTCTCTCCCCTTTTTTTCCCTTCCCTTTTTATTTTCCTCCCGGTGCTGGGGACTGTTCTGATTCCAGCGGTTCTTCCAGCAGGATTTATCCCACAGGGATCCATCCCAAGGTCCTCAGCCACCTCCTCCTGTCCCCAGGGTCCCCTGTGTCCCCTGGCAGTGCCACCATGCGCCTGCCCCACTGCCTGGTGCTCCTGGCCAGCCTCGTCCCGCCAGGTATGGGGACAGTGACACCCTCGGGGTTGTCCCCTGTGGGGCTGGGGGCCGGGAATGGCCCTGACATGGGTGGGGGTAGGAATGTGGGGGATCCCAAGGCTGCTCCTGGGGGGATTTGCCGTGATCCCACACTGCTGACGGGCAGGGATGGGTGACAAGGGGACAGCCAGGCCACGGCAGCAAGGACGAGGGGCCAGGGTGAGTGAGGAAAGGGGGCTGGGAAGCAAATTCCGGAGCCCAGGAGGTGGCTTTCCCCTTTTCCCTCATTATTTAGGCTCGGGAGATCCAGCTTTTCCCAGTTATCTCCCCCTTCTCCACCCCAAAACCTCCTCTTGGGGGGTTTATCCCAAATCCCGCCTTCCCCGTGGACCTGGGGACACTTCAGGCTCCTGATCCCCATTTTCCCTGGCGCAGCGCTCGGCTCCTGGGGGGTCTCCTACCCCGAGTCCCTGCAGGCCAGCGGGGGGTCCTGCCTGGTTGTCCCCTGCACCTTCAGCTACCCCGAGGACGTGACAGCCGCCGAGGGCATCGTGGCCATCTGGTACAGGGACTACGACGGCCAGCGCACGCTGGTGTTCCACTCCGCCGACCCCCGGGATGTGGATCCCCGTTTTGGGGGTCGTGCCCAGCTCCTGGGGGACCCCACGGCCCGGAATTGCACCCTGCTGCTGCGGGGGGTGACGCCAGGGGACAGTGGCCGCTACAGGTTCCGCTTCGAGATCGTCAACGGCGACCGCTGGTCGGCGGCGCGGGATGTGGCGCTGAGCGTTTCGGGTGGGTAAAACACGGGAATGGCCAAAAAACTCCCTTCCTGCCCTTTCCATGTGCTCACCCCGCCCTCTGCTCTCCATCCCAGAGGATCTGGAGCGTCCCAGTGTCACCAGCAGCGAGGAGCTGACCGAGGGGCAAAGATCCACCTTGGAGTGCTCCACGCCCTACGTGTGTCCCGGGGGGGACATCGTGCTGCGCTGGCAGGGCTACGACCCCCGGGTGTCCCAGGAGTCCGGCCGTGTCCAGCTGGACACCAGCGGGGTCAGCCAGTGGGTGGCCCTGACCAGCTCCTTCTCCTGGGAGGACCATGGCAAGAAGCTGCTCTGCGAGGTTTCCTCCGGGGTCCAAGAGGGCGAGCGCGGAGGTGGCGCTGCGGGTCAGGCGTACGTGGGGCGGGGACAGGGGACACCTCTGCCACCGCCACCGTGTCCCCTCCTGCCATCCCCTCCTTCCCTGCAGCGTTTTCCTCCTGCTTCTCCCTCCCTTTCCTCCTCCTGGGCCACACCTGTCCTTTAGGTGCCACGTCCTGACAGCCTGTCATGATCCGCTCAACCCCAGCGGGAGTCTGGTTCGTTCGACCCCAGGGTGCAAAAGACAAAAAGTGAGAGACTCAGGTTTTGTTCAGCAGCAAGCAGCAATGCAGTTTATTGCATAAAAATAATTCAGTTTTGTGATAGAAGAGAGAGAGAGAGAGGTAAATGAAATTAAGTAAAAGGGGGGAGAGAGATAGAGAGGATGGGATAAGGCTACCAACAGACAGGATGTCATCCTCGAGTTGTCTGATGACAGACGAGTCTTCAATCCGTTGGGGAGAAAGAGATCTCAAAGTCTCTTTAGCAAAGTCACTTTTATAGTCCTTTTCCAAAGCGAGTGGCCTCTGGCCAGAAGGTGGGGAGATTTATGGACTATTGTATGAGGAGATCATTGCTCCAAGGAACAGGTGCTGGAACAGGGCACTGTAACCAGAACCCTGCTCGTGCCAGGGTGGCACCAACAGCTACAAACAGTCCTGGGCAAGCACCAGGCACAGCTACAAACAGTCCTGGGCAAGCACCAGGCACAGCTACGAACAGTCCTGGGCCAGCACCAGGCACAGCTACAAACAGTCCTGGGCAAGCACCCACCTGGGCCAGGCCAGAACTCAGGTCCAGAGCGAGCAGTGGGGCCCTGGGGTGGGGCCCTCAGTCTCTGATGATGGGCGTGAGGCAGAGCAGAGAAACTTCTGACTGACTCTCTACTTCCCTTCAGTGTTTTCCTGCTGCCTCTCCCTCCCTTTCCTCTGCCTTGACCACATCTGTCCTTTAGTGCCACCTCCTGCCACCCCCTCCCCTTTTCCCTGTCCCGGGGCGGTGGCAGCACCCTGTGCCCACCGCGTCCCTCTGTCCCGCAGACGCCCCCAAGGACACCCAGGTGTCGCTGAGCCCGTCCTTGGGGAACATCGGCGTGGGTGACAACGTGACGCTGAGCTGCCAGGTGGGCAGCAGCCACCCCCCAGTCTCGGGGTACCGCTGGTACAAGGACGGGGCGGCCGTGGGCACGGAGCGGGCGCTGGCCCTGCGGGGCGTGCGCCGCGGGGACCACGGGCGGTACCACTGCCAGGCCCAGAACGCCGTCGGCGCCGGGGTGTCACCTCCTGTCACCCTCCGCGTGTTCTGTGAGTGCCACGGGAGCCCCGAGGGCTGGGGCAGGGCTGATGTCCCGGACTGGGATGGAGGGGTGGGAGTTGTGCCACGCCTGTGTCCCTTGTCTCCCTGAAAACGGGGAGGGATTTCCAGCCGAGCAAAGCTGGGAAGGGCTCGGGAGCTTGTGGGGATCCAGAGGCGTGGTGGGAAGGGATTTTATGGATCATTCCCACCCCTGCCATGCTCAGGGGCGCTTCCTGGGCACTTCCAGGGATCCAGGGCCAGCCGTGGCTTCTCTGGGAATCCCAGCCCACACTCCCACAGGGAAGGGAAGAGGCTCCTCTTCCCGCCAGATCCCGCAGCAAAGACAAATCCCAGCCTTGCCTGCCTGAGCTGGAATCCCACAGGGAGCATCTCCCCCCAGAGGGGTCCCCGTGCTCCCCCCAAAGACCCCCCGTGCCCACCCTGAGGGGTGGAGGACCCTTCCCCACCCACCACGAGTGGGGCTTTGCTCCAAACCCAGCTGTCCCCGCTGGTGGCAGGGGACAAACCCAACGTCCCCCAGCTCCGTTGTCACCCCCTGAGCGGCTCCCATCTTCTCCCAGGCTGTGGAGTGGGGGATTTGGGGTTGGGGATTCCCTTTTCCTGCCTCCGGGGCCATCCTGAACGTGTCCCCTCTCCCTCAGCCGCGGAGATCTCGGCCAGCCCCGCGGCCGAGGTGCGCGAGGGGACGGCCACCACCTTGTCCTGCGACGTCCCCGGGCGGGAGGGACACGCCGAGGAGCTGAGCTACACCTGGTACAAGAACGGCGCCTGGCTGCGGGAGGGCCCGGCCCACACCCTCCTGCTCCCCGCCGTGACCGCCGCCGACGCCGGCTACTACTCCTGCCGAGTGACCAACAGCCAGGGCAGTGACACGGCCCAGGCCATCAGCCTCAGCGTGACGTGTGAGTGCCACCAGCTCTGCCACACCGCGCCGTGCAAATCCCCCAAAATCCAGGAAATCCCCCGAAAAATTAATGGCAAAGCCTCTCCCTGTGTGCCCCGGGGGCAGGTGAAGGGAGGGCAGGGGGTTTTAGCTCTGCTGGTTGAATTGTATGGGAATACAACAGATTTTGGCCGTGAGCCAGGTGTGAGGGTGGCATTAAGTGACATTTGGGACAGCATCTCCCACAAATCCCCTCCATTCCGTAAGATTTGGGGAGGTTTCTCAGGGAGAATCCATCAGGAAAAGAACAACTCAAGAGGTTTTGAAGGGGAAAACAACCCAGCCATGGGTTGGTTGTGACAATTTTGGGGTAAATCTGACACACAGGACAAGCAAATTGTGACATCCAGGTTGTCCTGGGGACACTCCCCATCCCTGGAAGTGCCCAAGGCCGGGTTGGATGTGACTTGGAGCCACCTGGGACAGAAGTGTCCCTGCCCATGGGGATTTAATGTCCCGTCCGGGATTTTCCCTGTGGCCACATCCCAACCTCCACACGCTCTCCCATCCCACAGATCCACCCCGGACTCCCACCCTCACGCTCTTCCAGGACACCCAGGGTGGCCGGCTGGTCATCGTCCGCTGCGCCGTGGACAGCCACCCTCCGGCCACGCTGGCCATCGACCGCGGCGGCGCCGTGCTGGCCACCAGCGGGGCCCTGGGCCAGCGCCTCGGTGTCACCGCCTCCCGCAATTCCCTGCGGCTGGAAATGCGGGATGCAGGGCCCCGGGACAGCGGGAGTTACGGCTGCACCGCCAGCAACGCCCACGGCACCGCCCGCGCCACCCAGGCCCTGGAGATCCGCCGTGAGTCCCGCGGCCGCGGCGCGCTCGGGGTGACCCCCGGAACTGGGGACACTGGGGCTGTGTGGTGTCCCCTCCTCAGCGGGGTCAGAGCTGCTTTTGGAGCTGGAGAGGCTCCTGGGTTTTGTTTCCCAAAATGCCAAAATATTCAGAAAATTTAGCCAAACTTTTCTGCCTCTTTCATCCCCGCCTATCACTGGCCCCTGAACCCGAAGTCTGGATAATTTGGGGTGACAGAGGCAGCAGAAGGAAATAGAAGTCCCCCATATCCATGTCCAAGAGGAACATCCGTTAGGATCCCAAAAAACCCCAAAAGTGACCTCTAGGTCCGATTCCAGAGAAAGCAAACCTGGATTTGGGTGTCCCAGTGGGGAACTGGAAATCGGACAAGGCCCAGCCACTGGGAAGAGGGGCCAGGGTCTGTCCTGGGAAAACTCACCTGGATGAACCTAGAAAAAGCAGAAAAGGGTCAGAAAAGGCCCCGTTTGCCTGTGCAGTGTCCCCAGGGAGTGTCACCCCCCAAAGACCCCACGGGTTCCAGCGAGGGAGGGGACTCAGGGAAGCCAAACAGGGAATTGCAGCTGGAAGGATTCATGGGAAGGATTTCCCTCAGTCCTGGTTTGGAGGACAGGTGTCTGCCAATAAAGGCAGGAGCTTCTCTTTGAAATCGAGAATGCAAATCTCCCCCCTCCAAATTATTATAATTTCGAAATTAAGGGGCTCTCAGGCAAAGATATGGGAATTAGGAATAACAGTTCTTTACTAGGAAAATTAAAATAGAAATACAGTATTACAAGTCAGAATCCAAGCTGACACCCGTCAGGCAGGCAGGGTGTTGGCAGCAGTCCCATTCCATGGTGGCTGCATCCTCCTGCAGTGGCAGATGTGGTTCAGCTGGAGCAGTGCTCCTGGAGAAGGTGCAGTTTCCTCTGAAGCTCCAGGGATGATGTGGAAAGGTCTGGCTTTCCTCTGGAATCCAGTGGGAAAGGCTGCTCTGGTGTCCCAAATCTCAGTTTTTCTCTGGGTAGGAAAGGCTTGGCTCCTGCCCTGGCTGGAGCATCTCCCAGTGGGATGATGGAATTTGATCAGCCATGCCCTGGGACTCACTGGCCATGAACAGGAGATATCTCCTGGAGGGAGGATGGGCTGTGGAAAGATAAAGATGATTGCCCAGCTGGTTTAAAGATGGCCCATTAGCAGAGGATATGTGCCAGGAGATCAGATGGGGACAGAATCCACATTTCTGGCCACACCAACCAACACACCCTCCTTCCCTGATATCACTTGTAGCTGTTTTTAGGTTGGGTGCTTTCCAAGGGGTCTGCAGCCCTGAGTCCAGATATCTCTGAACCCCGGCTACAGAACCCGCAGCTACTCACTAGCAAAGTACAAAAGGCTGAGACCGTGTTGCAACAGTTCCAAAGATAACTTTATTGTCTTCTAAGGGAAATGCTAACAACGGTCTAATTACACCAGATAACAAAGAGTTTATATAGGTTTTCAGAGGATTGAGTTTCTAACCAATAAAACTACAAATTACAACCTGACCAATTATCTTAAAACTCTAAGTAAGAAAAGGACCAATTAACTTGTGACTTTAAGAGCCAATAGAAATCCTAAGAGATAACAGGGTTTTCGATAAGGGAGGGGGAGTCTTGTTTCAAGGAATTTCTTTGTGTCATGGGATGGCATCCCAGGGGTTTACTTTGGGGGGAGTAACATCTTCTACAATCCCTCTCCTCTCCTCCAGCTGCGGGGCTGCTGGTGCAGCCCTCGGCGGAGGTGACGGAGGGGACAGCGGTCACCCTGACCTGCGTGGGGCCGGGGGACGCGGCGGAGGAGCCGCTCTACGCCTGGTACCGGAACGGCCGGCGGCTCCGGGAGGGCTCATCCCCAACCCTGCGACTGCCGTCCGTGCGCGGCGACGATTCCGGAACCTTCCAGTGCCGGGTCCGCAGCGGGAACGGCAGCGACGCGTCCGAGGCTGTCCCGCTCCGAGTGCTCTGTGAGCGACAACCCCAACGGGAATTCCTGGGGCTGAGCTCCCGCCCCGGGGCTCCCCCCATCCCCACCCACCACGGCCAAGGGGCTCTTGGGTGGGGATGTGGGGAGGGGGAAAAATTCCTTCTGGTGGGTAAATCCGGGAGGAGGAATTTGGAGGATTTTAAGAGCTGTTAATGGTCGTAGAACCACGAATGGTTTGGGTTTGGGGGACCTCAAAGCTCATCTCGTTCTGACGTCGGGCAGGGACACCTCCCACTAGGCCAGGTCCAACCTGGAAGTCCAAGAGTTTCTCAGGCAGCACTGGAAGCATCAGTCCTTGGATTCTGAGGGTTTTCCCAGTGGTGGTTTGTCCCTGCTTTGGGTTTGGGAGGGACCTCAAAGCCCTTTTTATTCCAACCCCTCTCCCCTTGGCAGGGACACATCCAGATTATTTTAAAAAATAAAATAAAATAAAAATTATAATAGTATTCCCAAATAAAAACTCCCATCCAACCTGGATGCTCAGGAGGTGCTGGAAGCATCCACCCCTCGGATTCTGGGAGTTTTCCCAACCTCACAGACCCAGTTTTTCCCCCACAGACCCCCCGAGGCCGCCAGTGCTGAGCTCGTTCCTGCAGAGCCGGGGTGGGCGCCTGGGCATCATCCAGTGCTCGGTGGAGAGCGACCCCGAGTCCAACCTCACCCTGCAGAGAGGGGACAAGGTCATTGCCTGCACCCAGGGATGTCCCCAGGCTACCACCAGCCCCAGGGTCCAGGTCACCAGGTCCTACAACAGCCTGAAGGTGGAAATCCGGGATGTGGTGGTGGAGGATGAGGGGATTTACGTGTGCCAGGCGAAGAATTCCCAAGGAACTGCCAGCTCCATCGTGGATTTCAAGGCTGACAGTGAGTGGGGACAGGGGACAGGGGACAGGATTGTGGCATCTGGGCGTGTCCTGGGAGAGGGGAGCGTGGGAAGGGAGTGCTGGGGGAGGAGGCAAGCTGGGGAGATGGTGGCAGGAGGAGCAGAAATGTCACATGGAAATGCCACGTGGAAGTGCCACGTGGAAATGTCACATGGAAATGTCACGTGGAAATGTCACATGGAAATGCCACATGGAAATGCCATGTGGAAATGTCACATGGAAATGCCACATGGAAATGCCACGTGGAAATGTCCCATGGAAATGCCACGTGGGAATGCCATGTGGAAATGCCACGTGGAAATGCCACGTGGAAATGCCGCATGGCCACAAAATCCAGCCATGGTGGCTCCCCCATGACATTGCAGCCCCTGGCAGGGATTCCCTGGCTGTGTGTGACAGGAGAACCGAGCAAAGCGTGGCCAAGGGATGTCCCTGGGCTGGTGGCACTGCCAGGCTCAGAGCTGTCCCCGCCATGGCTCTGTGGCATCAGCTGGAATTCGCCCTCTGCCGTAGCCACGCTGTCCTTTGGTGGCTGTGGGGGGTTGTCACGCCATCGTTGACACAGTGTCCTCCTGCCCACAGCTGCCAATGTCACCGTGTCCCCGTCCCCCCGCGTGCTGGAGGGTGACAATGCCACCCTCACCTGCCACCTGAGCAGCAGCTCCTCGGCCGTGCCCAACGTCACCTGGTACCACAACGGGCAGCAGGTCGCCGAGGGCGCGGCCGCCGCGCTGGTGCTGCGGCCGGTGGCCAGCAGGGACGCCGGGCTCTACCGCTGCCGGGCCAGCGCCGCGGGCGGCAGCCGGAGCTCTCCCGACGTCCTCCTGGATGTGCTGTGTGCGTCCTTCTTCCTTTCCCTGTTCCCTTTCTCTGTTCCTTGTTCCCTTTCCCCTTTCCCTTTTCCTTTCTCTTTCCCTGTTCCCTGTTCCCTGTTCCTTGTTCCCTTTTCCCTATTCCCTTTCCCCGTTCCCTTTCCCGTTCCCTTTCCCTTTCCCTTTTCCGTTTCCCCTTTTCCCCTTTTCCCCTTTTCCCCTTTTCCCCTTTTCCCCTTTTCTCCTTTTCCCCTTTTCCCCTTTTCCTCTTTTCTTTTTCATTTTTCTTCTCTTCCTCTTATCTCCTTCTCCCCTTTTCTCCTTTTTTCTTTCCCTTTCCTTTTCCCTTTCTCTTACCCTTTCGCATTCCCCTTCCCTTTCCCGTTCCCTTCTTTCCTCTTTCACTTCCCATTCTCTTCCCCTTTTCCCCTTTTCCTTGTAATGTCCCATTTTCCCATTCCCTTTCCCTTTCCCTTTTCTTCCCCTTCTCTCCTTTTCCCTTTTTCCCTATCTCTTTCCCTTCCCCCTTCCTTCTTCCGTTCTGTTTCCTTTTTCACTTCCCATTCTCTTCCCCTTCCCCCTTTTCCTTTCAATTTCCCCTTTTTCCTTTTCTTTTCCCTTTCCCATTCCCTTTCCCTTCACCATCCCCTTATGTTTCCCTTTCCCCTTTTCCTTCTCATTCTTGTCTTCCTTTTGCCCTTTTCCTTTTGCCCTTTTCCTTTATTTCCCCTTTCCCTTTCCGCTTTCCTCTTTCCCCTCTCTTCTTTCCCCTTTCCCTTTCCCTTTCACTTCACCATCCTCTTCTGTTTCCCTTTTCCCTTTTCCTTCTCTTTTCCCTCTTCCTTTCTCCCTTTTCCTTTTCCTTTTCCTTTTCCTTTTCCTTTTCCTTTTCCTTTTCCTTTCCCTTTTCCTTTTCCTTTCCTTTTCCTTTTCCTTTTCCTTTTCCTTTTCCTTTCCCTTTCCCTTTCCTTTCCCTTTCCCTTTCCTTTCCCTTTCCCTTTCCCTTTTCCTTTCCTTTCCCTTTCCCTTTCCCTTTCCTTTTCCTTTTCCCTTTCCCTTTCCCTTTTCCTCTTTCCCCTTTCCCTTCTCCCTTTTTCCCTTTTTCCCTTTTCCCCTTTCCCTTCTCCCTTTTTCCCTTTTTCCTTTTTCCTTTCTCCCTTTTCCCTTTTTCCCTTCTCCCTTTTTCCCTTTTTCCTTTTCCCTTTTTCCCTTTTCCCTTTTCCCTTCTCCCTTTTTCCCTTCTCCCTTTTCCCTTTTCCCTCTCCCCTTCCCTCCATCCCCTCCCCACAGCAGTGTACCCTTCCCCAGGACCCCTCCCCAGCCTCTCAGCCCATTCCCCCTCGCAGACCCCCCTCGGGACCCTCTCCTGACGGCTTTCCTGGAGGCCGAGCGCGGCTCCCTGGCCATCTTCCAGTGCTCCGTGGCCAGCAACCCGCCGGCCCAGCTGGCCCTGCTGCGGGGCCAGGAGCCGGTGGCCACTAGCGCGGGGGGGAGCAGCCCGCGGGTCACGGTCTGGGCTGTCCCCAACGCGCTGCGGGTGGAGCTGCGGGAGGTGACGCCGGCGGACGCCGGCAGCTACCGGTGCACGGCCAGCAACGCGCACGGCTCGGCGGAGCGGCGGCTGCGGCTGCGCGTGCCGGGTGGGAGCCGGGACCGGGGCGGGAGAGACGGGTCCCGTGGGGATGGGATGGGATAATGGGATGGGATGGAGATGGGATGGGATAATGGGATGGGATGGGATGGGATGGGATGGGATGGGATGGGATGGGATGGGATGGGATGGGATGGGGATGGGATGGGATCAATGGGATCAATGGGATCAATGGGATCAATGGGATCAATGGGATCAATGGGATGGGATGGGATCAATGTGTGTGCTCTCAGTGCCACCAGATCCCTCCCGGTGCCACCAGATCCCTCCTGGGGATTGGAGTGGCTCATCCCATGGGAATGACCACGTGTCTGTGCTCCCAGGGCCACTAGGTCCCTCCCAGTGCCACCAGATCCCATCAGGGCCACCAGATCCCTCCCGGTGCCACCAGGTCCCCCCCCAGTGCCACCAGATCCCATCAGTGCCACCAGACTCCACCAGTGCCACCAGGTCCCCCCAGTGCCACCCCGTGCCCGCATTCCAATACCTCAGCCCTGGGCATGTCCAGGAGGAGTTGGGGACCCTCTAAGGGGACAGGGAGCACCAATGTCACATCGGAGCTGTCCCAAATTCTTGGACAGAGTGGGAATATAACACCCCACAGGTTATGGAAGTGACAAGGGGACACTGGCAGTGCCGAGCTCTGCCCTGTCCCCTCTGAGGTGGCACTGTCCCTGCTCCAGCCACCCGAGTCCTGATCTCACCGTCCTCGGAGGTGCTGGAAGGTGACAACGTGTCCCTGACATGCCAGGTGGCCGGAGAGCCACCGGGTGACACCGTCTACTCCTGGTACAAGGACAGCAAGTGGCTCCAGGAGGGCCCTGACAGTGTCCTCGTGCTGTCCCGTGTCACCAGCGCTGCCACCGGGCTCTACCACTGCCGGGCCCGGGGCTCGCTGGGAGACCAGCGCGTCCCCCGCTGTCACCCTGAGCGTCTGCTGTGAGTGGGACAGAGGGACAGAGGGGAGGGAAACGGGCTGGGATGGGATGGGATCAATGGGATCAGTGGGATGGAATGGGATCAATGGGGTCAATGGGATCAATGGGATCAATGGGATCAATGGGATCAATGGGATCGATGGGATCAATGGGATCAATGGGATCAGATGGGATCAATGGGATCAAGATGGGATGGGATGGGATGGGATGGGATGGGATGGGATCAATGGGATCAATGGGATGGGATCAATGGATGGGATGGGATGGGATGGGATCAATGGGATCAATGGGATCAATGAGATCAATGAGATCAATAAATGGGATGGGATGGGATCAATGGGATCAATGGGATCAATGGGATGGGATGGGATCAATGGGATCAATGGGATCAATGGGATCAATGGGATCAATGGGATGGGATCAATACGATGGGATGGGATGGGATCAATGGACAATGGATCAATGGGATCAATGGGATCAATGGGATCAATGGGATGGGATCAATACGATGGGATGGGATGAAATCAATGGGATCAATGGCATGTCATCAACAGGATCAATGGGATCAATGGGATGGGATAACAGGATGGAATAACGGGATGGGATAACGGGATGGGATAACAGGATGGGATAATGGGATGGAACGGGATGGGGTAACAGGATGGGATAACGGGATGGGTTAATAGGTTGGAACAGGGCGGGACAGGATGATGGCATGGAATGATGCCACTGGGATGTCACCAGTGGGATGGCACCGAGCTGGCCGCTGTCCCCTCCTGTGTTCCGGGGGTCTCTGGGCGCATCCTCAGCTCTCCCCCCGTCCCGGGCAGACCCCCCACGGGCCCCAGCGCTCAGCACCTTCCTGGAGCCCCCGTGGGGCCAGCGCGGGATCCTGGAGTGCTCCGTGGACAGCTCCCCGCCGGCACAGCTCGCCCTCTTCAAGGACGGGGCCCTGGTGGCCTCCACGGCGCTGCCACCGCCTGTCCCCCGGCCACGGCTCAGCGTCACCTCGGCCACCAACGCGCTGCGTGTCCGTGTGCACCCCGTGCTGCTGCAGGACGAGGGCCAGTACCGGTGCGTGGCCACCAACGCCCACGGCAACGCCAGCGCGGCCGGGAACTTCTCTGGAGGTGGTGAGAGACTGGGGATGGGATAATGGGATAATGGGATAACGGGATAATGGGATGGGATGAATGGGATGGGATGGGATGGGATGGGATGGGATGGGATGGGATGGGATGGGATGGGATGGGATGGGATGGGATGGGATGGGATGGGATGGGATGGGATGGGATAATGGGATGGGATGGGATGGGATGGGATAATGGATGGGATGGGATAATGGGATGGGATGGGATGGGATGGGATAATGGGATGGGATAATGGGATGGATGGGATAATGGGATGGGAATAGGAATAGGGTGGAAAGAGGATGGAGAGTTGGGAATGGGAATGGGAATGGGAATGGGAATGGGAATGGGAATGGGGATGGGAATGAGAATGGGGATGAGGATGGGAATGAGAATGGGGATGAGGATGAGAATGAGAATGAGAATGAGAATGAGAATGAGAATGAGAATGGGAATGGGAATGGGAACGCGAATGGGAATGGGAATGGGAACGGGAATGGAATGGGATCTATGGAATGGGTATGGGAATAGGAATAGGAATAGGAATAGGAATAGGAATAGGAATAGGAATAGGAATAGGAATAGGAATAGGAGTAGGAGTAGGAGTAGGAGTAGGAGTAGGAGTAGGAGTAGGAGTAGGAGTAGGAGTAGGATGGGAAGGGAATGGAGAGTTGGGAATGGGTATTGGAAAGGGAAAGGGAATGGGAACAGAGATGGGGATGGGAATGGAAATGGAAATGAGAATGGGGATGGGGACAGGGAAGGGAATGGGAATGGGAATGAGAATGGGAATGGGAATGGGGATGGGAATGGGGATGGGAATGGGAATGGGAATGGGAATGGGGATGGGAGCGGGAGCAGGAACAGGAATGGTGTCACAGGGACAAGAATGGGAATGGGAATGGGGATGGGGATGGGGATGGGGATGGGAACAGGAACAGGAATGGTGTCACAGGGACAGGAATGGGAATGGGAATGGGGATGGGAACGGGAATGGGAACGGGAATGGGAATGGTGTCACCTGTGGGTTGTGGTGCCTGTTCCCTCTTTTTGCTGTCCTGCAACTCCCTGACCTTTCCCACCCTGGACGATGAGGGATCAGCCCTTTCTCCCCCTCCTCGCAGCCGCCCGGGTCTGGATCCGGCCGTCCCCAGCCGTGCGGGAAGGGGACAGCGCCACCCTCACCTGCGCGGTGGCAGGAGGGGACCAGGACGTGCTGAGCTACACCTGGTACCGGAACCAGGTGTGGCTGGGCACCGGCTCTTCCCAAAACCTCACCTTGCCTGCGGTCACCGCCTCCGACGCCGGCTCCTACCAGTGCTCGGTGCAGACCCCAGCCTGGAACCACAGCGCCACCCCTGCCACCCTCAGCGTCCTCTGTGAGTCCCCAAGGGCAGCTTGGTGCCACCTGGTGTCACTCAGTGTCACTCAGTGTCACCCCTCAGTCGGCTCTGTTGGCTGGAGAGATAGCACAGTAAGGCCTGGTTTTATTTGGGGTGGGTTAATTAATTAGTGGGGCTCAAAAAATGTACCCCAGAGGATAATTAAGCCAAGCTTTACACCCCAGACCTCAGAGACCCCAAAACCTTCTCCAAGTTTCCTTTCCAGCAGGAAAATCCTTGGCTTTCAGAAATTAATGCTGGATTTAGGACCTTTTTTTTTTTTTTTTTTTTTTTTGGGGAAAATCAAAACCAGACTTCTTTTAAAAAAAAAAAGGAAAAAATGTTGTTATGAGTTAGAACAGGAGGGTTTTTTCCCCTTTTTATGAGAAAAAGATGGTGTTAATTTATAAATCTTCAAGACGAATGTGGGATGGATGGATGGAGGTTCTGGAGCACGGGGAATCCTTGGCATGAAGGGGTTGGAGCAGCAGGAAAAGCTGAGGGAGCTGGAAAGGGGCTCAGGGTGGAGAAAAGGGGGATCAGGGGGGACCCTGTGGCTCTGCACAACTCCCTGACAGGAGGGGACAGTTCCCAAAAACAAGGACAGGAGGAAGGGACGTGGCCTCAAGCTGTGCCAGGAGAGGTTGGGGTTGGATATTGGGAATTTTCCGCCTGGGAAGGGCAGTGGTGGAGCTCCATCACCCTTGGGACAGCTCAGATGACCTCAGATCATTCCCATTCCAACATTATAATTCCAATTCCCAACAACTCCATCACCATCCCGCGCTCCGCGGTGTTTTTTCCCCCATCCCGCAGACCCCCCCAGGAACCTGCGGCTGCAATCCTTCGTGGAGAGCAGCCGGGGCGCGGCCACCATCCTGCTGTGCGCCGTGGACAGCCGCCCCCCGGCGCGGCTCTCGCTGCTCCGGGCGGGACACCCGCTGGCCTCCAGCCCCCCCGGGGGAGGTGACACCCCCCGGCAGGGCGTCCGCGTGTCCGCCTCGCCCAACGCGCTGCGCTTGGAGCTGCGGGAAGCGTCCGAGGAGGATGAGGGTGAATACGAGTGCCAGGCACAGAGCGCCCTCGGTGTCACCCGCGCGTCCCTCACGCTCCGCGTGCGAGGTGAGGAGAGGGGACAAACTCTTGGGGACAGGTTTGGGGGTGCCCAGTTTTGGAGGGGCTGGAGGGGTGCGAGGGCGGGGTTGGGTTTAAAATTTGGGGGCTTCAATAGGAAAAAGCGGCCAAAATCCTTCTCCGCTCCCGCGCAGCCACCAGGGTGCTGGTGCGACCCTCGGCCGAGGTGGCGGAGGGGACAGAGGTGACACTGACGTGCCAGGCCCCCCACGCGCAGCCGGGGACGCTCTACACGTGGCTCAGGAACGGGCGGTGGGTGGCAGAGGGACCCGAGCCGTGGCTGGCGCTCCGCGGCCGCCGCTCCGACGCGGGGCTCTACAGCTGCAGCGCGGGCCGGGGTCCCCGCGCCCCCGCCACCCTCGCCGTGCTCTGTGAGTGGGGGCCACACCTCGGGGGGGCGCGGGGATGTGGCTGCCCGGTGTGTGTCGCCACCCCGCGACAGGCGGCGACAGCGCAGGGTGTGTTTGGGGGTGACGCGCTGTCCGTGTCGCCGCAGACCCGCCGCAGCCGCCCAGCTTCGTGGCGCTGCTGGAGCCCCGCGGGGGGCGGCAGGCGGTGCTGCTCTGCTCGGCCGACGCTGTCCCCGCGCCGGACATCGCCGTCAGCAGGGGACAGGGCCACCCACCGCTGGCCACCAACCGTGGTGGCGCTTCTGACCCGCGCTTCGAGGTGCGGGCCAGCCCCACGTCGCTGCGGGTGGCGGTGGCGGCGCTGGAGCTCGGGGACGCGGGGCTCTACCTGTGCTCGGCCGCCAACAGCCGCGGCTCGGCGGCCACCTCCCTGCGGCTGGAAGTGCCAGGTGAGCTGTCCCCAAGTCCCCAAGTCCCCAGATTTGTGGGGTTGTGCCATTGGGAGCTTCCTTGAGTGGCCGCTGTCCCTCCTCAGGGGTCACGCTGAGCGTGGAGCCATCGCAAGAAATCCCCGAGGGCACCGAGGCCACCATGAGCTGCTCGGCCACCGCCTGGGGGGACAAAGGTGACAACTACACGTGGTACCGCGACGGGAGGTGGCTTTGGGAGGGACCCTCCCCTTCCTTCGTCCTGAGCCGCGTGTCCAGCGCCGACAGCGGCTCCTACCAGTGCCGGGCCAGCGGGACGTGGGGCACGGCCACCTCTGTCCCCGTCAGCCTCAGCGTCCTCTGTGAGTGTCCCCAGCGCCACCCCGCCCCTGCCGCTCCCGTCACCTCCAGCGAGGGCAGCGGGGTTTCCTCCTCTTCCTCTTCCTGCCCTGCGGCTCTCCCTTGGGGGATTTTTTTTTTTTTTAGGTGGATTTGGGGTTAAAATGTTCCAAAATAGGAATTCTATGATTGAGTGTGGAATAAGGGAATATGGGAAACCACCAGGGAGCAGAGATGGATGGGGAGAGGATGATCCAGGATGGAAAAAGGATGAGTTAGGAAGCTCTTGGTCATCTGAGGAAAGGGATTTTGGGGGAATTTTTAGGTGGATTTGGGGCCAAAATGCTCCAAAATAGGAAATCTATGATTGAGTGTGGAATGAGGGAATATGGGAAACCACCAGGGAAGAGATGGATGGGGTAAGGATGATCCAGGATGGAAAAATGATGAGTTAAGAAGCTTTTGGTGATCTGAGGAAGGAGATTTTGGGGTATTTTTTTAGGATTGATCCTTCAGAAGTTGGATTTGGTGCCAAAAACCCCAAACTGAGGGGTTGTCCAGCTGGGGTGGGAGCAGAAGCCTGGAGGGGGCATGATGATGATCCAGGCTGGAGGAGGGATGCATCAGGAGCTTTTGGGAAAGGGATTTGGGGTTATTTTTTAGGATTGACCCCTCAAAATCAGATTTGGAGCCCAAAATCTCCAAGTCAGGAAGTTCCTGCAGGAAGACAAGGATGGGGAGGGTTTGGATCCCGCAGCAGCGGGAGGAGCAGAGTGGGACAGATCCCTTGAATGATTTTTAGGGATTGACACTCAAAAATGAGATTTGGAGCCCAAAATCTCCAAGTCAGGAAGTTCCTGCTGCAAGACAAGGATGGGGAGGGTTTGAATCCCGCAGCAGCGGGAGGAGCCGGGTGGGAGAGATCCCTTGAATGATTTTTAGGATTGACTTCTCCAAAATGAGATTTGGAGCCCAAAATCTCCAAGTCAGGAAGTTCCTGCAGGAAGACAAGGATGGGACGGGTTTGGATCCCAAGCAGCGGGACGAGCGGGGTGGGACAGATCCCTTGAATGATTTTTAGGATTGACTCCTCAAAATGAGATTTGGAGCCCAAAATCTCCAAGTCAGGAAGTTCCTGCTGCAAGAGAAGGATGGGGAGGGTTTGAATCCCGCAGCAGCGGGGTGGGACGCATCCCTTGAATGATTTTTGGTGGCCGCCTGGTGGCCGCGTGGCGGTGCCACCCTCCGTGTCCCCTCGCAGACGCTCCCCGCGCCGTCTCGGTCAGCGGCTTCCTGGAGAGCGGCGGCGGGCGCGGGGCCATCGTGCTGTGCACGGCCGAGAGCCGCCCGCCCTCGCGGCTGGCCCTGCGCCACCGGGGCCGCCTGCTGGCCACCAGCGTGTCGCCTGCTGTCGCCCCCGGGCTCAGGGCGGTCCCCTCGCACAACGCGCTGCGCCTGGAGCTGCGGCCCGCGGGGACGGGGCCGTACGAGTGCGTGGCCACCAACGCGCTGGGCAACGCCACGGGCAGCGCGGAGCTGGATGCGCACGGTGAGGGCGGCGGGGGCATGCTAAATATGTCCTAAAAATATCCTAAAAATATCCTAAAAGTATCCTAAAAATATACTAAAAATATACTAAAAATATCCTCAAAATATCCCAAAAATATACTAAAATAATCCTAAAAATATCCTAAAAATATCCTTAAAATATCCTAAAAATATACTAAAAATATACTAAAAATATACTAAAATAATCCTAAAAATATCCTAAAAAATATCCTAAAAATATCCTAAAAATATATTAAAATATACTAAAATAATCCTAAAAATATCCTAAAAAATATCCTAAAAAATATCCTAAAAATATACTAAAATAATCCTAAAAATATACTAAAAATATACTACAAATATACTAAAATAATCCTAAAAATATCCTAAAAAATATCCTAAAAATATACTAAAATAATCCTAAAAATATCCTAAAAAATATCCTAAAAATATCCCAAAAAAATCCTAAAATATATCCTAAAAATATACTAAAAATATCCTAAAAAATATCCTAAAAATATACTAAAATAATCCTAAACATATCCTAAAAAAATCCTTAAAATATTCTAAAAAAATATCCTAAAAAAAATCCCAAAAAAATCCTAAAAAATATCTCAAAAAATATCCTAAAAAATATCCTAAAAATATACTAAAATAATCCTAAAAATATCCTAAAAATATACTAAAATATACTAAAATAATCCTAAAAATATCCTAAAAAATATTCTAAAAATATACTAAAATAATCCTAAAAATATCCTAAAAATATCCTAAAAATATACTAAAAAGATACTAAAAATATACTAAAAATATCCTAAAAATATACTAAAAATATACTAAAATAATCCTAAGAATATCCTAAAAAATATCCTAAAAGTATCATAAAAATCTACTAAAATAATCCTAAAAAAATCCTTAAAATATTCTAAAAAATATCCTAAAAAAATCCCAAAAAAATCCTAAAAATATCCTAAAAATATACTAAAATAATCCTAAAAATATCCTAAAAAATATCCTAAAAAAATCCCAAAAAATATCCTAAAAAATATCCTAAAAATATCCTAAAACTATCCTAAAAATATACTACAAACATACTAAAATAATCCTAAAAATATCCTAAAAAATATCCTAAAAAAATCCCAAAAAATATCCGAAAAATATCCTAAAAAAAATCCAAAAAAATATCCTAAAAAAAATCCAAAAAAATATCCTAAAAAATATTCTAAAAATATACCAAAAAGTATTCGAAAAAATATCCTTAAAAAATCCTAAAAAATATCCTAAAAACTATCCCAAAAAAAGTCCTAAAAAAAAACCTTTAAAAATCCTTTTAAAAAATCCTTTAAAATCCTAAAAATATCCTAAAAATATATATCCTAAAAAATAACCTTAAAAATCCTTTAAAATCCTAAAAAATATCCTGAAAAATCCTTAAAAAATCCTTTAAAAATCCTAAAAAATATCCTAAAAAAATCCTAAAAACATCCTTAAAAAATATTCTTTAAAAAATCCTTTTAAAATCCTCAAAAAATCCTCAAAAATCCTCAAAAAATCCTATAAAATATCTTTAAAAATACTTTTAAAATCCTAAAAAAATATACTAAAAACTATCCTTTAAAAATCCTAAAAAAATCATCCTAAAAAATCCTTTAAAAAATCCTAAAAAAATCCTAAAAAAAAATCCTAAAAAAATCCTAAAAACATCCTAAAAAATATCCTAAAAAATATCCTCAAAAAATCCTCAAAAAATCCTAAAAAAGTCCTTAAAAATCCTAAAAAATATCCTTTAAAAATCCTAAAAAAATCCTAAAAAAAATCCTAAAAAATCCTAAAAATATCCTAAAAAATATCCTTTAAAAATCCTTTTAAATCCTCAAAAATCCTCAAAAATCCTAAAAAATACCTAAAAAATACTTTAAAAATCCTAAAAAAAATATACTAAAAACTATCCTTAAAAAAAATCCTAAAAAAATCATCCTAAAAAGTCCTAAAAAAAACCCTGAAAAAAATCCTAAAAAATATCCTTTAAAAATCCTTTAAAATTCTCAAAAAATCCTCAAAAAATCCTCAAAAAATCCAAAAAATCCTAAAAATCAAAAAAATCCTAAAAAATCCAAAAAATCCTAAAAAATCCTAAATAGAAACCCCTGGAAGTGGGAAATGGGATTGAGGGAGGGCGTGGCTTGGGCAACGCCACGGGCAGCGCAGAGCTGGATGCGCGCAGTGTGTGCGGCGTGGGAATCTGAAAAATATCCTAAAAATATCCTAAAAATATCCTAAAAAATAGTCCTAAAAAAATCCTATAAAATTCCTCAAAAAATATCCTAAAAATATCCCAAAAATATCCTTTAAAAATCCTAAAAAAATCCTAAAATATCCTTTAAAAATTCTGAATAGAAACCCCTGGCAGTGGGGAATGGGATTGAGAGAGGGGGTGCCTTGGGGTGGGACCGTAAAATATGGGGGTGTGTTGGGGACACCCTGGGACAGGTGAGGAATTTTGGGGTCACACCTGCACAGGTGAGGAGTTTTGGGGCACACCTGCACACGTGAGGAGTTTGGGGTCACACCTGCACAGGTGAGCAGTTTTGGGGGCACACCTGCACACGTGAGCAGTTTTGGGGTCACACCTGCACAGGTGAGGAGTTTGGGGGCACACCTGCACAGGTGAGGAGTTTTGGGGCACACCTGCACACGTGAGCAGTTTTGGGGTCACACCTGCACAGGTGAGGAGTTTGGAGTCACACTTGTACAGGTGAGGAGTTTTGGGATCACACCAGTACACGCGAGCAGTTTGGGGTCACACCTGCACACGTGAGCAGTTTTGGGGGCACACCTGCACAGGTGAGGAGTTTGGGGGCACACCTGCACAGGTGAGAAGTTCTGGGGTCACACCTGCACAGGTGAGGAGTTTTGGGGTCACACCTGCACAGGTGAGGAGTTTGGGGTCACACCTGCACAGGTGAGTTCTGGGGTCACACCTGGACAGGTGAGGAGTTTTGGGGCACACCTGCACAAGTGAGTTTTGGGTCACACACCTGGCACAGGTGAGGAGTTTGGGGTCACACCCGTACAGGTGAGAAGTTCTGGGGTCACACCTGTACACGTGAGGAGTTTGGGGCACACCTGCACACGTGAGCAGTTTTGGGGTCACACCTGCACAGGTGAGGAGTTTGGAGTCACACTTGTACAGGTGAGGAGTTTTGGGATCACACCAGTACACGCGAGCAGTTTGGGGTCACACCTGCACAGGTGAGCAGTTTTGGGGTCACACCTGCACAGATGAGGAGTTTGCGGGGACACCTGCACAGGTGAGAAGTTCTGAGGTCACACCTGTACACGTGAGCAGTTTGGGGTCACACCTGTACACGTGAGGAGTTTGGGGGCACACCTGCACAGGTGAGCAGTTTGGGGTCACACCTGCACAGGTGAGTAGTTTTGGGGCACACCTGTACACTTGAGCAGTTTTGGGGTCACACCTGCACAGGGGAGGAGTTTGGGGTCACACCTGTACAGGTGAGCAGTTTGGGGTCACACCTGTACACGTGAGCAGTTTGGGGCACACCTGCACAGGGGAGGAGTTTGGGGCACACAGTTTTGGGGATGATGTCCCTTGCAGGGTGGCCTTTAGGACAGGGGACAGTGGCAGGCAGGAGCAGCAGCTGTCCCCACCTGTCCACCCCCGCGTGCCAGGGGGTGTCCCCCACTCCCCCCAGTGTCCCCCCAGTGTCCCCCCACCCCTTTTGGGGCGCCCCGAGCCCTGGGCTGGCGCTGACCCCCCCTGCCCGCAGCTCTGAGCCGCCTGAGGACCTTCCAGCTCCTGTCCTGGCTGCTCGTGGCCGCCGTGGCCGTGGCCATCGTGGCCCTGCTGGTCGTGAAGGTGTGGCCCAGGTGACGTCATGGGTGGGGCGGGGTGGGGGGACAGGGACACCGGGGTGGGGACAGGGACACCGGGGTGGGACAGGGACATTGGAATGGGACAGGGACACCGGGATCAGGGACAGGGACACTGGGATGGGGGACAGGGACACTGGGATGGGGGGACAGGGACACCGGGGTGGGGACAGGGACCCCAAGAGCAGGGGACAGGGACCCCCGGTGGCACGCGGGGGTGGGGACAGGGACATGAGGGTGGGGGGACAGGGACCTGGAGGTGGCACAAGGGCCCCAAGGTCATGAAAATGACCCCCAAGGTGGGAGAATGGGGACCCCAAGGTCTGGGGACAGAGACCCTTGGGTGGCACAGGGACCCTGGGGTGGCACAGGGACCCTGGGATGGGGAGCAAGGGATCAGGAGGTGGCACAGGGACTCAGAGGTGGCACAAGGACCCCAAGGTCATGAAAATGACCCCCAAGGTGGGAGAAATGGGACCCCAGGGTCAGGGGACAGGGACCCCAGGGTGGCACAGGGACCCTGGGATGGGGACACAGGGACCCCAGGGTGGGGAGACAGGGACACCGGGGTGGCACAGGGACCCCAGGGTGAGGGAACAGGGACCCCAGGGTGGGAGAATGGGGACCCCAGGGTGGAGAGACAGGGACCCCAGGGTGGCACAGGGACCCTGGGATGGAGGGACAGGGACCCCAGGTGGGGGACAAGAACCCTGGCATCAAGACACAGCCCTCGGGGTGGTGGCACAGGGACCCCGGCATGGTGCCAAGGACCCCGGGGTGGTGACACAGCCCCAGGGTGGTGGCGCAGCCCCAGGGGTGGTGGCACAGCCCCGGGGTGGTGGCACAGCCCCAGGGGTGGTGGCACAGCCCCGGGGTGGTGGCACAGCCCCGGGGGGAGTGGCACAGCCCAGGGGTGGTGGCACAGCCCAGGGGTGGTGGCACAGGGACCCTGGCAAGGTGACAAGGACCCAGGGGCGGTGGCACAGCCCCGGGGTGGTGGTACAGCCCCAGGGTGGTGGCACAGCCCAGGGGGGGGTGGCACAGCCCAGGGGTGGTGGCACAGCCCCAGGGTGGTGGCACAGGGACCCCGGCATGGTGCCAAGGACCCCGGGGTGGTGGCACAGTCCCAGGGTGGTGGCACAGCCCCGGGGTGGTGGCACAGCCTCAGGGGTGGTGGCACAGCCCCAGGGGTGGTGGCACAGCCCAGGGCGGTGGCACAGCCCCAGGGTGGTGGCACAGGGACCCTGGCATGGCACCAAGGACCCCGGCATGGTGCCAAGGACCCAGGGCGGTGGCACAGCCCCGGGGTGGTGGCACAGCCCCGGGGTGGTGGCTCAGCCCCAGGGGTGGTGGCACAGGGACCCTGGCAAGGTGACAAGGACCCCGGGGTGGTGGCACAGCCCCAGGGTGGTGGCACAGCCTCAGGGGTGGTGGCACAGCCCCAGAGTGGTGGCACAGCCCCAGGGGTGGTGGCACAGCCCAGGGGTGGTGGCACAGCCCAGGGTGGTGGCACAGCCCCGGGGTGGTGGCACAGGGACCCTGGCATGGCACCAAGGACCCCGGGGTGGTGGCACAGCCCCAGGGTGGTGGCACAGGGACCCCGGCAAGGTGCCAAGGACCCCGGGGTGGTGGCACAGCCCCAGGGTGGTGGCACAGCCCCAGGGTGACAGCTCCCCGCGCTCCCTGTGCCAGGATCAGGAAATGCCGGAGCTGGTCCCGCGCCGAGGACACCCTGGAGCTGAGGAGCAAACCCGACCTGTCGCAGGTGGGGACATGGCGGGGTCACCACGGCCGGGGAGCCCAAAATCCCCGCGCCAGCCTCATCCCAGAGGGGTGCCAGCCCCTCCAGGGCCGCTCGGGATCACCCTCTGTCCCCACGGGTGTCCCCAGCCGAGGACAAGGTGTCCCCAACCTTTTCCAGATGGACGGAGCATCCTGACCTGGTGGCTCTGGGACCCCGTTCCAGCTGTGGTCGCTGGAATGTCCCGATCCTGGCTGGATCCAGGGATCCCCCCGCCCCATTCCAGCCCCTCGCCCCTTCCCCGTGGATCCTTGTCACCTCCTCTTGTCACCGGTGACAGCTCCGGGCGGGGAAAATCCCGGAAAAACAATAAAACGAAACCTGGGGACATCCTGTTTGTCACCACCGTGCTCCTGTCCCTTTTTCCCTGCCGTCCAACCTGGTGTCCCCTTGGAGAGGGGGACACACGTGTCCCCAAGCCCGCCGTGTCCCCTCGGTGCGTGGGATGAGGGGAGCTGGGCTGGGGGCTCTGCCTGCTGGTGGCAGCTGCGCCGTGTCCCTCTGGCCGTGTCCCCTCTGGCCGTGTCCCTCTGGCCGTGTCCCTGCTGCCATTAGAGGTCACTCTGCTGCCACCCGGCCACCGGACTCGGCCTCGGGGATGGGATTTTGGGATACGGAGCTGGAGCTTCCTGGAATGGGGGATTTGGGTTTTAATCCCCCTGCCAGAGCAGGATGCTGGGCTGTCCCCATCCCTGCCCCTGGTCCTTGTCCCCATCCCCATTTCCATGTCCCAGCCCCATCCCTGTCCCCATCCTGATCCCCATTCCTGTCCCCTCTTGTCTCATTTTCCTTATCCCTGTCCCCATTCCCACCTCCAGTCCCATCTGTGTCCTCATCCCTGTCGCCTTTTCTCTCATTATCCCCATCCCTGTCCCCATTTCTGTCCCCGTCCCCATTTCTGTCCCCACCCTTGTCACCATCCCCATCTCCAGTCCCATCCCTGTCCCCACCCTGTCCCATTCCTGTCCCCATCCGTGTCCCCATCCCTGTCTCATCCATGTCCCCATTCCTGTCCCCATTTCTCCCCTCATCCCCATCTCCAGTCTCATCCCTGTCCCCTCTTCTCTCCCCATCCCTGTCCCCATCCCTGTCCCATCCCTGTCCCATCCCTGTCCCCATCCGTGTCCCCATCCTGTCCCATCCCTGTCCCATCCCTGTCCCCTCTTCTCTCCCCATCCCTGTCCCCATCCCTGTCCCTATGCCTGTCCCATCCCTGTCCCATCCCTGTCCCATCCCTGTCCCATCCCTGTCCCCATCCTGTCCCCACCCTGTCCCATCCCTGTCCCATCCCTGTCCCCATCCCTGTCTCTATCCCTGTCCCCATCCCTGTCCCATCCCTGTCCCATCCCTGTCCCCATCCGTGTCCCCATCCTGTCCCCACCCTGTCCCATCCCTGTCCCATCCCTGTCCCCATCCCTGTCCCCTGCCCACGGGCAGCACGGCCGCCAGGGTGGTGGCAGTGTCACAGCAGGGTGGCACGCTGGTGACAGCGCGCTGGCAGGGCGGTGACAGCGCCGAGGTGACAGCCTGGTGTCACCAACCCTCCCCCCGCGCCTCCGCCCCGCCGTCCCCGCGAGCACCGAGGGGCAGCGGGGTCAAACTTTGTCACCTGCGCCCGGCTGGTGACAAAGGTGATTCGGCCGCTCCCTCCCTCGGGCTGGCTGTCACCTTTGCGGGGACCCCGCGTCCTCCTCGGCCACCTGCGCCCGCCCAGCCCCTGGCGCGACTCCCTCCCTCCTCCCGCTGCTGCTCGGGAATTGCAGCGTGGGATGGGGATGGGATGGGATGGGATGGGATGGGATGGATGGGATGGGATGGGATGGGATGGGATGGGATGGGATGGGATGGGATGGGATGGGATGGGATGGGATGGGATGGGATGGGATGGGAGGCAGAATTGGGGTCAGGATCGGGATCAAGGCGGGTTTGGGGCCCCCAAGCCCACAACAGGAGCAGGGACAGATTCCAGCGTTGCCCAGCGGGAGGATCCTGCAGTTTGGGGGCGACCCCAGCGGTTTTGGGGTCTCCATCCATGGAGAGATGGGGACAGACCAGGATGGGGCAGAGCCGGGACATCGCTCTGGCGATCCCAAACCCCTGGAAAGCAGCTGGGAAAGGTGGGGAGCAGCCGGGAGCGGGATTGGGGTGCCTGGATGGATTAACCCGTGCCAGCCCCGCAGGAATTGGGGTGCACAGCCCTGCAGGAATTGGGGTGCACAGCCCTGCAGGAATTGGGGTGCCCGGCCGTTCTAACCCGTGCCAGCCCTGCAGGAATTGGGGTTCCCGGCTGTTCTAACCCGTGCCAGCCCTGCAGGAATTGGGGTGCCCGGCCCTGCAGGAATTGGGGTGCCCGGCCCTGCAGGAATTGGGGTGCCCGGCCGTTCTAACCCGTGCCAGCCCTGCAGGAATTGGGGTTCCCGGCTGTTCTAACCCGTGCCAGCCCTGCAGGAATTGGGGTGCCCGGCCCTGCAGGAATTGGGGTGCCCGGCCCTGCAGGAATTGGGGTGCCCGGCCGTTCTAACCCGTGCCAGGGCTGCAGGAATTGGGGTGCCTGGATGAATTAACCCGTGCCAGCCCTGCAGGAATTGGGGTGCCCGGCCCTGCAGGAATTGGGGTGCACAGCCCTGCAGGAATTGGGGTGCCCGGCCATTCTCACCCGTGCCAGGGCTGCAGGAATTGGGGTGCCCGGCCGTTCTAACCCGTGCCAGCCCTGCAGGAATTGGGGCGCCCGGCCGTTCTAACCCGTTCCAGGACTGCAGGAATTGGGGTGCCTGGATGAATTAACCCGTGCCAGTCCCGCAGGAATTGGGGTGCTCGGCCGTTCTAACCCGTGCCAGCCCTGCAGGAATTGGGGTGCCCGGCAGTTCTAACCCGTGCCAGGGCTGCAGGAATTGGGGTGCCCGGCCGTTCTAACCCGTGCCAGCCCTGCAGGAATTGGGGTGCCCGGCCCTGCAGGAATTGGGGTGCCCGGCCCTGCAGGAATTGGGGTGCCCGGCCGTTCTAACCCGTGCCAGCCCTGCAGAATTGGGGTGCACAGCCCTGCAGGAATTGGGGTGCCCGGCCGTTCTAACCCGTGCCAGCCCTGCAGAATTGGGGTGCACAGCCCTGCAGGAATTGGGGTGCCCGGCAGTTCTAACCCGTGCCAGGGCTGCAGGAATTGGGGTGCCCGGCCGTTCTAACCCGTGCCAGCCCCGCAGGAATTGGGGTGCACAGCCATGCAGGAATTGGGGTGCCCGGCCGTTCTAACCCGTGCCAGCCCTGCAGGAATTGGGGTGCACAGCCCTGCAGGAATTGGGGTGCCCGGCCGTTCTAACCCGTGCCAGCCCCCAGGAACGCCCCTGCGGCGGGCACCGAGCCAGCGATTACCTCCGGGCCGGCTCTGAGCTCCTGCTCCTCCTCCCTCGCCGCCTTTGGCGCACGTTAAGCCAAATCCCCGCGTCACATGGTGCCGAGGCAGGGCCGGGGAATAAGGGCAGGTCAGGGGGGTGAGCGGGAGGTCACGGATTTGGCACCGGGCACAGGAGCGGGCAGGAACGTGCTCGGCCTTCCCCCCGTGCGGAGGGGCGGGATTCGCTGCCCGCCCCTAATCCCGGAGCCGGCAGCGGCAGCAGGAGGGGACAGAGGCGTTGGTGGCTCCTGGCGGGGTTTGTCACCGCGCTGGAGGGGCGGGAGGGGCTGGCAATGAGCGGGGTGTGGTGGCCACCACGCAGGGGACACCCCGTGAGCGGTGGCTGTGTCCCCATCCCGATGTGACACCCCTGTGAGAAGTGTCCCCAAGCAGAGTGACACCGCTGTGAGCATTGTCACAGTGTCCCCATGCAGGTGTGACACCCCTGTGGACAATGTCTCACTGTCCCCATCCCGATGTGACACCCTGTGATCAGTGTCCCCATGCAGAGTGGCACCGCTATGAGCAGTGTCACTGTCCCCATGTAGGTGTGACACCCTTTGAGCAGTGTCACAGTGTCCCCATCCCGATGTGACGCCCCTGTGATGGGTATCAGTGTCCCCAACCCGATGTCACACCCCGTAAGCATTGTTTTGGTGTCCCCAGGCAGGTGTGACACCCCCGTGAGCAGTGTCACAGTGTCCCCATCCCGATCTGACTCCCCGTGAGCAGTATCAGTGTCCCCATGTAGGTGTGACACACCTGTGAGCAGTGTCAGTGTCCCCACAGGGTGACACACCTGTGAGCAGTGTCAGTGTCCCCATCCCGATGTGACCCCCGTGAGCGGTGTCACAGTGTCCCCAGGCAGGTGTGACCCCCGTGAGCATTGTCACAGTGTCCCCACCCCAAGTGACCCCCTGTGAGGGTTGTCACAGTGTCCCCACGCAGGTGTGACCCCGTGAGCGGTGTCACAGTGTCCCCACCCCGATGTGTCCCCCCCGTGAGCCGTGTCACAGTGTCCCCATGCAGGTGTGACCCCCGTGAGCGGTGTCACAGTGTCCCCACCCCCAAGTGACACCCCGTGAGCGGTGTCACAGTGTCCCTACCCCCATGTGACCCCCCGTGAGCGGTGTCACAGTGTCCCCACCCCCAAGTGACACGCGCCCCTCGCTGGGCCCGCTGCAATCGCGGGATGCAGGAATTCTCGCAGGACACCCTGGGGCCACCCCGCTGTCCCCCTTTAGAACCCCCTCAACCCCAGCACTGTGGCAGGGTGTCCCCAGCAGTGTCCCCTGCCTGTCCCCTGTCCCCTGCGGGGTTTAGCTCCCTACGCAACACCCTCCAAATCCATCCCGCTTTTCCCTCGTCATCCCTGATCCGCCGCGAGCTGGCGACAGCACAGCTTGGTGGCACCGGTGGGACACGGCGAGGGGACATCCCCCCTCCCCCGCCACCCCTGTCCCCGTGCCACACGTGTCCGCCTCTCGTGGTCCCCTCCTGCCAGGGGGTGTCCCCAGTGGGGTCGCGGTGTCCCTGTCACACCCAACGCCCCCTCCCCGTGCCGTGGGAAGCGGGAGGAATTCGATGCTCTGTGTCCCCCCAAAACCCACGGGGGGAGCGTCCCGTGGGGGGACAGAGCCCCCCCGGACCCAGCGCTGCCGTGGGGGTCCCTCCTGGGGTTTATTGGGGTCACTCGGGTCCCCCCTTTTCCTCCTCGTGGGGGTGACACCAGGGTCCCCAAGAGCGGGGAGCAGGCGGGGCTGAACCCCCCGAAGGATCCCCTGGAACGGGTAAACTGAGGTACGGATAAGATTTGGGGATGTTCGGGGTTTGGGGGGGGGACACAACCAAGGCACGGCCGCCCCTCATTCCCCAAACCAGGATCCGGAGAGGAATTCCTGGAGCTGGGATCCCTGAGGGAGCACCCGGATCGTGGAGCTGGGGAGGGAGAGGAGATCCCGGGAATCGGGGTGGGGCGGGAGGGGACCCCAGGAGCGGGATCCCAGGAGAGGGATCCCAGGAGTGAGATCCCAGGAGTGAGATCCCAGGAGAGGGATCCCAGGAGTGAGATCCCAGGAATGAGATCCCAGGAGAGGGACCCCAGGAGAGGGACCCCAGGAGAGGAATATTTCAGAATCAGGATCCCAGGAGAGGGATCCCAGGAGTGAGATCCCAGGAGAAGGATCCCAGGAGTGGGATATTCCAGGAGTGAGATCCCAGGAGTGAGATCCCAGGAGTGAGATCCCAGGAGAGGGATCCCAGGAGAGGAATATTTCAGAATTAGGATCCCAGGAGAGGGATCCCAGGAGTGAGATCCCAGGAGTGAGATATTTCAGGAGAGGGATCCCAGGAGAGGGATCCTAGCAGTGGAATATTTCAGAATCGGGATCCCAGGAGCGGGATCCCAGGAGAGGAATAATTTCAGAATCAGGATCCCAGGAGTGAGATCCCAGCAGAGGGATCCTAGGAGTGGGATATTTCAGGAGAGGGATCCCAGGAGTGAGATTCCAGGAGAGTGATCCTAGCAGTGGGATATTTCAGGAGAGGGATCCTAGCAGTGGAATATTTCAGAATCAGGATCCCAGGAGCTGGATCCCAGGAGTGAGATCCCAGGAGCTGGATCCCAAGAGCAGGATCTCTCAGGAGCTGGATCCCACAAGCTGGATCCCAGGAGTGGGATATCCCAGGAGTGGGATATTCCAGGAGTGGGATATTCCAGGAGCGGGATATTCCAGGAGTGGGATATCCCAGGAGAGGGACCCGGTGAGCAGGGATGGCAGAGGAGGAGATCCCAGGAGAAGGATCCTGGAAGAGGGATCCCAGGAACAGGGATGGCAGAGGAAATCCCGGGAGAGGGACCAGATGAGCAGGGGTGCCAGGAGAGGAAATCCCAGGAGCGGGATCCCAGGTTTAGGGTTGGGATGCAGAGGAAATTCTAGGGGCAGGATCCCAGATTTAGGATCCCAGGAGCGGGATTCCAGCGTTGGGATGGCAGAGGAGGAAATTCCAGGAGCAGGATCCCAGATTTAGGATCCCAGGAGCGGGATCCCGGCGTTGGGATGGCAGAGGAGGAAATTCCAGGTTTAGGATCCCAGATTTAGGATCCCAGGAGCGGGATCCCGGCGTAGGGATGGCAGAGGAGGAAATTCCAGGAGCGGGATCCCAGGTTTAGGATCCCAGGAGCGGGATTCCAGGGTTGGGATGGCAGAGGAGGAAATTCGAGGAGAGGGATCCCAGATTTAGGATCCCAGGAGCGGGATTCCAGGAGCAGAGATTCCAGGAGAGCAGATTCCAGGAGTGGGATCCCGGGAGCGGGATATCCCAGGGCTGGGATGCCAGAGGAGGAAATCCCAGGTTTCGGGTCCCAGGATCAGGATCCCAGGATCGGAACGCCACGAGCGGGGACACGGAAGGAAGCGATCCAGCAGCGGGATCCGGGGAATGCCGAGGGCTCCGCGCTGCCCGGCCCCGCGGCCCCGGACCCGTTTGGGGTGGGGACACCCCGGCTGGCAGCGCTGGCCGGGTCCCCCCGGTGCCACCGGGCTCGGCCACGGGCTCGGTGTCGGGGCAGGGGTGCCCAGGGGGGCTGCGGGGAAGATCCCCCCAGATTTCGTTAAATCCGCTTTGATTTCGTTTGATTCCTTTTTATCAGAGCGGGCGCAGCGGGGCCGGGAGGAGCGCGCCCATCCTCGGGGGAGCCTGGCGGGGCTGGGGACAGCCAGGCCCGGGACTGGGGTGTCCCCAAAGCTTGAGGGGGGTGTCCCCAACCCCTCCGCACCCGGGACACCCCGAACTCCCCCGAGCGGCCGCTCCGGTGATGGAACCGGCGCTGCCGGGGCTCCGTGCGGGCCCGGCGGGGCTGGGGACACCGCGGGATGTCCCCGAGGGGTGGGGACACTGCTCGGGTGTCCCTGCCCTGTCGCACGGTGCCACTCACAGCCACCCTGACGTCATAAAAGCCACCAGGACACCCCAAAACTGCCACCCACGGGGCGGGAGGGGCAGCCGGTCACGCTCTGTCCTTGTGGCCGTGTGGCCGTGTCCACTCACACGGACCGGACACCGTCCCACGGCATTGTCCTCGTGTCCCTGCACTGTCCCCTCGTGTCCCTGCACTGTCCCCTCGTGTTCCCTCACAGTCCCCTCGATGTCCGCCCACAGTGTCCCCGTTGTCCTCTCACAGTCCCCCGGGTTTTTGCCCGTTGTCCCCTCACAGTCACGGGGTTTCTGTCCCCACACAATCCCCCCGTGTCCCCACACAGTCCCCTCAAACACCTCCCGGTGTCCCCAAAAACCTCCCGGTGTCCCTGTACTGTCCCCCCGTGTCCCCACAAAATACTCCCGTGTCCCCACGCAGTTCCCCCGTGTCCCCGTGTTTTCTCACAGTCCCCTGTGTCCCCTCACAGTCCCCCGTGTCTCCCACAGTGTCCCCCGGTGTCCCCTCACAATCCCCGATGTCTCCCACAGTCCCGGTTCCCCCGTGTCCCCGCACATTCCTCACGAATTCTCTCAAAATCTCTGAGTCCCCACGCACTTTCCCGCTGTCCCCTCAATGTCCCCCCGTGTTTTCACAGTCCCCCGTGTCCCCTCACAGTCCCTGGTGTCTCCCACAGTCCCTCACGGTCCCCCTTATTTTCACAGTTCCGGGTGTCCCTCAAAGTCTCGTGTCCCTTCGAGTCCCCGCACAGTCCTCGGTGTCCCCTCAAAAACCCCGGTGTCCCCTCACCGTTCCCAATGTCCTCTTAGTGTGTCCCCGTGTTTTCACAGTCCCCGCCGTGTCCCCTCACAGTCCCCGGAGTCGCCTCGAAATCCCCGGGGTCCCCTCAGTGTTTCCCCGGGTTTCCACAGCCCCCCGTGTCCCCTCAGTGTCCCCGCTGTCCCCGCCGCTGTCCCCGCACGGTTCCCGGCCTCCGCCGCTCTCTCCCGGCCCTGACCCGGCCTCGGCCCTGCTGTCCCGGTCCCCTCGGCGGGTCCCCACCCAGGGCCATCCCCGGGCCACCCGTTCCTTGGCGGGGACAAGGACAAGGGCTCCCCCCCGGTGCCCTCCGAGCCCGGGACTTCAAGCGATTCGGTAGCGGGGGAATCCCGGCTCCGCTCCCGGTGAACGCCGCACCCTCCCCGCAGCCAGGCCGAGCCGAGCCGAGCCCAGCCTGGCCTTACCTCCATCACCGGAGCACCGAGAGAACCGGGAGTTCGGGCGCTCCGGGCGGCGGATCCGGCTCTAAACCGGGGAAATCAAGGAATTCTGTGGGGTTTTTTTTTCACGAGAAGCGCGGGGATGGAGCGAGGCGGCGGCTTGGGAGGGCCCCGGGGGCTCCGGGAGAACGCGGCCGCTCCCACCCCGGGCTGGGCTTCGCTGGGCTGGATGCGCTCGGGAGCGAGGAAAAGCGGAGATATTGATAATAAAAACACCGATAAATAGTGCTGATAGCGCTAATAGGGCTAATAATAGGAATAGTAACGCCACTAATAATAGCAGCGCTAATAGCGACACTAATACCGCTAATATTAACACTAATTAAAACAACAACAACAGCAGCGCTAAACCCAACCCGAAAACAACAGCAGCGGTGCCATAAAAAATCGGATTTTTTTTATTGGTGTTGTTTTTATAACAGTATTGGTTTTGAGGACCTGGGAACCCGCGGAGGAGCTCGGATCCCCTTCCCGGCTCGCACCCGGAATTTCACCTTTCCCCGCTTCCCCTTCTCCCGGAGCAAATCCCTTCTCGTTATTATTCAAAATAATCGTGGGGCGAAAAAATCGCAAAAATAAAATTTAAAAAAATTAAATTGAAACACAGGAGGAAAGGAGCGGAAGCCGTGAGGAGGCGGCGGGAGCTCAGCGGGCACCGGGGCCGCTTCTCCGCCGCTCGTTCCGCGGCCTCAGCGCCGCCCGGGCCCGGGGCTGGGCCGAGGGAGGATTTTTCGTTCCAGCAGCTCCCGGGCGATCGCTGCCCTCCGTCTTGCCGGTGGGAAGCGGCCCTCCGCCTCTCCCCGCGGTCCTGGGGGCGCTGAGGCCGCAAGGCAGGGCGGGTTTGGGGGAATTTTGCTTGTTTTCGTTAAAAAATGGTTGGTTGGTGTCACATCCACCACGGGGCCCGGTGGTGGGGCACACGGAGCCCGGCTGTCCTTCTGTCCGGCTGTCCTTCTGTCCTTCTGTCCGGCTGTCCGGCTGTCCTTCTGTCCAGCTGTCCGGCTGTCCGGCCCCGGCTCGGCCTTGCCGCAGCCCCGGGAGTGCAGAACCGGGAGCGGAGAACCGGGAACCGTTTCCAGCCTCCAGCGCCTTCCCCGCAGCGGCGGCTCCATCCCCGCTCGCCCCGCAGAACCGGGGGCTGCCCGGGACCCCCGGCCTTGAGCCGGGCCCGTCCTCTGCGCTCTCCCGCTCGGCCTTTTCCGTTCTCTTTATTTCCTTCCCCTTTTGGTTTCTTTCCTTTTACTTCTTCCTTTCTATAGTTTTGTTTCGCCTTTTAATTCTATTTTTTTTTCCTTTTTTATTTTGTTTTTTTGTTTGTTTTTTTTTTCCTACTCTGTTTCCCCCCGCTCCGCGCTGTTCCGGTTATTTCAAGGACGGGCCCAGGCTCGGACATTCCGCGGCCACTCCAGCCCAAGGCCTTGAGCTTGTGATTAAAATAAATTAATTTATTTTTCATCCACCGCTCAGTTACAATTGTTCCGATTTGAGGCAGAACCCGGGAACGGGACCGGGGGAAGCATCGCCGCCGGTTTTTCCTCCCGTTTTTGCCCCATTGCGGGGACAGCGGCGGAACGGAGCCCCCGAGGCGGGGGAGATGCCGGGATGCCCCGGCACACACCGGCTCCGGCATTCCCAGCTGGAAAACGGGAGCCGGCCCGCTCGGTGTCGGTGTGGGGTGGGATGTGCCGGATCAGGGAATTTCGGGGCTCCCCCGCTGCCCCATCCCGGGGTGGCAGTGGGGTAACCCCGGTATCTGCCGGGACCGGAGCCCCCCTACCCCCGCCAGGCCCGGGGAGGGGCAGGATTGTTTTGTTTTTTATTCGCTTTCAACCTCTGGCAACCCTGCCCCGGCCGAATTGTGTTCCTCAAGGATGAACCCCTGGAGAAGGAATCGGGAACCGGAGCCGCCGCCGCTCTCGGGGCTCTTTGTTTACCAATCGGTGTCACAGAACGGGAGGGCAGGAAATTGCGTCTCTACCGAGCCGTTAATTTAAAATCGGCTCTTTCCTTCCCCCGGCTCGCCTCCAGCCGCTCCCCGGCGCGGCGGGGGCTCGGCCGCCCGCTCCCCGGCTCCGGCGGGGGATGCGCAACGGAGCGCGGCGGCGGGGGAGGGCCGGGCCGGAGGAATAAGGACCCGGCTTCTTCGCCGGTCCCACCCCCGGCCGCTTCCTCCGCAGCTCAGCTCCCTCCCCTCGACCTCTCTTTTCCCCTCCCGCCCCCCCCCATCACCACCGCCACCCCCCTAAAATCGTCCCCCCAATCTCCTGGTATTGATTTCCCCGCACGCGAATCCCAAGCGCAGCGCGGTGAGCGCGGGCATCGCCGGCGGCTCCCGCCGGTACCGGCACCGACACCGGCACCGGGACCCGCAGCGGCAGCGGCGCTCCATGGAAGGGCAGCGGGAGCGCCTGAAGTTTGCCCGGAGCGAGGTGCGCAGGGAGGTGGAGCTGGGGAGGGGGCGCGGGGTGGGTGCTGAGGGGGCTCGGGCTCCTGTCAAAGTTTGAAACTCCTTTCTCCCCCACCCTCACACCCTCTCGGGACGCCCCGACGGGTCCCCCCACCCCGGTACCACCCCCGGCCGGCGGGGCGGGGAGGGGGGTGCGCCTTAAATGCCGGCCCCCGGGTGGGAGAGGGCGACAAGCGACAGGCGACGGCCCCCGGCGGTCCCCGGCCATGGGGGTGAGCTGGGGCGCCGAGCCCCGGGGGGGCCGGCGAGGGGCGGGGAGGGGAAGGGGTCTGGGGAGGGTGGGGGGGGCTCCCTCCCATCCCCCCCGCCCAGCCTTGCCTCCTCTCTCCCTCTCCCCGTGTCTCTCTCTGCCTCCTGATGTTTGATCCCGCCGCGGCGCCCGCAGGGATGAGCGATGGAGGGGCCGAGCCCGGCGGGAGCCCCGTGCTGCTGGCCGAGCCCGCGGCCACCGGGCGGGCCCGGGAGAAGCTGCCGACCCGGGCGGAGCTGGAGAGCGCCCTGCGCACCGGCGGCGGCGGCGGAGGAACCGGCGGCGGCTTCAAGGACATCCCGGGAACGTCGGCGGTCAGCCCCGGCTCCTCCAAGCAGTGCGCCCCGGACACCGAGAGCCCGTCGGGGACCGGCGAGGCGGATTATTGCCGCCGCATCCTGGTGCGAGGTACGGCCGCTCTCCGCGCTCCTGTCCCCGCTGCCGGGGCTGGGGGTCCCTCTCCGGCCACGGGGCATCCCCGGCACCGCTTCCAGCGCGTCCCGGGCTCTCCCGGCTGCCACCGCCGGCCTCCCGGCCCCGCCGCTTGCGCCCCGGCTCCGCTGCGTGCGGCTCGGAGCGGGCCCGCTGCTCCAGCCCGGGAGGCTCCGGGGAGCGGCCCCAGGTCACGGACCCGCCGGGCCAGCGGAGCCCCGCGGGGGACGCGCGGGCGGCGGGAGAAGGGGGACAGCATCAGCTCGGCGTTGGGAGCGATGTCGCAGGAGAAAAGCGTCACGGAGCGGCGGCGGGCGAGGGGGGTTTATTTTTATTTTTTTTTCCCCCCATTTATAATATCACCGGCTCGGCCCCGGCTGGGGTTCGCCGTTCCCCGGAGCCGCCGCGTCCCGCGTCCCGTATCCCGCACCCCGCATCCCGCCCCGCCGCCCGCGCGCAGTCCCCGCCGGCCCGCGACTCGCCGGGATCACTTCTGGCGTCCTTGCGGCGAACCCCGAGAAGTTTGGGGCGCCCTGGTGCGGCTGTCGCAGGCGGGCGGGTCCCGAGCGCTGCGCGGCTCCGGGATCCCGGGGATGCTCCGCGTCCCCGCCGCTCCTCCGCCGCTGCCGGAGCCCGGAGCAGCTCGGCGGCCGCTCGGCGATCAGGGCCGAGGCCTCCCGGTGCCTCCCGGTGCTGGGGAGCGCGGCAGGGACCGGAGCGGCGGCCGTGACCTCCCTCCTCACCGCGAGGAACCGGGTCCCTGTTCCATCGTTATCCCGAGCTCGGGCATCCCGGGAAAGCGCCTCGCCTCTCGCCGAAGCTTCTCTCCGGGTTGTCGCGATAGGCGCTCCTCGCCGACATCCCGGCTGTCCCAGTCCGAACCGGGGACAGCAACCGAGCAGCGGGCAGAGCTCGGGGACGAGCACCGGGGTCCCGCCCGTGATGTCCTCGTGTCCCCTGGGGTGGCCGAGCGGGACTGCCATCGGTCCCGCCGGGGTCAGGCTGGGGTCAGGCCTCTCCTCCGCCCGTTCCAGCCCTACCGAGGCCGCCCCGACGGTGCCGGCACCGGGAGAGGGGCTGGGGTCGCTGCCCGAGGCCGGGGCAGGGTCTCCGCTCCCGCCGGCCCCGGGGACCGGCACCGGGAGCGCCCGGTTTCACCATCTTGCTGCAGCCGCCACGGTGCGGACAAAATGGTGGCGGGGAGAAAACGCCGCAAATCACCGGGACTGAGCCGAAATGAAGCGGGGGGAACGTGGAGGGGCCACCGGGGCCGCGAGGACACGGAGCCGCCGGTCCCCACCCGCCCCGGCCGCGGTCCCGCAGCCGGGCAGGGCCGGGGCCGAGCAGCGGCTGGGCCCGGGCAGAGCCTCCCGCCCGCCTTAGTGCAAAGCGGGAGGTTAAAATGTTCATTTTACGGTTTTAAAATTATTTTATTTTAATATTTTGAGTTTCACCCTCGCTGCTTGCCCAGGAAAAGGGGCTCGGTAGCCCCGGTGAGGAGCGGCTGCAGCCCCGGTGCAGCCCGCCGTGTTTTGGTGAAGTCGGGGGGTCCTGGTGACCCCCGCACACGGGCGGGGTCCTCACGGGGTCTCGGTCCGCTCGCCGGTCCCGCGATACCGGGGATGGTCCGTGCGGGACGGAGCCGCCCGGTCACCTCCCGGTCACCTCCCGGTCACCTCCCGGCCAGCCCCGTCTCCTCGGGGGTCGCTCCCGGGGATAAAAGGGACAGGAGGACCGGGGTAGCCCCAGGGCCGGTCCCGCTGTCACCAGGGTCACTGCAGCGCCACGGAGCTGGGGACACACCCCGGGATGTCCCCCTCGTTCCTCCCTGTCGCCCCCCGGGGCTGGCCCAGCCCTGGGCTCGGTGGCCACAGAGCACGTGGAGGGACCCCGGTGGCGTTTGGTGCCACCACGGCCACCTCATGGCACGGAGGGGACATCCTGGGGGCTGGCACGGGGGGTGTGTGCCCCAAAAGGTCCTGGCAGGTGTGTTGGTGTGGGAGCCCGGGTGGGCACAGGGTGTCCCTGTGCCAAGAAAAGGTGTCCCCATGGATTTCGGGTGTCCTCTGCTCTTTTGGGGGATTTCAACCCCAACCCTGTCCTGGCTCCAGAGCCACCAGGTGCACCCCGTTCCCCAAGAGCAGGACATGTCACCAGCGAGGCCTGAAGCTCCAGGGGGAGCAGGACCCCGGAATTGTTGGGAGCTCCAGGATGGGAAAAAGCTCTCGGGACAAGGCTGGAATGGGGGGATGGCCTGAGCACCCCTGGGGAAGGTCAGCAGGGCTGGCACGGGGGTTTGGTGTCCCCTGCGCCGGGCTGGCACCGCGGCCGTGCCCTTTTCCCCGCCGTCCCTCCGGAGCTGCCCCAGCTGCTGCGGGAATAACAATGAATAATGCCCGAGCCGGCGCCCAGGGCGCAGCTGCAGCCGCGCTCCGGCAGCCCCGGCGCTCCCGCTGTTGTTGTGCCGGGGCCGTGCCGTGAGCACCGACGTGGGCACGGGAGTGGGCACGGAGTGCGGACGTGGCCTGGGCACCGTCACCGCCGTGGCTCCGCTCACACAAAATGGTTCCCGGCGCTGATCCCGCCGGAAAAGCCGCTGATCCGCCTACAGCCCCTTTTCCTTCCCGGCGGCTCCGCGCCAGCCCGGGGGTTTGGGGTGTGGGTCCGTGCCACCACCCCCTGAGCCGCCCTGGATGTCCCCGAGCCCGCGGGACTCGTTCGGTGCCGCGTTGCGGGGCGGCGCCTCAGCCTGTCCCTGCTGCCGTGGGGAAGGGGCTCCGGGATTGGGGTCCCTGTCCCAAATCAGGGTTTGGTCCCTGTCCCAAATCAGGGTTTGGTCCCTGTCCCAAATCAGGGTTCGGTCCCCATTCCCACCATCCCGGTGATGGATCCATAGCTCTTATCCCTGCTTCTCGGCCTCAGCCCGGCCCTGCTGATCCTATGGCGGTGCCACCATTCCAATCCCAGTGCCGCCATTCCCATCCCAGTGCTGCCATTCCCATCCCAGTGCTGCCATTCCCATCCCAGTGCCGCCATTCCCATCCCAGTGCCATCACTCCAATCCCAGTGCCACCATTCCTATTCCAGTGCCACCATTCCCATCCCAGTGCCACCATTCCTATTCCGGCGCCACCATTCCTATCCCAGTGTCACCATTCCCATCCCAGTGCCATCACTCCAATCCCAGTGCCACCATTCTGATCCCAGTGCAACCATTCCTATCCCAGTGCCACCATTCCCATCCCAGTGTCACCATTCCCATCCCAGTGCTGCCATTCCCATCCCAGTGCTGCCATTCCCATCCCAGTGCTGCCATTCCAATCCCAGTGCCACCATTCCCATCCCAGTGCCACCAGTCCCATCCCAGAGTCACCATTCCCCATCCCAGTGCCACCATTCCTATCCCAGTGCCACAGGTCCCATCCCAGTGCCACCATTCCCATCCCAGTGCCATCATTCCCATCCCAGTGCCACCGGTCCCATCCCAGAGTCACCATTCCCATTCCAGAGTCACCATTCCCATCCCAGTATCACCATTCCCGTCCCATCTCTGCCTTCCCCATCCCATTCCCATCTTCTCCTCGCCGTTTTCCTCCTTCCTACCCCAGGAATTCTACAATCCCTTCGTGCCGCGCTCAGCCGGAGGGAGGGAGAGCATTGACCTCCAGCCAGGATCCCTCAAAAATTGGGATCCAGCATCCCAAAATCAGAGCCTGGCTTGGGGCTTGGAGCGACTTCCTGGCTGGATTTCAACCCTCTGGAAAAACCTCTGGGAGCTCTGCTCCCACCCAAACCGAGCCAGGATTTGGGATCTGGGAAGATCCCAGTGGGCGATTCCCGAGGCTCATTTCAATTCCTGGGGGCTGGGACAGAATTGCTGTTGATTTTTTGATGGAATTTGTCCTTTCCAGGTGGGGAGGCTCCTCTGGGGTCACTTCCCACAATCTGGGATGGAGTGAAACCCTCAAGATTTTCTTTCCCTGAATATTCCCAACCTAGTAAAATCCGTGGCCAGGAGCAGCTCGGTGCCCACGGTGCTCCCCAAATTTGGCATTTAATAGGAAACAGCCCCAAAACGGCAGCTGAGCTTCCCAAAATATTCTTCAGTAAGGAAAATTCTGGAGAGATAGGAATTGTAACAGAGGTGAATTTCTTTCCAGTATTCTCAAGAAAGGAGGGAAATCAAAAATTCTATTAAAATTACAGAAAAATAATCTTTAATTCGAATTCTTCCTCGGCATAAATCTCCTGCTTGCTCCTGGCCTTCCAAAATATTATTTCCAGGATGAAACGCTCCGTTTTCCCAAAAAACTTTATGGCTTTTATTTATGTCTTGAAAAAAAAACAAATTCATGGAGATTTGTGGCCTTTCCCTGGATATTTATAAACTCTCCACGTTTGGGGCCGGAGGGAAGAACCAAGCCACAATTTAGCTCCAGCTTGTGGGAGGTCCATGGATACTCCACATCCTCATGGAATTTTATTTCCATTTCTTTATTTTCCCTTTATTCTCCTTTTATGCTCCGTTTTAATTCCATTTATTTTCCATTAATTCTCCATTTATTCTCCCTTTTTTCCCATTTATTTTCCCTTTATGCTCCGTTTTAATTCCTATTTATTTTCCGTTTATTCTCTGTTTATTTTCCTTTTTTTCCCATTTAATTTTCCATTTATTTTCCCTTTATACTCCGTTTTAATTCCATTTATTTTCCATTTATTCTCCATTTTAATTCCATTCATTCTCCATTTTAATTCCATTCGCTCTCCATTTATTCTCCTTTTTAATTCTGCTCCTTCTCCATTTATTCTCCGCTTTAATTCCATTCATTTCCCGTTTCCCCCTCCCAGTAAATAACCACATTTTTGCATTTTGGCACTGATTCCTTTTGGGGTTTTTTTTGTTTTTTCCTGACGTTTTGTCCCCGTTATCCCACCCAGATGCCAAAGGGACGATCCGGGAGATTGTGCTGCCCAAGGGGCTGGACCTGGACCGGCCCAAGCGGACGCGGACGTCCTTCACGGCGGAGCAGCTCTACCGCCTGGAGCTGGAATTCCAGCGCTGCCAGTACGTGGTGGGCCGGGAAAGGACGGAGTTAGCGCGGCAGCTCAACCTCTCCGAGACGCAGGTGAGGCGTTGGGGACATCACATTGGGGACATCACGTTGGGGACATCGTGTTGGAGACGTCGCAGTGGCTCCTCCGCCTTGCGAATGCTGTGGTGGCTCCTCCACGTTGGGGACATCGCCGTGGGGACATCGTGTTGGAGACGTCACAGTGTGTTGGGGACGTTGCAGTGACTCCTCCACGTTGGGGACATTGCAGTGGGGACACTGTGGTGGCTGCTCTATGTTGGGGACCTTGTGGTGGCTCCTCTGCATTGGGGATGTTGTGGTGGCTCCTCTGCGTTGAGGACATCACGGTGACTCCTCCGTGTTAGGGACATTGCGGTGGCTCCTCCATGTTGGGGACATCACAGTGACTCCTTCATGTTGGGGACATCACAGTGACTCCTTTGTGTTGGGGACATCACAGTGGCTCTTTTGTGTTGGGGACATTGCAGTGACTCCTCTGCGTTGGGGACATCGTGGTGACTCCTTCATGTTGGGGACATCATGGTAGCTCCTCCACCTTGGGGACATCACGGTGGCTCCTTTGTGTTGGGGACATTGTGGTGGCTCTTTTGTGTTGGGGACATCGTGGTGGCTCCTTTGTGTTGGGGACATCACAGTGGCTCCTTCCTGTTGGGGATGTTGTAGTGGCTCCTCCACTTTGTGGATGTCACAGTGGCTTCTTCCTGTTGGGGACATTGCGGTGGCTCCTGTTTTGGGGACCGTTGTGGTGGCTCCTTTGCACTGGGGACATCAAGGTGACTCCTCCGTGTTGGGGATGTCGCAGTGTCTCCTCCGCGTGGGGGACATCGTGGTGGCTCCTTTGTGTTGGGGACATCGCCGTGGCTCCTCCACATTGGGCACGTCGCAGTGGCTCCTTCACTTTGGGGATGTCATGGTGGCTCCTTTGTGCTGGGGACATGGTGGTGGCTCCTTCATGCTGGGGACATCCAGGTGGCTCCTCCACATTGGGGATGTCGTGGTGGCTCCTTCACTTTGGGGATGTCACGGTGGCTTCTTTGTGTTGGGGACATGACAGTGGCTCCTTTGCGTTGGGGACATGGTGGTGGCTCCTCCATGCTGGGGACATGGCGGTGGCTCCTTTGTGCTGGGGACATGGCGGTGGCTCCTCCATGCTGGGGACATGGTGGTGGCTCCTTTGCGTTGGGGACATGGCTGTGGCCGCGTCCCTGAGCTCTCGGAGGTGCCGACGGGACGTGTGCGGCGTTCCCGGCGATGGTTTTCCTCGGAACGGTTGGGATGCCTTGGGGACAGCCCTGAGGTGTCTCCCTGGCAGCGGTGTCCCCACAAATGTCCTGCACAGGGACAAGGTGAGACTGGATGGAGCGACCTGGGATAAGGGAGGGCGGCCCTGGGTGAGTTCTGAGGTTGTTTCCAACCCAACGCGTTCCCTGATCCCGTGAAAAGCGGGAAGAGGAAGGATTTCTCTTCCCGAGGTGCCGGTGTCACCTCCACAGTGACACGGGAGGGTCACGGGTGGGCTTGGCCGTGACAGCGGTGACACGAGGTGTGGGATGTGTGGGGGCTGCTCCCACTTTTCCTGCACTCCAATTCCAGCAGGATTGTCCATGGAATTATCCCTGGGTTTCTTCTCCATCACCCTCCTGGGGTGAGGGGATTTGCCTGTTTTTCCTGTGCTGGGGAAATCCGGGAGAATGGATGGGGTGAGCTCGGTGGTTGGTGTCCCTGATGGTGTCGTGGTGCTTTTGGCTTAGAAATTTGACATTAAATAGTAATCATAATTAATTAAATAAAATTTGTAATTGTATTTATATACTAATAATGGTAATGCTATTAATAATGATAATTATTATAATAATGATTATTATAATAATGTTAATAGTAACGGTGATAGTAATAGTAATATGATGATAATAATAATAATATTAATAATAATAGTAGTAGTAGTAGTAGTAGTAGTAGTAGTAGTAGTAGTAGTAATAAATTTAAAAATGTAATTATTCTGGCCCATCCACCCCTTCCCTGCCAGGTCTGGCAATGGCATAGCTTCCCTCCATTCACACAGGAAATAATTCCAATTTTTCCGACCCTTTTTATGGAACAAACCCATCCTGGCCGTGGCTGTGGGATTTGTGGGGATCCTGCTGCTGGGTGAGGGGAAATCGGCACTCTGGGATTTTTGTGCTGGTGGAATAGGGGGATTTTGGTGAGGAGGAGGATCTGGGGTGGGATTTGGCTGTGTCACACTGCGGGAACAGCTTTGTCCCCCTGGTCAGGGGTCCCTTTTCCTGGCATCCGTCTTCTTGGGGTCCTTCTTCCTGGGATTTCTCTGTCCGAGGTCCCAGTGTCACCTCCACGGAGCTGGGATGACACGGGTGGGCTTGGCCGTGCCGTGGGCGAGGGACAAGCTGTGTGTCCCTGGCATGAGAGCCCTCTTCCCAAATGTCCCTTCCCAAATGTCCCTTCCCAAATGTCCCTTCCAGGGTCTCTCATCCCAAATCCCCGTTCCCAGGATCCCCTTTCCCAAATCCCCCTTCCCAAATCCCACTTCCCAAACCTCCTTCCCAAATCCCCATTCCCAGGGTCCTCTTCCCAAATCCCTCTTCCAAATTCCCTTTCCCAAACCCCCTCTCCCAAATCCCTCTTCCCAAATCCCACTTCCCAAATCCTTCTCCCCAAATTCTCTCTTCCCAGGATCCTCTTTCCCAAATTCCCTCTTCCCAAATCCCCTTCCCAAATCCCTCTTCCCAAATCCCCGTTTCCAGGATCTCCTTTCCCAAATCACTCTTCCAAATTCCCTTTCCCAAATCCTTCTTCTCTAATCCTTCTTTCCAAATCCCCCTTTCCAAATCTGTCTTTCCAAATCTGTCTTTCCAAATCTCCTTCCAGGATCCTTCTTCCCAAATCCCTCTTCCAAATTCCCTTTCCGAAATCTCTCTTCCAAATCCCTCTTCCCAAATCCCCCTTCCCAAATCCCCATTCCCAGGCTCCTTTTTCCAAGGGTCTCTCCGTGGGCTCGGCCGTGCCCCCCGGGCGTTTGTCCCCTGAGGATGTGCCCAGCAGGGTGCCAGCTCTGGCGGGTCACAGCCTTCCCTCAGGGATGAAATTCCCATCTTTTCCCTCTGCTCTGGATCCTCGCTGCTGCTTCCATCCCTGGGTGAGAAAATTCCCACCCCGTGGGCCGGGCGCTGTCGCTTCTCCTCTGCTCTGCCCCTTCCCTCGCCCTCTTCCCTCCTTCATCCCTGTCTCCTTAAATTCCTTTCCCTGCTTTTCACACCGTTTTTCCTTCCCCACAGCCCACTTCCCAGTTTCCAGAACTTTCCCAAGTGTCTGGTTTTCCCCAGCTCCCCAAAATTCCCGGATTCCTCCTCTCCCTCCTCAGGGATGGTTTCACACTCAGGCGTGCCCCTGTTCCTGATTCCTGGTTTTTCACGGCCAGGATGTTTTCCTCAGGAATTCCAAGAGCTTTACACTGAGTTTTCCAAGCTCACTTTGGGTCTGGAAGGTGCTGATCCCACCTGGATGTGACCTGGAGAGGGAAAAGTCACCACCAGCCCCACCTGTCCCCACCCAGCCCCTCCAAACTAGGATAAATCCAATTTCTGCAGCAATCCCAGGATTTTGGGTGCTTCTGGTAATTCATCCTTCGAGCAGCTGCCAGAATTTAGGGAATTTTGGTGGTGAAGCCCAATCAGCAGCATCTCCTGCTCTTTTTAAAATTTTTATTTTTTTTTATTATTATTTTTGAGACGGATCCTTTTCCAGCCGCCTGGCAGGGCTGGATTTTCATTCCAATTCCAGGAAGCTGCTCCTGACTTTTCCCTGATGGGAACGCTGAAGGGAAAGGGGCCACCAGGGCTGGGATTTGTTGTGCCTGTGGATGTTTGGGAAGAGGAGGAGGGGGGAGGAAGGATGATTCATCCCGGCGAGGAGGGGATGTGACGAGATGGGAAGAGACACGGTGTGATCGCAGCTGGAATGCTGCAGCCCGGCATTCCCGGGAGCGGGCTGGGATCTGGCAGAAAACCTGCTGGAAATAAGGGGGGGAAGGAAAAGAAAAGGGGATTTAGGCTCTGATTTTATTTTCCTGGGAGGTGATCCCGATTTTGGGCAGAGTTGGAGGCAGGATGGGTTGGGGAATGCGGGATTTGGGATTTTTTTTTTTGGCTGGGAGTGCTGCTCCAGGAGTGGGGGATTAGGATGGGAGAGAGGGAATCACTGGGAGAGTGGGAATTACTGGGAGAGAGGGAATCACCAGAGGAAAGGAGGGATCACGGAAAAAAGATGGGAATCATCCAGGAGATGGTCCAGGGAGAGCTGGGATCTTTCAGGGGGGAGGAAAAATCATCTCAGGAAGAGGAGGATCAACCCAGAAAAGGTGGGAATCACCCAGGACTCATCTCAAAAAAGATGGGAATTTAATGGGAATGAGGGTGGATCATCCAGGGAGAGCAGGGATGGCCCAAAAAACTTGGGACTTTTCTGGAAATCAGGGTGGGATCACCCAGAAAATATGGGAATTTCCTGGAAGTGAGGTTGGGATCACCCAGGGGAGTGGGAGGGAATTTTGGAGCTGCTCCTGCTCAGACAAATTTGCTTCCACCCAACCCAGGGAATTCCTCTTCCCTCCCGGGATCCACGTCCCTGCTCTGCCTCCCAGTGATTTTCCTAATTAATCCACTGATATGATTAACGTTCAGCGAGTTTAATTAACATGGAGAATGTTTCCATTGGGGAATTTTCCATGGAGACGCTGAACCAAGCTCTGAGGTCCTTGGGATGAGCTGGGAAGTGTCAGGAACATCCCAAAACCATCCTAAATCCCGAGGGCAGCTCATATCCTTGGATCTGGCTTTCTCCTGGAAAATTCCCCCAGAATCTTGAAAGGGGCAAGTGCTGCTTCCCAGTGGAATTATGGGATGGAAAATCCCAGGTAGAGGAGGCAGAAGGATCCTGGGGGGACAGCAGAGGGGGTGGAATTCCCATAAATCCCAATAGGATGGGATGGGATGGGATGGGATGGGATGGGATGGGATGGGATGGGATGGGATGGGATGGGATGGGATGGGATGGGATGGGATGGGATGGGATGGGATGAGATGGGATAATGGGATGGGATAATGGGATGGGATGGATGAAAGGACTTGCTTTTGGGGTCAGAAATTCAATGCCAAGATTAGGCTCAAACTTATGTGACCTCCATGTTTTCCAGTCCCAAGTTGTTCCAGGGAAGATTCAAGTAGGATTTTTGGGATAATTCCTTCATGGAAAGGGTTTTCCCACTGCCCAGGTCAGGGGGAATCCCTCATTCCTGGAGGGATTTTCCAGCCCTGTGGATGTGGCACTTGGGGACACGGTGGTGGCCTTGGCAGTGCTGGGAGGAGTGGTTGGATTTGGGAGTCTCCAAAGGTTTTCCCACCTAAATAATCCCATCATTCCAGTATAATTCCATGATTTCTGCCTGCCTGGTTGCTGGCAAGTCCATGGGATTCTCCTGATCACCCAGACCTTCTTGGGGACAGCTCCTGGGCCATCCCAGAACTCCATCATCACTGCTTGCCCCACACCCCCTGGAGCATCCCAGGATTCCCAGCATGGAGCAAAACATCTGGGAAAGGCTGAGGGAAGCCAGGAAGGTCTATTTATAGCCCGGCAATTAAGAGGAGGCCGTTAAAAATTAATCACCTCAGCTCGTTAACGACTCCTGATCCCCGCAGGGACAAAACGAGGGGACAGGGGTTGGGACTGCTACAGGTTTTCCTCTCCTTGGAAAAAAATTAAAAAAAGCAGGAAAGATGAGGCTGGGGAGAGCTGAGAGCCCAAAATCTCCATGATTCCCATTTCCATCCAGACTGGGACACTGGGGAAGTGACAGGATCCACCCCAGGAGATTTTGGATCTTCCAAAGGGCAGGGTTGGGATTTTGGGAAGGAATTCCTGCCTGGGAGGGTGGGGAGGGGCTGGGCTGGAATTCCCAGATTTGCTGTGGCTGCCCCTGGATCCCTGGCAGTGCCCAAGGCCAGGCTGGATCCCACCTGGGACAGTGGGAGGTATCCCTGAACATGGAGAAAAAAAAACCTTTAAGGTCCTTCCCAGCCCAAACCAGTTGGGAATTCTGGGATTCAGTGGTTCTTTCCATCCCTCCTCCATCCCTCCCTCCTTCCATTCTGCTGGAGATTTTTTGGGATGGGATGAACTCTCCCACAGTGTTTTCCCTGACTCAGATCCTTGGGAATAGGTGGCAACAGAGAATTTCAACCTGAACGATCCCACATTTAACGGGATCGGGTCACACCTGGATGCTGACAGCACCTGGAATGGAGGCGGATCCTAAATCCGGAGATTCCCGGAATTTGGGCACTTCCAGGAGGGGCTGGATCCCGTTCCCACATCCCAGCCCACGTCAGAGCACGTTCCTGGAGCAAACCCAGCGCACGTGGCCCCGCTAATCCCGGCAGCGGGGGCGTGGGGGGGACAGTAAAGCCAGGCCTAAGCTGGGACACGGCGGTGGCAAGGCCAGGCTGGCACAGCCCCGGGAGACATTCCCGAATTCCGGCATCAGGATGCCAAAAACCCGGCAGGGAGGATAAATTCTGGATTTTTGGAGGGTGTTCCTAAAAAGGGGAGCGGGAAGTTGGGGTCTGCTGTGGGATAGATGAAGTACACCCAAAATATCCAGGTGCTTCCAGAATTCTCCGAGTGAGGAGTTAAATGATTGATGGGGGGAAAATGGGAATAATTCAGTGGGATTTTTATCATTAAGGATTTACTACCCACTCCCCCACCCCAAAAATATAAAATCGCTGGGTTTCAGAATTTCTGAAATTTGTGAATTTCAGAATTCTCTACAGCTTCGCCAGCATCTCCAAATTTTCCAAAGAAATGGAAACCCACGAGTAATCCATGAGGTTCCCAGGCCACAAAGCCGGGAATATCCAGAATTCTGGAGCAGAAGCTGGGCACAGGCCTGGCTTCCAGCGGGAATTTTGGCTCGGCAGCGGGAATGGGGCTGTGCTCCCAGCTGAGGGTCAGGGACAATTCCCACCACGCGGGTGGCTGGAACCGCGTTCCCAAAGGCCGTGGCGGAGGTTGGGAATGGTTGGATGAGCTGGAATGGCGGCCGAGGGATGAATCCATCCCCGCTCGGGGCGGGCAGAGGAAAGGTCACGGAGCCGCCGTTACGAAACCCACGGGATCAGGCAGCGATCCCGAAGGATTGGGATTTGGGATCCGAGCCCCAGTGGGGCTGCAGAGAGGAGAACGAGGAGGGAAAAGGAGGAAAAGGAAAAGGAGGAGGAAGGCGGCGCAGGATGATGGCGGAGCGCAGGCTCCCGGCGGGCGTCAGCTGCCGGCAGTCAGGAGCTAATCCCGGCCAATTCCCGCTTCGGCAGCCAGGAATAGCGCGGCGTGGAGGAGCCGGGGGCCACACGTGTGCCAGGAGCGCGTGACGGCGCCGGGGTCAGCGCCGGGGCAGGGCCGCCCAAAACAAACACCGCTAAAAACCCCAAACGCGGCCCCGGCCCCGGAGTAGCGCAGCGGGGTCAGGGTTGTTGTGTTGGGTGGATAAATTCTGGGACAAAGCGGTCCAGCGTTTTCTGTGAATGTGGGAGTGCTGGGGCGGGTGGTGTTGACATTGCTGGAATCTCTCTGGGTGGGGATGGGGTTTGAGATCCCTGTCAGGAGCGATTCCCACCAAGGCTCCAACCCAGCACAACAGGAAGCAGCGGATGAGGATGAAAAACGGGAGGCGAAATGAGAGGAGGGCAATTCCCTGTCCTTTCCGTTTTGGGATGCTGGGATGGATGGATGGATGGATGGATGGATGGATGATGAATGGGGGTCAACGCCGGGCAGGGCCACCCAAAACAAACACCGCTAAAAACCCCAAAACACCGCCCCCGGCCCGGAGTCGCGCAGCGAGGTCAGGGTTGTTGTGTTGGATGGATAAATTCTGGGACAACGGTACCAGCATCTTTTTGGGAATGTGAGAGTGTTGGAGTGGAGTGCTGTTGATATTCCTGGGATCTCTCTGGGTGGGGATGGGGCTTTGGGATCCCTGTCAGGAGCAATTCTCATCAAGGCTCCAACCCCAGCACAACGGGAAGCCGGCAGATGAGGATGGAAAACGGGAGCTGAAATGAGAGTAGGGCAATTCCCAGTCCTTTCCATGTTGGGATGGAGGAATGGATGGATGGATGGATGGATGGATGGATGGATGGATGGATGGATGGATGGATGGATGGATGATGGATGGATGGATGGATGGATGGATGATGGATGGATGGATGGATGGATGATGGATGGATGGATGGATGATGGATGGATGGATGGATGGATGATGGAGGGATGGATGATGGATGGATGGATGGATGGATGGATGGATGGATGGATGGATGGATGGATGGATGATGGATGGATGGATGGATGGATGATGGATGGATGGATGGATGGATGGATGATGGATGGATGGATGATGGATGGATGGATGGATGGATGGATGGATGGATGATGGATGATGGATGGATGATGGATGGATGGATGGATGGATGGTGGATGGATGGATGATGGATGGATGGATGGATGGATGGATGGATGGATGGATGGATGGATGGATGGATGATGGATGGATGGATGGATGGATGGATGGATGATGGATGGATGATGGATGGATGGATGATGGATGGATGGATGGATGATGGATGGATGGATGGATGGTGGATGGATGGATGGATGGATGATGGATGGATGGATGGATGGATGATGGATGGATGGATGGATGGATGATGGATGGATGGATGATGGATGGATGGATGATGGATGGATGGATGGATGGATGGATGGATGGATGGATGGATGGATTATGGATGATGGATGGATGGATGGATGATGGATGGATGGATGGATGGATGGATGGATGGATGGATGGATGGATGGATTATGGATGATGGATAATGGATGGATGGATGGATGGATGGATGGATGGATGGATGGATGGATGGATGGATCACTGGGTTCCATGGATTGATGAGCTCCCACCCTTTTTCTCTTCCTGTCGCTGATTCCCTTCCTGGGAATGATTCCTTTATGGCTCGGTGGTGTTTGGGGAAGGGCAGGGATGGGAGCAGCAGCCTCGTGTCTCTGAAGCAATCCCAGGATACGGCGCTCCCTGCGGTCACAGCTCGGGATTCCGGCGATCCCAGCCCTCGTGGGCTCCACCCCGGTGCCGACAGCCGTGGGAAACCGGGATGGAGCCGCTGTGGGCTCCGGATGATTCCGTAGCTCCGGATCACGCCGTGCTCCCGTTTTTATTCCCATCTTCTCACTCTGCTCCCCACACCCTGCCTGGGATCCTGGGATCGGGATTGTGTGGGAGGCACGACCCCTTCCCAAGGCTCTGGGCTGGGAAGTGCATCTCCAATGATCCCAATTCATCCCCAATGATCCCAAATGATCCCAAATTATCCCAAGTAATCCCCAGTGATCCCAAGTCATCCCAAACGATCCCCAATGATCCCCAGTGATCCCAAGTCATCCCAAGTCATCCCAAATGATCCAAATCATCCCAAATGATCCCAAATGATCCCAAATGATCCCAAATGATGCCAATTCATCCCACATGATCCCAAATCATCCCAAATTATCCCCAATGATCCCAAGTCATCCCAAGTCATCCCCAATTATCCCAAGTCATCCCCAACGATCCCAAATTATCCCCAATGATCCCAAGTCATCCCCAACGATCCCAAATTATCCCCAATGATCCCAAGTCATCCCAAATGATCCCAAATTATCCCAAGTCATCCCAAACCATCCCAAAGCATCCCGATCAATCCCATCAGCATTCCGAGCACGGTGACATTTTGGTGACATTCCAGGGAGCAGGTGAGGGAACGCCTTCCTGACTTTCTGGATGATTCTTAGTGAAAGGATCCACGGGAGGAGGAGAAATCCAGGGAGATCTCAGGGACTCGACTGGTGGAAGAGTAGGGAGTGGGAAAATAAAATAAAATAAAATGTAAAATATAAAAAATATAAAATATAAAATGTAAAATGTAAAATATAAAATGTAAAATATAAAATGTAAAATATAAAATACAAAATGTAAAATGCAAAATGCATAATGTAAAATATATGAAGTAATATTAAATAAAAAATGAAATATATAACATACAAAGTACCATAAAATATTATATTTTATAAACTACATACTTCTATATAATAGATTTCCTTATAATTTATATTGTACAATATACAATATACAATATACAATATACAACATACAATATAATGAAAGCAAATTTTCTCAGGGAAAAGGAATAGAACGGAATTAAAGTTGGGAAAATAAAATAGAATAAATCAAAATAAAAGAGAACAAACTAAAATGAAGTAGAGGAGAATTCTAAAAATTTAATAGAAGAGAAGAGAATGAAATATAAAATTAAATTTAATTAAGTTTTTAAAATTCAATTAAAACAATAAAATAATAAAAAATAGAATAAAATAAAATAAATAAGGAAAACCATCAATATCAACATCACAATATACAAATATATAATCTAAACCAAAATACAATATATCATACAAAAGATGTAATATATCATAATTGAGTACATTGTTTTCTATATATGTACATTATATATGTTATATTTTATAGTTATATCATGTTAGTTATTATTTATATTAATAATAGCTATTACTATAGTTGTAAACTAATATAAAATATCTAAATTATTGAATATTTAATATATAACAGAAAATAAAAACATTAAAAATAGAAAGACATAATTAAATCTAATATAGAAAGCATAAAGACATAACTAAATAGTATAGAAAATAAAAAATATATGTGTATAAATATATATATAAAATATATAAATGTGTATATATTACAATTTTAATATTTATGTACAATAAAGTGGCGTATATATAATTATTATATATGTTTAATTCCCTGTTATTTAGTTATTATTATTATTTAATTAATAATAATTTTACACTATTTCTATATAATTGTTTATATATTTAATTCCCATAATTTAATATTTTACACCATTTCTATATAATTGATGCTTTTTTATTTCCCATTAATTAATATTTTACACCATTTCTATATAATTGATACATTTTTTATTTCCCATTATTTAATATCCTACACCATTTCTGTATAATCTATATATTTTTAAATTTCGCCTTATTTAATATTTTACACCACTTCTATATAAATGTATATATACATTTAATTTCCCATTTCTCATCCCAAATCATCCCGGAATTCTGGGATTTGGAGAAATCTCTGCTCTCAAAATCTCAGCTGTGACCGTGTCTTGGCTTTTCCCAGAATTTTTCCAAGTTTTTCCAAGCTGGCTCCTCCTTAGTCTCCATCCTCCCTGTCCCCAGAGTGTCGCTGCAGTTGTCACCTCCCCTGTCCCGTCCACGGGCACTTCCAGAGGCGCGTCCCAGAATCCAGGGAATCCCAGGGGAATGTTGCACGTGAGGTCGTGGAGATTCCCAGAATTTTTCCTCCTTGTTCCCATTCCTTCCCAAGTGGGTGTCCCGGCTGTCCCCAGTGAAGAAAAAAAAAAAAAAAAAAAAAAAAATCTGGGAATTGGTTTTTCTTGGAAAAAGATGGACTTGGTCTCACTTTGATTCCCATCACAGATAAAGGAAATATTCCAGAATATTCCCTGCCTTTCCTCTGGGATAAACTGGGAGTGGCATCACCGCCGTGCCGCCTGTGGGTGGGGGAAGAAATTTGCTTTTTTAGGGAAGGAAAACCCCGTCAAAGCCGATTCGGGAAAGTTCCCGGTGGGATCCGTGGGAGAATCCGGAGTGGGAGGAGGGGATGGAACAGGAGGAGGCCGGAGGGGAATTTCTCATGGATCTGTCACGGATCCACATCCACGGGAAGAACTTGAGGATAATGGAGGCTGAAAAGGACAGGGAGCCGCTAATTGGGGACAGGTTGGGGACAAACCACGGCGGAGATGTCACCAGCGGGGCGGGGCCACCCCAGAGGGGGCTGGGGGGAGGTTTTGGGGTGCGATGTTGGGGGCGCTGGAGAGGAGAATTTGGGATGGGGGAAATTCCAGGGAAAGGCTCCTCTTCCCCTAAGGAATTCAGCGGAATTCTGCATCGGGATCCTCCGGTCTGGGTGGGAAAGGACCTTAAATCCCATCCCGTTCCAGCCCTGACACTTCCCACCATCCCAGGCGGCTCCAAGCTCCATCCAGCCTGGCACTGACACTTCCAGGGATCCAGGTTTCCCTGGGAAATCTTGGAGGGGCCAGCAGGGATCATCTGGAATCCTGTCAGAGTCAGCAGGACACAGGGAAGGGGAAAGAGGAGATTTAAATGGGATTTTGGGAAGGAATTCCGGGCGGGGAGGGTGGGGAGGGGCTGGGATGGAATTCCCAGATTTGCTGTGGCTGCTCCTGGATCCTTGGGAATGTCCAAGGCCAGGCTGGATCCACCTGAGACAGTGGGAGTGTCCTGGAGCTGTGGGATTTTGGATTTTGGATTTTGGATTTTGGATTTTGGATTTTGGATTTTGGATTTTGGAGCAGCCCCAGGTTTGGGGCTCATGGATGGGGCTGGAGATGCCCAACCTGATCATCCCCATCCTAAAGGATTAAATCCCACAGAGGGATTTTCCTGAATTCCTGCTCCTCCTGAATTGCTGGGTGGGGAATATTTGGAGAGTGCTGGGAGTGTCCATCCTGTACGGATTCACGTTGGATCTTCATTAAGATGCTACTAATTAGATGGGGTTTGGGGCTGCCTGGGTCCTCTTTGGCCCCATCACTGTGGGTTTGGGATCTGCAATTCCCAGGATTCAGCTGCTCCAGGAGATGGGACAGGTCACCGTGTGTGGGGACACGGGGCTGTGCCCAAAACCACGCAGTGGTCAGCACGGAGTGACCAGTGGGGTCAGTGGGGTGGTGACACCGGTCTGGGGTCAGTGACATGGGGACATGGGCCATGGGGACCCTGCTCTGTTCCCAAAACCACCCGGTGGTCAGCATGGGATGACCGGGGCGGTCAATGACAGGGACATCAGCCAGGGGACAGCATCATTCCCAAAACCACCCAGTGGTCAGCATGGAGTGACCAGTGGGGTCAGTGGGTAGTGACACCGGTCTGGGGTCAGTGACACGGGGACATCAGCCCTGGGGACCTGGCTCTGTTCCCAAAACCCCCCAGTGGTCAGCACGGGGTGACCAGGGGGTCAGTGGGGTGGTGACACCGGTGTGGGGTCAGTGACACGGGGACACGAGCCCCGGGGACCCGGCGGTGCCCGGTGGCAGCGAGTGCCTCGGTGTCCCCGTGCGGGTGTCCCGATGTCCCCGAGGGGAGCTCGGGCTGGCAGCGCCCGGCGGCGGCCGGAGGCGATGTCCCCGCGATGTCGGTGTCCCCGCTGTCCGCAGCACCTCCCGGGGCGGTGTCACCTCGGGCAGTGTCACCTCGGGCCTGGCCTGTCCCCAAGGAGCTGCCGGTGACTCCGGGACCCGCTGCCCCGCGCTCTAACCCGCGTGTCTTCCCATCCGTGTCCTTCCCTCACCTCCGTGTCCGTCTGTCCGTCCCTCCCGCCTCTCTCTGTCTCTCTCTCTGCCTCCTCTGCCCCTCTGCTCTGCCAGGGAGGGAGGGAAGGAGGGAGGGAAGCGGGGCCGCCCTCCCCAGGGGGAGTTTAGGGGGGCTGCGGTGGGCAGGGGCAGTTTGGGGGTGCGGGGATCCCGCGGGGCTCAGCCTGGATGGCGGTGGGTGCGGTGCGGGCGTCCCCAGATGGGTCTGTACCCAGAAATCCACGGCCACCAGAAGCCACCATGTCCCCACCAGTGTCACCCTGCGGCCCGGCCAGGGGAGGGTTGGCAGTCGGGGACAGAGATTTGGGGTTCAGGAGGGTCCAGCCTGTCCCGTAGCGCAGCATTCCCGGGAAACCAGCGCAGGGAGAGCCGGGCACGGCGCGGGGGGGCTCAGCCGCGAGGCTCCTGTCCCCAAGGTCCCATCCGCGGGGTCCCATCGCGGGGACAGGAGCCTGGGGTCCCTGGGGTCCCATCCCTGGGGTCCTGCCTCTGGGCTCCTGTCCCGAGTCCCATCCCTGGGATCCCATCCCTGGGCTCCTGTCCCAAATCCCATCCCCGGGATCCCATCCGTGGGCTCCTGTCCCCAGTCCCGTTCCTGTGATCCCATTCCTGGGGTCGTGCCCCCAGTCCCATCCTTGGGATCCCATTCCTGGGATCCCATTCCTGGGGTCGTGCCCCCAGTCCCATCCTTGGGATCCCATTCCTGGGACCTCATTCCTGGGGTCCCATCCATGGGGACCCATCCCAGGGCTCCTGTTCCCAGTCCCATTTTTGGGATCCCATTCCTGGGATTCCGTTCCAGGGACAGGAGCCTGAGGTCCTTGGGGTCCCATTCCTGGGGTCCCCATCCCTGGGCTCCTGTCCCCAGTCCCATCACTGGGATCCCATTCCTGGGGTCCCATCCATGTGTTCCCATCCCTGGGCTCCTGTCCCAAATCCCATTCCTGGGATGTCATTCCTGGGATACCATTCCCGGGCTCCTGTCCCCAGTCCAATCTCCGGGATCCCATTCCTGGGGTCCCAATCTCCGGGATCCCATTCCTGGGGTCCCATCCATGTGTTCCCATTCCTGGGCTCCTGTCTCTCATTCCCGGGGTGCCACCCGCAGGCTCCTGCTCCTGTCCCTGCCGGTCCCGCAGGAATTCTCCCTGTTCCCTGGAAGCGGCCGGCGGGAGCGGAGGGCGGATCTCGCTTGGGCGTTTATTTTAATACATCTCTCTCTCGTATCTCTCGCTCTCTCCTGGCTCTCGCCTCTCTCTCCCCGGCCCCCCGCGCTCTCTTTCCGTCCGTGCCTTCCTGTCCCGTCCCTCCCGCACCCTTCCCACCCCTCCCCAGGTCAAGGTGTGGTTCCAGAACCGCCGCACGAAGCAGAAGAAGGACCAGAGCAGGGACTCTGAGAAACGCTCCTCCAGCACCTCCGAGTCCTTCGCCACCTGCAACATCCTGCGGCTGCTGGAGCAAGGCCGCCTCCTGTCCGTGCCGGCCCCCCCGAGCCTCCTGTCCCCCGCCTCCAGCGCGGTCCCCAGCCCCGCGGGCAGCGCTGCTGGCCTGGCCACGGCCGGCCCCGCGTCCCCGGGGCTGGGCGGCGGCAGCAGCCCCCCAAAACCGGCGCCTTTCGGCCTGCACGTCCCGTCTCTCGCCGCTTCCTCCTCCTCCTCCTCGTCATCACCCTCGCCGTCGCCGCGGCTGCCGGGGAGGCCGCTGTGTTTCGGGGGGCCGCTGCTGGGCAGCCTGCACGACCTGCCCGGCGCTTACGGACCGGGCGCCTCCGCGTTCGAGCCTTACACGCGGCTGGAGAGGAAGGACAATTCTATACCCAGCAAGAAGCCGAGCCCTTAAAACATCCCCCACCCCCCAAAACAAAACAAAACAAAAAAAACCAACAACGAAACAAACAGTGTCCGAAAAGTGTCACCACCCCCCGCCAACCCCCCAAGCCCCAGATCGTGTCCCCGTGGGAATGGCAGTGGAGTCTGGGATGTCGCCAGGGTTGAGCTGGTGACACTCGGGGTTCCCAAATTCCCGCTCCAGGGATGGCGGGGAGGGGACGGGAGCAGCCAAGGTGGGGGGCAGGGGGGTGTCCCTGTGGGGAGGGGACAAAAGGGACAGCGCGAGGTGGCGCCGGGGTCTGTCCCCGCAGGGTCCTCGGAGAAGCGCCGTGCCTCAGTTTCCCCGCCTGGCCGAGGTCACCGCGGTGACCGCGGGGCTGCTCCCGGCGGCGTTTGGCCTGGGTGATGTCCCCAACCCCGCCACTTGTCCCCATGATGGGAACAAGCGGCTGCGGCCACCCCTGGGACACCCCCAGAGCCCAAGCACGGCCCTGCCCAGTTTGGGACAAACCCCGCAGGGATCCCCCCAGACCCATCCCTGCCCCCCGCCCTGGGTGACAGCTGGGGACAGCTGTGACAGCGGCATCTGCCCCATTGGGTCCCACCCAGGGGGGGCTTTGCCAGCAGCGCCCCCAAATCCACTCTGGGGTGGCACCGCAGTGACCCCACCCTGCCACCCGCCATCCCCTCCGTGTCACCTGTCCCAGTCAGGGTCCCCTCCCAGCTGTCCGGGGGGTGACAGTGGCTTCCTGCGGGCTGGGGGTGGCCTTGGGGACACGGCGGGGCTTGGCGTGAGGTGGCGCTTGGGGACAGGGGGAGGGCGGCGGTGTGAGTGCCACCCTGGCGGGACACCTTGAGGTGGCATCACCTTGCCCAGGCGCCCTCTGGTGGCATCATTTTGTCACCCTGAGGTGACACCACCCCGCAGTGCCACCCCCCTGCTGTCCCCGCTGTGACAGGACCGTGGGGACACCCCCCCCTGCCCTGGGGTCTCCCCTCCCCCCGCACCCCCAAACCCGCTGCTGTTGATTAATTCATCAATTAACTCATAATGATAATTAACACTGAGCATCCCCCTGTGGGGACACATCCCCCGGGGCCCGCGAATTCCCAGGATTTTACAGGGAAATATTTAAAATAAATGATTTTATGAGAAGCTTCCCGACATTTTTATTGTTTTTAGGGAATTGTTATTTATTGCTCCGCTGCCTTTGGAGCGCTGTAAGGGGAGGGCTCGGGGGGGAAACTGAGGCAGGGACAGGTGACAGTCCTGCCTGTCCCCTCCCCCACACCGCCACCGCCCTGGAATTCGCCTGGAATTGCTCCAGCGATGTTTGGGATTTTCCAGGACCATCCTCTCATCCCTTAATTTATGTTGATCCCATAAACCAACATCAAATTGATTTTTTCTCTCCCATCCCGATCCAGGTGTCCCCACCTCTGGAATTCTGTCCCCAACCCCACCCGCGTCTCGCTTGGATTTTGCTTTTCCCTCTTCCCGGCCCGATTCCAACAGGGATTTTTCCAAAACCTGGAAAATTCCTGGGCTCACCAGGAAGAATCTGGTGCAGAAGTGACCCCCGGAACCCCTCAACCTCCGTGTCCGGAGAGGATTTGGGGACATTTTGGGGAAAGCAAAGCCCGGGAAGTTGGGTTTGGGAATATAGGAATATATTTGGGGTTTTCCTGCCTGTTCCGGTGATCCCCAGGGATCTGCGCCAATCCCGAGGCTGCTCCTTTTGCCCGCTTGACCCCAAAAGCTGCTTCCGGGGAAAAAAAAAATCCCAAATCCCACTCGAAGCTTTCCCAAAGTTCCTTTCTCCCAAACGAAGCTGTCGCGGGGATTGGGGACAGCGAGGGGACACCCCCGGTTTGTCCCACCCGGTGCCGGGGGCTCCTCCAGTCTGGGGTGACGGGAAAACCAACAACAGGATGTAAAATTTTAAGGGAAAATGTGGTTTTTAATGGCTTCTACTGTAAATAAAAGTCACGTCCTGGCTCCGGGTGTCACCTGCCCCGGGGGTGACATCGCAGGGTGGCGTTTCTAGGGCCACTGTCGCCCGCGTTTTCCCGACCTTTATTCCTTTATCCCAATCCCTTATCCCTATTCATTTCTCCTTATCCTTTATCCCTGTGCCCGTCCCTTATGGTTGTCCCGCTATCCTTATCCTGATTTCTTATCCCTATTCTTATTCCTTATCCCTGTCCTAATTCCTTATCCCTTTCCCTGTCCCTGTCCCAATCCCTGTCCCTGTCCCTGTCCCTATCCCTGTCCCTGTCCCTATCCCTATCCCTGTCCCTGTCCCTATCCCTAATCCCTATTCATTTCTCTTTATCCTTTGTCACTACCACTATCTCCACCACTTATCCCGCTATCCCTACCCCGATCCTTTATCCCTATTCTTATTCCTTATCCCTATTCTTGTTCTTTAGCCCTACCCCAACCCCTTATCCCTATCCCTGCCCTATATCCCTCTCCCTATCCCTTATCCCTATCACATTCCTTATCTCATACTCCTTAACCCTGTTCTTTATCCCTATCCCTGTCCCTATCTCCATCCCCATCCCTATCCCCTATCCCTGTCCCTGTTCCTGTCCCTGTCCCTATCCCTATCCCCACCCCATCCCTGTCCCTGTTCCTGTCCCTGTCCCATTCTTTATCTCATACCCCTCATCCCATTCCTCATCTCTTATCACTATCTCTTTCCTTATCTCATATCCCTGTCCCTGTCCCTTATCCCTTATCCCTGTACCTTTCCTTATCTAATACCCCTTATCCCTGTCCTTTATCCCCATTCCCATTCCCCATTATTTCCCATTCCCATTCCCATTTCCCATTCCCATCCCCATTCCCATTCCCATCCCCATTATTTCCCCATTCCCATCCCCATTCCCATCCCCATTATTTCCCATTCCCATCCCCATTCCCATTCCCATTCCCATCCCCATTCCCATTCCCATCCCCATTCCCATTCCCATCCCCATTCCCATCCCCATTATTTCCCATTCCCATTCCCATCCCCATTCCCATTCCCATCCCCATGCCCATTCCCATTCCCATCCCCATTCCCATCCCCATTATTTCCCATTCCCATTCCCATTCCCATTCCCATTCCCATTCCCATTCCCATCCCCATTATTTCCCATTCCCATTCCCATTCCCATTCCCATCCCCATTCCCTGCCCCATTCCCTGCCCCCATCCCGCCTCCCGGGATCCCGGCTCCGGCCGCTCCCTCCCGTTGTTTACAGCCAACACTGGGCCACCTGTGTCGCCGGTGTCTCGGCGCTGTGGGTGTCACCTTTCCTGCCAGTGTCCCCTTTGCTGTCCGTGTCCCCTTTACTGCCAGCGCCACCTTCGCTGGCGGTGTCACCTGCGCTACCGGTGTCACTTTCGCTGGCGGTGTCACCTCTGCTGTCGGTGTCCCCTTTACTGTCGGTGTCCCCTTTACTGTCGGTGTCCCCTTTACTGTCGGTGTCACCTTTACTGCCGGTGTCACCTCTGCTGGCGGTGTCACCTTTATTGTCGCGGGCGGGGCGGGACCGGCGGGGGCTGGGCCGGGCTACAAAACCCGAGGCGCTGCCCTGTCCTGCCCGGCGGGACCGTGACCGTGACGGGGACGGGGACAGGGACAAGGCCATGGCCGCCACCAAGGTGACAGCAGCGGCGACAGAGCTGGCGGCCGCCCGCGAGCACGGGCTGGCCGTGACCCGCGACTTCCACAGCAACCCCCGGCTGAGTGAGTGGGGGACACGGGGACACGCGGGGGACATCGAGGGGAGTCCGGGGAGGCGGTGGGGACATCCCTCTGTCCCCGAGCAGAGCGGTCGTGGTGGCAGGGACGGGGGGGTGACAGCAGGCAGGAGTGCGTGGGTGACACTGGAGCGGGTGCAGGGACAGCTGGGTGACAGTGGGGCAGGGAGGGGTGACAGGGACAGCTGGGTGGCACTGGGACAGGAAGGGACAGAGGGGTGGCACTGGGACAGGCAGGAACGGGTGGGTGGCACTGGGACAGGCAGGGGTGACAGGGATGGATGGCACTGGGACAGGAAGGGACACTGGGGTGACACTGGGGCAGGCGAGGGTGACCGGGCTGGGTGGGTGGGTGACACCGGCTCAGGAGGGGACAGCTGGGCGGCACTGGGACAGGCGGGGTGGCGCAGGGGCCAAGTCTGTCTCTCGCGGGGACAGGGGGACACTGTGGGGCTGCGGGGTGTCCCCTCCTGGGGACCGCACCCACAAGGACCGGGTCCCCAGGGTGGGACACCCCAGAGCTCCTCGCAGCGCCCCGGGCGTCCCTTCCCGCTGTGTCCCCACCCCGCGGCGACATCGGCACAGCTGGCGCCCTGCCAGCGCCACAACGATGTCCCCAAACCCCCGCTGTCACCGAGTGCGTCCCTTGTGACCTTTGTCCCTTCTCTGGCGGCGCCGAGGGGGTTTGGGTGTCACCTCCTCGGGATGTCACCTCCCCTCGTCCCCAGCCGGGTGGCACCGGGCCGGCACGGTCCCTCCCGAGCCGAGCTGGCCCGGCCCGGCCACCCGCCGTGTTTGCTGTCAACAGCGGCCACCCGCGGGTGACTCGTGCCCGGGTCACCTGGCGCAGCGCCAGCCCTTGGCTCGGTGTCACCCGCGTGTCCCTTTGCCAGGAAAAACCCTGGAGATCCCCTCCCGCTTTTGTCGCGCTTGTCACCCTCGAGGGACGCGTTTGTCCCCCCTCCCCATCGTGTCCCCTGCCCAACCCCCGCACCGCCACCCAGGCGGGGACAAAGTGCTGTCCCCTGTCACCCAGGCGGGTCCCCGCGCCCCAAAATGTCCCGGGAGGTGACAGCGGAGGTGGCAGGATGGACACAGGGAGGTGGCACAGCTCGGGGTGGGGGACCGGGCGGTGACATCCGGAGGGGTGGGGACACCCCCGGAATGTGGGGGAGGGGCAGCCGGGGGCTGTGGGTGCCTGAGCTCGTGGCGGGGCGAGGTTCCCCCAGTTCGGGGTCCCGGTTTAGGGTTCCGGTTCAGGTTCCCAGTATGGGATCCCAGTTCGGAGTCCCCGTTTAGGATCCCAGTATGGGGTCCCAGTTTAGGTTCCCACTTTAGGATTCCAGTTCCGGGTCCCAATTTGGGTCTCAGTTTGAGGTCCCAGTTTAGGTTCCCAGTTTAGGATTCCAGTTCCGGGTCCCAATTTGGGTCTCAGTTTGGGGTCCCAGTTTAGGTTCCCACTGTGGGGTCCCGGTTTGGGATTCAAGTTTAGATTCCCAGTTTAGATTCCCAGTTTGGGTCCCAGTTTAGGTTCCCACTGTGGGGTCCCGGTTTAGGGTTCACTTTGGGGTTCCAGTTCCGAGTCCCATTTTAGGGTCTCTGTTCAGAGTCCTAGTTTAACGTCCTAGTGTGGGGTCCCAGTTTAGGGTCCCGTTTGGGGTCCCAGTGTGGCACTGGCACAGGAGTGACGCTGAGCTGGGACAGAACTGGGGGGGTCAAGCAGGGATGACGGATCCACGGACGGACAGACGGATGGAGCAGGAGGCAGCACACCCAGTTTGTGCCGTACAAACCCCAGTGCCGCGATTCTGGTGTCGCATGCCGTGTCCCAGCTGTCCCCATCACCCCGCCCCTCCTGCCGGTGCAATCCCTTCGGGATCTGTGCCTGCGGGGTTTGGGACACGGGAGCAGCACAGACTGATCCAGGGACACCGCCCAGCCCCGACCCCCCTTCCCTGGGGGTCTGACCCCTCTCCCCCACACCCCACAGCACCCCCCAACCCCTCCCCCTTCCTCCCGGACCTTTATGATCCATCCCCAAATTCCCTTTCCCCTCTCCTCTCCATCCCTGTTTTTTTCTGCCCACAGCGAGATCTCACCCTGTGATCGAATTTCCTTTTTTTTTCTCCCCATATTTTTTTTCCTTTTTTTCTTTTTTTTTCCCCCGGGTTCACGCTTGGCTGGGGCCGCCTTTCTCCGGCTGCCCCCACATGACTGTGCAGGTGTGTCTGGGAACCCGCGGCCGCCGGGCCCTAATTAGTGGCATAGAGTGTGACCCCCCGCCGGGCTTTTCACGGCCCCTGCCGGCCTGGGACAGCCCCGCGGGGTTGACAGCGCGGCACAAAGTGACACATGGCACAATGGGCAGGTTGCGGAGGCGACCGGGGCTTGGGGGGGAAGCGGTCATTTAGGGATTGTCGGAAAAATCCCAGGGGGGTGAGAGGGGCTTGGAGGTCGGCGTTGCCTTTGTGGATTCTTGGGAATGCGGCGGCGTTTGGGTTGAAAAGTGGGTATTGCTGGGATCCTAAAATCCCGAAATTGCTAAAATCTCTTAAATCATAAAATCTTAACAAGTGGTTTGGGTTGAGGAGAGGAACTTAAATGCCACCCGTGCCATGGGCAGGGACACCTCCCCCTGTGCCAGGCTGCTCCAAGTCCCACCCAGCTCCCCCTGCTCACTGCCAGGGATGGGGGATGCATCCAGCCCCAGCCAGAGCCTCGTGCCCAGCGCCCTCTGCCCCTCCCTGCCCTGCCGAGGGTGCCAGGGGTGGGTCCCCCTTGTGCCCCCCATGGTGGCTCAGGATCAGCTCTGGACCTGCTGGGACAGCCCTGCACCCACAGCTTTGCTCTGGGATGGAGCATTTGGGGGCTGTTTACCCATCCTGCTTCCCATCTCTGCTCCTGGTGTGTCCCCACCCATTCCCCAGCTCTGGAATTTTGGGTGGGGGTTGAGCATCACTCGCTGCACACCCAGCCCAGAGGCTGAGGTGACAAAAAATGGGAATGGCTTCCCACTGGGAAAGGGGAGATTGGGGTGGGATATTGGGAAGGAACTCCTGGCCGGGAGGGTGAGGAGGGGCTGGGCTGGAATTCCCAGAGCTGGAATCCCCGGCAGCGCCCAAGGCCAGGCTGGATCCGCCCGAACTGATGGAACGGGACCATCCTTAAAATCCCTTCCCACCCCCCCGCTCGGAGGGGGCAGCGAGCCCCTCCACGGCGCCCTTTGGAGCCGAGCCCTGCGGGGCTCGGGGGGCTGGGCAGGGCTGCGGAGGGCAGGGCGGGCGAGCGGGAGCAATTAGCGGCGAGTGGAGCCGGGTCGGGTCCCCTTTGTCACCGGGGGCCGCGGTCCCCCCGCGCGGCGGCCGCGCTGGGCAGCAGTGCGTGAGTGTCAGCGCTGACGGAGATTGCCTCTGACAGCAGCTGTGAATTTGGGGCTGGGGGTGTGGAAAGGCCAGGTTTGAAAGAGTTTTTTTTTTTTTTCGCTTTTCCCTCGGCCCTCTCCCCCAGCCCCCGCCCTCCCCTCCCCGTGGTCGCAGCCCACCCAGCCCGCAGCTCCTGCGGCAGCGGCTTCATTAGCGCTGCTGCGGCTTTCCGGTGCTGGCCGGCGCTCCGCGGCCCTCCTCCTCCTCCTCTTCCTCTCCTTCTTCTTCTTTTTCACCGCCTTCCCCTCCTCTTCTTCTTCTTCTTTTCCTCCTCCTCTTCTTCTTCTTCCTCTCTTTCCTCTCTTCTCCTCTTCCTCTTCCTCTTCTTCTTTTCACCTCCTTCTCCTCCTCTTCTTCTACTCGTCCTCCTCTTCTTTTACTCCTCCTCCTGATCTTCTCCTCCACCTCTTCTTCTTCTTCTTCTTCTTCTTCTTCTCCTTCTCTCTTCTTCTTCTTCTCCTTCCCCTCTTCTTCTCCTTCTCCTCTTCTTTTCTCCTCTTTCTCTTCCTCTTCTTCCTCATTTTTCTCTTCTTCCTCTTTATTCTTCCTCTTTCTCGTCTTTCTTCGCTTCTTCCAGCTC